>JAPQVY010000001.1:1317500-2613571 GCA_028535165.1 Quercus tomentella
AAGCTTCTTGAACAGGTATCTCTACTGAAGTTTAGTTGTTGATGAAATGGAAGTACAGGATTATTACATGTCTATGAATATATGTAGGGAAGTATTTTAAAAAAGTGTTTTCCATATGCCTCAAAACCAAGTACTACTCAAATTATAAGTCTTTTTGTGCAATTTTGCCTTCTTTCTTCTTTATTTGGAAGTAGGGGGAGGGGAGCAGAGCTTCTCATTAGTTTATAATAGAAATTTGAACATAATGAGTGCAGGAAGCCATGCTGAAGTCTGAGCTTCACAACATGGAAAGAGTGCAGAAGAGGGAAGGGGTAGATATGACATATTTGAAAAATGTTATCTTAAAGCTTCTTGAAACAGGTATCTCTACTGAAGCTTATCTATTATAATCACAAAAGTAAATTTTGAATTTTATTCCCTTTTGCCGAAGAAGTATGTATTTTGGTAATGCCAGAAAACATGGTAGTTTTAATTATAATGATTTTTACCACAACAGGTGAAGTGGAGGCTTTACTTCCCGTGATTGGAATGCTGCTTCAATTTAGTCCTGAAGAGGTAAAATTCTCAGTTTGTATTAGATGCTCCATTTTTATTGGATATTCTGATTTAAGTCATGGTCTCTATTTTATTCTGCATAATGAAATAAGTCATGGTAAGCTGCCCTTAACATTGAATGCCTGGCTAGCAGGCAAAGATGGTAGCCTAGGGCCAAACCTGTCAGTCCACTATGTTTCCTTGGGAGAAAACTTGCATAAAACTTCAGAAGTGCATTTAGATAAGATGTGCAAGTACCTATTCATTGACCTTTTGGATGTCATGTATGTTTTTTCTGACATGGTTTCAAGTGATGATGCTGCATTGCAGCTCGGTACATTATGCTAGAATGTGTTCAAGCATATATTAGAAACTGCTCTCTCAAAAGTGGCAATGAGGTTCAGTACAACATCTTCAACCATTTGTTAATTACTGCATGTTACATGCAAATGCAGATTCACAAGTGTCAACAAGTTTGGTTTCATATGTGCTGAAGCCCAGAAGAATGTGGGGCCATCTGGAGTCACCATTGTGATCATCAAGAAAGATCTGATTGGGAATGATGGGATTTACATGTGTGGTTTGGCGTTTGAGGATTTGTTGGATCAAGGAGGGTTGGTTGAGGTGGAGAGGAAGAACAAGAAGAAAGTTGAGATTCTGTACAATGCTTACGATGGGAGCAATGGGTTCTATAGGTGCCCTGTGGAGAAGTCTGTGAGGTCATTGATGAATGTGCCTTTCACTTTGGAGAAGTCAGGGTTGGAGATTGAGTTTATTAAGGAAGCAACTAAGGAGAATATGGTTTAGCTCAAGCAGCATAAGTCAGTTGGGGGTATGCGTGCTTCTATATACAATGCTAAGCCGTTGACTGGGGTTGAGAAATCAGTTGCTTTCATGAAGGATTTCCAGGCAAGGTATGCTTGATTTATATTAAAGATTAAAGCACCCTTTTCTTTTTCTTTTTTGGTGTTCTTGTGACATGTTTGTTATTGAAGGTGGGTGGGTGGTGCTAGCTGGTAGTTTTGATTGTATTGCAAGAATGATGAATGATAGTATTGATGTTGATGTCCAGCATGAGAAGTTTATTATAGTGGTTTAGGCTTTTTTAGATGATTCTGTCATGCAATTTGCAAATTCATAAGTTCATGAGAGTTATGATTTGGTGATTGCCAAATTGGTTATATGGATATCTAGTTTTCAAGTTTTGGTGTTCAATTAAATAAGGAAAGATCTGTTCTTCATAACTCCATCCTTGTTTTTGTTAGCATTTCAAGAATGTGAATGATCTCATTGTTCGTTCACACGCAAGAAGTTTCTTACAACAACCTCTTTTGGCATTTTTGCCACTTCTTAGGTCTTCAATGACTCAGTTGTCTCTATATGCCAGAATCAAAGTGTTATACCTGTTTCATATCAAAATTTCAGATTTTAATTTTGTCAATTGAGATATCAAATTTTATGAATTGTTTCAATTTGAAGCATATGTTCATCACCGTTATTCAATTCCATTTTAGGTAGTAAGAGTGTTTACATCAGTGTAGCTATTTTAATATTTCAACAAACATATAGCTAAAGACTCAAAAAAACTCACGCATCAGTCTCAATATTTTATCCCACAATTTTAACGTGGGAATGTACCCTCGCCAGACTTGGCGATGCTTTTTCACTCGCTAGACAAAAAAAATCAAACCACATTTATTTTTCTCTTTCTTTCTCTCTCTTCACTCACTCTTGGCCTCTCTTTCTCGGCTCAGTGTAGTTTTGGAGCTCTCGAGTTTGCGCAAATTTTAGCAAGAGGAGGTGGTTGATCTCACCAGTGCAGAGAAGGAGATTTTTGGACGGCAGAGATTGGCCCATAGACTCGTATGATGCCTTTCTCTCTCTCTCTCTTCCCCAAATTGTATTGATTTTAGCAAGGAAGAGATGGTCTGCGGCTTGTGGGTTTGTGTCTATGGGTGTGTGTTTGGTGGGCTGCGAACAAGTGGTGTGGGTGTGCTGCAGAGACATAGAAAGAAGAGATGGGTTATCGTTGTTTTGGGGATATGAAGGAAATAGGTATGTTTGGAGGAGTTTGTTGGAAGTGGTGACTTGCATCTTTTAATTTTTCTTTTTTGATGACTGATTATTGGCTTTGAGTGGTATATTTTATAATCTCTGTAATCCTTGTTGGTATTTTTCAATTTTGAGAGTTGTTGGAGGCTCTTTTGGTAACCGAATTTCTGGGTTTTGGTTGGAAATTCTTGCTCGCTTTGTGAAGTTTTCGAATTTTTGAGTTATTGGGTAGTTTTAATTGATGGGTTTATCAATTCTGAATTTTGAGTTGTTGGGTAGCTTTGTGAAGCTTCTGAATTTTGAGTTGTTAGGTAGTTTTAATTGATGAGTTTATTAGTTCTGAATTTGAGTTGTTGGGTAGCTTTGTGAAGTTTCTGAACCAACAACAACATTCTAGCCTTTATCCAACACTTAAAAATCAAATATCTTTGCTTGTAAATAGGAATATATTTGAGAAGAAACCCCTTTTTGGAGCCACTACAGATTTGTATATCTAGAATTAATTATCAGAAGAACCTTGTTAGCCAACAGCTATACAGGAGCTTCCCTACGCCATCTCCTTTCATTTCTAACAGAGGGTTAGATAATAGAGTCTGTTAGGTGTCGAATTGAATTAGAAATTTGGTGGGTGTTGGATCAATAAATGAAGCTTTTCCATTTTTGAGTAACAGACCTGGGATTGAATCCAATGTACACTAAGAAATCTTGAAAAGTAAGATAGGTGTGTGGGTTTGTATGTTTGTAGAGGTGTTGGTGAATTGGTTCTCAACCTCATCCAGTACTCACCAATTATAAGCACTAGTCGCTAACCCGTGCTATACACGGTCAAGTTCAGCAATTTTATTTTAATATATTATATGTATTTGTTTTCTTTATTAAGCACTAACAAATAAAATTTTAATTAATTTCATATTAATCATGATATAATACTATATATGTAATCTCTAGAGTATATTTGAACAAATAAATCAATGTTTATAGTCCTGAGGGTTATACCATAGGTTCATATAGCAATTTCCTCATTAAAATTGCAATAATATAACTTCAAAAACTCACATATAAATAAAGACAAAAATAATTTGTTTACGTTTGTATGCTTCCACTTCTCATGATTGAAAATCTTCATTACTGTATAAAATTGTATTTTTGTATGATGTAATCTCATTTTTAACCTCAAGGCAAGTTAAATCATGGTCCCAAAGAGCAACATAAAGTTGTTTTTAGGCCCCTGGCAGTGTTCTTTCTTTTCCTTGGTAGCTTAGATCTCCCAAAAATGTAGCTTGTATGCCTTGAAAAAGAAAATAACTTATTAACTTCCTCGACAATAATAAAGACCTCCACATAAAAATGTCCAATTAATAGAATAAAAATCATATTCTTTAGTTTCAATAATCCACAGTTGAATTTAGTAAGTCAGATTGAAGATAACACCAAAAACTTTAAATTACATACGGTTCATCATTCCCATCATGAAAATCAAAAGATATGAGCATGTGGTTTGTAAATCATCATCTAAAGCATTGCCATGTCAAATAAGAAAATAAATATATCAAGCATTGAGTACACACTTAACACAAAATGTAAAAACCTGGAATTGAATTAGTTTCCCAATTTGAAGTTCTTTGATCCTTTTTTTAACTTGATAAGTACAGCTCTTGATCTAACTTCAAAATTAAAATCTGCAAAATAGGAATTTAATATTTTTAAAAAGTTTTATATCCCTAAACTTACTGTTTAACAGGCAAAGAGTAAAATAAAAAAATAAAAAAATGCTTTCATATCTATCTTAGACATGAATCCTTTCTACAATCCACACAAAGTCGATCACTAAGCTATCATGCATGAAAATGTTTATGGAGTGGTCTCACTTCCATCAAACCCCATTTGTTCTATAGATCATCATGCACAATTCAAATTCTCATTCTCACTACTTTAAAGTAGCACCACGTCAACAATAATAATATTAAACAGTTAAATGATATTATTATGAATCTTAGTACTCTTATCAAATACTACCAATATGCATGAGTATTCATTCATCTGATAAATAATTTAATATGCATATGAGTAATCAAGTTTGTACGTGGAAACTTAATATGAAAATTTTAATTTGGGATGTGCAAACATGTAAATATGACATTTCAAGTTTAATTTGCATTCAGCGGCATGTGATTTTAGAATCCTTAAAAGTGATGTGCACAACTTTTCTTTTTCATTTTTTCTCTTTCCAGCCAAATGTGCACTACAATTCTAGAATTTGCAAAGTATATTAGAAGATACTGTAAAACTGGAGGAAAAAAAACGAAAAAGAAATTGAAAGAAGTTGGAAACACACACCTAAAAAGAACCATCAATTCAATAAAGCACTCATTATATATTTATAAATTCATGATCAACTGTATATAAATTGTACATATCAAGAAGCCAACTCTACCTCAAAATGAGAAGTTTGTTTTTGTGAGTTTCTATGGGGTTCAGATTAGAGATAAGATTTTTTATTCTTAGATAACATATCTACTTGTTATAATCAGTACATAGATAAAAAGAAAATCCACTGTAAAAATTTCACAAAATAATATAAATGATTCCATCAGTAAATGTGATTGTGCTGCTGGGTTTATTAATTGTCAAACTCACATTAATCTTCATCCATGGCTTCTTTGGGATGTTGTTGGTCCAATTTCATCATCTATTAATTTTCTGACTTGTACATGCTAATTAGATTTTAGATTATTGTCATGATACCTGTGGGGGCCAATCAATTAGGAGGTACTATTAAGGCCATGCCAGCTGGGCCCAAAGCCCAATCCGAGGATGTTAGACCATTCGAAGAGGCCCAAATAAGACTGTGAAGAGAACAAAGCTAAGAGAGGAATAAAGACAACATGAGATGAGTCCAATAAGTGTCCGAGGATAAAAGTGTTCTCAGCAGCGTGTAGCCGAGGTGAATTAGAGTGTCATACCATCACAGACTTACTTCAGAGTTGCACCACAGCAAAAGACGGGATATTAGACCAGGGGAAAGACAGGAGAGGTAAACAAATATCTGTAAGGCTGCTACCTCCACATTAAATGCCTTCCAACTAACTCTCTAGCCGCATTAATGTGGAGGTGATGCCTGAACAGTGATGAAGCAGCCTTACAGCTACTGGTTGAGGTTTCCAGGAAGTGTTGGATGGGATAGGAAGGGATCCCCCGAATCCAACCTACACGTGTGTGGCGAAGATGACACCAAGATGGCAGTATATAACATGGAAGAACGCATTGAGAAAGGGATCGGGACTTTGATACAATAGACTTCTGAAAGAAAACCATAGAAAAGAGAAACAACATAGTTGATTCCGAGGATAAAATCCGATAATCTTGTTTGTATTATATCACAATAAATCGTCCTGTTTAATCGCTTTTCCTCTGGAAGAAATCTAGCTCTTCTACCCACGCTCTATAAATTTATTGTGTGGACCGTTAACGTTTGAGCCCATTCCTGTTTTGGGATCAATACAATTTCAGTCCCTACAATTGGCGCCGTCTGTGGGAAGAGCTTGATCTAGGCCAAAGGAAATTCGATTGCAACGTTTACAATGGAGGAAGCAGGTCCACACCAGATAGCAGCTGGGCCGTACCAGATAGATGCTAACCCGCGCCAAGCAGAATCAAGGGGCTCCCAGCATGGCAATCCACATCGGAGCCTCGAAAAGAGAGAGGGCCGTGAGGGAAGTGTACGCACGACTCATACCAGCAAGAGTCAGTCTCAAGGGAAGAGTCATGTCTCCCATGCAAAGAACGATAGAGACATGCAACGTGAAATTGACGAATTGAGAAGAGAGTTGCGTCATGCTCGACGAAGATGTTCGCCGCCCAGCTCCAGGCCTTCCTCCGAGGAGACAGATGGTACTAGTTATAGACGAAGATCCAGAACCCCGCCCAGTGAGACTTTTACCTATGAAGAGGAGTACCACCGTCAACGTAAGCACAAAAGTCTGCCGAGTAAGGGCTTGGGGAATAACGCCATGAACAAAGCTCTAGGCCAAGTTTCCAAGTCACCATTCACAAGGAATATTGAGGATGCGAATCTTCCTCGGCGATTTCATCAGCCTACATTCACCCTATATAATGGCCAGACTGACCCGGTAGAACACGTTAGCCATTTCAGCCAAAAGATGGCTATCTACTCCAGAGATGAAGCTTTGATGTGTAAGGTCTTTCCGTCAAGTTTGGGCTCGGTGGCGATGAGGTGGTTTAACGGTTTAAGGGCTAATTCTATAGATTCCTTCAAGAAACTTACCCGGGCTTTTGGCGCTCGCTTTATTACCTGTAGCAGGGTTCCTCGGCCTTTGGGGTCTTTGTTGTCTATGTCCATGCGAGAGAGTGAAACCCTTAAAGCTTATTCGGACCAATACTGGGTGATGTTTAATGAGATAGAGGGAGAGCATGACGATGTGGCTATAAGTACTTTCAAGGCTGGTCTTCCAGCCGAGCATGATTTGAGGAAATCTTTAATTGGTAAACCTGTCACCAGTGTGCATCAACTGATGGATAGGATTGACAAGTACAGAAGAGTTGAAGAAGACCAATTGCAGGGAAAAGGAAAGGCTAAGGTAATCCCTCAGGAGAGGAGGGATTTCAGGTCGGACCGGTACAACAATAACCGGCCGCGAAGGGACTTTGTTGGGCAATCAGGTTCTGCCAACATCCAGGAGGTTCATGCTGTGTTTCGGGAACCTGCGCAGCAGGTATTGGAGAAGATCAGGAATGAACCATTTTTTAAGTGGCCCAATAAGATGGCAGGAGATCCTGCGAGACGTAACCAGAATCTCTATTGCCACTACCACCAAGACCACGGACACACAACTGAGGACTGTAGGAATTTATGGGACCATCTGGAGCAATTAGTCCGAGAAGGAAAGTTGAAGCATCTACTGCACAACTCCAGTGGCCGAGCTGGCCTGGCAGGTTCGGAGATGCGGGGCGATGCTTCCTCGAGGCTCCCCCTTGGAACAATCAATGTCATTTTTGCTGCCCCGGGGAGGACTGGTTCATGCCCTTCTAGGATACTATCAGTATCCCGATCTCCAGCTGGGGAGTGTAGCTCAACGTCTAAAAGAGCCAGGATGGACGTTCCATTGGTTTTGGGCTTTTCAAATGAAGACAAAGTGGGAACCATACAGCCACATGATGATGCTCTAGTGGTTACTCTGAGAATAGGCGAGTACGATGTGAGAAGGGTAATGGTTGACCAGGGCAGCGCTACTGATATAATGTACCCTGACTTATACAATGAGCTAGGTTTGAAGCCTGATCACTTGACGACTTACAATTCAGCTCTGGTGAGTTTTGAAGGAAGAATGGTCGTCCCAAAAGGTCAGATAAGGCTACCTGTGCAGGCTGGTTCGGATGTAGTGGAGGTAGACTTCATAGTTGTAGATGTTTTCTCTCCGTACACCGCTATTATGGGCCGACCTTGGCTCCATACTCTGGAGGCAGTCTCCTCTACCCTACACCAGAAGGTAAAGTACCCGTCCGGAGACTAAGTTTTGGAGATAGTTGGAAGCCAGGCTGCTGCTCAGCAATGCCTGGTTGCAGCAATTCAACATCAGCCAGAGGCGGAGGCCTCAGCTACCGCCGATAATAGTTTATAGCAATTAACAGCCCCATCATTACCCTTAAACACGTTGGCAGATGAGGCAAGATGTGAAGATCTGGAGAAGGTAATTGTTGCTGATGATCCTGAGAAATTCTTCCAAGTTGGGGTTAAATTGCCTTCACAAGAGAAGGAGCAGCTGGTGAAGTTCCTCAGAGAGAATATCGACGTATTTTCCTGGAGTCCATATGAAGCCCCGGGAATAGATCGGAACTTCATCTGTCATCACCTTAATGTGAATCCTTCCATTGTTCCGAAGAGACAGCCACCTCGGCGACCATCAAAGGAACACGCCGAAGCTGTTAGAGGTGAAGTGGCCAAGCTTAAGCAGGCCGGGGCTATCAAAGAAGTGTTTTACCCTCAATGGCTAGCTAATACAGTGGTGGTGAAAAAAAAGACTGGGAAATGGTGAGTGTGCGTGGACTTCACGGACCTCAATAAGGCTTGTCCTAAGGATCCTTTTCCTATGCCGAAAATAGATCAGTTGGTAGATGCAACAGTCGATCATCCTCGGATGAGTTTTTTGGACGCATTCCAAGGATATCATCAGATACCGTTAGCAATGGATGACCAAGAAAAGACAGCTTTTGTCACACCCATTGGAAACTATCATTATAAAGTAATGCCCTTTGGATTGAAAAATGCGGGGTCTACTTACCAACGGATGATGACTAAAATGTTCGAACCACAGCTAGGCAGGAACATTGAAGTCTATATCGATGATATGGTGGTAAAGAGTAAGGTGGTGTCCGGGCATGTGGAAGATTTTACGAATATTTTTGAAATCCTAAGAAAGCATAAGCTACGCCTGAATGCCTCAAAGTGTTCCTTTGGTGTGAGTTCTGGAAAGTTCTTGGGGTATATGGTGACTCATAGGGGAATTGAGGTGAACCCAGACCAGATAAAGACCATTCACGATTTACAAGCACCTTGGAATCCGAAGGAGGTGCAGAAACTGACAGGAATGACTGCCGCTTTAAACAGATTTATCTCTAGGTCAGCTGATAGGTGCAGACCTTTCTTTCGTTTATTGCATAAATGGAAAGGATTTGAGTGGACCGAGGAATGCGCTGTAGCATTTCAGCAGTTGAAAGAGTATCTATCTCGGCCGCCTATTATGTCCAGCCCTGAGGTGGACGAAGTCCTGTTTGCCTACTTGGCGGTGGCCCCGCATGCTGTGAGTTTTGTTCTGATACGAGAGGATTGTGGCGTTCAAAGGCCAGTTTATTATGTAAGCAAGTCACTTCATGAGGCCGAGGTGAGATACCTATCGTTAGAAAAGGCCATCTTGGCAGTAGTGCATGCAACTCGCAAGCTCCCGCATTACTTTCAGGTGCACACCATAGTGGTCCTAACTCAGCTACCCCTCAAATCCGTACTCAAAAGCGCAGACTATATAGGGAGGATTGCTAAGTGGGGCACGATCCTAGGAGTTTTCGAATCAAGTATATGCCCCGCACCTCCGTGAAAGGCCAGGTCCTCGCTGATTTAGTAGCGGAGTTCGTCGAGCTCCCAGAAGAAGTTGAGATGAAGCAATGTGACATGGATGAAAAATCGGTTGGCCTGCTTTCCACACAAGGCGACTCATCTTGGAAAGTATATGTGGGTGGTGCAGCAAATCAACGGGGAGCAGGAGTGGGGCTAGTTCTGGTATCCCCCGAAAAGATCATCATTGAGAAGTCCTTGAGACTGGGATTCTCAGCCACGAACAACGAAGCAGAATATGAAGCCTTGTTGATGGGGATGAGTATGGTCCAAAAAATGGGAGGAAAAGTAGTGGAAGTGTTCTCGGATTCAAGATTGATAGTTGGCCAGGTGAGAGGTGAATTGGAAGCCCGAGATGCAAGAATGCAAGAATATTTGAGCCAGGTTAAGCGCGTACAAACAAAATTTCAATCTTTTGATTTGTCGCATATCCCCCAAGGTGAAAATACCCACGTTGATTCCTTGGCAACCCTTGCCACTTCTTCGGCACGAAATTTTCCTAGGGTGATAATCGTTGAAGATTTGTGCACTCCCATGCCTGCAGGGAAGGACGTGCTTCAGGTACATCAAGTCAACCTAGTGCCGAGCTAGATGGACCCCATAATGAAATTCCTCGAGAGTGATACCTTGCCTGAAGAGAAAGTGGAAGCCGAGAAAGTACGAAGGATAGCTCCTCGGTTTTGGTTATCCGAGGACAAGAAGTTGTATAAATGCTCTTTTTTTGGGCCGTATCTGCTTTGTATACACCCCGAGATGTCAGAGTCACTTTTAGAGGAACTGCATGAAGGAATTTGTGGTAGCCGCACGGGGGGAAGGTCCCTATCTCACAGGACCTTAACTCAAGGATACTGGTGGCCGAATATGCAGAAAGAAGCGCAAGAGTATGTCAGAAAGTGTGACCAATGTCAAAGATTCGCTTCTAGCATCCACCAGCCGGGAGGAATTCTTAATCCCCTCTCTAGCCCTTGGCCATTCGCTCAGTGGGGCTTGGATATCGTAGGTCCTTTTCCTAAGGCGTCAGGAAACAAAAGGTATCTGCTGGTCGGCACAGATTATTTCACTAAGTGGGTCGAGGCTGAGTCTTTGGCTAACATCAGAGACGTTGATGTCAAGAGGTTCATCTGGAAGAACATCATGACGCGGTTTGGAACTCCACATACTCTTATCTCGGATAATGGCGTGCAATTTGATAGTAAAGCCTTCAGGCAATACTGTTCAGACTTGGGTATTAAGAATAGATATTCCACTCCGGCTTATCCTCAAGGGAACGGGCAAGCTGAAGCTGTTAACAAAGTTATCGTAAATGGACTTAAAAAGAGGCTGGATGATGAGAAAGGAAAATGGGTGGAGGAATTGCCGCACGTCCTTTGGACGTATCGAACAACGCCTCGAAAGTCAACAGGAGAGACTCCTTTTTCAATGACATATGGAGCTGAGGCCGTCATCCTTCTGGAAACCGGTTTCCCAACGTTAAGGACTAGTACATTTACCTCGGATGGTAATGACGGGCTATTAGAAAAAAGTTTAGATTTGATCGAAGAGCGAAGGGAGAATGCAATGGTCCAATTGGCTTATTACCAGCATAAACTCAAGCAAGGTTATGATACTAATGTAAAGTTGAGGCCGTTAGCTGTAGGAGACCTGGTGCTGAGGAAAGTTCTAGGAAACACTAAGAATCCAGCTTGGGGAAACTTGGGGCCTAACTGGGAAGGACCTTATCGGATTACTTCAGTAGCTGGGATAGGGGCCTATTACCTGGAAGACCTAGATGAAAGAGCTGTACTCCACCCTTGGAATGTAAACAATCTCAAGAGGTATTATTATTAATGAAAGTAATCTAGTTTGAATTCTTTTTAATTCATACCAACCATTTACAATGTGTTTCCATTTCTGAGAAGTATTAAACAGAAACTAAGTTATGTCAGGTTCCTCGGACCACAAACTTAGTGGAAATTAATACCGTATGACATCTTGTGAAGTATTAAACAGAAACTAAGTTATGTCAGGTTCCTCGGACCACAAACTTAGTGGAAATTAATACCCTTTGACATTTGTGAAGTATTAAACAGAAACTAAGTTATGTCAGATTCCTCGGACCACAAACTTAGTAGAAATTAATACCCTTTGACATTTGTGAAGTATTAAACAGAAACTAAGTTATATCAGGTCCTTAGACCACAGATTTAGTGGAAATTGATACACTATGATATCTGTTAAAGCGCTCAGTGGGTTCAATGGAAACTAATACGGCCTCTTATTATCAAAGTGCTAATGCCACATAAAGATTGTCATTTCAAAATAATAAACCCTTAAATACGTCCTCGGATTGCAGGGTTCTCAATTATCTGTTGAAGAAATAGTCCCAATAGGCCTGGGGACATTATTTAATATATATAATTAAAGTAATTTAGACTTAATTTTACCCAACTCTTGAACGCTTCCTTAAGTTTCAGTTTATTAGAATGGATATATAGGGTTTGAAATGCATCTGTGTGATGCCATCATAATCCTACTGATTATCATCCGTTTTGGCTACTAACTGTTAGTATGTGGGTAAGTTACACTTTTCCTCTTACATAAACAAAGGACAATCAGGGTGGAATCACTCAAACTGAAATGATTAAGCAAACAACACAAAAATGAAATAAACGCAAATTAAACTAACTCCAAAAAGTGAAAATGCATTCTTCATTAAGATATGTCTATAAAAAGATAATAAATAGCAACAACAACAAATAAATGGGAACAAAATCCCTTACAAAAGTTCTAATTAAATTACAAGATAAGGCCTACTTTTTCAACTTTATTTGAAGCTTGGAAGTCTGGTTGGCCGTTTTGTTTGCCTCCGAGGTAGTTGTTCCTTCTTTGGCCTTAGCAGCTCCCTCAGCTGACATGACTGTAGAGGCCAGATCTTGCTGAAATTCTTGGGAAGCCTTCTCTGCCTCGGGAACGGCTGCAGCTTTATCCAATGGTGCGCCTTGGGGAACAATGCTCTCTTTGGCCGGTTCCTGTTGGCTGGAAAGAGGAGGTTCCTGAGGTGATACTACTGGGTTGGGATCAGTGGTTGTTGAAGTCACCTCAGCTTGATAAGAAGGAGGGTCCGAGACTCGGATTGCAGGAGGGTAGAACACATTCACTGCCTTCCTCAACTTAGACAAAGCCTCAACCCCAGCTCGGTTGAGGGCTTCATCCTAAGTTTGGGCGCAGTAAATGTGGCATACTGCTGGGACCTCAGCCCTGAGGGTTTCTTCAGTCTCAGCCACTCCGAGGTCATAACCTCTTTGTTCGGCCTCGTCCCTCTCCTTCTCGGCCTCAACCTTCGCCCTCTTGGCTTCCTCCTTGGATTTTTCAGCTTGTTCCCTTAACTTTTGGGTTTCCTCCAGATGTTTTTTAAAGACTGCCACCTGCTCCATGGCCTTCTTCAATTCTTCATTCGCATCGCGCAAGCGCTTCCTCTGATCCTCGGCTTGCCGTTGCGTGCCTTCCAAGGCTGAGTCTGCACTCTTGCGAGCTTGTTCCTCCTCGATTAGTTTTTTCTTCAGCTCTGCCAAATCTTTTTTCGAGGTGGCCAGGGTTTGCGTCGCTGTCATCCTCCTTTTCCTTTCGTCCTCCAGTTGCTGGAAGCTGGAATTCGTTATCTGTTCGAGCCTGAACGTATTTTGGATGGCCTAAAAATTGAAAAGTCAACATTACAACAAGTTATAAAAAAAAAAAAACAACAAAACAAAACGCAAATGTACTTAGTGGGATTACAACTATTCCATACCAGAGCCAAATATCTTTTGGTATTGTTGAGGACCTCGTTCTTCCCCATACGCCGCAGCTCAGCCATGTCTTTGGGAAGTAGCAGGGATTCCTCCAAGGCTGAAGCTACATGGCACCCAATGCCCCAGTTGAAGTCCCAGATAGACGCGTCATCTCTCATGGGCTCTCCTCCGAACATGGGTGCTGGCAGCCAGGCTTGTGCCTCAGGAATTGGAGTGACCGACCTCTCTTGACCCCGCTGTGAGGCATGGCTGGTCTTCTGCTGCTTCGCAACTCGTTGGGTTTCTTCTTCCCTGGTCGGACGGGATTTACCAGCATCCACCACGTCCTTCCCCTTCTGCTCCCTTCGCCTTTTCAATTCGGCATCGTCAGCTCTAACTTGCGGAGGAAGTTGGGGAGTAGGTTAGTGAGGGGCGGATGAAGGAGACTTGGTGGGAGGAGGAGGAATCTGAGATTGGGTGGACTTCACCGGAGCAATCTTCCCTGGCTGATTTTCTATCAGCTCTTGCAGAGTCCTTTTGGGCTTTCTTTGGACACCCATCTCGTCCGAACTATCCTCGACAGGTTGAGTTTTATCAAAAACTTCAAATTTGTCAGAGGAATCAGACAAGTCTACAACTTCCTCTGAACCTCTTTCTTCTTTTTCTTCCTCTCCTTCCTCTTGTTCTTCCCCTTCCTCAAGAACAGGTTGGGATGATGATGCTCCTACTACAGGAGTGGCAACAACAAGTGGTCGAGTGTGAGAAGTGTCTCTAGGGAGGGGAACCCCTTCTAGAATGATGAACCCTGGGTAGGCAACACTGATACGATGGAGCCGAGGATCGCGAGCTCGGATCACGCTCTTAGGAGCTTGGAATGCAAACGATAAGGGTGTGTATCCCAATATCAAGTAAGCGGCGCGAAGTTAACCATCAGCTTCGTTCACATATATCTCAGCCTTCAGTACCCTATCCAAGCTTGCTTGGTTTACTACTTTGAGGTTGGGTTTGGTATAGCGCATATCTGCAAAATCGTTGAATTAGAATGGGGCTTCGTTAGAAGCAAGAATATTAAAAAAAAAAAAAAGGAAATGTAAACCAAAACTCATGAATCTCCTGCTACACCCCCACCTAGTACTCCCTCTTCCGTTGGACACCCTAAGCCATCGCTCCAAGGCCCGGAAAAAATAAGGAAATCCTCCTTTAAGTTCTTGTTTGAGGTGTGGAGGCACTGGATTAGCCTCACTGCGGGAAACCTCGACTTGAGATAATATCCCTGCCACTTCAAATGGTTGAGATTGTACACCCAATTCACATCATGATGGGTCAGGTTTAGGTTCATTCTCTCATTCAAGGCTTCTATGCTCCCCAGGACCCTAAACATGTTTGGGGCACACTGAGTTGGAGACAACCTAAAAAATCTAAGGTAGCTCCTAGTGATGGTGCCCATAGGAGTGGTCATCCCTCCCTCTATGAAGGTGATCATGGGAATGACCACCTCTCCAGTTTTCCTATCATCTTCCCACTCTCCCTGGGCAGCGTACCTCATGCCTACTGTTGGTGGAATCCTATACTTAGCCCTAAAACTGCTCATACTCTCCTCGGACTCGACCAAATACTGAAACTTACCCATTTTCCTAAAAGGCTTCGAAGAAAAGTTAACGAGTTTAAATAAAAGCTAAAGGATTTAAGAAGACTTACGGGTTTAGAAAGTATCCTCGGACAAATTTCTAGTATTTGTAGATGCGCAGAGAGGGGAAAGATAGAGAGTCAGGTTCGATGTACGAGCTCTAGAATTATGAGATTGCGAAAAATAAGCAAGAGAGAGATGATTTGAAAAGCTATTTATAGTGACCCATAAATTGCAGGCGGGAAAACTCCCGTTCGTGAAATGAGGGAAACCCTCCACTGTTCGATTCGCATCGTGCCATTGAACGTGGGGGACAAGGGCGTTGTCAAAATTTAATACTGGCACGCTCAGGACGCCTAAGCGTCAGGAATGTGTCTTGGGTAGGTGAAAAGACATATGAGAGGTCAGGAATACAGAGTAGAGTCCCAAGCAAAACCAGCCGAGGATATCAAAATCATCCTTCCTCCCGAGGAGTCGAAAGGCAAGATTTTGAGGGACTATTGTGGGGGCCAATTAATTAGGAGGTACTATTAAGGCCATGCCAGCTGGGCCCAAAGCCTAATCCGAGGATGTTAGACCATCCGAGGAGGCCCAAATAAAACTATGAAGAGAACAAAGCTAAGAGAGGAATAAAGACAACATGAGATGAGTCCAATAAGTGTCCGAGGATAAAAGTGTTCTCGGTAGCATGTAGCCGAGGTGAATTAGAGTGTCATACCATCACAAACTTACTTTAGAGTTGCACCACAGCAAAAGACGGGATATTAGACCAGGGGAAAGACGGGAGAGGTAAACAAATATCTGTAAGGCTGCTACCTCCACATTAAATGCCTTCCAACTAACTCTCTGGCCGCATTAATATGGAGGTGATGCCTGAACAGTGATGAAGCAGCCTTACAGCTGCTGGTTGAGGTTTCCAGGAAGTGTTGGATGGGACAGGAAGGGTTCCCCCGAATCCAACCTACACGTGTGTGGCAAAGATGACACCAAGATGACAGTATATAACATGGAAGAACGCATTGAGAAAGGGATCGGGACTCTGATACAATAGACTTCTGAAAGAAAACCATAGAAAAGAGAAACAGCATAGTTGATTCCGAGGATAAAATCCGATAATCTTGTTTGTATTATATCACAATAAATCGTCCTGTTTAATCGCTTTTCCTCTGGAAGAAATCTAGCTCTTCTACCCACGCTCTATAAATTTATTGTGTGGACCGTTAACGTTTGAGCCCATTCCTGTTTTGGGGTCAATACAATTTCAGTCCCTACAATACCCATTAACAAAGCATCAAACAGGCCAAGAAAAACCCTTTCACAAATCTTTTCTTTTAAAGTCATAGATAATAGGTCATAGATAATGGAGTTGTGGCAAACTATAATGGAATAAGCTTCAAAGCCCTAAGATTTATAAGTTACTTAGGTCAAAAAGTAAATTCTCAATGCCATAATTTATTTATTCTAAAGACAACCTTACACAAATACATCTAAATGCTAACAATTCTATATAAACAAAATTATAACTTAAAGAAATCAATAAAGACCTATAAAGAATATATAATGCAACTTAGCTTTGAGAATTATCAATAACCAAAATATTAGTCATTTTAATCACAAATTCACATGGATACAATTATATAAATAAATTCACAGGCTTAAACTTATAGCATAATAACATATTTTCAGTAAATTTATTTATAATAAGAATTTTTCAACCAACACAAACATTATCCACTTAAAGTTTTTTTTTTTTTTTCTTTCTTCTGGTAGCAAATCTAAGTCATGGATGTTAATGGGGATAGAACAATATACTAACACTTTAAAAAGGCGTAGACATAGATACTTACTACAAGAGAATAAACTTTTGATGGAATCATTGATTTGAGACTTTCTACTTTTAAGAACCCCTTCAACAGAAAGAAGAGTTCTGACATTTTGTCTTTGGAGGATAAATTGACCCAAAGCTATAATCTTTTTGAGTTTCTCTTCTCGTAGGCATTTCAGGTTGGATAATTCCTCTACCTGTTGTCATCCACTGCACAAAAAAATATACGAAACAAAGAGGAATAAGTTTCATATAATAAAGCTGTAACATAAATTTTCTAATTCCTTTTGATCATCAGCAAGTCAGCAACTGATATGTCTTACCTGGACATCACCAAGTCCAATTGTACACTTATAAACTGCACAATCTTGATGAGTAATGTCTCCCTAAAATCCAAAAAACTCAACTTTATTTTCTTTACAATTAATCCCAATAATAATCAAGTAATTGAATAGTTTTGAGACAAAGTATATTGTAACATGTGCATGACAATCTCAAAACCTGTAAAACAAAAATCACATCAGAATATACTGAATTATTCATACACAATGAGTCAGGATTAATGAATGCACATAACATCAAAAACAACAATGAGTGCAGAACCTCTGTGTGGATGATTTGGAAATCCACCGGGAGGAGTCATTGCAATCCATATCAATCAAAGAAAATTCAAACTTGAAAAGATCAGATTGGAATTTTTCATTCATGAAAAATTGTCCAACATCAGAAAATGATCCAAATTCTTCAAGTCAATCTTGAAAATTTAATACCCAAAAGATAGAAAGTCAAGAACAAAATAACCATGAATAAAAATTGACACCAACCAACTAATAAAATACCTATATAAAGATTCTTGAATCCCAAACACACTAAATAAAACCCCAAAATGATTCATAATTTGATTCCTACAATTTCTCAGTAACCAAACAAAAATCATTATTATTATAAAAAAAAAAAATTAAAAACCAAAGCAATGACACAAAAAGAGAGAGATGGGATGGAACAAAAATTTGAAATTTAAAATTTAAAATTTCCAAGATTCCTTGAATTTCATATGAAAAGTTGCTAGTTTCACATCAAGGAATTTAGGAATTTGAACATAATGTTGTTACAATGTATAAAAAAGAGAAATCATGAAAACGAAGATAACCTCACCTTGCACAATTAGCTAACACTACAGCAACCCTATTTAGCTTGGCTAGAATGAAATTGAATTTCCACTAATGCAATCCTGGCAACAGAGCATAAAATATTAAAATAGGAGCAACTAAAAGTCTGTAGCTTTGAAATTTGGAGTTAGAAAAAGCATAAAATATTAAAATAGCAGCAACTAAAAGTCCATAGCTTAAAAATTTGGAGTTAGAAGATTGCATAGCAAAGATCACCTGCTGAACATCTGTTTCAAAAATAACAAAAAAATGCCAACATTAAGAGCAAATCAGAACCTGCAATTATTTGCACAAAGCTGCCCTTTATAAATATTCTGAAACCAACAACATCAGTATTTTGCAGAACATGAACAGCCCAATATACTTTAAACTATATAACAGGTGGTGTATTCCATCTACTCATACCCAGCACGAGTAATTAATTCGTTTCGCAATCTAATTGTGAACATCCTAAAAAAGATCAAGTAGAAAGAAAAGGCAACATAACAATCATCCACACCGCAGCACTACACGAAGAAATCAGAGTCAGACATAGTCATTGAAATCACACAGGATAAGACCCACCCCAAATACTAAAAAACAAACAGATCCATAAATGACCCACAACACAAAAGAGGTAGTAATAAAATTTAAAAAGAAAAAAAAAAAAAAAAGCAATCAAAAGAAACAATACTATTAATCTAATCCTCACATTGAATTATTATGGGGGGCAGTCAGAAGAATAGAGGTCAAAAGCAACTGGGATTCAGAGATACCTAAACTGAATCATCTAGCTTCTGTCAGTATTAATATATTGTGAGGAGAGGAAGAGATGAAGGTGGGAAGAGAGAGAGAGGCTAGTGTTAGAAAGCTGAAGTCTGAAGATTTTAAGATGTCTTTGGAAGAGAGAGAGGTTGGTGTTAGCAAGCTGAATCGCTAATTTTTTTGAAACCGTGAAACTGGGGAGACAGAAAGTTTCCTACGTTAAAAATTAAAGACCAATTTTTTTTGAATTGTGAAACTGGGGAGAGAAAGGGTTTTGTGTGAGAAAAAAAAACGTGGGGAAGGGGAAGGAATCTGAAACTGCGCAACAAAAGGAAAGGAAAAATAGAAAGTTTGAAACCATGAAAACAAAGGGTTTCACAAAAGGTTTAGATTGAAAAGGCTTTGGGTTTGGGCTTTATGGTGAAATTAAATTTATAAGAAGTGGGTTTTATGGTGTAGATAGAACTGGGATTTATTTTAGATTTATTAGGATTTTATAATTGTTAAAAACTATTTAAAAATTGTTGAACAAATAAAAAAAGAAGATGAAAATGACATGGCTGCTGACGTGGCTCAACGTGAGTGTAGCAACATTAAATTCTACGGTTCAGCTTTTAGTAATATATAGATTACTAGTTGCAACCTGGAAATAAATCATACTACATTACCCATTAACTTAATTTGGGTTTGTGGGTTTGTATGTTTGTGCTTTTGTTTTCTCTGATAATTTTTAGACCCCTTAAAACACAATTGGATTAACCTAGTTAATTAGCCAAGTTGTTACTTAGTCCAAATTCCAAATCTAGGTTATCACAATCAAACAATCATATCATGCATAGCAACGGAAAGATAAATAACACAATGATATGATCACCCAGGAAACCAAACCGGTAAAAACCTGGGGAGGATTTAACCTAGCTATCCTCAAGGTAAACTTGAATCCACTATCTTGAAAGAATCGAAATTCATACAATAAGACTTACAAGCCCCCACGCACGACTTCTTATTGCTACCCACCAATAGAACTTACTGACACGACCACGTGCAAACTCCGAAACCACGGACTCCTTCTTTCTTGGATTCACCACCAGATACAAGCACCCCCGCTTGTGTTTCTTTAAGTTCTTATGGCAGTAACTGAATGATCATCAAGCTCTTGAACGAATTTCCTTCTTGATAATCCTAAGCTTGTGTAAAGGAAAGCTCCTCACAGATCTCACAAGAGATTTACACAAACAGCAATATGAGCCACTCTAAAACGTGGCTAGGGTTTGCCTTTTATACCTAGGACAAATTAGAAAACCTAAACGTTTTAAAACAAAACTAGGGCTGAGTTGGAATTATGCAGAAAACGCTTCTGACCCGATTTTCGATTGATCGAGCCTAAGCTTCGATCAATCGAACCAGGCCGAGAAGCATAAATGCCTTCTGCATCAGCTTATTCCAACTTTACATAAATGAATCGACTTTAAGCAAGTCTAAACATGACTAAACATATTGTTTTGATCATGGTTTGCCAACAATACACATTAGAGTTCTAAATACATAAAATCCTAAGTTTTTAGAACCTAACAAACTCCCCCTTTGGCAATCTGTGACAAAACACAACTAGAAGCTCAAAGTTTACAAAGAAAAGCCCTTTACAAAAGTAATGCTCATAAAAACAAATTCAATCCTAACTACTATCCATCAGTTGCAAGTGTAGGCAGCAGCTCAATTGAATCAACCTGTATATTTCTTGAAATACTAAACACAATGCATAACCGCATGTGTGGAAAATACAAGTAAACAAAATAACTTCTTAATTTCAAACAACACACAATAAAGACATATATCAATGAATAACTCATAAATATAAATCAATAAGCAGTTGAAAACAAGAAACATATAAAGCAATAAAAGTATCTCCCCCTAACATGAATAGCCTAACAAAAATATGGCAAGAGCTAAAAAGGTAAAATACAATGTGAAGCACCTAGATACAATCTAAACATCACAAGCTCCAACCAACAAAAATGCTCTCCCCCTGAACACAAAACTCTACAAGTGCTCAAATATGTACTCCCCCTTTTTGTGACTGAATGCCAAAGGGCAATCGAAATCCATCATCAAAAGGAGGTGGCGGTGAAGATCGTCGAAACTGTGCCAACTCTGCGCGCAAAGCACGGATCTCATCGAGCACGTCCACCAAAATCTGTCCATGAGCCGCCTGAACGGTCAAGACATGATCCAACGTATGTCGAATGTCTGAATCATCCGAAGTAGTCGGTGGAGGAACATCAGCATCAACAGCAGCAGCACCAGACGCCTCAGTAGCATCAGCACCTGTAGAAGAGGGAGGAGGGGGAACAACACTAGATGACGCACCTCTAGGACGCGTAGGATCAACTCTCAAGTGAGCAGCCCTCTGCCTAAGGAAGGTGGCACCTATGGGAGCTACAACATGAACGGGCTCACCAGAAGGGAAATTAGCTAGACCAAGAAACAACAAAATCCTATGAATGAAAATAGGATGGATAAGCGCATGCCCTACAGCAGAACTCTTATGAACCTCGTTCAAAGAACGAAGGAACAGATGTGGGAAGCTGATAGACGCACCAAAAACAAAAGCGTACAAAAACACACATCGCTCTAGAGGGATGGTGTGGAGATGAGAAATAGGCCACAAAGAATGACACGCTATCCTAAAGAAAAGATATGCAGTCTCAGTAAGCTCAACAGACGTGATCCGAGGATCAGAACCCCACTGGATAGAAGACCCAGTGATGTATGACATGACGTCATCTAAGGGTGGAGACTCAGCATAGGGATAGACAGGCTCCCTAACGACCGGAACCCCAAGAGCTTCAGCCACTATCCGAGTGGTAATGGTGAACTCTACACCTCATATCCAACTCCTAACAAGGGTGTTGGAATCATAGACGTGGCAAGAGAGATTCGAGAAGAACTCTCTAATCAGGGAGGTCGGAGGTGGATGATCTATCTCTAACAGGGACAACCAACCTCTAGACTCAAGGTTAGCCCTAATGGCCGGATCAACCTCATCTAATACCACAGAACGCTCAGCCCAAATCTTACGCTTACAGTTCAGTTTCTCAAAGGCCTCTCTGCTTTTGTCATTCCTAAACACCTCACTCCTAGAGGGAGACTCAGAGGAAGTAGAGAGGGTCCTATGGGCTCTAGTCTTCCTAGGCATGGTGCTAGGATAAAGACCAAGACACAAAGCAAAAAAAACAAAAACCAAAGGCAGACTGCAAGTTAGCACACAAAAAAAATATAGAACAAAAATCTATATGATGCATGAACAAGTTAAATGTAGTGATGCATGTCCTAATGCAGTGCAATTAAGTTCAAATTAAGTTCAAGTTCACAAAATTGGCTTGAGCATAGAGTTTCTAACAAAAACCCCAAAAATTTGAAAAACCACTTGATCAATTTGAAATAAATTGACGAATTGATCATTACACAAGATAGATTACAAACTAAAATGATCAATTACATCAATTCAACAAGCCAATTTCATCAATTGAAACCAATTTGAACAAAATCCCCAATTCGGGTTCAATACAAGCCCTAGAATTTCCAAATTATCACAAAACACCAAATTGATCAAATTAAACATCATAGACCATGATTATAACATTATAGGAATAAAACCCAATGATCAATTTCAGAAAAAAAAAAAAAAAAGTGTCTTGAATCATCAAAAACCCCAATATTGAAAAGTTCCGAAAATACCAATGAAATCCATGAGTTTATGCATGAAAACATGAAAATAAATGCAAAAGGAAGGTTATAAAAGTCTTACCGGCTTATAGAGAGAAAAACCTTGCAAAAAGAATGGTCGAAAACGACAAAAATTTGAGATTGAGCCTTGACCGAGTCGTATGGAGAGAGAAAAGTTAAAGAACTTTTTGAAAAAGTGTTTGACTCAACTGAAAATCAATTTTTAAAAAACTTCTCATACGATTTTCGATTGATCGAAATCTTAGGTTCGATCGATCGAAAGATTCGAAACAACTAGAGGCTCACCTAAATTTTTTGAACCAATTTCGATTGATCGAAAAACAGATTGGATCAATCGAATCAAACAGAGCCTCACAAAATTTTGAGGAAAAACATAGTTTTTGAAAATAAATTTTAGAAACACTCAAAGCATTGAAATTGAGGAACAAAATGCATGAGTATGTGATGATATGATTTTCAAAGACAAGGATTTAAGCCTAATTTTCCCAAAGTTAAAATTTCTTACATTCTCCATAAATTTTCAATCATCAATTCAGTTTTGCACAAAACTCAAAGTATTTGCAAACTTGGTTGGTCAAACCAAAGACACACACAATAACATGTACAATGTTTAGTAAAGAGTAACTTGTGTAATGTGTGCAACTAGCAAAAACTTGAGTTACATGTGAGGTGATATGTGTATAGCAATTAAACACAAAGTCTACAAAATTCATCACATAGAATTTGAAAGAGACTATCACCTAAAGAGTTACATCATATAACTCCCACATCTCCTAGATCATAAGCTTGCAATCATGTAAGTTTCTTGATTTTGCCTCATATTGTACACACAAATTTTAATTATTCAGAAACTTAGTAAAATAGCCGGGATAATGTATACACCAATTTTATTTGATAGATTTAACATTAAGTCCAATAATGTACACACCAATTTTAACATTTAAACCGAGACTACACCTTATGTTCTTTTTGTGCATGTGCTACACTTTCTCGAGCACAAAATCTTACGATATGCACCAAGGTGTTCAAGATTGGCTAGTGAACAGTGGTGAGATGGTTATTTATGCCTTTCTCTAAAGGTTCAAGTCCGACAGTCAAAGACATATAATTTCAAGATTAAGACAAAATGATCAAAACCATAAACATCTTTCCCACACAACATGCACTACAAAGCTTCAACTAGTAAAGTGCAATACATAAGCTCATCAAAGTTAAACAAGGTACAAAAGACATGTTATGTGAAAATAAATTGACCAACCTTGTTTTCCAAAAACCAAGAAAATAGTACAAAACACAATTTGCTTCCTTTTTCTTCCCTTTTCCTTTTTTTTTTTTTTTTTTATTTGAAAATAATAAACAAAAACAACCTAGAATGAAATGCATGAATGTTATGTAATGCAAATCCTAGAAACAGAGAAAACAAAAATCAAAGAACAATGGTCACAAAGGGTAAAGTAATGAAGCACAAGGACCATGTCAGAAAGACTCAATTAGTTCGAGTCTTTTGCATCCAAAATCTTTTAGATGCACCATGAGCATTGGAGTTCTTATTCACATGGGAATGATTACCAACTCCAGGATTGGAATAAAGGTTGAGAGCCTTTACCAATTCACCAATGAGTACCATGGAATCTTGTGCTTGAGGCACGGTACTTTTGGTTTGTTTGCTCTCTTAGCAGCTTGCAGCTTGTAACAGTTTGGACGAATGTGTCCAGACTTTCCACAAAAATAACAAACCCATGCAGGCTTATCATGTGACTTGTCCTTAGAAAGGGTAGGCTGCTTAGGTTTAGACTCTTTCAGATCAACCCTAATCTTCCTAGATGGTGAAACTTCTATGAGTTTGACAACCTCACTCACAGGGGGTTTGACAGTTTCACTCACAATCTCACTCACAGAAGGTTCAGAAGAAGATGAAGGGACAAAGTTTGTGGAATGGGGAGCAGAAACAGAGATGCTTTCAACAAAACCTAATCCAGATTTGTCAGAAGAAGACTTTTGAACACTCAGCATTTGATCAAGTTTAGAACTAGCAAATCTAGCAACAGATAAATCAAGTTTTAATGATTTAACATTATCAAGCAATAGCATATTCTCAGTTTTCACATTGTTTAAAAGTTCATTAGTATCAAACAGTTTTACAAGAAAATTCTTCTTATCAAGCTCAAGAGATTCAATTTTCTTCAGGCCAAGTTCAACATTCATAGCATCCTTTGCAACAACTTTGCAAAGTTTATTATAGGCCCCTTGAAGATCTGCATCCTCAAAGAGTTCCCTATCAAAAGGGTTCTCTTCAGTAGATATGCTCTCATTGGCTACAGCAGTAGCAGTGAAAGTAATAAAGTTTCCATCCTCGTCACAACCAGACTCATCATCAGAAACTTCACCATCACTAAGGGTTACAGCCATAACGTTACCCTTAGACTTCAAATAGGTAAAACATTCAGATTTCATGTGACCATACCCTTGACATCCAAAACACTGAGGACCCATAGCATTATTTGAAGATTGACCTACTTTTTTTCTAGGTTTATCATTATTGTTAACCTTAGTGAGATCATTCTTCCTAAAGTTTCTAGGTTCAGCAGTGTTCGTATCTCTTGCCCTTCTGTTACTATTCCTGAGAAAGTTTCTAAAGTTCTTGGCAAGGTAAGCAATCTCTGTAGCAAAGAGCTCATCATCAAATCCACCAACCTCAACATCATCAACTGACTTAAGAGCCATTGATTTGGATTTGCTAGTTTTGGGTAGGTCCAACTCATAGGATTGAAGTGATCCTACAAGTTCATCAACAAGGATGGAGTCCACATCCTTACTCTCAGTGATGACAGTCACCTTGGGTCTAAAGTTTTCAGTTAAAGATCTAAGAATCTTCCTAACAATTTTAGGTTGATCATAGATTTCACCCAAGTTAAAAGCAGAATTAACAATATCATTAAGTTTAGCATAGAATTCATCAAAAGATTCATCATCAAACATCCTAATGCTTTCAAATTTAGAAGTTAACTGCTACAATTTGTTGATTTTGACAGCCTTTGTGTCTTCATGCACAGTCTGGAGGATATTCCAAGCAGTATGAGCAACCTCAACATTAGAGATTCTCTTAAATTCCTCCATAGAAACAGCGTTAAAGATAGCATTCATAGCCTTGCTATTGAACGCGGCTGCTTCTTTTTGAGAAGTTTGCCACTCACTAACAGGAGTAGTAGGCTTCTCCCATCCGTATTCAACGGAGTTCCAGACTCTCTCATCAATAGATTTCAGGAATGCTATCATCCTTACTTTCCAATAAGCATAGTTATTCCCATCAAAGTGAGGAGGAATAACAAGAGAATGTCCGTGTTCTATGACAACATGGGTCAAGGATCAGCTCAGTGATCAAAAGATCAACAACAAGAGAGCAACCTGCTCTGATACCACTTGATAGTTTTTAGACCCCTTAAAAAACAATTGGATTAACCTAGTTAATTAGTCAAGTTGTTACTTAGTCCAAATTCCAAATCTAAGTTATCACAATTAAACAATCATATCATGCATAGCAGCGGAAAGATAAATAACACAATGATATGATCACCCAGGAAACCAAACCGGTAAAAACCTGGGGAGGATTTAACCTAGCTATCCTCAAGGTAAACTTGAATCCACTATCTTGAAAGAATCGAAGTTCATATAATAAGACTTACAAGCCCCCACGCACGACTTCTTATTGCTACCCACCAGTAGAACTTACTGACACAACCACGTGCAAGCTCCGAAACTACGGACTCCTTCTTTCTTGGATTCACCACCAGATACAAGCACCCCCGCTTGTGTTTCTTTAAGTTCTTATGGCAGCAACTGAATGATTATCAAGCTCTTGAACGAATCTCCTTCTTGATATTTCTAAGCTTGTGTAAAGGAAAGCTCCTCACAGATCTCACAAGAGATTTACACAAACAGCAATATGAGCCACTCTAAAACGTGGCTAGGGTTTGCCTTTTATACCTAGGGCAAATTAGAAACCCTAAACGTTTTAAAACAAAACTAGGGCTGAGTTGGAATTATGCAGAAAACGCCTCTGACCCGATTTTCGATTGATCGAGCCTAAGCTTTGATCGATCGAACCAGGCAGAGAAGCATAAATGCCTTCTGCATCAGCTTATTCCAACTTTACATAAATGAATCGACTTTGAGCAAGTCTAAACACGACTAAACATATTGTTTTGATCATGGTTTGCCAACAATACACATTAGAGTTCTAAATACATAAAATCCTAAGTTTTTAGAACCTAAAATTCTCTTTTTTGATGACTAGGTTTAAGATGAACTTAGCTCTAATGTTTGATTGTTTTTCAGAAAATAAAAAGGTATCAAGATTGCACACAAAGATCATAAAAGTTGAGAGAAAAATCTGTATGTGCATTATATTGAATTAATTTAGTTACAAGAGGCTCTGTCCTTATAGATGAGAATCAGAGGTAAGAAAGAGAAAGAATGACATCTAGTAACTATATCCACTAATCTAGTAACTAACTTCATCTAAGCTTTATACATGTCTTTTAGTGTCATTACAAGAGAACAACCTGTAGTTTAGACACAATGTCTTCTTCTTCATTCTGCAGTAACTTCAATTCTGGAGCAGCTTCAATTGTTGATTTGTTCTAAACTTCTTTAGTTAAACTTCAACAAAAGGCTTTAATGTTTGGTTGCATTTATGTCCTCTACTAATTTGCCTATCCTTGTGATCCTTTTGCTGCTGTATGTAAAGTTGATTTGCCTAACTTCTTATCATATTGCTGCTTTTTATGTTATTGTTATTAAGGAATGGATTCGCAAATGCATGGTGATTGTAACTTCACACAGCTCTTAGAAGAAGGGTCTATCATGAAAATTGAATTTATGATGGACTCTCCACGAGATGAAGTGCATACCCAATAGTCTCCACATGAAGTTCAATGGAATCCATTACTAAGAAGACACAATGGGGTGGTAATTTTGGTCTAGAAGAAGACTGTCTCATTGTGTCAGCATGGCTCAATACTTCATTAGATGCAGTGCAAGGGAATGAACAAAAACACAAAACATATTGGAATAGAGTTTGGGAGTACTTCAATAAAGAGAAGACATTTGCATCTACTCGTAAATCGTAATGCAAACTCTCCAATGAATCGTTGGTCAACAATTCAACTCCAAACTAATAAGTTTGTTGGGATCTTAGCTTCAATTGAGATGGCTAATCCAAGTGGTGTGAATGAGCAAAACAAGGTAAAAAATTGTTGCTCAAAGTAGTGTCAATGCATTAATGCACCATTACTGTCTATTCACTAATCCAATTTTATTTGTCAATTTTTCAGATTATTAAGGCAAAGGAAGCGTATCTAAAGGTCCAAGCTGTTCCATTCAAATTTGATCATTGTTGGAATATCTTGAGGCATCAACCAAAATGGTTGGAACTTATAGCAAAGCCTCAGAAGCCTCAAACGATAAGAAGATCAACTGCAACATCTTCTCCTTCTACTCTGGAATCAATACATCTAGGGGAAGATGAGGTCTCCCATGCTTCCTTTGTAGACTTGGAGAAACCACCTGGTAGGAAGGCTGAAAAGGAACGATTAAATAAGCGAAAAAGTAATGATAGTTTGATTTTGAATCTTGAAGGGATACTGAATGACATGGCAGAAAAGAAGAGCAAAAAATATGATGAGAAAAATGATGTTCTTGAGAGGGCATATTCTCAAACTCAAGAACTCATAGAGATTAAGAAAATGAAGCATCAAGAATTGGTGGAGATCAAGAAAATGGAGGTTGAAGAGTTGATTCGTGTTAAGAGAGAGAAGCTTCAATTAGAACGAATGACGAAAGAATTGGAAATTACCATGATGGATACTACAAACTTGGATCCAGAGCAGCAACAATGCATTAGCCAACTTTGCCAAGAAATCATTCAACGTCAAGAGAAGAGTAATTGGAGAATATTGTTGCAATGTAGCACACTAGCTCTTAGCCTTTCTCTTATTGTTTCTAGCTTGTCATTACCTTGTTTGATTTGGTATTTAGTTATGCTACTATTAAGTATAAAAAATTAAACAAAGAAAAAATTTGCCAGACTTTGCAAGTTTTATAAACTAATCATTCTTTTAATGTCTTATTCTTGTTTTGTTTTGTTTGTATATATTTATTGATATCGTAAAGGAAAAATAAAGGTGATACTATACATTTTGAAATATAAACTATGTAAAATTATTTGTGGGTAATACAAGACATGGTCAAAGGGATCTGTTGGGTGGTTGGGGTACTAGGGACATCGACATAAAATTATTTGCACACACAATACACACAAAAAAATTTCGAATTGAAATCATGACTGGTCAGTTCAAAAACTGAGATGTATACTTTGTGTAAGAAGACTGCCCTAATTTTATTCAGGAAAACAGAGAGGGAAGAGAATCTTCCAAGACTTGACGTTTTAATATTGAAGATAAAAAGGGTTATTACTTATGACTTCTAATTTAATAGTTATACACTTGATGAACCAAGGATATGTGTTATAAATTTCGTCAGATGGGACCAATCATGTGGTAACTTTGAAGGCTTTTGTTATCTTAACATGGTCATTGAATAATTTAGGCACAATTTCTATAATGTAAGAATAGCATCTGAACTTTACAGTCGTTTATAACTTTAAATGTTGATGTCAGAAGATTTCTTTAACTAGTAAAATGCAAGATGCCATTCATTTGGACCATTAACAGAGCAAAAGTTATTTTAACAAACAAAAACCAGTGGAACAATCTCCTTTTTTCACGCACTCTTTTACTGACCAATTATTGTCCGGTAAGCATGGAACAGACAGCATCATGTAATAAGAGGTTCACATCAAAACCAGTAATAATCAATCAGGGCAGGGACCCAAGTGCGTGTTAACTAGATCCAAGCCCCCTCATGCCTTTTTAATCACCGGATTCACCACACTGATCAATTTATATGAGACGGTATGTGATGCGCCCATCCCATAGAATGTGTCTCTCACAAGCATGTGGGCCTTAATTTTTCCTTATGGATAGCTAAGGCTCGTGACCCAGGCTGCACATTAGTTTCCACTCTCTTGGAAGCCATAATCACCGCCCTCTGAATCTTAACGAGTCCACTGCAGATACCAGCCAAAGATTTCAGTGGAATTTTAAAATTGAAAGTTGAAACTTATAATGACTCTAAATATAAATAAAATTTGTAGTATAAATGGCTCAAGCCTACTAGCTTTTGACAAAATTGGCTAATGTCATGACGTGTATGACTTAATACCATGAGCTCCGTAACCTATCTTTCACCCACCAACCCACGAGGCCATTCGTTGAATGATACAAATCACAATGATGACAACAATAAAAGAAGACTCAAATAATAACTATAAAAAAAGGGGTCAAATAAATAAGTACATGAATTGTAAAAATTACTAGAAATTGCTATTGACCTTATTCCATTGGTATTGACAGAAACCTCATTGGAAATTGCTTTCTTGTTTCTCCATGATATAATTCTCACATATACTCTACATTGAATTGTAAAAAAGAAAAAAGAGACTGGGAAAAAAGAAAATAAAAAAATAAAAAAGGGCTTGTGAGGCTGCATGCAACTCTTCCAGGAAGAGTAACTGAATACTGCCAAAATGTTTCTCCTCCCTCTTGATATTGAGGTACATCATTCTCTCTTTTAATCGTTCTTTACAATATCTGAACCTTTTCATGAACCAATGAAGTGTTTTTACAAAAAGAATACAAGATATAATGAGACCACACCTGCGGTGAGCAGCCAACACCATTGCTGCTGAGTTGCAGTAGCAGATAATCCTCATGCAATAAAAGAATACTTACTTATTATCCACTTTTTAAGAGAATGAGAATCTTGAGAAAAGAGAACGGGATCCTGGACCATCGCTTGCTGGGCTTGGTGGAACATCTGTAGAGGCACGGTATGCTTGTTGACACTTGTGAATCTGCATTTGCATGCAACATGCAGTAATTAACAGATGGTTGAAGATACTGTACTGAACCTCACTGCCACTTTTAAGAGAGCAATTTCTAATATATGCTTGAACACATCCTAGAATAATGTACTGAACTGCAATGCAGCATCACAGCTTGAATCCATGTCAGAAAAGACATACATGACTTCAAAAAGGTCAACAAATAGGTACTTGCTCATCTTATCTAAATGCACTTCTGAAGTTTTATGCAAGTTTTCTTCCAAGGAAACATAGTGGATTGACAGGTTTGGAATGATTACTCATAATGCTATTTTATGCCCTAGGCTACCATCTTTGCCTGCTAGCCAGGCATTCATATTAAGGGGCAGCTTACCATGTCCATGACTTATTTCATTATACAAAATAAAATAGAGACCATGACTTAAATCAGAATACCCTATAAAACTGAAGCGTCTAATACAAACTGAGAATTTTACCTCTTCAGGACTAAATTGAAGCAGCATTCCAATCACGGGTAGTAGCGCCTCCACTTCACCTATTGTGGCAAAAATCATTATAATTAAAACTACCAAGTTTTCTGGCATCACCAACATACATACTTCATCAGCAAAAGTGAATAAAATTCAAAAATTACTTTCGTGATTATAACAGCTAATCTTCAGTAGAGATACCTGTTTCAAGAAGCTTTAAGATAACATTTTTCAAATACGTCATATCTACCCCTTCCCTCTTCTGCATTCTTTCCATGTTGCGAAGCTCAGTCTTCAGCATGGCTTCCTGCACTCATTATGTTCAAACTTCTATTATAAACTAATGAGAAGCTTTGCTCCCCACCCCCCACACATGGAAAACTCTTCTTTTTTTTCAACTTCCCTACATATATTCATAGACATGTAATAATCCTGTACTTCCATTTTATCAACCTCACATTTTCATTTCAGCTGCACTAGTCTCATAAAAACGTTTCTTGGTAGCCAGCATTTCTTTGCTGTCATTAAATACACAAACAATTGAATTTGCAAAAATTCAGACAACTGCATACCTGTTGGCTATGGAGACGATTCTCACGTTCAAGCTCTTCAATTTCCTCCTGAATTGAAACAAAAATCAGAAACTAAACTGGGGTGGAAAAACCATTTAATTTTGGATTTCATCTGACATACTTGAAGTGCTAAAATATGCCGTTGTGATTGTGCTAGCTCTTCCTCTCTCTGAGCTTGCTGCCTTGCCAAAAGCTGAATTTCAAAAGAAAAATCATCATCAACCAAAATTCCACTTGCATGCAATGCATGAAACAAATTATTCCAAAGATGTACCAATTAGCAAGCATCCATTCATATTAAAGAGAACTTAAGGTATTTGATACGAGTTTCCCAGGAAATTGTCCATCTTCATTGGAGAACTATAGTGATATAGTTTTTTTTTTTAAAACAAAGGCTATTGTGATATCCATCATTATTCAAAAGCATAAAAAACGGCTACTTGAACATTATCCACAAAATCCTCAATTAACTAATGAATACAAAAGTTAATCAAGATATAAAGCCTAGGTGGAAGCAGGAAAGTTGTGAGGAAAAATGTAAAGAACACAAGATTAGCATACAAACTGGGGACAAAATAAATAAATATTTCTAGTTTGTGTAGATTTTATCTACACCAGCTCACTTCTTCAGGCACATAAATTTTTCCATCAGAGTTGGTTAAAAATTGCAACTCTATGATATAATTGGCTACCCGCTAAATTGTCATAATAAATGCATTTGGAGACTCGACAAAGTATATTTTAAATGAGAACAGATTTTTTGAGAAAAATGTTTATACCAGAATCTGCTGTTCTGCTGCAGAAGTGCTTAAATTCTGTGCATCCTGCTTTTGCATGGCTGATAATACCAGTTAGAGAAAAAGGATATGTTAAAACCTCACCAGCTACCCCAAGGGTTAAATTTGTTATAGGTTGAGAAAAGCTTAACTTATATTTAACTAATACAGGTGCTGACAAGTGGTAGCAGGAATGGCTTCATACCTGTGTAGTGATTTCCATTGTGATCAACCTGAGATTATTAATCACAATGTCAGGCCAAGGACTAAAATATTAAAACCTAAGTCATGGGAAGTATTAAAAATATCAGGTGAAATTTAACAAATATTTTAAGAAGACAAAAGAAGGAAACGGACAGGTGGTCTTGATTCCAAAGATTGATGAAGATCTTTATTGTCATCAAGAAGTTTATAGATTTCTTTGTCCTTCTCCTCAATCATTCGATCAGCAAGATCACGAAATGTATCATGCTCTTCCTACAAGTTATGCATCCAATTAACACAAGAACAAAAATATAAATATACTGACAATTAATCCAAGCCCAAATGCAACAAGATACAAGATATAAGGTACCTTCAATCTTTTATAACGTAATTTGAGCTCATCCAATTCTTTTTGTACATCCTGTCCAGACGATGCTTCATTTTGAGCCTTCAGTCCCTCACATCTGACTGTAAAATTAAGTATAACCTTTTTAAATACTTAACTGGTATCCATATTTCTATGGATTGGAAAAAAGGAAGGAAAAGATGGTAAGAATCATCTTTATTTGACTTAGCATGGATGTCTTACTTCGCCATGTTTCTTCTATATTTTGAAGGTTCATTTCCCATGTTTCCTTATCTGATTGGTGGCTAGCATTAGCAGAATTCAGCTTTATTTCTAAGCTCTTGATCTGCTGCTTGGCATTGTCAAGGACCAACTCTCTGGAATAAATATGTAATTGAAGAGTCAAATCAGACTTCTTAGTACGTAAACCAAAATTCAATATATTTTAAGCAAAAAATACTGGTAAATTAAAATTTTCAAATGTGGGAGTTCTGAAACGAATATAACATATAAATTAATAAAAGTTCTAATCACAATAAAAGTAACAGCCTGACTAGCGAAAACGTGCATATCTTTCTCACACATCATCTATTCATCATTTAACTCTGCTTGAGTCTGTGCTTAGTGTCATATATTTTGTTCACAACTGGTCCCAAGCCCCGAAAAAGGAGAAGAGTTGAGGTAGGTTGACAGCTAATGTAAAATTTAGTCAGCTTTGGATCAATTGCTCATCATTTATTTCATGCTTTGGAAAATATTTTATACCAGCATTATCGGCAGATAAAGTAAGGAGAGTTTTATTTATTTATTTATATATAAGTAAACCAAACTGTAGGTAAAAAAGTAAGGAAAGTTTCCCATATGAAGAAATATACTGAACTAATGACCACACCACACCCCCAAAAAAAAAAAAAGATCAGCTCAATAAAGCCTTCTGTCCAATTCCATATAGAAAAAAAAAAAAAGAGAGCCGGCAAGACAGTATCAGCACCTTTCTTTGAGTTCTTTATTATGATTAGCCAAGGCATCCTGAAGATCTTGAAGGACCCTATCCCTTTCTGCAGATACAGATAATACTTCTTTTTCAGCCTCCTACAGGATCAACAAATGCCAATGATTTTAACATATGTCTATAATGATCCAGTCTTTACTTCATATTATAAGATAAAGTATAACCATGTACTTTTAGTGCTTCCTCAAGAACTTTAAGCTGTTCAGAGTCTTTAGCTGCAGCTAGCTCCGCATCCTTCTTTTGGAGAAGTGCATGAGCACGAACCTTGTAGGAAGAAAATTCACTTTCAAGGCGGCTGATCTGCAAGATTTATATTGAGGTCAGGCTATTAATAAGAAGATATTTAAAGCTATGAAGCTTCACAAAATTGAGTAGTAATTTCACAGGGTAGCTAAGCAAGAATACTATCATCAGCACATGTGTGTGACTATGTGTGTAATTTGTCTCTGGTGGGGAAGGGTTCCTGGTTTGCTGAACATACAACCCAAAACCACCAGTTTGATAACTAGGTGAACAATTTCCCAAGATGAGATCCAGGAATCCAATGCAAGAATAAAATTTTCTGTCAGTATCTTTGTCCAAAAAATGTACATTGCCAACTCCTAACAAGAATAGAAGTAAAAAATGCCACTTATCAGAAGGTAGAGGGTTGGGTGTATCACTATTTCAAGGCCCCAGTAAAAGAGACTAGTTTCTGTAAATTTTTTAAACCAATGGTAGTAACAAGTGCTTTCAGCCAGAAGATAATGGAAGTTGGATATGCAAGGAACTGTAGCACCAATATATAAATGGTGTAGAGCCATACTCCCAACGCATCAATACTTATTCTACTTCTGTTAAAGCACAATATCAATGAGACATACAACTATTGTCCTCTGGAACCGGTGCTTATGATACAGGAATACTTTCCTATATCATAAGCACCAGAATAATTTCCAGCAGTTGGCAGGCCAGCGCATACCCCAAAATCTGCATTGCATATGCAAATTTCAGGGAACTGCGACTCAATGGCCAAGAGAAAGAGAAAATACCTTTAAGATTAAAATAATTGGGCCCTCATCAGTCATCACAGACATATAAAGGTAAAATGAAAAACATTTTGAACAATAAAGATGTAAAACACATTGTTATTCATTTCCTTACCTACAGGATTGGAGCTATATTTCATCCTCTCTCTCTCTCTCACACACACACATTAAGAATGAGTTCAGAAATCATGGAGGGAAATAAGAATAAATTGATACCTCCTTTTTGGCAGCCACTAATTCTGCATCTTTAGTATTTAGGATCTGGGCTTGTGCAGACACATCAGATTCCAGCTGACCTGCCCAAGAAGAAAAGCATGAACATTCACTTCACATATATGAGTAATCTGATAAAAGGAAAATAAGGGATGCAAATATACTTCTCATTTTTGCAATTTCAATTTCAGCACGTATGCAATTACTCTCAGCAAGTTCCAGTTTAGTCTTAAGTGCCTGGGAGGCAGCTTCCCAGCTCTCCTTTTCTTTGTCCTGAATAACAATAAATGCCATATGAGTGTAGAAAAGAAATACATATGCATGTCTCTAGCTATATAAATGAGATAGTCATAACAACTTCACAAAGTTTTGTCCTGAAATAAATTGCCATGTAGTATGTAAATCCTTTCTTCTAATTCTTTTCATTTTAATGGAAGCCCACCCCATCCTAAAGAAGCACAAAGGGAAACCCAGAACTTGTGTTCAGCTAATAAATACTCCCTCCATCCTGTATTATTGGTCCTGTTGAGTAAATCCAACTTCTCAACTTTTGAAAGGAACATAATTTTAATCATTTTCTTTCAAAAGATACAAGTTTCCAAAATTACCCTCTTTATATAAACCTCAATATTGAAGGCTGTTTGGCAGCAATTCAAAAAAAAAATTTTAAAAGTAAACTTTTTTTTTTTGGATGTTTTTAAAACAAAAATGTGTTTGGAAAAATTTATTATTATTAATTTTTTTTGAGATAAGCAAAACCAAAAAAAAACTTGTTTGGTAAAAAAGCCTCTAAAAAAAATTTATTGGTGCACAACCGGCAATAATCTAATGCAAGAGCAACTATCCATGGTGAAGCATAACCCCACAAACCAGCAACACCTCCTCAAAGTCGCCATCACAATCCACCCATAAGAGCCACCATCCACAGTGGTACACAACCCCCCAATCCCACAAAAACCAATTGGCAAACCCCAAAATCCCACCTCCATCAAGGTCCAGATAGCAAAAACCCCAATCAGACACCATAATAACAAAAACAAGACTTTGTCAAACACCAGGGCAACGCTTGTTGGGCGTCGACAACTGGAGCCAACTATACTGTGCTGCCATTGAGAACACCAGAAAGCCGCCTCATGGAAACCACTGAACCAAATTGGCAACTATAACTAGACTGAGTTCATCTCAAGAAAAATTGCACACATCCATCAGCAAAGCCAGTACACATGGCCATCACCGAAGCCATACCTAATTCTCTTCCACACGGCCATTATCATCCAAGAGACAGTGGCTAATGAAGGAGACGGAGAGACAGAGAGAAAGGGAGAGGGAGACCAAAATTAACCATAAAAGCCACCTCCCCTTTTCAAAAACAAAAACCTAATCCTGAAAACATCTAAAAGGCGTTGTCTAAAAACCCATATACACCAAAAAAACTTTTTATGTGGGACACAATATTTTTTGTTTTTAAGTGGTGGAAACACATTTTAAAAACTCTAACCAAACAAACTCTTGATTCTTCAATATTGTGTTCATTAACATTTCAAAAATCAAAGAAGACATTTTTGGGCATCCCAAAAAGAAATAGAGACCAACAACATGGGTGGAAGGAGTAATAATATTCACATCACAAAGACCATCAATGTCATTTGAAGAAGATAAATTTTACTCATTCCGAATGTTTGATTCATACATGCTCACGTTTCAGGTGAGCAAGCTCTCCCTTTACACTTTCCACAGAAGCTCTAAACCGCGCTGCCTCACCAGTTGAAGCTGCATCCATCTCTGCAATCTTAGACTCTTTCTCTGCAATTAGCACCTGGTAATATGTCTTCAACACTTAGTCCAACTCATCATGTGAAATTTTTTAAGAAATCCAACAGCACTAAGCAATAAAAATATGCTATTGAGTTAAAGAAATTACAATTTAAAACAAGCAATGCCCTATACTATTTCCGTTTTGTTGATACCCTTACACATGCATGCACGCAAGCACACACACACCCAAAAAGAAAAAATGTCATCCTAATTAGAAGAGTGTCATAGTAGGAGCATTCTGTCAGCTCATAGCTTTATTTATGGGGATGTTGTTTGACTGGTCTTGTTCTTGGGGATTCACTTCTACTGATTCCGTTCCGTTGTTCTTAGATTTCCTTCTTATTTGTACACAGTTTTCTTTCTTTTGTGCTTTTGTATATATTTTTTAGCTACTTCATTCTTGTTGCATGAAGTAGCCTTTATGAATAAAATTTTTATTACCTATCAAAAAACATTTGACTCATATCTCTAGCAGTTTAGCAAGACGTTCATGGAACAAAAAAACAACTACAACCTCGCCACTATCTTATTGTTATAGGGAAGGAGGGGCCATTTGAGCTAGAGCACATTGGCAGAACAAGAAAATAATTCACTACACTGCCGCTTCTCTTTTACTCAACACAAGTCAATAATAGAATGAACCTCATTTGAATAACTCCTACCTGTAGTGAAGAAATAGTTTCAGTAGCTTTGCTTCTATCAGATAGTGCATCAGCAAGTTGAGCTTCCAAACTCTCCAAATTCTAAAGAAAAACAGAGGACAGTTCTGAAGTTAGGACACAAAATGTTGCATGGAGCAGTAAAGAAAAAAAAAATTCTCAATTTTTTTTTTTTTTTTTTGGATAAGTAACAATGAAAGTTCTTAATGTTTAGCCATCTGAATGCAAATTTACCTTCTGATGTTTAGCAGAGAGCTCAGCTATTGAAGCTTGCCTTTTTTCATCTGCAGCTTGTAACAATCCCCGCATGTCTTCCAACATCTAAAATATAAGCAAGTTAAGACTCACTGTCAATTCTCTTCATACAAGCAACAATTAAGACAGCAAAGGCATATCAATGCTAGAAAATTTTCAACATGGATGAGCGAAACAATAATATATCAAATCAAGTCAAAGAGATACAAAAGCCGGTCAAAACACTTTGTTATGTATGGCGATTCAATTGTCATTAACAGAAGTTTCTTGTAAAGTCACCAAGAATTGTACGCTTGGTCAAAATATATTGATGCAATAAAATTAAATCTTAATACTGAGGCAGTATATTTTATAAAGCACTTGAACATCTGAAGCATAAAATTGAGGTTATACCCTCAGAAGATCCATTATTTGGCCAAGACAAGAACAGTAACCAAGGTATACAAGCATAACATCTATAAACAGGGTAGGTATACCCACGTGCATGAACAAGCAGGGGATTCTATAAGCATCAAAGCAAAGTTTTGAAAGCCAAAAGCCAGCCTTGTTAAAGATCTGCATACCTGCTCCTTCTCCATTAGTGACTGTTGCAAGGCCTCAAGAGCACTTTCTTTTGGTTCCAATGAACGCCGCAATTCCTCAATGGTGTCTCGGAGTCTAGATTTCAATCATGAGAGGAATGAAAACAGGACTGTAAATATAAATTCTCAAATTTTGATGCTGCTTTATGGAACTGCGGAAAGACTTGAGCTTATGGTACAAAACTTCAATTAATTTCCATTTACAAGACACTGTTTTTTTTTTGGGGGGAAGGAGTGGGGGTGGTTAATGGAAAAACAGATCTATGATGCAAAAAAAACAAATGATGCTATTGTTTCTCCCATCAAATATATCACCACACCCACACATGTACCCAACCCACCTGCAAAAATATACAAACATGCACAAGTTTCTCAACTTAATACATAGTTAGGGATTTTACTTATTGTTTGTACTCCTCAATTGTTGTCTCTCTGCATCCATTGCTTTTAATGCATCATTTGCTTGTTGCCGTGTCCGCTCCAGCTCTTGTTGCAATGCTGACTGTTGCGATGATGCTCGCTCAGCTGTTTCACTCACTTCACGAAAGCGGACCTCAAGATCATCTTTTTCCTGAAATTGACAATCTCCAAATAACACTTGTCACTTAATTTCGGGCAAAATATGATTATTTCTTTTACTACTTTAAATAAAAGAAGATGAATATAGTATTCAATGTAGTGTGTGTGTGTGTGTATTCTTTTAGTTTTTCTCTAAGTTCTTTGTTCATTTTTTTCAAGTGAGGCAACTTAGTGACAATTATCAGTTTCAGCTCAAATGCATTATTATAAAATCACCCATACATGTCACTCCAAAAATGGCCATGACAAAAATAAATAAATGCATGAACTCTAAATCCTCTATATCCGTTTACAATGGGTCTATCTGTTTTAATAAAATATTAACCACAAAACTATTCCAGGAAAAATAAAATTCCATAGCAGAGAGAGATACTTACACAAACCTAAATTTTTCACTGGCTACATCAAGGTAAGTAAAACCTCAATAAATTTCAACGGAAGATTTTTTTCTAGTAATATTTCCTGTCAAAGCATAAGGTTTTTTTACTTCTTTAAATTTTAAGTCTACAACAGGACCTTTGACAATATAAAAGTGCCCGTCAAGGTTCCGTGAACCAGCATTTTACCAAATCAGGAGACACAAAGTGCACTGCCCATTAAAAAGGACAGGCACAAAAGCTGACACGCTCTAACAATAGCACCATTTCTATGGGAACTTTTGGAACTCACAAAGGATATTTAATACAGACACCACAGTAATATAATTATCTGAAAATATCACAGGAGATACGGTCCACAAAAAGATGCAGTTTTAAGGGCAAAGTCATATTAGAGGGCATTATTTCAAGGATGTGCTTTACTAAAAGCCTCTCAAAGATAATGTGTCTGAATATGCAAACCAGTCACAAGTATTCAAAAAGATACAAGCATTCCAAATATGGGAAAAGCAGAGAAAATCAAAGAACTGGCTTAGAAGCTTAACATTTAACAATTAATGTGTGTCAGAACAAGTTCATCCTAAAACATGGCAAGATGAACAGTATCATGAAGTTGCAAACTAGGGCAGAAAGGCCAAAAGGCAATTTACCTTTTGAACATCTTGTATCCGTTGTTTTGCTCGTTTGTGAAGCCTGCTAAATTTTGAGTCAAGTTCAGAGTACTTCTCTTCACGGTCTTTTATTTCTTGATCCAACTTCTGTTGAGCTATGTAATGAAATGATGCTATGCGTTCAGACTAAGATAAAAGGTTCTATAAAGATGACTCTGTGACTTTGGTGAAATATGAAACTACAAATTTTCTCTTTCGAAATGCCCACCAAAAAAATAAAAAAACCAGTCCTCAGCCTCCACTCTACAGCTATAATTTTTTTTTTTTTTAAGATGCAGAACTGGTTTCAAAGATATAATGTAGATACTCTGTTTTATAAATTGATTTCTTAAAAATAAATAAATAGAGGATGAATTTCTAGTATTAAAAAAATATAAATATATATCTCTTCCACAGTTTACCAACTTATATATATATATATATATTTTTTTTTTTTTTGATAAATAACGTAAGAATATTATTAATAATAGAAAAAGTGCCAAGCCAAGTACATTGGGGATGTACTATGGGGGCACAAATCAGAAAACAAAAGTACAACGATCAAGAAAAATAGGAAAAGAAGAACAAGAAAAATGAGAAAAGACCACACTCCATTCAAAGAGAGTGTGCAAGAGTTCGAACAGATAAAAATCTGCTTAAACAAGTCTTATAACACAGATGAAAGAGTTCGAACAGATAAAAATCTGACCTTCAGCAAGCTTTGCAGAGAGCTCTTGGGCTTTTGCATCTGCCTCTGAGTATGCCACTGTAAGATGCTTCAAAGCCTCCTCTGCTGCATTCCTAGTCTGTTTTTCCTCCAAAAGTTCTCTCTTCAAAGATTCTATCCTTTCACGAAGTTCTTTCACATCTTCAGATTCCCCACCTTCGGTCTCATTTGCCTTTGTCTGTTGATTAGACACACTACATTCTGATTGACTATTTTTCAAATCCTCAAATTGGGACTTCAAGAATTCATTCTGAAATTTCAGCTCGGTAACCATTTGAATGAACTGATCATGAGTATCATCCGAACATGGGTTGACATCATCAGTCAACCCATTTTCCACGGCAATATTTGCATTGCTCACGTAATTTGTGTCAGGCAACTGTTTCTCAGATTTTAAATCATCAGAAGCATGACTTTCCAATTCCAGCACTCCAGCGGAATCACCTCCTTCCGCTTCCATCTATGCACTATTCAGCTTCACTCTTCTGTCCACATCATCTGCAACATAACACAACTTATGAAAAGGAGCTAAACATTAAGTAATCAAATATTATTGAAAAAAAAGACTACTCAATGTACATAGAGGAATCGTTTACAGAAATGCTCTCAAAAAACTGCGGCGCTTCCATTCCCTCCCCTCCACACAATGTCCACATCAAACATAAAGGGACTAAGTTCCAAATATCCGAAGAATGTTTGCCAACCCAATTCCTTCAGCCAAACAAAAGTTCAATGACCTTTTCGTACAATGTATCGATAGATGATCAACTGTCTCCCCACTAAACATTGATATTATACAATAACACATCCAAGATGGTGCCGCGAAGTTATAACTCGTTGCTACCTAAACGCAATCGAAGCTAAGCAAGACAAATAGACTAGTAAGAACCACACTCCTACATCAATTTCGGACCGACTAGGAAATTTCAAACTTGAGTTATTACTGATACAAGCTCAAATTCATAGAATTATGATACAATTATGCCAAGCATCAATATACCACAAAATTCATAGGTTTGCAAATTTTAGTTAATAGTAACAATAATTTAAGTGGATCTCATTAATAGAGAATTCTCATTTTAAAAAAAAAAAAAAACTGTCAGATCCGAGATTCAAAAATCACGAAAAATTAGAAACACTTGACAATTATACTGATAAGCAAAATTAATTGGAATTGTGATAAAAAATAAGGAGTAAGATTGAAGGGTTTGGCAATGAGTGGGTATGTACCTTTCTATAATGGGCAGTTTGGGGGATCTATCAAATTTGGAGGGAGTGAGATCTTCGATTCGTCGGTGTTAGAATTGGAAATGGGAGACGACGTCGTTTTGGGGGGCCCTTTGTACCTGCTGCTGCTGTGTGTTTTTTTTTTTTAACTAACAGAGAGAGTCAGGGCCAAGGGGAGAGAGACTAGCTGAGAAATCAATATGGTTCCGACTCCGGAATACGCCAGTTTTCCAAGGGTGTTTTAGTAATTTTCTATGCTTCATTTTTCTTTTTTCTTTTTTATTTTTCCTTTTTTCTTTTTGGGGCTCCATTTTAATTTAGTGCTTACTTTCTTTACCTGTTTTGGGCCCAAAAGGGCCGAAGCAGGCTACTAGGCCCACTGCTCGTTCCAATTAGTAATGCATGATTTGAGAGTAATTCTAATACCACAACTTTTGTCACAATTTACTACGTAAAAGTGGTGAATCCACGACTCCATCATTCATGATTTGCCACATGAGCAAGTTATGATCTTAGCATTACTAATAATTTTATGGCGAAATCTGTTTAACTTTATTATACGATAGTCCTGCATTATAATTAGGAGAAATTTGGGGAGGGTTGGTATTGGTTGGTGTCCTTGTTTGGAGTTTGCTCTTGTTGAGGACTCTGTTCTTTTGTAGTTTGTTTTTTTTGTTGCTAATAAAATTTTTCTATTCATCAACAAATAAAAAAAAGAGGAGAAATTTTTGGAAGGAGAGCACTGGTCTCTAGTGTGTGTAGCCTAATAATTTAAAAGGAAATTTAATTTTATTATAAAAAAAAAAATAAAAAAAAAAAGGCCTAATAAAAAGAAGAAAGATTAATACAGTTTGTTGTCAAATAGGGAACCTAAGATTGAATGTCACCCACATTAAAAAAAAAAAAGAAAAAAGAAAAGAAAAGAAACCTAAATGTATCTTCTTCTTCTTTTTCTCTTTCTTTTTTTTTTTTGATGGGAAATCCTAGTAGTATCTTAATTAATGGTGAAAACAATATTATGATAAAGACTTTGTAGGGGTAAGGGCCCAAAATAGTATATTGGGCCTTGGGCCTTGGGCCTTGTCCGAGAACATTGATAGATCTGAGGAGGAGCAAATAGTTGTTAAACATTCTCAATTAAAGTCTCAAAGATGAGGAACAAATGAGAGGTTGTCCGAGGAGGAATTCCTCCTCGGATATGATGAATGTAGTTCATAATATGTACTCCATCTGTTAGCGTAATCCTCCAAGAAGCTCCAATGATAGAGACATGCTTCATGAACATACGAGAAGGAAGGAAACCAAAAAATATCTAAGGGAAAGTTGTCACCACTGCATTAAATACATTGTAGCTACTTTTCTGTCCGCATTTATGTGAAGAAAACCTCTGAACAGTACTACCTTGGCTACCATAACTCGCAGAAAACCAGAAGAGGTGTTTGATGGGACAAGTACTCAAGTAAGGGCTCGAATGATCAACAGGTGTAGGGTGAGGATATATAAGGTGAAAGACTCTTCATAAAGAGATGATCAGAAAAAATAAAGAGGGAACACTGTAACAATCTAAATTGTCTCTGTATCCACCTGTGATCAATATATATATAATTGTGACCTCCTTGGACTGAGAGTCCATTGATATCTATACCTCTTATTTGTGCTTGATTGTCACTTAATTCCATATTAGCCATTATTCAACTCATTAGGGCCTAGTTATTTAACCCACTTTCTACAAATTTATTGTATTGGGCTCATTGAGCCGAGATCCCACACACTTTGGATTTGGGCCACAAATCAGGACTCTACAGGCTTTATAAGTTCAAATCATATCATATCTCCTATTAGATAAAAAGTTTGAAATTACAAGGGTCCAATTTCTTTTGAGTTCTACGTGTTAACCTTTTGGGAACTATGAATTGGTGAATAGTTGTTAAGGATCAAAATGTTACAAGTATCAAGATCCAAAGCAAATGGGCCCTCAAAAATGAGGAAAGCCCAATCCATGAGCCAAGACCCATTTAGAATGGGCAAAAGGAAGCCCAAGCTCATGAATGGGTAAGCCCTGGGCCTTAGGAAAAGAGAGAGAGAGAGAGAGAGAGAGAGAGAGAGACAGGGGGGGGGGGGCAAAGGAAGTTTGGCTTGGCCCTCTGTAAAAGGAACTCCCAGGGAGCCCAAGGAGAAGAAAGGGATTGGACCAGGATACCTTGGAAATGTTAGAGCCAGGGAGGGGATCATCGGGAAGTGCAGGAAAGAATCAGCTGGGATTTGAACAGCTCAATGAAGCATACCTATAGGCATAAGGAACGAAGAAAGTCATGTCTCATCAGCCGCCCACAACTTAGAAGAAAAGCTTTGGAAACAGATGGTGACTTAGGAATCAGAACCTGATGAAGGGAGCCTAGTACCTCGAGAAAAGCAGGAAGGTGAACCATGAAGGAAGGTGGCTAGGATCTTTCAACATGATAGGGAGAAATCTACCTATTTGAAGAAAAAGGACAAATGGTGGGGCAGTCAAAAAGGGGCTTTGAAAAGTCTCTTTAGAAACTTTGGGAAAAGAAATGAAAGTCAGCCCTATCAAGACCCCCCAAAAGAGGAAGGTCAGCTGGGAACTTTTTGGAAGGTAACCTTAAAAGAAGAATGCAATGAGAAAATAAGGAAAAAACCAGCCACCAATGTTGCTGACACAACATTGGTTTTGGTACCCAAGACAAAAACCCTAGAAATGTACTATAAAAGAAGGATTAAATTATTAGTAAAAGGCATTTAGCAACTATCAATCAGAGCAAAAAGAGCATTAGAGAGATTCACCAAGCTTCAGAAAAATAAAGAGAAAAGAAAGGCATTGTGAAGGATCATGTAACAAGTGCTTGAGAATACACTTGGATTCAAGGGGATTCAAACCTCACAAGTCTTGGAAGCCTAGAAAGAGCTATCCAAGTCTGTGACTTTTAAACTTATTTGAACCTCGTGGCATATCCCAGTGAGAAATAGGGACCAATGTACTTAAAAACATAATATAATGACCTATCACTTATTTTTAGAGGATCCCTGATGTTCTCACTTGCATTTTCTTAACAATTCTTTTACTGTTCTTCAGCCACTTATTTTACAATACGTATATGTTTGCATGCATAAATGTTTATGTGCTGTAAAACCCATGTCTTGTGCACAAATTGGTTTGTAATAAGCCCAATATGGCTGCGGTGAACCAAGCTCAATCCACCAACTATTAGACATTATTTCTTTGGAGGCCTAAGATCCTTATCATCATTTGGGCCTGGGTACTGTCCAAAAAAGAACCCACAATGGTCAATCCTCTTCTTTTGTCCAATTCATGTTGAAGATTTTTTTTTTCATGAGTCATGTCTACATATACTATCACTTGGTTTTAAATCTCATTTCACCAAAAAAAAAAAAAAAACGATAACTAATTTTAATCAACATGACATCATTTTTATCTTTTTAATTCATAAAACACAAATCTTTATCATGAAATTAAACCTATCTCCATTAATAAATGAATCAGCAGCTTTGCCAATAAGTTTCATGGTTACTTTAGAATAAAAATTATCTATTCTACTTTGTGTGTTTAACTTTATACTCTATTATTCTCAAAAAAAAAAAAAAAACTTTATACTCTATCAATCATAATTTGCCACGTAATTTGTTTGACTTCTCTGATAAAATAATCGAAGTTTTTTTGTTTTAAAAAAATCAAACACATGTCAAGTTGTGATTGGTGGAGCATAAATTGGAATACAAAGTGGGACAGATGATCCTTTTATATATATATATATATATATATTCCTAACAGCATAATTTATGCTAAGAATCTTATAGTTCAATTAGCATATTTTTATAAATCAATTATCATTTTTTGGTGTTTTCAATTGTAATGTCTCGAATCAAATCTCCATCCACATCCATAAAAGAAAATAAAAGCATAATTTATGAAGACAGGTGGGATCCACTCCCTAAATTACAGGAGCCATTTAGAGTCATTTGGTCATTGGTGGCTTTGGTCACCCTTTATCCCCACATAAGATGCTGACTGTTAATTTAAGGATTCTGGTACACATCACTTTCATAAATGCAATTTGAAGTTTGACCATGGAGCATTTCAAGTTTATTTTCTCTAATCTAATCTGAAAGCTATTGGCATGGTTTGTTTTACATGCATCTGAAACTTCTAGTTCTCCCTGATTTTATGCATGGGAAACATGAATTGAATGCCAGGCGCTTTAACATTTGGTAATGTTGTTCTGGTGACATTGTTTGTATTTTTTGGAAATACATATAGGTGAAAAAGTGCGTGAAAATACATGTAATATTGTTTAAACACAAAAAACTGTTGTTTAAACAACGGTAACAAACAGCCCTGTTTTAACAGAAGGAAGGTGGCGGGGGAGGATAAAAGAAACTTCACTTTCAGATATGTAAATTTTGCAATATTGGGAACCTCAACAATGTGTCAGCATAAATTACAATGGACTACAAATTGCTCATTGCATTTCAAAGTTATAGGAGCATTATATTTTGTTTGTATCTAACATTCTAGAAATGAAAAACCCTTGTCCCTGTCCCCCTGCTTCTTCGCAGACCATGAATTGCATTGCCATTGGCAAATGACATTTACGCCTAGCCACATCTCTTAAGTGCTTCCATCATTTCTTTCCCGATCCTGACTCCTGCCCTCCTGAAAAATCATACACAATAATTTAATAATACATTTTGAGAAAAGGCACACATTTTGTGCCTGCCTCCAATACACAAGAACATTGGAGGTAAGCCAAACCCGTTATAGGAGTGCCACCATTGTTTTATTAGCATAAAACCAAATCAGAGGACACATGAAAAGGCAAAGTCTACAATTTGAAATTGTCTGCTTTAGATTTGAAGTTCCTCCAGAACTAAGAAACTACAGTAAGGAGTACTAACCAGTTGATCTTCCATCCTTAAAATTATCAGCAACATGTTCGAAAAAATCTTTGGTAGCATCTGCGCACAGCAACAAGCATAATAATAAATGATACGGGACAGGTACATATTATAAATAAATAAAATTTAAAAAGTAAAATTAGCCCATCTTTTTTCACATAGGAAATGTTAAATTTGACAACAAAAAAATTAGAAAGCCAAGGTTATTAAAGCAGGACATTCATGTATTATCCATTCAAAAATGGATGCAATAGCCACTTTATTGACGGAAATTGTTTCTATACCTCTCAGAATCAAACATGGGACACAAATATATTGCTTTAGAAGAATTAGAAATACTTACGAAGTCAATCTTTTGGACCAGGTGAGGTTTTCGTACCAATCTAATCCCTTGATAAAGATTTTCTTTTTTTTAGTGAGAAAGGTAATTAAAGGTTCCTTTAAGTTTGGTTAGCACAAAGCAACTAGTCTTCAACAATAGGACTTCCAGATTCTAGGACAAGCATTGAAACAGATAATTGGAGCTGTCTGATAATATAATTGTTTAAATAAGGTTGCTCATGTCTTCTAAGATAAAAATACATCCAAGTTCTGCACATATAAATAACTTACCATGCTTCATTGTCAATGACGGATCTTGTTCGTCTACATATCCAATCAATTTGGCTGGAATTCCTGCCACCATGCTTGGGAACCCCAAAAAAAAAACACATCAGTTATATATTTATTACAAAGCTAATATAATGGCAATATAATGATTAGAAGAACTACACTGCTGATTATCAGAAATTATTTTCTACCTGTGTGGAAGGACATCTTTTAACACAAGGGAACCTGCAGCTACCATTGCACCTTTACCTATTTTTATGTTCCCAAGTATGGTTGCACTGGCACCAATTAGTGCACCATCACTTACTTTTGGATGACGATCACCAACTTCTTTCCCTGTTCCTCCTAAAGTTACACCCTGAAAACATTTTTCTATAATAAGAATAATTTGATCTTGAAATGCAATTTCCAAAGTATTTGATGCAAATGAATTCACAGTAATGGGGTTGAAGTCTTTATTCCTCAACTCTCTTTCCATTGATAAGGACTATAAGGGGTTTCACTTCTATATCCTTATTGTAGTTCTTGGATTTTTTTTCATCTTAGAATCTAAGCTTTCATTTTGTTCTTTTCTTTTGTGTATCTCTTATATACCTCCTGTATACCACGGCTATGCCCTTTTTTCTCACCCACACACACACATATATATATAAAATAATTGAATTGTTACAACAAGGGGGAGGGGGAATTCGAACTCTAGTTCTCCTCATAAAGGAGAACAAACAATGCCACTGAACTATAAGGCTCTTGACATATAAATTTTTTTAGCTACTTAAATTAAAGTACATATCTGATGCAACCACATGAAGATACACTGGCATGTGACAAAGATTTATTTTGATCATTTTCTAGGAATTAGTTACAAATTGAAATTTTAACTCGGAAATTTCAAAAATTGCAATTTAATTGGAACAAAGTTAAAATTTTTGGGGCATTCAAAACTTCTGAAATATCCTTTGTTAAATAAATTTTAATATTTTCTTGACAAAAATTCAACATAATTTCCCTGCTTCATAGCAAAAAAATCCCAAATTTAGATCTTCTTAATGATTCAAGCATTATTTAATTCTTGAGTTATAAAAAAAATGTTATTACCTAAGTCTTGACTATTCATTTCAAGCATGATATGCTCAAGAAGTCATTCAACAGACATTTCTATATGTGAAAATATTAAAGCTTATATTACCTTCTTTTATCTCCCAATTCTTCACAAGAAGTTCTGATGAAATAATTGTTTAGAAAGTAAACAAACAACACAAAAAAAAAAAAGAAGAAGAAGAAGAAGAAGAAGAGAAAAAGAAAAAGAAAAAAGAACACCTAGTAATGTGTTTTCATAAACTACTAGGTTGCTTGCAACAAAGATAACTGAACTTTCTTCCCATCAAATAATGGGAACACAACAGAGAATGAAACTGACTTACATGCATCAATGAAACTCTATTTCCCACAACAGCAGTTTCACCAATAACCACACCTGTACCATGATCCAATAATATTCCCTCTCCAATTTTTGCAGCTGTCCAAAACAGCAAAACCTTAAAATCCCTTCACAATTAAATAATACTGCCAAACTCAATAATTTTGAATAGCATAGAAAGTGTAGTAGAAATAAACATACCCGGATGTATGTCAACTCCAAAAACCTGAGGAGGAAAAGCAGTTGACAAATTAAACGAGGATAGACAGAAAATAAGATAAAGGGGTGAGAGGAGCATTGAATCTTAAAACAGGATGATGCTCATCAAAGATTATCCATTTCTTTTTCTTTTTCTTTTCTCTTACTTATTTTTCTTGCCAATGAGCTTTAGCTCAAATGGTACTTCCTCCTTCCTCAATAATGAGGTGGAGGGTAAGGTCGTGGAGTTAAGAAAGTATCCTTATTTACTCTTTGTTTGTAAATAACTCATCAAGTATCATCAAAGAAAGTACAAACTACCTCACTGATTCGGCTTTGTAGTGCCAATGCCAATACTTTGCGTCCTTGGCTCCACAATGCATGTGCTACTCGATGCACTTGCAGAGAATGATATCCCTGCAATAAAACATAGCTCACAACATCAAGTGTGTACCTTTTTCTTTTTCTCTCAACATAGCTCACAACCAAGATCAACAAATGATTGCAACGCAACAAAATAAGGGTCTTTTCTAGAATTACCTTGAGATACAACAGAACTGAGCAATATGACAAACAAGCAGGATCCCGATCTTTAAATGCCTGTAGAAAGAAGATTTCCAGATGCTAAGACATATTCTACTATTCCATAACAAAGATTACTCATATACTTTGGAACCCCGATTGAGTTACCTGCATATCTAGGCGGATTGAATGTTGAATACCTGTGTCATGCAATATCACATCAAAAAATATATCCATCAGTTGAGTCGCCAACAGTGTAGGGTTCTGCAGTCTATTGGCAAGAACAAAACCCAAGGCTTGCTCTAAGCAATCATGTGACATTATACTGGCATATAAGAAGCTACTCAAAATCGGCTCCTTCTCTGCCTGCAGTAATGTGTGTCAACAAATATATGAGGATGGATTAAACAAAGCACTGTTCCAAATCCTAATTATCTATGTTTCTATGTGTGTCTACAATCAAATTAGGAATCAAATCTTACTATAGGCCATATAAGTAAGATTTCAGAGAACCCAGATTCAAATCAGTGCTATTACCCCATCATTGAAAAAATCACTACCCATGTTTTAGTTAAACAAATTGGTGAACATAAACCAGGCTATCCAAATACCATAAAATTCAACCTAAAACGATATCTCCAGCCAAAGTCAAACAGATGGTATAACCAAGTGACAACCTTAAAAAAAATCACTTTCTGTACTAAAAAAAAGTCAGTTTTTAAAGTAACACCAATCCTACTCAACAAAAAATTTAGAAAAATAAAACTAAAGTTTCAAACCAAATGTAACAGCTCCAAATTTCTTAGGGTCAAACATTAATTCGGCTTATTTTGTTTATTGTATAAGAGAACTTGAAAATTTTGATGCTTTAAAAAAGCTGTATATTCTCTTCAAAATGAAACAAACATAGTTTTAGGTACAGTTCCTTAACTACTATTCCTTGTGCTGTTCCTTTTTCAACCATGGGGTTGTATTGACCAATGAAATATATGGTTGAATTTAATTTTCCTTCCAAAAACAAAAAAACTAACACTGTTTCTGTTTCTGTTACATTAGTCAGTTGAATTTATTTGGGTATGTAAGTTTTGCCAATTTCTTAAACCATAAACCATAGAAGACCCATCACTCAGAAGTCAGAACCCAACAAAGACAAAAACAAAATGAACAAAAAGAAATATTGGTTAAAACTAAAAGCTCAGTAGTACCTCCAACTTAGCCTCTTCTTTCACAGCGTCCCAAATTGGGTCAGCAATCGGGTCACCCGAATTAACAACCGAGTCAGACTCAGGCTTGGATATCCCCAATGCATAAACCGGAAAAACTTTCTCTATTCGGTATTGGGTCCTCTTAGATTCAACAAAGCTCTTCTTTTTCAGCTCCTCTTCTTCATTTTGATCACCACCTCTAAGAGTTAACCGCTCTGAGAGCATTTTAGGAAGAGAAACCCAGCTCTCATCGCTCAGACAAGCCATGTTAAACCAAAAAAAAGAAAAAAGAAAAAAAAAAGGCAGAGCTAAAATAAAAACAGCTTCTATGGTCTCAGAAACATGGAAAAGACTTTATGGAGTTTGAAGATAGTGTGAGACTGAGTGGTCCTTATTTTGGGGTATGGCTTCTCCAACGGCTGCGTTTCTTATAGTCTCAACTTTCAACAAAAAAAGACAGAAAATGATATACTTTGCGACTGTCATGATAAGCATGCATTATGGACGGTTCACATTAGGCTCGGTGCTTTTAAATTGGGCCCTTTGTTGTGTATCTTATTTCTTGGCTGCCTTTTGCTTTGCCCCCTTGATGGTGGGGTTCTCATAATTAAGCCCCAAAACTCAAATTTGTTACCATTTAGTGTCAAATATTAGGTTTTAATTTTCAAACCCACTATCCAAAAAAGGTAATATTAACATGATTGACAAATTTCATGTGCAGTTTATTTACATAAATCACCTATTAGTTGAGATTCCATAGTTGATCTCAAATTTTGTGATTAAGACTTTATTTGTTGTTGTTATTTACATATTCACACGCATAATGCAATGCAACACGGACATTATTATATTTCCTCATTATAATTATTTTCAATTGTATGTTTTATTTGTCATTGCAATCACGTGAATGTATTTACAGTTTAGCTTGCAGCAATTACATTGCATATGATACAAACATGACACATGTTTAAAAATGATCACATGTTAGTCTTGTATCCCATTTAACACATTGAAGCATTGAATAAAAGTTTTACCCTTAAATGTAGTTCAATCCTATGTTATATTGCTATGGTTTGTGCATCCAAGATCAACCCAAGTACGGATCCAGGATTTTAAGCTAGCGGGGGCTGGAATAAAAAATTTAAAAAAAAAAACTCCAAATAGGCATCAATATAGTATTAAAAATTTATAAATAGTCAAAATTATTGTTTTTAAATATATTAAGATGCAATCATTTACCAACAAGAATAAAAACTAAAACAAAATAATGGTTTTTTTAAATACTAGGCTGGTTAAGATTTTTTTTTTTTTTTTTTTTTAAGTTAGAGCATTTACAATGGTGGTGTTAAAACTTTTAGTTTTTAGCACCTCAAAAAATCACTTTATCTATTTTATACCTTGCTTTAACAATACATCCAATATCAAATGTTCTTTTTTTTTTATCACTTCATTTAAAATAATTAAACAACTCATTAAAATAATAAAGGAAAGCGAGAAAATTTGAGTTTTTTAATTGAAGGAAAAGTTATAATCTTAATAAAATATTGTATTTTATTTTTAACAACTTGTTATAGTCAACTGCTTTTTATACCAGTTTATTGCAATTGCAAAAAATTAAGCTTTAGCTTCTCCAATAACATATGATTTTTTGGTTCTTTGGTGGTAAAATATTTTTTTTTTTGCTAAAATACAATCACTATTGTAAATATTTTTATTATATTTGTTAAGTTTTTGACTTTTTGAGTTGGATAATTGCTATTCGAGTAAAGCTAGTTAGGCTTATTGAGAAAAATGACTAGAACTACAAAAATGAAATATATTATAACTAAAAAGAAAATTTGGTCCCAAGGGGGTGGGGCCCAAGGTCCGTCCCTAGATCAACCTAAGTTTTTTTCAACCCTGTTATGTTATTTTCTTATTCTATTTAGTACTTTTCTAAGTTGGGGGATGGTAATAAGTCAATTTCCTAACATTGTTAACCCTTTGGAAAAAACAAGAGTTTTTTTTTTTTTTTTTTTTTTTTTGAGTCGAGAAGAACAAAAGAATTGGATATCCATTGTGTTTCGGTGGATACCATATTTAATTAGAATTCTAAAGGTGATGAATTATTCAAGTAAACGCTTGTCCTTGATGTAAGCAAATAGTGACATAATAGACAAAATTGTCATAATCAAATTGACTGGGATTGAATTTAATTAACGTGGCACCTGAATAATTATGTTATTATTATATGGATTCAGATCTTTCATTGTATTATATTCTGCAGATGGGAATTGTTTATTGAATATTATGGAATTTATAAATGTGGGTAATATTTATTATACACGCACACCCTGCCAAAAAGGAACAAGGCCTGAAGTTCCACGCCTGGTCCACAGGAATGAACTCTCAATCCTTGTCCATTCAAATAATGGACACACTCTGCTGCCCGGCCCAACCAACCTGTCAACAACAAGGCTCCAAATTAGGCCTGAACTCATCAGAATCCAAAAGAATCTGATTCTACCGCTATATGATGCCTAAATTAAGAATTCTCTCTCTCTTCCATCATTGAAGGGAATAACTAAAAAAACACATTTGGTATTATTAAAAAAGAATTACCTAAAACCTAGATCCTACCCAAAAATAAAGACTAAAATATTTAGGACAAAATTGGTTGTAACTTTTTTTTTTTTAAGAAAAAGGTAAGACATTACAATCTTACTCAATATTTTTTTATTAGAAGTGAATTTTGATAAATCCACAATTAGATTTCATCTTCTTCTTATATACTTCATACTTGCAAAATTTTTAAAAAATTGAACATCAAAAACTATGTCATCAATAAATTGTTTAATTTGTAAGTTTTTATAGTTTTAAATTATATATAAAACATAAGCTTATAGATCATATAGGAAATAATATCCGATTGACACAAAATTTGATGTGTATTAAGAGCATAAAGAACATGTAACTCAATGGTTAGATTTTCAAAATATATAGTGATGTTTATTTTATTGAATAAGATTGTAGCCAAAAGTTACAATTAATTTTTTAGCTAAACTTTGTCCAAATATTTAATACAATATTCCTTCAACGACTAAAAATTTCTTTAAAAAAAGATCAGAAATTATTAATGAGTAGGCTAGTAATTTACATTATACATTTGCTGCGTAGTTTTTGTCCCATATAAAGTGTGTTGAGGTCCTCTACAGGGCAAGGACAAGATAAAGTTAGAGTGGAAAGGGACTAAAAAGATTTGCATAGATTCCTTAGCCAATCACTCCTCAAGTCCGACATGGGAAGCAGCTACTCTTTTGGAAGAAGTGGACTAATTTGCATAGATTGTATTTAGTTTTGTTATTTAGAGCATGCACATCAGTAGATGCAAAATCATGTAAAATAGAAAAAGATACAACTTTTACACATTTTGCCTCAAAAATGCTCCACATCAATGCTTCTAAAAGTGTGTAAAAATGTGTATATCTCTACACAAGCTACAGTAACTGTGTAAATATACACGGTTACTGTAGCTCGTCAATTTATTATTTTATTAATTTTACGTTTGCTCCTTTTTTTTTCTCTCTCTTCTCCGTGCTCAACAAACTCAGTAGTTTCTCCTCTCCTCATCTTCTTCTTTTTCCTCAGATGCACACAAACACACCCGCACATAAACACATCCACACAAACAAATCAACACAGAGATACACTTGCTCAAAAAAAAAAAAAAAAAAACACAGAGATACACAAACCCACATGGACAAACAACAAAGAGACAGATCGGTGCTTGATCGATGCTTGATTGGAACAATCGAAACTCGTGGGTCTTGCTTGATCGGAGCTCGTCGGTATGGGTCTTGCCTGATCAAAGCTAGGGAGATCTTGGATTTGATTGGTGCTTGTGGATTGGAGCTAGGGAGATTTGGTCGATGCTTGTGGATCGAAGCTAGGGAGATCTTGGTCAGATTTGATCTGGTCGGATCTGATCGGTGCTTGTGGATCGGAGCTAAGGAGGTCAGTGCTTTTGGATCGATGCTTGATTGGGTCTTGCTTGATTGGAGCTGTGGATCGGTGCTTGTGATCGAGATGGTGTGGATTAGACCGAGAGGGAGAGTTGATCTGTGTTCAAAAATAGGTATAGATATGGGTAGAGAGATGGGTATAGAGAGAGAGAGAGAGCAACAAATCAAAAAAAATGGGTAGAGAGAGAGAGAGAGCACGCGTATGTAAAGGGGGCAGTTGAGAAAAATAATAAAAAATTTGAGAAAATTGATTATTTAAATAAAAGAGGTGATAGAATAGATAAACTGATGTGAGTGTTTTGTAAAAATGGATATATAAAATAGAAAAAGTAGGTTTTTAGTGTAAAAATAGATGTGTAAAATACACTAACTAATGTGGTTGCTCTTACTAGAAGTTTTTTTTTTCATGATATTATTTTGCAAATGACCGTTAATCATTGAACAATACTGAAATTATAAATATAATATATATATATATATATATATTTATATATAATTTAAGGTGTTGGACTTTTGATTGGCCTTATAATATTTTGTCATATAAGTTTTTGACGCCTCACAATTTTACACGTTAATTATGGGGGCCAATTAATCAAGAGATACTATCAAGGCCATGCCGACTGTGCCTAAAACCCAATCTGAGAATGTTAGATCATCCGAAGAGGCCCAAATAAAACTGTGAAACGAGCAAAGCTAAGAGAGAAATAAAGACCACATGAGATGAGTCCAATATGTATTCGAGGTGAATTTGAGTGTCATACCATCGCCGACTTACGTTGGAGTTGCACCACAGCAAAGGAAGGGATATTGGACCAGGGGAAAGACGGGAGAGGTAAACAAATATCTATAAGGCTGCTGCCTCCACATTAAATGCCTTCCAACCAACTCTCTGGCCACATTAATGTGGAGGTGATGCCTGAACAGTGATAAAACAGTCTTACAGCTGCTGGTTGAGGTTTCCAGGAGGTGCTGGATGGGACAGAAAGTGATCCCCCGAATCCAACCTACATGTGTGTGGCAAAGATGGCACCAAGAGGGCAGTATATAACATGAAAGAATGCATTGAGAAAAAGATCGGAACTTCTAAACCAGCAGTATTAGAAGAAAACCTTGAAAAACTAAGAACGAAACTTGTTTTCAAAGAGGAATTGATCGTTATATTAGTGCGAATACATCTATAAATGTGGAATTTGATCGTTTTTCCTTTGAGGTTAATTTAGCTTTTTGACAACCACGCTCTACAAATTTATTGTTTGGGCCTTTAACGTCCGAACCCAGTTAAGGATTTGGGATCGTTACAAATCGAGTCCTTACATTAATATTCTAATATTTTTTGTTAATTGAGTTTAAAATATATTATATATTTAAACATGCAATTAGAATCTTGTCAATACTTATTTATTTAAATGAAAAAAATAAACAATTTCATATATAAATACAATCATAATATATATTTATTAACAATTGTTATAATTATATATTTTATATTTTCCCAATTAAATCTTATGAAAACCATTGGTTCGAAAAATGTGTACAACAAACTTGAACCCATCTCCTAGTTTATTTACAAGAAGAAGAAGAAGAAGAAGTTTCTCACTTGGTCAGCATGTATGAACTCCCAATCCTTGTCCACTCAAGAAAATGGACAAACTTTGCTGTCCGGCCCAACCAACTTTGGGACCAACCTATCACCAAAGCTCAAAATTAGACCTAAACTCATTAATCCAAACGAATATGGTCCTGCTGCTCCGCTCTTCAACTTTGCTAAACTAAGCTGTCTCTCTCCCTCATCATTGAAGGCAATAATTATTTTCTTGAGAATAGAAGGAAATAATTAAAAAACATATTGTAGTATAAAATAAAATAAAATAAAATAAAAATATAAATTCCGTAAAAAGTAAAAACCTAGATCCTCCTACCAAAAAAAAAAGTAAAAATAAAAAACGAGAGCCAAATATTTATTACAGTTTTACCCTAAAGTGAGGTCTCATCTCATCTTCATCATGCGATTTTATGTTGCATGCGTGACGTGACAGTGACACCCTCTTGCCATGATTTTAATTTTTAATTGTCGATTTAGCATATGTAAAATATTGACCTCACAATAGTGACAATAAAGTGAATAAACTATAAAAGAACCTTTTCAACTTTTTCAAGTCTTCAGTGACTATATATAAATTAATGATTTGGCGAGTAATTTATACATATTATGCCTAGCTTTTGTCCCATAAAAAGTATGTTCACAATGAGTTCGTGAGTGGGGGTGGGAATCTGTTGATTGAGGTCCTCGAAGAGTCGAAGTAGAGCAAAGACATGGAAGATAGATACATTTAAACAGTGGAAAGGGACTCAAAAGATTTGCACGGATTTCCTATCCAATCACTTCTCAAGTTCGACATGGGAAGCAACTACTACTTTGGGAGGTGCCAGGTTACTGACTAATTAATGATTTTGTTAAAACTTAAAAAGTGTAATTTTTTATTAGTAAGTTGCCTACAATAGACTTACTAGTAGTAACTATTTATGACACAATTTTCACTAACTATTGCTAATGTTGTAGTATCATGAGTTGGTCTAAAAGTATTGTTGCTATAAAAGCCTCATACGATAATTTGCCGTCTTATCGAATTACAAAAAAAGAAGGTAAATTTTTTTGTATCTCTGGCATTGCTTTTAGATAAATCAATAGCTATAATGTACTTTAGATGCACTCTACAATACCTTAAAAAATAAAATAAAATAAAAGTATACTAAATTATAATTTTGACTCTTTATGTTTTAAGATGCTTTCATTCTAGTCCCTTATGCATAAAAATTTTCACTTTCATCCAACAAGTATGGTATTGTTTTCAATTTTATCCTCATGACAATCTTCATTAGTGATATTAAGTGAAACCAATATTTTTATATTTAATTTCCATTTGAATCTCTACTTCCATTGCAGTCGAACATATATTCCCTCTTAAAAAAAGAACTTACCAATCTTTGTAAGCCCACCAAAACCACTTATCAAATCAACCAAATACCTACTCCAAACACATTCTACAATACCATTCTCAAACGCCCATAAAATGATAAATACCACAAAAAAGCAAGCAAACAAACATATTTTAGGGAAAAAAATATATGCTCATTCTTCGCTATGGAAGACTACAAAGTGAAAGTGTTTAAAGATGATAGTGGCAACTAGCCAACCACATGCAAATTCTAATCGCCACTCATATCATTGTCCAAAATTCAGAGTCACCACTTGTTATATCTTTGAGATTGTGTCAGCAACAAATTGTCATCACAAAATGGTAGCATTCGAAGATAACGGCGGTATTAGGTATGCTTGGATTTCAATGAAGGTAAGTTTTATATACAATGTGAAGTATTTTGATATAGAAAAAGAAAATAAATTAAAAAAAAGATAAAATGATAAATAATTTATAATTTATAATTAAACTGAATTGACATGGATTAAACAATATTCAAAATGACATAGTTTTATAAATTGAAATAATTTTGTAATAATTTTGAATTTAGATGGTAGTATTTATTATTTAATGACCACAAGAATACACAAGATGAATACTTTGAAAAAAAAACCTCAAACATGAGGCACAAAATAAAAATCTTTTAAACATAATTAACCAAAAATAATAATAAATAAAACCAACATAAAGTTTGGAAGCGTAATTCAGTTAAAAATTTTCAATAAAATTTTTTTTTTTGGGGTTTTGCCCCTAATTTCAAAGGTTCCTTATTTTTATATATAGACAAAAAAAAGAAAAGAAAAAAGAGTCAATAATTGGACCACCATCCGCATATGAAATTCCAAAACGCCGCATTGATGTCCTATATTTCTGGAGACATTTTTGTTTACCCTTTTTTTCTCGTGAATTATAATTTTTCTGAAAATAGATACTCCGAATAAATTTCATAAAGTTCCGCTCAGTGTCGTAATTCGTAGTAAACTCCTCGCTCTCTCTCTTTGTTTCTTCTCTGCTTACATTTGGCGCAGCCTTTCAAACACACAAACAGGGAGAGAACCCGAACCCGTGGACCCAAAATGGCCCGAAGATCCGTACCCGTTCTAAAACAACTCCTCTCGAACTCACCGATCCTCAACCAGACCCGATCCGTGACCTACATGCCCCGACCAGGCGACGGAGCTCCGCGCGCCGTGACGTTGATCCCGGGCGACGGGATCGGTCCTCTGGTGACCGGCGCGGTGGAGCAGGTGATGGAGGCGATGCACGCGCCGATCTACTTCGAGCGCTACGACGTGCACGGCGACATGAAGCGAGTCCCCGAGGAAGTCATGGACTCGATCAGGAAGAACAAGGTGTGCTTGAAAGGAGGTCTGGCTACTCCGATGGGCGGTGGAGTCAACTCGCTGAACATGCAGCTGAGAAAGGAGCTCGATCTCTACGCTTCGCTCGTCAATTGCTTCAACCTACCTGGACTCCCCACGCGCCACGAGAACGTCGATATCGTTGTTATTAGGGAAAACACTGAGGGCGAGTACTCAGGGCTCGAACACGAGGTCGTTCCTGGCGTTGTTGAAAGCCTTAAGGTATTTTCGTTTAATGCTTTTTAGCTCTCTAGGTTTTGATTGTTTGAATTTGATTCATAGTAGTTCTTATTGGTTTGATTTTGACTGTGTTGAGCTTAGTTGAGAGCTATTTCTTTTTCAACTATGGGTTTTTAATTTTTATGATAGAAACTTTGTCACTTTCAGATTGTTACAGTTTTGTAGAGGAGTGTAAATCTTATTTTTATTGATTTTACTTTTTATGAATGAGATTGATTTTATTGATTTACTATTACTATTTATGAATGTGATAAAAATAAAATAAAAATTAAAAATTAAGCCTACCTAATAGTTTGATTTTGAATTTTTTTCCACTATAGGACAATAAGCCTTGTGACACAAAACTTCCAATTTGTATAAGAACAAAACATGTTTTCACTATTCTTGTCATGACATAGCCTAATTATGATTGGTGTATGATAAAAGCGGTGGCAGTCGTAAATCACAATAGTCTACAATAGTAGTTGTGAAAAATGTTAGTGTCCCAACTCCCGAGAAAATTGTTGTTAGTGGTGTGCTTATGTGAAAAGATGTTGCACTGATTATAACTTGTCACTTCAAGAAGTTGTGAAAAAAGTTGTGTCCTGCCTCCCTGGCATTGCTCTATTTTTAAATAGTTGGGAGTTATGTTTGTGCCTAATGCTAATTTTTTTGCTAGGTGATAACGAAGTTCTGTTCGGAGCGAATTGCACAATACGCGTTTGAGTATGCTTACTTAAACAATAGAAAGAAAGTGACTGCCGTGCACAAAGCAAACATTATGAAGCTTGCTGATGGTCTATTCTTAGAATCTTGTCGAGAGGTTGCCACAAAATATCCTGGGATCCAGTACAATGAGATTATTGTGGACAACTGCTGCATGCAACTTGTTTCAAAGCCTGAGCAATTTGATGTCATGGTATGTGAAACTACTACATTCACATAATACTAGATGGGGCTTGCTTGGATACCCTCTTCATATTTTTATAAATATTTATAGAATACTGTGCAATATGTCTATGCTTTTTTGCTGTATATGTCTATTGGCATTCGTTAATTGTAAACCTGCTGTAAGAAGACCATGTCCTTGGCTAAATCTTATTGGTGTAGAATTTCTTGTTTATTGTATATGTTTAATTGGTGATATGTGATCAAGGTAATTATGCAAGAGAAATTAACTGAAAATTAAAGCTGGTGGAAAAGATAGTGATGTACTGTTATGTTTAGGGATATGCTGGTGAGATGTATCACTTTTCTACTCAGGTCTTCTGGTTCCCTCTAAAACAGAGCATCTTTTGAGCCATCAAGGAAGCCATAAGATTGTGAGTTGTGAAGCTGTTTTGGGGGGGGTTAGATCATGAAATCTATTAATGTTTTCGAAAGAGCTAGTGTGTTACATGGTGGTTATAGAAGGGGATAAGAACTCTAGGTGTTTTATAAATTGTTGTCAAATAAGAAGAATTAATGCAGCAGGTGTGTAAGTACTGAATTGATTATGGTTTTCTTCTGCTCTGCAAATGTTGTCTGATTATCTCGACACTTTTTAGTCGTTCCCTTTTTTTTTTATTTTATTATCAACGAGCAAAAAGGATTCTGTAGGTGATGCAGGTTGGTTTAAATTTTGCAGGTGACACCCAATCTTTATGGTAATCTAGTAGCAAATACAGCAGCTGGTATTGCTGGTGGCACAGGAGTCATGCCAGGAGGTAAATCCGTGTATATTTTAAAAATTCCAGAGCACATATTCTTATATGTTGCCTTCTGCTTTTCAATCGTAATAATGAATTTGTTCAATTAAATTGGGGGTAAGGCTGCCTACAAACCACGTCAAGTTAATTTTTTTCCTTCTGAGAGCTTATCTCCATCAAATTAAGATTGGAGAGGAGAGCAGTAACATTCAATTCATAAGTTTCTGGTGCATAGTTGGCTCCATCAATAGGTTCATTCGTTAATATAAAAATGTAATGTGCCAGTACCTGAACATTGTAGGCCTTAACTGCTTTCAAAGGTGTAGATTATGTATAGACAGTTTTTTCTTAATACATGTATAGGCTGTATAGCCCTTGGCATTTGTTTTAGATACTTATACATGGAAATTATCATTTACTCACGAGACAAAGAAAAAGAAACGAACAGAAACAAAAGATGATATTGGAGTTTCTCTCCTCCCTCCCTCCCTTTCTCTAAACCGAAGGTTTATTTTGAAAAATATTGTTCCTTCAGCAATTGCTCAAAACATATGATAATGCTTACCAAACTGTACTTGGAAGCTCTTCCAGCTCAACTTGTATTTGGAAAAAACCAAAACCCTAATTTGACTCTTAGAGCCACCTACACTCTGTAAAATTTTCTAAAGCTTGTTTTTTTTTTGAGAAGGATTCTAAAGCTTGTTTAGTAGACAGCGAGTGGAGCAAATGAACCCTCTTACAAATAAGGGCAAATACTATTCAAGTTTGTTAGTCAAGTAAAACATGAGCATATTTATGCAATATGTACTTATTTCTTGTAGGCCTACTAAAATGTAAAGGAAAAAAAAAAGATTCTGGCTGATTAGCTTCTTTTTTAAACTCTAGTTATGTCAAATTCTTTGTTTGTTTGTTTGTGCATTAAAAGAGATGAATTTTGTCGTCCTGTTCTTTTTGGAGTTCTTTTAATTGGCAAGTTAATAAACACACCAAATGGATCTTGAGGTAATTACCTCACCCTCTATCCCATTATTGTTGGAGGAGAAAGTGCCATTTATATCAGCATGGTTATAAGAGTGAAACCCTATACCAAGAACCATTGGACCAATCAATCCACTCGTGCAGAAAAACAAATATTACATCACGTGTTCCAATATTATTTTGCTGCATGCCTACATGTGATTGACCAATTATGGATACTGTTGCAGGCAATGTTGGGGCTGATCATGCTATTTTTGAGCAAGGTGCTTCAGCAGGAAACGTGGGCAATGACAGACTACTGGAGCAAAAGAAAGCAAACCCAGTGGCCCTGCTTCTTTCGTCTGCCATGATGCTGAGACATCTCCAGTTTCCTTCATTTGCTGATCGATTAGAAAATGCTGTAGAACAAGTAATTAAAGAGGGCAAGTACCGAACAAGAGACCTTGGTGGACAGAGCACTACCCAGGAGGTTGTTGATGCAGTCCTAGCTGCCTTGGACTGATTGAGAACATACTCGTGTCCACCTCTGCCTTGGACTGACTGAGAATATACTTGTTACCACCGCTGCTAAACAGTTTTGCGATTTAGCAGGGAATTCTTACCTGCGTGTATTCTTTATTTCTCATCTTCATAAATATTTTAGATTCATTTTCCTCTTAATCACTATTAAAATGATTTTTTTGGTCTAAATAATAGCAATTTTAACATGAAAAATGGTGTTTTTTGGAGGGGAAAATAATCAGAATGTGATCATATACTTCAATTCTCTGATGTGATGAACTCAGGTGTATTCTAATTTTTATATATCAGGGCCAAGTATGGTATCTGGGAAATGTTGACCGGAGAAATGGTTCTATTACATTTACTAATCTTATTCATGACACACATCTGCTAAATTTATTGTATGAATCACTATATAGAGAATGTTAAAAGCAGCTGTGTGTTCTAATTGTATTTACGTGGTGTTTGGTTTGTGAGGTCCAAATTCTTTCCAGTCCAGTTTCATAAGAAGGGGGTGCCTGAGAATGTAGTGACGTCTTTGTTTGATTTATTGAGAATCTGATAATATTCTCAAGTACAGGAGATGTTTATTTTTAGTTTATTCTTGAAAATCTCGAATGAATTAGTTATTTCTCTATAATTATTGATGTGCAGTCGGAGTGAGGGCTGTTTGATGCGGGTATTATTATCATTTTATCAAAAATGAAACTTCAACAGGAGAATGTAGATACAGATTACTTTTGTTTTGATGGAAATGGATATTTTTCCAATAATGAGGTTTTCTCATCAGGACGCTACTGTGCTATTCGAAGGGACAGCTTTCTTTGCATTCAACTTTGAATGTGTGGCACCAAGAGCATTGTAGCTCAACTGGTACCTTTTGGTCCAAGGTTCAAATCCTAATAATTGGAGCATCTTCAAGTGGAAGTGGCCTTATGACAATCTAAAAAAAGAAGAGCCTCCTTGCCTGATATGTAGGTTTTCTGATCCCTAAAACAGAGCCTTAGGGCTCATTTGACATGCAAGATAAGATTGGTTAGATTGAATAGAATATAATTGGACTCATAATTGATTGGATTGCGCATAAACAAGGGACATGAAGGCAAAGTTTCCAGTTGAAAAATGAAAGTTTGAGGACATATCATGAAACTGGAATGATGCAGAAGTTCAGCCTAGGCTAGGGGGGAATATCCAAACGATCGATTGTTTTAATAAGTATTCTGACTTAAAATCAAGCCATTGAGTGCAAGATATAAACAAAGATGATTGATATAAATCACGAATACATGCAAAGATCTACTCTAGTACTTTTCACATTACACTACAAGGCCACAGGCGCTGCCTGCTCTGCAGAAGCCACTACTAAGAAAGCAAAATGGTTCTAATTATATAAACAACCAACTTGATTCCAAAGGAAAGAACATCAATTACCCATTAATGATATCAACCCAAGATGCCATCATAAACTAACTTTGTACAGGAGGCAATAACGAGATAGACAGAAAGACTAACTATTCTATGGCATAAACCTTAACTGCAATTCTAGGCTCAAAGTACATATTGGTATCCTTTGACTTTGAGTAGGCTCAATTCCTTGAGACATAAAATAATCATTTTCCAATCAACGAGAACACACGAGAATCCATAGCTAACCCCAAAATTTTGGCACTAAAAGGCTTTGTGGTTGTTGTTGAGAATACATGAGGAATGGTTGATGCATTTATCAATACAAAGTTAAAGGCTAATTGCAGTCATTTAAAATTAATTCGACAATGCTTAATATTGGGGCTCGCTGGAAGACTCTTTTCACCATAATTCGGATACCTCATGGCTTTCAGCAAGCCACCACCCATAATTGAAGTTGGCCGTTGTTGTTTATTCTCTGCCTGAAGGTCTGCATAGGTTTTCCTCCGCCGCTCATTGTGACCAGCCAACTTTTCCCGACAACTCTTTTTGTTATTATCGAATAGTGAAATTTCATGAAACCTGGACCACATTCAAACCCCAATCATATACTTAACTGTAGGGGGAAAAAAGAAAAAAAAAAAAAGCAACAACAACAAAGCCTTAATCCAAAATTTTCAGGGTCAGCTATGGATCCTCGATAAATTAGTTAGGATTTGCCACATGAATTCGTTTATTCCATTCTATTCTGATCTAAAGTCATGCTCTCTATTAAGGGAAAATCAAAAGACAGATGTTTGTATTATTCTGACACATGAAGGAAAGATTGAACTTATGATCCAGCTTCTTGAAGTGATTTGAATTTCACAAAAACGCTGTGACATGGATAGCAGAAATACTAAGGTAAATAACCAAGGAAACAAACTGAAAAACAAAAATTAACACTACTACTGGAATCTACATGACAACCAGTTAGATTAACATCGGCCTATTATTTCTACTTGTTGAACACAACCAACCTATTCGCACCCTCAGCCAAGATTAAAAGAAGAAAAAAAAGCAGTAGTACAGATTCTTGAGTTGCAGATCAAGCTGTCATAAATGATCTTGAAACATATAAGATGCCTTTTGGTACTTCCTTTTTTTTTTGTCACAGAAATTGTAAGTATGATACAAATTCTTCAAAATGTTCTTGTTAAGATAAAAGGTTACACAACTTTGATGCTCAATTGTTCAAATGAAGGACTCAGGCTGTTGCGCTGCAACTGCTGACAACTTTTATTAAAATAAAAATTACTCGTTATCTGAAAGTAACATTTTATTTTTATTTTTAATGGTTTTAGAAGAAAATCCATTGTTATCTTCATTCTTAAGGCTCACATTAACTTTCATAAACGGAGCAAGGTTTCAGTTTAAGCATGAATTAGAGTAATAGTTATGGTGAAATCCCAAAACTTGTTCAAATTAATCAGGTCTGGTAATTTAACACTATCTGTAACACAAGGTAAATAGCTCAGCAAAAGACACCAACAATTCATGACTTGCTTAAACTAAAAACTCAAACCCCGCGACTACAATTGCGAGCTTTGTGATTAACTACCAAGCAGATCAATTCACTTGTTATTAAATCATCAGACCGAGCTATCACATTGTCATCCTTTTAATGCCTCAATGTAACTAAAAAATCACAAACCAGAAAAGGTCAATAAAACTAAATAATCAAACACATAACATTCAAAAAAAAAAAAAAAGTAGCACCCAATTCACTACAATTAGCAATTCAACAAAAAAGAAGGAAAAATAGCATATACCCATTTGACATTTGCATTACAAAAACACATTAACCATGCTCTTCTTAATTTCTAAGTGCAAACTTTGAAATAAATTTAATATAATAATATAACAATATACACTTACTTGCTACACTGTTGGCAAAACCTCTGGCGAATACCGGTGACTAAAACGACAGCAGCCTTGGCGTGACGCTCACAAACCTTGTGACGCTTGTGGTACGTCTTGGCCATTTTCAAGTCCACACCACACTCATCAGCTTGGCAACGTAATGAGCCAATGCCATCACTACCACCAATAATATTACCATAACAAGTACTAGTACTAGTGCTACTACTACTACTACTACTACTATCACTACTATAACTCATTAAGGGTACCAATGAGCTCATTCTCTGCCTAGCTGAGACTACCCTTATCATCACTTTCTTCCTAGTGTACTCTACTTCTTCTTCACCATCTTCATCAGGGTCAGAACATTCTTGTTCTTGTTCTTTCTTGAACGGTCTTTTGGCCATTGAGAGGTTACGAAGTGCCACAGGAAGAGTGTTTTGGGGTCTTTAAGGAGAAAGAAATTTCTGGGAAAGTTGGGAACTTTGGGGATGAGAACAAAGAGAAGGGACAAAGGAAACCACAGACAGAAGAGAGAGAGAGGAGAGGAATGATGTTAAAGCAATAAGGAGCCCGAGATCGAGGCCCACCCAACTGGACTCTTTTCAAGGACAGAGTAAGCAGAAAGTAGGGGTTTTAGCATCAACTTTATCACCAATAAAATAAAGAAAACGAAAATACATAAATTTAATAATTATTATTTAAATTTATTTTGTTTTGAAATTATTTGGGGATTTAATTTTTCTTTTTAAAATTATTTTTTAAAAATAATATTTTTAATTGTTGAAATTGCATTTCTAAAACACAATTTCAAAGAAAATGCTATATTCCCTATCAACTTCAAAATAGCACCAAATTAAATAATTAATATTAAAAAGAGACTATTTTATAAATTTTGCTTAAACCACCACCACCACAAAAAAAAAAAAAAAAAAAACTTATATTTCTTGTTGTTCTCCCAAAACCCTATCACCATTCAAGTTGGAAAACTAATAATTCACTTTCTTCCATCCCCCAATCCTATTGCTTTGACTTCAAAAAAGAAAAAAAAAAAAAACCTTTGTTTCTTTGAAAACAAATATTAAAAAATCACATTTTTTTGTGTTTAGCATTGCAGAAAATAACAAAATACTACAAATATTAAATAAATTACTCAAATAAACTTCACATCATAAAAAAACTCTCTCCTATGATAAAGGATGAAAAGTTACCCAAAAAAAAAAAAAAATCAAAAGAGTTAGTATAGTGATTTTGAGACCTCGTGTGATTCATGAGGTCCTTTTTTTTTGTTGATAAGTTGTGATATTTCATAAATGAAACTAGATAATTAAAGAAAGGTAATCCACCTTACATGCCATCTGCAAGGTAGATGATAGTTTGCTATTATTGAAACATAAAGCTTGTAAAGAAACTAAAGCCAACTTAGCCGTGGAATGTGAAAAGTTGTTACAAATTCTCTTGACAAAAAAAAAAAAAAACTAGTAAAAGACTCAGCAAGACCAACAATATTACCTATTAAAGTCCAGATAGACCAATCCGCTACTAACGGGCTAGGAGTAAAGGTATTGAAACATCTTGGAATCATCTAATGTGATTCATGAGGTCTTTATTCAACTTTGATAACTAACATTTTGGAAGTATCTAATGTGGTTCATGAGGTCTTTATTCAACTTTAATAGCTAATATCTTGGAATCATCCTAACGGATATAGTTTAGGAGTGTAACAAATTAAATGATGCAGTTTCAAAATAACAAATTAATCATTTAACTCATATTAAACCCTTAATCGATATCAACAAATTAAATCTCAGTCCATTTAAGTGAAATTACATTTGCATTTGTGGTTTAATATGGACTAAGAATTTAATTTGCTATCCTTCCAAACATCCTTGTTTAATTTGTTACTTCAAAGAGTTTAATATAGTTTAATACATTACATATTTCTATCCTTTTAAAGATAGAAATATGGTACAATTTTAAATTATATAGAGTTTATTTCATGTTGTACTATGTTCACACTTATATGAATAATTTTCAATCGTTAATTCGTTCGCAACCTTAGAATACATAAAGAAATAAATTCAATTAAAGTTTTTTTTTTTTTGGAGGAAAACGATAAAAGTAATATTGATGATAATTTCCAAATGAAAGTGGGGTTTCATGAATTCAATATGTCATCTCAAATGTTGTAAAAAAAAAAAATTGTAATATATATATATATATATATAAATTTGTTTTTTTCAAAAGACGTTTTGATGAATCACGAGGAAAAGATGTGACATCGGATACAGTACACTTGTCCGTGCCCCACAGCCAGCAGTGAATACTCCAAAATTTTGTACGGTCATAATGAATGGGCCTTGTTATTATGCTGTTGTGAGCTCTTTGCCAAATGGGTGGGCCTGCCTAACTCATATATAACATTAATAAAACAAAATGGTATCTCTTCACGCTGTTCAGATTAGAATAGATTTATTGTTCTATGCTTTGCTTCCACTATTTGGGCCCCTTTTTTGTAACTGGATCCGGCCCATTTTCTCATCTCTCTTTCTCTCCACGTCTACTCTTCAAAGTTGAGAGTGGATAATGGATATGGTAACATTGGTAAGGTACTTTGATTTATTCTCTTTTCAATAAAATCATTTATTTTAAGAAGAAAAAATTAACTAGTAATTAAGGTTATCCTCTCTAAACCTAATGGATATTAATTTAATCAAACTAAACTGATTGATCGAACAGTCCAGCTAAGAAAAAGGGATCTCATCAAATGATAAGTGTTTTTAAGTCCAAGATCTAACATCATGCTTGCAACAAATGGAACCAGCTACTCACTAGTGACTAGACTTTCCATCGAGGCCCTCTCTTTCCCACCATTTTGTTCTTCTTTGGGATTCTTATAATCTTGTCATTTGTCAATATGATTTGTTAAGATGATTGTGTTGGATTGAAATTCGTGAGGTTTGGCTTACCTAAGAAATCCTTGTTCGGTGCGGTTGATCAATGTTATGACCATGGGTTGCGTGGCTTGCATGGATTGGATGCACAAAAGGCAATCAACGTGGGGTTTTTTTTTTTTTTTTGATAATTCAATAGTTGGGATATGAAAGATTTGAATAATGAATATTTCTGTACAAAACACCAAAAAATATCAACTAGTTCTAATGACTTAAATATCTTTTCATTCATTGGTATTTATATTCTGTTCCTTATAGGGGGTTGTCATTTGAGAATAAAGTACATTATTTCTATAAGATATGGTGCCTAACCTGGTTTGAATGAGCAAAAGTTATTAATAATAGTAGTATTTATTGGAAAAAAAAAAAACACTTTGGAGAACCTCCAATTGAATACTTAATTTTAAATATTGTATATGAACAGCCATTTGAATTAAAAGGTTTAAATTTAAGTATTTAGACTTAAATATGTTATATTAACCACTCATTTTTGTTCATTACTATTTAATGTGGAACGTCTTTTCTTAACTAACCAAAGTCATACGTAATATCTCAACCATAATAAGACGTGAGAGTTCTATGGTGATAAAATCATTGTATGTACCACTAGGAGGGAGGATTGGCTTTTTCTCAAATTAAAGCCACTGTTGCATTCTCACTTTGAGTGTGTGTTGGTCTTTCAGCTGCGAGTCTGTGGTCGAGGCCTACAGAGTGACTGTAACAATCAATCATCTTTTAAAAATACTTGGAGTAGGTCCGATGTCATTTCCATTTTCCACTTACAAAGAAGACAAAACTTAAGAGATATTACTAATGGACTTTTGCAGTACACCGTTTTAGGCCTTCTCTTCTTATCCGGTGGCCCTAGTAATCAATTAATACAGAGCACATAGGTCATAGCTGTACTTTATCACATAGATCCTCAATTAGTAGGAGGAAGTACGCCATATTACAGGTGTATGCTTTCTCCCTTTCACAAGTTGGTGGGTCTTCTTATCTGGTGGCCCTAGCAAGATTTTAGTTTAGGAGGAAAGGTTATGATTGAAAACAAAATTAATCTAAAAAAATTAGTCTGTATTAATAAAAATAAATAAATAAAGATAATCAATTCATATTAAATAAAAATTAATTGAAGAGATTAATCAATGTATTTATCTACAATTCAAGAAATTAATCAATGTACTCAAAATAAACTGTGAGATTAACTCAATATAAAAGTGTCAAAACTATAACAATATATTTAAAATGTTTGTATAATGACTCATTGGGGCATCGGTTATAGACCTGTTGCTTTAAGCTGAAGTGGTAAGAAATTTTAAACTTGGTTTAGTAGAAGATTATTTTAATTAAAAAATGACTTAATTAAGAAATGAAGTGATATATTGAGTTAAAAAGAAATGAAGTGATATGAGAAAAAAACATTTTGACTGGCTTAAAAAACACTCTGTTTTTGGACTAAGAAACAAAGCATAGCTCCTAACATGAAAGACAATTTACCCCTCCCTTTAAAACAGTAGATAGATGATAAATTAATTGACCTTTTTAACATGTAGGTCAATTTAAAAGCCAAGTTACTAAACGAAAAAGGTTGATTGACTATTTTGTGAGTTTACCTGATCAAGTCCAATGATCGAAATAAATAGTTAAAACACTTAACAGTAATAAACGTCAGGTACAACAAAACGCAAGTTCATCTACAAATATAACTGGAAAGTAATTAATATAACCAACAAATATTTGGAAAATAACTAAAGGTATTTTTTGGGCGGGTCGGGGGGGGGGGGGGTGGGGGGACTTGCTCCCTCTCGCCCCCTGGCTCCACCCCTGGCCATAGTTGTACTTTATCACATAGATCCTCAATTAGTAGGAGGAAGTACACCCTCTTATAGGTGTATGCTTCCTCCCTCTCACAAGCTGGTGGGTCCCACCAACCGTGAGAGGAGAGAAACATATACCTGTAACAGGGTGTATTTTATCCAATCAGTAGAGTAGCAACAATTTTAATATAAGGCTTTTACTGTTGTGTTTATATAAGACATATATTAGTAAATAATTTTAAGAAATTTTTTATAAGAAAATAAAAAAAAGGATAAACTTTTTCGTTAGCTTTTTCATAAAAAATTTCTTAAAATAGATGGTTAATATATGCTTTAAAAATATACATTAATCAGACCCAAATATTCAATAATTGGACTTCTTATTCGGTGGTCCACTGGTCCTAGCAAATAATTAATATAGAACATATAGCTGTACCTTATCCTTAGAATGTCTCTATCGTAGTTATCCTTATGAGTAGGGCAGCTTTGGGCATTTTGGGACTTAAGGGAAAAATTAAAATGAGATATTTTATATATTTAAATATTATTTAAATAATTTTTTTATTTAAAATATATTCTTCTTGTTTTTTTAGACGTAAAATAAATTATTAAAATTTTGCATTCAATTTCCTTTAACATATTTTTTAATAGATAATATGGTTAATCAACTTAATTTTTATTGTGACATTATCGATCATAGATATGATTTTATTTTGTTGCAAAATCAATTGTAACAGGTATTTTATCAATCTATTATATAACTATAAATTTATTTAATTAATTATATATTTATTTTATTTTTCATTTTTCACATAACTTAATTTATTTTTCAAAAAATTAAAAGGGCAAAGGATTTTGCTTGAACCCCAAAAAATATTTTTTAATATGATGAAACGTGTGGTCCGTGGAGAAGGGTGTGAACTAGGAGCGGACCTAAGATTTCAAGCTGGGGTCGGAAGTATAAGAAGAAGAAAAAATCCAAATAGGTAAATAAACAAATATAACCATTAATTTCTTTCTTTTTTTGGGTACCCATCTTCCATGAGTCATTTGGCTGAATATTGCTAAATTCAGAGTTTATTTCCGTTATAGGTACTGTTCCAACTTATTTAGGGAAATGAGGAAAGAGAGTGAATTTTGGCAACGGTGTTGCCGAAATTCAACAAAAGTATGAGAGAGAAAGAGAAAAAGTGGAAGAGAGAAAATTTTGAATTTCAGTAATGTGATTACCGAAATTCCTGCTGCCCGAACCAGTTGCCCGAGTGTGTGAAGTGTGAAGCGCTCAAAAAAGAAACCAATTGTGGCAATGCCATTGCCGAAATAGGGGAAGAAAAAATTTTTTTTGTGGCAATTGTGGCAATGCCATTGCCGAAAATGGGAGGGGAAAAAAAAATAGTGGTTGCCGAAGTCTGGGGAGGAATTAAAAAAAAAATGTTACGTCCACAATATTTTTACAATATTTTCATAACAAATCACAGGTGATTAGTTATTATTAGTTCAAATTTGAATTTAACATTGAGATTACTTTTTTAATTTAACAATAATAACCTGCCAGTTAAAATTTGTTGTAAAAATATTGTAAAAATTATGTGCACATATCATTTCTTTAAAAAAAAAAAAAGTGGAATGGAATTGCCGAAATAGGAGGGAAAACAAATTTTCAATTGGTTTGTGGCAATGCCGTTGCCGAAATAGGGGGGTTAAAAAAAAAATATTGTGGCAATTGTGGCAATGCCATTGCCGAAAAGAGGAGGGGAAAAAAAATAGTGGTTGCCAAAATCTGGGGAGGAATTAAAAAAAAAAAAGTGATACGTTCACAATATTTTTACAACATTTTCACAACAAATCACAGGTGATTAGTTATTATTAGTTCAAATTTGAATTTAATACTGAGATTACTTTTTTAATCCAATAATAACAACCTGCCACTTAAAATTTGTTGTAAAAATATTGTAAAAATTGTGTTCATATATCATTTCTTAAAAAAAAAAAAAAAAAAAAAAAGTGGAATGGAATTGTGGCAATGGCATTGCCGAAATAGGAGGGAAAAAAGTTTTTTTTTTTTTCCTCCTATTTCGGCAATGCCATTGCCACAATTCCATTCCTTTTTTTTTTTTTTTTTTTTTTTTTTTTTTTTTTAAGAAATGATATGTGAACACAATTTTTACAATATTTTTACAACAAATTTTAAGTGGCAGGTTGTTATTATTAGATTAAAAAAGTAATCTCAGTATTAAATTCAAATTTGAACTAATAATAACTAATCACCTGTGATTTTTTGTGAAAATATTGTGGACGTAACATTTTTTTTTTTAATTCCTCTCCAGATTTCGGCAATCACAATTTTTTTTTCCCTTCCCATTTTCGGCAATGGCATTGCCACAAATTTTTTTTTTCTTCCCCTATTTCGGCAATGGCATTGCCACAATTAGTTTCTTTTTCAAGCACACAGCACACACTCGGGCAGCTGGTTCAGGCAGCAGGAATTTCGGTAATCACATTATCGAAATTCAAAATTTTCTTTCTCCCACTTTTTCTCTTTCTCTCTCATACTTTTGTTGAATTTCGGCAACACCATTACCGAAATTTACTCTCTTTCCTCGTTTCCCTAAATAAGTTGGAACAGTACCTATAACGCAAATAAACTCCGAATTTAGCAATATTCAACCAAATGACTCCCTAAATTGGGACTTCTTTCCCCCTTTTTTTTTTCTTTGTCATTTTTGTTTCCTAGTTTTTTCATTTTTGGCGCTAGTAGGGGATATGATTTATTCATTTTTACAGAAATAATTTTTTTTTTTGAATAAGAGATTTGTGGTTCAATCTCTGCCTATACTAAAAATTAATTGATGTCTTGATCTAGTGATAAAAAATTATCATAAGGAGTGAACACTATAAATTGAAACTCTCTCAAAAATATAATTTATTTATTTTTTTATTTTTGAGAATCAAAGAACTAACTTAATTGCTTAAAATTTGCGACATTTCTCATTTTGAGGAGAAAGTATATGATGTTTCAGGAACTCCACATCAGCAACCAATTGGTGTTTCTAAGCTCAATAAGAAAATGACACCTGTTTAAAAATAACATGTCAGTATACCATACCTTATACACCTGAAAAGACCAATATGCCCCTGAAAATTTTCAAACCCTGCCTAAACACCTTTTTCCCCTTCAGCTAAATCAAAAGTCTCTCTCCATCCCTGCTGCTCTCTCTCACCGCACCTCCATCTGCTCTCTCGTTCTTTCTTTCTCTCAACTCCAAAGCTCCACAGCCACTACTTAGCATCGCCGCTGGAGCTGCGCTGCCAAACGTCACCAATTCCAACGAGACTGATCTTTGTATCTTCGGAAAACCCCAAAATCGTATCTCCTTCTCGTTGCTTCCAACCCCGACGACGGAGGCTTTTTCCCCACTTCCAACACCTAAAGTCGCAAGAAGGTTTTCTTGTCTCTCCTTTTCTGTTTATTTTCTGTATTTTTCACATCTTATTTGTATGTTTTTTCTTCTTCTCGAAATTACAAGGGTCAATCTTTTAATGATGATTGATTTGGCTTCATAATCTCACCTTACAAGGGGTCTACTTTTTATAACCAAGACTCAATTGAAAGATAGACCCTTGTAAGATATGCTGTGGTGTGAGATTTGAGTGTTTTTGTTTAGGAAAGAGATGGGTCTGATGGGGTTTGGTGTTATGGTTTGGTGTAAGATATGGGTGTTTTGTTTAGTGAAGAGATAGGTCTGATGTGGTTTGGTATTCTGGTTTAGTTTGTATCCCTATTTTATTATCAATGTCTATAAACTTACTTGGGATTGAGCTGCCTAGATTAATATTGATAGTTCCTTGCAGGTAATGTGTATATATTGTTAGCAGTGTTCTTTGTTACTGGCACATAGTCTATATTGCCTTATCAATAAATAAAGAGGAATTTGGTATATTTCATTAGATACCTTTGGATTATATCAACATCAGTCATGTTTATCATTGGCTTTATATACCCTGTTTCTTTTAGTTTGCATTATGGCACTAGTTTCTGTTATGGAACCTTGCTGATTTTATTTAGTATGTTGCTTATTTCAGTTACTAAATCATATTGTGTGAGCTGCCTCTCGAACACCCTGTCTCTAACGTTAGACCTCTACGAGATTCACTCAGTCTTCTCTTCAGGTCTATTGCACTTCTTTGGTTTACATTTATACATATATAATTGTATCTGTTGTCCTCATGTCAAATACATAGTTTCTGTTGATCAGTGTATGGATTGAAATTTATATAATGAACACAAGAAGGGACATGAAAAAGGTTTGAAATTTTTTTATTTGCTACCATGACTGAGTGCCTTTGGCGTGATTATTCTTAAAGAGGGAAGTCCGCCTTTGTTGGTCCAAATGGTAAGACGCATTACACTTTGTATACTAATGCAGAAAGGTGTTGGTCTATTGTACTCTTTGTGGTTATCTATCAGACTTGAGCTCCTTTTTTATAGACCCTAGTTTTTTTTTTTGGGTAAGTTGTAGACCTTTGTAGTTGTTTTGGTGTTGTAAGTTTTATAGATGCTATAGTTGTATTGATGTTTTATTGCTGCTAGGTGTGTTTTGAACTATTTTGAACGGCTTGATTTCTTGTTTTTGTCCAGCTGCTGCACTTTATTGCTTTTATCAATTTACAGGAACTCATGCATGATTACTTGATTTAGCATTTTGATTCTTACTTTGTGCACATGCCTTGGTGATGATACGATTGAAGCAATAGAGTTTGTCAATAATTTTTATGTTTTCGTCTAACTTTGTACCACAATCATTAGAATGGATTCATTGAATGTTGGGAAATAATCAAATTAGATGTGCTATTGCTAATTATGCATTTTGATAGGATCCTTTTTGTATATGCTATGTCCTCTTTTTAAGGGGTGGTCTCTAGTTGCTTGTGAGCAGCATTGGAATGCATTAACAAATGAATAGTAGCTTTTTTTTGTGGTTATTCTTAAAAAAGTTTTTTATTTTTTTTATTTTTAATATATGAAGTCTTCAATTTTAATTTGGTTACTTTGTTTGAAATCAAAAATCTGAAATTTTCAAAGCAAAAATCTGCCAACTAGTAACTAGATTCAATATTGTCTATTGTTTGTGGGTGTCTTTTCCATTAAATTTTACTTTAATTTGCTTTAGTATTAGAGTAAAGCGACCAACTAACCAACCTTGAATTGGTTTTGCAGATCGTCTAAGATTGCTTGTTTATAATGGCTGTCATAGAAAATAAATTTCAGTAGCATATAGCAGTACTGGAGCAACCACACATAAGCAATAGCCTAAGGACTATACTTGAAGATGTGCTGGACTTAGCAAATGAGATTGACCAAGTTTCATTTGGGTTAGGAGAGATGTAAATCAAGTAGCTCATGAGCTTGCTAAGTGGGGCTTTGTTAACGATTGGAATGGTTTTGTAAATTGTGGCCTTACTTGATCGTATGATATATGTGATCATTAAGGATGCTCTAGGTTGTACAATTTCAATTTTGTTATTTTTAATAAAGATTGGCTTATTGTAAAAAAAAAAAAAAAAATTATATATATAATGGGTGATTTGGTCACATGTCCAAGATATCTTTCTGCAACTTTAAGAAAGAAAAAAGAGAACACACAGACATTGATTAAAAAAAAAGTAGAAATGAATAGTTGTAATTCATTTTTTCGTTGGCTTGATGATAATGGGGCAATCATTCTCACTTGTGAACTCAACTATTGTAAGACTTGAGTAAAAAATGAGCAGCTTGTAGCATTGTACAATTCTCCCCTAAAAAAAAAACAAATAAAACAAATCCCCTTCACCACTTGTAAAAAAAATTAAAAAAGAAAAAAAAAAAGGTCTAGCAACGTCCATTCACTATATCATCAAAATAACAAAAAAGAAATATTCTAACACGAAAATATTGTCATTCACTATATCATCCCCTTAACTGAAACTCTTCATGAGTGCTATCATTCATCCCAATATAGCACTGAACAATATAGCACCTACAACAATCTAACATTGCAATTCCACCACCAATTTGAAACTAATATAAAAGAATAAAATATACTATTGCATTAAAAACTTTCAGCATTTGCATATAATTAGTCTACTCAAACATACACAAAATCTATCATGTTTGAGTAACTTCATTAGTTACAAAAGTTTTCCAAAATGACAACAATAATTCGTGTTTGGCTATGCAATCACTTGTCCAAATTTTCAGCTATGCTATCTAAAAAATTGGCAAGTCAAAAATACTATCTAAGATGTTCCTGCACTATGCAATAATGTTGAAAATGTTGTCCAAAAATGTTGTCCATTAGCTGTGCAGTATAATGTCCAAAATACTATCCAAAAGAGCTTTTCATCCAGAATTTTTTGCAGGGCCCTACAAAAAAGAGAGAACAATATTAGGGGAAAAAAAAATGAGAACCCAACATTATTTGCACCACCAAGTTCTTTTGATAAAAAGTAAGACTTTGTTGCTTTTATACTTGAGTTAACCATTATGCTAATTATATTCCCATGAGCAGGTAGCACCTTCCTTCCCGATCTCAAGTTACATCTTTCTTCCAGAGTTGCAAATTCATGATTGTGTGTCATTAAAGTGTGAAACACTCCAAATATCATTCTTTTACATCAAACCGGATCCTAGCACAACAACCCATTCTTACATCTAAATTATGATACTTTATAACCTTGTTTGAACACACAAATTCTTGTTGCCTAATAACACCATTATACTCTCGTTTAACCACTTTTCGAATGCTAAATCCCCTTTTTAAAGCATACAATTTAAAAGAGTTATATGCTTCTTCTTCATACCTCACTTGCATTCCAATTTTAAATTCATCACATTCACCCAAAGTTACATTTTCAAAATTTTCCCTTTTATCATTGTCCCCAATTGCAACAAAAGCATTTTTTGAAAAGTCCATGACTAGTCGAACCTAATTATGAAAAAAAATATATTGAATGAACAACATAACATTAACCACCATAAAGTCATAAAAAAAAAAAAAAAAAAATTGCTGCCAGCCACCCGCTGTTCCTCAGCCACAAACAAACACACACTCAAGTGAGCTTTACACCAATTATCAAAACATCATAATTTTTCATAATAACTCAACCAAAGACTTAAACTAAGAAAAGGACAAAAAGATAGATTGAATACCTTAGAGGAGACTCTTAGGAAGAAGCTATTTATCAAAATCAATTCCTTCAGCAAAAACAATGGAACAAAAGCACCACATCCATCCCTGCACCATGAAAAAATATTATTACAAAGAATGAAACAAATTGTGAAAATTCCAACTATGAAAAAGTAAATAATGCAAGTCACTGCACCAGTTGGGTGAGCTTATTACTCAAGTCAGATTAGGTATCTTTCCTGGAAAGTAGTGACTGAATTAATTGGTCTAACAGTATGCATGCAGGATGCACACCAAAATCTTGTTGATAACAATTTCTAATATAAGAATTATGAATTCTTGCAGGACAGATTTGTAATGTTAGTGAAATGTGAGTGTATGTGTGGATAGATAGATAGTGAAATGTACATATAAAATTGGTATGGATAGACACTGATCACAAATGGTTTTTATTAATCCAGAAACTACTTAAACTTAGCTAATCCGGAATTGCTAGTCTCCCAGACTTTGGCTATTTCGATTCCTATGCATCATCTAATCACCATTCTTTGGGTTTTTTTTTTTCGTAAGTGCTTCAACTCCAAATACTACTAGTAATTGTGCTATAATATATAAATGCATCATCTAATCAATATTCTCACTGAAGCATTTTATCAAACAGTAGAAGTTTCCTTTCTAGATATGAATGTATATGTCAATTTATAACACATAAATAAAAAACAAAACAAAACAAGACACATGTAAACATAAAATTTCAGAAAATATATTCAAAAAGAGAAGAATAAAACCTTCCTACAACGTCTGGTGTTAGAAGTGGTGAGAAAACTTCCAGTGTTAGTGGTTGGAAACACCAAGAAAGAGACAGTTTTAGGAATTTTCCGACGAGACAAAGGTCGGTCTCGTCGGAACTGGTGATGATCGGCAGTGTATCTCTATCTCCGGCGGCGATGCTAGGCAACGGCTGTCAAGGTTTGGAGTTGAGAGAGAAAAGATGGAGCCATGGAGGTGCTGGTGTGCTGTGGTGGTGTAGAGAGAAACGAAGGGAGAAAGAGATGAAAATTTTAATTTTGATTTTGCAAAAAGGGGAAAAGCAAGAGAGGGCGAGTGTTTGAAAATTTTTCCGGCGGTGATGCTAAGCAGTGGCTGTGGAGCTTTGGACTTGAGAGAAAGAAAGAGAGCAGATAGTGGTTCGGTGAGAGAGAGCAGAGAAGGAGAAAGAGAGTTCTGATTTTGCTAGGGAAAGATGGTGTTCAGGTGGGGGTTTGAAATTTTTTCAGGGGCATATTTGTCTTTTCAGGTGTATAAGGTAAGCTGTGCTGATATGTTATTTTTAGACAGATGTCAATTTCTTATTGAACACCAATTAGTTGCTGACGTGGAGTTCCTGAAACATCATATACTTTCTCCATTTTGAGGGTCTTCAGCAGTCGCCTTACTTGCCTAAGGCAACAGCTGCCCTGCTCAATGTGCTCATGAGAATTAATAAAAATCTATTAACTCATTTATTGTTAAAAATATGATGTGTATATCATTGTCTTCGTTGAATAACGGTACCAGCTGGGTCCAATTGTCCGAAAGTCACTGGCTGTGAATGTGATATATCGGCCAAAATGGCCAACTGGCCTTAAAATCATAACTATCTAGTTAGTAGGCGCGGTTTTGAAACATATTTTGTTTATAGCATCTCGAGTCTTTAAGACTCGATTTTGGTCTTCAAAATCGAGTCTTTAAGGCTCGGTTTGTAGCTCGGACCAACTCTGATGTGGCAGAACTGCCACATGGCATTTACATAGAAATCGAGTCTCTAAGACTCGATTTCTAAGTCCTATATATAACACAGACCAAACACCAGAACACCAGAGCATTAGAGGAAAAACCCAGAGAAAAAAAAAAAAGAAAAAAGAAAAGAAAACTAGAAACAGAGAGGTAGAGAAGATCGAGATCGGAGACCCAGGCGCGCGCGGCATGACCAGAAACTGACCAGCGACCCAGGCGGCCTGGGGCTCGCGCCGGCTAGCGTCGAGCGCGGCCAGGGGCTCGCGCCGGCCAGCGTCGAGCGCGGCCAGGGGCTCGCGCCGGCCAGCGTCGAGCGCGGCCAGGGGCTCGCGCGCGGCCTGGGGCTCGCGCGAGCCTGGGTCGCGCGCGGCCTGGGGCTCGCGCAAGCCCCAGGCCGGCGCGAGCCCCTGGCCGTGCGAGACGCTGGCCGGCGCGAGCCCCTGGCCGCGCGAGATGCTGGCCGGCGCGAGCCCCAGGCCGCGCTGGTGAGGTTCTCTGTTTCTCCCCTCTGATCTGATCTGAGTAGCTGTGTGTTTCTCTTCCTCTCCCTCTGATCTGATGCGGTGAAATTTCTTAAAATTGTTTTGGGTATTTCGGTAGGTAGAGACTTAGAAATTTTTTTAAAAAATTTTGGGTTTGAAATCGAGTCTTAGAGACTCGATTTCCAGGTGGACACCCATGTGGACAAAGTGCCATATCAGAACTGGTCTAAGCATACAAATCGAGCCTCAAAGACTCGATTTTGAAGCCCAAAATCGAGTCTTTAAGACTCGAGATGCTATAAACAAAATATGTTTCTAAGTAGCACCTACTAACTAGATAGTTATGATTTTAAGGCCAGTTGGCCATTTTGGCCTGATATATCATATATGGAATAGGTAACAAGGAAAGGTTTTTAACAAAAAAATAAAAAAACAAGGAAAGGTTTTTAACAAAAAAATAAAAAAACAAGGAAAGGTTATTGTATTTCATATAAATCAAGAGCCAATTTCTTGTCGTACTACTGAGGAAATGTCACATCATCCTATAATACAAACTAGTAATAAGGTTGGACATCACCGCTAAGAGCACATATCCCACACCAAACCCAATTTTAGCCCATTTAGTAGATGTGGTATATTGTTTTTTTTTTACAACATTGAATAGTACCGTGGCAAATTTGCCACGGTACGGAAGATATGTGGTATATTATTTGTTGTTTGTTTATTGTGTTGATGAGTAGTAAATATTATTTTAATGTATAGAATTGAATTATAAAACATCTGATAAATGAGATGTTGTAAAATGATGTGATAAAATAATAAAGTAGGCATTTGATGTGGTAAAACGGCATAATTTTTGAAACATCTGCTACGAATGCTCTAACAATGGCTTATGGACATCACCTCCTTTTTAAATTTTTTTTTTTTATTTTATATATTTTTTATATTATTATTATTATTATCTATTCCTTTTCATTGTTTTATAACATTGAATTTGTGAATAAACAGAGAGGGAGAAGACTGAATAATTTCACGAGAGAGAGGGAGAAAGCTTGGTTATCATCTATATATATCCCACTAAAAAGTTAAAAAGTTTTTTTTTTTTTTTTTTTTTAAAGAATAATTATAAGGAAGACATATAAGTAAATTGAGCGATTTTAATTATTTATCTATAACTCCACTAGGACCACTACTAAATTGAGAAATTTTAAGGAGAAAGTAAAAGCCTGTTTGGCGAACAAAATTTGGTCACTCAATTTCCGTCACTCAATTTCCATAACTCATCACTCATCACTCATCACTCATCACTCATAACTCATCACTCATCACTCATCACTCAATTTTTCACATCCGTTTGCCTTCATCACTCAGTTTTCATCACTCACTATTTTTCACACTATTTGGAGGGCCCACGCCTGTCATGGTGCAGCTGAGTACTGTTTGTAGGTCCCCTATGTGTATTTAATTATAATATTGCCATTGAGTTATGAGTTATGGAAACTGAAAACAGCCAAAATGTGTTTTCAGTTTCCATAACTCATAACTCAAAAATCAGAGAATTGAGTGATGGAAACAGAGTTATGAAAACAGAGTTATCGTTTGCCAAACAACCTTTTTGCTATGGGTCCCACCATTTTTGAGTTATGAGTTATGGAAACTGAGAATTGAGTTATGGAAATTGTGAATCCAAACGGCCCCTTAGGTTGTAATCAAAACTAATCTTGTCTTCTAAAAATTTAAAAAAAAAAAAAAACTTTTTTTTATAATATATTTTAACTTTCTATATTTTGATTTAATCTTGTTAACTTTTTCCTCTCACTAAAAAAAAATATATCTGTCTTCCATGAAAACCAATCTAATCTGAGGCCTGGCAACCCACTCCTATCATTTTTTTCTTTCAAATTTGAATCCAATGCAATAATCTTGGCATTATCATTTTGATGTGAAAGGAAAAAGTTAACAAGATTAAAAAATAAAAAAATTCAAAATCAAAAGGTAGAAAGTTAAAATATATATATATATATATATATATATATATATATATATATATATATTAAATTCCAAGAGTTTAGATTAAAAAGTCAATTTAAACTCTTTTAAAAATATGCAGCTATTGCATCCACCGGATCTCAATCTCAATTTTTTGAACATATCCTCTATTTTCTTGCAGACTTGCAGTCATGACTCATGACTTGCTCCACACGATATCACAGATTGTTTTTTCTTAATATATCAAGATTTGATGACATAAGTCCTTAAAAAGCTCTAGTCTTGTTTATGCTCATTAATATCTCGCTCTCATCACATGTTTACATCTGTTTCTCCATCACTATGAATCACTTCTTCAAGAACTCGTTGACTCGCTTCATTTGCAGCTTAAATCACTTCCACTTTTCTTTCACTCAAAGCTCTCGCAAATTCTCTCACTTTTCTGAGCCAGAATCATGGAGATCAATGGAGGGTCTGATTCGTTGCTCAGCAAATTACGTTCCTTTGACTCCCATAAGCTTCTTGGAGCGAGCAGCAAAGGCTTACAGAGACACAACCTCTGTTGTGTATGGTTCTGTGAAGTATACTTGGGGGGACACGCATGAACGGTGTCTGAATCTAGCTTCTGCTCTGACCCAGTTGGGAATTTCCCGTGGAGATGTGGTGAGTTGGTTCATTTGATATGATTTTGGGTTTTGATCATTGTTCTGTGGAGTCCATATTTACTTTTACTTGTTACATGTTATGCTTCCTTGATTCATATCCTTTCTGAATGGCCAAAACTTTCCTGTACCCTTAAAGAGGTCTTCAATTCAATTCAACTACATAATAATATTGGTATTGATCAGTGAACTGCGTGATTGGCTTTTGTTTCCTTTGAAAAAGATGACATAGCTTAAGCACTAACATCCGGTGGATGCCAAAAAAAAAACAAAAAAAAACACTTATTTTAGTTCTCAAACACCACTTTATCTATTTTACTAACCTATTTCACAATTCACCTAATATTGCAATTCTTATTTTTACATACAGCTCAATAAAATAATACTAGCCTCGTTACACGCACTTCATACGTGGGATGAGGTTCTTGTTTTTATTTTGAGTTTAATGTAATTTTTCAATTTAAATTTATTTATTGTTAGTGAGGTTACACATGAAGGAATTTTTAAGAAACTAAAATTTAGGATTTGAAACGGAGTAAATTGCTGGTTTGGTGTTTGCTAGTTTTTAGGAAAAAATGTATCAAATGTGTATGATATATATTTAAATAGAGAGTTTGATAATTTTTAGGAAAAAAAAAAAAACACTTATTTTACGTCCTCAAACACCATTTTATCTATTTACTAACATATTTCACAATTCACCTAATATCCTGTTCTTATTTTTATATAAAACCAAATAAAATAATACTAGCTTCATCATACGCGCTTCACACATGCGATGAGGTTTTATTTATTTATTTTGAGTTTAATGTAATTTTTCAATTTGAATTTATCTATTGTTAGTGAGGTTATACAGGAAGGAATTTTTAAGAAACTAAAATTTAGGATTTGAAATCGAGTAAACTGCTGGTATATAAAGATTAGCCTCGTCACACGCGCTTCGTGCATGAAATAAGGCTCTCTTTTTTTAGATAGTTTTTTTTTTTTTTTAATAGGAACTTGGGGTAGTTTTTTTTATACAGAAACATGGGGTAGTTTTGGTTGTGTAGATGGGGTAGTGAAAAGTTTTATAGAACATGAGGTAGTTTTATAAACATGGGTAGGTTTTTTGTTTTTAAGTTTTGTCAATTTACAGTTTTAACCTCATTTTTAAGTTTTAGGAATAAGGATAAGTTAATTAAATTAGAGGTATTTTTGGAAGTCAAAAAGACAATAATTAAACTTTTTGAATCCTCTTAATATATAGAGATAAATTACCTAATAAAATAATAAAAAATACTCTTCTCTCTCTTTCCTCCCACTCTCTTTTTCTCTTCACCCACGAGCCACGACCACAAGATTAAAAACTTCTTTTTTCTTTACAACCCTTGAACAGTATATGCAACCTTATTGTAGCAAGGTGGCAAAGTTTTTTAAGTTTATAAAGTCGAATGAAGTGGGTTTTGGGTGTCTTGGATTGTAAAATAGCAACATGGGTGTTTACACCCTCAATGTTAGTGCTCTTAAATGTTGAATTTAATGCCCATGTGGTTGAATTAAATTCTGAACTAAGGTACAGCAGCACTGTAAAGTTTACCCTTCTTGAATAGATGTCTAAATCTTTATTTGGTATTTGTAGTATTTATAATTTATCTATCATTTTTGTTTGGGGATTCAAGATTTTCCCATGTCATATCTGTTTTGGTATAGAATGATTTCGTTTTGGGCTAAGCAAATGAATTGATTTGGTCTATTAGCATTACTTGCTCTACCTACCAAAATGAGATGGGTTACTTTGCCGTGAATTTTTCTTGCAATGAAATGGCTTTTCTTTTTATTTTTTTAAAATAAAAATTAATTAATTGATGATTGGATAAAAAAGAGATACGATTAAGACTATTAGTGATAACTGATAAGCGTGTCATAATTTTACTCCTTTAGTTTCTTGATATGCTTTTTCTATTTTGAAATTCATGAAAAGTTGATTGTCAAATTGATACACTTGCTTGATGTTAGCTTGCCACTGAGATTCCGTGCCTATTTAAAAAAATTTATAGCAAGAAATAATGGAGTTTTGCCATTGAAACACCCTAGGATGCAGTAAATTCTTGCCCACTTCAAGGTTGAAACTCTAGAGTTGTTTATGCAGGTTGCAATCCTGGCTCCTAATGTCCCAGCAATGCATGAGCTTCATTTTGCAGTTCCAATGGCAGGAGCTCTTCTCTGTACACTTAATACACGCCATGATTCAGCGATGTTGTCAATCCTACTAAGACATTCAGAAGCCAAGATCATATTTGTAGACTACCAGTTACTTGATATTGCTAATGGAGCACTCAAGCTTCTTGCCAAGACAGAAAAAAAGCCACCAATCTTTGTCTTAATAGCTGAATCTGATGGCTCATTACCCACTGATCACCACATTACTTCTGAAACTTATGAATATGAGAGTCTCCTGGCAAATGGGCACAACGGATTTGAGATAAGACGACCAAATAGCGAATGGGATCCTATTAGTGTAAATTACACTTCTGGCACAACATCTAGACCAAAAGGAGTGGTGTATAGTCACAGAGGTGCCTACCTCAATACTCTGGCAACAATTCTTCTACATGGGATTGGCTCAATGCCGGTTTACCTTTGGACTGTGCCTATGTTTCATTGCAATGGGTGGTGCCTCATTTGGGGATTGGCAGCTCAAGGTGGCACCAATATATGCCTTAGAAAAGTTACTCCAAAGGATATATTTGATAACATTGCTCTGCATAATGTCACACACATGGGAGGGGCACCAACTGTCCTAAACATGATTGTAAATTCACCAATCAGTGATCGAAAGCCGCTTCCTCACAAGGTGGAAGTAATGACAGGAGGTTCACCACCACCTCCACAGATTCTTTCCAAAATGGAAGATTTGGGTTTTGGTGTGTCTCACTTATATGGCCTAACAGAAACATATGGTCCAGGAACTTCTTGCATATGGAAACCTGAATGGGATTCTCTACCTCTTGATAAACGATACAAACTAAAAGCTCGACAAGGAGTGCAACATCCTGGATTGGAGGAGGTAGATGTGAAAGATCCTGTTACAATGGCAAGTGTACCAGCTGATGGTAAAACTATGGGGGAGATCATGTTTAGAGGAAACACAGTAATGAGTGGATACTTGAAAGATTTGAAAGCAACAGAAGAAGCATTCAGTGGTGGCTGGTTTCGAAGTGGGGATTTAGCTGTGAAACATCCTGATAATTATATAGAAGTAAAGGACCGATCGAAGGATGTAATAATTTCTGGTGGGGAAAACATAAGCACAGTTGAGGTGGAAACAGTTTTGTTTGGTCATCCAGCAGTTCTTGAGGCTGCAGTGGTTGCAAGGCCAGATAATCATTGGGGCCAAACTCCTTGTGCCTTTGTGAAGTTAAAGGAAGGATATGATGTTGATTCCCAAGAAATAATCAAGTTTTGTAGGGATCATTTACCACATTATATGGCTCCTCGAACTGTCATTTTTGAGGATTTGCCAAAAACTTCAACTGGAAAGATACAAAAGTTTATTCTGAGAGAGAAAGCAAAGGCTCTGGGAAGCCTTTCTTTGACCAAAACGTAGTTTTGCAATTGTTGAAGCATGTTAATCTCCTCGGAATGTAAATTTTCATTCTTTGTTCTATAATAATTGCGAGAAATTTCTCTTTTAGTCACTAATAGTCACTTAAGAGTTTTAAGTGAAAACAACTTTAAAGGCGAAGGGATTTTGCTTTTGGAGAAGTTCAAATGAAAAGCTATTTAAATGGTTAAAGTTGTTATAGCTCAAATTGTCTTAAAAATGCTTTAGAGGGTTCTTAAAATTGAACTTTAAGGCTAAAGCTGAAATTTGAATTTTTTAGGGGGATTTTTTTATATAAAAAAAAATCTACAATTCACCTGTTTTATAAATCCAAAATTAAAACACTATTCACTATAATTTGTTAATACTCAGTGTAGAGAGGGAAAATTCCCGACCTATCACAAGCTGACACGTCACATTACCAAGTCTACAAAATACAGCCAATTACAAAGCACCACGTACTGCTGCTAGGTTTTGCTATCACTACTCAGAAACCAACAGAAATTTGCCAAGTGTCATGCAAAAACCAATCACACATCAGCGCACGTGTAAGCGATGACACAAGCAGCTTCGCACGTGTAAGCGATGACACAAGCAGCCTCGCACGTGTAAGCGATGACTCAAGCGGACCAATCAGGCTGTGACATGTGTCACCAATCAAGCTCCGCCACGTGTCGCTCACCCACCCCCAAACTCCTATAAATAGAAGCCTTCCTGAGACATTTAGAGGGACCAGAATTGAGAAGTGAAAAAGCTCTGCTGGAATCAAGCCCTGAAGCCTCCAGGAACTTCAAGAACTTCAACCCCAAAATCGGAGAACATTCGAAGCAGAATCATCCAAACCATCTGCCTAGATCCAAAAGTTTGCGGGAATCAAGCTCAAAGGTCCGAAAACATCAACAAATCATAAATCAGTGAAGCTCTACGGATTCAAGCCTCCAAAGCCCCGAAGAACTTCCACCACAAATCTTCAAATACATAGAACATTCGAAGCAGAATCATCCAAACTATCTGCCTAGATCTCAAAGTTCACTGGAATCAAGCTCAAAAGCCTCCAGAAACCTCAAACAACCACAAATCAGTGAAGCTCCACGGATTCAAGCCTCTAAAGCCCCGGAGAACTTCCACAACAAACCTTCGAAGACGAAGAACACACGAAGAACACAAAGAACACGAAGAACAAAGAATTTCTAACAAGCTCATAGCCAGAGATTCATTGTAATTCTGTTCCAAAGATCTACGATCCATTCTTCAGCCAAATTGAAGTACATTGGGTGTTCGAATCAAAATCACATTACCACAAATCCAATCAACAAAGTCTTTTAAGGAGATCGAATCAGAGGATCAATCTTTTGTAATCACAGAGAATTGTACCACACAATCATCAATACAAATTCGCATTTGTGAAACTATTTCACTTGTTTGACTCATTTCGAACCGAGAAATTTAGTCGCTTACAAAATGGATTTCAAAATCAGAATCTTTGTGAGAGTCCGAATAGGACAAGCTTTGCTCGAACGTCTTGATTCCTGGTCAAAGTTCACTTTAAAGCCAACAGTTGTAGAATCACACTATTTGAACAATTTTGGATTCTCAAATGAAGAAATAGACCCCAAATTCGAAATGTACATGAAAAATTGAGCAAGGCAAGTGTGGCTTGAAAATTTTAACTTTAGGTTGATTTCAACATGAAAGTCAACTATCTTGGAATTTGAGCCATCTGCTGGAATCAAGCCCTGAAGCCTCCAGGAACTTCAAGAACTTCAACCCCAAAATCGGAGAACATTCGAAGCAGAATCATCCAAACCATCTGCCTAGATCCAAAAGTTTGCGGGAATCAAGCTCAAAGGTCCGAAAACATCAACAAATTATAAATCAGTGAAGCTCTACGGATTCAAGCCTCCAAAGCCCCGAAGAACTTCCACCACAAATCTTCAAATACAAAGAACATTCGAAACAGAATCATCCAAACTATCTGCCTAGATCTCAAAGTTCACTGGAATCAAGCTCAAAAGCCTCCAGAAACCTCAAACAACCACAAATCAGTGAAGCTCCACGGATTCAAGCCTCTAAAGCCCCGGAGAACTTCCACAACAAACCTTCGAAGACGAAGAACACACGAAGAACACAAAGAACACGAAGAACAAAGAATTTCTAACAAGCTCATAGCCAGAGATTCATTGTAATTCTGTTCCAAAGATCTTCGATCCATTCTTCAGCCAAATTGAAGTATATTGAGTGTTCAAATCAAAATCACATCACTACAAATCCAATCAACAAGTCTTTTAAGGAGATCGAATCAGAGGATAACTCTTTTGTAATCACAGAGAATTGTACCACACAATCATCAATACAAATTCGCATTTGCGAAACTATTTCACTTGTTTGACTCATTTCGAACCGAGAAATTTAGTCGCTTACAAATTCTGGCACGCCCAGTGGGACTTCTCTGCCTCTCATCTCATTCTCCTTCAAAGAAAGAAATCTTCATCATCTTGCTACCAACTCAATGGCCTCTAGCAAGAACATTCAAGCTTCAACAATAGCTACTTCAACTAAACTTGGTATGGCTACCACCAACAACTGCTTTGGTGCAATCAATTGTAGCCAACCCAAAGCAAACAATCAACTTCAACTTCAATCAACCAAGGAAGCCAAGGTCCAAAAAATCCTCTCCTTAGACCCTCTTACAAGAAACAAGGTCATCAACAAGGACATCTCCACCTTGGAACACCTCAAGTATGGGGGCAAATCCCCTTCTTCCTTCACAAGAAGTTGGTCGCACGATTTCTCTCCCATCGAAGGGAACCCAAAAGATGAGATTTCACGTGCTCACTTCAATTCATTTCCTTCTCCATCATCTTGGGAAGTTGTGTCAGTCATGATGACTAACACCTCTACCATGGAAGAAAAGATGGCTGAAATGGAACAAAGGGTCGTCCTTCTCACAAAAGCACTTGAAGATAAGGACCTCCAAATCTCAACTCTAATAAATAAACTTGAAATACAAGATCTTGGCGAATCAAGCCATGATCCTGAGTTCCCATTTGGCTTCACTTCTACAAAAGGTGACAAAGGGAAAGAAAATCAAGACACTCCTCAACAGGAACAATCTACTTCGGTTGCTTCGTTATCAGTTCAACAATTACAAAACATGATAACAAATACCATCCGAGCACAATATGGAGGTTCTTCTACAAGTTCTCTCACATATTCAAAACCCTACACAAAGCGCATCGACAACATGAGAATGCCAAATGGGTATCAACCCCCCAAGTTCTTGCAGTTTGATGGCAATGGAAATCCTAAGCAACACATTGCTCACTTTGTAGAAACTTGTGAGAACGCAGGGACTCAAGGAGGCCTCTTTGTAAAGCAGTTTGTCCGGTCACTAAAGGGAAATGCCTTTGATTGGTATACAGACTTAGAACCCGAGTCAATCGATAGTTGGGAACAACTTGAAAGGGAGTTTCTCAACCGATTCTACAGCACACGGCGCACAGTAGGCATGATGGAGCTTACCAATACTAAACAGTGGAAGGATGAGCCCGTCGTTGATTATATCAATCGGTGGCGTTCTTTGAGTCTAGATTGTAAGGATAGACTTTCTGAAATATCTGCTGTAGAAATGTGCATCCAAGGCATGCATTGGGGACTTCTTTACATCCTTCAAGGAATAAAGCCCCGAACATTTGAAGAGTTAGCAACTCGTGCGCATGACATGGAGCTGAGCATTGCTAGCCGCGGAAGTACAAACCCTCCCATACCTGAGGAAAGCAGAAGGGAAGTAAAGAGGAATGATACAAAAGTCAGCCTCAAAGACCCAATGATTGTTAACACTGCCGAAGTCAAGGTTCCAAGAAGAGGAGCAAATGCAAAAGAAAAACAGCTTGAAGGATGGCAAAAGAACGAAGTGCGCCGCCTGACTTTTAAGGAACGTGAGCAAAAAGTATATCCGTTCCCCGATGAAGATGTGCCAAACATCTTAGAACAACTATTGCAATTGAAGCTAATTGAATTGCCAGAATGCAGGCGACCAGAAGACATGGGGAAAGTTAATGACCCTAACTACTGCAAATATCATCGCATCATTGGCCACCCAATACAAAAATGCTTCGTCTTCAAAGAACAAATCATGAAGCTTGCCAAAGAAAACAAGATTGATCTAGACTTCAATGAAGTTGTCGGGTCAAACCATGTGACCGTTGCTTATGATGTACTTCCAACTCTCAAGCAGGGGGCAAACACTAACCAAGCTCACAAGTGGATCAACAATGATGATGCAAGGATCGACCCCATCAATGGGAAGTTCCTTAAACACTTCTACACTTGAAAATCAAGGATTGCTCCTCGGTAAGAGCTTAAACTACCCACTGTAGCGCTGCAAGAGTACATGATGTCTTCCCATTACCCTTGAAAGCGTACCAATAAGGAGAAATTAATCCCACTCTATGACACCAATTGCTAGTGTGGCGTAGTGGTTGGATGCCCATGTTGCCCTTGAGGCCGTCTCGGGTTCGATTAGTGGTGATACCCACTATTGCACATTGAGCCCCCCTTTTTTGCAAAAAAAATCATCCAAAAAGAAATTATCAAAAAAAAGATCATCAAAAAAAAAAATCTTTTGAACTACGTAATGACTTGATCCCTCTCAAGGGTACGTAGGCAACTTAGTATCTTTTGCTAAGTTCAGTCTCGAACTAAAAAAAAAAATTTTTTGAACTACGTAATGACTTGATCCCTCTCAAGGGTACGTAGGCAACTTAGTATCTTTTGCTAAGTTCAGTCTCGAACTAAAAAAAAAAAATTTTTGAACTACGTAATGACTTGATCCTTCTCCGGGGTACGTAGGCAGCTTAGTACTTGTCACTAAGTTCAGTCACATGAAAAGAAGAAGGATGGCCAGTCTAACTTGAGGAGTTTTCCAACAGTCATCAATGCGCTTTTAAGGTCCCTTCGGTTGGCAAGGCATTGCTCAATAGGATGATCAAAGATCGGCGTAGTAGAAAATGAAGACTGTAAGGAGTTGACGTTGCTTAACTTTCTTTGAAATGATGATAAACATAGGTTGATGCTTGGTTGTGGAGTAAAATAAAATCTCCAACCTCTTTTGCAAGAAATGAAGTCTTCATGGCATTGCTCATTTTCCGTGACCATCCTCCTACATCTCTGAAGTATACTTTGTATCATTTATCTCCTGGGGGCATCTCCTTGTACCTTCCATCTCTAGGCTGCATCGTCTCTTTTCTAGGTTGTGCCACTTCATAACTCTGAAATTAGTACCACATCATCTCCCTTCTGAGTGGTATTGTTTCACATCATGTCTCTGAAATCTGGATGACGTCAATTTCTTCCGGAATGATGGTAGATTATATATCTAAAATCGGTGTGGCATCATCTCCCTTCTGAGTGGTGCAACTTCATATCATGTCTCCAAAAGTTGGACAATGTCACCTTCCTCCGGCATCTGAAGTTGGTGTTGCATCTTCTCTCCTCCAAAGGCATGCCCATGCAATGTCAAAGTCTTGGTGGCATTCTTCTTGAAACTTCAAAGTCTTGGCATCTCCTTGCATCTTCAAAGTCTTAATGAGAGCTCTTTGCAATGGCAAAGTCTTGGCATCTCCTTGCATCTTCAAAGTCTTAATAGGGATTCGTTGCATTTTCAACATCTTGTTGGCATCTCTGAAATCTTGATGTCTGGCTACAGTGCTATACGCCCTTGATGTTTGAGCGATGTTGCCTCTGAAAATTGCTTTATGACAAAAATGAACATTGGCACAGCTTCGGTGCGAATAAAGTGTTGACATAGTTTCAATGGCAATGTGGAGTGTTGACATGGCTTCATGAATGTTGACATGACTTCTGTGCAAATGAAGTTTCGACGTGGCTTCATGAATGTTGTCACGGCTTCGGCGAAAATGGAGTGTTGACGTGGCTTCATGGCTTTGGCACAAATGAAGTGTTGACGTGGCTTCATGGCTTTGGCAACAAATGAAGTGTTGACGTGGCTTCATGGCTTTGGCACAAATGAAGTGTTGTCGTGGCTTCATGGCAAAAATGAACGTTGGCACGGCTTCGGCGAAAATGAAGTGTTGACGTAGCTTCATGGCATGGATGAATGTTGTCACGGCTTCAGTGCAAATAATGGCATGACTTCAATACAAAGTGCAAGGTGCGAATGGAGTGTTGTGATGGCTTCATGACAAAAATGAAGTATTGACATAGCTTCATGGCAAAAATGAACGATGTCACGGCTTCAGCGAATGAAATGTTGAGGCAGCTTTATGACAAAGATGAATGTTGGCACGAATGAAGTGTTGACGTTGCTCCATGACAAAGTTGAATGTTAGCACGGCTTCAATACAAGGGCAGATGCTGGCAAGGCTTCGTGGTAAAAAAAACTCTTGATGCGGTACGTTGCAAAGACTCTTGAAATGGCTGCGTTGAAAAGACAAGTGTTGGTGCAGCTTAATTGCCAAAGAAACTGTGCTGCAAAACAAAAACAAGCAATAAAAAAAACTTGTCAGGGAAAAGATCCCATAGCACGTTAAAAAAAAAAAAAAAAAAATCTTGAAAGCATGAGGAGAAAGCTGAAGGTTGAGCATGTATCTCAGTGACTAAGGAAGGCAATAGCATGCCTTTATATAGAAAATTTCTGAGACAACAAACAAAAAAAAAAAAATGAAGAAAGTCAGCAAAATGGTTCCACCAACCGGCCAATGGAAAAATGTTGCCACCAAAATGTTCAAAGTCAGACATTGCAGCTCTAATTCACTCAAAATCAAAGAAGGCTGCACCTAATTTTGAAATGAACGAGGATATTCATCCATGAAGATAGAAGCTGATGGCTCATCACCCATCTCATGACCTGTAGGTCCAAGCTCAGCTGCTGTCCTGTCAGAGCAGCCGGAGACATTAATCTACTGTCAGAGCCACCTGCAAAAAAGAACAGAAAAGTCATCATAGACACATTGTCACCCACGGCTTCTCTTCCAAATTTGTGAAAATCCAAAGATCATTTCACAAAACTGACCCAACAGAAATCTTCTAAGGACCTCGATGAGCAAAACCCAGAAAAGTCATCAACAACAGGGCCACCACGCGCCACCACGCGCCGCCAAAAGCTTCGGAGGATCGCGGCCTACTCCTTTACAGGCGTGCAAATCCAGTACTCATTTCACAAAACTAATACTACCATTGGGTTCATCGGCCCAAGATCTACCAAACCTGAAAATTTCAGGTCCAGATGCGAAGCCACGCGCCTCCACGCGCCACCGTAGGCTTCGACGGTCGTTTCCTCCTCCTTCACTTCTGTGCAAATTGGGCCACCAATTCAGAAAATCAACCCCACCACTCGATCCAGCGGCCCTAGAATGACAAAATGCCAAAATTTCAGGCCCAAAAAAGTCAACACGCGCCGCCACGCGCCGCCTGAAGTTTCGGAGTGCCGTGCCTTTCTAGCCACGCGCCTCCAGCTGTTCTCACGCGCCGGCATAATCCACGCGCGTTGCACGCGCCAGATGCTGAGCGTGACGTCGTTGTGACGTCATCTCACACTAAACCGGCCGACCCGGTTTGACCCGAAAATTTGACCCGGATCCGAACCGCCTGAAAAAAAAAAAAAAAAAAAAAAAAAAAAAAAAAAAAGTGAAATTGAAAATGCTTTGACCAAGTGAAACTTTGACCTTGACCAAAAAGTCAAAATTTTCAAAACGAACCTGTCCCACTCAATTTTTCGAGTACATTCCGATTTTGGGACCCATTTCTTCATTCGAGGCTCGAAAATTGTGCAAACGTCCAATTTCCAAAAAGTTGACTTTTGTGCAAATGTTGACCAAACGTCAAAATTTTTAAGAGGGACCTATCTTGCTCAATTTTTTGCGTACATTCCGATTTTGGAGTCCGTTCCGTCATTTGAGACTCGAAAATTGCACAAATGGCTCAAATTCCAAGATAGTTAACTTTTATGTTGAAATCAACCTAAAGTCAAAATTTTCAAGCCACACTGGTTTTGCTCAATTTTTCATGTACATTCCGAATTTGGGGTCTATTTCTTCATTTGAGAATCCAAAATTGCTCAAATAACGTGATTCCACAACTGTTGGCTTTAATGTGAACTTTGACCAAGAATCAAGATGTCCGAGCAAAGCTTGTCCTATTCAGGTTTTCACATAGGTTTTGATTGTGAAATCTGCTTATTTGTTTTGGACTTGGAAACCACCTATGTGACACACTTCTCCGAAGTACTAGTAGTGTCCAAAACTTAAGCTCCTAAGATCAAAATTTGAGATTCATCCATTTAATTGGATCCCCTCAGGGTTATTCTCCAGACTTCATCAAGACTGCCCTTTCAAAGTACAAATAAACTTTCACAAGTGTGTTGGAACTTGAAATTACACTGGGTCATTAGTTCAACCTGCTATTCCCGTTCGGTGCCTACCAGTCTCCAACTTACCATTCCCATTCGGTGCCTACCATTCCTACCTACCATTCCCACCTACCGTTCCCACCTAATATTCTCACCAAAAATTTTTAACTACCATTCTTCATCTCTCTACTATAAATAGGAGAGCCGGGTTCATCAAGAACTCATCCGAAAAAAAAAAGAAAAAAAAAGAAAAAAAAAAAAACACTGAATCAGGAAATGAAGATTTACTTCTTTCAGATTTTCAAGTCCTCCTTTTCACAGCCATTTCTCACTATGGCCTCATCATTCTCAACACCTTGCAACCGATGTTGCTTCATAATCGGTTTGAGATCTACCCTCTCATGGTTCGGTCGAAACCCTATTTACAACATCATTGCAGTTTTGAGATCCAAACAAATTTTGTTTCTCCACTTAACGACCACCTTTGTCCATAAAATTACTCATAACAAGGTCTGTATCGACCTCCCATGCTTCCGTGGATTTGGTTGGCCAGGAAACCCAAGTCCAGCAGAGACACCTGTTCCTAACCTCAGGTCTCCCGTAGTCTCTCTCCAATTGCTTGGTCTTCCAGCAGAAGCAGTGGTTCGGAACAAACAGCAACTTGGCTGGTTTCAAAGACCAGAATCACAAGTTAGCTCCATCTTTCATTTTTCTGTGCTTTTCCAACAAGTGACAGTAGGTGAAGATGGTAAAAAAGTGTTGGGGTATCCTACAAATTGTTTTCCATCAACACTTAAAACAACCTCCAAGGCGCCAGCTCATCAGAATTCAGCCTTTGGTGCCGGTAAATGGTCATCAAAACCTTATTCCATGTCCCCACTACTATGGGACCCAAAGGTCATCGTTGCTGGTACCTCAAAACTCATTTTCTGGAATTACTCCAACTTAAAATCAGCTTGAAGAATTTCAGAAGGTACTCTTCTGAAATTACTTCAACTTAATGTCCGTCGGCATGGTCCCATTACACAGGCACATTCAATAACTTGCCGTCGGATCTCATTCAGCATGCAGTCAGTCACATATCCTCGCCGTAATCCAAAGCATGTTCTTCCGAGATAACTTCACCAGAAGTTCTTAAAAACACGAGGTCAACCCTATAGCTCTGCATGCTGTACCCAACCAACATCTTCACCTCTTCCCCATCTTCTACACCCTGTGATCGCCGCCAACAATCCAAAATGCTCTCCTGAAATTACCTCAACTTAACCTCTACTGAAATGAGTCAATCACGCAAGTACATTCAAATACTAGCAGACCCCTTTTCAGTCTCATCAAAGCCTTTCATATGGGTCGGTTTACTCTTTGGAAATTATCTCATCCTTCTGAAAGCTCCACCACCTTCAACTACTTCACTTAAAAAGTCAAGTGTAAAAACCAGTTTTCGAAACTCATCCCCACACCACACTCCAAGACTGTGTGCGTGAACGAGTCTCGAGGGGGCATTTGTAGAGAGGGAAAATTCCCGACCTATCACAAGCTGACACGTCACATTACCAAGTCTACAAAATACAGCCAATTACAAAGCACCACGTACTGCTGCTAGGTTTTGCTATCACTACTCAGAAACCAACAGAAATTTGCCAAGTGTCATGCAAAAACCAATCACACATCAGCGCACGTGTAAGCGATGACACAAGCAGCTTCGCACGTGTAAGCGATGACACAAGCAGCCTCGCACGTGTAAGCGATGACTCAAGCGGACCAATCAGGCTGTGACATGTGTCACCAATCAAGCTCCGCCACGTGTCGCTCACCCACCCCCAAACTCCTATAAATAGAAGCCTTCCTGAGACATTTAGAGGGACCAGAATTGAGAAGTGAAAAAGCTCTGCTGGAATCAAGCCCTGAAGCCTCCAGGAACTTCAAGAACTTCAACCCCAAAATCGGAGAACATTCGAAGCAGAATCATCCAAACCATCTGCCTAGATCCAAAAGTTTGCGGGAATCAAGCTCAAAGGTCCGAAAACATCAACAAATTATAAATCAGTGAAGCTCTACGGATTCAAGCCTCCAAAGCCCCGAAGAACTTCCACCACAAATCTTCAAATACAAAGAACATTCGAAACAGAATCATCCAAACTATCTGCCTAGATCTCAAAGTTCACTGGAATCAAGCTCAAAAGCCTCCAGAAACCTCAAACAACCACAAATCAGTGAAGCTCCACGGATTCAAGCCTCTAAAGCCCCGGAGAACTTCCACAACAAACCTTCGAAGACGAAGAACACACGAAGAACACAAAGAACACGAAGAACAAAGAATTTCTAACAAGCTCATAGCCAGAGATTCATTGTAATTCTGTTCCAAAGATCTTCGATCCATTCTTCAGCCAAATTGAAGTATATTGAGTGTTCAAATCAAAATCACATCACTACAAATCCAATCAACAAGTCTTTTAAGGAGATCGAATCAGAGGATAACTCTTTTGTAATCACAGAGAATTGTACCACACAATCATCAATACAAATTCGCATTTGCGAAACTATTTCACTTGTTTGACTCATTTCGAACCGAGAAATTTAGTCGCTTACACTCAGAACACTAAAGAGTTTTTCACTTAAAGCGCTACATTGCAAATACTCCCCTACTAAAGCTCACTGTTGAAGCTTTAATTACTTCCTACAACAAGACCAAACGAACATTGAAAGATGGAATTTTAAAGAAGAATTTATATAATTCATTACTCATTTTATAAATTCAAAACATTTAAGTACTATTCACTGAAATTTGTCAAATACTCAAAACGTTTAAGAGCATTTCAGTTAAAGCTCTATATTACAAAAGTTCTACGAGACTACGAGAAATCTATTTCTTATAAAAACTAGCATGTAATCCATGCAAAAGCATATATAGAAGTATTTAAAATTAAACACAATTTTTTTTATAAAAATATAAATAATTAGTAAAGTTATTAAAATAAAATAACATGTAACACATTTATACATAAAGATACATTTAAAATTAAACACAATTTTTATCATAAAATATAAATAATTAGTCAAATTATTTAAAAAAAAAAGTAAACGTAATTTGTCACATATTAAAATTCTTACCTAAATTTAATACTACTTATGATCATTTTTTTTTTCTAATTTTTAATAACATAAAACGTGTGATGATCTTTGTTGTTTAGTGATTTTTATTGAAAAAAAGTGATTGTTTTTTTTTTTAAAAAAAATTTTTATAGTTCATTAATATTAGATTCTTAGTATTTTGCACTTATTATTTATTAACTCACTTAACACAAATATTAAAATACTTAAGTGGACACATGAGACAAATTTTAGTGGATAATTATGGTGTAGCCTCCATATAAATTTAGACACATGACACAAAATTGAATTCTAATTTCAAATTCTAAGTAAACTTTTTCTGAGTTTTGCCAAACACTCAGAGTCTCTCAGGTCTCATACATGTACAGCAACACAATTAGCAAGAACCATGTAGAGTGCAGTTTATCTAAGCCACTTCATCCGAGTTATTTTAGAGGTACCGTCAAGAGTGTTGCAACAAGCAGCACAACGGTCTTATTTTCTCAAGGATTAGGCTCATGTGGCGGCCTCGGCAGAATATTGTTTTAGGTTGAGGCGAAGAATGTAGGGATAGCAAATTGAACCAATGTACAAATGATTTCCTATCTTCATCCCACTTGTAACCAGTGCCAATCCAGGATCATAGTAATGAGCAATGGGATTTCCTGCCAAATCAATGGCCACAATCCCACCATTCTTCTCCATTGGTGGTCTTCCTATGTACTTCTCCATGATCAGTAGAATCTTTCGGATGAAAGGGTATTTGAATGCTATATCCCATTGAAGTGTACGTGACTGCCAGTATATTGCACACAAAAAAGGTACTCATGATTCGTGAAAAAGATGTTAGGAGTATACTTAAATTCATAAGTGAAGCTTATCAGTCTCCGCTCTCAGAATTAATACGCTAGATAGTGTTGCAATCGAATAAGAACTACGGTAAATATTAAAGTTATTACAAATTTTACTATAAAAAAAACTTTTAAATTGATAAATGTAATTGATGTTAATTTAAGACATAATATAAGAATTTTTTTTTTAATAGAGAATTTTAACTTATGGTATCTGGGGATTGAACCCCAGATCTCTTATACAACTATCAGAAATTTTATCAGTTAAGCTAATTAGAACCCACTATATATATATAAGAATGTTTGAATATTTTTTATTACGTAATAAAATTATTAATATCCCTAACATCACGGCAATTCAAAAACCCTTATTATTTTAGTCATGCTTACAGAATTTCCTTGCAAAGAACAATCATGGCATCAACCACAAATTGCAAACAGTTCATATTATATCATCGAATACCAAGATAAGCAAGGATCCTAATTAAGTTTTGTATTTCATGCATTGTTAACAGGCAACTAAATAAAATTTGGGTCTCACATGAACAATCTGTTTTTCCTAGCTATATAACTGAATGTAAGTATTACACGTCATACACAATTCTCTTTAAATGTGGTTCATTATAAATAAATAAAGAAAAAAAGATAACTTACTTTAAATAAAATTTTATTACAAAATTTTAAAAGTTTAAAATCCTATTCTTCAACTAAAATTTCATTACCAAAACCTTTAAGAATTTTTTTAAAAGTTACATTAATCATCTACAATAATTTTTTGTTTCGATAAAAATTCAATCTTGCTCAATGTGCTTCCGTCAAATAGGTTTGTTTTTTTTAATTAAAAAAAAAATAGTTTCGTTCTCTCTCTTATCTTTGAATTATATATATATATATATATATATATAGGAGTATATATTAGGTGAGACGTTTTTTCTTCTAAGAAAAAACATAAAAACCCGGTTTTTTGAAAAAAAAAGAAAGTAAGAAGTAAGAGCTAATTTACCGTTGCCAATCCAATCCAATATTGGCCGTCTCCATCATATCTGATGTTATCAGGCATGCCTGGCAGATAATCAATAAACTTTTCTACTCTTCCTTTTTCCTTGCCTTGGATGTGATATTTTCTGCACCTTCTCCTGTAATATAAGCAACCCATTTGGAATCATCAAAACTTCCACTATGTCAAACAAAAACTCAGCTGTCAGCAGTAATTTTAATTTACTCTTTGGACAATAGAAGCAAACCTATGGTTTAAGTAATTAAAACCACAGCGTTTACAAACAATGTGTCAAAGTTTTAAACAAAATATATATATTATTGATGTGACATCAGTTATATTTATCGATACGTTAGTTTGTATGGTTCTCGTAATAAAATTGATAATAATTTTAACATTTGCAAGCTTGGAAATTAGCAAACATACACTGGGGTTTCGCAAAAGATCACATAATTCTGATCAGGTGTGACTACTACACCATTAGCAAAGTAGAGGTCACGGACCAGGACCTTTGTGGTTTTGGTTGCTGGATCATAACTCAAAAGTCTACCATGGGGCTTACCCTCCAAGATGTCCCAAATAAACTTACTTAAACCATATTTATATGAAGCATCTGTAAAATAAATTATGCCATTGTGTGCTACATCCACAGCATCTGTTGTTTTGAATTTTTGTCCATCAGCCTCATCTGTCAACAGCTCCACCAAACCGTCTGCGGTCACATTTAGGAGGCCCTGTTAATGTTATACATCACATTTCATTAATGTATAACACCTAACAACCATTAGTTTCTATGAATCACTTCTCAAAAAGTATTTTATAGAACATTGTCTTATTTTCCTATATTTGGTAGTGACCTTAAAATGAATTGGACAACTATAACTTAACTTCTCTTATTTAGTTTTGTATGAGATATAGTTGTTTTCCTTATTTAGCTTTATATAAGATAGAGTTGTTATCTAGAAAATCTAAACATAAAACAACTTTATCTCATGTAAAGCTAAATAAGAGAAGTTAAAAGACAGTTTTCCTTTAAACTTTTTTTTTTTCCTAATACTACCAAATACAAGAAAATGCAAAAAAAAAAAAAAAAAAAAAAAAATTATCTTCACATAAGATTTTCCATTAAAACAAATGAAGAGTAAGGACTAATTAAGGGGCACTTAAAGAGCAAGGCAGCTTTCCTGTAACTTGTGCTATAATTATCAAAGAGAGACTTACATTAGTTTCATTTGTTGAGTAATTTTATAGACATAGCTTCTTCTTCTCTTTTCATAATTTTTCACAACTTACTTAGGTTTTTCTTTTTTTCATAATTCAATTATTATAACAAGTAATTAAGAGTCTGGATCGGATGATAATTTTTTGCATGGGTTACTGACTAATTCTTTTTACACGTTATTGGTACTTTTCTTTTCTTGAATATGTTAGCGGTACTTACACGCTTGATATGGACCCATAGAAAAAATAGCACATGTATGGACTCTCTGTTTTTTTATTTTGCTGAGACACATTTAAAGCTATAGATCTCAATGAATCTCAATCCAAAATATATAGTATAACCCATTGTCAGGATAAAATAGCATAAAATAGCATCTGAAGCACGTGATCCTTTCAATTGGATTCAGATGCAATATCTAGGGTATTGTACCTGATGCAATAGTAATATACGATTGATATCGAAAGTTCAAAAAATAAACTTTCAATTTCAACCATTCAATAAAAAAAAAAAAAAGTAAAAAAAAGTTGAAAAAGTTAAAGTTGAAAAATAAAAGTGGTAAAAATTGATGTGAGTGGGTGTGGTGTAATTGCACCGGATCCAATTAGTACCTTTGCCAGATTTGGATTCTATTCAATCATTTGGAATCTCAATCTAAACTTACAGCCATACATGATCCTTTCAATTACTACAGTTTATTCTGATCTATTTCTGGCTAGATTCTGATCCACGTGCAAGCAAAGCGACGTGACTGGTACCTATTTTAGCGTGGTTGTGATTGTGATTGTGATTATTTTCCACACAATTCTCCCAAAACAAAAAATACAATGCTTGAAATCTTATTTTTACTTATTTATCAAGTTGATAAAATAAAAAATAAAACATGAAACTTTGAAAAACAGTAATTATTAAATAAATTAAAGGAATAAAAATAATTCAAACATACTTTATTTTTTTATTTTTTTTATGGAATTCAAATTCACATTGTAATGCGACTAAAGAAACAATCATTTTTATAATTTTTTAAAAACTTTTCTATGATAACAAATTATGATTCATGCATGATAAATCTAACACTTTTTATATATAGATCCTCCACTATCATAACTTTTATTGCCTATTTATCATAATTTTCATTAAATTATGAAAAAAAATTTATGTGCATAAAAAACTTTATTTTAAGATATGCATGTTTTTTTTTTTTTTGGAAACGTAATTGGATATACATGTTAAGAACATAAGATACACGAAATTCAATGGTTAGATTTTCAAAATTCAGATAAAAAAAAAAATATATGAGAAGTTTGAAGATAAACTTTGTTAGGTAAGGCAAGGCTAAAAGCAAAAAAAAAAAAAAAAAAAATCTAGTAATAATTATTATTACTAGAAAAAAGTTTTAATAATTCAGACTGAAAAAAAAAAAAAAAAAGTAGAAATTTAATCTTAACAAATGATTTCTCACCTTTTCAGGATCAGCAACGATAAGTTCATTGTTGTGACCAAAAGCGATTCCCAAGGGTCTCCCACCGGTGTTGACCCATTTCTCCACAACCGAGTCAGTCGCCGAGTCGTTTACAGTGACTCGGCTGATCCACCCGTCAGCACAGCCTGTGTAGATGACTCCAGACTTGGCATCATACGCTATATCTTCTGGGCCTATCAAATTCCCTACACCCACAAACTCAGACACTCGGAGCAAGTGGTCGTTTTGTGTTGGCACGGTTATGACGTGCCGAGTCAACTCGGAAGGTGGCAGAGGAGCCGGGTCGAACGAGTCGAGTTGGTAGAGCAATGTCGCAGCTACAACGGGGACCAATACTGTGACAAAAAAAGCAAAGGGCCATGAGCTTTTTTGTTTTGTAATAGTGGCTTTAGAGGGTCTGGGTAGGGAAGATGAGTCGGGGTTTTTTGACTCGTCCATGGTTGTGGAACTCAGTGACTGATTCTTTTGTCTCAGAACAGAAGAGAGTGCGTATTACTTTTTTTTTTTTTTTGAGCAAATGATAGTACTAGGGTGAATGTGTGAGAGAGCTTTTTATAGAGAAAATGGCGAATTATAATTTACTGCCGTATAGTGTGGTTGGAATTTAAATTATCTAAATGTGATTTAAAATTTAACATTTTATCCATTTAAATTTAACCAAAATTTAAGTTATTTACCCTTTGTAAGGACACGATTTGGAGCGACCCAAGAACGATACTGGGTTCGCACGTAAATAGGCCCTCACAATATCATTTATAGAGCGTGGGTTTGAAAGGCTAGGCCTTGGTCACCAGGCGGTGGGTTTTTCGTGGTGTGGTGTTTATACATGGTTAAGTTTTCTTCACCCCTGGAGTCTTTCTCCTGGAAGTGGGCTGGGAGGCTCTGGTGTTTGGCCATTTTTCCCTGCCCCCTTAGAGGTGTGTCAGCCCTCACATTATATAACCCTTCTCGGTTGATCTTAGCCCTCCACTTGTTGGTCAGGCAGGTGCTAACTTCTGTACCCGTCCCATCGACGGTCCCATCTTGCTTTTTATTAGTTGCGACGATCAAAATCACCCTGACCAGGTGTCTTCTCTCATTAACTCGGTCAGGACACCGGTGAAATCATTAAATGCGGAGAGGTTGTATTTATCTTGAACCAATTCCGTGCCATACCCCCAACATGGGTCCCATTCTATTCGTATCCTCTTATAGGGGCCTTTTGGGGATAGTCATCATTGAGACGTTGCTAATCTTCTTGAAGTCTAGTGGTGCCGAGGACAGGGTCATCCTCGGCTGTTCCACTAGACACACCGGCCCTTTTTCCCATTTGTCCTTAGCACATATCATCCTCGGCATGGACCCTGAGCCTTAATAAAATGTGGGCCGGGTCATAAGTTCCCCGACCCCACACCCTTAATTTGAAATTTTATAATGCAAGGATGGATAGTTTTTAATCTTATTTGATAGTGTATGGTGCAAGGTTTGACCACGAGGCATGCATTATTCAACTTATTATATTATTTAATAGATAGCTCTTTTTTTTTTTTCTTTTTTTCTTTTGGAAGAATTTAATAGATGCTTTAGAGTATTTGTATAAGAACTCTTTTAAATAACTTTTTCATAAGAAAAAAATAATTGCTTTAAATATTTTTTATGAAAATAGTTTTAAAAGTTTTCTAAAATAATTTATTAACAATAATAGTGACTGTTAACAAGACCTTATTATGTATATTGTTTTCACATTGTCTTCTTCTTTTTTTCTTTTTTTTTTTTAAGAAAAGTTTTTCACATTGTCAATGTCAAGGTCGTAATTATTTATTTGTTGTTAAGGTAAGAAATAATAATACGATTGGTTAAAATCTTTGTAGCTTAACAATGATATAGGGGGAAACCATTTCGTACCCAAATGCCCAAATGGCATATTCAGCAAAAAAGAAAAAAAAGAAAAAAAGAAGAAGCCCAAAGGCATGCACTGTGCAGTATCCACGGCTCGTAGTTGATAATTTAATAAAATAAAGGCCTGATTATCGAGTGTCTCATAATATTGTTTAAGATTGAGGTTATTTTTATTTTTATTTTATTTTAATGGATTATATTTTTTAGGGGAGTCACAATGGTGGCTCCAGGATTTTTGTTCAAGGGGTCAATAAGAAACATAAATTATATAAAATCTATTAAAAAAAATATTATAAGTTCATTTGACATATTTTTTAACATTTTTTTTTTGAAAACTAATACAATAACATATTAATTATTGTTGTAAGTGAACTTTAATTTATTAGTTTTTTATTTTATTTTTATTTTTTTACTTTTTACCAATTTTTTATGAATTTGCAAGACATTTTGATAAATTATTTTATATTTTCTTTACAACTCTTCATTTAAGGTACTGACCCACCCACGTAGCAACAATCACTCCCATACACTTTGGTCAAAGACTCAAAAAAGCAGAAGACAAAACTCATTACTCAATACTTTACATCAAACACTACAAAAACTTAATAGTACAGACACATAGAAGGAGACGGTTAACTAGTCAAAGACTAAAAACTCAAAGATAAAGTATCAAAACACTATAACCCCACCCCCAAACACACACACACACACGGTGGTTCAATGAAAGAAGTCTATCAAAACACTATAAACACAAATTCTCACAGTTAATGAAAGAGAGATGAAAATGCCAGATCAAGCAGTGGCGGTCAAAGACAGTCCGAGCGTTGGCGATGCAGCGGCAGATTGTTTGTGGGTGAAGTGGCTACCATTTTTCTTTGGGTTTGGAGAGTGAAGAGGGATAGTGGGACAGGACTACATTTTTCCATCTTAGGTTTGGTTTAGCCCTTTTTTAATGATTTTTTAAAATTTGATTTATGGACTTTTTTTTTTTTTTTTTTCCTGAGATTAAAGACCAAAAATTTTCTGTTGGACTTGTTTATTTATTTATTTTTTTTGGAGTTTAAAGCTGAATTCAATTGGGCTTTTAGGTGTGCAAATGTTTTTAGTAGGGGGTTCAAAACAATTTTTTTTTTGGGTCAGAGGGTTCATTTGAACCCCCTGACTACAACGTAGCGCCGCCCCGTCCTGAAGTCGCTTATGAGTTAGTTAAACAAATATTTTATTTTTAAATTTTAATTAACTTTAATTGATGAAGTCTACTAGTATGATAATAATTATAGTTTGAAATTTTATAATATATATAGTTTATTTGTTTTTGTTGCTTCTCAAGGTAATAAGCCCGATATATACACCTATTAACAAAAGTCATTTTATGGCTTCCACTTAACTCAATTAATAAAGTTTCTTATTGTCGAATAGGAAATATAATATTTGAATCTCGGCTACACCAAAAATCAATTATTGTACACCAGATTGTCTTGCTTTCCAAAAATCTAAAATTCACTATTCATTCTTTATAAATCCAAAATTAAAGCATTGTTCCCTATAACTTGTTAAATACTCAAAAAACTAAAGAGTTTTTCACTTTAAGCAAGCACTATTCTCTATAACTTGTTTTTGAGCTCAGATAGAAATCCTAATCTCATGAACCTAATATACTACCTCCACTCCTCCCCACTCAGGATCACTTGAACTTGGATTCTCAAACCCCACAAGCTTTTAAGTCTTGGGAAAGTACCTTTCCGCCCAACGTGGGCAGTGCTATCTTATAACTTGTTAAATACTCAAAACACTAAAGAGTTTTTCACTTTAAGCTCTATATGGCAAATACTCCCCTACAACAGGACCAAACAAGCATGCAAATTTGTAGCTTTTAAGAAAAAGTTCTACAATTCACTAGTCATGTTTTACAAATTCAAAACTTTAAAAAGTATTATTTACTGTAATTTGTTAAATACACAAAACATTAAAAAAGTCTTTTTCCCTTTTAGTTAAAGTTCTATATTGCAAAAGTTTTATTACCAAACCTACTTCTTACAAAAATGCAGAGAGTCTCCCATCTCTCTATTGTCTCAGCCATACACATACACATGCATAATAGGAATGTTAATAAAATAGTGAGGATTGACTTTACAAAACTAACTTAATTTTGGGACATATCAAAATGAAATATAGACCAAACAATTTAAGATACGACGGTAGTATAATTCTTACAAAAATGCCAAACACTCACATGGCTCTCAAGTCTCACCCATACAAATTCTCAGTAACACAGAGAGCGAGAACCATGTAGAGTTTTAGTTTATCCAAGCCACTGCATCCCAGTTATTTTAGAGGTACCATCAAGAGTGCAGCAGCAACAAGCACACTGGTCTTATTCTCTCATGGATATCAGGCTCATTCGGTGCCTCGTTCAGGATATTGCTTTAGGTTGAGGCGAAGAATGTAGGGATAATAAACTGAACCACAGTACAAATAATTTCCTATCTTCATCCCACTTGAAATCAGTGACAATTTAGGATCATGGTAATGGGCAATGGGATTTCCTGCCAAATCAATGACCATAACCCCACTATCCTTCTCCATTCGTGGTCTTCTATTGTACTTCTCCATGATTATTAGAATCTTTCGGATGAAAGGGTGTCTGAATGCTATATCCCATAGAGCTGAACGTGACTGCCAGTATTGCACAAAAAGGTACACATGAAAAAGATGTTAGGACTTGGGAGTACTTAAGTTCATAAATGAAGCTTATCAGTCTCCTTTTCCACGATGAAAATGTTAATGTTACGGTAAGGTGTCTATGAAGGATGATTCTTTGTGGGGTCTATTTAATAAAAAATTGATATAAATTAATAAAATGATTGAAACTAGTGCTGAAATGATAGGTGAAACTTGAAAGGTTGGCTTCATTGGCTCTATACCTTATAAAATTTAATAAAAAGTTGACTTTATTGATATAAAATTGTTTCTTAATGGATACCTTGCAATGCTCGTTAACACAATATTTTCCACCATTAATAGTTTAATACACTAGATAGTGTTGCAGTTGAATAAAAAATTTGTTATCAATAATAATAATATAATAATAAGAATAAGAACTATCCTAGATGTTAAAAAGTCAAAAGGGAAATATTAAAGTTATTATAAATTTTACTATAAAAAAACTTATATTTGGTGGTGATAATAAATATAATTAATGTTACTCTAAGACATAGTATAAGAATATTTGAATTTTTTATTATTATTTTAAATGGTGATATGTACGTTATGTAGTAAAATTAATAAATAATAATATCTCTAATATCACTAAATTCAAAATAAAAGTTACTCCATTTAAAAATTTCCTCGCAACGAACATTCATGGCATCAACCGCAAGTTGCAAAAAATTATATATACATATATATATATATATATATATATATATTTATTTATAAACAATACTATCTAAAACACACACGTACGGGGAAAAAGATGATATCTTTGAAAACTAAGTTAAGCAACGATCCTAATTAAAATTTGTATTTTATGCATTGCTAACAGGCAACTAAATAAAATTTGGGTCTTACATGCACAATGTGTTTTTCCTATATAACTAAATGTAAGTGTTACAAGTCAATACACTATTATTTTGAAATGTAGTTTGTTATAAATAGATAAAAAGTAAAAAGATAATTTATTTTAAATAAAATTCTACCACCAAATTTCAAAAGTTTAAATTAAATACTATACTTCAACTAAATAAAATTCTACCACCAGATTCAAAAGTTTAAATTAAATACTACATTTCAACTAAAATTTTATTACCAAAAGTTCTAAGATTATTTTTTTTTTTTAAGCTATATTAATCATCTAAAAAAATTTTCGGATTTGATAGCAATTCAATCTTACACAATGTGCTTTTGTCACATAATTTAAAAGAAAAGTGTTACGTCCACAATATTTTCACAACAAATCATAGGTGGTTAATTATTATTGGTTTAAATTTGAACCTATCAATAAGATTACTTTTTTGTCTCAACAATAACAACTAGTAACAACCTGCTACTTAATATTTGTTGTGAAAAATGTTATGAAATTATAGACAGAGCATTTCTCTAATTTAAAGGGTGCTTTGTTTTTCTTTTCCCTCTCTCTTTCTAGTTGATTATCTCTATTATCTTTTAATTATATATATTAGTGAAACTTTTTTTCTTAAATTTACATGTGGTTCTTAATTAACTTAAGTGTAGGCTCCAGAAGTGAGGCTGTTGGGCCTGGATACACTTGGGCTAACAATTTATTTGTAAAGTGGGTTTTAGGATTTCCTACTAAGGGTCGTTCTCGGCAGAGAGACTCAATACAATATTCACTCTACTCTCCTTTTTTCTCAACCCCTTTCTCTTCCAAAACTCCTGCTATTTATAGCCAAGGTTAGTGGAGGGATTATGATTGCAGCTGCCAATAGTGCTATTGAAGGTCCAATATCGTTTGCTTTAAGTGGGTGTTTAGGTGAAGGTGGGTTGCAGTAATTGTGGCCTTGGAACTTGGTTCCAGCCTAGTCAATTGTGCTCGGCAATGCAGTTCCCCGACCATTTCGTGACCTCCCTGGACGGGATTTATGAGCTTGTTAAGAAATACTCATGCCGAGCACCTCCCAGGATCCGTGACCCGAACTCTGCCCCTGCACGAAGGCAGTTTCAAGGACTTCGGGCAATTGGGCCGCTACGTTAGGCTTGGGCCCAGGGCCCATACAAGTCTAGGGATCCTGGTACCGTACATTAGCCCCCCCTTGATTCATCCCCGGTTACCGGGAAGAATCAAGGAGCTGGACGGGCCTCTTTCTCTCGGGGATCCAAGGGCCTGGGACTCGCGATTATGGTTTCCCATTAATGCTCATCTCAAAAGACGTGCCGTTTCGCGGCGTTAGGTACAATCATCATTATTACCTGACGGTTCGAGAACCGAAGCGACACGCGAATGGGCTTCCTTTGGTATTCGCAGGGCCGTTCGTAAAGCGTGCCCATTTATTGTTTGATTAACCGTCTCTTCGTCCCTCCTCCTGATCCTATAAATAGTTTCCCTTAGAACTTTCTCTCATTTTTCCTTCATCTCCGATTTTTTTGAGCTTACTCTCTGCCGACCAACTCTCTCTGCGCTTTCTCACCTGCTCAGTGTTCCTTTCCTCCTTAGAGCCCCAAGTAAGTTTTCTTCCCCTTCCTATTCCTTTAGCTTTATTTCTTCAAATCCCCTTTCACAGTATTAAGCGTCAGGGATGGGTTACTCTTACCTTTTAGAGACCTCGGCTGCCTTGGCCACCTTTAGGAGCAAATTTAGCATCCCCGATGACGTGGAAGTGGCATACTGCCATGAGAGTGACATCGCTCTCCACCGAGGACAAGGCACAGTCTTTTTTCCTTTGATGTCAATCTTAGAGGGCGGGGTTAGGTTTCCCGTGGACCCCCTTCTCACGGATACACTTAGGTACTATGGACTGTGTCCCGACCAGCTTTCCCCCAATTTTTACCGGGTGGTTAGCTGCGTCAGTAGGTTGAATCACACCTTTAATTTACAGTTAAATCATCATGACATTAACCAAATGTATAGCCTCTGTGGGAACAAAGCTACCAACTATTACTTAAAGACAAGAGATAATCGGGTACGGTTGATATCATGCCTGCCCGATTCGAATAGGAACTCCGCCGGGGAGTTCGTTCGCGTGCGCGGCAATTGGTTTGCCGGGGACGTCCCTTGCCCCCTTTCACGGCGTGAAGTGGGTTCGTTCCATTCCCTTAATCTAACTGCTTTCCTCCCCTTTTTTATTTCTGTTCATGAAGGTAAAGCTTCACTAACAGATATTGACATGATGTTTGCTCTTTTGCAGACGGCAAGGTTTTCGTTCCGGATCTCAGAGCCGTCCACGTCAGGGATTTGAACTTCACTCTTCGCTCCGAGATATACGTGCATTGGGACGGCCAACTCCGGGCCTCGCACCTGATCCTCGGAGTAGAACCGGTCTACTCCACCTGGCAGAGTTTTAAACAAGCACTTCTGGTGGATAGTCCCCTGCTCTCATACATTGACGTTCGGTACGTCAACTTCCTGCCACCGAAGCTTACAACCGGGGAGGCGAGGGAATTTGGACGGCGCTTCACCGCCTCGGACGAGCTAGCTCCTTTGCGAGACGAGTCCGCGGAGCGCGTTTCTCGGCGCCTCAGAGAGTTAGCCCACGAAGCCATCCGAGAAGAGAATCCCGTGCAGGAGCAGGTGCAGCCCGAGAACCAAAACGTCGAGCCCCAGCAACCAGCGTTTGAAGCGGCTACCTTGTCGGCTGAAGATACCCGGTCTGGAGGAAGGATGGTGTCAAGGAGGGTCATGACCATCGATCGTTTCGTGCCCGGTGCACGGCAGCCCACGCAGCCCCCGCCTCCATCTCAAACTGGACGGGCCAAGAAGAAACAAAAGGTCACCGATCAACCCTCCACGGGGCCAGGAGATACAGCCGTCCAGACCCCTCCGCACCCAACGGGGGGGGTTGTCATTTGTGAGCCGCAGACCCAGATTGGCCCGAGGGCTGCGTCCTCCTCTCAAGCGGCTCCAGCGTGGAAGCCTAAGTTTCTGTTGGACGGCAAGCCTTTGCCTTCAACTGCTTGCGTGCGGATATGGGACAAAGGCGAGGGTGGTCGTGTTGCCCAAACCCTGGCCGAGGGCCTCCTTCTTCCAGAGGACGTGCACGCCTTTGAGGAAGGATCTGAGGAGTCTGTGGGGCGCCGATTAGAATGGCATGCTATCGCGGTAACTCCTTAGTCATCTATTTTATCCCGTACATTTTATTCCTGTTTTATCGCTAACTTTTTGTGATTGCTAGGCTGCCCAATTGGCTCACATCATGGCCGGCCGGGCACGAGATCTCGCCGAGGAGGTCGAGCGCGAAAAAAGTGCACGGGAGTCAGCGGCCAGATCAGTGAAAGAAAAGCTTAAGGCAGCTGAGGACGCCGAGAATAAGGCTGCCGTAGCTGAGCAAAACTGGGCGCTGGCAGAAAAAAGATGTGCCGAGCTTCTGACCAAGCAGAATGAAACTGACGTGAAGCTGGCCGAAGCCATCAGCCTGAACACTTCAAACGCCGAGGAGCTAGCTGACCTAAGGGCGGCCCTGACGGAGTGCGAGCAGAAGTGGTATAACGAAGGCTTCGCTGATGCCGAGCAGTCTGCAGAGCCGGTCATGACTCAGGCACGGAAATTGGGTTTCGAGGCTGGATGGTACGCCGCTCTTCATGCAATGGGAGTTGCCCAGGATTCCCACCTGAGAGATCCCGGCCAGATTCCCTTTCCGAGAGATGTAATTGCCGCGCAGGATCCCCCGGTCACTGTTGACGAGGAGGAAACGGCAAGCATGAGGGAGCTTGTTGAACAAATTGACGCTCATGCCGAGCCAGAGGACATGGAGGCCACCAGCATCCCAACCGTGCAGGACCTTCTCGGCGAGGACTCGTGCTACCCCCTCACCGACCAGACAGAAGTGAGAGATCCGACCCGACCTTCCAGCTGAATAATTTTACGCTTTCATTATTTTTCATTGCACTTGTAGTTTTCATGTTTGTCGGTTTATTTGCCTATGTCGCCGGGATGTGGCGGACGAACAATTTACGGTTTAATTTGCCCGTTTGATCGGTAATCAACTTCCTTGCTTAACTTTGGTCTTGGTTTGTTGAATGAATTTTTATCTTCTTGATTGTTTCGCTTTGACTGTGTCAATGTTTATGCCGTGCATGTGATGATACCCATAGCCTATCATGCCGTTCCTTGAATAGTCCGAGATGAATTTTAATGTTCGGAGGGTTGGGGTTTCCACATGCTTGGTGGCTTGACCCTGCCGAGGAATATGATTTCATCTTTTGATCCTTTACCTTTTTGCCTCAAAGGCGTTTCCCCCCGCTCGGTGTTTTTAATCCTGTCGTGGGCCGGGTCTTTGTCCTTAGAGCTTTTAGCGATAAGGTTTACACCTGCTCGGCGATTGTAATCGAGCCGAGGCCAGGTTTCCGTCCTTAGAATTTTTAGCGATTAGGTTTCCACCTGCTCGGCGATTGTAATCGAGCCGAGGCCAGGTTTCTGTCCTTAGAATTTTTAGAGATAAGGTTTACACCCGCTCGGCGATTGTGATCGAGCCGAGGGCCAGGTTTCTGTCCTTAGAATTTTCAGAGATAAGGTTTACACCTGCTCGTCGATTGTAATCGAGCCGAGGGCCAAGTTTCTGTCCTTAGAATTTTCAGCGATAAGGTTTACACCTGCTCGGCGATTGTAATCGAGCTGAGGCCAGGTTTCTGTCCTTAGAATTTTCAGAGATAAGGTTTACACCTGCTCGGCGATTGTAATCGAGCCGAGGCCAGGTTTCTGTCCTTAGAATTTTTAGTGATAAGGTTTCCACCTGCTCGGCGATTGTAATCGAGCCGAGGCCAGGTTTCTGTCCTTAGAATTTTTAGAGATAAGGTTTACACCTGCTCGGCGATTGCGATCGAGCCGAGGGCCAGGTTTCTGTCCTTAGAGTTTTCATTTGCAGTTCTCTTGGTGCGTATTGACGGGAACAAAAACAGCATATACAAATGAACTTCATCATAATCTCAACCTTAGCAAAATACAAGCTTTTGACTTACATGTAGAACTTCTTTAAGTTGCTAGCGTTCCACGGCCGAGGAAGCGGCCTCTCGTCAAGGTCTTCCAAGAAGTAGGCCCCCGCACCAGCGATGGCTGTAACTCTGTACGGTCCTTCCCAGGTTTGACCAAGCTTGCCTGCAGATATGTCTCGCATGCTTCCCACAACTTTTCTCAAGACCAATTCTCCGGCACTGAACTCCCTTTCCTTTACATTCCGGTTGTACCTTTGGGCTAATCTTTGCTGATACTCGGCGAGCCGTATGGTCGCCGCCTCCCTGCATTCCTCTAGCCAGTCCAAATGCTCCATCATCAGGTCGGCGTTCTGGACGGGGTCAAACCCTGCGACCCGTGCACTGCACAAGCTCACCTCGGTTGGTATCACGGCCTCTGCTCCGTATGCCAAGGAGAACGGGGTCTCGCCCGTAGATCTTCTGGGTGTTGTGCGATAAGCCCATAATACACTGGGTAGCTCTTCTGCCCATCTTCCTTTCGCCCCGTCCAACCTTCTCTTCAACCCGTTCAAAATAGTCTTGTTCACTGCCTCAGCTTGGCCGTTGCTTTGTGGGTAAGCCGGTGTTGAATACTTGTTTTTGATGCCAAGTTCGCTGCAGAAGGCCCGAAAAGCTTTGCTATCAAACTGTAGCCCATTGTCGGTTATCAGAGAATTCGGCACCCCAAACCTTGTGACTATGTTCTTCCATACAAACCTTTTCACGTCAGTATCTCGGATATTGGCAAGGGCCTCGGCTTCCGCCCATTTTGTGAAGTAATCTACTGCCACCAATACAAAACGGCGGTTCCCCGTTGCTCGGGGGAATGGTCCCAGGATGTCAAGCCCCCACTGTGCGAACGGCCACGGGCTGCTGACGGGGTTTAGACGACTTGCCGGCTGATGGATCAAAGGGGCGTGCTTTTGACACTGTTCGCAGCTCCGAACATATTCAGCGGCATCCTTCTGCATCTGTGGCCACCAGAACCCCTGAGTCATCGCTCTGTGTGCTAGAGATCGTCCCCCAACATGGCCGCCACACACTCCCTCATGTAGCTCGGTTAGAAGCTCTCTGACTCTTTCGGGATGTAAGCATAAAAGGTAAGGGCCTGCAAAGGACCTTCGGTACAGTTTGCGGTCCGAAGAAAGCCAGTACCGGGGAGCCATCCGGCGAATCTTGTTGGCCTCGCCTTCGTCCTCTGGAACCTTATCCTCGGCCAGGAAATCTATGATCGGGTTCATCCAACACGGCTTGGCCACTGCTACCTCCGCGACCTCTATTCTGGCTTGGTCGGGGATGCACTTCTCACTGATACTTGGCTCTTTTATGAGTTCTATTGTGACTAGTCGGGGTGTATCCTCGGTTGCTGATGAGGCTAACGTGGCAAGTGAGTCGGCGTGTTTGTTTCGTGACCGAGCCACCTGGGACACCTTTACCTTTCCGAACTGACCGATAATCTGCTTGGCTGCACTCAGATAAGCTTTCATTCTGGAGTCCCGAGCCTCGAAGTCCCCTGTGATCTGGTAAACAACCAGCCGTGAGTCCGAGTAAACCTCAACATCTTTCGCACCCAGATGCAATACGGCCCTCAAACCGGCTAGTAGGGCCTCATACTCGGCCTCGTTGTTTGAGGCTTTAAATCCCAACCTGAAGGAGTGTTCCAATCGTATGCCCTCGGGGGTGATAATGACTATACCAGCCCCGGCGCCCATAGCATTCGAGGCGCCGTCCACAAATACCTTCCACGGGCGCATCTCTGCACTACAAATTACCTTGCCGTCGTTTTTGGGTGTGAATTCTGCGATGAAATCTGCGAGAACCTGTCCCTTCACCGAGCTTCTAGGTCGGTATCTTATATCAAACGACCCCAGCCGAGTCCCCCATTTGGCAATTCGGCCTGTGAAGTCTGATCTCTTTAACAGTGACTGTAATGGATACTCGGTGAGGACGAACACCGTATGAGCCATAAAGTAATGTGGCAACTTTCTCGTGGCGTGCACCAGGGCTAAAACCAACTTCTCCAGGGGCAAGTACCTTGTCTCGGCATCAACTAAGGTTTTGCTTATGTAATACACGGGCAATTGTACTCCTTGGTCCCTTAGTAATACAGCACTTACGGCATGGTCGCTGACTGCGAGGTACATAAACAAATCTTCCCCGGGTTCCGGGGCCGTCAACTTTGGCACCTTTGCCAAGTATTCCTTCAGCTCTCGAAAAGCCTCATCACATCCCTCATCCCAGCAAAATCCCTTCCACTTCTTCAGAAGTTGATAAAATGGTCGGCAGCGATCGGCAAACTTTGAGATGAACCGGTTCAGGGCGGCTAACATCCCAGTGAGCACTTGCACCTCCTTGGGATTGTTTGGTGGTTTGAGGCGGTTCACGGCCTCTATTTGGTCGGGGTTAGCCTCTATCCCCCGAGTAGAAATCAGATAACCCAGGAACTTACCAGCCCCCACTCCGAAAGTGCACTTCTCGGCATTCAGGCGCAATTTATGCCGCCGCAGTATCTCGAATACTTCCCGGAGGTCTTCCGTATGCTGTGACTCTTTTCTGCTTTTTACCACCATGTCGTCAATATATACTTCAACCGTGCCTCCAATTTTTTCCCGGAACATTCTCGTCATCATTCGTTGGTACGTGGCACCGGCGTTCTTCAATCCAAACGGCATGACCTCGTAGTGATAGTTTGCTCCCGGGGAGATAAATGCGGTCTTTTCCCGATCCTCGGGTGCCAAGGCAATCTGGTGGTAGCCCTGAAAGGCATCCAGGAAACTCATTCTCGGGTGTCCATACGTGGCGTCTACTAGTTGATCAATCTTGGGCATCGGGAACGGGTCCTTTGGACATGCCCTGTTCAAGTCTGTGAAGTCCACACAAACTCTCCATTTACCGTTCTTCTTCTTCACTACAACAGTGTTTGCTAGCCATCTCGGGAAGAATATTTCCTTTATGACTCCGGCTTCCTTCAGCCGCTGGACCTCCAGGTTTACTGCATCGACATGTTCCTTTGATGCTCTTCTCGGTTTCTGCTTCTTCGGGGGGAATGATGGGTCCACGTTGAGTTTGTGGACAATGAACTCGGGATCTACGCCGGGCACTTCATACGGGTTCCAAGCGAAAACATCTACGTTCTGCAAAAGGAGCAACAACATCTCTACTCTTTCCCGGTCATTCATGCTCGTACCTATCTGGAAATACCTGTCAGTATCTGGAAGAATTTTAACCCTCAATACCTCCTCGGCGACGTCCGCCCCCGTCTCCCCTCGGGGGTTCTGTAATTGCTATGAAGTTTCTTTATCAGCCTGCTCAGCTTGTCCGAGCTGTTCATTTTTCCATCTGACCGCGGCAACAAGACACTGCCTCGCCACTTGTTGGTTGCCCCTTACCTCGGCAACACCATACTCAGTAGGAAATTTTACTTTCACGTGGAGTGTGGACGGAACAGCCTTCATGGCGTGAATCCATGGCCTCCCCAAGATCGCGGTATATGGTGAGAATGACCGGACTACTATGAAGGTAACAATAACTCCCTTGCCTTCCATGTCTACCGGGAGAGAGATTTGCCCCTCGGGAATTACGACTCTCCCGTCAAATGAGACCAGTGGCGTGTCATATTTCTCCAAATCCCCGGTCTTCAATCCGAGCCCCACGAAGAGGTCCGGGTACATGACGTCAGCTCCGCTCCCTTGGTCGATCATTACCCTCTTCACCAGGAACCCGCCTATCCTGGCCGCCACCACTAAAGCATCATCATGAGGTTGGATCGTTCCTTCAAAATCGTTATCTCCGAATGAGATGGTCGGCCTTTCAACTTTCTTCTTCTTCCCGGCGGATTCTCCTCCCGCGCACGCCACTGTTAATACCCTCTTTGCCGCTGCCGTTCCTCTTGGTGCAGCGTGGATAACTTCGATTACCCCAAGCGGGGGCGGGAGGGGGTTCCTTTTCTGTTGGACGCCCTGGCCGGTTTCTCGGTTGGTGGAGTCTACTACAAACTCTTTTAGGTACCCCGCCTTCACTAGTTGCCCGAGGTGATCTTTTAATACCCGACACTGCTCGGTGGTGTGTCCTTTGTCCCTGTGATAGGTGCAGTACAGGTTTTGGTTCCTCCGGGACGGGTCGCCTCCCATTTTGTTTGGCCACCTGAAAAATGACTCGTTCTTGATCCGCTCCAAGATTTTGTGTACGGGCTCTTTAAACGCCACATTAACCCCTTCAATTTGCACCTCTGGTTCCTGCATTCTGAAGTCTTTTTTGGGCCTTGCCGGCACAACGCCTTGCCGAGGCTTCCCAATTAATGGGGCTTTCCCCCTGCTCTGCAGCCGGTCGTCTTCTAAGCGTTTGTATTCCTCTATGCGTCTCATCAGCTGCCTCATGTTCTCGGGGGGTCTTCTTGTCAACGACTCCCGTAATTCAGAGTCTTCGGGGAGCCCTATCCTGAAGGTGCTTGCCGCAATTTTCTCATTCCCTCCACCAATCTCGTTGTAGAGCTCCCAGTATCGGCTGGCATAACTCCGAAGGGTTTCTCCCTCCCTCATCTTCATGGAAAGTAGCGCGTCAACCGGCTGTTGCACTCGGCTGCATGTCACGAATCTACTGCCGAACTCTTGAATCAACTCGGCAAAGCTGCGTATGGAACCTTTCCGTAACCCATTGAACCATCTCAGGGCCGTTGAGCCGAGACTAGAGGGAAATACTTTACACATCAGCGCATCATTGCGTGCATGCAAAGACATCATGTGAATGTAATGACTGACATGCTCCACGGGGTCTGTCTTACCCTCATAGGAATTGAATGGCGGGCGCGTGAATCTGCTCGGCATTGGGGCCCGTTCAATCTCATCGGAAAACGGTGACCGAGCGGCCAATCGTAAGGCTCGGCTCATGGCGTCCATGGCAGCGTTGTGGTGCAGCTGTTCCTCTGGCGATTCTGACCCTTGGTCATCGTGTCCACGCGACCGTGACCGGTTCCTCCGACGATGTCTCTCCCGGGAGTGTCGGCGTGACTCACGAGAGCGTGAGCGGTCTCGGTGGCGGTGCGCATTAGATCGGCTGGAACCTTCCTCGCCCTGATTTCTCCTTTGCTGGGAGTTGCGGTCCCTCTCCTGGCTCTGATTCCGTGCGTCCAGCTCCAAATCCATTACCAACCTGCGCAACCGCTCCAGCTCTCGGTCTCTATCGTCATGCTGCTGATGTGCCGAGACGCCGGAAACCGTTCTGTGTGTCTAGTCCGACCCTTCCTCTCCTCTGGGTTGATGTCTATCCTCCTGCCGTTTCTGCCTTCTCTCCCTCCACGTCGATCCCCGAGAAGATCCTGCCGAATTGCTCGGTACACGCTCTCCCGAACGCTCTTCGGACATTTCCCTTGTTTGAGTCTCGGTTGAACCACAGCTTCGTAGGAGGGCCCCACGGTGGGCGCCAATTGTAGGCTCCAGAAGTGAGGCTGTTGGGCCTGGATACACTTGGGCTAACAATTTATTTGTAAAGTGGGTTTTAGGATTTCCTACTAAGGGTCGTTCTCGGCAGAGAGACTCAATACAATATTCACTCTACTCTCCTTTTTTCTCAACCCCTTTCTCTTCCAAAACTCCTGCTATTTATAGCCAAGGTTAGTGGAGGGATTATGATTGCAGCTGCCAATAGTGCTATTGAAGGTCCAATATCGTTTGCTTTAAGTGGGTGTTTAGGTGAAGGTGGGTTGCAGTAATTGTGGCCTTGGAACTTGGTTCCAGCCTAGTCAATTGTGCTCGGCAATGCAGTTCCCCGACCATTTCGTGACCTCCCTGGACGGGATTTATGAGCTTGTTAAGAAATACTCATGCCGAGCACCTCCCAGGATCCGTGACCCGAACTCTGCCCCTGCACGAAGGCAGTTTCAAGGACTTCGGGCAATTGGGCCGCTACGTTAGGCTTGGGCCCAGGGCCCATACAAGTCTAGGGATCCTGGTACCGTACATTAAGCATTTCAACATATTATCAGTTACGAGAGAGAGAGAGAGAGAGAAACCCAATTTTTGAAAAAAAGCAAAGAAGTTACCGCCGACAATCCAATCCAATATTGGCCGTCTCCATCATATCGGATGTTATCAGGCATGCCTGGCAGATATTCAATAAACTTTTCTACTTTTCCTTTGTCCTTGCCTTGTATGTGATATTTTCTACATCTTCTCCTGTATTAATAGCAACCCATTTGAATCATCAAAAATTCCAACATGTCAAACAAAAACTCAGCCTGTCAGTAATTTTAGTCTTATAGAAGCAAACTTATGGTTTTAAGTAATTAAACAATAATACTAAATAAACTACTGATATAGTGAGTGATTATTGGTAGATGAAAAAGTGATACCTATTCTATATAAACCATTTTTCTTTTTTCTTTTGTTAAAAACCTTTCCTTGTTACCTATTCTATATATTGCTATTTTAGCTCCACAAAAAACACCTCTATAGCAGTCGAGCAATTGCTACAGTGCACATCTATCTATAAATGTGCACTATAACTTGGAGCTAAAAAAAAACAATTTTTTATTCAGCCCAGGATTAAAATAATATAGGTTTGGTTTTTTTTTTTTTTTTACATTCTTTTATTCTCACGCCTCTCTCTGAGTGTCACTGAAGCTCTCATCTCTCTCACAAAACTCTCTCAAACTCACTCTCTCAAGCTCACCGCCATCGGCCCTTGTCATCTTCAACGTCATCGACCCAACAACCGTCCCAGGTCGCCGATCAGCCTCAGACCCACCGCCGATCAGCTCAGACCCACGTCGCCAATCAGAGTGCTTGCTCGTGGTTGTGCTTGCTCATTGACGTTGTGCTTGTTTGTGATTGGTGATTTTGTTTGGTCTATGTTGAGGAGAAAGATTGGAGATTTGGGTTTTTTTTTTTTTTTTTTTTCCCTGCTGTGGACTACTAGTGCTGGTGCTGGTGTTGGTGCTGGTGGTGTTAGTGGTGGTTGTGGGTGTGGCTGATGGTAGAGGTGGTTGTAGTTGGTGCTGTGTATATTTTTTTGGGTAGTGGGATATATTATTTTATTGTAGTGGTTATATTATTTTATTGTGATGTAGTGAGTGATTATTGGTAAATAAACAATAGAAGTTGTTAGAATAACAATTAAATTCATTGTTTTCTAACGGCTTTAAGCTTTTGGGACTGATGAGGATTCATCATAGTATCAGAACAAGTAATCTAAGCTTCAATGTGTTAGGTCTCACTAATCTAGGGAGTCTAGCACCATATGTATGTTGAAACCAGCTGCAACAGTCTGCAACATTATGCAGATCATGTAGAAGAAAGGCTTTAACAACTGTTGTGGTGGTAACTTATCATAGTATATTGAGTTCAAACTCTGTCCCCAACTTATCCGACAGCCATAACTTTTTAGTAGTGGTGGTAATTTATCAGAAGCAACCATATGGAGTCTAATAAAACAATTTCTTCAAGACTGAGAATCAGCAAACATACATTGGGGTTTCGCAAAAGATCACATAATTCTGATCAGGTGTGACCATTACACCATTAGCAAAGTAGAGGTCACGGACCAGAACCTTGGTGGTTTTGGTTGCTGGATCGTAACTCAAAAGTCTGCCATTGGGCCTACCCTCCAAGATGTCATAAATGAACTTACTTAAACGATATTTATGTGAAGCATCTGAAAAATAAATTATGCCATTGTGTGCTACCTCCACAGCGTCTGTCGTTTTGAATTTTTGTCCCTCAGCCTCATCTGTCAACAGCTCCACCACACCGTCTGCTGTCACATTTAAGAGGCCCTGTTATATATGCACATGTACAGTTAGATTAAGTTAGGTTAGAGTAGAATTTCTATCTTGTATAAAATAAAAAATAAAAAAATAAAAACGAATCATTTTCTAAAAAGTATTTCCAAGTTATCTCATTTTCCAATATTTAGTAGCGGCCTTAAAATAAATTGGAAAACAATCTTTTGACGCCCTTATTTAGCTTCGCGTGAGATATAGTTGTTTTCCTTATTTAGCTTTGCATAAGATAGAGTTTTTATCTATAAAATTTAAGCGTAAAACAACATTATCTCATATCAAGCTAAATTAGGAGAGTTAAGAGACAATTTTCATTTGACATTTTTTTTTTTTCTAATACTACCAAACAGGCAAACACACAAGAAAATGAAAAAAATTATCTTCAAATAAGGTCAACCATTGAAAATAACAGAAAAAAGAAAAGGGGGGGGGGGGGGGGGGGACTTTACAAGCGTGGCAGCTGTTCTGTAACTTGTGCTAAAATTATTAAAGAGAAAATTATTTGATTAATTTGTTGTCTCTTTTTTCATAATTTTTCACAACTTACTAATTATTATTTTTTAATAATTCAATTTTTATAACAAGGATCTGGATGGGAATGACAATTTTTTGCACGGGTTACCCATTAATTCTTTTTATATGTTAGTGGTATTTTTTTATTAATCTGAATATGTTAGCGGTACTTACACAGTGATATGGACTCGTAGAAAAAATAACACATATATGATATGGACTCTTAGAAAAAATAGCACATACATGATATGGACTCTAATTGTATCCATTGTCGTTAGTCAGAGAAAATAGCAAGTGATCGCGATCTATTACAGCCAGATTTAGATCCTGTGCAATCAGTTGGGATCTCTATCCTTTTACAATTTACAGCAATACATGATCCTTTCAATTAGTTGATCTTTAAATAGTATATAGTATTGCTATAGTACTCTAGAAATACAAAGACTTCTTGTTCTTAGTCTTACTATTAGTCTCGACTCAAAAAAAATAGAAAAAAAGTCTTACACTTACAGCCTTGGTCTTATCTATATCTTATGGAATTTAAATTTATATTTAATTCGACTAAAGACACTATCATTTTCATAATTTTTTAAAGAATAATGCTAGAGATACAAACTACTGATGTAGTGAGTGATTATTGGTAAATGAAAAAGTAATAGTAGTGGTGGGCTTAGATGAAAACCAATAAGAGATTGACCACATTAATATTTTGTAAAAATGTTGTAAAATAGTTTTTGGTTATAACATTACTCTTTTTTAAAAATTGTTCTATGATAACAACTTATGATTCATGCATGATAAATCTAACACTTATTATATAGATCCTCCACTATCTAACTTTAATTGCCTATTAATCTTTAAAAAACCTTCTCCCCTCTCCCCATGTGTGTGTATTAAAAATACTTAGTATTCTAAAAAAAAAAAAAAAGAATTGCCTATTAACCATAGTTTTTCATTAAATTATAAGAGGAGTTGTGTGCATAAACTTCCTTTTATAAATAATTAGATGCGGAGAAATGAATGTTGAATTTGGAAATTGATTATTTTCAGTAGTTAATTTGCATAATGTGAGATAAAAAGTTAAAAGTTAATTTATTTTCAAAAAAAATTAAATGTTAAATTATTTGAAAAAGAGCAAAAACAAAAAGTAGTGTGGAACCAACGAACCGTACATAAAATAAGCAAAAAAAAAAGCTTATAATTATTTCCAAATGCACACATGTTTTGTTTTAATTGCTTTGAGTAGATATATTGTGGTTATAATAATAAAAGAAAGAGCTATGGGAAGTGTATTAGAAGTGTACCGTAAAATAAAATAAAACATATTAGATATTTTTATTAAAAATATATAAATATTTCTTCTCAAAAAAAATATAAATATTATTTTAGCTATATACCTCTTGAATTATATTTTAGAGTTTTTTTTTTTAAAAAAAAAAAAAAATAGTGATTTGGTTAGGTAATTTGAGAGCCTAAAATCACGAATTTAAAAAGTCATTTCGCAACTATTTATACAAAAGGGTTTGGTTTATTTTTTAACTGGAATATATTTTTGTTTTAATAAGAAACAATAATATTACTTACTAACTAAATAAAACGTGAAAATTAAAATTTATTGTTGCTTGCTATTACATATTTAAAATAATAGAAAATATCTGATTAAAAAAAAAAAAAAAGTAGAGGAAGTAAGATAAAGTCTGTACAAAATTACAAATGTAGAATAAATGAATACTCACCTTTGTTGGATCAGCGACGATAAGTTCATTGTTGTGACCAAAAGCGATTCCCAAGGGTCTCCCACCGGTGTTGACCCATTTCTCCACAACCGAGTCAGCCGCCGAGTCGTTTACAGTGACTCGGCCGATCCACCCGTCAGCACAGCCTGTGTAGATGACTCCTGACTTGGCATCATACGCTATATCTTCTGGGCCTATCAAATTCCCTACACCCACAAACTCAGACACTCGGAGCATGTGGTCGTTTTGTGTTGGCACGGTTATGACGGGCCGAGTCAACTCGGAAGGTGGCAGAGGAGCCGGGTCGAACGAGTCTAGTTGGTAGAGCATTGTCACAGCTACAACGGGGACCAATACCGTGACAAAAAGAGTAAAGGGCCATGAGCCTTTTTTTTTGTTAATAGCGGCGTTAGAGGGTCTGGGTAGGGAAGCTGAGTCGGGCTTTTTCGACTCGTCCATGGCTGTGGAACTCGGTACGTAACTGATTTTGTTGTGTCTCAGAAGATAGTGTATATATATTAGGCGTAAATGCAGTTTTAGTCCTTACATTTTGGGTCATTTTTCAATTTGGTCCTTAAACTGATTTTGCTCCTAGGTCAGTCCCTAAAATCAGAAAATTGATTCTATTTTGGTTCCTGCCGTCAACCCATTAACAGAAAAATCCGATGTGGCAAACAGAGTGCCTTGTTGGCACATTAAATGCTGATGTGGCTAATAAAATAATAATAAAAAAACCACATCAGCATGCCACATCAGCATCTAATTAAAAAAAATTATCAATTTTAACAAAATTAAAAAAAACATAAAAACAAAATTAAAAACATAAAAATACATAGAACTCAAGAACACAAAAAAATCTGGGCATTCAACATCTTTCCCAGAAAACTCCCACCCCCCACCTTCCCACCACGACAGCAGCAACAATAGCAGCCACCACAACCAAAGCAATAGTTCCGGCCCAACGCTCTGCCGGATGAGGAGAACCGGGCTGGAACAGTCTCCTTTCAACCCGGTCATCGTTCTCCGCGGCGGTGCTTCTGATGGCAGAGAGGCGCGTGGGTTTGAGCTCTTTTATGACGACGGAAGCAGGTCGGGTCTTAGGCCGTTGCCGCCGAGCATGTCGGATTTTCTGTTGGGGTCCGGGTTCGATCGACTTTTGGAGCAACTGTCGCAGATCGAATTGAACGGCGTGGTCACGAGGTACGAGAACCCACCGGCTTCGAAGTCGGCGATTGAGTTGATGCCCACGATCGAAATCGACGAGACCCAGGTAGAGTTTCCCTTGAGGGTTTTCACGTGGGAGGCTCGTTGGTGGAGGTAGCAGCACACCTATTCCCAATCTGCCACGGACGAGCCACCCCAAGCCTTATCTCCTCCGCCTACGGCTTCACATGTGGTCCGATTTTCCTCTCCTTTTTTGTTGGGTAAAAGCAATTTTAGCTTAGCTAGAAAGAGAACGAAGTACCTGGGAGTAAGATTTGGGAGTTGAGGTCCATGATTTGGTGAGCGAGAGCAGAGAACTCGCGATTGGGTTGTTTGATTTTATGGGTTTTTTGTGTGTTTGTTTCCCAAGAAAATTTCTGGGTTTATGGGTTACTGGAGATTGGGTTGGTTACTGTGTTTATGGGTTTGTTTCTCGGGTTTATTTATGGTTTGGTTTCTTGGATTTATTTTTTGTTTTTCTGGATTTGATGGAGATTGAATTTGGGGTTTGTTAGAGATTGGTTTGGTTGCTTCTTGGACTTGGGAAGAACAAGAAGAATATTTCTAGTTAGTATTTAATTTAATTTTTTCTTCTTTTCATTTGTGTTCTTTTGATATGGGTTTGAGTTCTTGGTAGCTGGGTTTGTGTTATTGTGATTTGAGTTCTTGGTTTATGGGTTCGTGTTCTTGTGATGGGTGAGTTCTTGGTTTGTGTTCTGATTTGAGTTATTGGTTGTTGGGTTTGTGTTCTTCTGATTTGAGTTATTGGTTGTTGGGTTTGTGTTCTTGTGATGGGTTTGAGTTTTTGGTTGCTGGGTCTAGTTTGTGAAGAACACCAAGAACAAGCTGAAGAACATGAACAACATTATGAAAAAAAAAAAGAATTTTAATTAAAATTTTTAATTAAGTTAAATTTAAGGTTTTTCTTTAAATTTTTTTTTTAAAATTTTCTGAGGTGGCTTTTTCTAAAAATTGAAATGCTGATTTAGCATTTAAAAAAGGCTAAATAAATATTTTATTATTATTTTAAGCGCCACGTCAGCACCACGTCAGTGCCACGTCAGTCAGTAGGACACGCCGTTTGCCACATCAGATTTTTCTGTTAGTGGGTTGACGGCAGGGACCAAAATAGAATCGATTTTTTGATTTTAGGGACTGACCTAGGAGCAAAATCAGTTTAGAGACCAAATCGAGAAATGACCCAAAATGTAGAGACCAAAAGTGTATTTACGCCAATATATTACTATAGTGAATGTGTGAAAGAGAGCTTTTTATGGATAGATACAGCGTAGAGAGAGCTACAGACCTTTGAAAACGTAAACCTTATTTTCCGCATTGTCGGATAAGAGACATTGTCAATGTCAAGGTGATAACTCTCTGTGCTAATACAATGTTGTTAATGTAAGAAAATAAGAAATATGATTATTGGTTCAAATCTTTGTTGTTTAACGATGATTTAGGTGCATGGAAACTATCTCGTACCCAAATGACCAAATGGGCATGCACTGTCCACGCCCAAATGGCATGCTGCATGCACTCAGTACCATCTTCGGCTCCTAGTTGGTCATTTAATAAAATAAAGGTTTGGTTAAATCTATTGACCTGATAATAATTGTAGTTTGAAATATATAAGAAATATAGGTTTGGAATATTCCCGCCTGTTACACCGAAAATCAATTAATGTATTAACCTGATAATAAAATGTAATTATCAAGTTGTGGATGTTATAGGTTTAATTTTAAATTTCATCATATTTAAAAAATAATAAAAACCATTTAAGAAATCAACAAATAAAGAAAACTATCAAATCAAAATAGATTATGTACTCAAGCCTCAAAGCCCACCAAAAATCATAATAGATTTCTCATTAAAGTATTAAGTCTAGCATTATAACATAATTCACAACTATTTGAGGTGACAAATTATTAATAGTGGATAATAAATAAGAGTCAATGATAAGTCTATATGAGAATCAATAATATCTTGTTAACTTAATAATTGTGAAATTTATTGTGAAAATTATTGTACATGTATGTATATAACTCATTTCTCACCGGTAAACTCAGCTTTGTGGTAACATTGGTTGGCGCCCAAAGGGTACCTCCACCGCTTCACCATAGTGACATTAATAACCTGTATTCATTCTTCCTTGCTTATGTTTAAGTATTGATGTGTTTTTTTGTTTTGTTTCTTTGTAAATTCTGATCCATCGTTCGAACAGCTAGATAAATTTTTTTTTTTAATCATAAATCATATCATATCATAAGAATTTTCTTCTCAATGGATTCCAAGATAAGTTTCTCTAAATCCATTACGACACAATACAAATGAGCAACCAAGTGTGTTATTAATTATATGACTTATTTAATAAAGTTGTGATTTGTTCGAATAATTTAATGAGTCATGCATGTGATATTTTTTATTTTTTTTAAAGGTAAATAGTGAGGGAAGGAGAGGCAATGTTTGAACCATTGAGATGAAAAACCATAAATGATATAATTACCATTAGGTTATCACTTGAATCACATGAATCATGTGATTAACATATACATTGATGGTCTTCTGAGCCGCCAAATAATGGAACTTGCATTGACAGAATGAGTGTATCCCAAATAAATAACATGAACAAAAATTAAAAATGAATTTAAGAACAATCTCTTGGTGCTATAGATTCACACAAGAGAATTGTCTTCAAAATGTTGATTTGTGCTAACTAAAGTAAAACTCGTGCAACTAGTTCTTAGGTCGAACAACCCTCTAGGATTAGATCATATTGTCGATGTCTGTGTTGGAAGCACTTCCACACACAGAAGCTCAAGAACAATCTTTTAATAATGCATTTCCTTTACCATCACACAAGCACAAATACCATTTGTACAAGAAAAAAAATATGCGGGAGAGGAAGAACACTTTTAGGAGAAGAAAGAATAGTGTTATTGTTCAGATCAAGACAGAGAGAAATTAATTCTTAGTTGAACTTCTGAGAAAGTGTTTTGATGATGTACTAAATAAGCCACTAAGTTGATTATATTGCAATAAAATAATAAATTAGCTTATAGATAACGTGTGCCCTTAAAGCATTTGTTAATAAAAAAATTTAGAAAAATTTTAATACTACTTTCATGGGAAGTATAAAACGCTTTTTATTTAAATGTAAAACTTTCTATGAAGATAGTTTTTTGCATTTTCCTATGTTTTGTAAAATCAGAGAAAATTGGTTAAAGGATAACTATCTTTTAAACTTCCCTTATTTAGCTTGGCATGTGATAAAATTGTTTTTCACTAAAATTTTCTGGAAAACAACTGTATCTCACACAAAACTAAAGAAGAAAATAATTATATGTCATGCGAAGCTAAATAAGGGAAGTTTAGAGATAGTTTTGTGTTTTTCAACTCATTTTAAGGTTGCTACCAAATATAGGAAAATGAGATAATTTTCATGAAAATACTTTTTGGAAAATGATTCATTTTCTAAAAAATCTTAATGTCAAAACAAATAGATTTTTATTTTTTTCACATAAAAAGTTTCTAAAAATAATTTATAAACTAATGTTCTTAGAGTATCCGTGAACTTTTTTCTACAAATAAAGCTAATCTACAACAGTCTAATCCAAACACAAATAGTTATAAAAGCTCAAAAGTGTGGAAAATAATAGGAAAAAAAAAAAAACCCAAGATAATTAAAACTTATTTGGATCCACACAAGACGAGGTGGGATGCATGTGTAACTCAGATAAGACTTAAGCTCATACTAAACCCTACATTTTGAGACATAGAGAAGGTTCAAAGTGGCTTATAAATACAAGAAAAAGTTCACTCCAAAACCAACGTGGGACTTACAACAGAAATTATTATGTTAAAAATAAAGAAATATTGAAGTGATTCTCCCAACTTATAAAACGTTATCACTTATGCCAATGTAACATTTTCGATGATTATTTATTTTGACTTATGCCAATGTAACATTTTCAATGATTATTTATTTTGACATTATTCGATATTATCACTTTATGCAAATATGACATCCAATGATTATTTATATATTTTTTTTTATGGTGATTAGAAAATTGACTCACATATATCATATATACACATGATCCAACTCAACTCGTCAAGTGGCAGAGGAGCCGGGTCGAACAAGTCAGGTTGGTACTTGTTACAGCTTTGTCGCTGCTATAACGGGGGACCAATGCAACATAAAAATAAAAATAAAAATAAAAAAGGGCCCATGGGCCCATGAGCTTTTTCGTTTGCTAGTAATGGCTTTCGTGGAAATCTGAACCTTATCAAACTGTTTTTTCGGCTGAAGATCTTTATCAAACTTTTAACTTATCCAAACTAGTGGAGTTGTGACTTTTCCTTTCTTTTCTTTGTGTGTGTTTGTTTTTTAAAACAAAACAAAAAAAAAACAAAAAAGTGCCACGAGATGAACTATTCAACTATTATATGTAGTTTTCCACTTTGTCAGTGTTAGCTGTCAAGGTAGTTATTTAAATAAATTCTCTATGCAAATAAATATAATATAATGTTGTTAATGTAAGAAATAATAATCTGATTGATTCGAATCTTATGTATCAATTAAAATAATTAAATGTTTCTCAAAAAAGAATAATAATTAAATTTCCATAAAATATTAAAATAATTAGAATAGAGACCTTGAAAGCTTGGGTTTGGCATTGACTTAAAAAGCTTTGTTTTTTTTTTGTTTTTTTTGCTACTATTCAGTTTATTTTTACTACTGTTTATGGGTCTGATTATATTTTTTAATATTATTTATGGGTCTTACTGTATTATTTCAGTTACTTTTTAGTTTTAATTACAGTACTTTCAGTAAAAAAATTTCAACTTCAACTAAATAGGTTACTCCTAAAGTGACTCACGTCAATATATACAATTTTAGTTTAACTTTTAGAGTTATAATATTATAAAAAAAATTCATAATTTTTACCACAATTCCTTTAGGTGGTAGATTAATTACAACTAGCTCTGTTATTTTCAAATAAATCTACTATTCGTTTTCTCGATCAATCACAGTCAGCCAAGAGTTAAGACAAATTTTTTTTTTTTTTTTTTATAACTTTTAAGTTTTAACAACTAGTCAGAATAGACGGCAAAAAAAGAGATTTGATCAAAGAAAGAGATTTTTTTGTTTTGTGAGTCATGAGAAACGACAAAGAAAGAGATATGATCAAAAGACTATTAGTGATAAAGCAATAAATAATGATTCAGCAAAAAAAAAGATAAAGCAATAAATAATGGAATATTGCTATTGAACCCCCTAAGATACAATAATTTATTGCCTACTTCATGGTTGAAACTCTAGATTTGTTTATGTAGGTTGCAATCCTAGCCCTTAATGTCCCAGCAATGCATGAGCTACATTTCGCAGTTCCAGTGATAGGAGCTCTTCTCTATACATTTGATACATGTTGTTAGGTCCATACCATATGTATTAGTGTTCGCATTGTCACGAATTATGAGTGTTGTGTTTTGGAATTGTAATTCAAGATCAAAACAATGACCCAAGACCAGCTTAAAAAAGCAAATTTTTGGTGACTTCGATCGAGTCTCGATATCAACCTCGATTCTAGCCTTAACCTATCAAGGTTCATGGAACTAGATTCGTGAAAGGCCCAATATTTGTTTCAGCCCAATTCAAACATGGGATATAAAAAGAACATTATATATAAGTTGGTCTAAGAGAGTATTTTATTATTTTTTTAAAGGAGAGAAAGCTATGTTGTGAGTATAGGATTTTGTAACCAGGATTATCCTAATTTCACCATATCGAAGATATCAAAGTAGACTTGAAAATTAGTTGGTGAAGAAGTTGAACCGTTATCAATCATAGACTTGTTGTTGTAAAGAAAACCTTCAAGTGGTCCTTGGAGTTGTGTCGGAAGTTCTAGTCGTGGTCACAAGTGCGTCATCCATGGAAGCAATTCATATGTTGAAAAGTCCAAATATTCTAGTGCAATGAAATATTTTCCTTTTAAGTTGTCTATGGGTAAATAGAGTCCAAGCAAATGATTTCTCTTGATTGTAAAACTTCTTTTATCATAGTGAATTTACTTCATTGGGAAAAAGTTTTCTTGTTGTAGTTTTTCTCTTGGTTAGTTTTCTTTTTAAGTTTTTCACTTCACTATTATATCACCGTCTCCATCGCGATTGATTTTGAGCAATAATTATCGAAGTAAACAACCGGTTGAATGATGTAATAATTTCTAGTGGGGAAAAAATAAACACAGCTGATGTAGAAACTTAGTCATCCTGCAATATGCTGGGGGATAAACGCCTTGAGCATCTGTGAAGTAAAAAGAGGGATATGATGATGTTGATCCTCAAGAAATAATCAAGTTTTGTCAAGATCATTTACCACATTATATGGCTCCTCGAACTGTCATTTTGAAGATTTGCGAAAAACAACAGGAAAGATACAACAGTTTATTTTGAGAGAAAGATATGGCTATGGACAGCCTTTCTTGGGGGAAAAAAAATTATATAGCAAGTGTTATAGGCTTGTAGTTGTAGCATGTTAATCTTCACGAAATGTAAATTTTCATTATTTGTTTTATGATAAATGCTAAAAATTTCTATTTAGTCACTAAAGAGCTTTAAAGGGGGGTCTCTAAAGTTTAAAATAGTCTAAGGTTAAAACTAAAATTTGTGACTTTTAGAAAAAAATCTCTTCAATTTATAATTTATTGTTAATAAATTCAAAACTTTAAAATGCTATTCACTATTAATTCACTAAGCACTCAAATTGTTATAGAGTTTTTCAGTTAAAACTTTATGTTACAAAAGCTTTTACAATTAAAACTCAATTTCCTATAGTAGGTACACATAATATCAAACAGGTACACGTAATCTCTACTTCCTACAACAATGCCAATTAAGCCAATCATACAAAGCCTCCAACCTCTCGAGTCTCATTCACCATATGAGAGAGGATTGTTCCATAAAACAATCTCATGAGATACTTATTTGATACCAGGAGTAAGAACCATATAGAGTTTTAGTTTATTTATGGCAGTATATCCCAATTATTTTAAGGTACCATCAAGGGGTGCTGCAGCAACAAGTTCTTGGTCTTGTTCTCAGATTCTCATGTGGTGGCCTGAGCAGGATATTGTTTCAGATTGAGGCGAACAATGTAGGGAAGGACAATTGAACCACAGTACAAATGATTTCCTATCTTGATCCCACTTGAAACTGATGCCAATCCAGGATCATAGTAATGGGCAATCGGATTTCCTGCCAAATCAATGGCTAGAACCCCACCATTCTTCTCCATATGTGGTCTTCCTATGTACTTCTCCATGATTATTAGAATCTTCCGGATGAAAGGGTATCTGAATGCTATATCCAATTCAAGTGTATGTCCCTACCAGTATTGCACACAAAAAGTAACAGATGAAAAAGATGTTAGGAGTACTTAAATTCATCTAATTTTTTTTTTTTTTTTAATATTTGCATTACTCAATTCGGAAAACAATAATGAATAAAGCTCATTAGACATTAAAAAAATAATAATAATAAAAAACTTTGCATTATTATTAGTGTTAGGATTAGGAGTTACATATATGCATAGCTCTCCTGTTCCGAAATATCACAAAACCATGGTTGTTTTTCATTGTCTATGGTGATTCTCCACTCACTTCAATATTCCAAGAGCCATGGGACTCCAACTTTGTCTCAGTTGATTTCCCTAAGTGATGGTTCACACTTCACACTACAAAAGTGATACACATGATTTCAACAGTCTAAGAACCTCACACACTCAAGGATGTGAGAAACACACTAAGAGAGAGAGGGATACTTCGTTTTATAGTAATTGTTTTTACATTCTTTTTTCTTCTCTCATGCATTTGCTCTCAATGCATGGGGAGCTATACATAGTCACATCCCCATTGATGGCCATGCAATGGAGTAACTCTTCAAGAGTTACTCCCAAGACTAGTGAAGTAGGGTGCTGCTCCAATTAATCTTGGCATGCCCAACTGATAGGTGCCTAGATTAATAATTAGTCATGCTTATAGAATTCCTTTGAATCAACCGCAAACATTTCATATCTCTATTGTATTATTTCTTTGAATACTAGTAATTAAAACACCAAAATATCCTTTTTCATCCTCTTGCCATGATCAAACTAAATTAAGCAAGGATCCTAATTAAGTTTTGTATCTTATGCATCATTAACACAAGCAATTAATTAAAAATTGAGTCTCACACTATGTTTACCCATGTGATTTAATATATAAAAATTATTCGTCGTACAAAGTTCTTCCATAATGTGGGTTACTATAATAAATACATTAAAATGATTAAGATAATTTATTTGAAATGAAATTCTATTTAGCAAATTACAAATGTTAAAAACACTGCTTTGATTAGAATTCTATTACCAAAAGTTTCCTTGTTTTATTTTAAGTTATTTTTAATTATCTATCATAATTTTTGGCTTGGATAAAATTTCAGTCTTATACAATTTGCTACTGTCAAATAACTTGAAGGTATTTTTTTTCCCATTATCTATCTTATTGTTTAATTTCATTGATATTAGTGAAGTTTTTTCTTTAATTTACATATGAATCTTAATTAAATTATGCTTTGCACAAGCTTACTTCTAGTTAAAAAATATAGCTAATTTTTCCACGGAAAGTATGAAGTAAGAACTGATTTACCGCTGCCAGTGCAATCCAATATTGACCTTCTCCATCATATCGAATGTTATCAGGAAAGCCTGGCAGATGATCAATAATTTTTTCTACTCTTCCTTTTTCCTTGCCTTGTATGTGATATTTTCCACACCTTCTCCTGCATTAGCAACCCATTTGGAATAATCAAAACTTCCACTGTGCGAAACAAAAATTCAATTATTAATTTTAGTCTTCGAACAATAGAAGTTGTTAGAATAACAACTAAATTCATTGTTTTCTAACCGCTTTAATCTTTTGGGACTAATAATGATTTATCATAGTATCAAAACAAGTAATCTAAGCTTCAACAGTCTGCAACATTATGCAGATCATGAAGAAGAAAGGCTTTAACGACAGTCGTGGTGGCAACTTATTATAGTCTATTGAGTTCAAACTCTATCTCCAACTTATCTAATAGCCAAAATATTTTAGAAGCAGTGATAATTTATCAGAAGCAAACAGGAGGAGTCTAATAAAACAATTTCTTCAAAACTGAGAATTAGCAAACATACATTGGGGTTTCGCAAAAGATCACATAATTCTGATCAGGTGAGACTACTACACCATTGGCAAAGTAGAGGTTGTGGACCAGTACCTTGGTAGTATTGGTTGCTGGATCATAACTCAAAAGTCTACCATTGGGCTTACCTTCCAAAATGTCCCAACTGGTCTTACTCAAACTATATTTATATGAAGCATCTGTGAAATAAATTATGCCATTGTGTGCTACATCTACAGCGTCTGTCAATTTGAATTTTTGTCCATCAGCCTCATCTGTCAGCAGCTCCACCACACCGTCTGCTGTCACATTTAGGAGGCCCTGTTAAACATCACATTTCATTAATATAAAACACCTAATAACCATTGGTTTCTGAGGACTAAGGAGCACTTAACAAGCGTGACAGTTTTTCTGTAACTTGTGCTAAAATTATTAAATAGAGAACATTAATTTGTTGAGTACTGTTATAGATATAACATTTTTTAATAATTTTTTTATAATCGGGGGGGTGGGGGGGAGGATTTTAACCCGGATTTTTCTCATAAAAAAGATTAGGCAATGCCACTTATTGAGTTATTATTTTAACTGTTACTAGGCTTGGCTTTTTTGGAGTACTGTGGTATTAATAACCCTCTAATAACTTCGTCCTTATAAGTTATTTGGACCTAAAGAATTTATATTTTAACAAAAAATATTTAATTTCTGTAGGAACATTAAACAATATGAGAAAAGTGATGCCTTCTTTTATTTTATTCCTTAAAAAAAAAAACACTATGATATATTTCGTACTGTTTTGGGATTTGGTTAAAATCTAAAAACCATCTATGAGATTTTCACCCTCAAAAAAAAAAAAAAATCTATGAGATTTTGATTAAAATAAGGTAGTGCCAAGACTTTAAAAAAATATTCAATTTATTTCCTAAGTACAAACAATACTTAATACCCTACAAGTCTGTTATTCCCTTCTAACACCTTGTATTAATTGCACACACCTCATAACATAATGACTGCCTCATGGAAATTATGCACAATGGAGTGTTTGGGTGACCAATGATAGATAAATAGTAACTAGAGATGGAAAAAAAAGTTTGAGGAGTAAGGGAATTTTCTAACAGTTTTAAGTGATGTTTATGCTTATGAAACAATTTTTGTATTATAAAAATATGTAATACCTGGCATTAAATTAATCCAAACCTTATGATAGTTTTGTATTTTATTATATTCCTTTTGTGTGTGTGTATATATATATATATATATATATATATATATATATATATATATTATTTTCCTTACACACGTGATATTGCGTTTTCGAAGTGGTGTTAATGGCACCATTAGGTTAGGATTTTGTTAGCTTTATAGATTTTAGGGTCAGCTAAGTCTCAGCTTTATATAATTAATCTTATTTATTCAATTTTTTTATTAAGTAAAGAGTGTAAGACCACATTAATTAACCTTAACAATCACTACACAGTTTTGTTAAAATTTAACTTTCTAATTTTCTATTTTTCTAGCAACCTGAACAACCTCACAATCTCACATACCAAAGCAAAGAGACGAGAAGTCTTATCAAAAAACAAAAAGGGAGACGTGTCTGGTTTTTATTGGTGACAATCAATTACAAGCTAAACTAAATTTCAAAATTTGTCAACTTGTGCTGTGTGAGTAGTCCACATTTTCTTTATTGTGAGACCCACAACTTTTTATTGGTCACTTACAGTTGTATAATTTATCAGGTTGTGAGATTGAGTGATGAAATTACTGCATAATTAAACATGATAATTATAATTTCTTTTTTAGTAACATGCATAAAAGGATGAAGAATTATGTTCTAACACAAACACAGATTTTTAAAAATATGTATATAAAATGAGAAAGTCTACATTCATATCAAATTTGATAAAAAAATTTACACTCATTGATATGATAGATTCTTATTAATAGGTAAAAAAATTGATGTCAGTAGTGAGCTCATATAAGAAGCAATTAAAAATTGATGTTAGTAGTGTGAAAAATGTTTTCAACATAGCATTCCTCATTTAAAAAAAAAAAAAAAAAAAAAAAAAAACTCACACACGATGTTAATAATCATTCATGAACAAAGTTTCTCTCCAAACTAGTTTGGAGAGAAACTCTACAAACTCCTCATATATCTCTATATTGAGTGTGAATTTTGAAAATCTAACCGTTAGATTGCATGTTCTTATTATATTCTTCATGCATGTAAAATTTCAAGAAGATCAAAAATCAATTGCTATCTCATCAAACAAATGTTAAAATTTCAAATTTTTATGATATAAAATTGACTATAAAAAAATAAGCCTAGTGATCGAATGGTAAATAATATCCAATTTGAACAAATTTTGATATGCATATTAAGAACATAAAAAACATGAAATTCAGCAGTTAGATTTTCAAAATTCACAAAAAAAAGAAGAAGAGAAATATGAAAAGTTCCTCTCCAAACTAATTTGCAAAGAAACTTTGTTCATCATTCATTGCATTGTATGCATAAACTGAATCTTAATTTTTTTAGCATTTCTTGGTTTCATTTCTTTGTTGATTAAAATTTTTAAATTGAATATATATATATATATATATATATATATATATATATATATATTCTAAAATAAAACAACATCAAATACAATAATTTATTCACTTCCTTTTGAAAAAAAAAATATATATATATAAATTGTAATCTATAAAATAAAATTAACCTCATACTTTGATCCTGAGAGAAAAATTAACACACATATCTTATATTTATGGTTATGGTAGATTTATTATTCGATTTTTTTCTAAAGAAATATTAATCATTAAAATTTAAAATAAAACATTATATACTTAGTCTAACAATAAATGATCACCCACCTTTTCAGGATCAGCAACGATAAGTTCATTGTTGCGACCAAAAGCGATTCCCAAGGGTCTCCCACCGGTGTTGACCCATTTCTCCACAACCGAGTCAGCCGCCGAGTCGTTTACAGTGACTCGGCTGATCCACCCGTCAGCACAGCCCGTGTAGATGACTCCGGACTTGGCATCATAAGCTACATCTTCTGGAGCTTTCAAATTTCCTACACCCACAAACTCAGACAATCTGAGCATGTGATCGTTGCGTGCTGGCACGGTTATGACGTGCCGAGTCAACTCGTCAGGTGGCAGAGGAGCCGGCTCAAACGAGTCGAGTTGGTAGAGCAATGTCGCCGCCACAACGGGGACCAATACTGTGACTAAGAAAGTGAAGGGCCATGAGCTTTTCTGTTTGGTAAAAGTGGCTTTAGAGGGTCTGGGTTGGGAAGCTGAGTCGGGAGTTTTTGACTCGTCCATAGTTTGTGCCATAGTAGTAGTACTTTTCATTAGTGTGAGAGAGTTTTTCGAAGAGAGCTACTGACCTTGGAGATCTATACCTTGTAATACCAGTTAGTATACTGTAGGAGTACCAGATACTAGTAGAACTTTTCATTAGTTTACTGTTGGATTCATAAAAATTATTTTTGCAACTTATTTTACTATTTAATTTATTTTAGGTATAGATGTATTTTTAGTCTATACATTTTAAACTTTTTTTTATTTTGGTCCCTACATTTTCATTTCATCACTTTTAGTCTCTAAACCAATTAATGCCTGACATTTAGGTCATTTTCGTCACTCAACTAACAACAAAAAATAACGTGGTTGACGGTGAAATTAAAATATTATTAAAAATCCACTGTGGCACTCATCACCATGCCACATCAGAATTTTAAACATTAAAAAAAGTCACGTCAGAAAAACAATTAAAATAAAATTCTAAACTTGATTTTAAAAAATAAAATAAATAAAATATTCTTTTCTTTTTATTATATTTTTGGAAGATGTGTTCTTCACTAGAACATGATTGTTCATGTTCTTTGTTGCCCAGAAAATTTTATTTTCTCATTGTTATTTATTTACTTATTTTCTCATATCTTCGTCTCTCTCATCTCGAACTCTCTCATATCTCAAACTCATTCAAGCTGAAGACCCGAAACCTCTCTCTCTCTCTCTCTCTCAGATAAGTGTCCCTCTAAGATTAGTGGTTCTCTCTCTTAGATCGATGGGTGCTTCAGATCAATGGTGGTTTTTGTCTCAAATCGATGAGACTTTCTCTATTTCATCTCTCTATATCTCAACTCAATGGTGGAGATTTCAGTGGAGATAGGTGGTGGCACACTCCGATGGTGGGTTTGTGGCTTATGATTTTTGTTAATCTGGGTTTTCACCTTGTTCAAATTTGGGTTGGTGAGGAGAGCTTAAGGTTCGATCAAGGGGATTTTCTGACAGAAAGAGTTTGAGGTGTGCTGGGTTAATGGTTTTGTGGGTATTTTGTTCAAATTTGGGTGGGAGTTGTGTTTGATTTTATGGGTTTGTGCTCGTGTGTTCTAGGTTTGATTTTCTTGTGTTCTTGTGTTTGATTTTTTGGGTTTGTGCTTGAAATTTCTGGGTTTGTGCTCGTGTGTTCTGGGTTTGATTTTCTTGTGTTCTTGTGTTTAATTTTTGGGGTTTGTGCTTGAAATTTATGGGTTTGTTGTTGGTGAGGATAGTTGTGGTCAGCTAGTTTCTTTAAAGATTTTGGGTTTGTTGTTAGTGTGGAATGTGGATAGTTGTTTGTAGGTTATTTCTGCCTTTTTGAGTGTTTGATTTGCTGGGTTTGTGTTTTGATGATTGCTAAATTTTGTGTCTCCAAATTGGATCTGATTTTGTGCGTTCAATTTCTGTGTTCAATTTCTAGGTTCAATTTCTAGGTTCAGTTTCTAGGTTCAATTTCAGATATATAGATCTGTTGATATTGGTTTATTATTGTTTGAACTGAATTTTGAATTTTAATGTGTTTGGTTGTAAAGAAAAATAGAGAAAATAAAATAAAACAATGATTAATTTGCTAAGAACATGAACAGTCACATTTTGGGAAGAAGAACATGAACATGTCTTCCAAAATATTAATGAAAAGAAAAGAAAATTTTGTTTTAATTATTTTATTTTTTAAAATCAAGTTTAGAATTTTATTTAAATTGTTTTTCTGACGTGACTTTTTTTAATATTTAAAATTCTGATGAGGCATGGTGATGAGTGCCACAGTGGATTTTTAATAATATTTTAATTCCACCATTAGCTACATCATCTTTTGCTGTTAGTTGGATGACAGAAATGACCTAAATGTCAGGCGTTAATTGGTTTAGAAACTAAGAGTACGTTTGGATTGGGCTGATTTCCAACGCATCTGCATCTGCGTTTTTCCCTTTTTTTTTTTTTTCACGCGTTTTTGAGACTTGCGGTTACTGTTCATACACTGTTCAACATTAATCGCAAAGTTTGACTTTTCTAACTTTTTTCAGTCAATCAGTGCACATCATGTACTGTTCACGGACCCACAAATTTCACTTTTCAGCAACATTTTCATTAAAAATGTGTCCTACGGTACTATTCACACATTTAAAAATTATTTTGCTACAGTATTTTTCAGTTTTCAACTGTATCCAAACGGACCCTAAAAGTGATGAAATGAAAATGTAGAGACTAAAATGGAAAAAGTTCAAAATGTAGGGACTAAAAGTACATTTACGCCTTTATTTTATTATTATTTATGGTTATCACGGTACTTTTTGGTACTATTCATGAGTTTCGCTATACTATTTTAGTTAACTTTTACCTTTCTCTATAGTACTTTCAACAAAAAAAAAATTTAATTTCAACAAAATAAACAAATTCAAAACGAACCCTTAATCGGTAAATTTTTTGAAAACATTACTTCACTTGGTAAGGTTTATTGTGGTCAAACAAGTAATCATTGGCGTCATATGTTTGTAATATAGTGTGTAAAAAATAAAAATAAAAACTGGTAAAATTTTTTGTTATTAAATAAGGGAAATGCTAATGAGTGTCCTTAGAGCATTGGTTAAGAATCCAATTAAAGAAAGTTTTGACATCACTTTTATGGGAAATGAAAAAAACTGTCAAAACATTAATTACTTTTTTTTCTTTTCCCATAAAAACTTTCTTTAACTGGATTCTTAACCAGTACCCTAAGAACACTCGTTAGCATAATCCATTAAATAAAATATTTATGATTCAAACTCATCTACTATCTTATTAAGATAATCATTTTGGAAGGTTAAAATAAAAACATGGAAAACAACGTCAAATTAGTTTTTTTTTTTTTTTTTTTGATAATCACAACGTCAAATTAGTTACTAACAATAATTATAGGTGGAACCCTTTGGGACCTACCCGTATCAAATCAACTAATAAAGAAAACAATATCAAATCATAACCTCGGCTTTGTGCTAACATATTTGGCTTCGCTGTCAGTCCTCAACCTCGTTTAAAAATCATAAACTTGGCTTTGTAGTAACATGGTTGCCGGTTGGCTTCATCCAAAGTAACATTTATTGGCAACCTTTCGAGTACCTCTAGGGCTCCACCCTATGAATTGACTACCATATCAACTTGAATTCTTTTTTTTTTTTCCTGCTTATGTTTAAATATTGATGATATTTGTTTTGTTTGTAGAATATTCGTTCCAGCCAAAAGGTACACAAAAAAGCTTTATGTTTATCATATGATTCATGTCATATCATCAGAGTTTTCGTCTTAATTTTGAATAAAAGTTTCTCTAATTACCAATCAAAAAAAAAAAAAAAAAAAAATGTTTCTCTAATTAAATCCGTTACACGACAATACAAGCGAGCAACCAACTATACTATTAATTTCTTCATTAAAAAAAAGTGTACTATTAATTTTTTGGACAAACATTTGAAAAAAAAGTGCACTATTAATATATATATATATATATATATATATATAGTTACACCTTATGTAACTCTAAGTAATGTTATACTACTTAATAACTTTATTAAATTCATATTTTAAAAATTTAACCGTTTAATTACATGTTCTATATGTTCTTGACATATATGCCACTTTTCATGTCAATTGGATGTAATTTACTATTCAATTTATAAACTTATCTTTTATGCATTATTTTAAACATTGCTTAAAGTTATACTAAGTGTAACTTAAACCGAACTCATATATATATATATAATTACACCTTCTATAACTTTAAGTAATATTACACTACTCAATAACTTTATTAAATTTATATTTTGAAAATCCAACCATTGAATTACATATTCTATATGTTCTTAATATACATGCCAATTTTTATATCAATTGGATGTAATTTACCATTCGATCTATAAGCTCATTTTTTATGCACTATTTTAAACATTGCTTAAAGTTTTATATATATATATATATATAAGTCTAATTTTGCACCACATGTCCCATCTAATCTAAATTTTTAAATTTTTGTGTCAAGTGAGTTAATTCAGCGTAGAAAATGAGGAGTTTATTACTAACTAGGTAATGTGTATATATATATATATATATATATAAAATACTTTCATGGAAGTATAAAAGTCTGTTTATTTCAATGGAAAACCTTTTGCGAAGATAGTTTTATGCATTTTCCTAAATTTGGTAGTATCAGAAAAAATTGGTTAAAGGAAAACTATCTCTCAAACTTCCCTTATTTAACTTGGCATGTGATAAAAAAAAATTTCACTAAATCTTTTTTGGAAAAAACACTATCTCACGTGAAACTAAATAAGAAAAATAATTATATCTCATACAAAGTTAAATAAGAAAAGTTAAGAGAGTTTTCCAACTCATTTTAAGGTTATTACCAAACATAGGAAAATTAGATAATTTTCAAGAAAACACTTTTTGAAAAACGATTCAATTTACAAAAAATATTAATGTCGAAAAAATTATAAAAAAAAAAAAAAGGCCCATGGGTCCATGATCTTTTTCGTTTGCTAGTAGTGGCTTTCGTGGAAATCTGAACCTTATCAAACTGTTTTTTTGGCTGAAGATCTTTATCAAACTTTTAACTTGTCCCACCCTGCTATGGTTTTTTATTGAAGTTGTGATGTGTCTTTGTATTAGAATCTATTTCTCTCTCCTTATGTGTATTTATTTCTTTAAAAAAAAAAATTACCACGAGATGGACTATTCAACTATTATATATAGTTTTCCACTTTGTCAATGTCAGCTGTCAAGGTAGTTATCTATACTATTATTTAAGGGATTTTTCCTGTTTGGATTTCTTATTTTTTTAGTTCAATAATGCCCCTACATCCCTATGTTTAAGTAGAGACCTAACTAAAGGATAATCTGATAAAAATGCATCTCTAACTTCCACTAAAACATTACCTAAAAAACATGATCACTCGCCTGTTAATTTATAAATTACTTTATCCATTTATAAATTAGATTCACAAAATAAAACCTGTTTGGATTCCTCATTTTTTTAGTTCAAAAATGCCCCTACATCCCTATATTTAAGTAGAGACAAAACTAAAGGATAATCTGATAAAAATGCAACTCTAACTTCCACTAAAACATTACCTAAAAAATAGGACCACTCTCCTATTAATTTTTAAATTACTTTATCCATTTATAAATTAGATTCACAAAATAAAAATTATATATATAAAATAAAAACATAGAGTTTTTTTTTTTTTTTCTAAAAAAACACTCTCCTATTAATTTTCAAATTACTTTATCCACTTATAAATTAAATTCACAAAATAAAAATTATATATATAATAAAAACATAGAGTTTTTCTTTTCTTTTCTTTTTTGCTAAAAAAAAACCCTCATCGCATGCACGAAATGTGTGTAATGAGGCTAGTTTAAATAAATTCTCTATGCAAATAAATATAATATAATGTTGTTAATGTAAGAAATAATAATCTGATTGATTCGAATCTTATGTATCAATTAAAATAATTAAATTTCCATAAAATATTAAAATAATTAGAATAGAAACATTGAAAGCTTGGGTTTGGCATTGACTTAAAAAGCTTCTTCTTCTTTTTTCTATTTAGCTTATTTTTGCTACTATTCAGTTTTCTTTTGCTACTATTTATGAGTCTGATTGCATTTTTTAATACTATTTATGGGTCTCACAGTATTATTTCAGTTACTTTTTAGTTTTATTTACAGTACTTTCAGTAAAAAAATTTCAATTTCAACTAAATAAGTTGTTCCTAAAGTGACTCGTAGGTCAATATATACAATTTTAGTTTAACTTTTAGAGTTATAGTATTATAAATAAATTCACAATTTTTGCCACAATTCTTTTACATAGGGGCCCAAGGCCCTAGCCGAGGAAGTGTGTAGTCGAGGATAGGTAATAAAAGTCCAAATAATCGTGAGACACAGCCGAGGATGATTCTGTCCTCGGCATATCCGAGGTCCCCGTGGAAGGAGGGGCAAAAGCGGTCTAGGAACAATTTGGGAAAAAATCTAAAATATCTATGTCAATAAAGAATGAGACGCAGGATAGTATAACGACCAAGGATAAAGTAAAGGCTGCCATTACTGCCATTCAAAACTCTGCACCTGACAGAGCCATACTTTTCAACCTTTTCAACCATCCCCAACCACTCTAGGTATGGGCTGATGGGACAAGTATCAGTCCTGGAAAGTTGAACCTACACGTGGACGTTGGATAAGGAATACAGGCCAATATAAAAGGGGAAGTAAGCAGTCTAGAAAAGGGGCTGGGAAAAATGGCCAAAAACCAGAGCCTCCCAGCCTGCCTCCAGGAGAAAGACTCCTAGAACGAACACGATTTAATCATGTATGAACACCACGGAAAACCCCCGTCCGGTGACCAAGGCCTAGCCTTTCAAACCCACGCTCTATAAATGATATTGTTTGGGCCTTTTTACGTGCGAACCCAATATCGTTTTGGGTCGTTACAAATCGTGTCCTTACAATTGGCGCCGTCTGTGGGGAAGGCTTGTGTCTTGGCACAGGTAGTGGTTTGAGATAATCACTCACATCATTTCCGACAGCCGGTTGTAGTGTTCTAGCGTAAAGTTCCACCAGGGGCTACGTTTCTTCACTAGGGGCTGCGCTTCGTAGCGTCAGCAGCACGGACGTTTCTAGGGGCTTGGCCGAGGCGCTAATCCCCCTAAACCAAGGTCCCATGCCATAGCCGAGGGGTTAATCCCCCCAACTACTTAAATATCAAGTTTTGGACAGAACCAAGGTATTGCATGGTTCTCGGACTCAAACCTATGGGGAAACCAACTACTTATCAAAATCAAGTTTTGGACAGAACCAAGGTATTGCATGGTCCTCGGACTCAAACCTATGGGGAAACCAACTACTTATCAAAATCAAGTTTTGGACAGAACCAAGATATTGCATGGTCCTCGGACTCAAACCTATGGGGAAACTAACTACTTATCAAAATCAAGTTTTGGACAGAACCAAGGTATTGCATGGTCCTCGAACTCAAACCTATGGGGAAACCAACTACTTATCAAAATCAAGTTTTGGACAGATCCAAGGTATTGCATGGTCCTCGGACTCAAACCTATGGGGAAACCAACTACTTATCAAAACTTATGGGGAAACCAACTACTTATCAAAATCAAGTTTTGGACAGATCCAAGGTATTGCATGGTCCTCGGACTCAAACCTATGGGGAAACCAACTACTTATCAAAATCAAGTTTTGGACAGAACCAAGGTATTGCATGGTTCTCGGACTCAAACCTATAGGGAAACCAACTACTTATCAAAATCAAGTTTTGGACAGAACCAAGGTATTGCATGGTCCTCGGACTCAAACCTATGGGGAAACCAACTACTTAAGAAAATTCTAAGTCGCTCAGTCCTCGGACCAAATACCAGAAAAGGTTAAGGCTGTGAAGGTTATTAGGAAAAATGGCGAAACGCCTTATTATTCAGCGACCCGCAGGGGCTGTTCATTTTTGGGTTACATATCCTTGGATGATTACTTTTTACATAACACCGAGCATTTAGCCATCACCTCATTCAGTTTGGGGCATACAACCCTTTTTCAGGTCGGTCTTATTATGCAAGATAGCTTCAATAAATTCATAATATCATCTTTTTTCTTAATAAGGGTTTCGTCCCTAAGTATCGTTTTTTTCAGGTCGGCATTATTATGCTAGACAGCTCTAATAAGCTCATATTAACATCTTTTTCTTTTTGCTTAGTAAGGGTTTCTGCCCTAGGTATCATTTGTTCAGATCGGCATTATTATGCTAGATAGTTTCCTAAGTATCATTTGTTCAGATCGGCACTATTATGCTAGATAGTTTCCTAAGTATCATTTGTACAGATCGGCACTATTATGCTAAATAGTTTCCTAAGTATCATTTGTTTAGATCGGCATTAATGTGTTAGATAGTTTCAACAAGCACAAAGTAAGGTCTTTTTATTAACAAAGATTTCGGCCCCAAGCATCGTTTAGAATATAAAAGTAAAAAAGGAAGTCATGTGGTAGTACGTCTATTCACGGTATAATCATTTCAGAAAGAAGAGGTAGAATATACAAAATAAAGCAATATTGACTTTTATTAATATAAAAAGGTGTTACAGCGTACAATGAAAGGCTTAAACAAAGCCTATACGGAAAACAAACTGCAAAAACAATAAAAAATAAAAAAAAAACAACAACAAACAGACAAAACAACCAGAAGTCTTTTTAAGCTCCACTCCGAAGTCTTTCCAAATTCTGCCCCAGTAGCACCCATATTGAGAGGAGGACCTTCTTTGATGGATGAGGAGAAGAAGAGGAAGAAGTAAAAGCTCCAGGATGGATCTGGTGATGAGAAAGAAGAAGAAGGGGAGGCAAAAGGAGACACCAATGAAGGAAAAGAGGAGGAAGCAGGGACACTTAGTCCCTGCCTCAGCCCTGACTCCTAACACGCTGATGACATATTAGCTATGCTCGTAAGAGAATGGCTGGTACTGATAATGGGTGACCCAGGCTCAGTCGCACCAAAAGTTTGACGCGACGAGCCCCTGCTTCGGATTTTGGCTGAAGGAAGGATGAGAAGTATCTTGAGTCTCGGCCATCCCTGCCCTGACCGAGCCATTTTTAGTTTCAGAAGAACATGGCGTTTCTGGGAAGGGTATGGTCCCTTCATTCCCACTCCTATTTCGAACGTATCACAATTCAAGGTGTAAACTGGCGGATAAAGGAAACTCTGGGGGAGGCTAAGGGTTTCAGACTTTAAAAAGGATTAAAAGGTCTCTGGGTAAGAGAAGTAACCTTTTGCTTTTCTTCTTATATGAAGGGCAAAACGGGAGGCATTCAATCTATCCAAATTTTCAAGAAAATCTGTAAACGAGAATATACCCACTTCACTTCCCCACGCAGTCAATAACCATCAAAATTAAATGGCCTCGTAAAGGGAAGTCATTAAAGGCGCGTTTCGGATAATGAAACGACAGGAACGCATCGTGAATGAATTTAGAGGAATGTCTCATAGTCTGAAGTCCGGAGCGTTTCCGGGATAGATGAAGGGACACCAACATTAATGGAGGGCAGAGCTAAACGAGCTGTAATAAAGGCTTGGCATTACCAAAACCCTCCTCTCCAACCAAGAGGTCAGACAGCAGGATTTTGAGAGGCTGTTGTGGGGTCCAATAATTTGTGGCCCTGGCCCATTTTTTACATTGGGGCCCAAGGCCCTAGCCGAGGAAGTGTGTAGCCGAGGATAGGTAATAAAAGTCCAAATAATCGTGAGACACAGCCGAGGATGATTCTGTCCTTGGCATATCCAAGGTCCCCCTGGAAGGAGGGGCAAAAGCGGTCTAGGAACAGTTTGGGAAAAAATCTAAAATATCTATGTCAATAGAGAATGAGACGCAGGATAGTATAACGACCAAGGATAAAGTAAAGGCTGCCATTACTGCCATTCAAAGCTCTGCACCTGACAGAGCCATACTTTTCAACTTTTTCAACCATCCCCAACCACTCTAGGTATGGGCTGATGGGACAAGTATCAGTCCTGGAAAGTCGAACCTACACGTGGACATTGGATAAGGAATACAAGCCAATATAAAAGGGGAAGTAAGCAGTCTAGAAAAGGGGCTGGGAAAAATGGCCAAAAACCAGAGCCTCCCAGCACGCCTCCAGGAGAAAGACTCCTAGAGCGAACACGATTTAATCATGTATAAACACCACGGAAAACCCCCGTCCGGTGACCAAGGCCTAACCTTTCAAACCCACGCTCTATAAATGATATTGTTTGGGCCTTTTTACGTGCGAACCCAATATCATTTTGGGTCGTTACAAATCGTGTCCTTACAGTAGATTAATTACAACTAGCTCTGTTATTAATTTTCAAATAAATCCACTATTCTTTTTCTCGATCAATCACAGTTAGCCAAGAGTTAAGACAAACTTTTTTTTATAACTTTGAAGTTTTAACAACTAGTCAGAATAGACGACCAAAAAAGAGAATTGATCAAAGAAAGAGATTTTTTTTTGTTTTGTGAGAAACGACAAAGAAAGAGATATGATCAAAAGACTATTAGTGATAAAGCAAGAAATAATGGAATTTTGCTATTGAACCCCCTAAGATACAATAATTTATTGCCTACTTCATGGTTGAAACTCTAGATTTGTTTATGCAGGTTGCAATCCTAGCCCTTAATGTCCCAGCAATGCATGAGCTACATTTCGCAGTTCCAGTGATAGGAGCTCTTCTCTATACATTTGATACACGTTGTTAGGTCCATACCATATGTATTAGTGTTGGCATTGTGACAAATTATGAGTGTTGTGTTTTGGAATTGTAATTCAAGATCAAAACAATGACCCAAGATCAGCTTAAAAAAGCAAATTTTTGGTGACTTTAATCGAGTCTCGATATCAACCTCGATTCTAGCCTCAACCTATCAAGGTTCACGGAACTAGATTCGTAAAAGGCCCAATATTTGTTTCAGCCCAATTCAAACATGGGATATAAAAAGAACATTATATATAAGTTGGTCTAAGGGAGTATTTTATTATTTTTTTTAAGGAGAGAAAGCTATGTTTGTGAGTATAGGATTTTGTAACCAAGATTATCCTAATTTCACCATACCGAAGATATCAAAGTAGATTTGAAAATTAGTTGGTGAAGAAGTTGAACCGTTATCAATCATAGACTGTTGTAAAGAAAACCTTCGAGTGGTCCTTGGAGTCGTGTCGGAAGTTCTAATCGTGGTCACAAGTGCGTCATCCATGGAAGCAATTCATATGTTGAAAAGTCCAAATGTTCTAGTGCAATGAAATGTTTTCCGTTTAAGTTGTCTATGGGTAAATAGAGTCCAGGCAAATGATTTCTTTTGATTGTAAAACTTCTTTTATCACAGTGAATTTACTTCATTGGTAAAATGTTTTCTTGTAGTAGTTTTTCTCTTGGTTAGTTTTCTTTTAAGTTTTTCACTTCACTATTATATCACCGTCTCCATAGCGATTGATTTTGAGCAATAATTATCAAAGTAAACGACCAGTCGAATGATGTAATAATTTTTAGTGGGGAAAACATAAACACAACTGAAGTAGAAACTTAGTCATCCTGCAATACACTGGGGGATAAACACCATGAGCATCTGTGAAGTTAAAAGAGGGATATGATGATGTTGATCCTCAAGAAATAATCAAGTTTTGTCAAGATCATTTACCACATTATATGGCTCCTCAGACTGTCATTTTGAAGATTTACGAAAAACAACAGGAAAGATACAACAGTTTATTTTGAGAGAAAGAAATGGTTATGGGTAGCCTTTCTTGGGGGAAAAAAATTATATAACAAGTGTTGTAGGCTTGTAGTTGTAGCATGTTAATCTTCACAAAATGTAAATTTTCATTATTTGTTTTATGATAAATGCTAAAAAATTCTATTTAGTTACTAAAGAGCTTTAAAGGAGTCTCTAAAGTTTAAAATAGTCTAAGGTTAAAACTAAAATTTGTGACTTTTAGAAAAAAAAATCTCTTCAATTTATAATTTATCATTAATAAATTTAGAACTTTAAAACATTATTCACTATTAATTCGTTAAGCACTCAAATTGTTAAGTTTTTCAGTTAAAACTTTATTTTACAAAAGCTTTTACAATTAAAACTCGATTTACTACAGCAGGTACACATAATATCAAACAGGTACACGTAATCTCTACTTCCTACAACAATGCCAATTAAGCCAATCATACAAAGCCTCTAACCTCTCGAGTCTCATCCACCATATGAGAGAGGATTGTTCCATAAAACGATCTCATGAGATACTTATTGGATACCAGGAGTAAGAACCATATAGAGTTTTAGTTTATTTATGGCAGTATATCCCAATTATTTTAAGGTACCATCAAGGGGTGCTGCACCAACAAGTTCTTGGTCTTGTTCTCAGATTCTCATGTGGTGGCCTGAGCAGGATATTGTTTCAGGTTGAGGCGAACAATGTAGGGAAGGACAATTGAACCACAATACAAATGATTTCCTATCTTGATCCCACTTGAAACCGATGCCAATCCCGGATCATAGTAATGGGCAATCGGATTTCCTGCCAAATCAATGGCTAGAACCCCACCATTCTTCTCCATATGTGGTCTTCCTATGTACTTCTCCATGATTATTAGAATCTTCCGGATGAAAGGGTATCTGAATGCTATATCCAATTCAAGTGTATGTCCCTACCGGTATTGCACACAAAAAGTAACAGATGAAAAAGATGTTAGGAGTACTTAAATTCATCTAAAAATATATATATATATATATATATATATATATTTGCATTACTCAATTCGGAAAACAATAATGAATAAAGCTCATCAGACATTAAATAAAAAATAAATAAATAAATAAATAAAAAAACATTTGCATTATTATTAGTGTTAGGATTAGGAGTTACATATATGCACAGCTCTCCTATTCCGAAATATCACAAAACCATGGTTGTTTTACGTTGTCTATGGTGATTCTCCACTCACTTCAATATTCCAAAGAACCATGGGACTCCAACTTTGTCTCAGTTGATTTCTCTAAGTGATGGTTCACACTTCACACTACAAAAGTGATACACATGATTTCAACAGTCTAAGACCTCACACACTCAAGGATGTGAGAAACACACTAAGAGAGAGAGGGATACTTCTTTTTATAGAAATTGTTTTTACCTTCTTGTTTCTTTCTCTCATGCATTTGCTCTGAATGCATGGGGAGCTATACATAGTCACATCCCCATTGATGGCCATGCAATGGAGTAACTCTTGAGTTACTCCCAAGACTAGTGAAGTAGGGTGCTGCTCCAATTAATCTTGGCATGCCCAACTGATAGGTGCCTAGATTAATAATTAGTCATGCTAATAGAATTCCTTTGAATCAACCGCAAACATTTCATGTCTCTATTGTATTATTTCTTTGAATACTAGTAATTAAAATACCAAAATATCCTTTTTCATCCTCTTGCCATAATCAATCTTAATTAAGCAAGGATCCTAATTAAGTTTTGTATCTTATGCATTATTAACACAAGCAATTTATTAAAAATTGAGTCTTACACACTATGTTTACCCATGTGATTTAATATATAAAAATTATTCGTCGTACAAAGTTCTTCCATAATGTGGGTTACTATAATAAATACATTAAAATGATTAAGATAATTTATTTGAAATGAAATTCTATTTAGCAAATTACAAATGTTTAAAACACTGCTTTGATTAGAATTCTATCACCAAAAGTTTCCTTGTTTTATTTTAAGTTATTTTTAATTATCTATCATAATTTTTGGCTTTGATAAAATTTCAGTCTTATACAATTTGCTACTGTCAAATAACTTGAAGGTATTTTTTTTCCCATTATCTATCTTATTGTTTAATTTCATTGATATTAGTGAAGTTTTTTCTTTAATTTACATATGAATCTTAATTAAATTATGCTTTGCACAAGCTTACTACTATTTAAAAAATATAGCTAATTTTTCCACGGAAAGTATGAAGTAAGAACTGATTTACCGTTGCCAGTGCAATCCAATATTGACCTTCTCCATCATATCGAATGTTATCAGGCAAGCCTGGCAGATGATCAATAAATTTTTCTACTCTTCCTTTTTCCTTGCCTTGTATGTGATATTTTCCACACCTTCTCCTGCATTAGCAACCCATTTGGAATAATCAAAACTTCCACTGTGCGAAACAAAAATTCAATTGTCATTAGTTTTAGTCTTCGAACAATAGAAGTTGTTAGAATAACAACTAAATTCATTGTTTTCTAATGGCTTTAAGCTTTTGGGACTAATAATGATTTATCATAGTATCAAAACAAGTAATCTAAGCTTCAACAGTCCGCAACATTATGCAGATCATGAAGAAGAAAGGCTTTAACGACAGTCGTGGTGGCAACTTATTATAGTCTATTGAGTTCAAACTCTATCTCCAACTTCTAATAGCCAAAATATTTTAGAAGCAGTGATAATTTATCAGAAGCAAACATGAGGAGTCTAATAAAACAATTTCTTCAAAACTGAGAATCAGCAAACATACATTGGGGTTTCGCAAAAGATCACATAATTCTGATCAGGTGAGACTACTACACCATTGGCAAAGTAGAGGTTGTGGACCAGTACCTTCGTAGTTTTGGTTGCTGGATCATAACTCAAAAGTCTACCATTGGGCTTACCTTCCAAAATGTCCCAATTGGTCTTACTTAAACTATATTTATATGAAGCATCTGTGAAATAAATTATGCCATTGTGTGCTACATCTACAGCGTCTGTCAATTTGAATTTTTGTCCATCAGCCTCATCTGTCAGCAGCTCCACCACACCGTCTGCTGTCACATTCAGGAGGCCCTGTTATACATCAATTTCATTAATATAAAACACCTAATAACCATTGGTTTCTGAGGACTAAGGAGCAATTAACAAGCGTGACAGTTTTTCTGTAACTTGTGCTAAAATTATCAAACAGAGATTAATTACATTAATTTGTTGAGTACTGTTATAGATATAACATTTTTTAATAATTTTTTATAATCAATTGTTACAAACAAAGAAGGGGGGGGGGGGGATTTAAACCCAGGTTCTTCTTATAAAAAAATTAGGCAATGCCACTGAACTACTAGACTCTTGATCACAACTTATTGAGTTGTTATTTAACTGTTACTGGGCTTGGCTTTTTTGGAGTACCGTGGTATTAATAACCCTCTAACTTCGTCCTTATAAGTTGTAGGATAAATTGCAAATTACACCCCTAAAGTTTGGGGGTGTTTGAATTTTACACCCTAAAGTTTCAGAATTTGGATTTTATCCCTTAAAGTTTGGGGGGGTTTGGATTTTACACTCTGACATTTCAGAATTTGGATTTTACCCCCCTAAAGTTTGGGGGTGTTTCAATTTTACACCCCCAAATTCTAAAACTTCAGGGTGTAAAATCCAAATAACCCCAAATTTTAGAGAGTAAAATCCAAACACCCTTAAAATATAGAGGGTAAAATACAAATTTTGAAACTTCATGGTATAAAGTCAAAACACTCCCAAACTTTAGGGGGTAAAATCCAAATTCTGAAATTTTAGGGTGTAAAATCCAACCCCAAAATGTTAGAAATGTAATTTGCAATTTACCCAAAGTTATATGGACCTAAAGAATTTATATTTTAACAAAAAAAATTTAATTTTTGTAGGAACATTAAACAATATGAGAAAGGTGATGCCTTATTTTATTTTATTCTTAAAAAAAAAAAAAACACTATGATATATTTTTTAGTGTTTTGGGATATGGGTAAAATCTAAAAACCATCTATGAGATTTTGATTAAAATAAGGTTGTGCCAGGACTTTTAAAAAATATCCAATTTATTTCCTAAGTACAAACAATACTTAATATCCTACAAGTCTGTTATTCCCTTCTAACACCTTGTATTAATTGCACCACCTCATTATGACTGTCTCATGGAAATTATGCACAATGGAGTGTTTGGGTAATCATTGATAGAGATAAATAGTAACTAGAGAGTAGAGATGGAAAAAAAAGCATGAGGAACAAGGGAATTTTCAAACAGTGTTAAGTGATGTTTATGCTTATGAAAAAAAAAATTATTATAAAAATATGTAATACCTGGCATTAAATTAATCCAAACCTTACTGTAGTTTTGTATTTTATCATATTCCTTTTATTTATATATATATATATATATATATATATATTTTTACTTACACGTGATATTGTTTTTTTTTTTTTAGAGAGAGTTTCAACCTATGATGTCTACTTTTGATAATAGGTCTTTATCATCAGACCAAAACACCAATCGATTTTTAGTATAAACAAGAATTGAACCCTAAATCTCTTATTTCTTATATATATATATATATATATATATATATATATATATATTTTTTTTTTTTTTTTGATAAGTAAGAAGAAAATATTATTAATCAAGGTGAAAGCTCAAAATGTGTGAAAACACAAGAGCTTGTTTAGACCCCAAATCAAAGTTACGGCTTGGTTGATTTTACACTAACTTAATACTAAGTGCAAAATAGTGTAAACACAAGCATACAAACCAGAGAGCTACTCTAATCCATATTTAAAGCAACACAGCAGTAAAATGAAATGAACAAGAGTAGGGAAGAGAGATGCAAACACAGATAACACCAAGACGTGTTATTGAAGAGGAAACCGAAAAACTCGGCGAAAAACCTCTCTGCCGCCCTCCAAACGGTAATCGATCCACTAGACAATCAATTGGGATACATGGGTGAGCAAAAAACCCTCCAAGCCTAATCTACCCTCTGTACCTAAGCCCTCCGAGCTCCTACTCCAACAAGGCTTCTCGGAACCGTGTCTTGTCTAGCATTCCACAAACAAATGTGTAGAGAATTGTTGGTATAACAATTTCTAACTCTCAAGTGTTTTTGCTAGGGTTTTCTCTCAGAAGCTCTCCTTTACATTTGTGGGTAATGAGGGTATATATAGTATGGGTTCAGAAAATGTGTATCAGATAGTACAGTCTGGCAGAACAGAAAGTTTCGCGGGTGTCTCGCGAGAAGTCCTTACCCGCGAGTTACTCGCGAAACACAATTGTCTCCATCTGTACTAACTTTTTGCATTCCAGTCATGTGCAAGGCACATGCTTCCTTTCGCGAGATGCTTAGTCGCGAGATACCCGCGAAAACCCTCTTAGCTTCAATTGCTTGAGTCTTCACACACTCTCTCACTATCACACAACCCTTACAATAAATTCCCACAACAAATACAGGGTACATAAGATTGAATAAAATTACAATCAAATTTGGCACGGAATAGAAGCCAACAAAATACATATTTGTAAATCACAACTTTACAATCTCCTCCTTTGGCTATTTCGTGACAAAACCTCTAAAACAGACTCTATACTTAAACGTGAGTTTGGGAACAATGCCAAAACTCACTCACACCTAATCTAGAAACTGTGAAGCACTTGCACGTTTATACCTGAAACACTTGCACACAAACAATACTTTCATTAAGCTTATGACAAGTTGAACACAAGGTATGTATAAAAGCAAGTACAACGTGACCAAGTTTGTAAACATTTGATAACATGTATACACAAAGCTTGATCAAACAAGGGCAGTCATTAAAGAATGACTCCAATGAACATATAACAAGTAAATGTTCATCCGGACATCTAAAAAAAAGCAATCACTTATGATTACTTGCATGTCCAATCACACGACCAATGCAAAATACACGAAGTATATGCAACTAGGAACAATCCTACCAGGGCACAAGTGTGAAGCACTCAAGACATATTAGCAATATCTAAAAGTACAAAGAAAATGCTACAAAAGCATTGAGATAGTCACAAAATATACTGAATAAAAGACTGAATTGAATAAACTAAAAGTGTACTAAAGTTTTAAACAAAAACAGTAAAAGCATAGACATAAACCAGCAGTAATAAAAACAATAACCAATAACCAATAGATCAAAGTTTCTAATTTAAATCTATGCTCCCCCTAATGCTGTGCAAGCTCTCCTTCAGCTCCCCCTCAAAATTTTCTCCCATTTTTTGATCGGAATGGCCAAAGAGCTAGAATGCCTCGAACTCTGAGTCTGAACTATGATCGACGGATAACTCCTCTATCTGAGTAGATAAGGCTGTGATCTGTCCCTGAACATAAGAAAACTGGTTTGCTGTTTGCTGTACATGTGAATCCAGCGAAGTGTACATCTACTCAACTCTGGCTAGAAGACGATCAAGTCTGTCCGGTCCCCGAGCTGGTGCAGAAGATGATGGCTGAGCTGAGGGCTGATTTGATGACTCTGGAGCAGTAGTAAAGCGCTCTATCTCATCCTCTGTGTCACCTTCCTCCTGCTCAACACGTGGTCGTGGTATGGTACGCACACCGGTCTTGGAGCCTTTGATGTGGGCTGTGCTCCTAGTAAGTGTATGAGCACCAATGGGGTAGTCCCTCTGAACTACTGTGAGGCCGCTCGGAAGTTTGAGCCTCTCCTTTGCAATAAGGCCCATAATGAGAGTGGGGAAAGGCATGATAGTCCTGGAGTTCTGCTTACGAATGCTCTTCTTCAATAAATGAAAGATGTGCCCACAAATATCAATCTCTTTGTGAGTGAAGAGATCATATAGGAAGATGGTTCTCGGAGCAGACAGTGTAGTGAGGTTGGTGACCGGGTACAGGTTGTGAATCATCACATAGGCCAAAGTCCTCATCTCTGGTGAAAATGGTATTGTGTTCATGGCATTTTTGGTTGGTGACCCATCAAGTATCCTCACCATCTCTGCAATAGAGTCCAATCTATCCTCATATTGGGTAATGATAGGCTGAGATGGAGGACGAACTTCAAGAAAGTCCCGAATGCTATCCTTAGTAATTACAAATTCTTTCCGTCTCACCCAGCAGTTTATGTGATCTTCTTCTGCAGTAGCATTTGAGAAGAATTCTCTGATTATCTCTGAGTAGACCACTCCACTTGGGTTCAACAACTTGGTCCATGTCCTTTCTTTGAATATTTCAAGTATGAAAGTGCCCTCAAGAGATTCCAACTGAACCACCCTTTCCATGATGATTGTTCTGTCCTTATAACAGTCACTGTACTTCATACCAGCTTCTGCTGACTTGAAGTTGTCAGAATCAGTACGTGCACGTGTGGAAGTTGGTTTCTTTGTAGCTGCATGCTTAGTTGGAGCCATCTGTATAACAACAGAACCAGAAAAGAACCAAGTACACAAGGCACAAACAGAACATAAAACATTATCAGATCCATGTTAGTTCAAAACAGAATTGACAACATCTCAAAACATAGCAAACCAAACTTAAAGCAGAGCAAACAGACATAAACAACAAGTTAAAGGTGTTAAGCCATGTAAACAGACTCACAATGCATGAAGGAAGTGAGTGTAACAGTGTGTGCATAGGCTGTGCATGTGCTGGTGCATGTGTGTGCATCTTGAGGTGCATGAGGGGTGCCTAGGGGTGCCTAGTGTGTGTACAGTGTGGGCAATGTGTGTGAAACACACAAAAAATGACCAAAACAAGTTAAACAAGGTCAAAAAAGTATAAGCCCAGAAATTGGAATTCACTGGAATCCAATTTAGCACCAAAATGTCACTAGGACATTCTATCAAGCACCTAGTATGCAACCGTGAACACCAACTATGAGCAATGCATGAGCATGATGAAACAGTGCCTAAATACAAGAATAAACAGCCACAAAGGCCCAACACAAGAACAACACAACAAAAGAAACTCAACCCAATCAAATTTGGAAAGAAACTTACATAGGAATGAGAACCCCAACCCAATTTCGAAAAATCCCCAAATGTTAAACCCTAACTCTAATTTCAGCATAATCTGAGACAAATGATTAAACAGAGTGATAGAAACTCATACCTTTTATAGATTTTGCAGAAACTAAGTTGAAGTTGATGGGGTTTTGAAGAAAAATGAATTTGGGTTGAAAGGAGGTTTGAGAGAGGTATTTGAGAGGGAAGTTGAAGTGTTTGAAAAACGGTCACATCTGTCAAATAAAGCTGAAAACACGCGATTCTCGCGGGTTAGACAGTAGCGAGCCAGTCGTGAAAAGGACCACTGAAGCTCAAAAGCTTTCGCGAGAAGCTGTTAGTTGCGAATAAGGCGCGAGATAGTCGCAAAACTCTCTGTGATTTTGTGACAAATCTAGTTTTTGCCTAAAAACCATTTCGCGAGAAGTGTTTAGTCGCGAAGTACTCGCAAGGCAGTAGCGAGAGTTTCTGTATGAAAATGTGACTATTTAATTTCCCTCAAGCACATTTCGCAAGAAGCTCTAAGTCGCGAGCTTCTCACGAAACCACCTTTGAACCAATTTTTGAACAAAAACACAAAAATGCATTTTGAACAAAAACTAAAAACATGAAAGTATAAAATCACTTTCAAAAACATATAAAACACTCAAAAATCTTTTTGGGTTTGATTAGCAATTATTTTAGCATACACGTCACATTTGAACATGTACAATCACACAAATGAGATAAGCATTATCTGAACAAAGTCTTGTGTGTTGTGTGTGAGTATCAAATGTGGAATAGTCCATAGACTAGAGTGAAACTTCAATGATCAATTCAATCAAGTCATACACAACTAGTACGAAGTCAAGTGGTTAATCTCAATGATAGAAATAAACATATATGACCTCCCACAAGAGAATGATTACAAATCATAGAAGCTTTTCATTTGGCTTCTGCATAAAACAGAACATTTGATCCTTTTTTGGATAATACATCTCTTTTTGAGATTGGTGCTTGAAATTTTTGATATTTCAACATGTAGAGTTGGCCTTTGGCTTTTTGAGTACCATACATTTCAATACAAAAAGTCGTTTTTCCTTTTTTCTAATCAAATACTAGTATGTGCGACAGGCTTTTACAGCTCTTAATCTCTTTTTCATTGTGAGATTTACATTTGGTGAGCTTTTATAGCAAAAACATAAAAATAAAGTGGGAAGAGATATAGGCATAAGTCTATACAAGTATCAAGACCATCAAGACTATTGACCAATCATTCATGACAAGTTTGAAAATCTATTTACAACAATCACACATAGATTTCAAGATTTCTCCCACAAATATTTATGTGCATACAGAACAAGCTAGGCTCGTAAATGCACTACGCCATTAGTACGAAGGTACTAGGCCAAACTCACATGTGATACACACAAAACAAGTGATCAAACTTTTTGAAGATTTTTCAATTTTTATGGGTTTTTGAATTTTGAACACACTCAAAAACAGAACATGAAAAATAAGATCAATAACAACAAGTAAAATCAAAACTTGTAAAAGAAAAACATGCTTTAAATAGAAAGCAATGCATGATAAAATGCATGAACCTATGTTCCTAAGCATTGGAATTATTGATGCATGGACATAGGAGATAATCATGCATGAGTATCCCTCTTCACCCACACGTCACGTGCGTTTGAGGTGATATCCCTATAGGATTGGGTACGTGAATTGTGACCTTCAAACCAGCTGTTGAAGTTTGCCAAACATGTAGTGAATGCTTTAATCATTTTCATTACGTTCATCACACCGGGCTCTCCATTTTGAGTTCTTGGTTGCCCAACAGCCCAATTTCTCCTGCCATCCCTTCGTCCTCTTGACCTTTGATCCCTAACATTATTCAGTGCTCTCAGTTGATGACAATTAGGTCTGGTGTGTCCTTGAAGTCCACAATGATGGCAAACATGATTCGTTCTGGGACCTCTTTGTGAGTTTGGAGGTGATCTCCATTTGGCTTCAGGCCTGACTATTGATTGGTTGCGAGGCTTATTCAACACTCGTTGGTCAGCCATATTCTTCTTCTTCTCCACATTTGCTTCCTCAACAGTGGGGACAACTCCTTTTGGATCTTTGGCCTTCACAAACTTTACTTCCTTGGTTACCTTGACATCCGAACTACTTTCTCCAGTATATCCCAACCTGGTTTTGTCGGAGAAAGTTTTTTAAGAAAAGATGACATCATCAAGCTTCTTGGTAGAGACTCGGTCTACTTTGGCATTTGCTTGAACCACCTCACGCTCAAGAAATTTCACCTTTGTGTAAGCCTTGGTTAACTCACCAGTCAACGTCTCAATCTCACACTTGGCCTCCTTATATCTTACTAGGAGACTTCTATAATCCTCCTCTGCTTTCTTCATCTTCTTCACAGCCGCCTTGGCCACCCTTGCATACTCTCCTGACTTTTCAAGGAGAGAGTTGTAATTTTCTTGAAGACCGGCTACCTCAACATCCGTTTCTTCTACAATTCCCATGAATTCCTCATCACTATGCTCCCCAAGTTCTTGCACAAGCAAATTCAAATCCTCTGAAGATTCAACATGAGCAATAGTCATAAATGCTGAGAAGTTCCCTTCTTCATCACAGCTGTCCTCCGAATCTGAGTTGGAAGACTCTAAATCACTGAGAGTTGTGGCATATGCCTTGCCCTTCATTCTCAAATAATTAGGACATTCTCTCTTGACATGTCCATGTCCATTGCACTCGAAGCAAGTGATTTCTTGAGTAGATTGAGAATCCTTCCCATCTTTCTTCCTAAATTCCTTCCTATCACCCTTGGGAGATGAAAACTTTCCTCGGTTGAAAGGCTTCCCACTGTTGTTCATCTTTAGAAATTTTTGGAAGTTCTTTGCAAGGAAAACTACTTCCTTCTCCACATCATCCTCTTCGAAGGGTTTATCCATTCTCTCGCTGATGGTTTTAAGAGCAAGGGATTTGCTCGATTTATGAAAAGGCAGTCCTAGCTCATATGTTTGAAGAGATCTAATTAGCTCTTGGATTTTGATCTCATCCAAGTCTTTACTCTCTTCTATAGCTGTAACTTTTGCTCGAAAACTCTCTGGTAAAGACCTCAAAATTTTTCTCACCACCTTAGAATCTTCAATCTTCTCTCCAAGATTGAGTTTGGCAATTACAATCTCATTGAACTTTCCATAGAAAGAATCGAAAGTCTCATCATCTCCCATCTTAAGTTCTTTAAATCTGGTGGTAAGCATTTGAAACTTCGTGTCCTTGACTTTCTTGGTACCCTCATAGGTCGTTTCAAGGATCGTCCAAGCTTCCTTTGCTTTTTTCACGTGCGATATCCTGTAAAACTCATCAGGGGACACACCACAGAATATAGCATTAATGGTCTTACTATTCGCATTAGCTAATGCAAGAGCTGCCTTGTCCCATTCGGACTTGGCAGTTATGGGTTTAACATACACATTCTCAACGGAATCCCATATGGACTCATCAACAGCAGACAAGAAAGCCCTCATTCGGACCTTCCAAAAAGCATAGTTGCCTCCATCAAAAAATGGTAGGGCATTAATAGATTGTGACCGGTCTATCACAAAGGGTCAAGGATCACACTCAAGTATTTAAACCACAGCGAGTATACCCGCTCTGATACCAATTGAAAGCTCGAAATGTGTGAAAACACAAGAGCTTTTTTAGACCCCAAATCAAAGTTACGGCTTGGTTGATTTTACACTAACTTAATACTAAGTGCGGAATAGTATAAACACAAGCATACAAGCAAGAGAGCTACTCTAATCCATATTTAAAGCAACACAGCAGTAAAATGAAATGAACAAGAGTAGGGAAGAGAGATGCAAACACAGATAACACCGAGACGTGTTATCGAAGAAGAAATCGAAGAACTCGGCGAAAAACCTCTCGGCCGCCCTCCAAGCGGTAATCAATCCACTAGACAATTAGTTGGGATACATGGGTGAGCAAAAGACCCTCCAAGCCTAATCTACCCTCTGTAACTAAGCCCTCCAAGCTCCTACTCCAACAAGGCTTCTTGGAACCGTGTCTTGTCTAGCACTCCGAATCCCGCAACAAGCTCCATGTTGTATCTACCATCCTTGGCTTCTTCCAATGCTTCTCAGCAGTACCAAAAACCTCACTTGACACTCTCAAAGGGTGTGGTAAGTATTTGTGTTATCAACCTCTCAATGATATGGAAATGGAGAGATAGGAGATGAGGAAATTCCACAAACAAATGTGTAGAAAATTATTGATATAACAATTTCTAACTCTCAAGTGTTTTTGCTAGAGTTTTCTCTCAGAAGCTCTCCTTTACATTTGTGGGTAATGAGGGTATATATAGTGTGGGTTCAGAAAGTGTGTATCAGATAGTACAATTTGGCAAACAGAAAGTTTCACGGGTGTCTCGCGGGAAGTCCTTACCCGCGAGCTACTCGCGAAACACAACTGTCTCCATCTGTACTGACTCTTCGCATTCCAGTCATGTGCAAGGCACATGCTTCCTTTCGCGGGATGCTTAGTCGCGAGATACCCGCGAAAACCCTCCTGACTTCAATTGCTTGAGTCTTCACACTCTCTCTCACTATCACACAACCCTTACAATAAATTCCCACAACAAATACAGGGTACATAAGATTGAATAAAATTACAATCAAATTTGACACGGAATAGAAGTCAACAAAATACATATTTGTAAATCACAATTTTACACAAGGAAAAGCAAGAAAAATACAAAGAGTTCACGATAGTGAATAAAAACACTAAGGAAAACAAATAGACACAAGCAGCCACTAAGCTATTCTAATAGACGAAAGAAAATCCATAAGAGTAGAACAATATGAGAAACCCCAACACCAAGACCAATCAAAGAGGGTCCGTTGGCATAAATTTAATAACTGAACCACAATTTTACCCTTATCCTCAAAAGACCGCCGACTCCGTTCAAGTAGTCCACATTAAATAGTAGTACAGTACTCTTAAAAAAAACAAAGACCGTTTGTTCTTTAAATAGTACAGGACTCGGAGAAACAAAGAGTAATGTTAATAGTTTCTAGCAACGTGAACAACCTCATCACCGACAAGAGAGACGTCAAATGGTCTTTATCAAAAAAAAGAAGAAGAAGAGAGAATGGTCAGATTGAGATCAGGTACCATACTTGAATATATAGTATCAGTGGGTTACATTTTGTCATTTTAATTTAAAATATTTTTATAAAAATAATGTCAACGGCATAAAAACTTTTAGAAATTATAAAATTTCATATATTTACATTTTTTTATGACTTAATATATTCAATTTTTTATTATTAAATTTTACTTAATTTAAATTTCTTAACAAAATATCTAAAAATAATTCTTGAAGTCACCACTATATATGAAAGGCTATTAAAACTTGTTAACTCAACTATTGTGAAAAATCTTGTCTATCGTTAAAATAAAAAAAAAAAAATATATATATATATACACATTGTTAGTAATCGTTCATTGTATGCAGAAAATGAATCTTAATTTTTTTCAGCATTTCTTGGTAGTTGAATATAAATTTTCATTTCTTTGTTGATTAAAATTTTTAAATTGAATATATATTTTCTAAAATAAAACAACATCAAATACAATAATCTATTCACTTCCTTTTGAAAAAAAAAAAAAAAAAAAATTCTAAATTGTAATCTATAAAATAAAATTAACAACATACTTTGATCCTGAGAGAAAAATTAACACACGTGTCTTATATCTATGGTTATGGTAGATTTATTATTCAATTTTTTTTTCTAAAGAAATATTAATTATTCAAATTTAAAACATCAAAATTCAAAAAAATTTTCTAAAGAAATATAGTCTAAGAATAAATGAATACTCACCTTTTCAGGATCAGCAACGATAAGTTCATTGTTGTGACCAAAAGCGATTCCCAAGGGTCTCCCACCGGTGTTGACCCATTTCTCCACAACCGAGTCAGCCGCCGCATCGTTTACAGTGACTCGGCTGATCCACCCGTCAGCACAGCCCGTGTAGATGACTCCTGACTTGGCATCATAAGCTACATCTTCTGGAGCTATCAAATTCCCAACACCCACAAACTCAGACATTCTGAGCATGTGGTCGTTACGTGCTGGCACGGTTATGACGTGCCGAGTCAACTCGTCAGGTGGCAGAGGAGCCGGGTCGAACGAGTCCAGTTGGTAGAGAAATGTCGCCGCCACAACGGGGACCAATACTGTGACTAAGAAAGTGAAGGGCCATGAGCTTTTTTGTTTGGTAAAAGTGGCTTTAAAGGGTCTGGGTAGGGAAGCTGAGTCTGGGTTTTTTGACTCGTCCATAGTTTGTGGAACTCGGTGATTGATTTTGTTCTGTTTCAGAAGATGATAGTAGTACTTTTCATTAGTGTGAGAGAGTTTTTCGAGGAGAGCTACTGACCTTAGAGATCTAGACCTTGTAATACCATATATCACTCAGTTTAATCGGTAAAATTTTTGAAAATATTACTTCAAATGGTAAGGTTTATTGTGCTCGAACAAGTAATCATTTCCATCATATGTTTGTAACACTATCATGTCTAAAAAGTTTTAAAAAAAAATTGGTAAATTTCTTGTTATTGAATAAAATATTTATAATTCAAACTCATTCACTATCTTAACCTTTTTTTTTTTTTTTTTTTTGAGAATCACTATCTTAACCTAATTATAATCATTTTGGAAGGTTAAATAAAAACATGGAAAACAACGTCAAATTAGTTTTTTTTTTTTTTTTTTTTTTTTTTTTTTTTGTTGATAATCACAACGTCAAATTAGTTACTAACAATAATTATAGGTGGAACCCTTTGGACCTACCCGTATCAAATCAACTAATAAAGAAAACAATATCAAATCATAAACTCGGCTTTGTGCTAGCATATTTGGCTTAGCTGTCAGTCCTCAACCCCATTTAAACATCATAAACTTGTCTTTGCTTTAACATGGTTGCCGGTTGGCTTCATCCAAAGTAACATTTATTGGCAACCTTTCGAGTACATCTAGGGCTCCACCCTATGAATTGACTACAATATGTCAATATCAACTTGCATTCATTTTTATTTTTTTTTGGAAGAGTGCATTCTTTTTTTTTCCCCTACTTATGTTTAAATATTGATGATATTTTTTCCTACTTATGTTTAAATATAGGATCCGACTTGTGTCCAGTGAAAATTTTCACTGGACAAGGCAGAATTCGAACACGTGTCTGTAATTCAATGTGTCTAGTGAAAATTTTCACTGGACACAAGCCAAAAAGTACATAAAAAAGCTTTATATTCTTCTGAAAAAAAAAAAAAAAAAGCTTTATATTTATCATATGATTCATGTCATATCAATATCATCAGAATTTTCATCTTAATTTTGAATAGACGTTTCTCTAATTAAATCCATTACACGGCAATACAAGCGAGCAACCAACTCTGCTATTAATTTCTTCATTAAAAAAAAGTGTACTAATAATTTTTGTTGACAAACATTTGAAAAAAGTGTACTATTAATAAAGACTTTTATATATATATATAGGATTGGGTTCAAATTATATGTAATTCTAAGTAATGTTACACCACTCAATAACTTTATTAAATTCATATTTTGAAAATTCAACCGTTGAATTACATGTTCTATATGTTCTTAACGTACATGCTAATTTTCATGTCAATCGGATGTGATTTACCATTCGATCTATAAACTCATCTTTTATGCATTATTTTAAATTAAAAAAACTTGAATTTAAACAATTGATTGATGATATATTGACATGGCTATTAATCTTTGATTATCTTTAAATTTTGTAAGCGTGGAGAATATGTAAAGATAATGTAATCCAGCAGTAGATTTATCAAAATTCACATATAATCAAAAAATATTGGGTGGTGTAACATTGAAAGTTACACCAGGTGTAACTTAAATCTAGCTCATATATATATATATATATATATATATAGCTAAAGCTAAGATAAAATTTAATTAGATTTCAAATTGGAATTCAATTAGAGTCTAATTTTATGCCACGTGTCCCATCTAATCTAAACTTTTAAATTTTTATGCTAAGTGAATTAATTTAGTATAAAAATTAGATTTCAATTAGAGTTTAATTTTGCGTCACGTGTTTCATCTAATTTAAGTTTTTTAATTTTTGTACCAAGTAAGTTAATTCAGTGTAGAAAGTGAGGAGTTCATTACTAACTAGTATATATATATATATATATATATTCTAAACCAATGCTTAGAGAAAATTCAATCTTGACAACTCTCTAGGATTTGTGCTAACTGGAGTAAACCTCATTACCACTGGTTCTTAGATCGAACAACTCTCTAGGATTAGACTATATTGTCAACCTTTGTGTTGGAAGCAATTCCACACACAAAAGTTCAAGAACAATCTTCTAATAATACATTTCTTTTACCATCACACAAGCACAAATTCCATTTGCACAAGGAAAAAAAATATGTGGGAGAGGAAGAACACTTTTAGGAGAAGAAAGAATAGTGTTATTATACAACAATAAAATAATAAATTAGCTTACAAATAATGGGTGCCCTTAGAGTGTTTGGGTGCCCTTAGAGTGTTTGTTAATGGACAATTTTAGGAAAATTTTAATACTACTTTCATGGAAGTATAAAAAGTTGTTTATTTCAATGGAAAACCTTTTGTGAAGATAATTTTATGCATTTTCCTAAATTTGGTAGTATTAGAAAAAATTTGTTAAAGGAAAACTATCTCTCAAACTTCCCTTATTTAACTTGGCATGTGATAGAATTGTTTTTCACTAACATGTTTTTGGAAAAAAATAGTAAAACACTATCTCACGTGATAAAAACTAAATAAGAAAAATAGTTATATCTCATGCAAAGTTAAATAAGAAAAGTTAAGAGATAGTTTTCTAACTCATTTTAAGGTTACTACCAAAAATAGGAAGATGAGATAATTTTGAAGAAAATACTTTTTGAAAAGAGAAATGATATGTCCATAACATTTTCACAACAAATCCTAAGTGACAGGTTGTTACTGGTTATTGGGCAAAAAAGTAATCTTAATGTTAATTTCAAATTTGAACCAATAACAACTAACAATTTGTGATTTGTTGTAAAAATGTTGTGGACGTAGCATCTCTCTTTTGAAAAATGATTCAATTTATAAAAAATATTAATCTCGAAACAAATAGAGCATTACTTTTTTCTTTTTCCATAAAAAGTTTCTAAAAGTAGTTTATAAACTAATGCCCTTAGATCATTTATTAACTTTTCCCTACAAATAATGCTAATCGGATTCAGATTCTCTAAATTTCTTAGGGTACTCTATCAATAGATTTCTTTAAATCATAACCACACTTTAATTATTGAATGGTCTAGATTCTGCCATGTCAGCATTCCACTAACAATATTCTTAAAATAATAAAATAATGTTGCAAACAAAACAATTAAAATTATTGTTAGCGCAATATTGACATGACAAAATCTAGACCATTAAATCATTAAAGAATAGTTAAGATTTAAGGAAATCTATTTGGTAGAGTACCCTAGAAAATCTAGAAGATCTGAATCCAATCTCCATCTATCTAATTCAGGCACAAACAGTTATAAAAGCTCAAAATTTTGGAAAATAATTGGGAAAAAAGAAGAAGCAAAAGACCCAAGATAATTAAAACTTATTTGGACCCACAAAGACTATAGGTGGAACGCATATGTAATATTGATAAGACTTAAGCTCACAATAGGCCTCATATTTTGAGATATATATAAAAAAAAAAAATGTGTTCAAAGTGGCTTATAAACACAAGAAAAATATCACTCCAAACCAATGTGGAATTCAAAGTAAAAATTATTAGGTTTATAGAACGAGTGCTAAAGTGGTGCTCATAACTAATAAAACGCTATCACTTATACAACTATAATACCATCAAATGATTCTTTATTTTTTATTTCTTGTATTGCTTAGAAAGCTGACTTACATATTTGCATAAATTCCAAGTCAACTCGTCAAGTTCCAGACGACTCGGGTCGAACAAGTCAGGTCGATACTTAGTAGAGCTTTGGGGGACCAATGCAACATTGTGACAAAAAAAAAAAAAAAAAAAAAAAAAAAAAGGGCCATGGCCCATGAGCTTGAACAAAGTTTCTCTTCAAACTAATTTTGAGAGAAACTCTTCAAACTTCTCATATATTTCTTTTTTGGGTGTGAATTTTGAAAATCTAACCGTTGAATTTTATGTTCTTATGTTCTTAACATGCATATCAAATTTCGTTCAAATCGGATATTATTTACTATTTGATCAATTAATTTATTTTTTATATACAACTTTAGATTACAAAAACTTGAAATTACAATATTTATTTGATGACATAGCAATTAATTTTTGATTTTTTTGAAATTTTGTAAGTATTAAGGATGTAATAAGAACATGCAATCTAACGGTTAAATTTTCAAAATTCACACTTAATATAAATATATATAATGAGTTTATAAGGTTTCTCTCCAAACTAATTTGGAGAGAAACTTTGTTCCATGAGCTTTTTCATTTGCTAGAAGTGGCTTTTAGTGGGCTCGGGTAGGGAAGCTGAGTCGGCGTTTTTGGAACTCGTCCATAAATTTGGAAACTTCAATGCCACAAGGAGGAATGGACTATTCAACTGCAAATGTATATCGTTTTCCACTTTGTCAATGTCAAGGTGGTTATTTAAATTCTCTGTGCAAATAAAAATAATATAATGTTGTTAATGTAAGAAACAATAATTTGATTGATCGAACCTTATGTATCAATTAAAATAATTCAGCAAAAAAAAAGTATCAATTAAAATAATTAAATTTCCATAAACTATTAAAACAATTAGAAGATTAGAAACATTGAAAACCCATTATTATAGTTTTGCTTAACTTTTTGAGTTCTTTAGGGTCTGTTTGTGATCTGCTTATTTTGTTAAAACTGAACACTTTTTGCTGAAAATATTATAGATAAAGGTAAATATTAGTTGGAAAACTATATTATAGTGGAACCCATGAATAATACCAAAAAGTATAATGAGACCCATAAATAATTGTAAAAATAAACTGAATAATAAAATAAATTAGCAAAAAATAAACTAGTCAAACAGACACGTATCATAAATAAACTCACAATTTTTGCCATAATTCCTTTATATGACAGACTGGTAGTCTGTGACTTACTTAGTCACTTTTAAATAAATACACTTCTTTTTGTTCTTTGTCAATTAGAATCGGTCAAGAGCTACGACAAAAATCGTGCTTTTTTTGTGATATTTAAACTCTTTTTGAAACTTTTAACAACTGGTCAAAACTCAAAATACATGGCCATTTTTTTGTTAATACTGGTTAGGGCAGTATTACTGTAGTAATTAAGGTCAATTCTAGATTTTATTTGTATTATAAAATATAGATATGAATCATTTGATTTTTAAAGTATTTAGAGATTTACATTAATCAAAAGAGACATTAAATTTAAGAATTTTGATAATTATGTCGAAAAAAGTTAATCTCATTCGTTTAAGAATTTTGATCAACTACAAAGTTAGGGTAGTTATTTAACATATAAATATTTATTTAACTATAATAGTTTTTTAGTACCTACTTGCTAAAGACAATATATCTATTCTCTAAAAACTTCTAAGAATGATAACGAATATCATCATCTTCCAACAATAAATAACTAAGTTTTGCTAAGAATTTAAAAAAAAAAAAAAAAAAAAAAAAAAAGATAACAGAAGGCTTGTGTCATCGAATATCATCATTCTATCTTATTAAGAATTTTTATCATTTAAAACTCAAAATACGTAAAGAAAATTTTTAGGATGTTAAAATTTAGCAGGAGTAATTTAGACATTACACAATAAAATATTTTAAGAATCATAAGCTTTCATTAGGGTTTAACTGAGAGAATAACAATATGACATATTTGCTCTTTTCCAAAATATTAAGGGAAAAATTGCATAATTTTAAAGTTTAAGGAAGAATTGTAAACTACCCCAAACATAAAGGATGAAAAATGTTTTTTTCCTAAGTTTTTGTTTTTGTTTTTGCGTGCAAAATTATGTGTTTTTACTTAAAATAATGTGTAAAGAAAAAAATATACAAAAAGTCAACTCAAAAAAATTGTATGTGGAATAGTGAATTTTGGCTCAACAAAGTTGATTAAACCAACAAAAAATTTCTAAAAACACAACAGAAAAACACAACATTTTCATAATTTATAATTTTGTTATATTTTATTTTAACTTGTAAAGAATTGACAGTTCAGCAATTTTGAAAATATTGCGACAACATCAAGATGTCTTAACATTTTTCACACAAAAAAATGTTATGTCTATGACATTTTCACAACAAATCATAAGTAATAGGTTACTACAGGTTGTTATTGGTGGACAAAAAAATAGTTTCATTGGTAAGTTTAAAGTAGAACCAATAACAATTTACCATATTTGATTTGTTATGAAAGTGTTGTGAAAATTATTGTGGACAAACCAAAAATAATATAGCAAATAACTACAACTTTATGCATTCACACAAAAAAAAAAAAAAAAAAAAGAAAAAAAAGGCCAGAAAGTTAAACAAACCATAACTACTGTAGCGAAATTACTGTAACTTTTTCCATTCACTCTTTTTATATAATATATATATATATATAGAAATATACATTGCACTTACAATGTAAATTTATATTGTAAACACATAAAAATTAGTAAATGTTGTACACATTTGCAAAATTTGTACAATTTTTTTTTTTTGCAAATGTATATAATATTTGCTACTTTTTGTGTGTATACAATGTAAGCTTATATTACAAGTAGAAAGTAAACATATAAAGATCCTTTAAAAGAAAAAAACAAGCTCAAACCAAGTTGGTGAACTTGAAGGAAAAAAAAAAAAGGAGGAAAAAGGCAAGTCACTAAACCAAAAATACTATTCATAACACTATTCATAAGCTTATTCGCTCTTTTTATATATAGGGAAAAAGTGCACAAATTGATGATTGGGAAAAAATAAAAATAAAAAAGTAAAAAAAAAGCGATGAACAATACATATTGAACAAACCAAAAGTACTGTAGTTTGTACACATTCACCCAACAAGTGTCACAACATTTGCACAAAACATTTATTTTTAGTTGTAGTTGGTCACAGTTTCATATTTTATTATTTTATTTTGATTTATAAGAAATTGACACCTCAATAATTGTGAAAATATTGTGAAATTTGTTGTGTTAGTATAACAATATATATGCGGGTTCTTATAAATATTTAAAAGGAAAAAAAAGTACAAACGGAAGACTGAAGAAAGAAAAAAAAAAAAAAAAAAAAAAAAACGTTGTAGCTATTGTAGCTACAGTGCCACTTGAACAAACCAAAGTGGCACTGTAGCAACTATTCAAAACTTGGGGAAAAAAATGGCTCACTACACCAAAAGGGGCACTGTAGAGGCATTGCCTCTTCTTATATAGTTAGTAGAAAAAAGAGCACAAATCGATGATTGGAAAAAAAAAAAAAAAAGTACATATTGAACAAATCAAAAGTACTGTAGCTTTTACACATTCACCTAACAAGTGTCACAACATTTTCACAAAACATTTATTTTCAGTTGTGGTTGGTCACAGTTTCATATTGGCAGAAATGCAAAACTGGCCCTCTAACTTTAAGCCTTTTTCATTTCAGTCCTTTAACTTTCAGTTTTATCATTTCAGTCCTCTAATTTTTAATTTTTGTCAATGTGGTATTCTGTTAAAGCTCAGTTAGCTGATGCCGTTAAGGTTTTTTTTTTTTTTTTTTAAATTTTGAAATTAAAAGAAAATAAGAAAAATCTGTAAAAAAAAAAAAAAAACATGTAAAGGGAACGACGGACTCAACAACCGACTGGGAATCGGAGCTAATCCCGAAGCTCGACTCAGCCGGGTACCATCAACTCAACTCGCAGACATCGTTCAAGTCCCAACTCAGCACCCTTAGCGTCCCTTACCTCGCCAAACGCCTCCCTTTTTGCATTGTGTCCAACCGGAAATACTCGTTTCCGCCATCCCGTTATGGCGTTCCGGTGGCTGCGATTTTGAGCCCAGGCTCACTCAGTGGGGCGAAGTGCAAGCCGTGCATGCCGGCGTGTCAAGACACGTGCATGGTCAACGTGATGTTATCGCTTTACAAATGGTGGAGCTAGACCAACTGGAGGAACGGGATGCTTCAGCTCTGCGACTCTCATGGGGACTGGGAAAAAGGGTGGGAGAAAATTTGACCGAGTTGCCAAAAAAAAACTCACTGACTCGAGGAAGCGAGTTGGGAGAGTCCAGAGGTGGGAGTTGAGGAGATGAAGAAAAAGAGGAGTGCAAGTTGGGAGAGTCCAGAGGTGGAGGTGATGAAGTAAAATGTTTTTTTTTTTTTTTTTTTTTTTTTACAGATTTTTCTTATTTTTTTAATTTCGAAATTAAAAAAAAAAAAAAAAAAAAACCAAAACGGCGTCATTTCAGCACCCTTAACAGCAGCAGCTAACTGAGCTCTAACGGAATACCACATTGACAAAAATTAAAAGTTAGAGAACTGAAATGACAAAACTAAAAGTTAAAGGACTGAAATGAAAAAGACTGAAAGTTAAAAGGTCAGTTTTGCATTTTTGCCTTTCATATTTTATTATTTTATTTTAACTTATAAGAAATTGACACCTCAATAATTGTGAAAATATTGTGAAATTTGTTGTATCAATATAAGATATATATAAAAGAAAAAAAAAGTACAAACAGAAGACTGGGAAAAAAAAATGTAGCTACTGTAGCTACAATGCCGCTTGGTACTGTAGCTACTTTTCAAAAAAAAAAAAAAAAAAAAAAAAAAAAAAGGGCAAAGTGGCTAACCAAAATGGAACTATAGATGAACAGTGAAAAAATACTGTAGAAAAAAGAGCACAAATCAATGACTGGGGAAAAAAAAAAAAAAAACGATGAACAGTACATATTGAACAAACCAAAAGAACCGTAACTTTTACACATTCACACAACATGTGTCACAACATTTTCACAAAAAATTTATCTTCAGTTGTAATTGGTCACAGTTTCATATTTTATTATTTTATTTTGACTTATAAGAAATTAACACCTCAATAATTGTGAAAATATTGTGAAATTTGTTGCGTCAGTATAACAATATATATGCGAGTTCTTATAAATATTTAAAAGAAAAAAAGTACAAACGGAAGACGAAAAAAAAAAAAAAAACTGTAGCTACGGTGATACTTGAACAAACCAAAAGTACTATAGTTTTTACACATTCACCTAGTGTCACAACATTTTCACAAAACATTTATTTTCAGTTGTAGTTGGTTATAGTTTCATATGTTATTATTTATTTTGACTTATAAGAAATTGACACATCAATAATTGTGAAAATATTGTGAAATTTATTATATCAGTATAACAATATATATAAGAAAAAAAAAGTACAAACGGAAGACAAAAAAAACTGTAACTACTGTAGCTACAGTGCCGCCTAGTACTGTAGCTACTATTCGAAACTTAAAAAAAAAAAAAGAAGGCAAAGTGCTCACCAAATTTCCACGGTAGATGAACAGTGAGATACGTTGAATGTACAGTATATAAACACTGTAGCAACATAGCAACTTTTTATATAGTTAATAGAAATTGATAAAATGACAAAGAAAGAGACTTTTCGTTTTTTGAGAAACGACAAAAAAAGAGATATGATCAAAAGACTATTGGTGATAAAGCAAGAAATAATGGAATTTTGCTATTGAACCCCCTAGGATACAATAATTTATTGCCTACTTCATGGTTGAAACTCTAGATTTGTTTACGCAGGTTGCAGCCCTAGCCCTTAATGTCCCAGCAATGCATGAGCTACATTTCGCAGCTCCAATGGCAGGAGCTCTTCTCTATACACTTGATACACGCTGGACTCCATATGTATTAGTATTGGCATTTTGACGAATTATGAGTGTTGTTGTGTTTTGGAATTGTAATTCAAAATTAAAACAAAGACCCAAGATCAGCTTTAAAAAGCAAATCTTTTGTGACTTCGTGTGCGTTTGGTTTAGAATTAAAAATTAAAATTATTTTACTATTAAGCTTATTTTTATTACTTTTCATCAAAATGGAAGAATTGGGTTTTGGTGTGTCTCACTTAGTCGCTTGTATGGCCTAACAGAAACATATGGTCCAGGAACTTCTTGCACATGGAAATCTGAATGTGATTCAGTGATTCTCTACCCCTTGTTAAAAGATACCAACTAAAATCTCAACAAGGAGTGCAACATCTTGAATTGGATATGGTTATGTAAAAGATCTGATTACAATAGCTGATGGTAAAACTATAGGGGAAATAGAAGCACAGGTACGGTACGGTACTTATGGCGATCTGTAATATGAAAATTTCTGAAAAACTAGGATACAATACTGATGGAATACATATATTAATTAATTATTAAATATATTTTTATTTTTATATTTTTATATAATTCTAAGTATTTATTTTTCATATATTGTTAAGTATATATCAACTTAAAAGTAATAGTGAATAATAGAGTGAATCCAAGGCCATTAATTAATGTTTATAATACAAGACAAGATTCAAAAGACTAAATAAAAGATAACTAGATAAGTGTTCAACATTGAAACTAATATATGAAAAATATAAATTAAAACCTTTCCAAGTTATGGCTAACTCTTACTATATATGGGGTTTGGGTTACAACCATGTCAAAGTTGTATCATGGGTGCTAGGTGCATTGACACTTCTTTTCTTTTTTTTAAATGCTAGGACATGGGGTTTTTTTAAAAAATAACTATAAAACACGTGCTATATTATAATTTAGACAACATTTCAAACTTATTGCATTTCTAACAATTCGAGTTCAGTGGACTCGATTTACCACAAAAAGCTGACGTGGACAAAGTAGGAAATTGAGTTTATTGAACTCGATTTCTATACATAGAAATCGAGTTCAATGAACTCAATTTCTGTGTACAGAAACCAAGTTTAACAAACTCGATTTCTACACATAGAAATCGAGTTTAATAAACTCGATTTCTATGTATAAAAACCGATCAATAAAACTAAGAATCTGCTCATCATTTCTGCTCAAAAAATCTCAACTCAAACATTACACCCCAAAAAAAAAAAAAAAAGAACATAAGAAACAGAAAAAAAAAAGATTACAACATCGGAGCGGAGGGGCGACGGCATCGGAGCGGAGGGACGGCGACGGCGACGGAGTCTCAGCTCCGGTCATTCTTGCTCCATCGCCGTCCGTCTCTCTCAAATTCGGTCATTCCCGCTCCGTCACCGTCCGTCTCTCTCACTCTCATTCCCTCTTCTTTCGTGTAAAACGTCATCGTCTTTGGCGCCCCCGATGTTGAAACGGGAAGCTTTGATAGAAAGAAGAGAAGGAGGGAGTTGGAAAGTGAGTGGCGAAGGAAGGAGAGGAGGTTGTGGGTTTGGAGGAAAGGTGGTGGTGGGTTTGGCAGAGAGGAGAAAGAGAACAGAAAGGGTTTTGGGTTTTGGGTTGAAGAAGAGAGGACCCAATATGGGTTTTGATGATGAGTCTGTGAGGAGAAGTGGAGGTTTGAAAACTAATGGGAAGAGGGTTTTCCGGTCCGCCGATACTTCCATTTTTCACTCACTTTTTACCCTATATATTTGGTCGAAGAAGCTGGAGCTGATGGAGGAATGATGAGCAGAACTGGGTTTCTATACATAGAAATCGAGTTTATTAAACTCGATTTCTATGTATAGAAATCGAGTTCAATAAACTCGATTTCCTACTTTGTCCAGGCCCACTTTCTGGGCAAATCGACTCCACTGGACTCGAATTGTTAGAAATGCAATAAGTTTGAAACGTTGGTTAACTTATAATATAGTATGTGTTTTATAGTTATTTTTTTAAAAAACCCTAGGACATGCATGCAAAACAGCAAAAGTATCTAGTACGGACTTGTATTGAATACAGGTATTCAAAGTAAAAATGGAGTATATGTGCTTTTTAGATTAAAGGAAACACAATGACAAGTGGATACTCAAAGGATTTGAAAACAACATAAAGAAGCATTCAATGGCGAATGGTTTCGAAGTGGGCATTTAGCGGTGAAATATGATGATAATTATATTGAAGCAAACGACCGGTTGAATGACGTAATAATTTCTAGTGGGGAATACATAAACACAGTTGAGGTAGAAACAATTTAGTTTAGTCATCCTGCAATTCATGGGGCTAAACGCCTTGAGCATTTGTGAAGTTATAAGAGGGATATGATGATGTTGATCCTCAAGAAATAATCAAGTTTTGTCAAGATCATTTACCACATTATATGGCTCCTAGGATTGTCATTTTGAAGATTTGCGAAAAGCAGCAGGAAATATACAAAAGTTTATTTTTAGAGAAAAATAAATGGCTATGGGCTGCCTTTCTTGGGGAAAAAAAAAATTATATAGCAAGTGGTGTGGCATGTTAATCTCCAAGAAATGTAAATTTTCATTATTTGTTCTATAATAAATGCTAAGAAATTCTATTTAGTCACTAAAGAGCTTTAAAGGGGCCCCTAAAGTTGAAAACAATCTTAAGGTTAAAACTTAAAACTAAAATTTGTGACTTTTAGGGAAAAAAAAATAAAAAATCTGCAATTTACCGTTTATCATTTATAAATTCTAGACTTTATAACACTATTCACTATTAATTCGTAAAACACTCAAATTGTTACAGGGTTTTTCAATTAAAACTTTATGTTACAAAAGCTTTTACAGTTAAAACTCTATCTCCTACCGCAGGTACGCATAATATCAAACAAGTACACGTAATCTCTACTTCTTACAATAATGACAATTAAGCCAAACATATATACATAGCCTCCAACCTCTCGAGTTTCATCCACCAGATGAGAGAGGGTTGCTCCATAAGACGGTTTCATGAGATACTTACTCGATATCAAGAGTAAAAACCATATAGAGTTTTAGTTTATCTATGGCAGCATATCCCAATTATTTTAAGGTACCATCAAGGGTGCTACAGCAACAAGTACTTGGTCTTGTTCACCAAATTCTCATGTGGTGGCCTGGGCAAGATATTGTTTCAGGTTGAGGCGAATAATGTAGGGAAGGACAACTGAACCACAGTACAAACGATTTCCTATCTTGATCCCACTTGAAACCATTGCCAATCCAGGATCATAGTAATGGGCAATGGGATTTCCTGCCAAATCAATGGCTAGAACCCCACCATTCTTCTCTATACGTGGTCTTCCTATGTACTTCTCCACGATTATTAGAATCTTCCTGATGAAAGGGTATCTGAATGCTATATCAAATTCAAGCGTATGTCCCTGCCAGTATTGCACACAAAAAGGTACTCACTAGATGTTAGGAGCACTTAAATTCATCTATAAAAAAAAAATAAAAAAATAAAAGACTATAAAAAAAAATTAATATTTGCATTACTCAATTCGGAAAACAATAATGAATAAAGTTCATCAGACATTAAAAAAAAAAAAAAAAGACCTTTGCATTATTATTAGTGTTCGAATTAGGAGTTATATCATATATGCACAGCTCTCCTGTTCCTAAATATCACTAAACTATGGTTGTTTATGTTGTCTAGGGTGATTCTTCACTCACTTCAATAATCCAAAGAACCATGGGACTCCAACTTTGTCTCTGTTGATTTCAACAGTCTAAGAACCTCACATACGAGAGAGAGAGAGAAGGATACTTCTTTTAGAGGTAATTGTTCTTACCTTTTTCTTTTTTTTTCCCTCTTATGCAATTGCTCTCGATGGGGGGCTATAGATAGGCAAATCCCGATTGATGGCCATTCAAGGAGTTGTGTCTAAGCATCACACCCCTTGAATGTTACATCATCTATGGAGTAACTCTTCAAGTGTTATTCCCAAGCCTCGTGAATTAGGGTGCTGCTCCTATGGATCTTGGCATGCCCAACTGATAGGTGCCTAGACTAATCATTAGTCATGCTTATAGAATTCCTTTGAACCAACATTCCTACAATCAACCGCGAACATTTCATATCTCTATTGTATTATTTCTTTGAATACTAGTAATTATAACACCAAAATATCCCTTTTCATCCTCTTGGCATAATCAATGTAAATTAAGCAAGGATCCTAATTCAGTTTTGTATCTTATGCATTATTAACACAAGAAATTAATTAAAAACTGAGTCTTACACACACTGCTTAAATTAGAATTCTATTACCAAAAGTTTCCTTATTTTATTCTAAGTTATTTTAGTTATCTATCATAATTTTTGGCTTTGATAAAATTTCAGTCTTGTACAATTTGCTACTGTCAAATAACTTGAAGGTTTTTTTTTTTTTTTTTTCATTATCTATCTTATTGTTTATTTTCATTGATATTAGTGAAGTTTTTTATTTAATTTACATATGAATCTTAAGTAAATTAAGCTTTGCACAAGCTTAGTACTAGTTTAAAAATATAGGCAGTTTTTTTCCACGGAAAGTATGAAGTAAGAATCGATTTACCCTATACAATGCAATCCAATATTGACCTTCTCCATCATATCGAATGTTATCTGGCAAGCCTGGCAGATAATCAATAAATTTGTCTACTTTTCCTTTCTCCTTGCCTTGTATGTGATATTTTCCACACCTTCTCCTGCATTAGCAACCCATTTGGAATAATCAGAACTCCCACCGTGCAAAACAAAAATTCAACTGTCATTAATTTTAGTCTTTGAACAATAGAAGTTGTTAGAATAACAATTAAATTCATTGTTTTCTAACGGCTTTAAGCTTTTGGGACTGATGAGGATTTATCATAGTATCAGAACAAGTAATCTAAGCTTCAATGTGTTAGGTCTCACTAATCTAGGGAGTCTAGCACCATATGTATGTTGAAACCAGCTGCAACAGTCTGCAACATTATGCAGATCATGTAGAAGAAAGGCTTTAACAACTGTTGTGGTGGTAACTTATCATAGTATATTGAGTTCAAACTCTGTCCCCAACTTATCCGACAGCCATAACTTTTTAGTAGTGGTGGTAATTTATCAGAAGCAACCATATGGGGTCTAATAAAACAATTTCTTCAAGACTGAGAATCAGCAAACATACATTGGGGTTTCGCAAAAGATCACATAATTCTGATCAGGTGAGACTACTACACCATTGGCAAAGTAGAGGTTGTGGACCAGTACCTTGGTGGTTTTAGTTGCTGGATCATAACTCAAAAGTCTACCATTGGGTTTACCTTCCAAAAGGTCCCAATTGGCCTTACTTACACTATATTTATATGAAGCATCTGTGAAATAAATTATGCCATTGTGTGCCACATCTACAGCGTTTGTCGTTTTGAATTTTTGTCCCTCAGCCTCATCTGTCAACAGCTCCACCACACCGTCTGCTGTCACATTTAGAAGGCCCTGTTATACATCACATTTCATTAATATAAAACACCTAACAACCATTGGTTTCGGAGGACTAAGGAGCACTTAACAAGCATGGAAGTTTTTCTGTAACTTGTGCTAAAATTACTAAACAGAGATTAATTATATTAATTTGTTAGGTAATGTTATAGATAGAACCATTTTTTTTATAATCAATTATTATAACAACTGAGGGAGGAAGGATTTAAACCCGAATTCTTCTCATAAAAAAAATAATTAGGCAATGCCACTTAACTACTAGGCTCTTAATCACAACTTATTGAGTTGTTATTGGGCTTGGCTTTTTTGGAGTATTGTAGCATTGATAAACCCTCTAACTTTGTCCTTATGAGTTATATGGACCTAAAGAATTTATATTTATCAAAAAAAATTAATTTCTATAGGAACATTAAACAATTTGAGAAAGGTGATGCCTTATTTTATTTTATTCTTAAAAAAAAAAATACTATGATATATTTCACCATATTTTGGGATTTGGGTAAAATATAAAAACCATCTATGAGATGAGATTTTGATTAAAATAAGGTAGTGCCAAGACTTGTATTAATTGCACATGCCTCATGGAAATTATAGGCAATGGAGTGTTTGGGTAACCAATGATAGATAAATAGTAACTGGAAATGGATAAAGAAGCATGAGTAAGGGAATTTTCAAACGGTGTCAAGTGAACTTTGTCTTTTATCATATTCCTTATATATATATATATATATATATATATATATATATATATATATATATATTGTTGTACTTACACATGTGATATTAAGTATTAGAAAATAGCACATATGGACTCCAATTGTCACCCGGTACAATAAGTTTTTTTTTTTTTTGTCACCCGGTACAATAAGCATTGTCATTACTCACAGAAAATATATAGCATGTGATGTGTACTCGATCTCCTATAGTCACACATATGATCCTTTTATAGTTTTATGAGTTATGTTAACGGATATCTTAAGGTAATTGTAAGGACTAGATTTGAGTCCCTAGCCCAGACGATGGATGGACCTAAGCCCAAAAAACACAAAACAATGAATTTATAGAGAGTGGGTTGGAAAACTGGGTTAAAATGAGTTGGACAACAAATAAAGTGAACTCAATTGACAAAAACAAGAAAGTAGATTGAATTAATCCAAAGAAAATTGTCATCGGCACGGTCTGAGGAAATCAGTTCTTATGTATTTCTTATAAGTTTGATTACAAAGTTGGTTCCTGATTGCTACAATGTTTCTCTCTTGATTTCTCGATCCCTTCTCCATGGAGGGTCTCTTCTATTATATAGTTCTCCTTAAACAATCTTGGCCCTTCACTTGTTGATCACCCAAACCACCACTTGAGTGTTTGTCCCATCAGACACCCTCTCAGTCTCTCTATGCGTTGGGGTAGCCAATGCAATACTGTTCATGGGTCTTCTCCACATTAATGCAGCCAGAAAGTTAGCTGTAGAGCATTCAATGCAGTGGTAGCAGCTTTCTCCTTAGATATTTTAGGACTCCTCCCTGTCCTGTGTTCTCATAGTGCTTATCTGTATCAACAGAATGTTCCTGGGTCATTCCCTCGGATGGCAAACCATCTCTACGAACCTCGGCCTTGGTTAGCCGAGGAGGCAAAGTCCTCAGCCCAATCTCCTGGGCAGACTCCTCCCTGTCCTATGTTCTCATAGTGCTTATCCGTATCAACAAAATGTTCCTGAGTCGTTCCCCCAGATGGCAGACCATCTCTACGGACCTCGGCCTTGGTTAGCCAAGGAGGCATAGTCCTCAACCCAATCTTCTGAGCAGTTATGATCAAAACTAACTTCTTCATTTACTAACATAGACTCTCTTAACTAGGGGTGTCCACAGGTTGGTCCGGGTCAGGTTTGTGCCTAACCCGAAACTAACCCGATGACATCGGGTTTCAGGCGAGTAAACCCGCCGCTAACCGTAAAAACCAACGGATCAAGTCGGATCAAAGTTGTTTAATCAGAGGTCAGATCAGTCGAAGCTGACAATGATGTTGCTAGAGATTCCATTTTGACGGCAATCTATATTTTCACCAGATCTTCACCGGATTTGTGCAAAAATCACTAGATCTAAGCAAAAAACATCAAATCGTCACTTGATTTTTGCAAAACTCACGAGATCTGAGCAAAAATACACCAAATCGTTGCCGGATTTGAGCAAATACCATCGGAGTTTCGCCGGATTTGAGTAAAAACCATTGGAGTTTTGCCAGATTTGAGCAAAACGCATCATATTTTCAACGAATCTGAGCCTTATTTGAGCAAAACCCATTAGATTGTAGCTGGATCTGAGCGTAAATGACGAGATCTCGCCAAATTCAGTGGAGATTTCATGGATCTAGCTGAAATCTTGCCGGAAAATGCTATATAGCTCGGTCGGTTCAGGTTTCTTCGGGTTTTGGGGAGAAGATCTGACACCGAACCGCCCAGATCGGATTCTAGAGAAGAAAACCCGTCACCGACCGCCGGAGTAGTTGGGTTAACCAACGGTCGGCCGGGTCCGGTCGGATTTACCGGGTGGGTTGGGCCACCGGTTAAGTTGGACACCCATACTCTTGACAATGTCTACCCTCCTCGGACGACCTCTAGTCCTAAGCTTGGGCCCTAGACCCATTATATACATAAATAATGAGTTCCTGGGCCCAATACCCTTACAATAATTATTAATAAACTATAATAGGAAAGTTTTGACACCACTTTCATGGAAAAAAAAAAAAAAAAAAAAAAAGTTTGGTAACCGTTTGTGCACGCCAAAAATGAGGCTGATGAGCTGGGCCTCACTTAGGCTCACAATCTATTTTTGATGTGGGCTTTGAATTTCCTAACTTGGGTATTTCCCAACACAAAGACCCAACGTACCAACTTCTCCTGAGGAGTTCCCCTTCTCCCACTACTGTTGTTCTCTTGTCACTCTCTTGCTTCTATCCTCAATTTTCTCTCAAACCTTTCAACAACCCCCTATTCTCCCCTATCTTCTCATATTTATAGCCCAATGATTAGTGGGGAGTCATGATTACTCTTGCGGTTAGTGGTAGGGGAGGTCCAATGTCGTCATCACTAAGTGGATGTTTAGTTGGGAGTGGGGTGTGGTGAGAGTGGCATTGGAACTAGTTCCCCACTTCAGAAGGGATGTTCGGCAGAGGGTTTTCCCAGGGCGATACCGGTGTAACCGAGGTATAGTGTCCCCAATCAATCATGCTCCGGTCCAAGGTGTACCTTGCCGGGCATATCCTAGGTTACGAACTACTATGAACATGTATTATAGCGGTTCACTCAACGGGTTTTGGACCGGGTGTAATGTCATGAGGCCCGGGCCCATGGCCTTGGCAGGCCCAGGGTCTAGTTTTGGGCAAGTGGGTTGGGCCCGTGGGCCGTAATGCGAAGTTGGAGTTCAAGGCCCAAGGCCCAAATGGGTCTGGGGGTCCCGTGCCGTACACCGTTTTTTCCCGTTATTTTTTATTTTTAAAAATAATTTTCTATTTTTGAGACTAAAAATGCAAAAAGTTGTTTTTAGTTTCTAATTTTCAAAAGTCAATAAAAACACGCATTTAATTTAATAAATTTGTTTCATTTAATGAATTAGAATTAGAGTTCAAATCCTAGTAACAACATATAAAGTATTTTCTTTTTTTTTTCTTCAAAAAACTTTTTTTTTTTTTAACTAACCAAACATGTTTTTTATTTTAAAAATACAAAAAAATTGTTTTTTCTTTATATTTCCAAAAGCAAGTTTTTGAAAATAAAAAACAAAAACTGTCACTAAACATAACTTTACTGTTTTATCATTCTCCATAGTTTTATTAGTTTCTTTAAACAGTAGTAAAAGTATGTTTGATTGTGTTGTTTAAACAATAATTTTTGTTATTTAAACGATATAACACATATTTTTATAACACGTATTTTTATAACACTTTTTTACTTACATATATTTCTCCCATGCTTAATCAATATTTCTAGAATAACGATATAGAGGGCTATAGCACCTAGAAAAAACAAAGACTGTTTGTTCTTTCTTATTTCTAATTTTCTAGCAACCTGAACAACCTCATGTACAAAAAGCAAAGAGACGTGAATGGTCTTATCAAGAAAACAAAGAAAGAGAGACGTGTCTGGTAGGTTCTCAAAAAAGAAAAGAGACGTGCCTGACAATCAATTACACGCTAAAATTTGTAGTCAAACATTTTTTTTTTATTGTGAGACCGGTCACTCACAATTGCATAATTTAATAAATTATGAGATTGAGTTTTAAAATGGCTGCGTCTATTGGGTTTAGGTGGACTAAATTATACTCACACAATACTCTCTTAAGAATAATTTACATTTTTTTTTTTAAAGAAACAAAAACACAGATAAAGAAATTATGTTTTGACACAAAGACATTTTTTTTTATAAAAAAAATAGAAAATAAGAAAGTCTACATTCACGACAAATTTGACAAAAAATTTAACAAAGTCTCCATTCACAACAAATTTGACAAAAAAATTTATACTTGTTAGATGTGACCAGTTATTAGTATTAAATAAAAAAATAATGTTGAATTCTGAGAGGCGGCTAAAACTTGTTAACTCAACTGAAAAATCTTGTCTACATAGAATTCCTCGTTAAAACAAATAATAAAAATAATACACAATGTTAGTAATCATTCATTGTATGCATAAACTGAATCTTAATTTTTTCAGCATATCTTGGTAGTTGAATATATATTTTCATTTCTTTGTTGATTAAAATTTTTAAATTGTGATATAAAAAAAAAATTTTAATTGAATATATATTTTCGAAAATAGAACAACATCAAATACAATAATTTATTCACTTCTTTTTGAAAAAAAATATTCTAAATTGTAATCTACAAAATAAAATTAACCACATACTTTGATCCTGAGAGAAAAATTAACACACGCATCTTATATCTATCATCTATGGTTATGGTAGATTTATTATTAAATTTTTTTAAAAAGTAATATTTTTTTTTGAGAAACTTTTAAAAAGAAATATTAATCATTCAAATTTTAAATAAAACATATACTTAGTCGAAAAATATAATTTAGTCTAAGAATGAATGATCACTGACCTTTTGAGGATCAGCAACGATAAGTTCATTGTTTTGACCAAAAGCGATTCCCAAGGGTCTCCCACCGGTGTTGACCCATTTCTCCACAACCGAGTCAGCCGCCGAGTCGTTTACAGTGACTCGGCTGATCCACCCGTCAGCACAGCCCGTGTAGATGACTCCGGACTTGGCATCATAAGCTACATCTTCTGGAGCTTTCAAATTCCCAACACCCACAAACTCAGACTCTCGGAGCATGTGGTCGTTACGTGCTGGCACGGTTATGACGTGCCGAGTCAACACGTCAGGTGGCAGAGGAGCCGGGTCGAACGAGTCGAGTTGGTAGAGCAACATCGCCGCCACAACGGGGACCAATACTGTGACTAAGAAAGTGAAGGGCCATGAACTTTTTTGTTTGGAAATAGTGGGTTTAGAGGGTCGGGGTAGGGAAGCTGAGTCGGGGGTTTTTGACTCGTCCATAGTTTGAAGTTTGTACAGTGAGAGTTTTTCGAGGAGAGCAACTGATTATTGGAAGTCTGAAGTCTGAACCCTATAATGCGATAGATAGGAACCTTATAACCTTCCATTTTGAAATTTTTTTTACGAAGAATTGAAGAAATTGTCAACTCATCAAATAGTTACCTTTTCATTTTTTTATAATTTTTTTTATAAAATAGTTAAATTTATAAAATTTTATAAAATTCCATCCGACAAGATATTTGTAATTCAAACCCACTTATACCATAAATTAGATATTAGATTAATAAAAAATAATAATTTTGAAAGATTAAAATAAAAAATGAAAAACAACGTCAAATGACTCAAATCAGTTACTATTGGCATCCTTTCGAGTACCTCTAGGGCTCCACCCTATAAATTGACTATAATTACAACTTGTATTCATTTCTTTTTTACTGCCTATGTTTAAATATTGATGATATTTGTTTTGTCGGTAGAATATGACCGTTCCAGCCAAAAGGTATATTAAAAAGCTTTTTATATATATTGTACGGGCGCCAGGGCCCAGGCCCATTGGGCCTGGGGACCTGGCCTGGCGGGCTAGCCGAACTCCCCATCCCCATTTCAAGCCTATAGCCTCGATCCGAGCAACTCAGGAACTAATTTGGGCCCAAGAACTGAGATGAGACTATATTGTCTTGAACACCCACAGCAAGCCCCTTCCGGTCACCTTCAACCTGGTCGGGGGATCATTGCTTGGAGATATCCTGTACTCAGTAGTGCTCAGTAGTGCCTTTGAGAATATCGCTGCCGAGTAGGCCTTTGGAGGTGAGAATCAGTTCTAATGCTATTACCACCTTTCTGACGAAGCGCCAACTTAGGAATGATGGAATTGGACCCCCATTCACACGAGTGAGAGAGTAATCATGACACCTCCACTCACCTCGAGCTATATATAGGAGAATGGATTGAGAAGAAGGGGGTTGGCAATTATGGGAAGAACACACACAGAGAAGAGGGACTATTCCAAAAGAAGGGGGAGTGGCTTTGTGAGAGAGAGAGAGGGGGTTGCAAAAACAAGAGTGACGGGGTTTCCAGGTGAAGAACCACCCATAGTAGGAAACCCAAAGCCCACAATACAAATAGATTGTGAGCTCAATTATAGGTAAAGCCCGTTAGCCCTACTTTGGGTACGCACATATATATATATATATATATATATATATATATATATATTAAAGTTGATAAAATCTTTTGTTATCAAATAAGATATTTGTAATTCAAACATTCTTATATCATAAACTAGATATTATCTTAACTTAACGATAAAGAATAATAATTTTGAAAGGTTAAAAAGCTTTATATATATGTATCATATGATTCATGTCATATCATTATGTCATGTCATCAGAATTTTCATCTCAATTTCGAATAGAAGTTTCTCTAATAAAATCCATTACACTACAATACAAGCAAGCAACCAAGTATTATTAATTTCTTTATTAAAAAAAAAAAAGTGTACTATTAATTTTTTTTTGAAAAACATTTGAAGAAAGTGTACTATTAATTATAAAACCTTTATAATAAATACGTGAAGGTGAGTTGTTTAAATAATTTAATAAGATAAGCAATTTTTTTTTTTTTAATATAGGTAAATAACGGGGAGCAAATGGTGGGGTCGAATTACATATAGAAGATATCATAATGGATACTAAGGGTCTGTTTAAATACCACTTATTACTGAATACTGAAAACACTATGGCAAAATAATTTTTAAATGTGTAAATAGTACCGTGGGACCCAGTTTTAAAGTTGTTTTTGCTAAAAAAAGTACTTGTGGGTCCCATGAACAATGCACGGGACCCACTGTGTGTAAAACGCAAACGCATGTTAGCCATGTTTCAGCTCTATCCAAACACTCACTAATACTACTTAACAAGAATCCTGTGAGTTATGCAATTAACATATCTAATGAGTAATGTGATTAACATATATGCTAATGCTTTTTAAGAACTGCCATAAAATGGAATGAATGAAATCAGTGGTGGAGCTAAAGGACCAATAGTAAAATTATACACACAAACAAAGCGGATTATCTTAATGATTTTAATGTACTTAATGAACCTCATAATGGAAGCATGTCATGTGCTACTGCTAATAGGTAGCTTGCATTTATTTATTTCTATTATAATTCAATACCTAACAATCTCTTAAAAAAAACAATAGGCAGGGGAGTGGATTTGAACAATGGTTATCCTTATAAAGAAGACCAAGTAATGCCATTGGGTTACAAAACTCTTAGTTAAGTGATGTGACCTAAACATAATGCACAATATCTAGCTTTTAATTAATTGACAAAGTTTTTCTTCAAATCATGTTTAAGGAATTTCATTCACTAGGGGGCAATGTTGCCCCTAGGTTTTTAAAACTTTCCCTCCCCCCTTATAATTGAAATTACCAACGTTCCAAGTAATTTTCAATACAAATCAGAGACTATGTTATTAAAAAATTGGAGGTTTTTAACCACGGTTTTCAGTTTTTAAGATTTATTCAAGGATTATATATATAATGAAAATAAATAAAAATGTATATGATTGGAAAATGGTTAATTAGAAGTCAATAATTGGTCAAGAGCTTTGTAACTTTTTTTTTGTTGTTGAGGAAAATAGAGCTTTGTAACTTACGCTCCGTTTGTTTTGATGTAAAATATTTTCAAATGTAAAATATCTTACACCGAAAATATTTTACGGAAAATATTTTCCTTTTACAGTGTTTGGGTTTGTATTTGAAAATTCATTTGCAAGTGTAAAATGCAAAAAAAAAAAAAAAAAAAAAAAAAAAAAAAAAAAAAAAAAAAATCTTTAATTAGAATCAACCAAACTCAAAATTCTCATCATCCTAAGTTGAAATTATCAAATTTTAATAAGAAACACAGCTATGGGGCACAAGAATTTAAATAAGGTACTTGTGCCACGTGTCGTATCCATGGCCGAGGAGTCCATTATCGTGCCGAGGAGGCTACACGCTAGGACGGTAAGGCCACATTAATGGCACATTGCCAGAGGAGGTCCTATTATTGAGAAAAAGCTTCGGAGAGGGGGTTAGCCCTGGCATGACTAAAGGGATGGTGGCTGCTCCCACATTTAATGCATCCCACTAAATCTTCTGGCTGCATTTATGTGGAGAAGACCTCTAAACAATGCTGTCTTGACCGCCGCAACTCACAAGGGGTTTGGGAAGGTATTTGATGGGACAAGCACTCAAGTGGTGGACTGGATGATCAACAAATGGAGGGCCAAGATCGCTTGAAGGGAGCTATATAATGTGAGAGACCCTCCAAGAAGAGAGGGGCAGAAAATCTGTAGAGAAAAAACTGTAGCATTAAGAACAGCAACTGTAATCAAATCTAAGAGAAATATATTCAAGAACTACTCTTCTTGAACATTGCCGAGGAAGAATTTCTATGCACCACATTTGTCTATTCATTGTTTTTCCTTACTCTCTTACCATCTTTAGCCCATTGAGGGCGTTGTCCACTTCATTGAAACCTAGTTTTTTAGTCTACTCTCTACAAATTTATTGTATTTGGCTCTTTGGGCCTTAATCCATTCATCTTTTGGACCTAAGAACCCAAACCCGCCCCTACAACAGCCATGAATCAAACCACCCAAACTCATATTAGCTATAAAAAAAAAATACAGATTTGCAAACCCCCCCCCCCCCAAAAAAAAAACCCAAATTTGCACGACACAAATGGAGATCTACAAAAATTTTGTATGACAGGGCCTAGCGGTAGAGATTTGTACAAAACATACCCAGATCTACAGGGCTTAGGAAAAAAAAAAACAAGATCAACAAACACAAATTGCAATTTTGGTGCTTGACTTGTAGTGGAGAGATGCCATCTCTGGCGTTGAAGATTGTGTTGCTGGTGGGTGCTCTACCTGTCAGGCTTGGGAGAGAGTTAGGAGTGGCTGGTCTGTCAATGTGATCTCTATGCGTGAGAGATTGTAAAATGTAAAATGTTTTAACAAAATTTCAAGTGTAAAATATTTTACTTCTTTTTGCCTTAATTTTACAGTTTGACCGAAAAATATTTTACAATTGACCAAATTTTACAACAAAACAAACATGGGAAAATATGTAAAATATTTTCCTAAAAATATTTTACCTCAAAACAAACGGAGCATTAGTGTTACAGACTTACAATCTACTATATTTTAACAGATGAAGTAGTTCGGTCCATTTCAGGTCATTTTGGTCCTTTCGGTCCAGTTTGGTCCCTTTTATCTAGTTTGATCCTCTTCAGTCTAGTTCGATCTTCTTCAGTCCACTTAGGCCAATTTTGGTCCAGTTCGATCTACTCTATCCCAGTTTGGTCCAATAAGGTCGATTTTGGTCCATTTAGTTCTCTTCGATTCATTATGTCCCTTTGATCCAGTTCGGTCTAATTCAGTCCTTTTCGGTCCAGTTTGATCTAGTTTGTCCAATTCGGTCTTTTGGGACGGGGACCATAGTTTTTGAAAATAAGAGATCAAAATTCAAATGGAAGAAGTGCTGAGTTTGAGAGTCTGGTTTTTTTTTTTTTTTTTTAACTCTTTTATTTATTTATTTTTATTTTCTTTAATAAATGAAATATAATTTTTATCTATTACTGTATTTTTTTTATGTGAAAGAAAGCAATATAACTATTATAGAAACCAGGATAATAAACTATTATAAAAACTGAAAGCTACTAAAATGGAGGCTTTTAACCACAGTTTCAAATTTTAAACTATTTTTAAGATTTATTGAAGGAATATAGTGAAAATAAATAAAGATATAGATGAGTGTAATATGGTTAAGTAGAAGTCAATTGGTTAAGAGCTTTGTAAAGTAGTGTTATGGTCTACTATCTTCTATTAGATGAACTCGTTCGGTCTATTTTGGTCTAATTTGGTCATATTCGGTATACTTTGGTCCAGTTCGGTCCTCTTTAGTCTATTTTGGTCCAATCATGTCCTCTTTAGTCCATTTGGTCTTTTGGGAGGGTACCGAATTTTTTAAAAATAAGAGATCAAATTGAGGAAGTGCTGAGCTTGAGAGTTTGGAGTTTTTTATTTTATTTCTTTATTTCTTTAAGAAATTCATCAACTTTACTGCTCCACGAGTGGAAAGATACACTAGAATTAAACCTACTACATAGAACCTCCATTTTAAATGAGTTTGAAAATCAAGCCTCCACGAGATGCAAAGAATGGAGCAAACACCAAGGACTCGACCGCCATGAGCTTGATGAGAATATTGAGTGAAGGACCAAAGTATCCTTGATTGGATTTCCAATATATGTCACCTATGAGTCACAGTTACTAATACTTACAACTTCATTTAGTACTTTTTTTTTTTTTTTTTTTAATCAAACGTCGATTTTGACAAATCTACCTTTGTATTACATTTTATTTTTATATCATCCATTATTACAAAATTTTCGTAAGATCAATTCTATGTCATTAATCAAACATTTTTATAGTATAGAATTATACCTAAAAAATAAGTTTATATTTTTATATATTTCTAAGCATTTATTTTTCATATATTGTTAAGTATATATCAACTAATAGTGAATAATAGAGTGAATTCATGGCCATTAATTGATGTTTATAATACAAGGCAAGATTCACAAGACTAAATAAAAGATAACTACATAAGTGGTCAACATTGAAACTAATATATGAAAAATATAAATTAAAACCCTTCCAAGTTTTGGCTAAGGGTGAGTTTGGTTCAGCTTTTTATAAAAGTGCATAATGAAAAAGTGGAATTTTGTTAAAAGTGCATAATGAAAAAGGTGAGTGTTTGGCTAGCACTTATAAAAGTGGCAGTTTGAGGGATAAATTACCAAAAAGGACAATGTATATATAAGGGAATTTATTTCATACTTTTTTTTTTTATGTGAGTTTGTTTCATACTTAAATCAATTACTTCATCATACTTAAATCAATTTTTCTCTTTCTAAAAAAATTATTTTTTTCTCACCAATATTAGCTAATAATAACCTACCATTTAAGATTTATTATGAAAGTATTGTGAAAATATTGTGATAAAAATTGATACTAATTTTAATTTTAACATACTATTAAAATTATTTTTTTCTCTTTCTAAAAAAATTATTTTTTTCTCACCAATATTAGCTAATAATAACCTACCTTAAGATTTATTGTGAAAATATTGTGATATAATTTCTTTTTTTTTCTCTCTTTTTTTCTCTCCACACACGTGGGCTCACCTTCCTCTTTTTTTTTTTTTTTTTTTCCCTCTTTTTTTCTCCTCCACCCACGTACCCACACTCTTTTCTTTTCTTTTTTCCTTCTTTCCTCTTTTATTCCCTACCATGTCAGCACAGTCCAAAACATTCCACAACTCTCTTTCTTTTTTTCTTTTTTTCCTCTTAGCACTTCAGTCCAGAACATTCCACAGACAGCTCTCCTTCTTCTTCTTCTTTTTTTTTCCTCTTAGCACTTCAAAACAAATGAAGGAACCAGCTCTCCTTCTTCTTTTTCTATTTTTTTTTTCTCGTTCTTGGATGATCGGGAAGATTGGATGGTCGGTAAATCTCTCCCCCCCCCCTTTTTCTCGTCAGTCTTCTTGATCCGCCAGAGGGTCTTGATCTGCTGTTGTTCTAATTTTCTTGTTGTTGTTGTTGATCTGCTGTTGATCCGAAAGATTTGTTGTTCTAATTTTTTTTTTTTTCTGTTCTTGATCTGCAGTTTTCGAAAGAGTTGTTGTTCAAATTTTTTTTTTTTTTTTTGTTCTTGATCTGCTGTTTCCGAAAGAGTTGTTGTTCTAATTGAATGGGTATTTCCATAATTCTACCGTAGCAACGGTAACCCATCCAAAACGCGCACGGCGCGTTTTCATTTATGGAACCTCAGAGGTCCATAAAAATTTCCGCGTTTGTCCGCGTTTTTGGTCTATGCCCAAAACGCAACTTTTATCAAAAAGTTGCGTTTTGGGTTTAACCAAACACAAATTTAGGTTTGGCTTTTTTCAAAAAGCCCTTTTTGGGCTCAAAATGTGGAAACAAACGAGCACTAACTCTTACTATATAGGGTTTGGGTTACAACCATATCAAAGTTGTATCATGGGTGCTAGGTGCATTGACACTTCTTCTTTTTTTTTTCTTTTTTTTTAAATGCTAGGACATGCATGCAAAACAACAAAAGTATCTAGTACGGACTTGTATTGAATACAGGTATTCAAAGTAAAAATGGAGTATATGTGCTTTTTAGATTAAAGGAAACACAATGACAAGTGGATACTCAAAGGATTTGAAAACAACATAAAGAAGCATTCAATGTCGAATGGTTTCGAAGTGGGCATTTAGCGGTGAAATATGATGATAAATATTGAAGTAAACGACCAGTTGAATGATGTAATAATTTCTAGTGGGGGAATACATAAACACAGTTGAGGTAGAAACAATTTAGTTTAGTCATCCTGCAATTCATGGGGCTAAACGCCTTGAGCATTTGTGACGTTATAAGAGGGATATGATGATGTTGATCCTCAAGAAATAATCAAGTTTTGTCAAGATCATTTACCACATTATATGGCTCCTCAGATTGTCATTTTGAGGATTTGCGACAACCAGCAGGAAAGATACAAAAGTTTATTTTGAGAGAAAAATAAATGGCTATGGGCCGCCTTTCTTGGGAAAAAAAAATTATATAGCAAGTGGTGTAGCATGTTAATCTCCACGAAATGTAAATTTTCATTATTTGCTCGCTAAAAAATTCTATTTAGTCACTAAAGAGCTTTAAAGGGGTCCCTAAAGTTGAAAACAGTCTTAAGGTTAAAACTTAAAACTAAAATTTGTGACTTAGAAGAAGAAAAAAAAAAAAGTCTCTACAATGTACTGTTTATCATTTATAAATTCAAAACATTGAAACACTATTCACTATTAATTTGTAACAGGGTTTTTCAATTAAAACTTTTTGTTACAAAAGCTTTTACAGTTAAAACTCTATCTCCTACCGCAGGTACGCATAATATCAAACAAGTACACGTAATCTCTACTTCTTACAATAATGACAATTAAGCCAAACATATATACATAGCCTCCAACCTCTCGAGTTTCATCCACCAGATGAGAAAGGGTTGTTCCATAGGACGGTTTCATGAGATACTTACTCAAAATCAAGAGTAAAAACCATATAGAGTTTTAGTTTATCTATGGCAGCATATCCCAATTATTTTAAGGTACCATCAAGGGTGCTGCAGCAACAAGTACTTGGTCTTGTTCACCAAATTCTCAGGTGGTGGCCTGGGCAGGATATTGTTTCAGGTTGAGGCGAATAATGTAGGGAAGGGCAACTGAACCACAGTACAAATGATTTCCTATCTTGATCCCACTTGAAACCATTGCCAATCCAGGATCATAGTAATGGGCAATGGGATTTCCTGCCAAATCAATGGCCAGAACCCCACCATTCTTCTCTATATGTGGTCGTCCTATGTATTTCTCCACGATTATTAGAATCTTCCTGATGAAAGGGTATCTAAATGCTATATCGAATTCAAGTGTATGTCCCTGCCAGTATTGCACACAAAAAGGTACTCACTAGATGTTAGGAGTACTTAAATTCATCTATAAAAAAAAAATTTAATATTTGCATTACTCAATTCGGAAAACAATAATGAATATAGCTCATCAGACATTTAAAAAAAAAAAAAAAAAAACCTTTGCGTTATTATTAGTGTTCGGATTAGGAGTTATATCATATATGCACAGCTCTCCTGTTCCGAAATAACGCAAAACCATGGTTGTTTTACGTTGTCTAGGGTGATTCTCCACTCACTTCAATATTCCAAAAAACAATGAGACTCCAACTTTGTCTCGGTTGATTTCAACAGTCTAAGAACCTCACACACTCAAGGAAGTGAGGAACACACTGAGAGAGAGAGAGAGAGAGAGAGAGAGAGAGAGAGATATTCTTTTCAAGGTAATTGTTTTTTCCTTTTTTTTCCCTCTCATGCAATTGCTCTCGATGGGGGGCTATACATAGTCAAATCCCCATTGATGGCCATTCAAGGAGTTATGTCTAAGCATCACACCACTTGAATGTTACATCATCTGTGGAGTAACTCTTCAAGTGTTACTCCCAAGCCTTGTGAATTAGGGTGCTGCTCCTATTGATCTTGGCATGCCCAACTGATAGGTGCCTAGATTAATAATTAGTCATGCTTATAGAATTCCTTTGAACCAACATTCCTACAATCAACCGCAAACATTTCATATCTCTATTGTATTATTTCTTTGAACACTAGTAATTATAACACCAAAATATCCCTTTTCATCCTCTTGGCATAATCAATCTAAATTAAGCAAGGATCCTAATTCAGTTTTGTATCTTATGCATTATTAACACAAGAAATTAATTAAAAACTGAGTCTTACACACTATGTTTACCCATGTGGGTTACTATAATAAATACATTAAAATGATTAAGATAATTTAATTGAAATGAAATTCTATTTAGCAAATTACAAATGTTTAAAACACTGCTTTGATTAGAATTCTATTACCAAAAGTTTCCTTATTTTATTTTAAGTTATTTTAATTATCTATCATAATTTTTGACTTTGATAAAATTTCAGTCTTATACAATTTGCTACTGTCAAATAACTTGAAGGTATTTTTTTTTTTTTTTTATATTATCTATCTTATTGTTTATTTTCATTGATATTAGTGAAGTTTTTTCTTTAGTTTACATATGAATCTTAAGTAAATTAAGCTTTGCACAAGCTTAGTACTAGTTAAAAAATATAGCCAGTTTTTTTCCAAGGAAAGTATGAAGTAAGAATCGATTTACCCTATTCAATGCAATCCAATATTGACCTTCTCCATCATATCGAATGTTATCTGGCAAGCCTGGCAGATAATCAATAAATTTGTCTACTTTTCCTTTTTCCTTGCCTTGTATGTGATATTTTCCACACCTTCTCCTGCATTAGCAACCCATTTGGAATAATCAAAACTCCCACTGTGCGAAACAAAAATTCAACTGTCATTAATTTTAGTCTTTGAACAATAGAAGTTGTTAGAATAACGATTAAATTCCTTGTTTTCTAACGGCTTTAAGCTTTTGGGACTGATAATGATTTATCATAGTATCAGAACAAGCAATCTAAGCTTCTATGTGTTAGGTCTCACTAATCTAGGGAGTCTATCACCACATGTATGTTGAAACCAGCTGCAACAGTCTGCAACATTATGTAGATCTTGAAGAAGAAAGGTTTTAACAACAGTTGTGGTGGTAACTTATCATGGTATATTGAGTTCAAACGCTGTCTCCAACTTATCTAACAGCCATAACTTTTTAGTAGTGGTGGTAATTTATTAGAAGCAAACATAAGGGGTCTAATAAAACAATTTCTTCAAGACTGAGAATCAGCAAACATACATTGGGGTTTCGCAAAATATCACATAATTCTGATCAGGTGAGACTACTACACCATTGGCAAAGTAGAGGTTGTGGACCAGTACCTTGGTGGTTTTAGTTGCTGGATCATAACTCAAAAGTCTACCATTGGGTTTACCTTCCAAAATGTCCCAATTGGCCTTACTTTCACTATATTTATGTGAAGCATCTGAAAAATAAATTATGCCATTGTGTGCTACATCCACAGCGTCTGTCGTTTTGAATTTTTGTCCTTCAGCCTCATCTGTCAACAGCTCCACCACACCGTCTGCTGTCACATTTAGGAGGCCCTGTTATACATCACATTTCATTAATATAAAACACCTAACAACCATTGGTTTCTGAGGACTAAGGAGCACTTAACAAGCGTGGAAGTTTTTCTGTAACTTGTGCCAAATTACTAAACAGAGATTAATTACATTAATTTGTTAAGTAATGTTATAGATTGAACCATTTTTTTTATTTTTTATAATCAATTATTATAACAACCAAGGGAGGGAGGATTTAAACCCGATTTCTTCTCATAAATAAAATTAAGCGAAGCCACTGAACTACTAGGCTCTTAACCACAACTTATTGAGTTGTTATTGGGCTTGGCTTTTTTGGAGTACCGTGGCATTAATGAGCCCTCTAACTTTGTCCTTATAAGTTATATGGACCTAAAGAATTTATATTTTAACAAAAAAATTTAATTTCTATAGGAACATTAAACAATTTGAGAAAGGTGATGCCTTATTTTATTTTATTCTTAAAAAAAAAAATACTATGATATATTTCATAATATTTTGGGATTTGGGTAAAATATAAAAACCTTCATGTGATGAGATTTTGATTAAAATAAGGTAGTGCCAAGACTTGTATTAATTGCACATACGTCATGGAAATTATAGGCAATGGAGTGTTTGGGAAACCAATGATAAATAAATAATAACTAGAAATGGATAAATAAGCATTGTCATTACTCGGAGAAAATAAATAGCATGTGATGTGAACTCGATCTTCTATAGTCACACATGATCCTTTTACAATTTTATGGGTTATGTTAACAAGGCCAATTGTTAATAAACTATTCATGAAAAATATAAATAACTATTTGGTAACTATTTTTTCTCATTATTTTCTGTTTTAAAAAACAATTTTCTATTTTTGAAACTAAAAAACTTGTTTGGCAATCCAAAATAAACAGAAAACAAAAATTATTCTCAAAACTTAATTTGTGAAGGAATCTAAAAACATGCCAAAAAAAAACTGTTTTCAATTTCTAATTTTTAAAAGTCAATGAAAACACATTTAATTTAATAAATCTATCTCATTTAATAAGTTAGCATTAAAGTTCAAATCCTAGTGACATATTTTAGTATTTTCTATTTTTTTCTTCAAAATTTTTATTTTATTTCAACTAACCAATCATGTTTTTTATTTTAAAAATACAATAAAATTGTTTTTTCTTTATATTTTCAAAAACAAGTTTTTGAAAATAAAAATAAAAAACTTTCGCCAAACATAACCTTATTGTTTATCATTCTCCAAAGTTTTATTAGTTTCTTTAAATAGTAGTAAAGCACTTAGAAAATACAACCTCACGTACCAAAGGAAAGAGACATGAATGTTCTTAGAGCATCCACACAAGCGGATGTAACCAGTTACAAAATACAAAAAGAACAAATTTTATAAATTTTACCCAAAAATCTTTCATATCAATCCTTTTAAAACTGAGTATATTTACACATTTATTATAGTAACCGTGCATATATATGCACGGTTACGTAGCTTGTGTATATCATTATTTTATTAATTTCATGTTTTGCACTTTTTTTTTTTTTCTCTCCCTTCTTTGTGCAAAGGGACTGACTTCTCTCCTCATGGTCTTTTTCCTCGGATACACAAACACACCCACACACAAACACAAATCAACACAGAGATAAACAAACACACCCACGCAGACAAACCAACAGAGAGACAGATCGGTGCTGGCGGCAGAGATCGGTGCTTGTGGGTTTTGATTCTTGTGGTGCTGGTGGGTTTTTATTCTTGTGGTTCTTGTGGTGGAGATTGTTGCTTGTGGTGGATAAATTATTTGACCATGAGAGGAAAAGGAAGAAGAAGATGCTTGTGGAGGGAGGTGATTTGACCGTGAGGAAAGGAAGAAGGAGTTTACCGTGAAAGGAAGAAGAAAGAAGTAGAACACTACAAAACGCGGGGGCCTTGGGCCGCGTTTTTTAAGCCGTGGCTATAAAAAACGCAGCCCAAGATAGACTGAAGCCGCATTTCATAAAAACGGGGCCATAGACGGGTTCTTAGGCCGCGTTTTTTAAGCGGGGCCATAGACGGGTTCTTAGGCCGCGTTTTTTTGAGCTAAAAACGCGGCCTAAGGGCCACAATTTTTTTTTTTTAATTTTATTAAAGGAGGACCTATAGCCACGTTTTAAACGTGGCTATAGGTTAAATCTATAGCCGCGTTTTAGACGTGGCTATAGGTCCTCCTTTAAAAAAAAAAACAAAAAAATTGTGTTTACAAGTGCTGAACCCATTCGGTGGGTGTTTTTTTTTTTTTTTTTTTTACGTAAGTCTATAGCCACGTTTTAAACACGGCTATCGGCTTAACCTATAGCCGCGTTTTAAACGTGGCTATAGGTCCTCCTTTAAAAAAAAAAAAGAAAATTGTGTTTACAAGTGCTGAACCCATTCGGTACGTGTTTTTATTTTTATTTTTTTACGTAAGTCTATAGCCACGTTTAAAACGCGGCTATAGACTTAACCTATAGCCGCATTTAAAACGTGGCTATAGGTCCTCCTTAAAAAAAAAAAATTGTTTTCAAGGGCTGAACCCATTCGATGGGTGTTTTTATTTATTTATTTATTTATTTATTTATTTTTAAAGGAGGACCTATAGCCACGTTTTAAACGCGGCTATAGGTTAAGTCTATAGCCGCGTTTTAAACGTGGCTATAGACTTACGTAAAAAAAAAAAAAAAAAAAAAAAAACACCCACCGAATGGGTTCAGCACTTGTAAAAAATGTTTGTTTTTAAGGAGGACGTACAGCCACGTTTTAAACGCAGCTATAGGTTAAGTCTATAGCCGCGTTTTAAACGTGGCTATAGACTTACGTAAAAAAGTAAAAAAAAAAACCCACCGAATGGGTTCAGCACTTCAACGTAAAGGAGAATATGGAATATGCCATAGAATATTCTATGGCATATTCCAAAATATTCCATAAAAAAAAAAAAAAAAAAAAAAAATCTGAGATTTCAAAATTTGAAACCTCAGACTTAACCACTCGTATGGTCCTAGCAAAAGGAAAAAAGAAGCTCCCTCACAGTCTCTCTCTTTAACTCTCTCACAGACTTAACCACTCGTATTAATCTCAAAACTCTCTCAATCTCTCTCTTTCTTGCTGATGCTGTATGAATGGGTTTGTGAAAATATGGAGTTTTGTTCATTGTTGTTTGAGTTTTGTTCATTTTTTTTCCCTTTAACTTTCTGGCTCTCTTTGCAGTAGATCTGAAGATTGAGTCTCTCTTTACTTTAGATTTGAAGATTTTGAATCAATGAAGCTAAAGTGCCTCAAAAAATTATCTCTCTTTGCTTTATTTTTCTTTGACCCATGGCCGAAAATTATTTTCTTTTGTTTGATTGTGTTTTGATTAATTTTTGGTTTGAGCATATGGACTCTTTTTGGTTGTGTTTTTGTTATGGGGATTTTTGTATTTTTGAGCTTGTGCTTTTGTTTTCCTTGAATAGTTTGTGTTCAGTTTGGGTTGATTTCGTTGAAGGAGATGTTTTGTTTGTGTTCTTGTACTGTTTTCTTGTATTTTAGAACATGTTGTGGTTGATTAATTTTGAATTTTCTGGGTTTTTGTTTGAATTTGAATTTGCTGGGTTTGTATTTTTGTTTTGAATTTCTTTATTTATTTAAAATTGAAATTTTAAAGTTTGAAAGTATTAATTTTTTTTTTTTTTTTTAAAAAAAAATTTAAGGGTATATAGCCGCGTTTTAAACGTGGCCTAAGGTTAAACCTTGGGCCGCGTTTAAAACGCAGCCCAAGACCACAACCTTAGGCCGCGTTTAAAATGCGGCCCAAGACCACAACCTTAGGCCGCGTTTTAAACGCGGCTATAGGACTTGGTCTTGGGCCGCGGTTAAAAAGTGTGGCCATAGGACCGTGAGTCCTATAGTCACAGGTTTTAGGCCACACTAGAAAGCGTGGCCTAAAAAAACGCGGCTATAAGCTATAGCCACGTTTTTTTTTGACATATAGCCGCGTTTTAAAAACGCGGCCATAGAACAAATAAAAAGGAAAAAGTACAAAAGAAAAAGTAGGTAATTTGGAAAAAGGGATAAGTATAAAAGAAAAATAATAATTAAAAATTAAAAAAATATTATTATTTAAATAAAGGGATTGTAAAACAGATGAATTGACGTTAGTATTTTGAAAAAATAACAGTGTAAAATAAAAAATAAAAAAAAATAGATTTTTAATATAAAATAGATAGAAAAATTTGGTCGGATCAATGCAGTTGCTCTTGTCAAGAAAACAAAAAAAGAGAGACGTGTCTGGTAGGTTCTCAAAAAAGAAGGGAAGTTGAGGAGCTGTTTATTCCAGCCTGATCGGTGAGAGAGGAATAAGTTAGCTCATTGTATAGCAAAAAAAGCAACTTTATTTACCGACACTTATGTATGAGTAGAATCTCTGTCCGAAGATGTGTTCCACTCGGATTTGCCATGATCTTGTGTTTGTTTGTTTCTATTTTTTTTTTGTTGGTGTCTTTCTTAATAATACTTGGCTTACCTTTGTCTAAAAAAAAAAGTTCTCAAAAAGAAAAAAAGTCGTGACTGACAATCAATTACACGTTAATGTAGAGAGTGTTTGGTACATGTATTTTGTTGTTTAAAAACATGAATGAAAATATGTGTGAGTGAAAAATTGTATAAAAATACATGTAATATTGTTTAAAAACTGAAAATGTGTGTTTAAGTGTGTACACCGAATTCCCTTAAATTTCAAAATTTGTAGTCAAACATTTTTTTTTTTATTGTGAGATCCATGCTTTTTATTGGTCACTGAACAAAAACACACATAAAAGGATAAATAAATTATGTTTTGACACAGATTTTTTTATAAAAAAAAAAAAAAAAAAAAAAAGAAAGTCTATCGTCACAACAAATTTGACAAAAAGTTTAAACTCGTTAGATATGACAAATTATTAGTATTAAATAAAAAAAATAATGCCAGTAGCGAACTCTGAGAGGCGGCTAAAACTTGTAAACTTAACTGAAAAATCTTGTCTACATAGAATTCCTCGTTAAAAAAAAAAAAATAATAATACACAATGTTAGTATTCATGCATAAACTGAATCTTAATTTTTTCAGCATATCTTGGTAGTTGAATATATATTTTCATTTCTTTGTTGATTAAAATTTTTAAATTGAATATATATTTTCTAAAATAAAACGACATCAAATACAATAATTTATTCACTTCCTTTTGAAAAAAAAAAAAAATTTCTAAATGGTAATCTATAAAATAAAACTAACCACATACTTTGATCCTGAGAGAAAAATTAACACAAGTATCTTATATCTATGGTTATGGTAGATTTATTATTCAATTTTTTTTAAAAGAAATATTAACACAAGTATCTTATATCTATGGTTATGGTAGATTTATTATTCAATTTTTTTTAAAAGAAATATTAATCATTCAAATTTTAAATTTTAAATAAAACATATACTTAGTCGAAAAATATAATTTAGTCTAAGAATGAATGATCACTGACCTTTTCAGGATCAGCAACGATAAGTTCATTGTTGTGACCAAAAGCGATTCCCAAGGGTCTCCCACCGGTGTTGACCCATTTCTCCACAACCGAGTCAGCCGCCGAGTCGTTTACAGTGACTCGGCTGATCCACCCGTCAGCACAGCTCGTGTAGATGACTCCGGACTTGGCATCATAAGCTACATCTTCTGGAGCTTTCAAATTCCCAACACCCACAAACTCAGACTCTCGGAGCATGTGGCCGTTACGTGCTGGCACGGTTATGACGTGCCGAGTCAACTCGTCAGGTGGCAGAGGAGCCGGGTCGAACGAGTCGAGTTGGTAGAGCAAAGTCGCCGCCACAACGGGGACCAATACTGCGACTAAGAAAGTGAAGGGCCATGAGCTTTTTTGTTTGGAAATAGTGGGTTTAGAGGGTCGGGGTAGGGAAGCTGAGTCGGGAGTTTTTGACTCATCCATAGTTTGAAGTTTGTACAGTGAGAGTTTTTCGAGGAGAGCAACTGATTTTTGGAAGTATGAAGTCTGAAGTCTGAACCTTGAGCACTAGCATTGAGAAATGCTATGCTATACTATTATACCATCCCAAAAAGTCACTTTATTACTTATACCATCCCATTTTACAATACCTCCCACATCCTAAAACTCTATTCTTATTAAAATATTATTCTTTAATCTTTTTTTATTATTTCTTTTTAACCAATTTTTTTTTTCAGTTCTACTTTCCTAGGCTTTCCAACCGTTTCTTTTTTTTTTTCCTCAGCCTCCCTCAACCTCTAGCACCAGCTCCTCTCACAGAACCACACAGACCCATCACCGATCAACCCACCACCGATCAACCCACAACCCAACCACTACCCAAACACGACCCAAACCCCGGACCCAACCACCACCCACAACCCCTTTAAGCACCGGTCATAGCCAGAAAAAAAAAAAAAAAAAAAAAAAAAAAAAAAAAAAAAAAAAAAAACCAGCATCACAACAGAACCATCACGCACAAACACAACCATCAAACCTTAAATAGAGCAACAAACACACATAATCCAAATATCCGCCGGCGATTCGATTAACTGATTCCGGCGACATGTACAAATGAGTTTCTCTAAAATCCCACCGGAACAAAAATCCCAATTAAAAAAAAAAAAAAAAAAAAAAACCAGCATCACAACAAAACCCGATCTCCAATCTCCGATCTCCGTGACCCACGCCGTGACCAATTAGCCATACCCACAACCCACTTCAGCCCACTCCGATCTCCGACTCCGCGACCCATGCCGTGACCCGCGCCGTGACCCACTTCAGCCACTCCGATCTCCGATCTCCGTGACCCATGCCATGACCCACTCCGATCTCCATGACCCACAACTCACCTCAGCCATACCCACCACTTCCTTTAAGCACCGGTCACAGCCAAAAAAAAAAAAAGCAGATGAGAAAGAGATGGATGATGTTTGGGTTTGAAACCCACCACTTCCTTTAAGCACCGGTCACAGCCAAAAAAACAAAGCAGATGAGAAAGAGATGATGATGTTTGGGTTTGAAAGAGGAAAGAGCAGAGAGATTGAAGAGAGCGGAGAGAGCAGATGATGTTTGGGTTTGGAAGAGGAAAGAGCAGAGAGAATGTGAAGAGAGCGGAGAGAGCAAATGAGAAAGAGAGAGTGAAGAGAGAGAAATGGCGGTGGATTAAAATATATATATTTTTTATACCATTGTGCTACAGTACAATTCTAAAGATAGAATTGTACTGTAGCACTATTGTAAAATTTTTTACAATAGTTGTGTTTAGCATCCTTTGATGCAGCACATTTTAAGCCATAAAATGCTAAAAAAGGCTTAGATATAGCATTAGCATTTTTCAATGCTAATGCTCTAATGCGATATATAGGAATCTTAGCTAGCTTACAGGTGTTTGTTACGTGAATTTAAAAATTGAAAATTGCTGAATGAAAATATGTGTGAGTGAAAAAGTATGTAAAATTATGTGTAATATTATTTAAAAATTGAAAATTATTATTTGAAAATGTATACCAAACACCCTCTTAATTATCCATTTTGAACTTTTTTTTTTTTTACAAGGAATTGAAAAAATTTTCAACTCATCAAATAGTTACCTTTTCATTTTTTTATAAAATAGTTAAATTTATAAATTTTATAAAATTTTATCCGATAAAATATTTGTAATTTAAACCCACTTAGAGCATTTCCAGCAAATTCTCCAAATTTTTGTACTGTTTGGAGAATAAACAGTGACTTTTACCTTTTATCTACTCACTTTTTCAAATACACTTTCCAACAGATTTTCTATTTTATTCTCTATCTCATTTAAATATTATTTCTTCATTCATTCTTTATTTATTATTTTTTTTTTTAACAACTACATATCTTTTAACATTTTTTTTATTCAATACCTGATTATTATAATAAAAAAAGCATTTGAAGGATGTATAGTAGTCCATCAGATTTGATGAGCTACTATTCATGAGCCAAAAAAAATTCAGGGTTTAGAGAATTTATTGAAAACCATTTTTTTGGTCTCATTCTCTATTATAGAGAATATTTTACTTTTAGCTACACAGTTACACCATTGAAGTTAGGGGTGTTCGCAGTGCGGTGCGGTTTTGGATCATTTTTAGCACTGCACTTTGCAGTGCGGTTTAGCCAAAACCATAACTGCACTGCACCTTATTTTTGCGGTCACATGTGCGGTGCGGTTTAAAGTTTAGCCAAAACCATAACCGCACCGCACCTCATTTTTGCAGTCATATATGCGGTGCGGTGTATAAGATGCGGTTTGAATAATTTGAAATTAGTATATATTTCAAATTTTGGGCTATTTTTACCCAGCCCAAAACTAATTTTTCCCTTTATTTTGGTCCAAGTTTTAAACTATTGAACTAGTTTTTCTTTATTTTGGGTTGGCTTTCTTAATCAATACTTGCTAGGGTTATCAGACTTTTTTTTTTTTTTTTGAAAACTAGGGTTATTAAACTATTAATAATATATTTAATATTAAAAATAATTAAATATATTAATATATAGAGAGGGTGCTGTGCGGTGCGGTTTGTGCAGTTTTCTTATTATAAAACCACAAACCGCACTGCACCATATGGTGTGGTGCGGTGCAGTGCACTATTACTTGCGGTGCGGTGCGATTATGCTATTTTGCGGGCAGTTTTGGTGCGATTTTTACGGTTTGTGCGGTTTATGCAGTTTGGTGAACACCCCTAATTGAAGTTGCTCTTATACCATAAATTAGATATTAGGTTAATAAAAAATAATAATTTTGAAAGATTAAAATAAAAAATGGAAAACAATGTCAAATCAGTTACTATTGGCATCCTTTTGAGTACCTCTAGGGCTCCACCCTATGAATTGACTATGGATCTGTTTGAATTGAACTTATTTTACTGAAACTGAAAACTGAAAATACTGTAGCAAAATAAATTTTAAATGTGTGAATAGTACTGTGGGACCCATTTTTAATGAAAAAGTTGATTAAAAATGGAGTTTGTGGGACCCGTGAACAATACACAAGAACAATGTTCACAAAAGACCGGTCAACCATTGTAGGCTGAACAAAAAAAAAAAAAAAAAAAAAACGCAACATTAAAAACGCAGACATGAGATAATCTGAATCCAAACTCCCTCTGTAACTACAACTTGTATTCAGCAACTTGTATTGATGATATTTGTTTTGTCGGTAGAATATGACCGTTCCAGCCAAAAGGTATATTAAAAAGCTTTATTTATATATATATATATATATATTAAAATTGATAAAATCTTTTGTTATCTAACAAGATATTTGTAATTCAAACATTCTTATACCATAAACTAAATATTATCTTTACTTAATGATAAAGAATAATAATTTGGAAAGGTTAAAAAGCTTTATATATGTATCATATGATTCATGTCATATCATTATGTCATATCATCAGAATTTTCATCTCAATTTCGAATAGAAGTTTCTCTAATAAAATCCATTACACTACAATACAAGCAAGCAACCAAGTGTACTATTAATTTCTTTATTAAAAAAAAAAAAGTGTACTATTTATTTTTTTTGAAAAACATTTGAAAAAAGTGTACTATTAATTATAAAACCTTTTAATAAATACGTGAAGGTGAGTTGTTTAAATAATTTAATAAGATAAGCAATTTTTTTTAAATATAGGTAAATAACGGGGAGCAAAAAGTGGGGTCGAATTATATCCAGAAGATATTATAATGGATACTAAGGGTCTGTTTGGATACCACTTATTGTTAAAAACTAAAAACGTTGCAGCAAAATAATTTTTAAATGTGTAAATAGTACCATGGAACCCGGTTTTAAAGTTGTTTTTGCTGAAAAAAAAATAAAAAAAAATATTTACGGGTCTCGTGAACAGTGCACGGGACCCATTGTGTGTAAAACGCAAATGCATGTTAGCCGTGTTTCAGCTCTATCCAACCACTCACTAATACTGCTTAACAAGAACCCTGTGAGTTATGCAATTAACATATCTAATGAGTAATGTGATTTACATGTATGCTAATGCTTTTTAAGAACTGCCATAAAATGGAATGAATGAAATCAGTGGTGGAGCTAAAGGACCAATAGTAAAATTATACACATAAACAAAGCGTATTATCATAATGATTTTAATGTACTTAATAAACCACATAATGGAAGCATGTCATGTGCTACTGCTAATAGGTAGCTTGCATTTATTTATTTCTATTATAATTCAATACCTAACAATCTCTAAAAAAAAAAAGAAAGGTAGGGGAGTGGATTTGAACAAGGTTTTGAAACCCGAACTGGACCGTACGGTCCGACTGGAAAAACCTCCAACCGTTCATTTTTGCAGTTCTTTTAGCCTCAAGAACCGCTCTATGGGAAAAAAGCAAGGACCCGAGCGAATTGCGGTCGGACCTCACGGTTCTTGCGGTTCTTATAGGTCCCTTTTAAAAAAAAAATTATTAAAGCCTTAAACGGCACCATACTGGAATATTTATTATTTTTGGTCAGAAAAAAAATATCCACTGGTAAAGAATTTGAATAAAAGTAAAAAAAAAAATCAGAAAACGTCTGATCTGACCCAGAAAACGTCTTATCTTTGTTTCAGTCTCTTTGCTTCACTCTCAGAAAACGTCTCACATAATCCAAACACAAAACAAAATCCAATTCTTACAATAAAGTTGAATTAGAACAAGCAAATATGAAAAAAAAAAAATAAAAGAAAAAAAAAGAAAAAAAAAAGAAGAAGAACAAGTTGATCTGACCCAGTCTTGTGGCAGGGAGAAGGATGAACGGCGGTGGGGCGGCGGACGAGGTAGTGCTGCATGGTGAACGCCGATCTCCACCGACTTTGTCCTTTCGGCGACCTCGATCTCTGCTGACCTTCGATCTGTGCACCTCGATCTCCACTGGTGCTTCAAATTCTCCTCTCTCTCTCTCTTCTCTTTTCTCCGATGTGAATATGTGAATGTGATAACTGTGAAGTAAATGTGAGGTTGAGAGTTGAGTAATAAATTGGGTCCGTATGAAAATGTGTGGTGGTCTTTATCCCTTAGTTTTTTTTTTAATTTTAATGTAATCGTGTGGCTTTTTTTTTTAATTATTCAAACGTGTGGTGTTTAATATTAAGAAATGGCCATTAAAAAATGATACCACAATATTTTCACAACAAATTTTAAGTAATAGATTGTTATTAGCTAATATTGGTGAGTAAAAAAATAATTTCAGTGATGGGTTCAAATTAGAACTAGTAACAACTTTCTACATAAGATTTTGACGTAATTCTTGTGAAAATATTGCAAAAAATATTATGGATATAACATAACAATTCTTTCTTCATCTGCTTTTGTTTGTATTGCTTTTTTATCTCTTCCTTTAATTTCATTTACTTTTGTTTCTAGTGCTTTTTTAGGTTTGTGAATGTGAGCTAGACAGCTGGTCACATGGGCATTGGAAAGACAATCTGATGCTTTTAATTTTCTTTTTATAAAAAAATGGTTATTATTATTATTGGATAGATATTTCATATTTGGGCTATAGATGGATATATTAGACATAGTTAAAATATGGATTTATAGTTTTAATTGGACTATTTTAGTTCATTTTTCTATTTTTTACTAATTTAATATTTTTAAAATAATTATTAAATTAATTATGATGTCATCACGGTTCGACCCCGATTCGACCTCAGTTCGACCTCAAAAATCTTGAACCTCTCCATTTTACGGTTCAATGAACGATCTGAGTCTGAAAACCTTGGATTTGAACAATGGTTATCCTTATAAAGAAGACCAAGTAATGCCATTGGGTTACAAAACTCTTAGTTAAGTGATGTGAACTAAACATAATGCACAATATCTAGCTTTTAATTAATTGACAAAGTTTTTCTTCAAATCATGTTTAAGGAATTTCATTCACTAGAGGGCAATGTGGCCCCTAGGTTTTTAAAACTTTCCCTTCCCCTCTTATAATTGAATTTACCAACGTTCCAAGTAATTTTCAATACAATTCTGAGACTATGTAATAAAAAAATTGGAGGTTTTTAACCACGGTTTCAGTTTTTAAGATTTATTCAAGGATTATATATATAATGAAAAAAAAAAATGTATATGATTGGAATATGGTTAATTAGAAGTCAATAATTGGTCAAGAGCTTTGTAACTTTTTTTTTGGTTGTTGAGGAAAATAGAGCTTTGTAACTTAGTGTTACAGACTTACAGTCTACTATATTTTAATAGACGAAGTAATTCGGTCCATTTCAGGCCATTTCGGTCCTGTTTGGTCCCTTTTACATAGTTCGATCCTCTTCAGTCTAGTTCGGTCTTCTTCAGTCCACTCAGGCCAATTTTGGTCCAGTTCGATCTACTCTATCCCAGTTTGGTCCAATAAGGTCAATTTTGGTCCATTTAATTCTCTTAGGTCCATTATGTCCTTTTGATCTAGTTCGATCTAATTCGGTCTAGTTCGATCTAGTTTGTCCAATTCGGTCTTTTGGGACCGGGACCATAGTTTTTGAAAATAAGAGATCAAAATTCAAATGGAAGAAGTGCTGAGTTTGAGAGTTTGGGTTTTTTTTAACTCTTTTATTTATTTATTTTTATTTTCTTTAATAAATGAAATATAATTTTTATCTATCACTGTATATTTTTTTTGATGTGAAAGAAAGCAATACAACTATTATAGAAACCAGGATAATAAACTATTATAGAAACCGAAAGCTACTAAAATGGAGGCTTTTAACCACAGTTTCAAATTTTAAACTATTTTTAAGATTTATTGAAGGAATATAGTGAAAATATATAAAGATATAGATGAGTGTAATATGGTTAAATAGAAGTCAATTGGTTAAGAGCTTTGTAAAGTAGTGTTATGGTCTACTATCTTCTATTAGATGAACTCGTTCGGTCTATTTTGGTCTAATTTGGTCATATTCAGTATACTTTGGTCCAGTTCGGTCCTCTTTAGTCTAGTTTGGTCCCATCATGTCCTCTTTAGTCCATTTGGTCTTTTGGGAGGGGACCAAATTTTTTTAAAATAAGAGATCAAATTGAGGAAGTGCTGAGCTTGAGAGTTTGGAGTTTTTTATTTTATTCCTTTATTTATTTATTTCTTTAAGAAATTCATCAACTTTATTGCTCCACGAGTGGAATGATACACTAGAATTAAACCTACTACATAGAACCTCCATTTTAAATGAGTTTGAAAATCAAGCCTCCACGAGATGCAAAGAATGGAGCAAACACCTAGGACTCGACCGCCATGAGCTTGATGAGAATATTGAGTGAAGGACCAAACTATGCTTGATTGGATTTCCAATTTATGTCACCTATGAGTCACAATCAAGATTGTCAAAATTGGGATCATACATAGAATCGTGAGAGGTAGGTGGGATCGTGGGATTGGATCGTGAATCGTAAGATCCTACATATTTTCAGATTTAAAGCAAAAAACACTTTTATAATGATTTTGTATGTTAAATAATCATGTAAATTGTGAATTTATCCATAAAAAAACAAAGATTTGCATCATATGACGTAATTTGCATGTCATATATGCTACGTCTATACTAATGAAACAAATCTATTTAAGTTTTGACCCAATGTATCTAAAAAGTTCAATAAATGTTTAATTATCAACACATATGGAAATATTTTCCAAGTTCTAAGTTCCGAATTCCAAGTTTAAAATCCAAAATAAGTTATCAAATGGAAACTAACTAATTAAAATATGAAATCCTAAAGTTGGATTAATATTAAGGTGAAGTGAATATTTAATTATTCACATTTTAGGGTTCTTATAACCACCGTCCTAATCATCATCATCTATTTCATCATCTATGTAGACATTGTATATTTGTATACTAGAGCTACAAAAGAGATCAGATACAACTTCACACTCAACTATTCAAGTTATACCACTCAGCAACAATTGCAGAGCATGCTCAAAAATATCAATTAATCAATATACAAATACAAGCATACTAATAAAATTATATATAAGAAATTTTTTTTAGTAATATTATAACACTAATTAGTATATTGATCAAACAAATTTAAGAACATTATAGCTTAAATGTAGCAAAACCACTATAAATTCTTCATTTAGAAATGATTAAGCATTCCTTAATATTGATTACAAGTGAACTAAAAACTAGAAAACATTTGCTTAGGTTAACATAATTTTATAATTAAAAAATGAAAAGTCATACAATCATAACATAGAAAAATAAAAACCCTTAAAACTTCATAAAAATAAAAAATTTATCCCTTAAAAAAAAAAAAAAGCCAAAAAACTGATGTTTTAGTAGGATCGGTAGGATCCCATATGATCCTATACGATCCTACTATTTTTACGATCCTAATGCGATTCTAAACATTTTGGTGAGGTGAGATCGTAAAATCTTGCGATCCTACAATTCAGATTGCGATTTTGACAATCATGGTCACAGTTACTAATACTTACAACTTCATTTAATACTTCTTTTTTTATCGAACGTCGATTTTGACAAATCTACCTTTGTATTGCATTTTATTCTTATATCATCCATTATTACAAAATTTTCGTAAGATCAATTATATGTCATCAATCAAACATTTTATAGTATAGAATTATACCTAAAAAATAAGTTTATAAATCGAATAGTAAATAATATCCAATTAGTACGAAATTTGACATATATATGAAGAACATAAAAAAAGTATGTAATCCAATGGTTATATTTTCAAAATATATAATCATGTTAATTTCTTTTAGGGTCTGTTTAGTTGAAGGAGTGGAAAGATGAGAGGATAGAAAATGGTGGGAGAGTGGAAAAGTGAGGGGATAGAAAAGATTTTAATTTCCCTCATTTTTGTTTAGTTGGGAGTGGAAAAGTGGAGGGATGAAAAAAATGTATTTGTATAAATTTACTCACATACCCTTATTAAAAAGTGAAACTCTATTAAAAAAAAAAAGGTGACAACAAAAGCAATCACCCAAATTTATTAGGAAATAAAAATCATATCTAGAAAAAAAAATCACGTCTAAAGGAAAAACAAAAACAAAAAATCACAAAAGAAAGCAAAAGAGAAGAAGAAGAAGGAAAAAAGAAAAGAAAAAAGCAACGGATTGGACAAGCCCATGTGCAATTACACATAGACATTTTTGTCATTTACTTATCAGATTCCTCCCACTTAGTTTTCTCTCCATTTTGGAGAGAAAACATTTTGGTGAGCCCGGAGAGAAAACACCTAGGCCCCACCAATTTTTTTTTCTCCCCTTCCTCCAACCAAACACCCACCAAAAAAAGTTTTCATTCTCATTTTCTTTTCAAAATTTTCCATCCACCTTATTTCACTTCCAAACAAACACACCCTTAGTGAGAGCCAAGTTGGTAGCTAAACTGGTTTACTAGGCGTAAAACGACAGACCGTTTACTAGGCGTAAAGCCCAAAAGAAAACGAAATGGATACAGTGAGGCACCTTCGAACTTTACCCAAAATCTCAAACCCTGCCAAAACCCTAGCACTCCAGCACCAGTAACAGAGAAAAGGAAAAGCAGCAGCAGAAGAAGAAGAAGAAGAAGAAGAAGAAGAAGAAAGAAGAAAATGGGAAAGGTTCCACCATCACTCCGTTCAGCAATTGCAACAACTCTCATGAAAAAGCAATCCTCTTCACTCATTCCCAAAGAGTCCACAACCGCAACCCCACCTCACAATCCCCACCACTTTCCCAGAAAACTAACCACCAGGAAAACCAAATCCCACGACTCTCCTCAAACCCAAACCCAAACCCAAATCCAAACCCTTTTCAAATCCCCAAACCTCTCCGACGCCAAAAAGCTCTTCAACTCAATCATTTCCACCAACCCCAAATTCCCACTTGACCTCCGTTTCCACAACTCTCTCCTTCAATCCTACTCTTCAATCTCCACCGTCCAAGACTCCATCTCTCTCCTCAACCACATGATCAAATCACACCCTTCTTTCTCTCCCGACCGATCCACCTTCCACATCTTACTCTCCAAATCCTGCAAAGCACCTGATCCCTCCCTCTCCTCTGTCCACCAAGCCCTCAATCTCATGCTCAACCACGGCTTCACACCCAATAAGGTTACTGCTGATATTGCCATTCGCTCGCTCTGTTTGGCCGGTCGCGTGGACCAAGCTGTCGAATTGGTAAAAGAATTTTCATCAAAACACTCTGTTCCGGATACTTATACTTATAATTTTATTATTAAGCATCTATGCAAGGCTAGGTCTTTGAGTTTGATTGATGATTTTATTGAAGAAATGCGAGATAATTTTGATTTGAAGCCTGATCTTGTTACTTATACAATATTGATTGATAATGTGTGTAATATGAAGAATCTCCGCGAGGCCACGAGGTTGGTCAAAGTGCTTAAGAAGGAAGGGTTTAAGCCTGATTGTTTTGTTTATAATACTATTATGAAGGGTTATTGTATGTTGAGTAACGGGAGTGAGGCAATTGGGGTTTATAATGAAATGAAGGAGGAGGGTGTAGAACCTGATTTGGTTACATACAATACTTTGATTTTTGGGTTATCGAAGTCTGGACGGGTTAAAGAAGCTAAGAAGATTTTAAGGGTTATGACGGAAAAGGGTCATTTCCCGGATACTGTTACGTACACTTCGTTGATGAATGGGTTGTGTCGGGAAGGGGATGCGTTGGGTGCGTTGGCGTTGTTGGAGGAGATGGAAGTGAGGGGGTGTAGTCCGAATTCGTGTACTTATAGTACGTTGCTTCATGGATTGTGTAAGGCGAGACTGTTAGAGAAAGCGAAGGAGCTGTATGGGGTAATGAAAGCGGGGGATATGAAGCTTGAGACTGCAGCTTATGCTACCTTTGTGAGGGCACTTTGTAGGGAAGGGAGGATAGCAGAGGCTTATGAAGTGTTTGATTATGCAGTTGAGAGTAAGAGTCTAACAGATGTTGCCGCTTACTCAACGTTGGAAAGTACACTTAAGTGGGTGAAGAAAGCTAGAGAACAAGGCAATATTATCTAACTGGTATGTTTTTCAATCTTAGACAAATGAGTTGATCTAGAGATTGAATGGTGTTTGAGAGTAGTGTGCAATGTGCATATTACCTTTTTTAAATCTACGTGTTCTGAGTGAATAAAATCTTGGATGCCATCTCTTTGTATTTAGACATGATTTTGACTCTTTTTCCCTGAGTATGTGGCCTTTCAAATTATAGCTTAACAAGAAACACCTATCTATGATGATTAAATGTTGCTATTTCCGCACCTTTAGTCATGATAACTACCTGGTTTTTGCTTATTTGTACACCCATACATGACTAGGTTTGTTTATAAAGCTGTTGCACATGTTTCTTTTCCTAAAAGCCTTAAACATAATGACATTTTCTGGCATCCTAACCAAAATCAAAATAACATGTCATTTATTAAAATAAAAATGATTTCGTGAATCATGATTATGCTTGACATATGTCCATATGAACTTTTTGTGTCTCTAATTAATATACACATTGCTCTGATTTTGTCTGTATTCTTATCAAATTCTGTTTGATCATGCTTCTCTGTTCAACATTGGAAATAAAATGACCTGCGTCTTTCTATGCATGATGCATCACTCATAGACGTATGGCTATCTTATCATTTGTCTAGCTCTACAAATAGAGCTGTTGCCTGTTTTTAGAATCTCCCTTTCCCTTGGGACTAAAACTTCTCATCAAAAAAGGAAGAAAAAATAGTTGCATGTTTCTCTTTCTGGATGGTGCTTATAGAAGTGACATCTCCTGACTTCCTGATGTAGGTTCTGTTGTTGTTTTGAGTTGACAATGAACACTTCTTGTCCAGAGAGAAGATTGCATGCATATATTATACTAGAGCATTCCTTCAGGCACTCTGCATCTGAGCTCAACTCCTCTTTCGAGAATCATCTGGTGGTAATATAAAGCCCTGATTGGAAGGTCCCAAACTCGAAGCTGTTGTCCGGGATATCTATAATACCATCCCTGTACGGCAAAAGGCCTTTGGCATTTTAGCTGAATGAATTAAGAGGGCAAATATGTGAATGAATTGAGAGAGCAATATTGCCACCTCAAGTAGGTAGAGCCAGGAGAACTATCAGATCACATAATTTTATTTTTTGGTATTAGTCTACCACCTCACTCCTCGGACATTCTAATGGTATTTTTATCTTTTGGCATTAGTCTACCATACTCTCGGCTCATTAGTTGATTAGCTAATCTGAGATCATACTGTGCTCATCACTATGTACATGACTTTTCTGTGGCAAAAGATCATCTGCTCATGTAATAATCATCTTTTTGTATCCGCTATGATGTATTCATTTCAATTCAAAGGGGGAACTGCTTTTTGGTATGGACATGTTTTTTGTATGGCTTGAAATAATCATGCTCTGCTGTGTCATAATCTTTTTGAACTCGCCCTCTCCCCCCTAAAATTATTTAATATTCTAAGAGCAATGTTTCATCTTCTCGCATAAATGGTGAGTTCGATATAAATTTAATTAGTGAGCTTTACAGCTATGTAAGAGGAAGTACTGAAGTAGTGTTCAAAATGCAATAGAAATTGGACAAAACCTGATCTACGAGGAAGGAAGATATAAGACATTTTATTTATTCATTTGTGTCCATATGACCCTGACTTTTTTCGTTTAACCTGTTCTCTTATTTGCTATTTGTATATAAGGAAAACTCATGTACTTTTGATCTCGTTTTTGGTCATGAAAAGTAGGAACAATATTGTGGATATCTGTTTTGAAACAAATTTTAAAAAAAATAAAAATATTATTATAAGAAAGTGGTGTCATGGTCTCTCTAGTCAAATTGTCAAACTATTATATTTTTTGTTCATGAGACACTCATATCCTACTTCTCAAAAAAAAAAAAAAAAAAAAACTTCATATCCCACATTTAATCCATAGTTTTAACTTATGACTACCGCAACATCCACTACTTCCACATTCAAGCAATTATTTATTTTAAATAGAATATTACACAATGAATCTGGAAAAAGAAACTTAAGTCTCTTATATGTGCATGAGACTAATTTATATAATTGGAAAAAGAGACATTTGATTATCCACTTTTATATTTTTTTTTGGGGTCAAAACTATCCTCACTACTTAAATAAAAGAACTAATATTACACGTGAATTTTACCTTAGCAAATGAAGTGTGCATTCGGGTTAAGTTGAATTTTTCAGCTTATTTAGGGGTTGTTTGGATTTTCAGTTTCTATCACGCATAACTCAAAATATGTGGGTCTCATGGCTAAATAGTTTGTTTGGAGATGTTTTCAGTTTTTGTTTCCATCACTCAATTCTCTGATTTTTGAGTGATGAGTTATGGAAACTGAAAACACATTTTAGGTGTTTTCAAGTTATGGAAACAGAGTTATGATGGTATTTTTGTAAATACACACACATTGAAGGACCAACGGTCAGACCTTTTGCTCTCTCCAACATAGTGTCTTCTTTTTCTTTTTCTTTTTTGTCTTTCACGCTGGGTCTCATCTTTCTCTATTCTCTTCATCCTTTTTTTTTTTTTTTTTTTTCACTGGGTTTTTGGGCTTGGGTTCTTTTTTTTTTTTTTTCTTTTCTTTTTTCACATTGGGTTTCTGGGTTTGGTTGCCTATCCCACATCAAACCCCACATTTTGCCTAACCCACATCAAAACCCATCCACCACCATGGGGTTTGTCGAAGATCATGACTGTGAGAAAAAAAAAAAAAAAAAAAAAAAAAAAAAAAAAAAAAAAAAAAACCCATGCCGAGCAAAACACAAGCCCACGTCAAGCACACCCACGACGGCAACCCAGAAACGATCTAGGAAAAAAAACTCCATCCTCTCCAAACAAAAATCCAGAACACCACCGAAAAACTCATCATCGGTTTGATTTCATCCGATCCAAAAGCCTAGATCAAAAGTCCACTCAAAACGCCGAGGAGATAGCGCTGCTGGTACACGTTTCTTTATGCTCATCGGCGCCTCTGGGTTATTGCATTTTTTGATATTATTCATAAGTCTCATTATATTATTTAGCTTATTTTTTAACATTTCTTTTACACTTTCAATAAAATTTTTTTTAATTTCAGTTAAATAAGTTGTTTTACATGAAATAAATAAATAAATTGCATACTTGTCAATTTACTCTTTACTGTTTTGCATTAACTTGGTCTAAAAAAAAATGTTGAAACAGGAGAGGCGAAGAATTTAAATGAAAGTCTCATGCGTGGCACAACATAATTGGTTGGTCGTGCACCATAGCTGAACCCCGAATTGCCGGAATCTTTGCTCCCGCCCAACTCACGAAAAGCAAAAAAAAACTAATAAAAAATTTGAAAAGCCCGCTTAAACTTCAAAAAAACCCATCCCAATTTCCAGCTCTTTTTAGTTTTTTCTACTTCTCTCTCTCTCAACTCTCTGAAGTCTCAAATGGCGACGAAATCCAAAGAACGTGAGAACGACGAATTGATTTCTCCTTTGGTACCGACTAAGCGGAGAAAAAATGCAAACCGCGACACAACAAATTCCGACGTTTGTTTCGTCGGAAAACCCCTTTCCGCCACCGAAGCCAGTGACAGATGGCCCCACCGCTACCAATCAACGGTGGCTTCTTCCTTTCCCCTTTTCACTACTACCTCATTGCTTTCAAAATCTTCGTTTTTTTTGTTTGTTTTTCTTAACGTGTTGTTTTCTATTTTTGATTCAGAGTAAGGTGAAGAGAGAGGAGGTAGCTGGGAGCAAAGAAGAAGAGTGAGTTTCCTTCTTAAGAGGATTTTGAATTATTTGATGGGATTATTATGGGTTTAAACTTTTTGGTTGGTGACATTGGTGTAGGGGATCAAAGAGTGAAGAGAAGGAGGTTTTGCAAGCAAGATACCACTATACTCAAGCTATGATAGATGGCTCTATTTATAATCTTAATGATGATGCTTATGTTCAGGTCCTCTCTCTCTCTGTGTGTGGACATATATGGATGATTTTGTTTGTATTATAATAGATAAAACATAGTCATATGAAAGACTAAGAATAAGATTAAGATTACTTTACTTGCACTTCAAGTATGATTAGATACAATAAACCTTGATTGGGGTTATATGAAAGACTTAGGTCTTGAATATGATTGGATCTTGATGACTATAATATCACTTGCAAATTATTATGCAAACTAGTTCAATTTCTTATAGTAAATTTGAAAATGACTGTCAATAGATAATATGATACTAATCCACTAATTTAGAGTTTATACATAACATTTTTTATAATTCTTGTGTGCCAAAGGCAAAGACCAAAAAGTAAAAGAATAGGAAATTAACCCTGTTCATGTCTTTTGACATGTAAACAAAAAAATTGTTGTCTAGTACAGTATGTTAGGAATATATTTGTATAATTAATCAATGGTAAATGTCATCTTTGTCAAGATTGAGTAGTTAATTTTTTATGATTCATATTTTTTTAGCAAAAAAAAAAAGTGTTCGTATGCATGTTTTGTGCTTCTTCAAAAAGCACCACGGAAGGGTGCCTCATTCATTGGATGAGCTTTGCTTTGGCCAAGTGGATCCATTCATAATAAAGTGGCTAAATTAGTAAATTTTACTTTGTCCCAAGTGAAGTGCTTGAATCTTGGGGCTTTGAAATTTTAGCTTTAAGTGCGCTTTTAACAACATTGAACTTTGGAGAGAACTTATTGCTTGCACAAGAAGTGCTAAAGAATTTCCATAGAGACTCTCCCCATGCTAAATGCACCATTAAGGTAAACTTGATGCAGAGCATATGAAATAGTGAATTGGGTTTATGTTCTGAACTGTTTGGCAGCTATTGACACATGAGAAATATCTCATGTTTGGTCAAAAAAATGCTTGAATTCCATGCAAAGTGTACTAAGGTGCAGCTGTTTTGTGTTAGGAACTCATGGGTAGAACTCATCCTTGAAAATCGGCTTGCAAGGGGAGGGTGTCTAAGAGCTTATAAACACATGGTTAAGCTTACACTTAATCCATGTGAGACACTAGGATTATAACATACTACCACGTTCCGCAGCCAATAGCCACGATGGCTCACTCTAGCAACATTGACCCGATGATAGCTCTTTCTCTTTTAGTGGCTCCACTCACCTATCAGTTATTTTAATCTAGTCTTTAGGTTGCCTCTTCCAGGATCTATCTACAAAGCTGTAACTCATTTGATCCCATACTCAATGAGCTATGCCTGATTACTAGGGGTGGTGGTTGGCTCTAATACCAAATGTTAGAAACCTAGTGGTTCCTAATAGGATTGGATAAGAATTATAGGGGGATTGATGGGAATTGTAGGGAAATTGACTTAATTCGAGGTAGTCACCCTCCAGAGAGAGAGAGAGAGAGAGAGAGATGCACTAATGCACTAAGAAATCGGTTTATTCTTCAATTGATATCTAGTGTTGAATTACAATCATGTATTTATAGGAGAGTAGCTCTAATCTCATTGGTTCACATGGTCTTATCCTATTGGTTCTATTATTCCCCATGTGCATTAATAATTCCAGCATGTGCTAAATGTGATTAACATGCTTGGAATTGTAATTAACTAACTAACTAAATCTCAATAAAACAATTATTATCTATATGCTTGTAGCATTTCTAACATTTTGCAAATGATTTAGTCTGTTTGGCATTGGTTTTTTCCTTTTATCTATTTTGCTTATGTGCAACTTTTTAAGATTTCACTTTTTATAGGTACAACTATACTATAATCAAATTTCAGCAAATAAGTAACTAAAATATTTTGCAAAAAGTTTCATCCAAATGCACTTTAATGATTTGTGATGTTGATGACTAAAAGTCTAGTCACTATTCAAGGTGCATATCTTTGCATCAAGCAACTTTGGGGAAAATGACAGTTCATTGGATTTCTACTCCAACATTGCATATGTAATTTAGCTTCGAATGAATTTTGAACCTGACAAATACTGGTTGAATGGTGAAGAATGATCTTTTTTTATTATTATTTTTTTATGCTATTCCTTGTCACTTATAAGCAGGCTGTTGAGTATAGCTTAACCAAATCAGATAGGCTAGCTAAGTGGGACTCTAATGGAAATTAAATATATGTATTTTTCCAAGAAAAGATAGAATGTAGAGATAATTTATTTTTGACTGTCATTTCACTAAAGGAATTGGACAGCAAGTTTTGAGATTGTGTTTTTCCAGGAAGAGCCTAACTAGTTGGTCTGAAATTATGCAAGGAATATGGTTACTTTGTGCTAGATTGCCTGGCTAATGGCTAAAGTAGGTTAAGTCTGCAGCAATCTTTGCTACTGGTGTTGCTTTTGTTGTTTCTTGGTTCAATTGTATTCTACTCTCTTTTGATAAATGAAATTACTCATTGCAAAAAATGGTAACTTGGAGTTGATGGGTATTGATGATCTAGGGGTGATTGGATGTTGAAATGTAAGGTTTGGATGTCCTTGGGAGGCTTGGCCTTGGTGGTGAAACCCTGTAGCCAAAAGTTTGTGCTTGCGAATAATTTTTTTCACTTTACTTGAACTTTCGGTGAATTATTGCAATGATTTATGTATTGGAAGCTTGGACGTGATGTTAAATGGCCTATTTTAGGGTTGTTTGAAATGATTTGATATGGGTCTATGGGGGATCCAATTTTATGAATTTTTTTCATCTTGTTGTTGAAATTGTTGCATGATAATGGTATTTTTAATGAGCGTTTGGTTCTAGGTTGTGTATGTTGTTTTGAAGATGGGTAATGGATGTTGATGGAATTCATAGAAATATGTGAAACTACAATAAGCTTGGCAAACAAAAGAGATAAGATTGAGTGAGCTGCCATTCCTTTCAAATGGAGGAATGAATTGCATTTGGTTAGCTCTTGTTTGGCTTCAATTACCATATGGAGATATGGTGTAGCATTAAATTGATTTATATGAGATTATGAGTTTCGTCCCACAATTTCAGTATGTTTTGACTTAATTTATGATTTAGTGTGACTTTTGAATATGCATGTATGCCTTTGATTGTAAATTGATATTTATGGGCCACCCAAAAGAAGGGTTATTATTAGTAGATTATTTATCAAAAAATTAAACAAAAGGTTCAAACTCTATTTGGTTTCAAAGAAATTCTAGGAGCACAAAACTTGAAGTTAATCACAAAAGTTTCAATTAATTTGATACCTTGTAAAAGAAGATCCTGCATTAACGCTTAATACATGTACAATGAATTCTCGGTTAAAATTGGTTGAGGTTTGCTTTCCTCTTTCTTTCTACATTTAAGTTCTAATGATGAAAATAGTAGAAGTGAAATCAATGAGATTCTTTTTATTCTAAGATCTATGTATTTATTTTTTATATTTCTTAGCAATCAAGCGGGGAATTAATAAAGAGAAATCAATGGAGGTTATTCCAAAAAAAAAAAAGTTAAAGGAATGTAGATGATATAACTCCATCTCAATGGTCAACTTTTGATGATGCTAAATTGTATGGATTAATTGAAAATTGGTTGTTTGAATTTCCCATCAGTCTCTACTTTCTATCATTTATTTGCTTATACATTGGTTTTACTACTTTTAGGCTGAAGATGGAAAGCTTGACTATATTGCAAGAATTATAGAGCTGTTTGAGGGAATTGACAGAGAACTATATTTTGCTGCTCAATGGTTTTACAGGGCAGAAGACACTGTAAGATAAACTCTACTTGTCTATTTCATACAAATATAGGGGTGGGATTTATCTAGTTCGTTGATCTTTAAATGTTGGATGCTTATAGGTTATCAAGGACCATGCAGAACTTATTGACAAAAGAAGAGTGTTTTTATCTGATATAAAGGATGAAAATCCATTAAATTGCATCGTCTCTAAAGTGAAAATTGCCCTAGTTTCCCCAAATGTAAGGGTGCTCGTTAACTACCATAGTTGTTTTCCTACAATAGCACCTGTGTATGTTTGTTAAAAAGTTTATGATCAAATTAAATTTTTGTACAGGTTGACTTGGTTACTAAGGAGAAAACAATCCCTCCTTGTGACCTTTATTATGATATGAAATATTCATTATCATATCTGACTTTTGCAAACATTGTCATTGGTAATTTATTACTAGAAAGAGCAATAATTTTTATTCTTAATGAAATTTGATTTTTACTAACTTATTTAGATTGCTCACGTAGATAACTTAGAGCAGTCTAAAACGGAGAATGATAAATCATCAAGTTCGAGTGATACCAAGTCAAACCACCCAATTGGTGATGCTATTGTTGCCATTGAAGAGTCAAAAAAGTCAGAGATGACTTTATTGGATCTATACTCTGGTTGTGGTGCCATGTCTACAGGTCTCAGTATAGGTGCAGTTATATCAGGCGTTAAACTTCTCCCTGTAAGTTTTCAAGAAACATTTGGATTATTTTCATTTTATTTTATTCATTCAAGCTCATTAACACTATACTTCTGTATTTGGCTATAAAGAGGTGGGCTGTTGACATAAATCCTCATGCTTGTGAAAGTTTGAGGTTGAATCACGCTAAAACTGAGGTAATACTTAGTATTCTTTCTTGTTCTTTATATTTTTATCTATTTCTTTATGAATTTACATATATATTTTGTAACTGCTGATCAGGTGAGAAATGAAGCAGCGGAAGACTTTTTAGCTTTATTGAAAGCATGGACAAAGCTGTGCGAGGATTTCTCCTTGTTTGGATCAGATCAGTTACCAGAACAGAATTCTGATCTAGAAAGGGCTGATGACAATGATAATGATGAAGAGGAGGATGATGATGGTGATGAAGGCTCTATGGTTCCAGATGTGGACTTTGAAGTGCAAAATTTATTAGCTGTCTGCTATGGTGATCCCAATAAGATAAAGAAACCTGGATTATACTTTAAGGTATCGTAAACCTCAAATTTGTTGAAAGGCATACATGACATGTACTTGATTAGTTTCACGGCTATGTATCTTGTATTAAAAAAATTTTAATGACTGTTTCTTTGTTCTTTGTTCTCCATAATGTTTTAATAACTAATAAGTTAGGAGGTTAAATATTATATATAACTGCCACAGAAACCAGTCCTTTTGCCTGTAAGGCTTTCTGTTAGTACTTAGCAAGAATTTCAAATTAAGGCTTGCTGCTCAATTCCCCGTATCTGCAAGGATTGCTTACTTTATGTTAACAGGCAACTTTGTTTGGCAAAAGTTGGGTTCATTTATATATCAATAATTATCATTTATGTATGAAATCCTTCAGGTTCGTTGGAAGGGTTATGGTTCTAGTGAGGACACTTGGGAGCCTATCGAGGGCTTAAGGTAGTGTATTTGCTTACCGTCACTGTCACTGTCACCGTCACCATCATTATCATTATTGTTTTGCTTAATTAATTTTTTCCACCTTTGTCATTTATAAATTCACTTATATTTCCACCAGCCAATGCAAAGAAAAATTGAAAGAATTTGTGACGAAAGGGTATAAGTCAAAAATATTGCCACTTCCTGTAAGTTTTTTTCTCCTTCATTTATAATTTATCTTTGTTAGCTTGCATTTTCATTTTTGTGGCAGTCAACTTCATAATTTTTATCCATATACTTATGTTCTCTGTATGAGGTTACAAACTTTTGGTTGTTAATGCAGGGTGATGTTGACTTCATTTGTGGGGGCCCTCCTTGTCAAGGAATAAGCGGTTTCAACCGCTTTAGAAATCAAGAGGCTCCTTTAGATGATGTGAAGAACCGTCAGTTGCTGGTGTTCATGGATATCATTGAGCACTTGAAGCCAAGATATGTTTTGATGGAGAACGTTGTTGATATATTGAAGTTTGCAGGTGGTTTTTTGGGGCGTTACGCCATAGGACGTCTTGTTTCCATGAATTATCAAGCAAGATTGGGTATGATGGCTGCAGGATCTTATGGTTTGCCACAATTTCGGATGCGGGTGTTCCTGTGGGGTGCTTGCCCTACAGAGGTTAGTAAATATATAACTATTTTTGTATCATTAAATCGTAAGATATAGAAACAACAATAACAAAGCCTTAGTCCCAAATTCTGGGGTTGGCTATGGATTCTAACAAATTAATCTGGATGTGACGTGTATCATTTGTATCATTAAATCATAAGATATTTAATTTTAATGATTATTTTTCATTGTTCAGAAATTGCCTCAATATCCGTTGCCAACTCATGAGGTCAATGCGAGAAAATTCATTCCAAATGAATTTGAGGTGAGTTTGGTATTTCTATTTGCCTTTGTATTCTCAGCTTTGGTAAATAATTACAGAGTTTGTCATAATCTCAGGAAATACATGTTGGTTCTGTTATTGATGAGCATTGTATGCTGCAAGAGGCTCTTTCTCTTGAGAATGCAATATCTGATCTGCCACCTGTACGTGTTATTCTGTTAATCATTTATTCATATATGTTGTTATTTTATGTACTTTATACTGATTTTTCTTCCCATATTTCTAGGTCACAAATGATGAAAGTGAGGATATAAGGAAGTATGGTACAACAGCTCGTACAGAGTTCCAAAGATACATTAGATTGAAAAGAAATGGTGAGCTTGAAATTCTTATGCTTTGACATAGACAAGTCCTATTTTAAATGGATATTTTACTTTGTCCTTGTTACTTTACTATCCAGTCATGGGCCAATAGTGGATTGTGTATAAAATAGTCTTTTTGGTTGATAACATTATTTATGACTTAAACCCAATGTTTTGTTCTATTCTACTCGAGCTAGTTATACTGCATTTACTTGTCTAAATGTAACCAATAAAATAATTTTTTGGATTTTATTTTATTCGTAATCTTGCTTTGGTTTCTCTTTGCCTAAGTTGCACGGTATTTACACGGGTATGGGTACAATACTGCTATGACTACGGGAGTACTACATTTATGGAAAAACTAGGTATGACATGTCTAGGGTACGGCAATTAATTAATTAAATAATTAATTAATATGTTTAGATGTAATATGTTTATTTTAGGTTTAAAAATTCAGTAACAACAATAAAATTCATGAAAACATATGTAAAATTAATTTAAAGGCAATAATAAATAGCAAAGAAGTACAGTGACATCACTGAAATGTTGTCTAAAGTACAAGCCAAGAGTTCAAATAAATTAAACACCTAAGTTGCACTGGCTACCCACACAGGTAGGTATTTGGCAATTTTAGCTGTGTCCGGTGCCACATAGCTATTTACAATATATTATATTAGCTGGAATGCAGCAAAAATCTTTTGTATAATAAACACTAACCAGCTCTTTGGTTCAAAAATTTGTTGATTCTGTAGTTATTTTGGTTCATGCAAAGATGCAGTGACAAAACTTATGTTCTCTCCCATGCACGTTCTCTTGTCCTTCTCCCCCTTGTAATTTCCAGCATTATTGTCCAGATAATTGTGAAAACTATTTATGCATAAATTCTTTGGCAGAGTAGTTTTTTCTGGCTGGTTCTTCCAGACTCTTTTTTTTAAATCCCTATTTGCCTACTGAAATGATAACCATACCATGCCTTTGAAATAAGAATAGTTAATTGCAAATTATTTTTCCCTATTTTCAGATTTTCTTTGTTTCAACCTTTTGCTATGGCCTTTTCCTTATGGTTGATTGCAGTGATGGTATCTCCCTCATGGTGGTTATTGATGTTTTGAATGTCATAATTATCAGAAACTATGTGAAACTAATTCGCATGCATTTATCTATCAGTATAGATTCATGGATAGTAAATAGCGTGCTTTTATAGTTTATTTATTATTCTCTGTCTCTTATCTACATAATTTGGAGCATGAATGTGGTTTGCTTATAAATTTTTCTGATCGAAGATATGGTGAGTTACATGGCTGACGTTCAAAGTGTACCACAAACTTCGATGCTGTATGATCATCGACCTTTGAAGTTGAGCAAAGATGATTTGGATAGAGTTTGCCTTATTCCAAAGAAGAAGGTTGATTCATTGCTTAAAACTTTTTGATTTAATTAAAAAACATGCTTCCAATGCATATCGTTTGAGTGCCTTCAATCATTGTACTCGTTTTCTCCTAGGGTGCAAATTTTAGGGACCTACCTGGTGTGTTGGTTGGTCCAGATAATAAGGTAGAATGGGATCCGTCAATGGAAAGAGTGATGCTTCCTTCTGGTAAACCTCTGGTAATAAATTTTTCATTGTCATCTTCTTTGTCACATTACCCTCCCTTTCCACACTCAAATCTCACCTCCAACCCGAAATTTTCTCTAATTTGTATTAATATATACAGGTCCCTGAATATGCTATGAGCTTTGTCCAAAGGCGTGGGATATCAACAAAGTAAATGCATTTTTTTTTTTTTTGTTTTAAATAAATTCTGAATTTCACCCTTTATATTAATTTATAAATTTCTTATATACGAGCTGGAATTCAGGCCATTTGGTCGGTTATGGTGGGATGAAATTGTCCCAACAGTTGTGACAAGGGCAGAACCTCACAAGAAGGTTTTTCTTCTCTTAATATATATCATATTTTTGTGGGTGAGCGTGTGTGTGTGTCTCTATTTTTATGAAATCTCTTAGCTCATACTCATTATTTTGGTAGACTCTTCTTCACCCTTTGCAAGATCGAGTGCTGACAATACGTGAAAATGCTAGACTACAAGGATTCCCTGATTGTTATCAACTTTCTGGGCCTATCAAAGAGAGGTATATTTAATATGCTCTAAATTTCTACCTGGTATATAAGGATAGGGAGGTTTTGGTATCTTGTGCAGTATTATTCTCTCCTAAGCTGGGCTTGGTTATCTGCCTCTGGTTCAGTATTCAGCAAGGGAAAATGCTGCGGTTTTTATTCTCATTTTTTTAATTTAATTTTATTTTCGAATAAGCTTTGGGAATTATTAGATGTTATATCTTTGTTTGTTGAGATTATTAGATGTTCTAGTGTTTTAAGTTTTTGAGGTCTCTTATTGCCTTTGCCAGAGGTTTACTCTTTTGTGTTTCATTAATGTTTTTCCTATACTCTGCTATCATTATCTTCATCACTCTGAAGGTTTGTGTTGTGAAAATCTGAAGTAGTATGGAACATAAAGAAAATATGAGGAAGAAAGAATGGAAAAGATTACATTTTGAATTCACTTGATTGGTAACACATTACAAGGAACCCCACATTTATAATGGGATTAGATATAAAAGTGAAAAATAATGTGAATTTGAATTGCTTATTAATTGTCTCAATCCCACGATTTTCTCTAGTAATCAATGCCTGGATCTGGTCTTCATTGGCATGGAAAGTGAAATGTACCTTCCAACAATGTTTTTGTTCATTCTCTTGCTAGTCTTTACCATTTCCATTTTTCAGGTACGTACAAGTTGGGAATGCTGTAGCTTTTCCTGTTGCTCTTGCACTAGGATACACATTTGGTTTGGCTTGCCAAGGATTATCTAATGACCAGCCGGTAACAACTGTTCCTCTGAAGTTCCCCAATTGTCTTGCTCGGTCATCTTTGGCACAAACATAAGGAGATCTCTCAATTAAGGTTGTTGAAAGGATTGCAGATTTAATCTCCAGCCTTTTTTGAACATATTTATCTGCCATTCATATAATTCAAGGTTTCTCCCAGCTGACATATGGTTCTACCTATTAACGGAATGAATTGCTTCATTTTAGCTTGAAATATGGCTATAAACACGAGTATAGGGGTACAGATTCCTTTTTTTTCAAAAAGAAAAAAGAAGAAGAGAGGATTCTTTCTTCACTTTGATAGAGGATTCTTTTTTCACTTTGATAATAATCATGAGTTTTTTGCTTCCCTTTGTTTAAGTAGGTTTCTTTGCATCGTGTATGATATTTTTTCCCCATTTTGGGTAATTTTATTTGATGAGAAGTTACTCTAGTTTTTATTCCTGTTTTGATTGCTGGAAAACTGTCAAGTAGAAAATGAAAATTTGGTAAATCCAGCACAGTACTGAAGAAACTAAGCTGGTGCCAAATCAGCCTCCCTTTTAAGAATATGCGCTACTGATTCTAATATGCATAATAAAACAAAAACTCTGCAATTTTTGCTTTGTTAAAGAGGCTTGATTAAGCTCATATTTTCAACCTTAAACAACAATTAAATATTAGGAAAACTCATGATCTTGTTTTTGATTATGAAAACTAAGAACAATATTGTTAAGATCTCAGTTTTGGTGATGCATATATTTAGAACATGTTATCAACTCTTTGATGTCATTTTTCTTTATTTCCAAAACTACCTTTGATGTTTAGTTTAAATTTAATTTTACAAGCTAAGGGTCTTGTAGTTAAATTGATAACATCCCATGCACAGAGCGTTTGGGGGTTTAGGAAGGAAAGAATTTAAGTTGTAGGATTAGTAATATGTTGTAATTATCTATTTAAAAAAAAAAAAATTTCTCAAAAACACAAATTAAGGATAAAAACACATCTTTCTAAAAAAATAAAAAAAGAAGATAAAAACACATCTTAACTTACGGTTAAAAGATAAATTAAAATGAAATATAAAGATAAGAGGTAAGATATTCATTGAAACAACTCTTAAATATAGTTAACCTCATTCCCAATGTTTTATTCATAGTTATAACTATTGAAACATTCAATACTCTCACATTCAAACAACTACTTTGTAAACAAAATACTACTACACAATGAAATCGAAAAAAAAAAAGTTTATTCATATATAGCTAGCGGATAAAGTTTATTACTTTATTACTTTACCGATTACCTGTAAAAATTATATTTCATTTATTAAAAAAAAAAAAAAAACTAAACTCTCAAGCTCAGCACTTCTTCGATTTGAATTTTGATCTCTTATTTTCAAAAACTTTGGTCCCGGTCCCAAAAGATCGAATTGGACCAAACTAGACCAAATTGGACTAAAGAGGACCGAATAGGATCAAAGGGATAAAATGGACCGAAGAGGACCAAAATGGATCTAATTAAGCCAAACTGGAACGGAGGGGTTCTAACAGGACCAAAATGGGCCTGAAATGGACTGCAGAGGACCAAATTAGACCAAACTAGACTGAACAAGACCTAAGAGGACAGAACTGGATCAAAGGGACCAAATTGGACGGAAATGGCCTGAAATGGACCTAATGCACCAAGTTGGACCGAACTAATTCATCTATTAAAAGATAGTAGACTATAACACTAAGTTACAAAGCTCTTACCAATTGACTTCTATTTAACCATATTCCAATCATTTATATATTTATTTATTTTCATTAAATTCCTTGAATAAATCTTAAAAATAGTTTAAAAATTGAAACTGTGGTTAAAGGCTTCCATTTTTATTTTCATTTTTTTTATAACATAGTCTCGGAATGGTATTGAAAATTACTTGGAACGTTGGTGATTTCAATTATACGAGGGGGAGGGAAAGTTTTAAAAACCTAGGGGCCACATTGCCCCCCTAGCGAATGAAAACATTGTCAATTAATTAAAAGCTATATATTGTGCATTATGTTTATGTAACGTGTTTAACCAAGAGTTTTTTTTTTTTAGCTAAATGGCATTACTTGATCTTCTTTATAAGGATAACATTGTTCAAATCCCCTCCCCTGGCTAATTTTTATAAATTGCTTATGTGGTTTTAGTAATTTTCAAATAACTATTAGTAAACATAAATGTGATATTAGTAGTAGACCCATATTAGAATTAATAGGAATTTGCCACATTAATAGTATGTAAAAATATTGTAAATTAGTTTGTGGCTATAACATTACTTAAAAATAAATAAATGCACGCTACCTATTTGTAGCACACGACATGCTTCCATTATGTGGTTCATTAAGTACATCAAGATCGTTAAGATAATTTGCTTTGTTTGTGTGTATAATTTTACTATTGGCCCTTTAGCTCCACCACTGATTTCATTCATTCCATTCCGTTCATAAAAGCATTAACATGTGTTAATCACATTAATATTACTCATTAGATACGTTGATCGCATGACTCAAGTGATTGTTAAGTATTGAAGGTATTTGTTGTAGTGTACTTGAGTGATTGTTAAGTAGTGATAGTTTTCGATGTGATGTCTTCTGTGTGTAATTCGAGTCATTTAACCCCACCTTCCCTTCCTCATTATCTATCTTTTTTAATAAAAAAAAAATTGCATATCTTATTAAATTATTTAAACAAATCACATTTGCGTATTTATTAAAAAAGTCTTAATTAATAGTACAATTTTTTTTTTTTTCAAAAAAATTAATAGTATACCATTTTTATGAAGAAATTAATAGCACTCCTGGTTATTTATTTATTTACTTATTTATTATTTTTTATGAACGAAAAATGGGTTAGGGGGGACCAACATGACAATCCTATCTAGGCTTGACCATAATAACAACCTACCTGCTAGGTTCGGGGTCCTGCTGGGGTGCAGGGGGACCACGGTAAGCCATAACTTCCTAACCTCACGTAGGACACTAGTGAACCTTGAGCTGCTGATGGAGGTAACCCAAGTGAGTCCATATTCAGACTCGAACCTTGGACCTCACACTCAGCACATCTTGTGCATTACCCAAGACCACTAGACCACATCCCTCATGGTAATAGCACACTTGGTTGCTCGCTTGTATGTAATGGACTTAATTAGAGAAACTTCTATTCAAAATTAAGATGAAAATTATGATGATATGACATGAATCATATATATGATAAATATAAAAATTTACCGATTACTTTAATATTCAAAAAAAAGTTTACCGAATACTTGTTATCATACCAGTTTATTCATAAAAAAGTTGATTACTTTATTCATATGTTTGCATGAGACAAATTTATATATTGCTAGTTGGTAATTTATGCAATACTTAATATGATTTTTTCTTATATTATATATTTTTTGTTGTTTAAATATATAGTTTGATAATTATTAATAGGTATTTATTATGGAATTATATATTCTAGCATTAAGTATTGATTATATTTAGGTCCAAATATGGACTTATATGTTTCAAAAAAAAAAAAAATATGGAGTTATATATTTTTTTTTTCTTTTCTTTTTTTTGAGAAACCAGACCATAAGCCTGGGCTTTATTCAAAGAAGAAAAAAAACTTAATGAATGTCACGATACACAAGCGGGGCAATATCAGCTGGCAAATCACCCAACCAAAACTGATCCCCAACCACTAGCTTAGCTTTCTTAGCAAGAGCATCAGCAACAAAATTACAAACACGACTTGTATGAGAAAATATAACAGACTGAAAAGCACCGACGAGCTGCCTAATATCCTCTAAAATGTTACCATAGCTGGCCACCTCGCCGTTTTCTTGAGTGAGAACGCTAATGATGACAGCAGAATCACCCTCAAAGACCACACGGGTAAGACCAATCTCAAGAGCAAACTTTACCGCCTTCAAACATGCTAAGGCTTCTACATCAGCTACTGATTGGGCCAGGGGAATCGATGAAGACAGAGCTCCCAAAACCGCTCCACCAGAGTCACGAACAATAACACCTAAGCCTGCCCTGTTTAAATCACGAAACACCGTAGCATCAAAATTCACCTTGAAGCAATGGGAATCGGGAGGGCGCCACTGCTGCACAACAGGAGCTCGTGGTGGGGCTGGTTCCTCAGTCTGGGCTTGAAGAAATTCCTGCAAATAGCTGCCAGCTTTACTACAAATGTTAGGCACTAGAAAGACAGGTCGGCCAAAATGAAGCGCATTGCGTCTATTCCAAATCATCCACGCTGCAATGATAAAGATCTCAGCTCGAAATTCGTCACGAAAATGCAGAAACCTGTCAAGCAGATCACTAAAACACACAGGAGGAGACGAACCGATTGGTGGAACCAGTCAAGAGAGTCCCAAACGCCACTAATCTCCTTGCAAAACCAGACCGCATGTAAAACATCTTCTGGTTGATCTTTGCACAGATTGCAGCTAACATTTTGAACAATTTGGCGCCTGTGAAGATTCACCATGGTTGGCAAAGCATTGTTGCTGGCGCGCCAAGCAAAATGTTTTATTTTATGAGGAACTCGTAACTGCCATATACTCTTCCAGAATTTTTTTTGAATATCCGGATTGGAGTAGGGGTGGCAATTTTTATTCATATCCATGAACCCGCCCATTACTCACCTTATTTGGATAAGTCTTAACCCAACCCATTTGAGTATTTGGGTTAAATGGATAAAGACCCATTTGGTTATTTAATTAGATGGGTCTAAATGGATAAATCCACTAATACCCACTAAACCTATCTAAAATTTAAAATTAAATATACCCACTAATACCCACTAAACCCTTCTAAAATCTAAAAACTTGAATAAACAGTATAACCTCTAGATTTCTAAGCCCAAAGCCCTCAGTCTCACTCTCCCTCAGATTTTCTCAGTAGCCAAACACTTTCCCAAACATTTTAACCTCTAGATTTCTAAGCCCAAACACTTTCCTCCCTCAAATTTTCTCAGTAACCAAACAAAAGGAAATTCTAGAGAGAGAACGGGGATGGAATCGGAGTTCGTTGCGCTGATCGACTCCTATCGCGAGAAATGGTACTCGCTTCGACGCGGGAATCTGAAGGCGACCCACTAGCAGGAGGTGGCGGATTTGGTTGCTCGTCGCTGCTCCGCCGCGTCTCCTCCCAAGACCGCAGTGCAGTGCCGTCACAAGATGGAGAAGCTGAGGAAACGGTACTGCACGGAGCTGCAGAGAGCGAGATCCATGCCCGTTTCGAGGTTTATCTCCTTCTGGGTCCATTTCAAGCGCATGTATGCCATGGAGAAAGGTCCTTTGGCTAAGCCTCGAGTCAACGACTCTGATAGCGACGAAACCAACAACAACAACGATGAAGGGCTCGACGTTGAGAATGACGAAGAAGAAGATCAGGATTTGTACGAAGAGTTCAAGAATGGAGGGTCGAACATGAGGCACATGAATTTTTTTTTTTTTTTTACTTTTCATTTTTTGAGTTTTTCTGTTTGGTTGTTGAGAAAGTTTTGAGAGAATTAGGGAAAAATTGTATTTCAGAGTTTAGACTAAAGTTCAAGTTAGTTCTATGAGTATTTGTTTGTTTGCTTAAAAGATTGTTTGATTAGCTAGGTATTGGTCTGGGTGAGGGGAAGTTCTGTTTAGTTTGTGAGAAAGTTTGGGAAAATAAATGAAAATGAAGTGGTTGATGTTGTTATAAAGCTAAAAGATTTTAATTCGATTTTCAAGGGTCCTGTTTGGTTTATGAGAAATTTTGTAGTTGCTAACTTAATGGGAAAATCTAGTAACAAGTTATTTATTTATTTGGGTCATATTGGGTTAAATGGGTGGGTTACTAATTAAATGGGTTGGGTGGATAATGGATAATGAATTTATATATAAACGGGTCATAAATGGATAAATGGATAATTACACACCCAACCCATTTACGACTCAACCCACCCATTTGCCACCCCTAGATTGGAGGTACTTGCATTAGAGACAGATTCACAAGAAACAAGCAACTTATACGCACTACTAGTAGTAAACATACTAGACGGCGTATGAGCCCATATAATACGATCCACAGGACGTTGGATGCTCAGAGGGATGCCCAAAATAATTTCAGCTTCATGGGGTAAAAAGAGCTGTTGCACCAGCTTCGATTTCCACTCAACTATGTCCTGATCAATCAAAATACTGACTTTCGAATCCTCAGGAATTTGGGGTAGGGGAGAGATGACCGATCTGTTTGTGGGCCTAGGTAGCCACTTATCCGCCTTGAGTCGCACAGAATCCCCTGTTCCTATACACCATACCATCCCTTTACGAATTACATCCCTTGCACCAATGATACTTTTCCACACATAGGACCCCGTAGGTGAATCTTTGGCCTCTAAAATAGAACACTCTGGGAAAAACCGCACCTTAAAAACACGATGGCAAAGAGAACCGGGGTTGTTAATCATACGCCATACTTGTTTAGCTAACAAAGCCTCATTGAACTTCTCAATTTCTTTAAAGAAAAATGATGTAGAATATATATATATATATATATATATATATATATATATATATATATATTTTTTTTTTTTAAAAAAAAAAAAAAAATTTTTTAATCTATATATTTTATACTATTTGTTGACCATTTAAAATTTTGACACATCTTTGCAAGCCTCTCAAATTTACACCTCATTAAAAATTTTAAAATTTCTTTAATTAGATTTCAAAACATGTTAGGACTCTGTTATTAAAAAAAAAAAAAAAAAAAACCACCTTAGGACTCATAAACAGAGTCAAGTTAGGGTTTATCTCTTCCTTATAAAAACCCTACGTGAAACTAACAGAAAACAAACGCAACACACTTTAGCTTGAAGCTTTCCTAGAGCCCTTTTATGTGAAGTTTTCTTGAAGCCTTTTAGTAAGTCACCAATCACTATCTTTAACATAGCGTAACGCTATGTTTGTTTCAGTAATGATATTTTCTAGAAAATGAGTCATTTTCCAAAAAACTATCTCATTTTCCAATGTTTGGTAGCAATCTTAAATGAGTTAAAAAAAACAATCTCATAACTTCTCTTATTTAGCTTGCTGTGAGATAGAGTTGTTTTCCAAAAAAAATTAGTGGAAAACAATCTCTTAAAATAAGCCATACTTTTTATGTTGACTAAAGATAGTTTTCCTTTGACTCATTTATTATAATGTTACCAAATACTGGAAAATACAGAAAACTATTTTTACACAATGTTTTCTATCGAAACAAACAGAGTTTAGTCAATTGTCCTGTTGAATTGAGGAACAATTATACAAATATGATAAAGAATTATATATTTAATCTTTATTTAATTCTTTGAATTGGTTTGGTACGCTCATCCAATAATCCAATAGTTTGTGTATAAATATATATAGAATGCACAACTACATGGTTCACAACTACACTACCTTCAACTGCAACCATAGGCTTTTCTCCTATAGATAATATTACTATGCAATATTTGAAACTATCTGAAAATTATTCCTTTTGAATATTTGAAACTACAGATTATTCCTTTGGAGGGTAACAAAATTTTTTTCTTTCTTATATTTCTTTGTTGTGTAGTAATTCATTTTTTGTATTGTTTCAATAATTCCTAGACTTTGAATCTTTTGATTTTATAATTTTTTTTGGCTTTCCGGTACTTTTAACATCTGAATAGTTGGGCTATTTTTTGCAATATTTGGACCTTTCTAGCATATTTCAAAGGTTATATCATGTATCATTCTTTTGTGGGTAATCCAGTTTTCTTTTAGATATCTCTGTTGTGTAGTTATATACCCAAGGATTATTCATTTTTAGAATAACCCATTAAATTTTTTTATATTTTGTAATGTCTTTTATGCAAAGTTAGTTAAAAAATATATTACAACCATGACAAGTAAAATTGTAACATTTTAAAGATTTATGTGACATTCCTCATAATATTATGAGGTTAATCAAAAATCAAATGTGTTCAATTAGAACAAATACATTTGATATCTACTTTTATATTTTGCCAAAACCCATCGTTACATTTATATTTTATGTCTCTCTTCCCCTTGTCATTTCCAATAACATTGTTGTTATTTGTGATAACTACTCACTCTTTGGTAGATTTGATTTTCTGGCTCTGGATTTTTTCTTTCTTTCAACTTTGTGCTATGGCTTTTGCTAGATGGTTGATTGATATAATGGTAACTCCCTCATGGTGGTTATTGATGTTTGAAATGGCCTAATTTTCAGAAGCTATGTGAAATTAAATCAGATGCATTTATCTAAGTTTCTTGGATAGTAAATAGCGTCTCTTTTATAGTCTGTTTCTTGTTTTCTGTACTCATCTATATATAGTTTGGAGTATGAATGTGGTGTGATTATAGGTTTCTCTGTTCTCAGATATGGTGAGTTACATGGCTGATGTTCAAAGTGTACCACAACCTTCAATGCTGTATGATCATCGACCATATATATTGAACAAAGACGATCTTGATAGAGTGTGCCTCATTCCTAAGAAGAAGGTTTCATTGCTTAAACTTTTGATTTGATTAAAAAGCATGCTTCCAATGCATATTGTTTTGAGTGCCTCCAATGGTTGTACTTGTTTTCTCCTAGGGTGCAAATTTTAGGAACCTACGTGGTGTATTGGTTGGTCAAGATAAAAAGGTAGAATGGGATCCATGGATTCCAAGAGAGATGCTTCCTTCTGGAAAACCTCTGGTAATAAATTTTTCTCAGACATCTTCTTTGTCACATTACCCTCCCTTTCCACACTCAAATCTCACCCCAACCCGAAATTTTCTCTACTTTGTATTAATATATACAGGTCCCTGAGTATGCGATGACATATGTCAAGGGGAAATCTGCGAAGTAAGTTAATTTTTCCATTCCAAGTGAATTCTGAATTTCAGTGGCAATATTATTTTTATAAATTTCTTATATTTAAGCTGAAATTCAGGCCATTTGGTCGTTTATGGTGGGATGAAATTGTACCAACAGTTGTGACCAGGGCAGAACCTCACAATCAGGTTTTTATCCTCATGATAAAGATATCATATTTTTGTGGGTGAGCGTGTGTGCGTGTCTCCATTTTTATGAAATCTCTTAGCTCATACTCATTATTTTGGTAGACTCTTCTTCACCCTTTGCAAGATCGAGTGCTGACAATACGTGAAAACGCTAGACTACAAGGATTCCCTGATTGTTATCAACTTTATGGGCCTGTCAAAGAGAGGTATATTTAATATGGTCTGGCTTCATAGCTGGTGTATAGGGATGGGTCAATATAAGTATCTCGTGCAGTATTATTCTCTCCTAGGTTGGGTTTGGTTCATCTGCCTCTGGTGCAGCGAGGAAAATGCTGCAGTTTTTAGTTTCCTTTCATTTGCTAATAAGCATTGGGAATGATTTTTTTTTTTTTTTGAGAAACAAGCATTGGGAATGATTAATTGTTATATATTTTTTTGTTCAGATCATTACATGTTCATCTGCCTCTGGTTTTTTTATTTTTATATTGTAGAGGACGTAGTTTACAACAAAATATATATTTATGTGTGTACATGCGTGTGTATCAATACACTTGATTGTATACACATACATAAATAAACGAAATATAACACACTGATAGGATAAATTATTAGAATATAGAAATTAAAAAGAATTAAATAATAAACATATAATCTAGTAGAAATTCAGTTATCTAATATTTATAAAGAAATTTTCATGCACAGCAACAAATTATCAATTTTCAAAACTTATAGTACTGTTTTATTATGTGATATATTTTTTCTCTTCAAAGTAGTGCTTCTTTGTTTTCCTTTTTCTTCTACCCTTAATTTCCTTTTATATATTTTGAATGCAAAATTCATTGATTCTTGGCATATAGAATGGATCTTCCTATTTTCTTTGTTGGTAGAAAGAAAAAAAAAAATACTACTTCGTCCATCTCAAATTATTAGTCCTTTATTTCATTTGTGATGTCCCAAAATGTAGTCATTTTTGAAAAATCAATGAATAATTTTCATAACTTCCCGTTTATTTTATTTTAATAGTCAACAACTCTATTCATTATTTCCTTAGATATTTGAATTTTCTAAACTGACTAACAATATGGGATGGAGGAAGTAATCAATTTGTTAAATTTTCTAAACTGACTAACACTATGGGATGGAGGAAGTTATCAATTTGTTATACTGTAAAATCTATCACCTATAAACACATATAAGGGGAATTATTGTCTTGGGTCTAATGTTTAAAGTTCTGGAGGTCTTTTATTGTCTTTGCCTGATTTTTACATCATATGATGTCTTGTGTTGTCAACTTGTCATTGATGTTTTTCCTATAGGTTTAAGTCTTTGCTCATTCTCAATTACTAGTCTTTACATTTTCGTTTTCCAGGTACATACAGGTTGGTAATGCTGTTGCTGTTCCTGTTGCTCTAGGACTAGGATACACATTTGGTTTGGCTTGACAAGGGTTATCTGATGACCGGCCAGTAACAACCCTTCCTCTGAAGTTCCCCAAGTGTCTTGCTCGGTCATCTTCAGCACAAACATAAGGAGATCTCTCTATTGAGGTTGTTGAATGGAATGCTGTTTTAACTTACAGTCATACTTCATACAGTTTAATATTTCCCGATCCATTTAAGCCATTCCTATAATTCAAAGTTTGTTCCAACTGAAATATGGTTCTACTTCTACCTGTTAGCAAAATGATATATATGTGTGTGTGTGTGTGAGAGAGAGAGAGGGAATAGATTCTTGCAGGTGTACAAATTCCTTATATTTTATTTTAAATTCTTTCCCTGCTTGGATTAATGATTATGAGTATATTGCTGCCCTTTGGTTTTAGTAGGATATCTTTGTATCATGTATGGGATTTTTTTTTCTTCCATTTTGGTTATTTGTATTTGACAAGAAGTAAATCTAGTTTTTATTCCTTGTTTGATTGCTAGGGTAGGGAACTATAACTTGAAAAGGAAAAATTGGAATTTTGCAATTTGGGGTCCTAGTGTCATATCATATAGTTTTGCAAAAAGGCAAATTGGAAATGAAGCTTGTGGGTTTACAGCACGTTTTACTTGATTCTGCAGTTTTAATGATCATGAAACTGAGGGTAAACTTGTTTAATATTGCCAACAAAGATCAGTGTTCTTCAGGTGTTTTGTCAATTGATTTCGTGACTTAATTTTGTTGACGATGCATTTATGGATTATTAGATTATTGGTTAAGGTTGGTTTATGAAGCTGTTACTGTATTTAGGCGTGGGCTTTAACTTGATTAGTGTTGGGTTTAGCTGTGACGCTTTAGTGTAGTATGCATTCTTTGGACAGTGCATGGTCCATTTGACTAGGGGCTGTTTTTCAGTTGTCTATATTCATATTCAGCTAAAGAAATGACAAAAATGTCTTAAAAAGTTTATGAGCTTTTTGTTCTCTTTGCAATTGGTGCATAAGATGTTCCAATCACAACAAAATTTGGAGAAAAGGTCATTTTGAATTAGTGCATTTCTATTGTTATCTGCTAGGGTTTTAAGAAACATTTATCGGAATGTGGCGAGCTTTTAAATAGAATATTGATGAAAACTCTTTATCCTATTGTTATCTTAGCTCTGGGCATTGTGATGTTCAAACTTCAAACTGATGGAATGCTAGGGAGGTTTTTTCTTTTTCTTTTTTTAATTAATTTATTTTTATTATTTATTTATTTTATTTATTTATTTTTCTTAAAGGCATCTTTGTTTTTCAGGGAACCCAATTTGCTTTGTAATTGGACTTTGTGCTGCCATTGAAACTATTGCATCTTCCACCCAACCTTTCTCTTCCACCAACTCTCTCTTCCCCTCATGGCAGGGAGTGCTGTTCTCTCTATGTTGATATGAATTTTTTGACACATTCTTCAAGATTGCATGATTATGCAACACTAGATAATGTCCCGCGAGATACACGGACACTTTGCAATTTCATTTGGAAATAATTTTTATGTTTTCTGTTGTATATAATATTTATGTTTTTCCCAAACTATTGTCAAATGCTTTAGCTCCCTTTTCTTAATTCATATTTATAATTTTTCTTATTCTAGAAGTAGTTCCAAACTATTGATTGGCTTTTGTTTACTAATATTGATATATGAGATTGACATTGTATAGTTCTTGGGCATTCCTAGAAGACCATATCATATTATAAATTTAATATTAAAAATAATATGTAGAAAAACTAGTACTAAATTGTAATTACAGTATGCAAAATAAGGTATAATGAAAATACTTAGTTTCCAAATTGATGGTATGCCCTTTTCTTTAATTAGCTTTGTTAGAGTATCTGTGCAATTATCCTCAATGTTCATATTCAAAATATTTTTAGTATTTAATATATTTGTGAAGCAAGTTCCCAAGCATTCAAATATAGTATAAGGAAATTTAGGGAAAAAAAACATATGGTATAAGGAAAATTGCCAAAAAAAAAAAAAAAAACAAAAACAAAAAGATTTTGTACCATACAAAAAAGAAAAAAATAAATCACTCCACAGTTGATCCACACTTTAAATAATAATAATTGTTATCTTAAATAATTATAATCCACTTAATAATATAAAATTTATAAAAGAAAAAAAAGTGAAAAAGAAAATTTACCCAATACTTGATTTCTTAAAAGTAAAATACCGTACAAAAAGAAAAATAAAAAACAGATAAAAATAAATCACTTCATAGTCTACACTCTAAATACTAATTACTATATTAAATATTTATAATCCACTTAATAATATACAATTTACAAAAGAAAAAAAGTGAAAAAAAAAATTTACCCAGTACTTGATTTGTTGAAAATAAAGTACCATATAAAAAGAAAAAAAGAAGATAAAGATAAATCACTCCACAGTCCAAACTTTAAATACTAATTACTATCTTAAATATTTATAATCCACTTAATAATATAAAATTTACAAAAAAAAAGTGAAAAAAATGATTTACCCTATACTTGATTTCTTGAAAGTAAAGTACCATACAAAAAGAAAAAGAAAAAGAAGAAGAAAAAGATAAATCACTCCATGGTCCACACTCCAAATACTAATTACTATCTTAAATATTTATAATTCACTTAATAATATAAAATTTACAAAGGAAAATAAAAGTTTACCTAGTACTTGATTTCTTGAAAGTAAAGTACCATACAAAAAAAGAAAAAGAAAAAAAAAATGATAAATCACTCCACGGTTCACACTCTAAAAAATAATTGCTATCTTAAATATTTATAATCCACTTAATAATAAAAAATTTACAAAAGAAAAAAAAAACCTAATACTTGATTTCTTGAAAGTAAAGTACTATAAAAAAAGAAAATGAAAACAAAAAGATAAAGATAAATCACTCGACGGTCCACACTCTAAAAACTAATTACTATCTTAAATATTTATAATCCACTTAATAATATAAATTTACAAAAGAAAAAAAAAAGTGAAAAAAATTTTACCTAGTACTTGATTTCTTAAAAGTAAAGTACCATATAAAAAGAAAAAGAAAAAGAAAAGATAAAGATAAATCACTTCACAGTCCACACTCTAAATACCAATTACTATCTTAAATATTTATAATCCACTTAATAATATAAAATTTACAAAAGAAAAAAAGTGAAAAAAAAATTTACCCAATACTTGATTTCTTGAAAGTAAAGTAACATGCAAAAGGAAAAAGGAAAAAAAGAAAAAGATAAATCGTTCCACAATCCACATTCTAAATACTAATAACTATTAACTATCTCAAATATTCATAATCCACTTAATAATATAAAATTTACAAAAGAAAAAAAAAAGTGAAAGAAAAAATTTATCCAGTACTTGATTTCATGAAATTAAAGTACCATACAAAAAAAGAAAAAAAAAAGAAAAAGATAAATCATTCCACGGTTCACACCCTAAATACTAATAACTATCTTAAATATTTATAATCCACTTAATAATATAAAATTTACAAAAGAAAAAATATTCCTAATACTTTATTTCTTGAAAGTAAAATACCATACAAAAAGAAAAAGAAAAAAAGAGAATAAAGAAAAATCACTCCACAGTTCACACTCTAAATACTAATTACTATCTTAAATATTTATAATCCACTTAATAATATAAAATTTACAAAAGAAAAAAAGTGAAATTTTTTTACCCAATACTTGATTTTTTGAAAGTAAAGTACTATACAAAAAGAAAAAAGAAAAATCACTCCACAATCCACACTCTAAAAACTAATTATTATCTTAAATATTTATAATCCACTTAATAATAAAAAATTCACAAAAGAAAAAAAAAAGTGAATTTTTTATTTACCTAATACTTGATTTCTTGAAAGTAAAGTACCACACAAAAAGAAAAAGAAAACAAAAGATAAAGATAAATCACTCCACCGTCCACACTCTAAAAACTAATTACTATCTTAAATATTTATAATTTACTTAATAATATAAAATTTACAAAAGAAAAAAAAGTGAAAAAAAAAATTTTACCTAGTACTTGATTTCTTAAAAGTAAAGTACCATACAAAAAGAAAAAAAAAGAAAAAAGATAAAGATAAATCACATATAGTCCACACTCTAAATACTAATTACTATCTTAAATATTTATAATCCACTTAATAATATAAAATTTACAAAAGAAAAAAAGTGAAAAAAAATACCCAATACTTGATTTCTTGAAAGTAAAGTACCATGCAAAAAGAAAAAGAAAAAAAAAAGAAAAAAAAAAACCATTCCACAATCCACATACTAAATACTAATAACTATTTCAAATATTCATAATATACTTAATAATATAAAATTTACAAAAGAAAAAAAAGTGAAAAACAATTTACCCAGTACTTGATTTCATGAAAGTAATGTACCATACAAAAAGAAAAAAAAAAGAAAAAAAAAAAAAAGATAAAGATAAATCATTCCACGGTTCACACTTTAAATACTAATAACTATCTTAAATATTTATAATCCACTTAATAATATAAAATTTACAAAAGAAAAAAAAAAATTCCCAATACTTTATTTTTTGAAAGTATTATACCATACAAAAAGAAAAAGAAAAAGAAAAAGAAAAAGAAAAAGAAAAAAAGAGAATAAAGAAAAATCACTCCATAGTCCACACTCTAAATACTAATTACTATCTTAAATATTTATGTAAGGACACGATTCTGTTGAGGCCCAATAAGGATGTTGGGCTCGTACGTGAAAGATCCCTCACAATATGATTTGTAGAGAGTGGGCTTGAAAAGCTAGCCGTTGGGCACGGGGCGATGTTCCGGTCTTGGTTTTAGAGGAATTCATATAGAAAAGGGAGATGGGTTTGAACATTTAGGCCTTATGGCGTCGCATCCCGTGGGGTTGGACTCCTCGGACTTGATCCGAGGAGCATTAAGGTCCTACTCCGTTTCCCCAATGGTGGCTTTCTTTCTGATCAACAGGAGTCGTTCTGGTGTTTTCCCCATGGAGTCTCTTCCCTAGGTGGGATGGAGAGAGCTCCCCCTATTTGGCTCACTTACTTTTCCTTTTATATTAGCCTCTATTCGCTGTCCTTCGTCCACGTGTAGGGTCAACCTTTACAAGACTGATATTTGTCCCATCAGTCCAATCCCAAAATTGTTGGGGATGGTTGATAAGGCTGCAGAGTATGGCTCTGTCAGGTGCAGAGTCTTATCTGGAAGGGTAGTAAGGATAACTTCCCCCAAGATATTTTAGATCTCCTTACAAATTTGTTCCTATACCAGTTTTACCCCTTTATTCCGATGGGATTTTGGATCTGCCGAGGACTGAACTGTCCTCGGCTGTATTCCAAAAACAGTCTTGTGCTCTATGTTATCGGGCTTGGGCCATAGCTCTCCTCGGCCTGGGCCTTCGGACTCTCCACGAGCAAATGGGCCTGGCCCATAGATTATTGGGCCCCACAATTTATAATCCACTTAATAATATAAAATTTACAAAAGGAAAAAAAAAGTGAAAAAAAAATACTCAATACTTGATTTCTTGAAAGTAAAGTACCATACAAAATGAAAAAGAAAAAAAAAGAGATAAAGATAAATCACTCCACAGTCCATACTCTAAATACTAATTACTATCTTAAATATTTATAATCTACTTAATAATATAAAATTTACAAAGGAAAAAAAAAGTGAAAAAAAAAAATACTCAATACTTGATTTCTTGAAAGTAAAGTACCATATAAAATGAAAAAGAAAATAAAAGATAAAGATAAATCATTCCGCAATCCACATTTTAAATGCTAATAATTATCTCAAATATTCATAATCCACTTAATAATATAAAATTTACAAAAGAAAAGAAAAAGTGAAAAAAAAATTTACCCAGTACTTGATTTCATGAAAGTAAAATACCATACAAAAAGAAAAAAAAAAAAGATAAATCATTCCATGGTTTGCACTCTAAATACTAATAACTATCTTAAATATTTATAATCCACTTAATAATATAAAATTTACAAAAAAAAAAATTCCCAATATTTTATTTCTTGAAAGTAAAGTACCATACAAAAAGAAAAAGAAAGAAAAAAAAGATAAAGATAGATCACTCCATAGTCTTGAAAGTAAAGTACCAAACAAAAAGAAAAAGAATAAAAAAAGATAAAGATAAATCATTCTATAATCCACACTCTAAATACTAATTACTATCTTAAATATTTATAATCCACTTAATAATATAAAATTCACAAAAAAAAAAAGTGAAAATTTTTTTACTCAGTATTTGATTTCTTGAAATTAAAGTACCATACAAAAAGAAGAAAAAAAAGATAAAGATAAATCACTTTAGAGTCCTCACTTTAAATACTAATTACTATCTTAAATATTTATAATCCACTTAATAATATAAAATTTATAAAAGAAAAAAATGTGAAAAAAAAAAATTTACCCAATACTTTATTTCTTGAAAGTAAAGTACCATACAAAAAGAAAAGATAAATATAAAGATAAATTATTCCACAGTCTACATTCTAAATACTAGTTACTATTTTAAATATTTATAATCCACTTAATAATACAAAATTTAACTGCACAAACCTTTAACCTTTTTTTAGGATAAATGGCAAACATAAAGGTTTAACCTTTGATGTACACAACTGTGGGGGTGGGTTGGACCTTGTAGGTTTTGAGCTACACGTGGGTGGAGGGTTTAGACTTGGGTCATAAATCATAATGGCTGGACTTGGGTTTTTTGTCTATTTTGAAAAGGTAGTCATTTGTTTTTAGAGAATTACATTTGTTTGGTTTAACTGTCAACCTCAGCTCATATCAATAACTAATAGTAAAAATAAGTTACTATAAGTTATTGGGTAATAGTTTAAAAACTTAATGAAAAGGGTTTAAAAAATTAAATGGAAGTTTAAAACGCCACATGATAAAACCTCATGCATTTCTACGTAAGGTCTCTACTTATATATATATATATATATATATATTGAATATTGATCGGTACTCCAGGCAACATCCAAGCCCAACAACCTACTTGAGAAACCTGCATTGTCTGCGAGCAATAAGATGCCTCAACTGGGAAACAAATTACAAGTCTTAAGACTGGGATTTCAATTTTCGTATTGATTTACTTGTAAATGTAATTTAAGACTCTTCGTTGTTAAGACTTTCATTTTTTTACTTTCTCTGTGATAACTATGAGGTTGCTAGGGAACCTTAATTTGTACCCCAAGAGGGAGAAAGGGGATTCCAACTTAAGTTTTCCGGCCAAAATGGGCATTTACCTTTTTTGTCAAAACTTTTCAGCAAAATACCTCATGTCTGAAACTATTTAAGGAAATACCCCTGTTTTGAAACTCGATTTTTAGAAAATCTAGTTTCAATTTAAAACTCAATTTTTGGACAATTGAGTTACAGCGAACTGAAAATTAAAAAAAAAAAAAAAATTTAGTGGAACTCGAGTTCCTTGAAAATATTTTAGTAACTCCAGTTCTTTGAATGGAACTCGAGTTCATAGAACTCAATTTCCACGAAAAAAAAAAAAAAAAAATTCCTAAGTCCAAGTTTGCTATAACTCGATTGTCCAAAAATCGAGTTTTACTTTTACATTTAAAACTCGATTTTCTAAAAATCAAGTTTCAAAACAGGGGTATATCCCTAAATAGTTTCAGACATGAGGCATTTTGTTGGAAAGTTTGTGAGAAATTGGTAAAACCCCATTTTGGCCTAAGTTTTCCATACAAAGAGAATTGGATGATATTATTAAACCACAAAATTCTTGGCATTAGATTTATATTTATTGTAAAGTGCTTAGGTTCCCTTTTACTTTCATTTTCTAAAGAAAAGAAAAACAACCATCCTCTTCATATCTATGACTTGGTTTGTTGGCCTTCTAAAGAAAATGTCTGATAGTTGGAAACAACTAAATATTGTTAGCAGGCTATAAATTCCCGTGATTGATCTTGACTTTGACAAAAAAGGAATAGCTGGATTACCTTTCTTTCTTTAATTCACTCATCTCCACCGTGAGAGATTGAAGATGTCATTCCCTCTAATGTAGTAGAAACATGGTGAGAGAGAATAATGGGCTGTGCTCATGGTCAATGTAATAAGCATGTGATATGATTGTGGGCTTCCTTTATATTAGGATCTTTTGTGACTCTTAGAGCAAACAAAATGCCACCCATATCCCCACCCAAAATGTTTTACTATAATGACATGCTTTATCTTTTATCCTCTAAGAAATGCAATACAATGGCCAAAGGATATACCCCTTTAATACCTTGTCTCCTATCCAATAAACAAAGGCTCTTGTCCCCTTTAGGTACAGGCCTATACGGAATTCACAGCCTATTCAAAATGGTTTTTTCTTAATTAATTTTTTTTATACCAACCCTAATTACTTAATCAACCTAGATTCTTGGTCTTAAGGTCTAGTCACTAGTGTTATGCTAAATCTTATCTGAAATTTGTCGTTTCCCTTTCTTTGGTTATTTGAAATAAGACAATCATACATTGCCTGCCTCTGGTGTTCATAAACAATTTCAAAGATTTGAATGATTTGATTGAATTTTGGTCATGAGGATGGTATGGTACTAGTAATGATTTGGGGGGGGGGGGGGGCAAGGAGGCATACGATTATCTTGACCTATACATGTTTCCAATTTGAGCGTCATAAGCTAAAACTAAATTAACTAATGGAAGCTGTATACGTAGCCAATCTAATGGCCATAAGATTAAAGAAACATTTGGTTGCTGGTTGTTGGCTAGATTGTTAACAGCATGCCTACTCTGCTCCGTTGGCATGAAGGACTTAGGTGTTCCTTATCTTTGTGTAATATATAGATTGGGGACTAGCAGTTGTTCAAACTTCATTTTCCACATAGTGATTTTGAGCTATTGCAAACAGGTTTCTCTAAAATGGGTAGCATGCAAAAAACTACAAGGTCCATTAGCTTGCCGTCTAGACTACACCCCAATTCTCATAAGATTGGGGCAGAGCTAAACAAGCTTAAGACTTGGGAATTGTCATCACTTTCGTCAACAATTCCTTTGGGAGCCAAAACCATGCAAATGGGTTTGGTTAGGCTTGCAGAATTGTATAATTGTGTTGAGGAGCTAATTCACACCCCACTCACCGAACAAGCTCTTCACAATCATCATGGAAAGCTAGTAGAAGAAGCACTAGATTTGTCTTTAGGATTGCTCGATGCATGTGGCACTGCAAGAGACTTATTTTTGATTATGAAGGAACATGTGCAAGAACTTCAATCGGCGCTACGTAGGAGAGGTGGAGAATCAAGAATTGAAAGCAATATTAATGCTTATATCTGCTTTAGAAAGAAGGATAAAAAGGATGTTGTCAAGTCCCTTGGAGCATTGAAGAGACTAGAAAGCCATATGGGGTCCTTTACCCATTTGGATGGAAATAGTTATTTACATGTGGTGATTAAAGTGCTTAGAGAATTAAGCACCATCACTATCTCTGTCTTTAGGTCCCTCATGTTGTTTCTGTCAAGGCCAGCAATGAAGACCTCTAGGGGATGGTCACTGATAAAGAAATTTATGCCCACAGGGTCCATAAAATCTGAGACAAGCCACAAGGTTTTCAATGAGGTAGGGAGTGTTGATCATGCTCTCTATTACCTCCATGGGCAGATCCCAAAAAATGTTACCAAGGTTCATGTGCAATTGACTCAGAAGAGATTAGAAACACTTGATGATGGCATCAAAAGTCTTGAGTCTGGATTGGATGGTCTATTTAGGTGCCTAATCCAACTTAGAGTGTCCCTGTTAAATATCCTAACATATTGAAGATGTTAGAGCTTTGTAAATTAAATTTAATGCAATTCAAAAAAGTGCAGTTTAGTTTTTTCACCTTCATTTTTGCGTGTAGATGCATGATTGGCAATTTATTTTATGGCCATTGTTTATACCTCTACCTTTTTTTTTGTCTTCTTATAATAAGTAGAGATGGAGGGAAAGATAAATGTAGAACTTTAAGTGATAAAAGATATTCAGGTATGGAAAAAATCATGTTGATATATTGAAAATTTAATGGATAATTAGAGAAAATGAAAAATACAAATTTTGACAAAAATGAATATGCTTTAGCACTTTATTATTTTAAAAAGAAATAATAAAAAAGGTAAAGTAGAAAAAAATAACTAGGTCACTCCAACTTTTCCGTGTACACAACTTATTTCATAACTTTCCGTGGTGACAAATCTTGGTGGGTGTATAATTAATAATTTTTACATAGATTCATAACTAATTTTACTTCTACGTAATGAAGTTGTAGAAAGAAATAGATATATGTGGTCTAAACTTTGTCATGTTAGTTTTTATACAGAGACAAGTAAATTGGGTAATAAGGTTTGGTACTTTGGTCAAATGTTCAACAGAAACTATTAAAAAAAAATTCCTACATGTCCGTGAATAAATTATTAATATATAATGAATAAATATAAGTTTGTCAAAACGTAGCTATATTGTTGTAACTCTGATGTTAATGCAATATTATAATTCCTTGAATTAATTTTAGCAATGATTATTAGCCATAGATCACAGAAATAAACTTTGCCTTGAATATGTATATATACATCAAGTTAATTTAATCAACTTTTTTATTCTCGATTAATAATAATAATAAAAATTGAATGCAGACAAAATTCCACACAAATAATTGAGCACGTTAATGATTTTAACATTATATCACAGAAATAAACTTTGCCTTGAATATGTATATATGCATCAAGTTAATTTAATCAACTTTTTTATTCTCGATTAATAATAATAAAAAAATTGAATGCAGACAAAATTCCACACAAATAATTGAGCACGTTAATGATTTTAATATTATACAACGAAATACTAAATTGATGCTTATTGCTTGCTCGGGGCGGTTAATGTGTATAAACGACAAAATTGGCTTTTTATGGTCGCATGGTGCTACGTAGCTAAGCTTAACTTGCATAATTGAGATTGAGAGAGATTTACTCGAATCTATATATGAATATATGAAAGAATTGCCAACGGGGTTAGTTCAATTGGTAAGGCTCGAACGCTTTGCTTAAAAGGCCTAAGTTTGACCATTTGAGTTCTGCTGTCAATAATTTTCCTCGATGAGTGATCTATAAGTTTAATGGAAGTTTTTATTGAGGCCTGCGGCATAAATATATATATATATATATATATATATAAAATATGAAAGAATCTCACCCAAAGAAATTTGTGGAATTGGTCATTTTATTTTCGGTCTGAGAAATAAGAACTAGGAATTGTATTTATGAATTTTTGGGAAGCTATTTAATTTCCAGAAATAAGTGAGAACACACACCAATCATGGTGACATTATTATATCAATTCATATGTAAAGGTTGGCAGCCCTAGCGTATAATAAGTGAGTTTTCTATGATTAATAAGTGACCACAACCTGGCAATTATGGCCACACCTCTCAACCAAAATAGTCATGACCGGCCAGAGAGGGAGTCACAAGGTTTGGTTCATGAGAATTAATCAAAATATAGCTGAGTAGAGTAGAGTAGAGTAGGCCTCACATCATGCAATAAATATTTTTTTTTTTTTTTTTTTGGGGAAAAATATAAAAGACAAACTAGTCTTCTTAACCATTCTATTTAGGCGTGACCATAATAACTCTTTTATCCGTAAATAATTGGGATGAGGAGTTGCAGAGGCTCCTTCATGTGAGTTGAGTCATAATCTAATCATGTGAGTTAAGTCATAATCTAATCGTGCTTATAGCATTAGTGGTTCCAGGCAATAACATGCAATAGTTTTTTAGCTGAACTAGCATCATGTGGTCATTCATACTGAGACCCTAACCACTGAGCCACAATTATGAGTGCTAATAGCTGTTTATAATTTGGAAGTCATGAAATGGATCATGATTCATAAGCATCAAGCTCATTATTGTCATTGAATTTAATTTTACTACTTCACTAGTAAGTTAGTTGATACAACAATGGCGTGCAATAATAGTGCCAGCAAACTCAATGTACTCACCACTCACCAACGGTTTTTTGCAGTTTGTTAGTTTCCTATGCACTGCGGTTGTTCATTTCCAGCACATGTTCGACAAAATGACTGAATGAACGTCTTTCACGTCCCCTTCGTGCCTCACAGGGTCCAGTGCTATGATACTTTTATTGTTGTATTGGTTCAGGACATGTGAAGCTTAGTATGCTACATGCATGGGAATTTAGTTCGCTGCATATGGGAATGGGGATGAATATATTTTATCAACTGTAATAGGCCAAAACCATTCAATTAATAATCAGCAATAAAAAACTCTTGATTTTTTTGGAAACATATCATAGTGGCTAATGTGCATGGATTCTGGTTTTAAATTGGGAATTTTTACCACCCATCTGACTCTGTCTGCCAGGGAATATGGATTCAATTAATGTATGTACATTGCAAGCCAGCCCCATGTACTGCTTGCTTATGAGTTGAGCCAAATACATGCAGAAAACTGTTGGGGACAACGAGAATCATGAACTCATGGATATAGAATTGCGCATGGGATTCTAACGTGTGTTTTTGTATGTAAGTATTGTTCTTGCAATTCTTCCAACAATTACTGCCCACCCTTCAAATTTTCTGTCTCTCATTGTTTGTATTAGGCTAACATCAATTTCCAAGGTATAAGAAATATCTAATCCTAATGCTTCCTTGTCTCCCAAGGACACCAACTGTACTGTCATCACGACCATACAAATTGGCAATTTGGAATAATAAAACATTATTATTATGTAACTATAGGCCCAGATTCGTGGCCTACGACATATTCATAATGCTAAGCATCTAATCATTTTAAACTAGCCAAAAAGTGGATGTGGCTGTTCATATATGGTTCATTGAAATAAGACGTGACTTAAGAACCTTTAGTTTGAAAATTGAAATTCTTTGTTATACAAGACAATTCAAAGCATAACACATTACTATATTTTGTCTGAGACAATCGTAGAGTGATGATTGGGGAGGCAAGGAGGCATTCATTACAGCCTAATGGCCTGTACCTAATGTTCACGTTTTTAGAATAACACCAAATTCATACAAGAGCCATACGTTGCATTTCTCATGACCATACACGATTAAAGAATCAATTGAGGGTCGCAGATTGTTGGCCAAAAACATTACAAGAGAATCGGAGCAGTATGGTCAGCCACAATGCCATCACATGGGCACTGTGCATTATAGCATGTACAAGCCTAAGTTCCCTCATTGTGTTTCTTATAAATAGAGATTCAACGATTAGAGTCCTAAGTGCTCAATACTCAGCTTCTATACTAGAACGAGCAATTACAATTTTGAACAAAGTAAATATAGACATGGCATCCACCTCTGAATTTTGTGGTGTCCATCAGCCTGTTAGGTCAATTAGCTTGCCTGCTAGGGTGCACCCTAGTTCTAATAGAGTTGAAGCAGTGTTAAACCGCTTAAAATCCATCCAAATTTCATCAGCTTCAACGGTTGCTTCTTTTGGAGCTGAGACCATTCAAAATGGTCTAGTGGGGCTTGCAGAGTTGTACAATTGTGTGGAGGAACTCATTCACTCTCCTCTCACCCAACAAGCTCTTCTGCGCTATGAAGATGGAAAGCTAGTGGAGAAAGTTCTGGACGGTTCAGTCACATTGCTGGACACGTGTGGCAATGCAAGAGACATTATTTTTACAATGAAGGAACATGTACAAAGCCTGCAGACAACTTTGCGTAGAAAGCGTGTAGATTCAAGAATTGACAGTGATATTCATGCTTACATGTGCTTTAGAAAGAAGGTGAAGAAGGACATTGCTCAGTGCTTTAAAGCATTGAAGCAAATGGAAATCAAAGTTGATTTTTCCTCTCCACTACTCTCAGCTTCAGATCACCATCTATCAATGGTTGCAAGTGTTCTAAGAGAAGCAAGCGCCATTACCATCTCCATTTTTAAATCTCTTTTGTTATTCCTATCCATGCCTACAATGAAGACGAAGTCATTGATTTCAAGATTGATGCCCATGAGATTATTATCCTCTGAGAAAGGACAGAAGATTATCAATGAGGTGGGGAGCGTTGACATTGCTCTTTATTCCCTCCATGGACATCTAAGAAATAATGATGCCAAGGCTGATGTTCAACAGGCACAAAGGATGTTAGAGACACTCCATCTTAGTGTAGAGGGGCTTGAGCATGGATTAGATTGTATATTTAGGAGTTTAGTCCAAAATCGAGTGTCTTTCTTGAATATCCTTGCTTATTAAGGATATCAATCTTTGTACATCTAAAAATGGCCGGTTTGGTATCCACACTTTCCAAACCAACATTTGTATAAGAACTCACATTTATAAGATAGTATACTTTAGAGCACAAATTGATTCTCTTATTTCTTATTAGTTTTTTTTCCAAATTTGTATCTTTGCTATTGAATTGCATACGCAAAATTTGCATAAATATGGGAAAAAAAAGAAGCAAAAACACTCCCTAAATTTTAGATTACAAATCAAACATATTTTGGGAAACGATCCTTTCCATTTGAAATCAGAAGCCTTTGAACTACATAATCAGAAGCCTTTGAACTGCATAAAAATTCTTAAATTGGTTAATTCTGTTACTGTATGGAAAAATACTTGCTTGCTCCCCAGGTGACCCGACATTTGTGCCCTACTAGTGGGTCAATTTGATTGTTCCCCAAAGCTTAGGGAGACTGGTTTTCATTTAAAGTTTAGCAGACTATTACAAATGGGTCTGATGATAAAGGGTGGCCTCGGCCAGATTAGTTCTAATATCATTTGTAATCATTCGAGAAAGCATAAGCCACATCTTCACTACATCCAAAAAAGGACTAATCAATTTATAAATGGAGTTCCTCGTATTCACTTATATAATCCAATTTGACCTAATATATACTAGATCTAAGTGTACACATACTTATCCAATCTAATTTAAATATATTATTAGGGATTCACATGTAACTTGGAAGAAAAAAGGAAGATGTAAAACTTGTAAGTTGAGCCATGGTATTTATTTTTGGGATATTAGCGGGCATACTTTGACATTGTAGAGATTACATTTGAGAATTTGTAAGTTATGATATAAATAAACATTTTTCCAATTTGCAAGTTGTCATAATAGCTCTAAGCTTTGGGATAACATCTAAAACTGTGTCAAAATCAAAGTGACCCTAATGGCAAATCTCTTAGCTAATTAACCTAGAGCACACGTGTATTTTCTATCCAACCCATCCAACATAATCATAACAGAAATATTAATTTGGGTATCTTTAAGTCTAGGGGCTTCTAGTTTTAAATTAAAAGTGTACATGGATTACATGGGGTTAGTTTGATTTTAACCCAAGATTTATGGAGTGTTTTTACAATTTCCCCAAAATTTAAGAATTAACATTGCTTTTAAAACTGCATAAGAGCGGAACCCAGTCTATTAATAGAAAGTTTAATGTAAAAATAATAACAAAACTTGCACATCTTTCACTTCATCACAGTATATTATTGTTAGAATAATGATAAATTCACTATTTTTTAAATGTAAACTTTTTTGAACTAGTTGTAGTTTATCATGGTGATCCTAAGTTGGAACTCAAACAAAACAGTGAGAGAAATCTTTTGCTAGCTGTGCAAAGATAAAATGCATAACTTTATATACTACATTATCACTTGCTGGCAACATAATGAGCAACAGATTTTTTTACCTAAATTTGTCATATGCAGGCAAAGAGAGCCGTCAAGGAACTGAGATGTACATCAACATAAGAATAACAACTATGAATTATGGAGGAGCATTAGATGTACATTCATGCTTGCAGCTCTGTGAAATGTGAAAACAAATGTGCCTAGAATTCACGTCCACATATAGTAACTCAACATTATTATTAAAATCGCATTGCTAGTTCCAAGCATTGACAAAATGAGTTCTATGATTTTCTTTATCAGCCATTAATGCTTATAGTTCATGTTTCTCTCCAAAAGAGTATAGTGGTTACATTATGCAATGACTCTACTAGTTGTTTCCATGGCTGGTGTCTCTTTCATGCTTTGACTCTTGAAGCTAGCCTAGTCATATCATTATTGCTCCATGAGTGTGCAACACCTGTCCCAGAAAGCCACATGCCAAATCCTGGTGCACGGATTTCTATTATAGCTAAAAATTGTTAGCAAAACACGTATAAGCTACGTGTCCTACCTTTGCGTAATTTTCGATTACTAAGAGACTCGAGGAAAAGAATATTACTTTTGGTGAAGTTTTCAATAATATTGTAAACAAAACTAATAGAAAAATGCAATGGAGACATACGGAGTACAGTCCATTCGTGCAAAAAATAAAATAGTAACCTTCATATTGATAATTGAATTATGATATTGTTCTTGAAATTCTAATCATTATCTATAAATCAATTGTTATGCATTTTCTTAATCTGAACAGATCTAGATCTCGATCTTTCTAAAGCTTTTGTTTAACACAAGTGCTGAGTAAGGTTGTTACAATTGAGACAACACAGACAGGGCAGTGAGGGCACATCTTTGAAGCTAGGTGTGGCAGCCTCAATTTTATAATTGAAACTAGAGGGTAATGTGGCAGTATTGGGGAGGCAAAATGGGCCAATTACTAATGACTCTTATTACTTGCATCACACATGCACAAATGATAAAATAGTAGGCAATAAGTTTAGACAATTTTTCAATCCCTTTTGTATAGAACCGATAAGTTAATATGTTGTGATTGTTGTAATAAAATGTGATGTAAGTTATGAACCTAGCTATAGCTATGTGAAAGTGAAATTATTTCAATCACAATTTACTACCTCAATTGTTATAATATGTTATGATTGTATAACAAAAGTGATATTTATGTGAATGTGAAATGATTTCAATCACAATTTACCACCTAAATTGTAGGTAAGATTATAAACTTTTTTTTGGGTCCTTGACATTATATTACTGAATAGCAGGACACCTTTTAAACATTTCACAACTCTATTGGCCTAAATGAATGACAAATTATTGAAGGTATGCCGGACAAAGCTGTGACAGGTGACCGACCACAAAGGAAATGCCACTCTGGCACCACATGCTCGTCAAGTTGACGTGAAAAGTCCTGTCTCCTATTCGTCTTTGTGTGTTTCTATATATAGGGAGAGTCATAGAATTGGTAGAAGCATCTCAAACTTGAGCTTTCTCTCAAAACAAATTAAAAAGAACAACAATGGCTGGTAAATACCATGTTCGATCTATTAGCTTGCCTTCTAGATCTCATCCTAGCACCCTTAAACTCGAAGAAGAGCTTAACAAGCTCAAAACATGGGAGTCAACATCAACATCAGTGTCGATTTGCAAAGGTCTAACTGGTCTGGATGAGTTGTACAAATGCATGGATGGTCTTCTCAATATGACATCAATCCAACAAGTCATTTCTCAACACCAACATGAGAAATGTGTGGAGGAATTGTTGGATGGTTCTGTAAGGCTTTTGGATATTTGTGGCATTACAAGGGATACCATGTTGCAGATTAAGGAACATGTTCGAGCTCTTCAATCTGCTCTGCGAAGGAGAAAGGGGGATTCAAGCATTGAAAGCAACATCAACAACTACACTTGCTTCAAAAAGAAATTGAAGAAAGATGTGAAGAAGTTGATCACAGCATTAAAGCAAATGGAAAACAAATGGGGGGCAATATCACTGGTCTTAGCTCAAGATCACCACCTCTCAGCAGTGATTCGAGTGCTTAGAGAAGTTTGTGTAATGAATGCTTCTGTCTTCCAATCCCTCTTGCTGTTCTTGACAGTGCCATTGTCAAAGCCAAAGGCAACTAGGTGGTCACTGGTCTCAAAGCTAATGCACAAGGGTGTAATAGCATGTGAAGAGAAGCAAGAGAATGTGAATGAGATGGAAGTTGCTGATGCTGCACTAAGTACTTTATGCAGAAATGCCTCAAGTGAAGGGGTTGATGCTGAGAAGATACAAAGTGCACATAAAAAATTGGAGGATTTGGAGATTGGCATTGAAGACATGGAGAATGGTTTGGAATGTGTGTTTAGGAGCTTGATCAAAACAAGAGCCTCTTTTTTGAATATAATCTCTCAATAGAAAATCAATGTAAAAGTCTTTTTTCTTTTCAAATCCTGGAAGACCATCCAAATTTTTAGAGGATGAAGGATTCGAATTTTTCTATGTACATGTATCAAATTTCATTGGTATAGAATGAATACAAACATATGAGTTAAGATCCACATTCTAATATGCTTCTTTTCTCTGTTGCTATAATAAATATCAGAAAGACCAATAATTGAATATTTTCTGTGCCTCCAAATTCCTTGTGCATAGTGTCTAAACAAGTAGTACATGCTACATACAAGGATAAAGGAAGTGTAGGCGAATTTCAAATTCTAAATTCAGGAAGAAAAGGAAATAGAAACATTATTATTATTATTATTCTTTTTTTTTAATCATTTTAGGAAGGTATAATAACGACAACAAAACCTTAGTCTCAAATTCTTTAGGGTTGGTTAGGGAGCTAATCAAGTATATATATTACCTCATTTTGTCCAAAGTCAAAATCTCTGATTCTCTATTACTTTTTTAATAAACATGTCACTTTTAATATTTCTAGTAATATTTTTTTTTTGTGTCTTCCTTTATCTTTTTTTTTACTTTCACAACTTGAATCAACTTATATATATTTTATAAGCTTGAGTACAACAATTTAATTTATCATACTAGCTGAAACATCTAAAAAATTTATGGTATAACTTGATATTTTATCCAATACATTTGTGAGAAGTATTGATACTAATTTTATATCTGGTATAGTATATATTGTCGGTATGGCCTGTACTAATACAATTGATTATCTTGGAATGAAGTATTGTTCATTCTCCCAAACACTTGTTTTATTCTATTTTGTGTCTTCGTAAACCAAATAAAAAAAATTTGGCGATTTAAAAAGTGAGAGAAATAATACAAAAATAAATAAAGAAATAATACCTTAGTGTAATATAGTATAAGATAGAGAATGATGTAGGCTTTTTGAAAAATAGTTAGTTGAAATAGAAAAAGCAACTTCTTCTTATAAAGCAAAGAGAAAATTTTAGGAAAACCAAGTGAATGCTATGATAGAAGATTGAACCAACTTGGTTAGTATCTCAAGCTCCTAGTATTAAGCCTCTTTTGGGTTTCTTATGTCCTATTCTACTTCATATTAATCATATCTCTTGTTTTGTTTTATTTGTTAATTTTGTTTTGGGAAACAAGGAAAAGGCTAAGGCTAGTAAATCTCAATTATTTTGTCAAATTGTGACAAATTTTTATTTTAAGAATCAATTATGACAAATTATGAATTAACAATTCTAATATGAGTCAAAAAACAACTGAGGTGGCCCAAAGGTTTATTAAAAAACATAAATTAATTAAACTTGACATTATTAAAGTTTGGAGTCTCGATTATATATTCCAAAATAAGATGCTACGTACGTACAATTTTTGTTTTGAATGTCATGGCTTTTGTCATCCTCCACGTGTGACAAGGAAATGGTAAGATGCATGGAACAAGCTATTAACAAGTTCACACGTGTGCGGTGTGCATTGAAGAGTTGAGTTTGAAAGCTCAATTAATTTTTCTTGATTTGCCCTTCACTCCAACGTTAATAAGATTCTATCTTGATCTCTCATGCCGACCATTAGGCTTTTCTCTTTGGCTTATTTCCCAAGCAAAGGCTCTCTATTTTTTACTTGCAAGCAACACTAAAATCTTAATGCCTTTTGTCATTCCAAGGTTCACAATTCTTAGCCCATTAATTTTCTAGGGTTTATAACTTTATATAATATACTTAAGGGAAAAAAAACCACAAGAATTACGAATGGTTATTGGATTAAAAATTTTGAACGAATTTTCTAAAATGCTGAATATTGTGAATTTTTTTATTTTTTTTTATACTTTTGTTCTCCTCTAATATATTGAATCCAAGTTCTTGAAATCTCTTGAGCCTCGTCTCAGATATAAAATCCACATTAGTAAATCATTTTAGAAACTTTTTATGAAAAAAAAAAAATTAACTGTTTTGCCAGCTTTTTCAATTTTCTATAAAAACTTTCCTAAAATAAATTGTTAATGTATGCCCTTAAGACATATATTAATCGGATCCATTATTTAATATCAATCTCATACTTTTAATTCAATTCAAGCTCGGTCTAATGATCATACATTAACTGGATCCATTATTTAATATCAATCTCATACTTTTAATTCAATTCAAGCTCGGTCTAATGTCTGACTTAAAAGGTTCATACATAGTCAACCTAGAAGGAACTTGACTGCTCTGTTTTAAATAAGATTTTAACACTATAGCTACCCTTTGACTACGAAGATTAGCCAGATTGTGCGTTTTTGAATGCTTAATATGGCCTCCGTAAGATTAAAAATTGATGAGAAATAAATAATTTCACTTTATTGATTGAAATGACTGGGTAACTGTCTTACTAAATAATTTCTTGAAATTAAAGGATTATAAAAATAAAAAAATAAAAAAATTCTCGAAAGAAGGAAATTTTACACTGTTTTAGGTTCAATCCTACCTGTAAAAGATAAAAATTGTTGTAAAAAAAAGGAAAAAGAAGAAAATAAAGGCAAGAAATAAGATCAGTACAAAAACATAAACAGCATCTATCTCGTCTCAGATTCTGCTCCTCGTAGAATTAGAAATTAGAAATTAGGTAATCATCATCCATTACTTTTTCTTTTTCACTAATTCATTACAGTAGTAGGATTCATGAACCAAGCAATAAATTAACATATGATCTGTACCTCATAATGCCAATGGGTACACCTTAGGGGAACAAGGTAACAACAACAACATGCATGTCACTCGTGCACCTGTGTTTGATTGACCCATTTCTTATTTTAACAACCATACTCTATCTAAAATTTGAAATTAATTAATTAATATGGTTCAGGATCTCCTCGAATCTTGACTCCTAGAGAACCAAAGCTTTTGGATATCCAGACAAATTTGGACGGCAACACTTCTTTAATGGTTACAAATTTCCATGAATTTGAACCATGGATAAGGCATAGATGGGTGAGATCATTCAAAGCACCAATAGTCTCTTTGTTTTGATAGAAATGATAAGATAACCCTATATTGTATCTCTACAATGAAAATTAGGTCAAAGACATCAATTGGTTTTTGATATAGACAAAATTTGAACCTAAGTCCCTAACTTGAAGATGATATTTTATTTATTTTTATATAATTTCAACTAATGGCTTCTATTCCACGATTAAGCTAACTAGAACCTACAACTATATTATATCTTCCCTTCACATAAAGATAGACCCCATATATGAGTTTACATATGCAACCCACATTTATATCAGAACATATGAGGTGGTGCGTTGTAGAAAGAGAGGGAGTGGAAAGAGAGGGAGAAAAGCCAAATGAGTCTAGTCTTGTGTAAGAGAAATTAATACCACAATTATGAAATACACCCGTACCCAAATAACACCATAAGGTTTCTATTAAAAAAAATGGAGCTCTTGTTGGTTGAAGACAAGACAACATAACCCACACCATAGAATATACCCACACCGCTTTCACATGTTGATCACAGTGACCAATGACCTATAGCTTCCTCTATCACTTCCCATCTTCTCTAAGTGCCTGGTATAAATATGTTATGATAAATCATAGTACTAATTGAACCATGATGAAGAAACCAACTATGGCAGCTTTCTCCTCAAAAGCCTCTATTAGATCCATTAGTTTGCCTGCTAGATCTCATCCAACCACACTTAGAGTTGAAGAGGAGCTAAACAAGATTAAATCTTGGGAGGCATCATCTTCATCAAAGGTAGAAACAATATGCGTTGGTCTATCAGGTCTGAGTGAGCTGTACAGGTGCATCGAAGAACTTCTTAATTTGCCATTGACCCAACAGGCTCTTGCTCAACACGAACATCAGAAATGGTTTAATGATTTACTACTTGAAAATTCCTTGATGTACTTAGATATCTGTGGCAACACCAGGGATGCTATTCTGTTGATGCAAGAAATTATTCGAGAACTTCAATCCGGTCTTCGAAGAATAAAAGTTGGAGACTTGAGCATTGAAAGCATTGTCACTACTTACAATTGCTCAAGGAGGAAGATGAGAAAGGAGATGGCAAGGTCTCTAGCATCATTGAAGCCATTGGGCAACGAAATCGAGGCCTTTCCCATGTTAAATTTGGATCATCACCTCTCAGCAGTGGTCAGAGTACTTAATGAAACAAGCTTGATTACTAGTTCAATCTTTCACTCATTCTTGCTATTCCTTTCTGTGCCTATGTTGAAACCAAAGCCTAGCAGATGGTCATTGGTTTCAAAACTAGTGCAAAAAGGGGTACATGAATTAGCGAGCAAAGACCAACATGAGAATATGAATGAATTGGAAGGCGTGGATTTAGCACTTAACAGCCTGCTGATGCACAATTCAAGCAAAGATATTGAGGCACATAAGATAAAGTCTGCACAGATTAAGTTGGATGCTTTAGATGTTAGCATGAAAGGCCTCGAGAAAGGCTTGGAGTGCTTGTTTAGGCACTTGATCCAAACAAGAGTATTTGGCCTAAATATAATTTCTCAGTAGGTGATCTCCAATTTTTGTCTCGAATCTCATGGGTTGCCAAATTACATATTTTCTAATGTATATTTATGTTCTTGAATCAAAATGAATAGATACACTTTGCAATTGCTGATTTGCGTTGTTATGTTCAGCTCTTCTTTTATTTCCTTTTCTTTAGCCATCTTTGTTTTAAATCTCAATTTCAATGGACTCTCAAATCTGTCAATTAATGTGTTACATGTGTATCACTAAAGTTCTATGCATGTATTAAAATAAAAATACAATCACTCTATCTACTTTGTACCATATATTAACAAAAGAGGATTCAGCAAAAAAAAAAAAAATATTAACAAAAGAGGTATACAATAGAATAGCCTGGACTGTGATTTCACCAATTTCTCATTGTAAATATAAAATTGATTCGGCAGGTTTTGGAAAAGTATGTACAAACTCCCACACCCTTTTCCTTTTGTCTCTCAATTATGTGACATTTTGAATAGAAACTGCATATATTCCTTCTTCTTTTTCCAGCATAATCATTTTTCTAGGTACTCATGAGTCATGAGTATGTGCTAGTGTGATAGCTAGATTAATGGCGCCCGCAAGGCCGCAACCAGTACAATTCTATCTCCAACATTGCCCTCTTTCTTTTCTTGCTTTCTCTCTCTCTCCTTTATTTTTTTATTTTTTTTATTTAAATTAAAAGAAAAGGTAAAAATGACTTACAGTGTATAAAAACTAGGAATTACAAATAGTCCCTTCGAGCAGATCCAGTAAAGTTGAAATGGTACAGAGGAATTACAAATACAAATAATATACATAGAGTTGATAGAGTTGTTGATGCTTATTCTAGCTCCTAAACCTAATATATAAACCTAATATATTGTATTAACTAATATTAGAACTCCTAAACCTAATTCATCACTAATATTTAAAAAAAAATACAAGACTTTAATAATATAAGCCAAATGTAATTTCATCAAGAACATATCAACATTACGTTGAAAATATGACATAATTGTCAATGAAGCAACTCCTCTTTTTACATAAACTTCTTCTCTTAAAGCATCACTGAAGTAGAATAAACAAACCAAAGTAGACCAAAATGGATTAAAGTAGACCAAAATGAACTGAAAAAGACTGAAAGGACCGACATGGACAGAATTGAGCTAAATAGACCGAAATGGACTGAAGTTGACCAAAGTGGACCTAATGGACTGAAGTGGACCTAAATGGATCAAATGGACAGAAGTGTACCGAAATGGACCGAAATGAACCGAAATTGATTGAAATTTACCGAATATGACCAAATAGACCGAAGTGAATCGAAATGGACTGAATGGACCATAGTAGACCGAATAGACCGAAGTGAATCGAAATGGACTGAAGTGAACCAAAATTGACCGAATTAGACTAAATTGTTACGTTGATGTGACTTAATAGGAGTGTAGTAATAATAAATATTATTAATTATATAAATATAGATTAGTGGTCTTAGTTTTCTGTATTGCTCCTTGAGGAATTTAAATAGGACTTGGGACTTTGCCTAGTAAGTCACTATGCTTCAAGGTTGATGTCTATAATCGATCACTCTTACATATTTTTACCTCAGACTTTCTTCTTTCTGGTCTAAAAAATTGTCGTTTAGTGCACTAGTGTAGGTGAGGACTGAGGAGCCTTTCCACTTTCCAGTCCTAACACCGTAGCTGTGCGTTTTTATTTAAATGAATTAGTTTGGAGTTTGATCCTATGAGTTGCATTAAAATAAGGAAAATGTGCTTTAGAGGGTATATTAGCTACTATGACCATAACCATATATTTTCAAGTGTTTTAAATTTGAATCATTTCTTTGTGAATAGAAATTGTAAGGACTCAAATTGTAACGATTCCAACTGATATGGGTTTCGCACGTTAAAGGCCCTTGCAATAAAATTTATAGAGCGTGGGCTGAAAGACTAGGCATTGGTCACTGGACGGTGGTTAGTCATGGTGTTCATGGTAGTAGCGTATCTAATAAGACCTTTCCTCCAGCACGGCCTGAGCGGCTCCGGTCCTTAGACCTTGTCCGAGGGGTTTGATATTCTTATAACTCTCCCTTGTTTAGGGCTCAAGGGACTGGGAGACGGTTTGTCCCCCCCTTCTTTAGTTGCTTCTCTTTCCTTTTTATACTAACCTTTTTCCTTCCTTCCTACGTCCACGTGTAGGTTCAACTTTCTAGGGCTGATACTTGTCCCATCAGCCCATACCCAAAGTGGTTGGGGGTGGTTGTAAAAGCTGAAAAGTATTGCTTTGTCAGGCGCAGAGTACTTCATTGCAGTAATGGTTGCTTTCCCTTGTCCTTTGTCGCTATCCTATTCAAGGGTCTTTTCCACGTTAATGCGGAGGAATTAGCATTTCCATGAACTGTTCCTATACCGTATTTGCCCTTTCCCTCAGGGGCGTTTTGGGATGCCGAGGACAGAATAGTCCTTGGCTATGTCCCTAGGCCGTTTGGGTTCTCATTGTATGTCCTCGGCGATATCCCTCCTCGGCTCGGGCCTTGGGCCCCAAAATGAAGTGGGCTGGGGTCACAAATTCTTTGGCCCCCACAATAGCCCCTCAAAACCCTACTGTCCTTGGCTTATGTTACGGCTTGCCAGGCCTCATCCCTCATCAATGTCAGTGCCTCTCCATTTGCTTGGGACATGATCCTGGTCATGAGACATTCCCTTAGATTTGCTCGCGCCGCGTCCTTGCCGTTTTAGTGCACGAGGCGCATCTTTAATAAGTTCTCTTTACGAGGCGACGCAAATCCAACGGCTGAAAATGACGTCGGGAGTTGAGCGGGAATTGTCTCGTGTGTAGCTTTTCTTGGAAATTTGTACAGATTAAATGCCACCAGACTTGCCTTCCACATAAGAAGCAAGGTAGGAGATCATTTTCTTTACGTACAGACCCCTCAATCTCTCAAGTTCCTAAACCACATGCTGTGCTCAAAGCCCTTACTGCTAGTGGGATTAAGCCTTAGGAAGTGATATGGTTGGGGCGAAGATGGGGGTGAAGGGACCACACCCTCTCCAGAAGCACTGGGTCTCTCCGAGACTCAAGATGGCCCGATCAGGGCAAGGGAGACAGATACTCAAAGCATCTCTCCCCCTTGACAAAGCGGGAAAGAAGCCTCTTCTTCCTTTAGCCAAAATCCGAAGCAGGTGCTGGTCGCATTAGATTTTTGGTGCGATAGCATCAGGGTTGCTCATCGTCGGTACCATCCGCTCTCTCTCGAGCGCTGCTAACATGGCACTGGCCTGATGGAAGTCAGAATTGGCACGGGGACTAGGCATCCCCGCTTCCTCCTCTCCTCTTTCTCTGGTGCCCCCTTTTGCCTCTGCTTCTTCTTCTCTTCTATCACTAGGGGCATCCTGGTGCTTATGCTTCTTCTTCTGCCTCTTCTCCCCTTCCATCAATGGGGTTATCCTGACACACTTAGTTGCCATAAGAGCAGAATTTTGAAGGATTTATGGTTTCCTTGTATCTTTTTCCTTTTTGCTTTTCTTTTTGCTTTTGTGGTTAGCTTCTGGTATAGGCTTGCTTGAGCCCTTCATTGTACGCTGTACTATTTCTTTGTATTAATAAAAGATGATTTTATCTTTATTTTATTCTAAGTATTCTTTCTTTTCTGCAATAGTTATGCTGTGAATGGATGTGCTATACATTTATACCCATATATATATTTTTTCTGAACGATACTTGGGGCCGAGCCCCTCGTTAACAAAAAGCTATTATTTTGAACTTACTGAGACTAACAGGCATAACAATGCCGACATGAAAAAGGTTATACATATAAGACTAACCGAGATAATGGCTGAACGTTTCTGTATTGCGTATAAGGCGATCACCCGAGGATGGGTAACCCAAAATGAACTATCCGAGATGATCGCCGTGTACCAGGGTGCTTAACCACATTCCTATCTACATTCATGGCATTAACCATTTTGGACATGCGGTCCGAGGACCGAGGTATGACTATATCGGGCCTAAACACTCGTTTATATTGGTTTCTTCAGAACTAGGGATCTGAGGACAGGACGGGATTTCCATCCTGTCTAAGACTTAACTCATTTTCTAATGACTAATCTCCCCATAGGTTTGAGTCTGAGGACCATGCAATACCTTGGTTCTTTCCAAAACTTAGATTTTCTTTTTGATGTACTTGGTTTCCCCATAGGTTTGAGTCCGAGGACCATGCAATACCTTGGTTCTTTCCAAAACTTAGATTTTCTTTTTGATGTACTTGGTTTCCCCATAGGTTTGAGTTCGAGGACCATGCAATACCTTGGTTCTGTCCAAAACTTAGATTTTCTTTTTGATGTACTTGGTTTCCCCATAGGTTTGAGCCCGAGGACCATGCAATACCTTAGTTCTATCCAAAACTTATCTTTTCTTTTTGATGTACTTGGTTTCCCTATAGGTTTGAGTCCAAGGACCATGCAATACCTTGGTTCTGTCCAAAACTTAGATTTTCATTCTGATGTACTTGGTTTCCCCATAGGTTTGAGTCTGAGGACCATGCAATACCTTGGTTCTGTCCAAAACTTAGATTTTCATTCTTATGTACTTGGTTTCCCCATAGGTTTGAGTCCGAGGACCATGCAATATCTTGGTTCTGTCCAAAACTTAGATTTTCATTCTGATGTACTTGGTTTCCCCATAGGTTTGAGTCTAAGGACTATGCAATACCTTGGTTCTGTCCAAAACTTATCTTCTCTTTTTGATGTACTTGGTTTCCCCATAGGTTTGAGTCCGAGGACCATGCAATACCTTGATTCTGTCCAAAACTTATATTTTCTTTTTGATGTACTTGATTTCCCCATAGGTTTGAGTCCGATGACCATGCAATACCTTGGTTCTATCCAAAACTTATCTTTTCTTTTTGATGTACTTGGTTTCCCCATAGGTTTAAGTCTGAGGACCATGCAATACCTTGGTTCTGTCCAAAACTTATCTTCTCTTTTTGATGTACTTGGTTTCTCCATAGGTTTGAGTCTGAGGACCATGCAATACTTGGTTTTGTTCAAAACTTAGATTTTCTTTTAGTAGTTGGTGGTTAGCCCCTTGACAAGGGTACGGGGCGTTGACTTGATGCTAGAAGCCCCCAGAACTACCCGTGCCACTGGAAACGATGGAGAGGCTTTCACCTAGCTAGCCCCTTCACCAAGACTATATATATATTTTTTTTAGGGACCCTTGTCGACAAGGGCTCGATTTCACCATGACTAACTGCCGCCTGTGCCAACGCACAAGCCTTCCCACAGACGGCGCCAATTGTAAGGACTCAAATTGTAACGATCCCAACTGATATGAGTTTCGCACGTTAAAGGCCCTTGCAATAAAATTTATAGAGCGTGGGCTGAAAGACTAGGCCTTGGTCACTGGACGGTGGTTAGTCATGGTGTTCATGGTAGTAGCGTATCTAATAAGACCTTTCCTCTGGCACGGCCTGAGCGGCTCCGGTCCTTAGACCTTGTTCGAAGGGTTTGATATTCTTATAACTCTCCCTTGTTTAGGGCTCAAGGGACTGGGAGACGGTTTGTCCCCCCCTTCTTTAGTTGCTTCTCTTTCCTTTTTATACTAGCCTTTTTTCTTCCTTCCTACGTCCACGTGTAGGTTCAACTTTCTAGGGTTGATACTTGTCCCATCAGCCCATACTCAAAGTGGTTGGGGGTGGTTGTAAAAGCTAAAAAGCATTGCTCTGTCAGGCGCAGAGTACTTCATTGCAGTAATGGTTGCTTTTCCCTTGTCCTTTGTCGCTATCCTATTCAAGGGTCTTTTCCACGTTAATGCGGAGGAGTTTAGCATTTCCATGAACTGTTCCTATACCGTATTTGCCCTTTCCCTCAGGGACGTTTTGGGATGCCGAGGATAGAATAGTCCTTGGCTATGTCCCTAGGCCGTTTGGGTTCTCATTGTATGTCCTCGGCGATATCCCTCCTCGGCTCGGGCTTTGGGCCCCAAAATGAAATGGGCTGGGGTCACAAATTCTTTGGCCCCCACAGAAATTAAAAGTCAACATTAAATCATTGTTCATATTTTTTATTCTCTATGTGAATCTGGAGAGTAGCTCATAGCTCATAACCTTCCATTCAAGATAGAGACAAAAACTTTTCAACAAATTTGGTTACATCTTTTCCCATGACTTTCTAAAATGACAAATTGTGATTAGTTGAACTCACAGATTCATTTCTTACACTATTTTATTATATATTAATAGCAACATTTCATTTTAAATAGTTGGTTGAGATTATTTTTTATATTATTTACTTATGGAAAATGTTAATGGATACCCTAGAGGGCTAGCATTGGTTTATGAATATTTTAGAAAATTTTTATAGAGAAATACAAAGTAATTGTTTTTTATATTTCTCATAAAAGTGATATCAAAACTTTCTTAAAATTGTCCGATTAACGAGCATTTGATAGCTATTAATACGTAATATTAACTTTTATTTTGATAGGCTATTAAGGCGTTTGATACTTAAGGACATTCGTTAATCAGACCTTTTATTTATTTATATTATTAGACTTATTGAAAATGTTAAAATTGCTACGAAATTTACTATAAAATCAAAATGTTCAAAAAGTGATGTTATAATGAATATGATTAGTGAACTTGAATAACCTAATAAACGAATGTTTAAATTATTTTTTTTGTGATTAGTAACCCATCAATTTATAAACCTCATGTAATAAATGTCTTTTGCGTATCACTTGATACAAAATTATATACGAATAGAGGGACTATCATTCCATCATAATCCTCCAACCTTTTTTTTCCTTGGGTAAAATCTCCTAATGACTATATTTTTTCCTTATCTATGGATGAATTTAGGAGGAAGTTAGTAGACATAATTTCTTTGCTACAACTTTTGCCACATTTCTAATATTTGCGATAAAAAATAATGATAAAAAAGGAGAGTATTTTTTTTAATACAAGAAGGAGAGTATTAAATCCATGTAAAAGTGATAATTTTTTAATCACAATAATTCATTTTAACAAATTCGGATTGCCAAATTACATATTTTCTAATGTATATTTACGTACCTGAATCAAAATGTATAGATACACTTTGCAATTGCTGATTGGCGTTGTTATGCTCAGCTCTTCTTTTATTTCCTTTTCTTTAGCCATCTTTGTTATAAATCTCAATTTCAATGGACTCTCAAATCTGTCAATTAATGTGTTACATGTGTAGCACTAAAGTTCTATGCATGTATTAAAATAAAAATAAAATCACTCTATCTACTTTGTACCATATATTAACAAAAGAGCTATACAATAGAACAACCTGGATGGTGATTTCACCAATTTCTCATTGTGATTATAAAATTGATTCGGCAGGTTTTGGAAAAGTATGTACAAACTCCCAAACCTTCCTTTTTGTCTCTTAATTATGTGACATTTTGACTAGAAACTGCATATATTCCTCCTTCTTTTTCCAGCATAATCATTTTTCTATGTACTCATGAGTAAGTGCTGGTGCGATAGCTAGATTAATGGTGCCCGCAAGGCGGCAACCGGTACAATTCTGTCTCCAACATTGCCCTCTTTCTTCTCTTGCTTTCTTTCTCTTTCTCCCTCCTCCTTCTTCTTCTTCTTCTTCTTCTTCTTCTTCTTTTTTTTATTTTTTTTATTTTTTATTTTTTATTTTTTATTTTTTTAATATATATTTTAATTAAAAGAAAAAGTAAAAATGACTTACAGTGTAAAAAAACTAGGAATTACAAATAGTCCCTTCGAGGAGATCCAGTAAAATTGAAACGGTACAGAGGAATTACAAATACAAATAGTATACATAGAGTTGATAGAGTTATTGATGCTTATTCTAGCTCCTAAACCTAATATATAGTATTAACTATTATTAGAACTCCTAAACCTAATTCATCACTTATATTAAAAAAAATGCAAAACTTTGATAATATAAGGCAAATGTAATTTCATCAAGAACATATCAACATTATGGTGAAAATATGACATAATTGTCAATGAAGCAACTCTTCTTTTTACATAAACTTCTTCTACCAAAGCATCACCGAAGTGGACTAAATCCGAAATAGACCGAAATGGGTCAAAGTGGACCGAAATGAATTGAAATAGATCGAAAGGACCGACATGGACCAAAGTGAACCAAATAGTCCGAAATGGACTGAAGTTTACCAAAGTGGACCTAATGGACTAAGGGAAATTATTGTCTATTCCCGGAGTACCATAAATGCGTACTCCCTCCTCTCACATGAATGGTGGGTCCCACTAATTAAATTTATGGTGGGACCCATCATTCATGTGAGAGGAGGGAGTATGCATTTATGGTACTCTAGGAGTACCTAATAATTTTCTATGGACTGAAGTGGACCTAAATGGATCGAATGGATAGAAGTGTACCGAAATGGACCAAAGTGAACCGAAATTTACCGAATGTGACCAAATAAACCGAAGTGAATTGAAATGGACTGAACGGACCATAGTGGACCAAATAGACCAAAGTGAGTCGTAATGGACTGAAAAGAACCAAAATGGACCGAATTAGACTGAATTGTTACGTTGATGTGCATTAATAGGAGTGTAGCAATAATAAATATTATTAATTATATAAATATAGATTAGTGGTCTTAGTTTTCTGTATTGCTCCTGAGGAATTTAAATAGGACTTGGGACTTTGCCTAGTAAATCACTATGCTTCAAGGTTTTTTTTTTTTTTTTTTGGCTAAACTTCAATGACATTTCGAACACTAAAAAGGGGGGAACAAGGGGGGAAGTCTGCCTTACAAGCGATGGCAAGCACCAATGGCAGACTGTCCAAAGAGAAACAACAAGACACTGGGGATTGGAGCGAAAACCTGGCAGCTTCATGGGCTGCCGCGTGCTTCAAGGTTGATGTCTATAATCGATCACTCTTACAAATTTTTACCTTGACTTTCTTCTTTCTTGTCTAAAAAATTGTCGTTTAGTGCACTAGTGTAGGTGAGGACTGAGGAGCCTCTCCAGTCCTAACACCGTAGGTGTACGTTTTTATTTAAACGAATTAGTTTGGAGTTTGATCGGTCCTAGGAGTTGCATTAAAATAAGGAAAATGTGCTTTAGAGGGTATATTAGCTACTATGACCATAACCATTTTATTTTTTTTGTGTGCAAAAAGTTCTAAATAACCATATATTATCAAGTGTTATAAATTTGTGTCATTTCTTTGTGAATAGAAAAATTAAAAGTCAACATTAAATCATTGTTCATATTTTTGATTCTCTATGTATGTGAATCTGGAGAGCAGCTCATAGCTCATAACCTTCCATTCAAGATAGAATTGATACGTTGCTCTATATAACTGGTGAGCAATAGAGACAAACTTTTCAACAAATTTGGTTACATCTTTTCCCATGACTTTCTAAAATGACAAATTGTGATTAGATAAACTCACAAATTCGTTGCTTACACTATTTTATTATATATTTATAGCAACATTTCATTTCAAATAGTTGGTTGAGATTATTTTTTATTTTATTTATTTACGAAAAATGTTAATGGATACCTTAAGGGGCTAGCATTGGTTTATGAATATTTTTAGAAACTTTTTATGGAGAAATAAAAATTAATTGTTTTTTAATACAGTTTTTTATATTTCCCATAAAAATGGTATCAAAACTTTTTTAAAATTGTCCGATTAACGAGCATTTGAAAACTAGTAGTACGTAATATTGACTTTTATTTTGATAGCTATTAAGGCATTTGATACTAAGGGCGTTCGTCAATAAGACCCTTTATTTATTTATGTTATTAGACTTATTGAAAATGTTAAAACTGCTATGAAATTTACAATAAAATTAAAATGTTCACAAACTAATGTTATAATGAATATGATTAGTGGACTTCAATAACCTAATAAATGAATGTTTGAATTATTTTTTTTTGTGAATAGTAACCCATCAATTTATAAACCTCATGTAATAAATGTTTTTTTTTTTTTTTTTTTTTTTTTTTTTTTTTTTTTTTTTTTTTTTTGCGTATCGCTGGATGCAAAATTATATACAAATAGAGGGACTATCATTCCATCATCAAATCCTCCAACTTTTTTTTTCCTTGTGTCAAATCTCCTAATAACTATTGTGGGGCCATAATATTTGTGATCCCGGCCCACTTTGCATTAGGGCCCAAGGCCCACGCCGAGGATAGGCGTTGTCGAGGACATGTAACAGAAGTCCAAATGGCTTGGAGATATAGCCGAGAATGATTCTATCCTCGGCATCCTAAATTGCTCCTGGAGGAAAGGGCGAGTGCGGTGTGGGAGCGGTTCAAGGAAAAGCTAAACACCTCCGCATTGATGGGGAAATGACCCTTGAACAGTGAATTGACAAAAGAAAAGGGAAAGGCTGCCATTACTGTAATTAAGTACTCTGCACCTGATAGAGCAATGCTTTTCAGCTTTTACAACCGCCCCCAACCACTTTGGGTATGGGCCGATAGGACAAGCATCAGCCCTCGAAAGCTGAACCTACACGTGGACGTTGGGTAGAGGGTAAAGGCTAGTATAAAAGGAGAAGGAAGCAAGCAAAAAGGAGAGAGGGCCAAGGCCAAGAGCTAGAGCCTCCCAAGTCGTGCCGAGGAGAAAATCTTCTTGGGTAAGCATGGTGCACCATTGTGTGATTACCATGAACACCATGACCAACTACTGTCCGGTGACCAAGGCCTAGTCTTTCAGCCCACGCTCTACAAATTTTATTGTTTGGGCTTTTAAACGTGCGAACCCCATATCAGTTTGGGGTCGTTACAAATTAAGTCCTTACAACTATATTTTTTCCTTATATATGGATGAATTTAGGAGGAATTTAGTAGACACAATTTCTTTGCTGCAACTTTTGCCACATTCCTAATATTTGCAATAAAAAATAATGAAAAAAAAAGGAGAGAATTTTTTTTTTCTTGGATACAAAAAGGAGAATATTAAATCTTTGTAAAAGCAATGATTTTTTAATCACAATAATGCATTTTAAGGGGGTCCTAAAACAACTGTGAATTTAATTGCAACACCTTTTTTTTTGTTGAGAAAACTAATTGCAACACCTAGAAAGCCTTTTTTATTTATTTAATTTTTTTGGTAAATTGTAACACTTAAAAAGCGAGTCTTTTGGGTTAATATTGCAAAATTTAAAGTTAATTTGCGTTATAGGAACTGTTGGAAGTTAATTGGGAAATTGAGGAGAGAGACTGAATTTCGGCAATGGGATTGCCGAAATTCAGCCAAAAAGTAGGAGAGAGAATAAGGAAAGGAGGAGAGAGAAAATGCTGAATTTCGGCAATGGGATTGCTGAAATTCCACTACCCAGTTTTCCTGCCCGAATGCTGTGTGTCCGAGTGTGGAGTGCTCTTAAAATAAAAAAAAGGCAATGGCGGCAATGTCATTGCCGAAATAGGGGAATAAATTTTTTTTTTTTAGCAATTGTGATAATGGCATTGCCGAAAATGGAAAAAAAAAAGTGGTTTCGAAATCTCTAGAAGAGTAAAAAACAGGTTTCATGTCCATAATATTTTCAAATAAATCACATATAATTAGTCCACAATATTTTCACAATAAATCACATATAATTAGTTATTATTAGTTAAAAAAATTTGTGACAACTAATTGTGGCAATGGCATTGCCGAAATAGGAAAAAAAAATTTGTGGCAATACCATTGCCGAAATAGGGAGAAAAATAAAAGTGACAAACTACTTGAGGCAATTGCATTGTCGAAATAGGGAGAAAAAGAATTGGAAATACCATTGCCGAAATAGGGGAATAAATTTTTTTTTAGCAATTGTGACAATGGGATTGCCGAAAATGTGAGAAAAAAAGAGAGAGAAGGATTATGGCAATGGGATTTCCGAAATAGGAAAACAAATTTTGGCAATTCCATTGACGAAAATGTGGAAAAAAGAAGAAGAAAGAATTGCGGGAAAATTTTTTCCCCTATTTCGGCAATAGCATTGCCGAAAATGTGAAAAAAAAAAAAAAAAAAAAAGGAGAAAAGGATTACGGCAACGGGATTGCCGAAATAGGGGGGAAAAAATTTTTCCCCTATTTCGGCAATACCATTGCCGTAAATGTGAAAAAAAAAAAAAAAAAAGAGAAAACGGCAATGGGATTGCCGAAAATGTGGGAAAAAAAATTTTTCCCCTATTTCAGCAGTGCCATTGCCGAAATTATGGGGAAGAAAAAACAAAATTGTGGTAATGGTATTGCCGAAATAGGGATGGAAAAAAATTTTGTGACAAACTAATTGTGGCAATGGTATTGTCGAAATAGGAAAAAAAAATTTTGTGACAATCTAATTGTGGCAATGCCACTGCCGAAATAGGGGAAAAAGAATTTTCCCCTATTTCGGCAGTGTCATTGCCGAAATTGTGGGAAAAAAAAAAATTGTGGTAATGGTATTGCCGAAGTAGGGAGGAAAAAAAATTTGTGACAAACTAATTGTGGCAATGGTATTGCCGAAATAGGAAAAAAAATTTTGTGACAATCTAATTGTGGCAATGTCACTGCTGAAATAGGGAATAAAAAAATTTTTAGCAATTGTGGCAATGGGATTGCCGAAATGGGAAAATTTTTCCCCATTTCGACAATGTCATTGCCGAAAATGTGAGAAAAAAAAGAATTGTGGCAATGGTATTGCCGAAATAGAGGAGAGAGATATAAAAAATGTACGCATATTATTCTTTCAATATTTTTTTGACTAAACCAGTTTGGTTTGTCATGTTCTTTTAGAAATAGATAAGGATAGATTCAAGTACACTGGTACATTGAATCTTTTTCTAAAGTGCACGCTGTAAACAAAAACAAAAAAAAAGTACATAGATTCTTATAGAAGAAAAAAATGACTGATGTGCACGCTGTAAACAAAAAAAAACAAAGAAAGTATACAGATTCTTACAATAGAAAAGAAAAAATGATTGATGTGCACACTATAAACCAAAAAAAGTAAAGAAAGTACATAGATTCTTACAATATAGAAGAAAAAAATTATTGATGTGTACACAGTAAACCAAAAAAGCAAAGAAAGTACATATATTCTTACACTACGGAAGAAAAAAATGATTGATGTGCACGCTTTAAACAAAAAAAAAAACAAAGAAAGTACATAAATTCTTACATGTACGTTGTAAACAAAAAAAAGCAAAGAAAGTAAACCAAAAAAGACAAAGATTCAATCAACCAATCACCTCAACTCCTCATCTCATCTGACTTTTATTCTCTGCAGAAAATATATTTTGCCACACCTAAATCTTCAACGTGATTCTTTTTTGTCTACTCCTCATCTCATCTCCAACATAATTCTTTTTTGTCTGCTCCTCATCTCATCTCTAACATGATTCTTTTTTGTCTGCTCCTCATCTCATCTGACTTTTATTCTCTGCAGAAAATAAATTTTGCCACACCTAAATCTTTCTTTTTTGTCTTTTTATTGTTCAATTGGTAATAAAAGAGAAGGGAAGTGCGAATTAGAATTGCATCTCATCACAATTCCTCAGGTTGCAAAGTTATTCTTTTACTTTGTTTCAGTGTGCCACAACTAAGGATTGTAAGTTTTTTGTTAATGTAAGTTTTTTTGCTTTGCTTATTAACTTATAGCTCTAGAAATTAACAAATTTATTATTATTGTATAAACATGTGCTTTGTAAATATTAGAAGCTAATACATTGTAAAATATTATGTATTGTTGTAATTGTAATTAATATTATTTGTATGCCTATGATTATGATAATTGTTGTTGTTGTTGTTGTTGCTCTTGTTATTCAAATTTTAGATTAATTAATTATTTTTTATGGTTATCTGATTGTGTGTTTTTTTTTTTTTTTTTGCAAGTATCACTCTATAATTCTCACTCTTTTAGTTGGCATCACAATTGTGGTAAGCATCTCAATTATAGTTAATACTAATTATTGTGTGTATGATTATTTTTGCTAAAACTATTATTATTATTATTATTAAAAATTTTGCTTCATAAATCCTTTATTTGAGTTTCTTTCAATTTTGTTGTAGGATATATTTGAAATGGAGCAACAACAATATCACATCTCTAATGACGCAATGGAAGGCAATGTACGTTGCAAGATCCAAATTTATTAATGTCCTAATAATATATACAATTATTCAATTTACATGAAAATAATTTAAACATTAGCAATATAACATTGTATATTTTTTTTTTAAAAAAAATTCAGGTTTCCACCTTACGAGTGCGACCTCAATCGTTTGCACCCCTCCCGCAGTTAGGCGAGCGTATCGCCTCATATTTGCATCAATGTAGATTATACCGTGTTACCCGCCTACCACATATAGATATTGATTGGAGTCTTATCACTTCTTTGGTGGAGCGATGGCAATGTAGTACCCATACATTTCACCTACCTAATTGTGAAATGACTATAACTCTACAGGATATAACAATCCTTACAGGATTGCCTATTGATGACAATGCAGTGTGCGGGCCAATAAATTTGATTTGGAGTACAGAATGTCGTAATTTACTTGGGGTGACACCACCTGAAACAGCATTGAAATTTGGTGGCCTTAAAATAACATGGGTAAGGGATACATTCTCAAATCTACCAGAGGGTGCCAATGCTATAACAACCCAACAGCATGCTAGGGCATACATGTTTCAGGTTTTGGCTTTACTATTTGGAAATAAGAGCCAAAGTAGATTGCATTGCTGCTTTCTTAAGCTGTTAGACGACTTTGGTGTAGCTGGGGAATATAGCTGGGGTAGTGCTACACTTGCTTACTTTTATAAAGAGTTGTGTACTGCTGCTATTAAAAAAAGCACGGAGATTGCAGGTCCTGTTTTCATATTACAATTATGGGCGTGGGAGCATCTTCCATATCTGACCCCAATTCCAATAAATCCAACAAATTTAAATGGCGACGACCCATACGGTTGCAGGTATAATATTTACTTTTTATTTCTATACAATTTTGTAATCCTTGATACTTCCAAACCCTAAATATTGTATGACAATCATTAATTGTGTATAGGTGGGATACCAAGAGAACATTTACTCATACACCAACGCATGTTTTGCGTTCATACCGTTCTAATCACGATACACATAATAATAAACAGGTAATATATCACAATGCATCAATGGTTAATTTACTAGTTATATTATTGTCTTGATTGATTATAACATAGTTATTGTAATTGGAATTGCAGGTTGTTTGGACACCATACGATAACTATATGCATCCATGGTGTCTTGCAGAAAGAAATATATGGACTACAACAGCGCCATTGCTGTGCTTCCAAATTGTAGAGTATTACCACCCAGAAAGAGTCATGCAACAGTTTGGGTTGTTGCAAAGATGTCAAAGGTGGTCTACAGACAATTTGGATAAATCTGTGCATTGTATAAAGTTGACAGGAAAGTTCACTGTCAATTGGAGAATGCAGCATGACCAATACTACCAGCGTTGGAACATGCGAGCTGAACTTCTAGTTGGAGATGACCATTTTGATTCAAGTGTGGACTACGCAATATGGTACCAGCAAAATGGTCACCTATTCACAACACCAGAGGCGGCTGCCCATATATACCAGGTTATTTTTTTAGCTTTTTCGATAATACTGCACTAATATTGATAACAAGTTATTTACACATCCAAATACTGCACTAATATTGATAACAAATTATTATTTTCACTTTTTCAATATTACTGCACTAATAAATGTTATTTTCCTTTTTCTGCGGTAGCAAACTGAGGTCAATAATATGTTAAATTTAGCTGTTGCAAACCAACAGAGGAATGATCTCACAGCACAACAAGTCCTTCCACCAATAGTAGAGGGCCTTACCCGACTGAAGTTATCAATGGAAGCAAATATTTCCTCCGTCCCTACTGAAAGGGTGACAAACTTCGGGCGACGACAAAGGCGCCAAGGAAGACAGTCGCAAACCTATACTGAAACCCACTCGTCTACCTCTGCACAACGTGGACAATGTCGAAATGATGATGCCGGACCATCCACCTCCGCACAACACAATATGTACAGCTCTACCCAAGCTGGGCCATCAACATTTGCTAGTAATGAGCCAACCACCTTCAGTGAGTATAATCCAATTAATGTCAACGAGTATTGCATGAATTTATATCAACAAATTGGGTCATCCACTTCCATAGGATAAGGATTTGAGGGTTTGTTTAGCTATGACCATTATCCCCAACCTAATTCAACACCTTCCTCCTATCACCCATCGCCACCTCCATCTTATGCTGGGCAATACAATTATGGCCAAGATAGCCAGTACAATTATGATTTTTGCACACCACAACCTTCCCAACCACCCCCTCATGTTGGTGATTTTTGCACGCCACAAAATACATGGGTATGTGCTCCAAACTCTGAAGAAGAGGTCTCCGTAACAGACTCTGAGGAAGATGCCTCAAATGAGGATAGTGGGGAAGATGCAGAAGATACCCAAGATATGGAGGTGTCTTCAGATAATGAAGATGACGACTATGGTAATTATCAAACAGAGGTTGATATTAGAACACAGCCGAGGTGCATGGAGAGAAGTCCTGTGCAAGCACGAAGGTACCCACAACGAGAAAATAGGCATCCTCCATGTTGTGGAACACAACAAAAATTGAATGTACCCCATCGTCGCAATCACTAATCAATGTAAAATGACTGTTTATTAAAAATATATTAAAGTATTATCATTATTTATGCATCATTGTAGCAAAAAATATTATGCCTAGATAGTATACATAGCACATTATACTACTAACCGTAAGACCTTTGTGAAAACAAGAAATGTGTACATTTTTCCTTTGGTAAATCTTTTTTCCTTTGCATGATGGCTACTGTGGTGTACATTTTTATTTTCATTCTCCACAGCCTCTCTTCCAAACCCTCATAAAAGTGTCAAAGACAAAAAAAAGTACATAGATTCTTATTCTCTACAGCCTCTTGTACATTGATTCTTATTCTAAAGTGCACGCTGTAAACAAAAACAAAAAAAAAGTACATACATTCTTATAGAAGAAAAAAATTGACTGATGTGCACGTTGTAAACAAAAAAAAAAACAAAGAAAGTATATAGATTCTTACAATAGAAAAGAAAAAATGATTGATATGCACACTATAAACCAAAAAAAAAAAGCAAAGAAAGTACATAGATTCTTACAATATAGAATAAAAAAATGATTGATGTGCATACTGTAAACAACAATAAAGTATATAGATTCTTACAATACCGAAGAAAAAAATGATTGATGTGTACACTGTAAACCCAAAAAAGCAAAGAAAGTACATAGATTTTTACAATATAGAAGAAAAAAAATTGATTGATGTGCACACTGTAAAAAAAAAAAAAAAAAAAGTAAAGAAAGTACATAGATTCTTACGTGCACGCTGTGAACAAAAAAAGCAAAGAAAGTAAAAAAAATAAAACAAAGAGTCAATCAACCAATCACTTCAACTCCTTATCTCATCTGGTTTGTGGCAATGACATTGCCGAAATAGAGGAGAGAGATATAAAAAAAAAAGTACGCATATGAAAAAAAGTACCCTATAAGGATAGATTCAAGTACAATGACATTGCAGAGATTCTTTTCAGTATTTGTGGCATTACAGAGATTCTTTCAGTATTTTTTTGTTGCCGAAATAGAGGAGAGAGAGATAAAAAAAAAGTACACATATAAAAAAAAGTACCCTATAAGGATAGATTCAAGTACAATGGCATTGCAGTGGCATTGCAGAGATTCTTTCAGTATTTGTGACATTGCAGAGATTCTTTCAGTATTTTTTTGACCGAAGGAGTTTTGTTTGTCATGCTCTTTTATGGTAAAAGTACCCTATAATGTCACTGAATTTAACTGATATGAAACTTGCATCCTATTTAAACAGTACTAATGTCATTGAAATTTCCACCGTTCTTATTTTCTACTCTTTTTCCCCTATAAATTCCATCAACCTTCTTCTCCACTCTTGTTCCCCTCATAATTTTGCCAACCATTTTCAAATCATGCGTGCCATATATTCTACAAACAACTATAAGTAACAACACTTGCAAATATCTATCCGTTCGTTATCTCTTAGAAGGTGAGTTATATTTCTTAAGTAGTTACTTTTCTTTTTATAATATTCATGTTGATATGTTTTAGGGGCATAGCTAAGTATGAAAATCTTTTTTTTGTTAAATTATTTGTTCATGCAAATCTTGTTTCTGTATTATGTGTTTTACAACATGAACTGATTTGTATGATATGTTTTAAATTATTTATCCATGAATTCTTGCCTAAATTTCAAAATTGACGTATATTTCCTTAAAGAAATACTTAGTTTGTTAGCCTATAATATACACGTATGTTTAATACTATTATTATCAGTGAATATTTTTAATGGATTACCTTCTTGTATTGCATTGTAATGGTTGTGTTGTGTTAATTTATTAATACTATTATTATGCTTTACTGTAGATGGCAGAAAAGTTGTTCATTTTTCTCATCCATTCCGGTGGAATAATTAAACATGGAGAAAATGGGGTTTATTACGAAGGGTCACCTCCTTCTATGCTTCCATTAAGCCGGGGTGTTACATTTGAAGATCTATGTGATAGAGTAGCATCCATGCTTCATATAAACAGAGAAGATTCAAAATTGACTATTTGGTATAGATTTCCATTTCAATGTCATCCACATCTTGTGACTTACCAGCAAGTTTTGGTAGCAGATGATAATGGTGTCAATGCAATATTCGATATGTTAGACCGCCAATATGGATTTGTAGGTGCAGAGTTATACGTGGGTGTAGAGCCTATAAGAAGCCACCGAGATGTTTTCCCCATTCGATATGCCAACGAAGGACTGAGTGCATCGTTTAGTTATTCACATGGCGGGCACTTCCATAATCCATATGCCACTCATATTGGTCATTATTCTCAAGATGCGGCTCATTCTCCAATCAACATTGGCGGTGTTGACTATCATTCTCCATGTACCCATGTTGCAACTGAGGACCAACATGTTCCTTCTCGGCCAATGAACAACAGTGATGCTGACTATGATAATCCAACTGAGCACGTCACACAAGAGACTACTTGTTTTGAGTTTGAAGCTCCATATGACCAAACCGTCTCTCAGAGAGCTGCTAATGATCCTAATGATACACATCGCACAGCTGCTACTACTGAAAATGCGGTCCATACATTATCAGAAAGGATGCGGACTATGGATAGTGATGACCAACTTGATGACGATGAGGTCCTTGATGATATTGGAGATGAACAGGAGCCTCCAAATGAAGGTAATCATGAAAGCAGTCCAACTATAGGAGTCCATCAACCTTCATCACTAAGCTTTTCACAGAACACGTGGGATAATATAATTGATCCAACCCCACCATTTGAAAAGCCCACTTAGAGTATTTGGGACTCTACCCAAGAGTTTTATGTGAGCTTGCTTTTTGCCGATAAGGATGAACTACAAGCTGCTGTTAAACGCTATCACATCAAGAGGAACCAAACATTTTGTGTAAGAGAGTCAGATCCAGAATGTTGATCTGTAAGGTGCAAAAATTGTTCTTGGCGTCTTCGAGCATGCTTCCGGGCTACATATGGGTTGTTTGAGGTTAGGAAGTACAATGGTCCACACACATGTACAGAGTCTACGCTCACACAAGATCACGAGCAATTAGACACCCATGTTATTGAGAAAGAGTTGAGGGATGTTGTCAAAAATGATCCAACCATAAAGATTGCTTCACTTCAACAGACTCTTTACAATAAGTACCAATACAGGCCTTCTTATTTCAAGGTGTGGGAGGCAAAAGAGAAAGCAATTGGTAGAGCGTTTGGTGATTGGGACAAATCTTACCAATTATTGCCAAAATGGTTGAAAGTTTTGACTGATTCAAACCCGGAAAGCAGGGTTATTTAGAGAACAATACCTGCTACTATGCCAAGCTGTGCGATATTTGAGAGAGTGTTCTGGGCTTTTGATCCATCAATTAAATGTTTTCAACATTGTAGGCCAGTGATTAGTATAGATGGAACTTTCCTATATGGTAAGTATAAAGGTACGTTACTGATTGCATCAACTTGGGATGGTGACAACAGACTTTTTCCACTTGCCTTTGCCATTGTGGAGAAGGAAACTGATGATAGCTGGTATTGGTTTTTGTGTTGTATTCAGATTAATGTCACTAATCGAGAAGGGTTATGTGTCATATTTGATCGTCATCCTGGTATAATGGCAGCGATACGGACTATATGTCAATCGACACGTTGGTATCATCGTTTTTGCCTTCGCCATGTGGCTAGCAATTTCAATCAACAAATTGGGAATAAAAACTTGAAGGTTATGGTAATGTGGGCAGGCATGGAGAATCAGTTACGAAAGTATCAAATCACCAGGGATAGAATTACTCAATTAAGTGCAGATGGTGAGAAGTATTTAAGGGAAATGCCGGTGGAAAAGTGGACGTTAGCATACGATGGTGGATATCGTTATGGGGCAATGACCACAAACTTGTCTGAAAGCTTCAATGGAATTCTAAAGAGTGCTAGAAATCTGCCCATAACTGCATTAGTTGAACTTACATACTATCGTTGTGTCGCCTACTTTGCCGATCGGTATACTAAGGCATGTGCAGAGGTTACTGCCGGTGAACGCATTACGGCCTATGCAAAGAATAAATTCAATAAATGGGAAAAAAAGGCACCAAAGCATTCAGTTACCGTGTTCAGTCATGAAGATGGTCTGTTTGAAGTCAGAACACCAATAAAACCTAACTCTGCATATAGGGGTAATCATCGTCATGAGGTAAATTTGAGGCAGAACACTTGTAGTTGTCAAAAATGGCAGGTTTATAAGATTCCGTGCTCACATGTCATTGCCGTGTGTAAATATCAAGGCATCTCTGCAATGCGATATATCGACCGTTGCTACCATTTGGAAGAACAAGTTGCTTGTTATGCACCTAGATTTCGCATAGTTCCAGACAGTGTACATTGGAATGAGCCTAATTTCCCGGTCTTGTATCCTAATGTCAAGCTGAGCCGTGAAAAAAGTCGACCAAGAACAACTCGGCTTCGAAATGAAATGGACGAAGGGGCAGAGCACCAACCAAGGCCATTGTGCAGTCTCTGTAGGCAAGAAGGCCATAATAGAAGAACATGCCCCACTCGAACTGTGGCTGGCTCCACTAGTGGCTAAACTGAATGACCCAACATAAGTATTCAATCTACTTCAGTGGATTGGTTGGACTGTTGTTTTTTTTTTTTTTTTAATTATGTTTTTAGGAGTTGGACCATATTGTTAGTTTGTATTATTTGAAAGAACATGGTACTAATTCCATATGCTATGATGTTTTCTAGCACTGCAAGTTAGATTGGGGTGTACGTTTATTTATTTTGTGTCTGTGTGTGTCTATATATATATTGTGTATTATAGTTTAGGATTTCAATAACACCTTATAGTGTGCACATCAATAATCATACACGCATTATAGTGTGCACATCAATCATTTTTTCTTTTCTATGGTAAGAATCTATATACTTTCTTTGTTTTTTTTGTTTACAGCGTGCACATCAGTCATTTTTTCCTTCTATAAGAATCTATGTACTTCCCTTCTCTTTTATTACCAATTGAACAATAAAAAGACAAAAAAGAAAGATTTAGGTGTGGCAAAATTTATTTTCTGCAGAGAATAAAAGTCAGATGAGATGAGGAGCAGACAAAAAAGAATCATGTTGGAGATGAGATGAGGAGCAGACAAAAAAGAATTATGTTGGAGATGAGATGAGGAGTAGACAAAAAAGAATCACGTTGAAGATTTAGGTGTGGTAAAATATATTTTCTGTAGAGAATAAAAATCAGATGAGATGAGGAGTTGAGGTGATTGGTTGATTGAATCTTTGTCTTTTTTGGTTTACTTTCTTTGCTTTTTTTTGTTTACAACGTACATGTAAGAATTTATGTACTTTCTTTGTTTTTTTTTTTGTTTAAAGCGTGCACATCAATCATTTTTTTCTTCCGTAGTGTAAGAATATATGTGCTTTCTTTGCTTTTTTGGTTTACTGTGTACACATCAATAATTTTTTTCTTCTATATTGTAAGAATCTATGTACTTTCTTTACTTTTTTTGGTTTATAGTGTGCACATCAATCATTTTTTCTTTTCTATTGTAAGAATCTGTATACTTTCTTTGTTTTTTTTGTTTACAGCGTGCACATCAGTCATTTTTTTCTTCTATAAGAATCTATATACTTTTTTTTTGTTTTTGTTTACAGTGTGCACTTTAGAAAAAGATTCAATGTACCAGTGTACTTGAATCTATCCTTATTTATTTCTAAAAGAACATGACAAACCAAACTGGTTCAGTCAAAAAAATATTGAAAGAATAATATGCGTACTTTTTTTATATCTCTCTCCTCTATTTCGGCAATACCATTGTCACAATTCTTTTTTTTTCTCACATTTTCGGCAACGACATTGTCGAAATGGGGAAAAATTTTCCCATTTCGGCAATCCCATTGCCACAATTGCTAAAATTTTTTTTATTCCCTATTTCGGCAGTGACATTGCCACAATTAGATTGTCACAAAATTTTTTTTTCCTATTTCAGCAATACCATTGCCACAATTAGTTTGTCACAAATTTTTTTTCCTCCCTACTTCGGCAATACCATTACCACAATTTTTTTTTCCCACAATTTCGGCAATGACACTGTCGAAATAGGGGAAAATTTTTTTCCCCTATTTCGGCAGTGTCATTGCCACAATTAGATTGTCACAATTTTTTTTTTTCCTATTTCGGCAATACCATTGCCACAATTAGTTTGTCACAAATTTTTTTTCCCTCCCTATTTCGGCAATACCATTACCACAATTTTTTTTTCTCCTATTTCGGAAATCCCATTGCCGTTTTCTCTCCCTTTTTTTTTTATTTTTTATTTTTTATTTTTTTTTACATTTATGGCAACGCTATTGCCGTAATCCTTTTCTCCTCTTTTTTTTTTTTTTTTTTTTTCACATTTACGGCAATGGTATTGCCGAAATAGGGGAAAATTTTTTCCCTCCCTATTTCGGCAATCCTGTTGCCGTAATCCTTTTCTCCTCTTTTTTTTTTTTTTTTTTTTTTCACATTTTCGGCAATGCTATTGCCGAAATAGGGGAAAATTTTTTTCCCACAATTCTTTCTTTCTTTTTTTTCTACATTTTCGTCAATGGAATTGCCGAAATTTGTTTTCCTATTTTGGAAATCCCATTGCCATAATCCTTCTCTTTTTTTTTTTTCTCACATTTTCGGCAATCCCATTGTCACAATTGCTAAAAAAAATTTTATTCCCCTATTTCGGCAATGGTATTTCCAATTTTTTTTCTCTCTATTTCGACAATGCAATTGCCTCAAGTAGTTTGTCACTTTTATTTTTCTCCCTATTTCGGCAATGGTATTGCCACAAATTTTTTTTTCCTATTTCGGCAATGTCATTGCCACAATTAGTTGTCACAAATTTTTTTAACTAATAATAACTAATTATATGTGATTTATTGTGAAAATATTGTGGACTAATTATATGTGATTTATTGTGAAAATATTGTGGACATGAAACCTGTTTTTTACTCTTTTAGAGATTTCGAAACCACTTTTTTTTTTCCATTTTCGGCAATGCCATTATCACAATTGCTAAAAAAAAAAAAAATTATTCCCCTATTTCGGCAATGACATTGCCGCCATTGCCGCCATTGCCTTTTTTTTATTTTAAGAGCACTCCACACTCGGACACACAGCAGTCGGGCAGAAAAACTGGGCAGTGGAATTTCGACAATCCCATTGCCGAAATTCAACATTTTCTCTCTCCTACTTTCCTTATTCTCTCCTGCTTTTTGGCTGAATTTCGGCAATCCCATTGCCGAAATTCAGTCTCTCTCCTCAATTTCCCAATTAACTTCTAACAGTTCTTATAACGTAAATTAACTTTAAATTTTACAATATTAACCCAAAAGACTCCTTAAAAAGCTGTGTGGGCAGGCAGTGTAGCTAAGTTATTTATCAAAAAATAAATAAATAAACAAAAGTACCGCAAGTTGTAGGCTTGTAGCAGTAGCACACATTGGATGCTACCACTCCATCTTCATCAAAATCTCCAACATTTTCCACGTGTCAGATTTCTTAACGGCTATATTTTCCTTCACGCACAGCGTCGACATGAACCAGCTACAAGAAAATCAAAAGCGGGTCGGTGCATTGAGTGGGCCCCACTTGGCCCCTCCATCAATGAAAGCACCAAAAGGTAAGGAAAGGATCAAGGATCCAATAAAAGTATCACTTTCCATCTCAGGAGACCGTTACTCTCTCTCTCTCTCTCTCTCTCTCTCTCTCACAGCTTCTTCGCTTACACTAAAAACACTGCAACACTAACGCTCACAACTCACGACTCAGCCAATGACTGCGGCAAGTGTAGCCACTAGCCACGCCAAGACCATCATGAGGATCGGCCTCTCTCTCTTCCGCCGTGGCTTCAACTCCTCCAAATGGTACATTGTTTCCTCTCTCAGTCTATCTCTTTCTATTTTCCCTCTCTATTGCTTCTTTCTCTTTTTCCAAGAAACCCTAGTCACATCCACACACCCCTTGAACATTTTTGGTGGCCTAGGATAATGTGTACCAAAATGGAAGCTTTTTAAAATTCTGGGTCTTGTTCTACATGGCCTGAATGATGAAATAACAACCAAAAGATTTGATTTTTCTTGGTTACCAAACAGCAAAGGGGGCTAATAAGTAGTAAAAACTAGTTCTTTAGCTGTCTGTTTGATTATTGATTAGTATTTCTTTTGAATAAATTGGCAGATGGTTGAAGTTTTTTAGATTCTGGGTCTTCTTGTTTCTTGTTATGGGAGGCCTAAATGATGCAAAAACAGCCAATTTTTTTTTTTCTTGGAAACCAAACAGAACAGGATCTAATTAGTAAAAATACTAATTCCTTAGCTGTCTGATTATTGTGTTTGTATTTCAATTTCTTTGAAATAAATTGGAAAGTGAATGAAGCTTTTAAGATTCTGGGTGTTGTGGTTTCTTGTTCTGCAAGTCCTAAATGATGCCCCAAAAAAAAAAAATCGTGTTTACCAAACAGAGCTAGGACTAGTAAGTGGTAAAATTACTGATTATATTTCTTTTTCTGTGAATGTGGGGTATATATAACAGCAAGACAGCGGCAAAGATGGCAGTGGCGAGGATAAAGCTGCTGAGGAACAAGAGAGAGGTGGTGGTGAAGCAGATGAGGCGAGACATTGCCTTGCTTCTACAGTCAGGTCAAGATGCCACCGCTCGCATCCGGGTAATTTTCCGTCTAAATTTCTATTTTGAGGGTTGTAGATTAACATTTGTGGACAACTGTGTTTTGGGGTTTTCTCATTGGAGTTGGGATATGTTAGAATAATGGTTTGTAATTAAATTCACCATTTCCTATCAGCTTAAGCTTTGGGAGAAACGGTAGTTTGTCATACAGAAAGGTTTTGGGTGTAGAATCTGTTTTGTCATTTATTGTGATATTGACATTGTGTTATTGAGAGGAATAACAACATACATAAAAAGAATGGAAGCAGTTGGATTTCTTCTATGGTCCTATTTTGGGTTGTTTGGTCAGTGTTCTACATTGTTTGGGTGTTAGGTTTGAATTACTAGTTGGTGACTTTGTGGTGTTTTACGTTGGATATGAAATAAGCCCATTGCCTTTGCTGGCTGAACTTAACTGCACATAGTTCGACAAATAACATACATAAAGGGAATGGAAGGAGTTGGATTTCTTTCTATGGTCTTATTTCGGGTTGCTTGGGGTTCAGTGTTCTACATTGTTTGGGTGTTAGGTTTGAATTACTAGTTGGTGACTTTATGGTGTTTTACATTGGATATGAAATGAACCCACTGCCTTTGCTGGCTGCGCTTAACTGAACTAAGTTGACATGAATTTTTTTTTTTTTTTACTTTGATGTGGTCAAAGTGACCATGTCCTTAAATTTGATAATGATATGATTGTAAGATACAAGTAAGCAAAATGGATGAATTCCTTTTCCTTGGGAAGTCCAAACAGAAATTTGCAGTCATTTGATGCAATTTTATGATCAGCATATTGAACAGAAATCAGATTATCACAAAGGTGGTTAGAAGGAGATGGAGTAGCCCTCAATGTGATAATGTAGATAAGGACACAATGGAATGAACTCCTATTCGGATGGTTTTGTGTCTAAAATTTTATGTTATTGAAGGCTCGGAACCCTCCTTCCAATGGCATTAAACTTATTTCTGTGATCAAATATGGAACTTACAATCAAGGATTGGCAGCAGGGGATGGAATGTTGATAATATGATATAAATTAATTTGACTGTCAGGTGTAGTTATATTTTCCACACAATATGTGATTATGAATTTTCATAACCAAGTAATTTGTTTTGTTCATTTCGTAGGTTGAACATGTTATCAGGGAACAGAATGTTTTGGCTGCAAATGAGTTCATTGAACTCTTCTGTGAATTAGTTGTGGCCAGACTTGCAATCATTGCAAAGCAAAGGTTAAAGAAATGAAACATCTTTATTATTTTGTATGGTTTATTAGATACATATAATTCTGATCTGGGTTGAATTATTCCAGGGATTGCCCAGCAGATCTGAAAGAAGGTATTGCTAGCTTAATATTTGCATCCCCAAGGTGCTCAGAAATTCCAGAACTTTTATCACTTCGGAAAGTTTTTGAGAAAAAATATGGGAAAGATTTTGTATCAGCAGCTACAGATCTGCGACCTAACTGTGGTGTAAACCGCATGGTAACTACCACCTTCCTTTCGTTAATCATATCATATGTAACAATAAAGCCTATTTGTTGCCTCTTTGTCTTGCATACCTGTGAACCAGTTATCTTTTCTTATGAACTCCAAATGTTATTATGTTCTTTGGTGACATTAATGTTTTTTCATCCAAATTCTTCTGGTTAATTGACAAATTCTCTGTAAGCTAGTAATGTTATTGTTTTCCCTCCAAAATTCTTTTAGTTGATCGACAAACTCTCTGTAAGAACCCCTACTGGTGAAGTAAAATTGAAAGTCATGAAGGAAATAGCGAAGGAGTTCCAGATTCAATGGGATACAACAGAATCCGAGATGGAGCTTCTCAAGCCTCCAGAAGAGCGTATAGTGGGTTCCTCTCTCTCTCTCTCACGCGCACACACACTCACACACACAATTTGATAAGTTTGTTTTTCTAAGAATCTTAGTTCCTCTCACTGATCAGGAAGGACCTTGCACTTTTGTTAGTGCTACCAGCCTACCCATGCAGCCTCAGCCAACTCAATCTGCTGAGCCAAATAAGCCAACTACTAGGTATGTTATCCAATCTATTCACCAGACTTTGATTAATTATAGATACTAGGTAACTTAAGTAGTTTTGTATCCATTGCTTAATAGTCTCTTCCGGTTATTTACCCAGATCAACAATCAGCGGAGCAAATGGCAATATCTTTTTTGAGGACACTGTCTCAGCTGCTGCAGCAGCTGCAGAATCTGCCAACAAAGCAATTGCTGCTGCACAAGCTGCTGCCTATCTGGCCAACAAAAACTTCAATCAAGCCACTCAAGCATCTAGTCTTGATAACAAGTTGAATGATTCTAGTACCAACCATGGATTTGGAAATCTTTATGGAAATTCTACTGGCTTCATCCCAAATCACCATTCCCCAGCTAACTCACAGAACACTGATCATCAACAAGAAGCTCATGGGAGGACTTATGCATCGCAAAGTTTTGGAACGTCCCATTTTGCAAGCAGTGAGGAGACACCAACTACCAATGTGAATGGTGGAAAGGTTTATAGGAGACACAGCTACAATGCACCCTCTAGACATTCAGATATAAAGTTTGATGAATCAGACTGTGATGAAGAAATTGATATGGAAGAACCTCCTCCTAGTGGCATTAATCCGCCACCCAAGCGGCCTCCACCACCAGCACCTTCATTTCATGATAAACAAGATTCAAATTTTCATGTTCACCCCAAATTGCCAGATTATGATGCACTCTCCGCTCGCTTTGAAGCACTGAAGTATCGAAAATGACAACTTCTAGAATGCTTTTTTTTTTGTGGGGGGGGTGGGAATATATGAGTTTTCTTGGCCTTTATATAATTCATACATAGATGCTTTATGCATGTTATTCTATCATATAGATACCAAATACTAAAAATGTGAGATCATTTTTTTCTTGTGTATTGTCCTTTGGGGTAAATGAATATGTCATTTTGTCAAGTTAAGCAAATTATGTTAGTCTTTAACAAAGAAAGATTTCAATAATCCAGATAGGAAGTCAACTACAAGCCCACAATGTTGGACTCAACTTCACCTTGTTCTGCATGTTCAGTTGGACTTTTTTAATTTTAACACCCTATATTTAATGTTATATAAATGATTATACCCCGCACTGAAATTAAATTCAAAAATTAAAATTTAAAGGGGAAGTGTAAAGCTGTTAAAAAAAAATACAGATTGTTGAGTAAATATAAGGGAAAGTTTTTATTTTTTGATAGGAAATATAAGGGAAAGTTTTTTTTTTTTTTTTTTTTTGATAGGAAATATAAGGGAAAGTTGTTTACTTAAAGAAAGAGACAGAATTATGTAATAAACTAGTTACATTAATGGTTGATAGGCACTATATGTGACGTATAAGAAATCATTGTTGTTACCATGTCTCTCATAGCAACGTGGACCCTAGGATTACGTACTGTGAGGCATGCTGTATTTTTCTCCTAATTCTTCACGTAAAAACTTAAAAGTCAGCACCATCATATTCTAGAGTAATACTAATATCAAAAGCTCATTTTGGTTTGGGAAATTTCTCCAAAAAATCATACAAAACTTACCATCTATCTTTCGACCAAAAAAGATAGTTAGTGTATACCATTTTAATAATTGGGAAATATTAATGAATGCTTTAAGGGTTTTGGTTTAGAAACTATTTTTAGAAATTTTTTTATGGAGAAATGATAAAGCAATTAATTTTTTTGACAGCTTTTTATATTTTCCATGAAATTAGTGTTAAAAATTTTCCTAATATAATTTATTATCAATTACCCTAAGGGCACCCGTTAATATGACCCTTAATAATTTTCTAGTTAACAATTTGAGAAGTTAATATCTTTATTTCATCAACTTTATTTTAAATTTGAAGTAAAGCTTAATCATTAATTAAAAAATGTCCTTTAAAAATTGGATTTTATTAATAAAACCAATAATAAAAAAAGAATGGAGGTTTATTTCCACAATTATGTTTCATCATGGGTCATGCCAGTCCATCCGAGATTTATTTATTTTAATTCAAGTCCATCTACCAATTTCATTGCTTTTGGATCAAACTTTGATTTTCTTGCTCTAATGCTCTCCCTACGTTCCCATGGCTGACCACAGACTCACTTTAAAGTTAAAAGCCATAATAAGGACACCTCTTTTGACAAATGTGCACCTTCCTTATAAAACAGGCTGCACACTCTTTTGTTATCTTTCTCAATTTTCTTATATTGTCAAATTTTCACATGGTCGTTGAAACTGAGTTTTTAGAATTAAATAGGGTCCCCCCTGGTTCTCCCTTTGGCACCCGGAGTATTACGTTGACTATGTCCTAGTTTAGCATATAGTATGAACTATAAACTTATATATGTTACATATAGCTTTCAAAAAAATTCATCCCTACATAGAGCTTTAACTTTCTCTTCATATTTCTTTATTAATTCAAACACAGCAGCCAAAATTGTCCGTCGACAATTGCATTAACTATTTCAACAAATGATGAGTCACCAAAAGCTGTCTAAAAACGAAATTAGTCTCCTTACACACCAATCTATCACTATTAACAATTAAACCTCCTTGACTTCCATTGAAGCCACCTTTGTTGGCATGTATAACACCCAATACCACTAGCACATATATAACATGCTAGTGCCTGAGATATTTGTGCAAGACTGAGAGAGAGAAAGTGAGACTAATCTGTTGAGAATTCATAACTGATCTATAAAAAATAAGGGACAAAAATGAGCGAGCAGAATGAAATTAGATCGGCACCATTAACGCCGAGGCCAAGATCAGCTGCACCAACGCCTCCTGTTGTGTCATCACCACCAGTGTCATGTCCACCCTCTCAGTACCACTCACCATCTTTGTCAAGGTCACCACTTCTCAATGGAGAGCATGCAGACCAGGCACCACCTCTAAGCAAGACTCCCAAAACCCCAAGAACCCCAAGACTCTCTTTGACTCCAAGGTTTATTACTCCTCTTGGAAGCCCTGTGAGAAAGGCCCTAAGGATGACTAAGCTTGACCCTCAGGATGCTTGGCTTCCAATCACTGAGTCAAGAAATGGTAACAAGTACTATGCTGCTTTTCATACTCTTTGTTCTGGGATTGGAGTTCAGGCTCTTGTGCTTCCTGTGGCCTTCACAATCCTTGGCTGGTAAGCCACCAAAACTCATAATGCTAAACCATCATTAAATAGCTCGAGTTAAATTGTTTTTGACTTGTCATTAGCTTAAGCTGAGTTCAATATAGAACTGTTTATACTATTAGTTTAGGCTAATGAGAAATGATAATCACATAACCATTATTTTAGCGGTTTCTAAAATATTTTGTGATTGCTTGCAGGACATGGGGAATTATTGGCTTGACTCTAGCATTCATATGGCAGCTTTACACCTTATGGTTACTTGTTCAGCTCCACGAATCAACTGAAAATGGGATGCGCTACAGCCGCTACCTCCAACTTTCCTGTGCTACCTTTGGTATGACATCTAATCTTTTTGCAATCATTTGTTAGTATGTATAGTAATAAATCATCCCTTGTCCTAAAAGCTTAAGGTAAATGATGAGTTTGATCTCTTAACAAATATTCTAACTTCTAACACTTCTTCTCAAGTGTGAACTCAAACTCCTCCATAGAGAGTGGGTCCAATAAATGAGATTTTTAACCTTTTTAATTTTTAGTGGAAGGTAGAGTGAGTTCAAACTCCTGAGTACCTGTTTTGATATCACAATAAATTATCATTTATCCCAAATGTTTAAGGAGATAGTAAATTGTGAATTTAATCGTTTAATCAACGTTCTAGCATAGCTCTATATTATGTTTTTCCTTTTTGTATATATTATTAACTGCTGGTGTTCTAATTTAATGTTACAGGTGAGAGGCTAGGAAAGTTGCTAGCTTTGTTCCCAATCATGTATCTCTCGGGAGGTACATGTGTGGCATTGATCATTATTGGTGGATCAACCAGTAAATTGTTCTTCCAGATTGTATGCGGGGCTACATGCAGCGCAAAGCCGCTAACCACCGTGGAATGGTACTTGGTCTTTACGTGTGCAGCCGTTGTACTGTCTCAGCTGCCCAACTTGAATTCCATAGCAGGTTTATCGTTGGTCGGGGCCGTCACAGCTGTAGGGTATTGCACAATGATATGGGCTGTTTCTGTGGCAGAAGGCAGGCTCCCAGGAGTGTCCTATAATCCTGTGAGGGGAAGCACCCAGGTTGTAAGGATTTTTGACGTGCTTAATGCACTTGGGATCATTGCTTTTGCTTTTAGGGGCCACAATCTTATTCTTGAGATTCAGGTATGTAGTAGTTCCCTTTTAAATGAATGCTATTATAATGTTTTGCTTGGTAACCACCAAGTCCCTTCTCAAAAGGCCTATTCCTAGCTTAAATTCACTATTTTCTACATATTTATGCTTTTAGAATTAGTGTTAGTTTATTAGTTGAATTCTCATATGTTATACCTAAGGATAATTAGTTACCCTCAACCACAAAGTTGAATGCCAAGATGCATCAACGCTACTAGCATTGTGCCTAATAAAGTGTATTTTTAAGTTACTAGGTCTTTGGACGTAAACTAATGAAAGGAATTTGATTAGATCATACCTAACAAAAAGTCAGTCCTCTTAAGATATGAACATGATGGTACTGTCAAAATCAGAGGGAAGACTTTTGGCATGGGACTAGTCTTTGATCACATTGGAGTTAAAGATATGTAGGCTCTAAACTAAAAGAGTGGGCCAGTGTGCTTCATTTTTCCCCATTTTACACTGGTTCGAGTTTGGAGGAAAATTTTCTTTGAAAAAAAAGTCATATTACACTGTATCATTCAATGGTTCACATTCAAAATTTCAATATTCCTATGGTGCAGGCCACAATGCCTTCAGATGAAAAGCACCCTTCGCGTGTGCCCATGTGGCAAGGAGTCAGGGTTTCCTATACAGTCATATCTGCATGCTTATTCCCTCTTGCAATTGGAGGCTATTGGGCTTATGGCCAAGAGGTATTTATCAATTTAAGCACTCTCAAAAACCACAATAACTAAAGTTAAAACGTTATGAACTTAAAAATGTTACTTGTTTTATATCTAAAGAAGAGAACTTGTTTCTTTTAATTGACAGATACCAGCAAATGGAGGAATGCTTACAGCTCTATACCAATTCCATTCACGTGATGCGTCACAAGCTGTACTAGGCCTAACTAGCTTGTTTGTCATAGTTAATGCATTGAGTTCGTTCCAAATCTATGGCATGCCAATGTTTGATGACATGGAGTCCAAGTACACAGTGAGAAAGAAGCAGCCATGTCCATGGTGGCTTCGAGCAATTTTCCGGGCTATGTTTGGGTACGGGTGCTTCTTTGTGGCAGTGGCAATTCCATTCTTGGGAAGCCTTGCTGGTTTGATAGGAGGGATAGCACTGCCTGTCACATTGGCATACCCATGTTTCATGTGGCTCAAGATTAGAAAGCCTAAGATTTATGGAGCAATGTGGTGGCTCAACTGGTTCCTAGGGGTTTTGGGCATGAGTCTAAGCGCTGTATTGATTGCAGCCGGGCTTTATGTTGTGATTGATACTGGTGTTGAAGTGAGTTTCTTCAAGCCTCACTAATTAGCTTACCAAGGTAATTAGAGAATTACGTTAAGCCGAATCAAGATCTATTTGTTATCTTATCATTCTTTTCGTTGAAGGAAAGTTTTATATGTAGTTGGTAGTCTGCTGTTGTGTTGCATGGCTCAAATTAAGGCCAAGGTGACACAATTCCCCCCCCCCCCCCCCCCCCCCCCCTTTTTTCGTTTTTGAGTGGTAATGTAATGGTTGACAGCATAAAATTCTTGTACCTAAAAGTCTATAATTACTATTTAACCTAAAATCTCCCTCTCTGTCTCTCTCATTTGACTTTAATGAAAGAAATAATCATATAAATCACGGTGTATACCACTTTCTATAGCTATTTTTAACAACCTAAGCTTGGTTCACAGCCTTGGCTCCCATTTCTATAAACTTTGGGCTTCCACAGCCTTAGATTTCATCGATCCTAGGCTTTAGGTAGTGTACTTTGTTCTATGGATCACAACGATAAAAATCTAGCACTAGTGAGAGTGACTTTAAATGGGTTTGGACATGTTCAATGAGCGATTAATACATTAATGAGAAATAGTGGATTAATTCAAGTTGAGGGAATGAGACATGATGATGCTTTTGCCAATAAAGGTTGTTTTCAAAGGACTTAAAACTTTATTTTGTATGAGAATCCTCCTCCTAATGAATTAGTTTTTATTGAGTTTGATAACTCTTACACTCTATTGAGTGTGCATTTGGCATTGACTTAAAAAGCCAACTTTTTTTACTATTCAGCTTATTTTTGCTATTATTTATGAGTCTCATTGCATTTTTTGGTACTATTTATGAGTCTCATTTTACTATTTCAGCTACTTTTTAGTTTTATCTACTGTACTTTTAGCAAAAAGTTTTCAATTTCAGCTAAATAAGCTGTTCCCAAATAGACATTGAGTCAGTCCGTAAGAACTTAACTCTTAAAATATGTGCTTATTACCTAAAAAGAAAAAAAATACAAAAAGACCAAAAATAACCTTAATAATAAGATTAAAACTTGATTCTTCTTGTCTGGACCACAACACAAGAATAACAAAAGTCTTGCGTTAGTGGTGCACCAAACTTCATGGAAAACATGCCTAAATTTTGTACATTTCCTGCTGGGCATAGTTGGACAGTTCGACTTGGACAGCGGTGCCACCCTTGTCGCACTAAGTTTGGTTCGTTTGAATACATCACGTTTCAAAGTGTGGATAGCTTCTGACGGTGGAAAATTTGGTGATACCAAACCTCGACAGTTCTACTTATTTCAACATTAGCTCATCTTAACATAAAGTCCCCACTCCCAACAAGAAGTCGCAAAATCTTTGTATCTCTCTTTTTCTCTCAACTATAACTTTTTCTTTTTCTTTTTTTCACTTTTCGAAAGTTCTTACATTATCTATTGTCTATTTTTGACTTTTGACCACTTCAACACCGGCATATATTAAGCAAAAAATATATATTAAGGATTTCCAAAGCTTATCTTTTAATAGTCCATTGTCAAAATGTCAAAGAAGACATTTGGGCTTTGACAAACACCCTTCCATGCAAGAGTTTGTCACAAGCATAACTGATGGATTCACATTGAAGAAAGCAAGAACTAGAAGGCCACACTGCTAAATTGTATGCGGCAATCTTGTTGGGTTGTTTAATTGCTAAGAGCCAATATGATAATCAGTACAAAAATATCTCCTTCATTTGTAAAGACCATATGACCACGAAATATCACTATGACTTACATATGAACTTGGCCAAAAATTAAGAGAAACCTAAAAACCAATAAACCGACTTTAACATGACCTTTAGATAATCAAACAAATGGAACGCAGGCATACTTCAGGGAGCTCACAATGAATTTGTAGAAACGAATGTGTAATGCACTGTAAATTCTTGGCATGGTCAGCAGCAGCGACAGGTCACGACATCCAAGCAGGAGTAGGGCTTTGACTTTTCATGAATTTCTTGGGCTGTGGGCAGTGATTCCATTTTGTATATGCTGCCTTGAGCACAGCAGAAGTCGTACAAATTTGAGCAAACTCCTTTACTAAAAGGATACACTCTTTCAGGAATACCCCTGCAGTTTAACACAAAGTATCAAATGAACTAGCTAAGAACTTGAAGATGTGTAATAATAAATTGTCTTCTTATTTGCCTCCAATTTTGATGTCTCCAACCAGTAATCATGTACTTGGTATATACCAACTTGATTCAGTAGGTAACTCATTAATGTCTTGAATGCTAAACCCTAAACACTTGGAAGAAACAAACATTTTTAAATGAATAATACAAAATAGACGTGTAAAAGGAATCAACCAACCTTAGATATGGGATGCGTCTACGTCTCACAAGTTCGTAGGTAGTCTGATTTGTTAAGATAAGATAGCTGCAGCAAAATGAAGTCCAAACCAGAAGAATTAAGCTCCCAGTTATAACATATGTTTAATATCATAAATACATATAGCTAATCTATCATTATAATTGGCAATCAGTACATATATGGATAGAACGTACAGCAGGGTCTCAAAAAACTAGTAATTTCTGCTCGGCCTTTATCCTTTTTTTTTTGAAGGTTCATTAGGTTTTTTACTAAACATATATTACTACTAAAACTTCAGAGAAATGTAGTCAGCCGTGTAGTCTTTTACAGGGTTTTGGTAAGTTTCCCTAAACAACACCTCAAAGTCTGTCTCAACAAACAACACTGGAAATCAAATTTTCATTATTCGTAGAAGTAACACAATAAGCCAACTATTTTAGATTCAGGACTTAACCATGCTTGGTCACTAATAGTTTGCAGGAATCAGTCTTTGAAAGCCAGAAGCGGGCTGGGGAAAAGAAGCCTCTCCTTCACATCTAATCATTATGTCACAGATTGCCTAGCCTGTGTAATGTTCTCATAAACAAAGAATTGGTGAAGCTTTTCAGTCCTGAACTATCCTAGGTAATTCTTGATGTTTCCAATCCTAAGCCAGGATTACTTTCAGCACATATCTTCTCTTCTTCATTCTTATTAGATAGCATGACAACTTTAGAAAGTTTGCATAACATGGAACCAGTAGTCTTCCAAAAAAAAGTAGGATATGGTCATTTTGTAGCCAACATTACATTATGAACCCTTACACCAGACTACGTGTAAAAGTAAATTTACAAAACCATCTAGATGCAAAAAGCTAGATTAAAAAGGGAAAAAAATTCTTCCAAATTTAGATTAGGATCACAGGCAAACAGGGGAAGCAAAGTCTTGAACATAAGAAAACTGATGCAGGAAAGGCCTATGCAAGTATAGAAACACAACCCTTACCTATGAAATATCAGCAGGAGAAGCAAAAAGATTAGGGAGATTGACAAAGTAATCAAAAGCACTATCATGACTGCATCCTTCCACCTGTGACATCATCCAGGATCCAAGTTCAGATTCAATTCAACACAAAAACACAATTGTCACATTGAAGATTAATATTACCACCACCGTTACAAAATTTTGACTATTTTTCCACCTCTCTCTTCTCAAGCTAAGAAGCGTGGATACTTCAAACTAGCAGCCATATTTGTATTGGACATATATCTGATAATGGATACTCTCTGTTACTGTGGGATGCTTTAACTCTTTTATTTTTCTCTCCCTCTCTCACTCACTTTCTCTTTATGAAACTAATAGCTTTTTAATTATTTTTATTAGTTAGACAAATTCCATGTTTTTCCATATTTTTTGTTTATCTTTTAACCTAGAAAATAGCATAATGAGCACTTAAATATATTTTAAGTATATATTAATTAATTAAATTACTATGCCATATACAACAACAATAAAACCTTAGTCCTTGAAAAATTTAAGATATGCCGTATCATATCCTAAATTTTTAAAAATTAACATATCACCATATCCTTATAATATTGGTACTTCCTATCTCTCAAGGTAGTGATCTTGACAGAGGAGCAGCCTAAGACATTAATTCCATCAACAATACGATACCAACCATGACATAAGAAACTGAAACTTTCTCATTAAACAAGAAGCTCAAAAAGAAACATACCAAGCCCTTGATATATTAGCCTTCAGGTAAGAAATGTACAAAATGCCAGTCCAAAGGCATAATGCTGTCTCCTCACAAATGTACCACCTAATGTTTTGTGACAAAAAACAGCGAGATTCTTAGCTCGGAAAATATTTGTTTTGTATATAAACATAAATGAGAAATGCATCTATATAATTTATATTCTTCCATTTAAAGGTTAAACTATAGAGCTCTATGTGGGATATGAACATCAGTTTGACGACTTGGAAAAAAGCTCTATATTCTCATTTATCAATTCTACAACCACACACAAGGTGGTTGTTTGACCAAAATCAGATCATAATGCAGTAAAAATTAACTTCATAGTAAATTACTTTCAAATTTTAAAAAAATAAAATACACACACACACACACTCAATTATGTATATTAGTCCAATTATCATATGATAACAATAGAAATACGTAATTTCTTTTTTTGATTGGCAAGTTACAAACCCAGTAAATCAGAACTTTAATGTACTAAAGACAAAAAGATGAACATCTAAATACGTGCATTTATAAATTCAACAAAAAGAACCATATCTTAGAATATCAAAATATACAATAACATGGAATTAATGCCTGCAAAGGGCGGACATCAATTAGCGAAAGGGAAAAAAATTCAGCAAGGGCATAATTACCAGTCATTGAAATATCAAAAATTGCAATTTATGCGAGGGCACAATTTATTGTGGATGACATACAACGAAGTATTAAACTCACCAAAATCGACAATGATTACCCTGGCCAATGCATGTCCCCAGCCAAACACAATGATGATCAAATTGGAGAACGCATTTGTCACAGTCATGACAATGCTTAGCTCGAGGAGGCTGCATATATGCCACAAACAAAAAATTAATCACTAAAAATTAGATTGAAGGTTAACAGAGATCAGAGTAATAAACACAAAAATGTTTGCTGGTTAGCAACAAATTACATATCTGTTTCAGTAAATGGGTAAATGCCTACTATTCCGACACAAAAGCCCAAAATATGGACAAAGTAGGACGTTAGAAAAGTAAATTTCCCTGTCTTTGACTGGTCCAACACTTCTGGCTGGTAGAATATAGTTCATTCCTTGCATTACATGCAAATAGCTAAAGTTTTTCAAACCTTATATGCCAATCAGTGAATTAGTTAATGATATTCTTGAACATTGTGATGTCTATATCATGCTCTCTTTTTTAAAAATAAATAAATAAATAAAGAGGAAAGAGAATGGAGTGAATAAAAAAGGGGGGGTGGGGAATGAAATTCCATGAGTGTAACTGAAATGAGACTGTTAAGATGGATAAATGGAAACACACGGAAAGATAGGATCCGAAATGAGGAAATCTACTTAAAAATAGGGGTAGCTCCTATTGATGAAAAGATGATAGAGAGTAACCTGAAATGGCTTGGTCACGTTCAAAGGATATCAATTAATGCACCGGTAAGAAAAAGTGAGTTGATCCAAGTTGAGAGAATTAAAAAAGGTAGAGGAAGACCCAAAATAACATTAGTAGAATTAATAAAAAAGGATTTAGTAACAAAGAATATGACTTAAGATCGAATAAAACAGAGGAAGAGAATACCTGTGTCTGACCCTAACTAATCTGATGCGGATCCATAGCCGACCCAAAAATTTGGGATTAAGGTTTGTTGTTGTTGTTGTTGTTGTTGTCATCTTTTAGATGATTCCATAGAATCTTTTTCTGTTGTTCACTGTGCTATAATATTGACAGTGTCGACCTAGTCTATTTACAATGATGGTTTACAACAAGATAGGTTCCCATGTTCAATTGCGTACTAATAAGTACTTAGTCAGGCACTCTAATGATGCCATAGAAATGTCAGGAGCCTTATATCTCAACTGACACCTCTTGTTGTTTACAATGGAGATATCTTAGATTCAAATCCCCCTTGTCCCATTGTTGTGTTGTAACTATCAAATTATCATAAAGAAAATGATGCCATAGAAATAAAAAGACAACTCACTTAAGGATAAAGATGCAGCATTGTTAAACAAACAAGCATACTAGAGGTTGCACCAGATCTTAATTTAAGCTTAATTGTATGATACAAAATGAAGATGTAAAAATGAGATGGTAATACCTGCTCAACATTACAGTAGGAGCAAGTCCAAGTTCTGCAAGAATCAAGAGGAAGCAGTTAGTAGCAATATTTTTAATTTTTAATTTTGAAAATTGTCAAATATGTCAGCATTCTCTTTCTATATTTGTTCATAAAATGCCATATTGAAATGAAACTAATGAGCATTGAAAGAGAAGTAATTTATCAAATTAATGCAAAGCACCAGACAAAGATTATGTCTGTCACAAATAAGATTTGAGGTTAAGATCTAAAAGTTCACAAAAAAGTTGGTACAAGCTTCTGTCCCTTTAATACCCTAATAATGCAATTTACAATTTATAAATATACAGGCACCAGATAATTGTTCAAAAAGTATAACCAATCAAATATTCTTCGGACACTTATAAAATAGTTGCCTACCTAGCAGATGTTCCAGGGGGATACATGTCCATAACCAGCTTCGACCATGACATGGAGTTACTTGCTAGAAGATTTCTTCCCGACTGACTTCCATCTACAGTAATAACCAAGCTTCCATTGTTGCTTGAAGCAGGTTGTCTTTGCTTAAACATTATAAAAACCAAATAAATAATAAGATGATGTTGAATTGTAAATTTACTTCAATTATTTTAAGATCTTTTTTTTCAATGGTAAACCTTTAAGTAGAATGCAACTTATTGCTTACTTTGAGGCCATTGATGCCTTTTGCATTCTTGAATTTGCCTCATTGATAGTTCTCATTGCATCAATTACATAGCTATATATACAAAAACAGGGGGGAAAAGAAAAAGAATCCTGTTAGACTGCAAATAAAATGCACATATCATGCATCACCCAGAATTTCAATATTGAGGCAATATAATAGTATTTATGTTTACCCAGGAGAAGAACTGGAGGTAATGAAGTATTGAACCAGTGTAGCAAAAAACAGAAACAAATATAAAAAAGTGTACCTGAAAACAAAAGAATATTAGGAAGGCTAGGGAAATGATAGAAATCATTATAAAACCATTGCAAACCAGATGAACTAATCACTTGTGCATCTGCATAAGCTCATCTTGAAAAGTATATTATTCCAAGCAAGCAATTCTAAAATTACATAATTGCTCCCATTCTATTAGGAAAGTGCTTGCAAGTATTGTCTCATTTACATCCATTACACATTGTGGCCCATGTTCTTTCTGCCAATACTTTTAGGCTATCATACAATTACATGCCTAAGAAAAGAAAATACAAAATAGCATCTCCTATGAGGCAGTTTAAAATATTTTAAATAAATTTTCATGTACAAAAATGCAACGCCATAGATTTCCTATATGTAACTGAGATCTTAAACGTTTCTTTTTTACATGCTGAGAAGTTGAAGCAGACACTGTGAACAAGATTGATGTAGGACAACCTAGGCTTCCCACCTAGATTAGTCCTACCGAAGAACCTTAGGCTTCCCACCTAAGGTGTTTGGAATCACCACCAAACAAATAATATGCAATCTCTACAAATAATCTTAATAATAATAATAATAGTCTATCCTACAAAAGAAATCACCTAGAGCTTTATATGCAGCTTCCAAGAATCACAAAGATAAGGATAAACTCTCCTAAACAAATCCTAAACAATTTCATATACTGATCTGATAATCCTAAACAATCTCAAATACTAATCCAATAATCCAAACCAAACTCAAATACCAATCCAAACTAAACAAATAACTACGTTATAATCTGAAATTATCCACTGAAAATCTAAAATGAAATATTGAAATAACTTTTGGTTATGCTCCTGCACTAAAGATGCAATATGAATGAACAGTAACAATAATAAATCCCTGCCTAAATGCATTCAAATTGATGCTTATAGAATGTGAAGATACAATTTTATTATTTAGAAGGACAGAGAACCCCAGGAGGTGATAGAAAATTCAACCAATGTTACCTAAGTCCCGACAACAGCCCAACAGCCTCTCCAGGTTTTCCCATTGCACCGAGAATGGCACTTAGATTAGACCATAATATCAACTACTGGCTACACAACTTACAAAACTTTAATCTCCTTTTTTGGTTTTCGGTAGGATCAAATTTCAGCTCCTCTCTCATTAAATAATCAAAATGTAATCTTTTTTTTTTTTTTATGGAATAAATATCAATAAAAAATTCATCTTGAAATACCACTCAATGTAATGACTGCATTTGAAGTTTTCAATTTAGCAAAACTTTTCCAATTTAATATATCGTTGCATGAGCATTATGACTCAATTGTGAGCCTCCAAAGTTTCAAATTGCCAAATCTACATCTAAATCTCTTTCCCCTTTAGTTTTCATAAACATTAATCACAAAAAGCACACTCCAAAAGCCCCAATTTTTTTTTTGGGGGGGGGGGGGGGGGGGGGGGGGGGGGGCTCATGTGAGCTCAAATTTCACTCTTTATAAGCTAACTTCATTTTAGCGAGATTATACATTATTATTATGTACTAAAACTAAGACCTAACGTTTTAGCTCAAGCATAAAATAAGATCTCAAGAACCCAATTTCAAATTTGTATTTTTAAGAAAAAGACACTAACAGTCTTAACATACCATGGCTCTTGTTTTGTCTTTTCTATCAAACCTCCATCAAACAGAAAGAGAATGCCAGCGTATATCAGATGCAGCGTCACCAACGCCAATTTCAGACCCAGCGAAGATCTCCGAACTGAAACCCACTTCCCAAATATCAAAACCCAACCCAAATTTTCAAAAATTATACATAATTAAAACACACAACCCCACATATGTTCATTCAATTTGTAGCTGAAAATGGAAAGAAATCAACTTTTTTGCGCCATAAATGTCATGATTACAATAACCAAAGAAAAACCCATAAATTTTTTTAACCAAAAAAAAAAAACTTTCCTCAGCTGGAACTTCATACAAACACTTAACCTGCAAGAATTTTTTTTTTTTTTTTTTTTTTTTTTTTTCATAGAACAAAAAAATTGAAAGAAGAGAAGGTACCGGGATCGGAGAGACAAGGAAAGCGGTGGTAACATCGGTCCATAGCTCGATCCCATATATCTCTAACGAATCGGCATATGCTCACGATCGTCATCAAATATAACGTGTACTACTATATATACATCACAACAATTTATATATACATATTTATGTAATAGAGTACTGAATAAATATAGCAGTAAGCAAACTGGTTTGTTCTGAGTAGAGAAGGTTTGTTTGGAGATAAACTAAACTAACACACTTCCCGGAGGAAAGTGACGGCAATTACATTTACAATTACCACAACTAGATCATCAACAGTTACCAACACCGGGTAAACGTTTTATTTAATTCGACATCTCTGCCAAATTCTAAAATGATGATGTGAAAATTACTTTTTTAATTTAATTTTATATATATATATATATATATATATATATATATATATATAATTGGAATATATGCCATATTTTATATTAGGTTTTAAGTTTTTAATATTGTCAATTATGCTTAGTTTATTTTGACCCAAAATGTTTTATATTTTCTAAGTGTTTGTTTGTGTGTAAAATGTGGTCAAACTTGTATAATATTTTTTATTGACCGTAAAATTCTTTTTAAATACTATTACTACAATATTGGTTTTCTAAATATAACTTTTAAAATTTAGGCATATCTAAATTAAGAAATATGGATACATTCTTTAATAGAAAAGGTGATGACAGTTTAGAAAGTAATACATCTTTTGATTTTATCGAAAACAAACATAAGATTTTCTACCGAAAACAAACATATCACAATTTTTTTTTTAAATATTTGAGAGGAAAACCGTTGAAAATTTTAATTAAATTTTGCTACCGGATGATTTTAGACTTTTTAGCTATTTTTAAACTCTTTCTAAAAAAAACCAATGTAGGTGTATATTATGTTTATACTACTATGTATTACATAATATACACTGTAAAAAATAAAAATAAAAAGGGAGAAAAAATCATAGTTATGAGTTGGTTCCCTAAACATAAATTTGGGTTCTGGCACAAGCAAACATGCACAACGGTAATTTCTTAAACTTTTATGGAATACAATTGGAGCATGTGATGGCACAAGCCATGAGATTAGCTTCAATAGAATACTATTCTCCTAACAGTCAACATGCTCATAGGGTAAAAGGTAGCTCTCTTTCTCTCTCTCGATTGTGGTATACTTTGATATTACACAAATGACAAAATTTAATTACAAAATTGGTTGTAACTTAAAATTACAATCTTACTCAATATTTTTTTATTAGAGGTGAATTTTGACAAATCTATTATTGGATTACATCTTCTTCTTATATTTTCCATGCTTGCAAAATTTCTAGAAAATTAAATATTAATAGCTATGTCATCAATAAATTGTTTAAATTGCAAGTTTTTGTAGTTTAGAATTATGCATAAAATATAATATTATAGATCATATAGTAAATAATATCTGATTATCACAAAATTTGACATATGTATTAAAAGTATAAAGAACATACAATCTATCGGTTAGATTTTCAAAATATGTAGTAATATTGATGATATTGAGTAGGTTGTAGTCTGAAGGTACAACTAATTTTGTAGCTAAATTTTATCCTTACACAAATGGTACATTTTTTTGCTAATTTACACTAATAGTGCATATAACTTTTTTTTTTTTTTGATAAAAAAAAAGGTTACATATGGCGTGATATCATTGCCCTAGCCCACTTAAACCCGAATTTTATGGTGTGGGACCACTGAAGTTGCTTGAGGCTATCTATGTGAGTACAATATTTTAAACTGAAGTGTCACGATTCGAACCACAACTCTCGAACTTGCAAGGGTAATGGTTTAAGAGACTCATACCATTAGGCTATGACCAATGGTAACAGTGCGTATAACTATAAAGTCTTTTTCATCACATGTCATATGTTTTCATTTTTTAATGACTACACCAAATTCTTCTTTAATCTTTGTCGGCCTTTTTGAGTCCCTTATTATCAAGAGGTAATATGCATTACTTGTTGTGGGCTTTAGTGGGAAAACACCCACACACTCCTCAAGATTGTGCTGTTGCCCCATAGTCTTGTCATGATAAAAATATAAATGGGTATTTAGGATAAATTTTTTTAAACATCCATCATCAGATCCATAAGAAAATGTACGTTTTCTTTAATGAAAAGTTTGTAAGTGCAAATATTTCATATGTTGCCGTGAGTTCATATTATAGTCTCTCTTTTTTATTTATTTATTTATTTTCTTAAAATAAATGACGGTGGAGGGATTTGAACCAGATAATATCATTAATTGGTAAAATCTCTAATGGTTGAATAAGAGATCTGGGGTTATATCTTTACTTACACCAAAAACTGACTGGTGTCTTGGTTTGATAATAAAGAGCACAATTATTAAAAACGGATGCTAAAGTTAAAACTCTATAAAAATAAAAATAAAAATAAAAACTTACAAACTTGGCAATACTAACGTCTATTAAGTACAATTATCTATCAAAATTTTAAGATGAATAAAAATTCAAGAAATAATTTTTCTTCAAAATTGAATATGTATGCTAAAATTTTTGCTAACATACATATATGAACCTGAAAATATTTATTTATCTGGACTATAGATGCTATACACCTTAATTATAGGTCAAAGCTTCACACAACAACGAATCAAACATAAGATATCATTTTCGCAAAAAAAAAAAAAAAAAAAAAAAAGATATCAGGATTTCTTTCTCACTTTTAAAGTTCATTTGTAATTGTATAAATTTTTTTATAACTAAAGACTACATTATGAGAATTACACTGTAATAAAGATTTCATTGAATCAAACTCTAATTTTGATTTTCCTTTCCATAGGGCTTCCGGAGTGAATAAATCAATTTGTTTAGCAGTCACCAAGGAATAGTCTAAATTGAATTTTTGTGTTGTGTAGACTTTTATTATTGAAAAAAAAAAAAAAAAAAAAAAAACTTTCTCACATTTGTGCCATTTGTGGATGAAATTTATTGTGATTAATGTATAATAAAACTGATATTAGTGGTGGATTTATATAAGTAAGATAATTTTACGCCAAATCTCCAACCACAACTTAATGTAATGTGAAAAAATGTTGCAAAAATAATTGTTTTCCTTAAACCTTGCTCAGCCTTACTTGTCTTATTAACTTTACATAAGACTCTCTTTGGTATTAAAATTCCGATAAGACTGGTAGGACAGCCACGTGCATATTGCAAAAAGATCCAGCAGTTGATGGAGCATTGACTAGTAGGTCAACTATATCTAATCTATATTCAGCAAAAAAAAAACTAAATTTTTATATCTAATCTATAAAAAGATATTTGCGTGGTCGAGTATGCACTTTTGTCCCATTTCCCAAGTTCTATTGGTCAAATTCTGGACAAAATTTTAGTGATCTGATACTGATTTATTAAGCGCCATGCATCTATTATGATCCACAGACCACCAGAAATATATTTTAGTAATACACCGACGGGTCATCCACTCATCCTCCATCCATTTTCGAACTCCAACGGTCATAATTTCTCTGTAATCAAATTCTAAAGCCCATAAACCCATATAAAGTACTAACTAACCTCCCAACTGCTAGTCTAAGCCAAAGAAGAAGAAAAAATGCCAAGCTATATATAAATATGCTTAAAAGTCATTAGTAACATGTGGTTCAAAGAAGTGGCAAGCTTGGAGTTGGTGGTTGTTGAAGAGCGTTTTAGCTGGCTGAGGATAGTTTGGGCCAGAGTCCATTCTTTCTCAGCAAAGGCTTGGTAAGTTCCAGAATATTAAAGAAGAAAAAGAAAGCCCATGTGGGTTGCTTGGAAACTGGTCAGGATTGTGAGCTGGTTTGAGCTAGGAAGAAGGGGCTTGAGGAACAAAAAAACCAAATCTGAAGATAAAGAAGAGAGGCTGTGTAAAAAGAGGGAAAAGTACGTAGGAGCTAAAAGCATCAAGTCCACTGAAGTGAATCAGTAAAAGAAAAGCTTAGCAACCGAACCATGCATCACGCCTACTGCCCCATCATCAGCTTTCAAGGCCACCCTTGATATAGAGTTTTGGGTTGGGGGCTGTCCAAACCACTTTGGGCCTATGCTAGCTAAAAGAGCCCCATCAGCGGTATTCCTATACTCCCAAGTGTGGCTCCATCTACTGCAATCTTTTTGTCCAAACCAACGAATGATACAAAGTAATACATAAACTTCCAAAACCAATTTTCAACAAAACAATGGAAAACACAGCAGGCAGACAGGAGACAGCCTAAAACCAACAGACAACAAACAAACAAACAAACCCTCTGTAGAAGAAGTCACACAGCTAGCCAAGAACTAAAGCTGCTGAAACTCATCCTAGACATGCGTGACACACTCACACTCCAAGAAATACCCCTTATATACAGCAAAGCAAAATCATAAAGATCTTCCTTAAAGTCTGGCTGCAGATCTCTTCATCAGAAATGGCCAATGCAGCAAATGTAATATTTGTGATCTTCATTTTGACAGGCACAATTCAAATGACACCACAGCTGCATTGACCTTCAGTACTATACCAGGATTGATTCGATTGAGGCCTCAATGCAATTCCTGCATAGAACCCGATTAAGGATAAGAGTCCTATATAGGATCTACTACTATCTATACCTTGGGACTTTTATCAAAAAATAAAAATAAAAATCTATACCTATACCTATGGGACGAAGTTGCCCTTTTTAATCTGAATTATTCAATCATAATTCAATTTCCACGGATTAGGCACTATATGATTGTTCTTTATCATTTTGAGCACACCTTGTAGATTAGTGGCTAGTCAGATAACCATACTAAGCTAAATTGTTCAACATGATGAAACATTGCTTTTTTAAGGAGAGGGGGTAATGTGTGTGTTCATGGTTCTTAGAGCACTTAACTAATCACCAGGTATGCGTTGTCCATTACTCAGCAAAGAAAAAGAAATGGAAAAATAGAGTATTTTTTGTTCTCCCATCCTCCACACATTGAAAAATGATACCATGCATCCCATACATGGTATACCACCTCCCACATAACAGGGGAAGAATCTCTTAGAAGTGATACCTATGAATTGGTTGGAAGATTTGAATCAAGAAATTCATGAATGACATGAGGTTTTGTAAACCACTAAACTAACTCCATAGGGTTATCAGAAGTTCAATATATCATTTAGAGAGTTACGGTATACATGTTTGATACTTGTTTGTGCAAATTAATAATTATGATTCTTTTGATAAAGATATAATAAAGATTTGGTTATTTATATAATTCCAAGCGTTTATTCAGAGTTGGATTCATTCAAGCTTGGGAAAAATCACTGTCTATCATGAAATAAATCGTTTGACGATATGAGCCTATAATCACTATTTGTTCTTCTGTGTAGGTAAAATATAATATATATCAATTATAGCATCTCATACACTAGAAGAGACTACACGTCATGTCACTCGGCTATTCAAAAGATGATAATTGCTATGAAGATCCTCATTTACTTATTATATATATATATATATATATATATATATATCTAGAAAATATATAAATAAATATCCACGTTTTTATAATGAGAGTAATTTGATGCTGATGAATTTTATCATTAGGCCCTAGTTTCGTCTGCTTTGGGTTGAGGGGAGAGGGGTATGTGCTTATGAAGCCTATTGCCATCAGATAAATGTATGCATATCAAATTGAAAATGCAGAGTGCTTAACATCAATGGCAACATATAAGACTCAGTTTGGTCGCATGCATTTGACAAGGCAGGGGCAAGAAAAGGTAGTTAAATATTTAGATTAATTGTGCTTTTCAAAATGGTCTGTGATTGTTTTGGTCTGTGATTGTATCACTTGGACAATCCGCCTGATCAACCTTTTTGTTCTTATATGCCTCTATACGGTTCCAAACTTTTCTCAGAAAAATAGCCTATATACAGACTGGAACTTTGGACAATGACCCCTTAAACAATTCTTAACGCTGTCTTTTTTTGACACTCACTACTTATAAATTTGCTCTATCAAGCATGTAAGTAGATAATCAAGCTTAGACTGAAATTGCTTTTTAAGAATCACCTCTGCCATATTGATCAGATGGCCAAAACATTAATTTCATTCTCCTTTTCTTTTTCCATGACTCTGACCATGGTTGGTTTGCATGTGTCCCAAACTGTGTCACAACCTGTGGTGCCGGCTATTTTTGTATTTGGGGACTCTACTGCAGATGTAGGGACAAATAATTACATACCAGAGTGTGGAGCTAAGGCCGATATGCTTTTCAACGGGATTGATTACCCTGATGCTAAGCCAACAGGAAGGTTTAGCAATGGTTATAACACTATTGATTTTATTGGTAAGAGTTAAAACAATAATTAAGTGATTAAGTTCATCATTTCTTAGCCAGTTTAAACTTTTTAGTGCCACTGAAATTTTTATAATATCAGAATAGGTGGTTTTGAGTGCTATTTTAGCTCTATGAGATCATGCATGCACCCAAAAGGCCCTATGGGCTAATTTGATCATTATCTTAAGTGAACCACCTTATAAGAAACTCATTCTATGTATACATGTAAGAATATTGGATAAATAAATACATTCACTTTTGTCTTTTACTGTTTTAAGTTTCTGGGATAATCAATAATTTATTGATACCATTGATTATATATATTTATAGCTTTGTTTTTTCATTTTTTTGTGTAAGATTTTGATATTTTGATCTTATTATTGTTACTTAATTTGCTGGGTTAGTCCAACGTTTGGGTTACAGTGAGAGCCCGCCACCTTTTCTCTCATTTGTTCACGAGCAGCAGCTACAGAATCTGAACGAGAGCATCCTCAATGGTACTAACTTCGCCTCAGGAGGATCCGGACTTCTTGACAATACTGGAAGAAAAATTTTTGTAAGCTCCATCTTTCTTGTTCTTCAAATTAATGTTAACAAAACCCTTTGCAAACCTTAGGAAAAACACAAAAATTAAAATATGTAAATAGAAATAGAAATAGAAGCACAGGTATATTACAAATGTAAACGAAAATTTGGAAAAGTAAAAGAACAGCTAAATATGTTCAAGTTATTTAATTCTTTTAATGTATTCTAATTTTTTTTTTTTTTTTTTTTTTGAGAAAGAATGTATTCTAATTTAGTAACATACTTATGTTATTTTAATATAATTTTATATATAAGATACAAAAAAAAAAAGCATTTATTATAAAATGCTTATGTGAGGGACTAAAACATATATTAAACTATACAATATACATGTTCTTTCTCTAGAGTTAAAATAGATTGACTCCGGTTAATTAATTCAATTATCCAAGTTCTTTCTCACAAAAAAAAATTACCCAAGTTGATTAATTAAGTCAAATTACATGTAAATCGTGGAGGCACCAACAAATTACCAAATAACTAATATGCAACGGAAAATAAATAACTCGGTGATTTGTTGACCAATGGAGAAAATCTCTCGCAAGTCAAAAACTGCACTGGGTGAATTTCAGGACACCATTCTCAAGAATCTACTAATCAATAATCAAACGATTACAAGTATAAGAAATCTTACCACTACCCTAGTCTATCTCAAAATACCAACTTACAGTTGAACCTTCGCTTCAATACCCAATTGAATTTGATCTTGTAGTAGGCTTCTTCACTTTGCACAAATCTCCAATCTGTGACTAACTCCTTTGCATGAATCCTAGTATGTGATTAACTCCAGCAACTTGATTGATTATTGTTGGCTGCAAAATTCTTCACTTCATAGGCAATGAAAATCAAGAAGTACTTGGTTACAAAACATTAAGGTGTATAAACGCAGTAGCTTCACACAGAATATATGAGTTTTAGGTCTCTGTTTTCGTACTTAATGACTTTTAAAATAAGCCTTATATATGACTAGGGTTGTAGAGAGAAAATCGAGCTTGTGTCGAGCTTCTTCATTAATCCTCGATAGCAACTAGTGTCGAGCTAGTGTCGAGTTTTAATGGAACAACTTTTCCTCACTTGTTTCTTAGATCAAACTTCATGTCTTTATTGATATCACTTGATATGTTTGAACAACATACTTCTTGATACATTAAACTCAACTTAGATCTACCCAATTATAAGTAAAGTGCGTTTTGTCAAAGGATTAATCAATTATATAGAAAATATGATCCTAACACTTTTTTAATATATACTTAAGGTTTTATCATCGTACATAAAATATATTTTATGTTAGATATCTTTACTGAAATGCCAGGAAGTTTGACAATAATGGAAACGAAGGATTTGAGGTTTTTAATCCTAATTCTCAATCATAAATATTAAAAGTTTAATTTACATGAGATATCCTAACAATTTGTTTGCAACTTTCAAATATCTAAATTCATTTCTCTATTTCCATAAATGACAAACTCTCAAAGCATATTAAATTATCAAGATTTTTACAAAGCTCTTAAATCCCAATCAAATTACACAAACTCAGATCACACACTAATCCTAACGAAATAAATTATCTTTGAAAACTGTTCCACCACAGACAAGGGTGATTCCTATGAGAGAACAGGTCGAACAATTCGCAACCGTTCGCAGCAATATCTCACAAATATTGGGTGGGGATGCGGCTGCCGAGACCTTGATTCAGAAGTCCTTATTTATCTTCAGCGTGGGAAGCAATGACATCTTTGAGTTTTTCTTCCCCCCTAACGTATCTCACACCGAGCAAGAGCTTCAAGGCTAATATGACCTCTCTAATGTATAATTACCAAATCCATTCTAAAGGTTTGTTCCTGCTTACTTTCTCTCTTTTTTCCAATAATATTTTCTTTTAATGATAGAATGAATAAAACCATAATAAATAACTATTAATAATTATCATAATTATTAAATTTTATTTAAAAAGAGTCTATTATATATGTTAAAATTTATTGTATATTGCATGGATTACCGACTAATTTATTTAAAGGTTTATGTTTGCCTACCTTCTTTTTCTCCACCTCTATAATATTGGGTTTTTTTTTTTCTCCTTTCCAAACCGTAATTTTTCAATCAATTAAAAATTCACCTTCTCAAACTCTCAATAATAATACAATCAAAAAAAATATTAAATCACATTTTTACTCTTACAATTTTGAATTATTTTCATTTTAGCCTTTTACATTTCAAAAAAAAAAAGTCATTTTGACACTTAATGTTTGATTTTGTTTTCACTCTTCATGTTTTCCGTTAGTAATTTGATTGTTAAAGTGGCATTTAATGATTACTAATGGAGATGGACAACAAGGCTAATATGAAAATATAATTGAACATGAAGAATTGAAATGAAGTTTCTCAAAAAAAAGAAAAGAAAAAAAAAAGAATTGAAATGAAAATTTTCAATCGTAATCTAAAATTGAAGGGACAAAAGTATACTTTAATCTAAAAAGAAATTATATATTTTGAATATTATGACCAACATTATTTGTGTGCAATTCATAATCCAAATCTGTTGTCCTCTCACATGAATTATGAATTTTACCTCTATAATTACTTATCAATCATGACTTGCTAAAAGTTTCTTTTTCCAAAAAAAAAAAAAAAATTATTTTAACTATATATCATTATTTATTTTTTGTATTGTAAGGATTAGACTGTGGGCATTAATCCTTTCTGTTTCTTATTTTTTATCAAGACAGTAGATATATACATGAGCATTCACATCAAAGAAGCTAAAAATTTTAGTTTTTAATATTTCAAAAACCTACTTTATCTATTTTACTACCTCACTTTACAAAACACCAAACATTAATGATTTTACTTTAACATTCAATACATTAAAATAATATAAACAATACAGTAAAATAATATAAGAGTTGCTATAGTGAGAGTGAAAGTAAGAGTACGAAAATAGAGATAGGGTGAGAGAATTAAAAATTATTTATAAGAGTTAACTGTAGCTAAAAGTGAAAAAAATTTAGATATAAGACTTTTGATATAGCATGGTTTTTATAGTTTAAGTTGTTAAAATAGATTTTGAGTGATTTTGACAAATGCTCCACATAAATTTTACACCCAAGATGAACTTAAAGCCTGAGTGAAAGGCATCTTTTGGAAGCATTATATATTCTTCTTCTTATTCTTAATTAATTTTTATCTCTTTTTTTTTTTTTTTTTTTTTGCCCCAATGACAGAATCTTTCAAACCTTGGAGCAAAAAAATTTGGCATATTGGTTTGTCAACAATTGGGTGCTGCCCACATCTACGTACTTTCAATGACACTGTTGGTGGTGGGTGTATGGAGGGCTTGAATGATTATGCACAAGTGTTCAATAAGGAACTCGGAGGCCTCTTGAAAAATTTAAGCTCAGAGTTCCCAGGGATGAAGTACTCACTGGGAAACACATTTGATTTGACAAAAATTTTATTGAACAGCTCTCTTGCATCTCGTAAGCTTTCCTCTCAAAAAACAACAACAACAACAACAACAACAATAATAATGCGAGATTTTACAATTACTCCAAATTTTATTACATGATTGGTGATAGCTTGCAATACTTGCAATGACTTTCAATTCACATGTTTTTTTTTTTTTTTGGACAAAATCAGGCCTAAGCATTTTTAATTGAAGTAAATGGTTTCCTTACAAATTTCATGAAATTTGTTTTCATACTTAATGATATAGAGAAACAAAATCACAGTTTTCTTAAGTATTTGGTTTTATATAATTTTATGTGATGCTAGCTTTTTATAAATTATTTTATTTATTTATTTTTTCATATAAGATAGAATTTTACTCTAACCTAATTTAAGTGTATATGTGTGTGAAGCTTCCTTTTAGAGACTTGAACTTCGGCCCTTGCCCCCCACAAGAATTTATACTTGTGGAGTGACCACCACACCAATAGTGCTCGGTGGTAGCTATTTATAAATTATTAACTTATGAAACATTGGTCTTTGTTTCAATGATATTTTTGGACAAAACAATTAATCTATCATAGGTCTGTTTGAATACCGCTTATTGCTGAAAACTGAAAACACTGTAGCAAAATAATTTTTAAATGTGTAAATAGTGTCGTGGGACCCAATTTTAAAGAAAAATTTGCTAAAATTCGTACTTGCAAGTCCTGTAAACAGTATATGGGACCTACACAAAAAACGCCAGCACAAGCACAAACGCAAACAGGTTTGTATCCAAACAGTCACTATGTTTGCCAAAGAACTTCTAAAATTATTACATGGAAAATAATTCGTAAAAATAATATATATATATATAAATATCTAAGGTTTTTCCATTTATCCAAAATTTGTAGAGTTTGAGCTCCAACAAGCGTGCTGTAGAAAAGGAAAGCTCAATGCTGAGTTTAAATGCCGACAAGATTCCAACTTATGTCCAAATCGAACTCAATATTTGTTCTGGGACCAGTTCCATCCCACACAAGCTGCTTCTAAGCTCTTAGCAGTTGGGTTACTTTTTAGTGATCTACCATCATCGATTGGGCCTACAAATTTCCATAAACTAGCCGCTCTTGATTAGTAAAAATAAATTTGGCCATTCCCTGCGTATTTTCTCTCAATTGAATTTCTAATCTTCAACAATCTCAATGTATAAAGTATAAAACTCTTTGATATATCATATTATGAATAAGATTCACATATGCCACTTATAAGAGAGTTCTAGCTTATGCTCTATCAAATGCAATGCAATTTGTTATATGTTTATTTTTTCTTAATTTTTTGATATCATATTATGAACAAAATTCACATATGTCACTAAGAGTATATTAGTTTATTATGCTCTATCTAATGCAATTTGTTATGTGTATATTTTTTCTTAATTTTTTGATTATGTTGGAAAGGAAAAAAGGGATTTCATGTGGTAGAGTATAAGATGGACTAAGGAACATATATTGATAATTTCTCAAAAAAAGAAAAGAACATATATTGATTAGTGAAGCTTGGGGCTTTATGCCATTTTAAACGTTTTAACTTGTAATGTTACATTAATTAATTTTCACAGTGAAAGAAAGAAGGAATAAAAGTTTAGAGAAGAGAGTTCTTTTCATGCTAAATCAGGAATGTGAAATTGAAATTCAATAATGGTAAGCATTTCTCGTCAATTGAACCCAAAATCTATCAATTCCTTACAAAAATAATGAAGATTGAGTCATATGTTCAAAATTGTTAGTGGGTCTGAGAACAGTATATTTATCATGAGGTGGAAACTTATCCAAAGTCACCAATTCAAAAAAAGAATGTATTACAGTTCTTATTCTTTTTTCTTTTTGGAAATTTTAAAATATTACACTCTGACCCCTCACAACTCAAAATCAAAATAAAATATTGTGAGTTTTTTTATTATTTTTTTTTATGCCCGTGAACTTTCCCTTCTTTTTGGGTAGACTAGTATAAGTATTACATAAAGGTTCTTTAACCATTAGTTTCTTAATTATGTGGGATGTAATGCTATAGGAAAAATACCAAAATAATGTTGTTTTGGTGGATTTAACATCGTAAATTGGAGGAGGTGGACGAATGGGTTACGTTGGAAGTTGATGGGAGTTAAAGAACTCGATTGAAAAAATTGAAACTAAAGGGACAAAAATGAAAACATGTCAAATTTAGTGATTTAATTTATAATTAAAAAAATTAATTGCATAAGAATTTTTAAAAAAAATTTCTTTAGGATGTCACTATAGGTATGTTTTCGAGTGTGATGTGTTTGAATAACTAATTGTGTTGTGTGCGAGGACTGATGTAATGGAATCGAGGGGTCAGTTTCTTATGATTAATGTGGTTCATCAATATTCAACTTCCCCTATGCATGGGCTAGACCTTATTTGCCACTATATACAATTGAATTAATGATCCTCATAGTAGTAAGTACTAAATAGTAATAGTTCCATAGTAGAATAGGATTTAAAAAAAAAAAAAAAAAAAAAAAAAAACTCACAATATGACCTAGTCCCGTTTTACATATCCAACCACATTAAAAAAAAACCATTTAAAATTTGGGTAATTAGTAGTTTCTTGTTTATGTCTCAACTTGGTTATAACGAATTAGGCTAGATCTAGACAAAATTGTACTAAATTTGTTTTCACACTTCATTGGCAAAATCCAGTTCGGAGGAAAGATTCTCCAACCCAATATGTGATAACTTAAAAGATTATATATATATATATATATATATATATATATATATATATATATATTTTTTTTTTTTATAACATGGCTTACTTCATAATCATGTGACTTGTTTAACTAATCTAGTTATAACGTGATTTAATGTTCATCTCTATCTCAACAACAAAAACAATCATTAGGAATAGTAGAGATGGGAATCATTCCTCCTTATTACACAATGTGCCTATCTAGCCAAATTGCCGACCAAAAAATTCAAATCTCTACAACCATGGTCTATGAATACACATTAAAGAAAGACTTTAGGGCTCGTTTGGATTGGGGGGAAGGGAGGGGGAGTGGAGGGGAGTAGAGTAGAGTTAGCTGAAAATATGCCAATTTTACTCCTTCTCCCTCCCCCTCAATCCAAACGGACTAAGGGAATCATTCACTAAGGACAGGCTCAATTGTTCAATGCAGCTAGTTAGTGGAGCTTTGCAGAGAAAGGATAACATTGAGAGCATCCCCTTTGCATGTGACAAATTGGTATCTCAATTCTTTGACTTTTGTTAGCAACAATAATGCATCTTTTGGCATTACAGTTAGAGGATCAATTACCTCTGTGAATATAGTCCAAGCAACTAGGCACTCGGCTTTATGATATTTGATCACTGCTGTGATACAAGCTTTTTCTTCCCTCACAGCTACATCAAAGTTCACCTCATCAAATGGAGGAGTTGATGGTATCTAGGTTCCCTAATTTTGCTTTCTGTTCCACAAGCTCCCAAGAGTTTAATTGATTGAAGAGGTGTTATTTACCTAGTTGGCTATTTGCATAGGTACAATACCTCTTCTTGTTTAAACTTAGGGCCCGTTTGGATAAAGGAGGGGGAGTGGAGGGGAGTAAAGTAGAGTTGGATAAAAATAAGTTAATTTTGGGACAAATCTACTCTACTCTACTATGCTCCTCCTCCCTTCTCTTCAATCTAAACGGACCATAAGGATACGTTTGGTATACTGAATGAGGACTACAACAGAGATTGTAATCTTTATTACTAGGAATAAAATGTGTTGTAATGTAATAACTAAACCTATTCATAAGTTTGGTTGTGAGTTATAACATTAGAATAAAACTTAAGATTATTTTAGAAAATATTTTACTCATACAATTATATCTCTTTAAAAATTATTATTTTTAAATTTAAAAGAGATATGTGTTATTTTTTATGATTTTTTATTTTTATAATTGTTAAATGCACATGAAAAGTTTGTTTATTTGGAAATATATTAAGTTTTGAAATTATTACACTTTAAGGAATAGCTAATACAACCCTTTTAAAAGAGAAATGATTAGATCTACGAGGAGGACTGCTAACGTGGTCCTCCCTGATCTCCCAACCAATAAAATGCTATTATTTATGCAAATGTGACATCATCTAGTAATTTTTATTTTTTTATTCCTTATACTGATTAGGAAGCTTGCACATACATTTGCATAGATGGTATCATTTCATTGGTCAAGAAGGACCACGTTAGCAGTCCTTCTGGTGGACCTAATAATTTCTCATTTTAAAGAGGAATAGCTATTCCTCATTTTGAAGAATAGTTATTTATAAGGAATGACTATCCTTTGTAATAAAAACATAACTAAACTAAAGAATAACCAAACCATAAGAATAACTATTACATTATAATATTTATTACAGTCTACTAAACATGCCCTTAAAAACCATGCTTCTTACCATCCAAATGGAATCATATATAACAAACAACAACATTTAAAGAAAAGTTTATAAGGTCATTTAATACACTAAAATTGTCTTATAAACTTCCCCAAAAAAATGATGGAAAATTTTGTCTATAATGAAACCATATGTTCATTCTAAAAACTAAAATCTTCCCTTCTTATTAGGTAATATCATAAATATATGTTTGGTACCAAATTTCAACAACAAAAAAATGTTCTATAAAATATTGAAAACTGTGTTTTGACTTTTGAGAATTTTTATTCTCAAAACTTTTTCTAATGTTTTCTTTTCGAAAAAAAGTTTTTGCAATGTAATTCTATGTTTGGGTTTTTTTTTTAATCACAAGTTTCCACCATCTCATTGAGAGAATGGAAAATTGATATTGAAAGCACCAAAAAGATACTCAAAAGTTCATCTACATAGTATTTGTGGAAAATAAATTTTAAGATGATTTTGCGAAAACAATGAATCAAACTTTTTTTTTTCTTTAATGAATCCCACATAATTTATTCATCAAGTGGTACTAAAAACAAATTTGAAAAACACCTATAAACAAGCATGAAGCATCACTCACGACTCACCCCCTTTTATCTCAACCAAGTTTTTCTGCCCACAACCCCATATTCCGGTTTACAAATCCTATCACACAGATATTGCCCTCACATCCCAAAAACCAATTTTACCCATCTCTAAACTCCATTAGTGTTGGGAAAAATTCTATATAAGAGCTGTGGAAGGTGAGCTCCTTTAGAAGGTGGGAGGTGTAGTTTCCCAATGTGGGACAAAACTGTGAGGGTCACACCTGAACCCAAAGCGGACAGTACCTTCTAAGGGAGCTCACCCTCCACAAGAGCATTCACATCAAAGATTTTAAAAATTTTAGCATTTAACATCTAAAAAACCAACTTTATAGCATTTAACACTTCACTTTTCAATACACCTAACATTAAAACTTCTATCTTTTTTACCACTTCATTAAAATATTATTTACTTATCATTCTTTATTCTTTTTTATTCTCACCCCCCAAGCCACCACAAACCCACGACACCACCCACGACACATCCCACAGCACCATCAACGGCATAATCCACAGCACCACCCACCAGCCTTAACCCACGATGCAACCCACCAGCCTCAACCCACAACACCACCCATGGCACAACCACAGCACACCAACCCACGACACACCAATGGCACACCAACCACATAGCACACCCATCACGGCACACCAACCCACTTTTCCCTCTCATCCTCTCTTTGCCTCAACCCACGGCACACCAACCATAAACCCACCACCGTTACCCAACAACCTAAGTAAAATAAAAAAAATTAAAAAAAAAAAAAACCACCATCAGTAACCCAACGAGACCCATCGAGCAACACCACCCATCGCCCTTCCCTTCATCTTCCATTCTTCAAATTAGTTTTCTACACCCAAAACCCACCACAAAACCCTAGCCAAAACCCACCCTAGCCACAAAAATAACCACCACCCCAGTGGCCTAGCCTCTCTGATCTCAACTCCAGCGAAGAAAGCCGATGCCAACTCAAGAATGCCGACCATGAACCCAGAGAGGGGGAAGAGAGACACTGGAGAGAGAGAGAGAGAGAGAGAGAGAGAGAGAGAGAGAGAGAGAGAGAGAGAGAGAGAGAGAGAGAGAACCCAGAGAAGGAAGAAAGCTAAGACTGGATTGAGAGAAAAAAAAAAGGGAGAGAGAGAAATTATATTTTATTGAGAAAGAGAGAGAAACCTAATAAAAAAGTATTTTATGTTTTGAAATTTTTGCTAGAGTGAGCTGTCATCTATGGCAGCCCACTGTAGTTGGGTGTTAAAAGTTTTAAGATTTAACATCTTTGATGTAGATTGTTTTTTGTGTGTTTGATGTTATTAATAGCATTTTTAGCATTTTAGCATTCTTGATGAGAATGCTCTAAGTGAGAATAAATTTTTACAAGTATAGTGGAAACACAACCACACAAAAACACAAAAATTTATGTGGAAGTACAAAGTAAAAAAGCTCTTTTTTTCTTTTCACTCACTGCTCTCTTCCTTACTGTGTATCTCTCACAATTTTCTCTTGCTCTCTATATTTTTCTATTCTCTTTTGCTTGCTCTCACATTTTTCTCTTCTCTTTTGCTTGCTCTCACTCATGCAGTTCTTCAAAACTGCACTGTCCTCAATCTCACTCACTGAGACTTCTCTTCACTCTTCTCTTCTGCACCAAATGGCCGAAAGGCATTCCTTTTATTTCTTCATCTTTTTCTTCTTTTCTTCCTTTCATACTCTTGATACCAATTCACAATAAATGCAACCACCTTACCTTGACTTTTGTACATAACAAAGATGACTTCAACAGTTCAACTCCTCTTTTTGGCAAGTTTCTCCAGCAAGTTTACTTAAACTTTCAGACTTTTGTACACGATGAAGAAAAACTAAGATTATTGAAAGACAAGAAAGACAAGCTCATTAAAGTCTATTACAAGTGGGCTGGACCCATGGTGCAGTGCACCCAACAATTAGAGCATCAACCATTAAGTCCAAATTAGACATATTGCAAGCCGAAAGCAACCACCAATATTCACTATGCAATAATACTAATATTTTGTTATAATACTAATCTATCTTGTACGGTAGAGTGTGATTAGCCTGAATTTCACTATCACATTAACCTATTATTTTTTCTCTACCACTCATAGTTTGCCGTATAAAATAATCTCTATATATATATTAAATCGAAACCTCTGAATCTTCCCAAATTTTCCATGTCACCATTATTTTCTTTTTCTTTTTATTTTAGGTTTTATATCTTATATATTTATTATTTCTATTCGACGTGTAAGTATCTTATCAAGTGTTACAATAGTTTAGTTTAAGTAAAACTCTATTAGATATATGTTTCAAGAGTTTGAAAATTCTACTTCAACTAAAATTCTATAACAAAAATTTCAACAAATATAAACCCCTGTCAAGGTCGAAACCCTTCATACTCATTCAAATTTTCACGAAGAAAACACACACAGCAAATTGAAGATTTTGCAAAGAGGGTACGTGACTTCATGAGATCACTTTGTAATGTTGTATCCATGGAGTTGCTCAGAGTAAATGCAGAGGTAAGGACATGCTGTCATCTTTCATGCTCTAACTCTCTATAATTATTACTTTATAATATTGTTATTGTTGTGACTTGTGAGTGAGTTCATTAGTATGAAAAATCTACATGTGAAAATTTTAATTATAAAAATTTGTTTTTACGATTAAAACATTAGATTTAATCATAATTTAGATTTAATAATTAACAATTTCATCAATCAAATTTTCTCTAACGTTTGTGTAATTTGTATTACTATGTATGTTATATATATATAGAACCCTAATATGATCTTGGAAAAACCACTCTATAAAAAAAATTGTAATCAATAACAAGAAGAAGAGCTTATCCCTAACCATCAAAACCACAAATTTCCTATCATCAATAATCAATTTTATATTAATGTTGTGATATAGTCCGTAGGTTTTTTTTTTTTTTTTTTTTTTTAAAAGGAGAAGTAAGTCCATATGGGAATGGTTTAGATTTTTCCTACTTGATTTTGGAATCTCGGATTGATTAGTAGAATAATATGGAGTGAGAAGGTGCATTATTCATATTAAAAGTGGCAATTTACATTGATAAGAAACTAAACAAGAGCGTGTAATAATCTCTATACATATGGTGGTGGTGTAGTGTTGGTCCATATGAGAATTAGAAGACAAAGTTTTGTCTTTCTTATTTATTTAAAATATGCTGCCTACTTTGTTGATACTTATATAATACCTATGAGAAACTATTTAAATTCTACTACAATTTATTTGTTCATATCCTATCAATTTTTTTTTTGGATAAATAACAAAACAAAAGCAGCCACCGCCCACTATTAAGGTCTTTTTTTTTTTTTTTTTTTTATAAAAAAAAATTTAAAATATGCATCATACTTGGTTGATACCTATACAATATCTATGAGAAATTATTTTAAATTATACATGACTCTCTATTTGTTTTTTTAAATATATGTGATTTTAAATTTAACTGTTCCGTACGTCACACGGATTAGTAACTAGTTATACTAAAATATGTGAAAGCCAAATAGTAATCAACAATTTATAATAAAAAAAAGTTTGTATTAATAGTTGTTACCTTCAGCATTTTCCTTTATATTAATCACTCTGTCACCGACGTCCCTCTTCACACACACACACACACACACACACACACGCACGCATACCAAATCCATGCCACAACATAAGGCTACAGCCCCGCCTATATATTTGCTCTGCTTTCCTTCTATATCTTTCAAGCGTTCAAAATCACAGAGAGTCAAACTTTAACACAAAAACAAAGACTCGAGAGGGAGAGAAAATCGAAATGGAAAAACCACCACCATCACCGCCACCAACAGCAAACTCACCCCAATGGTCAGGTCTCAGTCGAGACCTACTCGAAAAGATAGCAAAATGCATCGACACTCGAACCGATGTTCTCCATTTCCGCGCCGTTTGCACCACATGGCGCTCTTCCACTCCTCTCCCACCAAAAACCTCATTGCCTCCTCTCATCAAACTTCCCTTCCCAATTGGCCCAAACCCTCGTCTCAACCCCAAGCGCCGTGGCCACTTCACTCTCAAAGAATCCACAATCTTCTCCATCGAACCCATCACCAAAATCTCAAACTCTTATTACTCCACCACCAAGACCTGGTTGATCAAGATCGAGTTTTTAACTGCTTCAAATGAACCCAACACTAAAGTCCTTCTCAAGGAGCCTCTTTCAAGGTTTGCTTTCGAGGGTCTGAACCAAAAGTTGCCTAAAGTTTTGAACTTGCTCGACTATAAGGTCTCCGAGGTGAGTAAAGTTTGTGGGCTTGAGTTTGTTGCTGTTGGGAAAAACCCAGATGAGATTGATTTTAACGAAATGAAATCCATCAGGATTAGGAAAGTTGTAGTGTCGGACTCGAAGAAAGATCAGGACTTTGCGGTCATGGCTGTTCACACTGGCGCAAAACTTGGTGTGTGGAAAATGGGTGATAAGAAGTGGACTAACATAGATGATGGGAGAGAGAGAGCTCTTTATGATGATGCTGTTTATTATAAGGGAAAGTTCTACGCTGTGGATATCACTGGGTTGGCTATTTCCGTGGATTCTTCTATGAAGATCAAAAAGGTTGCGCATCCTTTACCTCGTTTTGGGTTTGGACATGGTGGTCAGTTCAAGTATTTGGTGAAGTCCCCAGATGAGTTGTTTTTGGTGGACAAGTATTATGATGTGGAAAGGGAAATGTTTGAGGATGAGTGTGTGGATTCTGATAGCGACAGTAGTGATTTTCCACTTTATTTGATGGTGTATAAGTTGAATGAGGAAGAGTGCGAGTGGGTTAAGGTGAAGAGCTTGGGGGACTTAGCGTTATTTGTGGGTGATGATTGTTCTTTCTGTGTTTCAGTTAAGGATTACGTTGGATGCAAGTCAAATTGTGTGTATTTCACTGAAGATTCGTTCAGCAAAGGTGGTAGGGATGATTATCCTGGTTATGACACTGGGTTGTTTGATTTGGAGGATGGTACTGCTTCTCCATTGTCAGCTTTTCCTGGCTATTCTAAGGTTTTCTGGCCACCCCCAACTTGGCTCAAGGCTAATTCTTGCTCATCAGGCATAACTGCGGTGACAAGTACCTTCAATCAAAAGTTACAGATCACAGGTCATAGTCCATGAGTCCGACCAACTTGCAAAAAAGGAAGATTTATGTACTTGGTACGTTTGTTTTTCCCTTTATTTTCCTTCCGCTATTGATAGCTTTAAAATGATTAGATGCACTTTTTTTTTTAATTGCAGTCAACAAGTGGTATTGCCACTAAAGTACAAAGCTCTTGACAATTAAATGAAATATGTGCGTTAAATTTATCAGTGTGTTCTATGGATAATAATTAAATGAAACGTGTTAAATTTATCTCTGTGTTCTATGGATATCCTTATCAGTTGATTCTTTTATTAATTACATAGCATGTTTTTGTGGTTCTCATTAGGTGTTAACTTACATATATAATCAAGTAAGTGCCAGTTATTGCTGAGTGTTGTTCATTAAGATAAGTGCTTCTCAACATTGTAGCCAATTATATATTTTCATGCTAACTATAAATCGCTTGAAAATGGATATGCATTTGTTTAAATTATGTTGCACTAGACTATCTAAGGTACTCCTTGATAAATTTTCTTTTTCTTGGGGGTGGGGCACTGGGGCGGGGGTGGAATTTTTAGATACTTTCAAAGCATCTGCTAACGTGGTACTCCACACCAATACCATAAACCATTTAATACAAAAATAACTAATATAAGCTTAAAAAAAACATGGGCGAAAGTTAAGTTTTGTACTAAGTAGCTTACTCTTATTGATATGGAGTACCATGTTGCTGTACTGTGAGAGTATTTTTATAATTACTCATCCTTTTATGTGTGTGCGCATGCAAAATGTTGTGCGAATGTGTAAACAGGGTGCTATCAGCTGCTACCATGTAAATAATCTTCAATAACATGTGTTGGCTATTTCTGAATTTAGTTCAACTTTTTTCATGTTAGCCGTTAATATTTTATAGGTAAGTCACACCCACTTGGTGGGTATTAAACCTGTTACCTCATTATCCACCTTGCTCTTACTAGGGCAGGAGGTGCTATTTGAGTTAGAGCTCATTGGCCCTTGATTTCTTTATGCCTTTACCCCTGCTAAAATTGGTTAGTTTCCAAGCCTTGGTTTAGGTAGTAATGGAAAAAAGTTGGCTGGAGTTGGTAGTACCTAGGACATTTGTGTTTTTATTGAAGGGAAATTATTTACAGTTTCAAGATTTGTTCAAAGGGACTGTTTTTCAATTCTTGCAGATATTTAAATGGTCAAATGTGCTCCATACTCTATATCCATATTCAGTTTCTATCACTTCAAAGTGTTTGTTCCGATGTCAATTAACTATACAGAAACAAACAAAAAAAGCTCTTTTGATTCCAACGTAGTGTAGCCATTTCCAGCTTCTACTAGTTTAAAATGTTTGTTCCAATGTCAATTAATTATAACAGAAACTAAAAAACCTCTTTTGATTCCTGCGTTGTGTAATCAATATGCTTGTAGATTGATGTCATATATTGTTTATTACATCCCTGTTTAGTATAGTATGAAGCCTATACGCGTGTGCTTATTTTGGATGCCTTGTACTTACTGTTTGACTCTGACAACAGTGTAATGGTCTGTTAAATCAAGAGAAAAATCAAGCAAATTGTCTCTAATCTTTTTTTGGTTTTGCAAAAACTTTGCATGTACTAAAACATCTTAGTAAATAATATATTTTCCTACCTTGATTGTTACAGAGGATTTGTTATCTTTTGCAGCTATTGGCTGATGATGAAGACTAAAACATCACATTGAAGTTTGTTCTACACAGTTGTAGTATTTACTATCAATCTTTTAGCTCCTTTTGTTGTTAATCTCTTAGGAATTATGGTGCTGTTAGTATTTTGGCTTTTATATAGTTATTTACTGTCAATCTTTAGCTCCTTTTGTTGTTAATCTTTTAGGAATTATGCGGCTGTTAGTATTTTGGCCTTTACCTACTAATAGTTTTAAGTTGGTAGTTCTATGCTGTTTCATCTATGTGGGGATTGTTATCAACTTTATTTTCTGTGTTTATGAACTATTTAAGAAACTAGGTAGTATTCTTCTTGAATCTCTTTCATAGTTTTAATTTTGTACAAAACTTGAGTGTAAAATCTTTCAAGTATCGACTGGACTCCAGTCCTCAGATGACATGTTTTTGAGCGGAAAATCTTCATTGAAAAGAAATTAACTCAGCTCAATGCAATGCAATTCTCTACCAAAAAGAATCACACAGAAAATCCTCACCTTGTTTTCGTAGATTTTCTCAGTTATCAATTACCTTGATTTTGTAAATTTTCTCAGTAATCAAACAATAGAGCAAAGAAAAAAAGAAGATTAGTTTTCTCTAATATCTCAACAAGTTTTTAATAAAAATGACTTCATCAAATCATTTTTGTGACATGGTTGATGCATTTGATCAAGATATATTATAAACAATGTTTTGTGAATGAGAAGTTGGCCATTTTTTCTAATAAATATAATTGATAATATATTATAGGCTAAAATGGAAAACTCATTCTAAGTTTCTTTAGAATTTATTTCAGTTCTCTAACTTTATTTTTATTCATTTCAATTGTCTAAGTTTCATATTTATTCAATTAAGTCATTTCCGTCCATTTTTGTTAAAGATTTTTGGAAAAAAAAAAAATCTAGAAAATACTTTTCAATCATTTATTGATTTTTTTAATTTAAAAAATTTGAAAATTAACCGTAACATATAACAAAATTTGATGGAAAAGCATTAATTTAATAAACTTGAAAGTTATAGGAGTGAAATGAAGAAAAATGAAGTTAAAATACTGAAATGAAATTTAGTAAAACATAAAAGATGGATTTTGCATTTTAGTCATTATTATATTTCTAAATTAAGCTGCTTATGTTTTTTTTTTATTTGAAAGATTTTTAAATTTTGGAAGTTTTTTTTTTTTTGTTTTGTTTTGTTTTTTTTCAAGTAAACATAATCCATTTTATATTTAATTATTATACAAGGTGAGTTATTTTTTAAATAATGTTATATGGGGTTGAAATTTGTTTCTAAAACTCTTTACAAGCAGTTTATCATCTATATGTCTTAAATGACCTGGAAGCAAATATAAGTAAATTTATAACTTATATTAGAAAAAAAATTCAAGACTTAATAATATAAGAAAAATGTAATTTTATTAAGAAGTTACCAACATTATGCAAGAAATGTGACATAAATGTCAATGAATTAGCTCATTTTTCTACACAAACCTTTTCTCACATAACATCAATGAAGCAGATTGAAATGGACCAAAATGAACCGAAGGGAACCGAAATGGACCTAAGTCAACCAAATGGACAAAATTAAACTAAAATAGACCAAATTGAACTGAAATGGACTGTATGGACCGGAATAGACCAGATTGACTAAAATGAATTGAAATGATTTGCTAATGTGGCTTAATAAGAGTGTAGCAATAATAAATGCTAAACTTCAACTTTTAGATAGTATGCATATTTACTCTGTTTTGCTTGGATAGTTAGATTGAGGAAAACTATCTTAATAACACCTCAAGAAACTTCCCTCTCACAATTACTATGGCTGCACTCACCCTCCACTTATTCTTATAGGATGAAGTGCAATTTGAGCCGAAACTCATTAGCAAAAAGTAGTACCTGAAGCAAGTTGTGCATTTGTCTTAACTTACAAATGCACATGTTTATATGATATTTCACACACAATTAATGGAAAGTGAAAAAGTTTTCTTAAATAACCTCATAGTTATCCCATTAAAAAAAAAAAAAAAAAACCCTCATAGTAATTGAAAACATCATTCTGGTTCTCAAAATGGTATTGAAGGCGTGGCTGAAACAACATAGATTGGGCTTGGTTATTGGTTTAGGAAATCATACATGTTAATAAGTATACACACGTAACCAATTTAAGAAATCAGGATGACAGCAATTTGGGATAGGGACGGACCCACTAAGGGGCAGGGGGGGCCATGGCCCCCGCCTCCCCAAAACCATTTCTTTGAAAAATTTAAGTATATATTGAATGACACATATTTTAAAATTTAGAGTTTATAGTCGGCCCCTCTCAAATTTTTGGATTGGTCCAAATAGCGCAAAAGAAACTAATCACCTAACCCTTTCTTTAGGCCTGTGGCCCCTCGATAGTCAACAAAAAATCCACAAATCAGTTTCTCAAAAAATAAAAAATAAAAAAAAATAAATCCACAAATCACCAATATTATAATTCAATAATTCATAACCAAAAAAATCTCATAGAAAAAAAAAATTCCCTTACAGGAGTGACAATAATTTATATGAATTTTTAATTGATTTATAAACTATGGGAAAGTCAATTACAATATTTAATTTTTTTTCAAAAGATAAAATGCAAAATTCTTTTAGAAGCCAATATTGATGATGTGGCATTGCCAACTCTTAATATTAATATCCCAATTTTTTAAAATCCTTAAACAAAGTTTTGAAAACTTCATTAGTGTGATTTTCAATTGCATCCAAAAGTATGGGTTTATTATATTGGTGAGTTGGTCAACGTGATAAAATTCAAATATTAATTCTAATTACCCAAAATCTGGAGATCTGAAGTCCTCTTCTTTTTTATTATTCTTCTTTGAAAAGGTTAGAATATCATATTGTAACTTTCAACTTTTTTGGTTCATATTATTTCCTTCTTGACTTAAATATTTATGGTAATAAAGTGCAATTGTTTTGTCTAAAATGATTTTTTTTTAATAAACCGTGTCACTTGAAATTTTTTTGGTTCATGCTTTGGCCCCCCTAGGTTCAAATCTTGGTTCTGGCCCTGGTTTGGGACTGCTTTGCAAAAAATTTTAAACCAACCACCTCCTTTTTTTAACTCAAGAACTAACTAATTTCAAAGTACAGACACTTAACTATCCATGTATAGCAGAAGAGCCTCATGTCCTGATGATTTAGAGCCTTAATCAACATTCAAAAAGTATGAGAATGTCGATCTTGTTCAAATTTTAAATCAAATCAAATATAGTAATGGAATCCAAGACTTTGCATTTTATTACTAGTCGTGCTTGCAAGCACATGTCAACCATGAGTGCTCATAATTCAACTCTGACAGAGTGAACCATTTACTGTTATGCTAATGCAAGGATTCAAGGGCTGAAAGTTCTACCTCGGCTGAAAGGAAAAAGTTATCAACAAAACGTGAAAATGGAATGTCATATGATGAAGACTAAATATCATGAAAAACCATTGTTCTAAATTTTTTAAGTAAAAGTTCAACTGCGCCCACAATTTCACAAAAAAACTAGCAATTACTGAGCTTCAAAGCTTTCACAACAAAGTGCTAAGAGACCACAAAACTTATAATAAGGTCAGATACCCTCTTGAAATAACTCTATTTAAATTCAACCTGCATTGACCATGATTTCCATCAATATAAATATGACATATGCATAGGAAACTTAATTTGTCATATTACCTAATGGTACTGACCCTCACTATTCTAAACCAACCAGTATCAGTCAGGATCTAACAGAAGATTACTAGAAAATTTCACTTCATGGATAACTTTGGCAAAACAGAGAGCATATATCATATATGGGAAGTCTAAAAATAAGCATTAGGCAAATAAAAATTGCCACTACTAGTATGGAGATTGAGAAGTAGAAAAGAAGTTATGTCTTGAAAATGGTATTACTATTTACTATTTAGGCTTAGGAAACAAATAAGAGTAGGATAACCAAGAGAGGTCAACCGTGCTAAATTTCACTTTGAATACTGTGAGAGTGCTTTTTTTCTTTAGCACACAGGCCCAAGGATCCTGGGCCAAATAGTTGTAGTTTGGTGGACTGGGCTTAGTTCACCGCAGCTAAATGGGGGCTGATTACAAACCAAGTTGTGCGCAAGTCACATAAATCTCCTCAAGGCGAAAATGCGATTCCTCCTAAGCAATAAAATACCATTATAAGTGTTTTAGTATCATAAAATGACCCTTTACTCTTACAAAATAAGTAAAATAGATATTCATAATATTCACAATGAGAAAGAGATTGAAATAGAATATTTAAGGCTTAACTTTTATCGTATAAACATTTTAAAGAATTCCTTCACTTAGTACCCCAGGCGTACGACCCTTTACTTGGTACCCCGGGCGTACTGTCGTGGGATCCCGGGGGGTATTAGGCCTATAAGAACCCAGAATACTGATTCTCTGCACTATACAATCTTTCTCCATGCTTGTTATGCAATGGAGTTTTGTCCTTTCCTTTTACCTCAATCGGTCCTACACAAGAACAACTATACAATGCACATTTCTTCAAATAATTGTTAGTTTCTTAGATTAGGATATATATATATATATATGTAAATGAATTTCATGAGAATATTTCAGCCACGAGGATCCTGACCCCAATTCTCACAGACTTAGTGCTTTTGCACAAGACTTGTGGGATTTGGAACTCAAGTCTGAGTGGCTTTGCTTGGGCAAAGGACTCAGCTTTTGGCTGAGTAAAAGGAAAAATTAACAAGTAAGAATATATGTATTGAGCAGCAAGAAGCAGTAAAGGAAGATAATATAATAAAGAAATATGCAAAGTAATTGTTAGAAATCCTCAAATCAATATGAGATATTTTATTATTTTTCTTAATTGTGGATTACAAATGTGCTCACTAAGACGTGATACAAGGTTCAAATAAGCTCAAAAATTACAGACTTCGATGGCTATCTAAGCCTCTAAGACTTGCAAAGTTTGAATTCTTTTGAATCCAAGTATGTGCTATAGTGGCTGTTTCTGGGATATCGGGAGACGTTCCTCTGTTTTTTTTTTTAATTTTACAGAGTTCTAATGGCTCTGTTATGATATTCTTCCTACTGAAAATCCCCCCTTTCAACATGGGTTTTCTCTTCCTTTTATAGTGTGTTTTCTAGGGCTCCGAGGTACTAGTGATTTCTCTCTTTTGCCCCTCAGAGCTTGTGCTGTGACAGTTGCACAGGGGTTGGTATCTTCTCTTTTTTCTCATAGTTTTCATCTTTTAGTGCTGTTTCTCTAAAAGTCACTTGCTGACTTTCCATTCCAGAGCATCCTTGGGCAGCTGACCTTCAATCTCTATTTTTTTCAAGGTTTCTTACTTTTCAGACTCAGCTTTTGGTTGTCTTTCCTTGCTGTCATTATTCCTAAATAGTTGGAATCTTTTACTGCTGGGTTGAACGTTCCCTTCCAGTCGCTTCTACTTATGGTTTTCTCATTCTTGGTTCCTTGTGGTACAGCTCCTTTGTTCATGAATGTTTGCTTTATACTTTCTGATTCTTTGCTACACCATTGGGTACTTGAGAAGGACATATTTATTCTTCATTTCTTGTATTTCATGGTACCTCTCTTGAGCTATCTCAATCCCACATTAGCTGTGCTGCATTACCCGAGGATCCCGGGCCTCTGGCAGCCTCTGGGTATCCTGGCCCAGTTCTTTCACTGGATTTTGCTGGATTTTTAAATGGCATTTTTTGCTGGAAATCTGAACATAAATAGAGTCTTAATGTTGATTCTTCTTGCTGCTTGAATTGGGCCTTCTTTACTTTTCATGGAATGAGCTTTCTTGTGAATTTTTGGCCTTCAACAAATACAAACAATTGTTAAAATATTTTATCAAAACAATAGTGGCCACTTTTTTCCAAAAAAAGAAAAAAGAAAATTGCAATGGTTGAGAGCTATTATATTTTGGATAAATTAAGTTTGTTAATAAACTTGGTTGTAGCCTAAAATTACTATTTCACTCAATATCTCTTTATTGAATGTGGCTTTTGACAAATTTATCATTTGATTACATTTTCATCTTATATTCTCCATGCTTGCAAAATTTATAAGAGATCAAAAATCAATAGTTATGTCATCAATCAAACGTTTAAATTTCAAGTTTTTGTAGTCTAAAATTATGCATAAATTAAAAAATAATTTTATAGATCGAATAATAAATTATATCCAATTTGCATGAAATTTGACACGTGTTGAAAACATAAAAAATATATAATTCAATGATTAAATGTTAAAAATATGTAGTCATATTAATTTTTTTAGTGAGAGTTGTAGTCAAACTTTAATTTGTTCTTATTAAATTTTAAAAATATGTAGTTGTGGGTACCTAAGGCATGCTTACAACGTCCTAGGCATGCTTGCAAAGTCGTTGGTCGTCCTCGGCATGCTTAGCAAGCCGAGGACGTTGCAAAGCATGCCGAGGACGGCCAAGGACTTTGCAAGCATGCCTAGGACGTTGTAAGCATGCCTTAGGTACCCACAGTAGTCATATTAATTTTTTAGTGAGAGTTGTAGCCAAACTTTAATTTGTTCTTATTTTTTTAAGTCTTTAATTTTGAACGTGATGGCAAAGACATGAATTTAAATGATATTAAACAAAGTAAAAAGTTATCTCTAATCCAATTTGGAGCTATCTTCCTTCAACTCATTATGTAGCAATTAAAAAAATTATTTATGTATAATTTTTGTTACGTGACTTTTTTTAAATGAACATACAACTTGTTTATATTATAAATATGAATAATCTTATATTATATAAATCACACAAGTGGATTGAAAGGAATAGATCTAAACCTGTTTAGAGCTAAACTTCATCATTAAACACAAAATTGTTAAACTATTTCTCAATATATATTATTAGCTAACCTCACCATGACATTATATGGTGAACTTATAATAGCCTGCATGCGGGTAATTTATTTATTTTTTTTCAAAAATTTTTATTTATTATTTGAACTAACTTGTCACCCCATGCATATGCATGAATATACTTAAAAAATATACATTAAGATGCATAATATAATTCTTACATATATAATTTAAATATTATTGATAGTCATTCTTATTTATTTTTTTAACTCTTTAAAAAGTCTTGTAAGAATATTATTAAATGGAAAATGTAAATTGTCCATTTTTTTATGTTCATTAATTTTAAACTCTTTGATTTTTGTACTTGTAAGGACACGATTTGGAACGACCCAAAACGATACTGGGTTCGCACGTAAAAAGGCCCAAACAATATCATTTATAGAGCGTGGGTTTGAAAGGCTAGGCCTTGATTACAAGTCGGTGGTATTCCGTGGTGTTCATGCATAAATAAAACGTGTACGCTCTGGGAGTTTTTCTCCTAGAGGTGGGCTGGGAGGCTCTGGTTTTGGCCATTTTTCCCAGCCTCCTCTTTGGTGCGTTAACCTTCACATTATATAGCCCTTCTTGGTTGATCTTAGCCCTCCACTTGTTGGTCAGGCAGGTGCTAACTTCTGTACCCGTCCCATCGACTGTCTCATCTTGCTTTCTGTTAGTTGCGACGATCGAAGTCATTCTGACCAGGCGTCTTCTCTCATTAACACGCTCAGGACACTGGTGGGTGCATTTAATGCGGAGAGGACGTATTTATCCTGAACCAATTTTGCACCGTACCTCTAACGTGGGTCCCATTCTACTCGTATCTCCTTCTGGGGGCTTTTTGGGGATAGCCATCATCGAGACGTTGCTATTCCCCTTGAAGTCCTGTAGTGCCGAGGACAGGGTCATCCTCGGCTGTTCCACTAGACACACCGGCCCTTCCCCATTTGTCCTCGGCACATACCCTCCTCGGCATGGACCCTGAGCCCTAATAGAGCGTGGGCCGGATCATAAGCTCCCCGGCCCCACAATAGCCCCTCAAAATCCTGCTATCCGACTTTTCGGACGGATAGGAGGCTTTTGATGACATCGGATATCTGTCAATGCCTGTCAATCCTTGTCACTTATTGGTTCCCAAGACTTTTCATCTGCCCGAGACACGTTCCTGGTGCAGTTGGAAGGTGAGACGTGGCCTCATTAAATGCGGGCGGCTCTGTGTTTCCCACGTTCAACGGCATGATGAAAATCAAACGGTGGTAATTCCTTGGTCTTTATGGGCGGGAAAACTTGTGCAGTTACCCTAGAAAGTATAAATGACTTTTTGGAACGGGTCCGCCTCTTCAGTTTTGCACTTAAGAGTTCCAGCGCGTATAGCCTGGGTTCATCTGAACTTTTGCCCAAACTCAAGTCTATCTCCAGCACAAAAAGCCTGTTCGAAGCGTCTTTCCTCTTTTATGTAAGTTCCCTGCCTCCATTAACTCGTTTTTTTCTCTTTTTCTGGGTTTATCTTTTCTCTGGTTCCTTTCCTTCTCCCGTTGCTGGTTGAGTTTGTTTAGTAAGTCATAGAAATGGTTAAATCGAGACTAAGAAAATTAGTCGATACTGAAGAGGCAATGAACAAGTTCATCGCCGATTACAAAATTCCTCCCAACGTAAGTCTGAGGCATTGTAAGATGGGGGAGTGGCACTATAAGAGAGAAACGGGTGAGGTAGTAATTCCCGTCCTCGCCTTTGTAGAGGGGGGTATGAGAATCCCTATGGGGCTGGTAACGAGGGGTTACCTCAGGCACTTCCGGTTAGCCCCCACCCAGTGCGCCGGCAACATGTTTAGGATTTTGGGTTGCGTGGATGCATTAAACGAAAAGATGGGGCTAAGACTGACCCACCATGACGTGAATTGGTGCTATAACCTCCAAAATTTGAAGGGGAAATCATTCTACATGAAGACGAGAGACGAAAGGGTTCGACTAATCCAGTGCCTTCCCGATTCCAACAAGGGATTAAACAAGGATTTCCTTATCGTCTCCGGTGAATGGCATGATGGCACTCCGTGCCCCATGGTAGAAGGAGAACCAGGTGGGGTATAAGGAATGGAAGGGCGCTGACCCTTTGCACCATTTTTAATCTGATGTGGCTCGGTAACTAACAATGCATATACTTTTTCTTTTGTAGATCCACACGCTTATAAACGGCATTTTCACTTAGTTAACTGGGTGGACTTGGAGACTGTTCTACAAGCGGCGGTTTTCGTAAATGATGGAGATGGTCAAGTCCGAGCCGCTCACAAAATATTAGGGTACCCTCCTGGTCAGAAGTCATTTGGTGACCCTAGGCACGTGATCAGCGCCAACCGTCCTCAGCTTCCAAAAATCACCGTAGTCGAGACAGGATTTCTAATCTCCGAAATACCATCTGTCCTAGAGAGCATCCCACCGGTGGGACCCTCCTCGTCTCACCAACTAGCGGAGGACGAAGGCGAGTTAGATCGGTCCGAGGAAGGGTTTGAGGTATTTGACCTAACCAGCCAATCCGAGGATCCTTCTGGTGATTTAGCTGACCCAGCTTTGTCCGAGGCGGAACTATCATCAGTAGGCACATCTTCGCAAGCCGAGATGGGATCCAAGAGAATGCCCCAGCCCAGCCTATTCGAACTCCTCGAGGGTCAACCGGGGGAGGGTGCGTAGGGAACGCCGCAATCTAATGTTCCGCCCCCACCACCTCAGCCCTGGACCATCCAAACTAGGTCGTCCTCCACCAAGTCACAACCACAATCCCCCCACCTCAAACTTCCTGCTCCTTCCCAAACAGCTCTGCCTCCTCGGCCGGAAGGCACTGATTCAAAGAGAAAAAGGAGCCCCAAGGGCAAGGGAACCATGGATGGGGGAAAATCCCAACCTTCTAAGGAGAGGGAGGAAGCCCCTCGTACGAAACAACTGAAGATTGGGCACCAAAGTAAGGGTAAAGAAACTGAGTCCCAATCTTCCCAAAGCAAGGGGAAAGAAATCGAGGCCCAATCCTCGCCAAGCGCCTGGCTTCCCGCCCCAATGCTCCACGGGGGTCCATTGCTAGAGACCGCGTCCATGAGGGACCTTGGAGATGGCGAGGGTGGTTATGTGGCAGACGCACTAGGGAGAGCCATGCTGCTTCCCACCGATATGGATGGGTTGAAGAAAATGAGGATGCAAGAGGTCTTCCTCAGTACGAAAAGGTACTTGGGCATGGTAAGGCTCTTGAAACCTAGAACTTTGTTAGCTCCCACTCCCGGTTTGTCATTTGCGATGTATTTATCTCCCTTGATAGGCTCTCCAGGCCACCTATAGGATGGAGGAAGAGGTGAACAATCAGAGTAAGGCGGCCGAGAGTGAACGCTCCAAGCGCTTAGTGGCCACACGGACTCTCAAAGCTTCTGAGGACGACCTCGCCAAGACCAAGACTGCCCTAACAAAGGCGATCCGAGCAAGGGACAACGCCTCGGCGGGTTTAGCCAGCGCCCAAAAACAAGCTGAGGACCAAACAAAATGTCTGCGAGATGCCGAGGATCAGTTGCAAATAGCTAAAGAGCTAGTCAAGGACTTAAATAAAAGATTGGCCACGGTAGAGCATGAAATAGGTGTGGCGGAGTATGCCCGTGACGAGGCCATAAGGGCCAAGCAGGAGGCCGAGTTTGCCAGAAACGAGGCTGAGGCTGCAAAGGAAATGGTCGAGGATGATGGTTATAATGCGGGGGTAGCTGAAACCCAAGCCATCCTTAAAGCCCAGATTCCTGGAGTATGCAGGCTTTACTGCTCCTAGGTTTGGGAAGAGGCCTTGAAGTGGGCTGAGGTGAATGCTTCATCTGACTTGTGGAAAGCGGAGAACATATTCTACCCTACAGCCATCCGCGAGGCCACCTCCACCAGCTCCGCAACTGTGAGCGACCAACATGAGGAAGGGGTCACTCAATCGGAAACCGTACGGGTCGGCGCTTCTCCTGCGGAGCCGCTCAAAGAGGGAGAGCTTCAGGATGTGATAGAAGCATCTCAGCATACGGATCCCGAGGTACCCAAAGAGGTTGTTGAGCCCGTGCTTGGCACTCAGATGCCTAACGCCGAGGAGCCAGCCATACTTGCCCAGCCCCTACAGACGATTCCCCTTGCTGTGGTCCCCAAGAGTACCGACACTGATCCTGCTCAGCCTTCCCCAGAAGGGACTGTCCTCCAGGGCACCGGAGCTGATCCCGTTCCTCCTTCCCAAGACGTGGCCGATGCAAAGTTAAAGAAGTAGAAACCCCGGCCAGGCTTCGTATTTGTTTTTATTTTAACGATTAACTTGTTTCTTTTTCATTTTGAAAACTTTGTAATCTGCTAGTAGTTTGAACCTGTTGAACACGTATATGAAATTCTTTTCTTCCTTTTTCCTTTTGGTTACTGGTTAGTTGCCCTTGTCGATACTTACTATTATTTATGAATTTTGAACTAATTATCTTAACATATATGAATAGTTGTGCATGCGATACATTTAGAATCATATTTCAAAACACTAGCTTACCTGCACCTATAGAGCTTTGAACCCATGTCTGATCCTCATTCAATGGAGGTAGTCACGTGTAGTGTTTAGGTCCTGCTTAGTATCTAGGTTTCTTTAAAGTAGTTGGTTTCCCCATAGGTTTGAGTCCGAGAACCATGCAATACCTTGGTTCTGTCCAAAACTTGATTTTGATAAGTAGTTGGTTTCCCCATAGGTTTGAGTCCGAGGACCATGCAATACCTTGATTCTGTCCAAAACTTGATTTTGATAAGTAGTTGGTTTCCCCATAGGTTCGAGTCCGAGGACCATGCAATACCTTGGTTCTGTCAAAAACTTGATTTTGATAAGTAGTTGGTTTCCCCAGAGGTTCGAGTCCGAGGACCATGCAATACCTTGGTTCTGTCCAAAACTTGATTTTGATAAGTAGTTGGTTTCCCCATAGGTTCGAGTCCGAGGACCATGCAATACATTGGTTCTGTCCAAAACTTGATTTTGATAAGTAGTTGGTTTCCCCATAGGTTCGAGTCTGAGGACCATGCAATACCTTGGTTCTGTCCAAAACTTGATTTTGATAAGTAGTTGGTTTCCCCAGAGGTTTGAGTCCGAGGACCATGCAATACCTTGGTTCTGTCCAAAACTTGTTGGGGGAAATAACCTCTCGGTTATAGCACGAGACCTTGGTTTACGGGGAATTAGCTCCTCGGCCAGGCCCCTAGAACCATCCGTGCTACTGGCGCCACGAAGCGCAGCCCCTAATAAAGAAACATAGCCCCTGGTGGGACTTTACGCTAAAACGATACAACCGGCTGTTTAGAAGTGACAAGGGGATTGTTTCGACCTACCGCCTGTGCCAACACACAAGCCTTTCCCACAGACGGCGCCAATTGTAAGGACACGATTTGGAAGGACACGATTTGGAACGACCCAAAACGATACTGGGTTCGCACGTAAAAAGGCCCAAACAATATCATTTATAGAGCGTGGGTTTGAAAGGTTAGGCCTTGATCACAAGTCGGTGGTATTCCGTGGTGTTCATGCATAAATAAAACGTGTACGCTCTGGGAGTTTTTCTCCTAGAGGTGGGCTGGGAGGCTCTGGTTTTGGCCATTTTTCCCAGCCTCCTTTTTGGTGCGTTAACCTTCACATTATATAGCCCTTCTTGGTTGATCTTAGCCCTCCACTTGTTGGTTAGGCAGGTGCTAACTTCTGTACCCGTCCCATCGACTGTCCCATCTTGCTTTCCGTTAGTTGCGACGATCGAAGTCATTTTGACCAGGCGTCTTCTCTCATTAACACGCTCAGGACGCTGGTGGGTGCATTTAATGCGGAGAGGACGTATTTATCCTGAACCAATTTCGCACCGAACCTCCAACGTGGGTCCCATTCTACTCGTATCTCCTTCTGGGGGCTTTTTGGGGATAGCCATCATCGAGACGTTGCTATTCCCCTTAAAGTCCTGTAGTGCCGAGGACAGGGTCATCCTCGGCTGTTCCACTAGACACACCGGCCCTTCCCCATTTGTTCTCGGCACATACCCTCCTCGGCATGGACCCTGAGCCCTAATAGAGCGTGGGTCGGATCGTAAGCTCCCCGGCCCCACAGTACCAAATACCTCACTTGGATGGATATTTATGATGTGGTCCCACATTTGATTCCAAAATTAAAAAATAAAACTTTCTAAAAATAAATAATTTGGGACACATAGTGCAAAAATACTTTACCTATATATATATATATATATATATATATATATATATATGTTGTGAAAATTGGGTGAAAATTGGTTGTTAACACAAGGTTAAAGAAGAGAGAGAAGAAAATATGACACAAGGAATTTACGTGGTTTGGCAATATGCCTACGTCCACAGGAGGCGACAGAATTCAAGTTTCACTATAACTGTGGAGATTACAACAATGACTTGAAGACACTCTCACACAAACTCAAACCCCAAATACACCCTTGGTTCGCTCACATAAATAGAGAACACCCTATTGTATTTAGACAAAAGTTGCAAGACACTAACTTTCTACACTATGGTGCGCACACACAGAAGAAGTTCTAATTGCTATCTCCGTAGCTCACATGCATAGCTCACATTTGCTCCACGTCTATTTATAGCCAAACCTTCAGCCGAAATATCACCAACATGAAACATATCAAGTCAACAAAAATGGCTAGCATTTATTGCCAAGGAAGTCATATATTTCAGCTAGCATGTATTTGGTAACTTTAGGTGTAGTTCCTTACCTTTTTTGACAATTCATGAATGCCAATGGAGTCATACATTTCGGCTAAAAGATGAAACATGTATGCATGTCAGAACATGGGAAGAAATGCAAGACTTCTATCAACAAAGAAGTCAATAAATTCGGCCATGAGTCCATGCAACATTTAATGTAACTTCTTGCATTTCTTCACGTAAGGAATCATGCAACTTCCTGATGGTTTGTTGGCTAATGTCAAGCCATCAATTTTGACAATTCGAGCCATTCCAACAATATATTAAGACTCAAATACCAAAATAAATCAAACTAGAAATATTAGATTAAATCTCAAAATCCAAAATACATCAAACTAATAAATTTAAAATCCAACTAGGGTCCACTACTAATATCACATAAATTACTTACACGTACAAGATAAAGTCCATGACTATATTATTTACGGGGGCATTTCTCAACTTAGCTTAGGAAAATCATTAAGAAAATTTCAATATTTGCAAGATAAGTTTTTTCAACCTTACAATTGCACGTGTGATGCCCCAACCATCGTGTGAGAGAGGGAGCAACGATCCTGGAGCATGTACTAATAACTACTGACTACTAACTTTCCCCAATTGGAAATCCCTTTAGCAAACCCAAATTCCTAAATTCCTATATCTGTATTCTCACTGTATTCTCCCCAAAACACCAATCAGCTGCAAAAGTCAGGTCAACCAAGAAACGCAAGACATGAGTGAGAGTTTGGAATGCTCGGAACTTCCCGAGGAACTGTTACTACCGATCGGCAAAGGCCTCGACACCCGCATCGAAATTCTCCGATTCCGCGGTGTCTGTAAATCATGGCGCTCGGCTATTTCTTGCTCCGACTTCATCCCTCGCTTCCCTCTCAATTTTCCCAACCCTTCTGCTCCGCCACTGCGGAGGCTAAGGCGAAGGCTATTCTGGCTAGCTCTATTTCATGATGAAGCTGACCATCTTCAACAGCAAACCATATGCCTTCTCCACGAAACCATTCTCTATCGTCTAACTCCCTCAGCTTCTTCGGAAAAGGGATGGTTGATCAAGATTGAAGATTGCAAATGCAAAATGCATCTTTTAGACCCACATCGACAAAGGTACGAATCCGATTCCGATTCCCCCAATATTTTGCCCAACAACTTTGTTTTACTGGACTATGATACTGTCGAATTATCTAGAGCCTATACCCTTGAAATTCAAAGCCTCATTCCAGTTGCGCGTGTTAATAAAGTTGTGATGTTCAACGACTGTCATGTTTTTGTTGTCCATAGTGACGGTAAATTAGGCCACGCAAAATGTGGGGATGAGAGTTTGACCTGTTTAGGTGAAAAGGATATGGAGTTCGATGATGTTATTGTGTATGAGGGCCAAGTCTATGTGGTTGATCGATTCGGAATAGGTTGGTGGATCAGAATCAATGATTCGACATTGGATTTGGTTGAAGTCTGGAATCCTTGTGGGTCAGATTCTCTGAAGACACAGAAGCATTTGTTGGAGTCGGATGGAACGATCTATATTGTTGATAGACACCTTGATAGGGAATGGAGAGGCGGTCATTATGCCTGTGTGGTTGGTTTCAAAGTGTATAAGAAGAATGAATGGGGTGAATGGGTTTTGGAGGAAAGCTTGGGGGATCGAGCTTTTATTCTACGTAGTGATTGTTCGCTCTCTGTTTCGACTGGAGAATTTTTCGGATACGAGGGGAATTGCATTTACTTCACTCAGCAAAAACGAATTCATGTTTTCAAATTAGAGAATAACAGCATCACCAATGCAGATTTGAATGGGGACAAAGTTTACATCCAAACCGCTTCGTAAGGAAATTCCTCCAACCCATTATTTGGATTTTGGCAATTGTTAAAACCATTCATGTTGTATAAGTTTTAATGAATCTTACTGTTGGAGCGTTTTTCATCACTTGTATTTTCACTAGAATGGAACCCTATGAACTATCTTGTGGTGTGTTTGGTTTTACTGTAAAATTCCTTCCTCATATGTTTCCTATAGTAGTTATTGGTGGTTTTGTATGATTACATACTCAGTTCTATCATCCATGTTGAATAGAAGGAAGATTAAAGCATGATTATGAACTATTATTTTGTAGAAAGTCATAATCTTTTACTGAATTGGGTATGTATATTGCTAGTAGCCATTGCCTAATACTTGAATATCCCACATGTTTCAGTTCTAGAAAACCAGAAAAACTACCGCCCTGAAATATTTTTTGTCACTCTGATCAAACTATTTTCCATAAGGCCTAGTGCTTGTTTTGTCATTGAAGATTTGTTAAGCAAAGGTGGTAAGGATGATTTTCCTGGTTATGACACGGGGTTGTTTGGCTTGGAGGATGGTACTACTTCTCCATTGTCAGCTTTCCTTGATATTCTAAGATTTTCTAGCCACCCTCAACTTGCTCAAGAATAATACTTGTTCTTTGGGCGGTGGTGTGATGTCAAGTATATACCTTCTACCAAAATGTGGCCATGGTTCCAAGTTGGAGAATCATCTTTCCCGTTTTGGGGGTAAGACATAACTCCTCACAGACCCTGAAATAATGGAAACTTTGTTCACTAGATACATTTGTTTTTCCCTTTATTTTATTATGTTATAGATAGCTTTAAGTTTAATATAATGAAATGCACATTTTTTTATTGCATTCCACAAGTGAGGAAGGGGGTTAAGAAAGCTCTAGATAACTTAAACATGTGTTTTAAAATCATTTGCACCCGTGAATGAAACTAGGCTCTCCACGTAAATCATAGCTTGTCTTGGCGCGAACCAGTTTGGAAACCCCCCACATTGAAGATTCTTCGAGCTTGTTTGGATGAGGGTGTTTTTGGATCATATCACTCAGTTTCCAAAACTGAGTTCTCAAAACACGTGAGTCCCACAAAAAAATTCTTGTTTGGCTTAATTTTTAACTCGTTTCCATCACTCAAAAATTTCGTACAGACACTTAACTATCCATATATGGTAGAAGAGCCTCATGTCCTGACGATTTAGAGCCTTAATCAACATTCAAAAAGTATGAGAATGTTGATCTTGCCAAATTAAATCAAATCAAATATGGTCATGGAATCCAAGACTTTGCATTTACTAGTCATGCTTGCAAGCACGTCAACCATGAGTGCTCATAAATCAACTCTGACAGAGTGAACCATTTACTGTTATGCTAATGCAAGGATTCAAAGGCCGAAAGTTCTACCTCGGCTGAAAGGAAAAATGTTATTGACAGAACGTGAAAATGGTATGTCATATGATGAAGACTAAATATCATGAAAAACCATTGTTCTAAATTTGTTAGTAAAAGTTCAACTGCGCACACAATTTCACAAAAAAAACTAGCAATTATTGAGCTTCAAAGCTTTCACAACAAAGTGCTAAGAGACCACAAAACTTATAATAAGGCCAGATACCCTCTTAAAATAACTCTATTTAAATTCAACCTGCATTAACCATGATTTCCATCAATATACATATGACATATACATATGAAACTTAATTTTTTATATTACCTAATGGTACCGACCCTCACTGTTCTAAACCAACCAATATCAGTCTGGATCTAACAGAAGATTACTAGAAAATTTCACTTAAATGAATAACTTTGGCAAAACAGAGAGCATATATCATATATGGGAAGTCTAAAAATAAGCATTAGGCAAATCAAAATTACCACTACTAATATGGAGATTGAGAAGAAGAAAAGAAGTTATGTCATGAAAATGGTATTACTATTTACTATTTAGGCTGAGGAAACAAATAAGAGTAGGATAACCAAGAGACGTCAACCGTTGCATTCTCTACCATAAAAGATTTGACAATCTAAAATGAAGTTAAGTGGGGGAAGTAGGAACTTGGGAATATAATAATGAGTTTTGAAATTGGAGTAAGAGGATGAAATGGGAGCCTGCAATAAAAGAAGTTCAAAGTCAAAAGCAAATAAACAGGAGAGAGAGAGAGATGGGAAGCCAGTATGTGGGAGAGAGTTTGCAAAAATGGGAATAGGAATCTAAAAGGTGGTTGCAATTCAAATGTCAAACTTGACCCTGATTTGTGATTGTCTTGGAAATCTGCTTAAGATATTCAGTGTTAAAGAAGTTTAACTTTTCAACAGGAGAAGAGACATAAAAACTACATTACTAACAAGAAGAGGTGGTCTGTAAACACAAGGGGATTTTATTGTCAATTGGGAAACAATTTGAAGCATTAGAGATATAACTGCTGGCTAAAATTTATTTTGTAAAACATTAAGTTCTGTACAGTGATAAGTGTAACTGAACATTATCAACTTCTCTCCAGGTCATCATTAATGACAGTCATATCATTCTGAGCTGATATATAAGTTTATAATAATAAAGCTTTTATTAGAACAAATAAGAATAAATTAGGCTCATATATGCAACCATACATTCAGATAGACCTAAATTTTTGGCAAAAGAGGAGAGCCCATTTCTGTGGCAACGCAAGATCTGGACATCAGAGAGGACAAATTTTTGACTTATGATAAAAAAAAGAGGACAAATCTTTGTCATGATTATACTCATTTCATCTAAATAGGATTTCCTTTTGTAGCACTATTAATCACCACTTCCCAAATAATTAAAATATTTACGAAATGTTGAGGGGACTAGAATAATTTCATTGCATTGCTGCCATGAAGTACCAATCTACTTACTGCTACAGATAAAGAGCGGCCTTTGCTGTGTGCAAGAAAAACTGTCCAGATTATTGACTCAACTGAGGCTTTCCATTTTCAAATATAATTCTTCATCTTCTTTTAATTCCTTGATCTCAACACAACCACCCAATGTGTCAGCACCGACCTTTAGTCAGTTACAAGCAAAACCAACTTTAATATTTCTCTATTTCTCTAGATCATGTGATTACTTCAGCTTGAGGTATATTGCAGCTGACCTAAAAATTTCAAATTAAACAATTTGTACTCTAAGCCAAATGACTAATTTTGTGAGGCTGACTTGGCCATATAAGCACCGCCTAAGTTTATGTAATTGGTGAGTGATTACAGGAAGGTGGAATGTTTCTTATTTGGAAATCATTGCCAGTCTTATATATATAGAGAGTGGAATCCTTGTTAATAAGTTTTCCTTATTGATGTGACAGGCACAATTACGCAATTGTTTGGAGCAGTTAAGTAAGAGTGAATGTTCCGTGATCATGCTGGGGGCATATGCTTTGGGGTCGGTTTTACTAACACTTTGGTCAGCCTTATTCTTGTGGCTAGTTGTTTGATATGTTTCTCTACATAAATTTTGAGATATCGATCTAAGTAGGTTCCTCCAGCCCCCTTTTAGCAGTCAGAGGCTAATGGAATTTTGTATGTGAGTTAAGGCAGGAATTTACAATTGTTCGTGATTAAACAAATATCATTCTTCTTTTATGTTTTTTCAGGCTGTCAACTGTCATTTTCAGCTGGCTGATCATCACATTTCATTGTTGCATATTAATAAACAGACCTTATTATTCTGGCTTGTGCCAACAAGCATGGTAATCACAACCAGCAAATGTGATCAGATGAGAAGTTGGAAACAGATAAGATTAGGATCTAATAGAAAATTACCAGGGAATTTCATTTCTAAGAATAACATTGGCAGAACAGAGAGCATATATCATATATGGGAAGTCAAAAAAATAAGAATCAGGCAAATCAAAATTACTACTACTAGTGTAAGAAAAATGGCCAGTGAAAGATTTTACAAATCTTGAGATAATTTTTTAGGAATAGTTGTTGAACTTGGAGAGGTCATACTCAGAGCTTTGGGCAATTGACATCTGAGGACGCTTTGGCTTAGTTTAGGAGCAACTAGAATAACTTAACTATAAGTACAGCCTGCAGACAACATAATAATACATTGTCAAATAGGAGTAGGATGGCCAGTATAAAAGTAAATTCCAGAATACAACGTTGTCTAGGAGGCTGTTTGTGTTTGGGATAGGATTCACAGGAGAAAGAAAAGAACAGAACACCATACTGTAATAATGTTTCAATGCCTCATGTTAAGGCCTAATGAAGAGGATTAGGGAGAAGAAACAAATTGTGTCAAAAAAGAGGTAGAATGCTTGGTACAGTGTACAAACCACAAAATTCATCCTGCCTATATACAAAGAACTCCAACTACTGCCCATTAATTGATTTTAACTGTAATGGAACAGCTGTACATGGAAACATGGTTGAACAGAACACAAACCTGTGGCTTGGCTAGAAGAAGATGATGAATACTAGAACGTGGTCTATCCATCTAAATTTGTAAGCAAAAAGCTCAACATCGCAGACAATTTCACAAAAACTAGCAATCACTTAGGTTCAGACTGTTAGTGTATAGCTTAGACTAGTTTAGCCCATTGGGCTTAGCCCAGTATACTGTACTTGTAGTTTACTCCTTTTACTTGTACTGCACACATATCTAGCCTATATAAGGCTCTCTATTGTACATTATAATATACACATTAATATACAGACTATTCAGTCTTTCTCACACTTTATATTCTTAACATGGTATGCTTAGACTAGTTTAGCCCATTGGGCTTAGCCCAGTATACTGTACTTGTAGTTTACTCCTTTTACTTGTACTGCACACATATCTAGCCTATATAAGGCTCTCTATTGCACATTATAATATACACATTAATATACAGACTATTCAGTCTTTCTCACACTTTATATTCTTAACATGGTATCAGAGCCATTCCTCTGACTTTCTGGTTCCTGTGGACATCTCCGGCGTTCTTCCGCTGCCCTCGCCTTCATCCAGTAGCCACTGTCAGAAGCGAGTCACCGCCGTCACGCCCACAGTCCCAGCAACTCTCGGATCTCGTTGTTCTGCTCATCCAACTGTCAAAGCAAAGGCATTGAGTGACAGAACAGGCAATCCCGAGCAAAACCCAACAAAGAACGGCCAGAAAACACTTCACACGCGCCTCCACGCGCCGCCACGCGCCGTCACTCTCCCTCACGCGCCCCACGCGCCAGACCAGACACCCTCCACGCGCCCCACGCGCTCACACGCGCCCCACGAGCCAGCTTCGTTACACGAACTGCCACGTCAGCCCTACTGTGACGTCACTCCGCCACGTCAGCACACGTCATCCGTTGACTTGACCAGACCTGACCGTTGACTTTGACTTGACCGTTGACTTTGACCGTTGACCGTTGACCAAGTCAAAAATTTTCAACAGGACCTGTCTTGCTCAGTTTTTCGCGTAGATTCTGATTTTGGGCTCCGTTTCTGCATTTGAGGTATCTAAATCTCACTTTTTGGTCATTTTCTTCATTATGGCTCAACAAAGTGAACGAGATATCATACGTCCTATCACCATCATGTTGGATGGTCCTACTAGCTATAATGCATGGTCTCAGAATATGACCGTCTTTCTCAAGGGTCGTAAACTGTGGAGATATGTGACTGGTTCAATTCCTAAGCCAGTACCAGACCCTAAGTCCAAAGCCACAGCTGCTGAAGAGTCTTCCAAGACTGCTGTTACAACAGATGATTATGAAGAACGTCTAGAGGAATGGGAGAGTATTCAGAGTAAGATCTTATCTTGGTTTATCAATACCTCTATTCCCTCCATTCATAATCTTCTTCCTCGTCTTGAAACTGCTGAGGCTGCTTGGAAATTTTTGGCCGATCGTTATAACTGCACTAATGATTCAAGCTTGGAGTTTCACATTGAATCAAAGCTTTATCAAATGCACCAAGAGACAGGTCAGTCTATTTCTGATTTTTATTCTCAGACTTCTACTATGTGGGAACAACTCTCTGCTGCAGATCCTCCACTGGTGTGTTCTAAGGACATTGAGCTCTTTGTCAAATATCGGGATCGCCGTAGATTTATGCACTTCATGATGGGTTTACGTGAGGATTTTGAGCCTACTAGGGCTTCTCTACTTAGCCGATCTCCTACTCCTTCTCTTGATGCTGCAGTAAAGGAGCTCATTTCTGAGGAGAATCGTCGGCCTACTTATCACATGACATCATCTGATCATGTATTGGCTACACCCTCACCACAGCCTCCCATTGTTGCATTCACTGCTCCTCCGCGAATAAACTCCGGGCGTCCCACCTCTCAGTCTTCCAAGGGTACTCACTGCAAGTTTTGCCGTGCCAAAGGCCATGACATCTCTGTTTGTCGTAAGCTACAGAAATTTGTGCAAGAGCAGAATAAAGCTTCTCTTCCTCAGGCAGCTGCTGTATGTCCTTCAGATCCATCGGTTCCTACAGGTCCATCTTTGGCTTCCTCACTTACTACGGCTGATATTGAGGCAGTGGTTCAACAGGTTTTATCCCGCACTTCCACTGCCCTTTCTGTCACCTCAGGTAAACAACCTTGGTTTTTTGATACTGCATGTTGTAACCATATGACTCCTGATGAATCCCAATTTTCTGATAAGGCACCCTTAGAACATCCAATCACCATTTACACTGCTGATGGAACTCCTATGCCTGTTAGTCATAAAGGAACAATCTCTTCTCCTTGTTTATCCCTTAGTGACACTTTTCATATTCCAAAGTTATCCCTCAATTTGCTTTCTGTTGGTCAACTTTGCGAATTAGGCGTAGATCTTCTATTTACTAATCATGGTGTGGATGTGCAGGATCCCCGGACGGGTCAAGTGCTTGGGACAGGCCGTAAGGTTGGTCGCATGTTTGAGGTTCATGACTTGAAGATTCCTTCACAAGTTGTTTCTGCAGCTGCTACCACTGCCACCTCTTCACCTGATCTATGGCATGCTCGTCTTGGTCATCCATCCTTATCTCGTCTTCAATTATTAGCTTCTCAAGGTCATTTAGGTTCAGTTCAGTTTCAAAAATTTGATTGTACTTCCTGTCATTTTGGCAAACAAACTAAATTGCCCTTTAATAAAAGTGACTCCTTTTCTTCTGCCCCTTTTGATCTTATACATTCTGATATTTGGGGTCCTGCACCTGTTCCCACTGAGGGGGGATCTAAATATTTTGTCATATTTGTGGATGATTTTTCTCGGTATACTTGGATTTATCTGCTTCACCATAGATCTGAACTTGTGTCTATTTACCAAACATTTCATAAAATGATTGAAACACAGTTCAATCGCACCGTTAAAGTCTTTCGATCAGATAATGCTCAAGAATATAATGATAAATCTTTCCTATCCTTTTTAGACAGACATGGTACTCTTCCTCAGCGGTCTTGTCCTTACACCTCTCAACAAAATGGTCGTGCAGAACGAAAACATCGTCACATTCTTGATGTTGTCCGTACCCTTCTCATTTCTGCCTCTCTTCCTGAGCGCTTTTGGGGTGAGGCCGCACTCACTGCTGTGCACACCATTAATCGTATTCCTTCACCAACTACACACAACAAATCACCATTTGAGCTTCTCTATGGTCAAACTCCTGACTACTCCTCTCTTCGGGTTTTTGGTTGTGCTTGCTTTGTCTCTCTTCCTCCTCATGAACGAACAAAGCTCCAACCTCGTACTCGTCTCTGTTGTTTCCTTGGTTATGGTGTGTCTCAAAAAGGGTTTCGCTGCTATGATCCCATTTCTCATCGCCTTCGTGTCTCCCGTCATGTTGAGTTTTGGGAACATCGTCCTTTCACGAGTCTTCAGCAGTTTCCTACATCTTCTTCCTCAGAGTCTCCCATTTTTACTGATCTTTTCCTCCCTCTCTATCCTGAACTTGTGGAGGATTCTTCAGCATTGACTGCCTCTCCAGACGACTCATCTCCGGTTCTGTATCCGGCATATGACCCGCCTGTCTTGGATCCTGTGGCACCACCCTCTCCTGAGTCTCCTATTGGTCCTGAACTTCGTCGTTCCACTCGGGTAAGCATTCCTCCCCCTTATCTCACTGATTATCATTGCTCTTTTGCTCTTGCCACTCTCTATGAACCTCACACCTATCGTGAGGCTCATACTGACCCTCTTTGGCAGCAAGCTATGAATGAAGAACTAGATGCCCTTCATAAGAATCACACTTGGGATATGGTTGATTTGCCTCCTGGTCAGTCTGTAGTAGGTTGTAGGTGGGTTTACAAGATCAAGACCAAGGCTGATGGATCTGTTGAACGATACAAGGCTCGCCTAGTTGCCAAGGGCTTTACTCAGGAGTATGGTATTGACTATGAGGAAACATTTGCTCCTGTTGCTCGTCTTACATCTGTTAGATGTCTCATTGCTGTGGCTGCTGTTCGCCGTTGGCCTCTTTATCAAATGGATGTGAAGAATGCTTTCCTCAATGGAGACCTCCATGAAGAAGTGTACATGCAACCACCCCCTGGCTATCCACACTCAGGCAATCAAGTTTGCCGCCTTCGCCGTGCTCTTTATGGCCTCAAGCAGGCTCCTAGAGCTTGGTTTGAGAAGTTTAGCTCAGTTGTTGCTCAGCAGGGTTTCACTTCGAGTCCTCATGACACTGCTCTCTTTGTTCGAAGATCCTCTGCTGGTATCACTCTTATTCTTCTTTATGTTGATGATATGATTATTACTGGAGATGATTCTGCAGGTATCCGCTCTCTTCAGAACTTCCTTAGTCAGCATTTTGAGATGAAAGATCTGGGCACTCTCAGCTATTTTCTTGGGCTTGAGGTTACCTCATCCTCTGATGGATACTATCTTTCCCAGGCTAAATATGCTTCTGATCTTCTCTCCAAAGCCGGTGTCACTGATAACAAGACTGTTTCCACTCCTTTGGAATACAATGCAAAGCTCACACCCTTGGACGGTGAACCTATATCCGATGCTACTCGCTATCGTCAGTTGGTTGGCAGTTTGATCTATCTCACTGTTACTCGTCCAGATATTTCACATGCTGTGGGTATGGTTAGTAAGTTCATGGATGCACCTCGTTCTGTCCACTATGCTGCCGTTCTTCGGATTCTCCGATATGTCAAAGGCACACTTTATCATGGTCTGCATTACTCCTCTCGATCTTCTCTCGAGCTTCATGCTTATTCAGATGCTGACTGGGCAGGTGATCCGACTGATCGATGCTCTATCACAGGTTTCTGTTTCCTGTTAGGTACTTCTCTGGTCTCGTGGCGCAGCAAAAAGCAGGATGTGGTTTCCCGTTCCAGTACTGAGGCTGAGTATCGTGCCCTTGCCGACACCACTTGTGAGCTTGTTTGGCTTCGCTGGCTCTTGGCTGACATGGATGCTCCACAGCCCACTGCCACTCCTCTTTATTGTGACAATCGTAGTGCTATCTACATTGCTCATAATGATGTCTTCCATGAACGCACTAAGCATATTGAGATCGACTGCCACATCACTCGCCAGCATCTTAAGAAAGGAAATCTCAAGTTATTCTCCATCTCCTCTGCTGACCAGCCTGCTGATATCTTTACCAAGACTCACCCGCCTGGTCGTCTTCGAGATCTTATATCCAAACTCCAGTTGGCTTCCTCCTTGCCACCTCGAGTTTGAGGGGGGATGTTAGTGTATAGCTTAGACTAGTTTAGCCCATTGGGCTTAGCCCAGTATACTGTACTTGTAGTTTACTCCTTTTACTTGTACTGCACACATATCTAGCCTATATAAGGCTCTCTATTGTACATTATAATATACACATTAATATACAGACTATTCAGTCTTTCTCACACTTTATATTCTTAACACAGACAATCCATCTAGGTACTTTCACAACTGATTGAAATTCTAAGTTCAGATACCCTCTTGAAACATTCTCTATTTAAATTTATCGACTTATACAAACCACGGTTTCCATCAAAGTATATGAAACTTAATTAGTCATATTACCTAGTAGTAGGAACCCTCTCTGTCTTTATGAATTTCCCTAAAACAAATAGACTCCAAAGCAAGCTATAGCTGAGATGTTATTGCAGAAAAATCTAATAAAACCCTTAACCAGCTCTCGCTCCACATAGATTAATAACCCAACTTCTCCCAAAATTCTATCACAATTCCAAAGCATGACAAATCCACAATTTACTAGTCCATCACAGATTACAGAGGCTGAAAAGGAAAAGAGAATTGGAATTTAACAAACACATCATCCTTAATAAGATACAATATCATCTGCTCTAAATCACACATAACTTTTTTCTAAATTACCACTAAGGAGAAATTAAAAAAATAAATTAAATCTAAGACAGATTTCCACTGGGGAATGAAACTAAGCTCTCCACATAAATCATAGCTGTTGGTCCTGTTTTAAAAATTAAACTTTTTAAAAATAACATCATTTATTATGATGTATAATTTTTTTAGAATTACTCTTATTAGTTGAAACGATTGACATTGACTTTTTAAATAAAGTAAAAGGTAAGATTGAAATTTTATTTATTAATTTTAAAAAGTGGACTTCATTTTAGAGAGTAATTCTTAGGTACTCTCAAAGTAGGAAGAAAGGTACTCCCAGAATATAGAGAATGGTACTCCTTCCTCTTACATTCAAAGTGGACCCCCACCATGAATATGAGAGGATGAGACAATGAGTATCATTTCTATGTATTCTAGAAGTACCTAAGAATTTTCTCATTTTGGGATATCCCAAAATAGAATAGAGGACCAATAAATTGTGACGGAGGGAGTATGTATTTACAGATAATTACATCAGCCTTCTCAGTACTCTATTTCTATTCTATTTTAATATCATTTTCCCTCTTTTCAGATTTATATAAATATATATATATATATATATATATTAATCCATTGCGTTACTAGAGAGTGAATAAAATAAGATTTTTATTTGGCATATTAAGTGAAGAGTGCTTAATAAATGTATTGAGGAAACTATTCATTGTTAGGTTTTTGGGACAAAATATTGGAGTGAAACATAACAAAGGACTTTTAGCCAACATAACATGAGATTTAAAAAAAAAAAAAAAATTATTATTACAACTCCTATAGAATTTCAACCTATAGCTTTTAGCCCATTCTGATTGTTTTTATCATCAAACTAAGATATTAATTAATTTTTGGTATAGGTAGGTTCAAACCCTAAATCTCTTACTCAATAAGATCTTATGTCGTATATAATAGTTGGGGAAATTGTTTCTACTTTTTATTTTATTAAAACAAAAAAAAAATTGTTAGAAAGTAATTTTTTTTCTGAGAAGTCTTTGTGTTTATATTTATTAAGAAGTTAATATATTCTATCTATTCAGCCAATCTAGGTCGTTGCCATTCCAATTTATGCCATCATTTGTCCATGAGAAACTTGATTCTAGGAGTACTAAATTTCTCTTTGAACAAAAACCATTGTTAAAATATTTTATCAAAACAATAGTGGCCACTTTTTTCCAAAAAAAAGAAAAGAAAAAGAAAATTGCAATGGTTGATGTAAGGTTGAATTTATTCAACCATCTAATTGGCTTTATTCCGTGCCAAATTTACTTGTAATTCAGCATTTAGTAACCCTGTATTTAGGTGGGTTTGATGTAAGGGTAGTGAGTGAGATAGAGTGAAGTTTGCTCAAGAGTGTGCAAGAAAACAGAGACTCGCGGCTGGGACTCGCGGGTGACTCGCGGCTGCAAGCCGCCAGAAGCAGCACACGTGCCAAGCATGCTGGAAGGTGAATAGTCATGCCAGCTGGAGCACTACAGGACAAAACAGGACAACTAGCCATACGGTTATCTCGCGACTGGATCTCGCGACTTGGTCAAGCCGCGAGGTCAAGCCGCGAGCCACCCCTGTTTTGTAAAACCTGACGTTTCACATTCCTCTCCCACTCCAGTATAAATACCCCTTTTACCCACGATTGAAAGAGAGCTTCCAGAGAGAATTTTGAGAGAGAAACCCTAAAGAAAAACAAGATTGATTCACCCATAATCTATACCTTAGAGTCTCTCCAAATTCCCAACTCTCTTCCTCTCCATTGTCAAATCCTTGAGAGGCATTATACCAGACCTGGTTCTCACCATCATCATCACTGTGAGACAGTTGTTTGGATTTCTGGGAAGCAGTTAGGAAGGAACCAATCTTCATTGGTTGATGCTATGGTCTAGTAGCGGAATCCGGGAAGCTAGAAAAGAAAAAAGTTCGGCGCAACCTCGTTGGAGCAAGAAGCTTGGAGGGCTTAGGTGCACTGGGTAGATTAGGCTTGGAGGGTCTATTGCTGTCCTTGTATCCCAACTACATTTTCTAGTGGATTATTGACCGCTTGGAGGGCGGCGGAGAGGTTTTACGCCGAGGGCTTCGGTTTCCTCTTCGATAACACATCGCGTGTTGTCTTTGTGTTTGCATCTTCCTTCCTCTCTATCTTTGCCTTTTTATTATCTGCTGTGGATTTTATTTTGTTATGGCTTAGATAGTTTTTATCCAATTACATATTATAGCATATGTTAAGTTTCCGCACACTAGTTGTTTGACATATTGCTTGAATTGGTTAAGTTGTAAGTTGGGGGGTCTAAACGTTCAAAAGTGTTTTTACACGTTTTTGAACTTTCAGTTGAGAACTATTATATTTTGGATAAATGAAGTTTGGTAATAAACTTGGTTGTAGGCTTGTAGCCTAAGATTACAATTCCACTTAATATCTCTTTATTGAATGTGACTTTTGACAATTTATCATTGGATTACATTTTCATCTTATATTCTCCATGCTTACAAAATTTATAAGAGATCAAAAATCAATAGTTACGTCATCAATCAAATGTTTAAATTTCAAGTTTTTGTAGTCTAAAATTATGCCTAAATTAAAAAATAATTTTATAGATTGAATAATAAGTTATATCCAATTTACATGAAATTTGACATATGTGTTGAAAACATAAAAATATATATAATTCAATGATTAAATTTTAAAAATATGTAGTCATTTTAATTTTTTTAGTGAGAGTTGTAGCCAAACTTTAATTTGTTCTTATTTTTGTAAGTCTTTAATTTTGAACGTGATGGCAAAGACAAGAATTTAAATGATATTAAACAAAGTAAAAAGTTATCTCTAATCCAATTTGGAGCCATCTTCCTTCAACTCATTATGTAGCAATTAAAAAGATTATTTATGTATAATTTTTGTCATGTGACTTTTTAAATGAACATACGACTTGTTTATATTATATATATGAATAATCTTATATTATATAAATCACACAAGTGGATTGGAAGGAATAGATCTAAACCAGTTTGAAGCTAAACTTTATCATTAAACAAAAAAATTGTTAAACTATTTCTCAATATATATTATTAGCCAACATCACCATGACATTATATGGTGAACTTATAATAGCTTGCATGTGGGTAATTTATTTATTTTTCATTAATTTTTATTTATTAGTCGAATAATAAATTATATCCAATTTACATGAAATTTGACATATGTGTTGAAAGCATAAAAAAATATATAATTTTTATGATTAAATTTTAAAAATATGTAGTCATATTATTTTTTTAGTGAGAGTTGTAACCAAACTTTAATTCGTTCTTATTTTTTTAAGTCTTTAATTTTGAATGTGATGGCAAAGACAAGAATTTAAATGATATTAAACAAAGTAAAAAGTTATCTCTAATCCAATTTGGAGCTATCTTCCTTCAACTCATTATGTAGCAATTAAAAAGATTTAAACTTTATCATTAATCAAAAAATTGTTAAACTATTTTTCAATATATATTATTAGCCAACATCACCATGACATTATATGGTGAACTTATAATAGCCTACATGCAGGTAATTTATTTATTTTTTTCAAAAAAATTTATTTATTAGTCGAACTAGCTTGTAACCCCATGTATATGCATGAATATATTTAAAAAATATACATTAAAATGCATAATATAATTCTTACATATATAATTTAAATATTATTGATAGTTATTCTTATATATTTTTTTTAACTCTTTAAAAAGTCTTGCAAGAATATTACTAAGTGGAAAATGTAAATTGTCTTTTTTTTTTTCTTTATTTTATTTTATTTTATTTTATTTTATGTTCATTAATTCTAGACTCTTTGATTTTTGTACCAAATAACTCACTTTGATGGATATTTATGATGTGGTCCCACATTTGACTCCAAAATTAAGAAAAAAAAATTTCTAAAAATAAATAATTTAGGACATATGGTGCAAAAATACTTTATATATATATATATATATATATTAAGGCTCAAATATCAAAATAAATCAAACTAGAAAGATTAGATTAAATCTCAAAATCCAAAATACATCAAACTAATAAATTTACAATCCAACTAGTTTCTCACTTGTTCTAATTTGGATTCACTACTAGTATCACATAAGTTACTTACACTTACAAGATTAAGTCCATCACTATATTTTTTATGGGGGCATTTCTCAAATTAGCTTAGGCAAATCATTCAGAAAATTTCAATATTTGCAAAATAAGTTTTTTCAACCTTACAATTGCATAAGTGTAATGGCCCACTAGTCGTGAGAGAGAGAGCAACGCTCCTAGAGTATGTAATAACTAATAACTACTAACTACTAAGAGCATTCATGGCCCAAATAACAAATGTCAAATGCCAAATGTAAGCATATTTTAGCATTTAAGCCCAAAATCTCCACTCCATCAAAACTTGTAAAAGCCAATTATTGCAAAAAAAATTTGCAATTGTGCTACAGTGCAATTCTAAAGGTAGAATTGCACTGTAGCTGAATAGTAAACTTAAATATTATTATTTAATTCTCTCTCTCTCTCTCTCTCTCTCTCTCTCTCTCTCTCTCTCGTTATTTCTCTGCTCTTTTCCTTCTCTCTTTAGACCCAAAACCTATAGCCACCACACCACGGCGAGCCACCCTCCCATTATTTATCCTCTTTCTCATTGCAGATCGACTTGACTGACGGCGGCAATGTGGCTTGCTTTCTCTCTCTTTGGTTGACAGCAGCGACATGGATCGGTGCAGTTGTGGGTTTGGGTTTTAGGCCGGTGGGTGGTGGCGGCGTGGTGTCTTTTTATGTGGATTTGTTCAGTGGGATTGTGTTGATTGTGTTGGATTTTTGGAATGGGTTTTGATGGGGTTTGCTATAGGTGGGATTTGATGAGATTTGCTATGGGATGGTTCTGATGGTTTAGGCTTGCTGTGGGTTTGGGTTTTCTGCCGCTGGTTGTGGGGACCATGGGTTGCTTTTTTTTTTTTTTTTTGGTGGTGTTGATGGTTGGAGAGGGTGGTGTTCTTCAGATTTTCAGTGGTCGTGGTTGGTTGGTTGGTTGGTTCGGTGGTATAGGTTTGTGGTGGAGTGGTGGACGGGTTTGTTGTTTTGGGTTTGTGGTTGGTGGTGTTTATTGATTGTGGCCGTGGGTTTGCCACCGTGGGTCTGGGTTTCACTTGCTATGGGCTTGGGTTTTGCTCACAGTGGTGGGGACTGTGGGTTGCTGCATTTGGTGTTGATTGTGTTGATGGTGGATTGGTGCTATAGTCTATCCTTTTTTTTTTTTTTTTTGGTGTTGATGGTAGATTATGGGTTAGTGGTGGTGGTGGTGTTAGGTGTGTGTAGTGCAGCGGTGGTGGGCTTGTGGTGATGGTGGTTTCAGTAAATTTGTGGTTGTTCTTGAACAAAAAGAATGAGAGAAAAAGAATAAATAATGTGTTTTATTGTAAATGATTGTGATTTTGGGATATATTATTTTATTGTGTAAAAATATTATTTTAATTTGTTGTATTGTAAAATAAAAGTTGAGATTCTGGAGTATTGTAAAATGGTATTGTATAATTGATAAAGTAACTTTTTGAAATGGTAAAGTAGCATTTTGGGGTGTGGATGCTCTAACTATCCCCAATTGGAAACCCCTTTAGCAAACCCTAATTCCTAAATGCCTATATCCATGGTTTTAAAAACCGGATCAAACTGGTCGGTCTGGCCGGTTCAACAAGGAACCGGCCACTAATCTGGTCTGGTTATGATTAAAAACCGGAAAATAACTAAAAATCGGGAATAGTAAAAAATCGAAACTGGAAGTCGGTATAGTTGAGCCGGTTATTGACCGGTTGTGTTGAGACTGAAAACTACACCATTTTTTACCTTTTTCCCAACCTAAAACTACATTGTTTTGGGGAAACCTAACCCTAAAGACTCATATCCTCTCTATTTCTTTCCCTCACAGCCCTCTCTCACACTCTCAACCTCTGTTTTCTCTGAATTTTTTTTCTCTCACTCTTTCTCGCCTTCTCTGTTTGGCTTTGGAATTAGGTGGTCGCCTTTTTCCCTCACACGCCTCTACCTCAGCCTCCTTTCTTTTGGCCTTACGGAATTATTTTGAGCAGATGAATGAGCTTCACAGGACAAGAACTGAAGAACACTTAAGGGCTATTTGGTTTTTTTTTTATCATCACTCATTACTCATTACTCATCACTTACTACTCATCACTTAAAATACCTCAACTTCCCAACCCCACCCGTTTGTCACTTATCACTCAGTGACTTTGTTTCAAAAAAAAAAAAAAAAACCCAAAAAGTCAAACATTGTGGCTGAAATTTCAAAAGTTATGGGTTTAATTACGAAAATGCCATTGAAAACTGTGAGTTTTGGAAACTGAAAACACTTAAAATGTGTTTTCAGTTTCCATAACTCATCACTTAAAAACCAAAGAATTGAGTGATGGAAACAAAAACTGGAAACACAGCTAAACAAGCTTTCTTGGAATGGGTCCCACTTATTTTGAGTTATGGGTGATGGAAACATTAAAACCAAACAGTCCCTTAGTCTTTTCTTATCTTTAGTTCTTGTAAAAGAAACGAAATTTGGGGAAGAAGCTGATCTGTTGTAAAAGAAATGATATTTTGGGAACATGCTAGCTATGGAGTGAGGTTGAACTTTGCTTGGCAGAGTGACAGGTAGAGGAAAATGTGTTAAATGAGGAGAAGAAATGAAGAGTGAATAATTAGATTTGGATTTTGTGTAGAAGCAAGTACTGATTCACTGAATGGGAAAAGGAGAAGAAAGTGGGGGTCGGTGGAGAAAATTTAATGCAAGCAAATATTTAATTGATGATCAAGTACTGATTCACCGAAGAAAGTATACAATATTTCGGTAATACCAACTCAGTATCTGTTTTGGTATTTCCTACCCAATAAATGAGTGACACCTGTTTTAAAAAACCACATCAGGCTACTCTAATAAATGATTAATTTATCTTCCTAATAGTATAGAAGATTGTAATTAATTTATTGAAGTAGTCTAATGTGGTTTTTTGAAACATTTGTCATTTATTTATTGGATAAAAAATATCAAAATACATATTGAGTTAGTATTACTGAAACATGATATACTTTCTCGATTCACTGAATGGGAAAAGAAGAAAAAAGTGGGGGGTGGGTGGAGAAAATTTAACGCCAATGAAGTTAGGTGGGATATTAGTGAAATTATTTAGTTATTTATTCTTTATTATAAATTTGTTTTTAATGGTTTTAATTAAACTTTTATGATATAAATTTTTTAAAGTAAATGTTATTAGTTACTATAAAATTATTATATTATTTTTTAATTATAAAATAATTAATTATTAATTATGACATCATCGGTTTAACTATCCCTTCGACCCGAGTCTTTTCTTTTACGGTTTTTTGTCCGGTTTTTAAATCCATGCCTATATCTATCTTCTCACTTTAGTAGTAATCATTGGCATTGTGCAAAACTCAAATCAACCCAGAAACGCAAGACATGAGTGGGAGTGTGGAATGCTCGGAACTTCCCTCAGAACTGTTACTACCGATCGGCAAAGGCCTCGACACCCGCATCGAAATTCTCCGATTCCGCGGTGTCTGTAAATCATGGTGCTCGGCTATTTCTTGCTCCGACTTCATCCCTCGCTTCCCTCTCAATTTTCCCAACCCTTTCCCTCCGCCACGGCGGAGGCGAAGGAGAAGCCTTGTCTGGCTAGCTCTATTGCATGATGAAGCTGACCATCTTCACCAGCAAACCATATGCCTTCTCCACGAAGCCATTTTCTATCGTCTAACTCCCTCAGCTTCTTCGGATAAGGGATGGTTGATCAAGGTTGAAGATTGCAAAATGCATCTTTTAGACCCACATCGACAAAGGTACGAATCCGAATCCGAATCCGAATCCGAATCCCCCAATATTTTGCCCAACAACTTTGTTTTACTGGACTATGGTACCGTCGAATTAACTAGAGTTCATACCCTTGAAATTCAAAGCCTCATTCCAATTGGGTGTGTTAATAAAGTTGTGATGTTCAACGACTGTCATGTTTTTGTTGTCTATGGTGACGGTAAATTAGGCCACGCAAAATGTGGGGATGAGAGTTTGACCTGTTTAGGTGAAAAGGATATGGAATTCGATGATGTTATTGTGTATGAGGGCCAAGTCTATGTGGTTGATCGATTCGGAATAGTTTCGTGGATCAAAATCAATGATTCGACATTGGATTTGGTTAAATTCTGGAATCCTTGTGGGTCAGATTCTCTGAAGACACAGAAACATTTGGTGGAGTCGGATGGAACAATCTATATTGTTGATAGATACCTTGATAGGGAATGGAGAGGCCGTCATTATTTCTGTGTGGTTGGTTTCAAAGTGTATAAGAAGAATGAATGGGATGAATGGGTTTTGGAGGAAAGCTTGGGTGATCGAGCTTTTATTCTGCGTAGTGATTGTTCGCTTTCTGTTTCAACTAGAGAATTTTTTGGATACGAGGGGAATTGCATTTACTTCACTCAGCAAAATCAAATTCATGTTTTCAAATTAGAGAATGACAGCATCACCAATGCAGATTTGAATGAGGACAAAGTTTACATGCAAACCGCTTTGTAAGGAAATTCCTCCATCCCATTATTTGGCAATTGTTAAAACCATTCCTGTTGTATAAGTTTTAATGAATCTTACTGTTGGAGCGTTTTTCTTCACTTGTATTTTCACTGGAATGGAATCCTATGAACTATCTTGTGGTGTGGTGTGGTGTGTTTGGTTTTATTGTAAAATTCCTTCCTCATATGTTTCCTATAGTAGTTATTGGTGGTTTTGTATGATTACATACTCAGTTCTACATTCCATGTTGAATAGAAGGAAGATTAAAGCACGATTATGAACTATTATTTTGTAGAAAGTCATAATCTTTTACTGAATTGGGTATATATATTGCTAGTAGCCATTGCCTAATTCTTGAACGTCCCACATGTTTCAGTTCTAGGCAACCAGAAAAACTACCCCCCTCAAATATTTTTTGTCACTCTGGTCAAACTATTTTCCATAAGCCTAGTGCTTGTTTTTTCTTTGAAGATTTGTTCAGCAAAGGTGGTAAGGATGATTTTCCTGGTTATGACACGGGGTTGTTTGACTTGGAGGATGGTACTGCTTCTCCATTGTCAGCTTTCCTTGATATTCTAAGATTTTCTAGCCACCCTCAACTTGCTCAAGAATAATACTTGTTCTTTGGGCGGTGGTGTGATGTCAAGTACCTTTCACCAAAATGTGGCCATGGGTCCAAGTTGGAGAATCATCTTCCCGGTTTTGGGGGAAAGACAGTCTATTAATAACCTCTCACAGACCTTGAAATAATGGAAGCTTTGTTCACTAGATATATTTGTTTTTCCTTTTATTTTAATTCTGTTATAGATAGCTTTAAGTTTAATATAATTAAATGCTACATTTTTTTTTATTGCATTTGACAAGTGAGGAAGGGGGTTAAAATCCATATTCTCCTGATAGGGCAAACCAGACAATGCCAGTAAACTAGAAAGCTCTTGATAACCTAAACATGTGTTTTAAAATCATTTCCTTGGATATCCTTATTAGCTGATTCTTTTATTAATTAAATAACATTTTTTTGTAGTTCTAATTAAGTGTCTAACTTACATAATCAAGTATATGCCAATTGTGGTTGAGTTCTACCATGTTGTTTGGCAAGTAAGTGCTTCTTGACATGGTTAGCCAATTATATCTCCTCATGCTGATTATAAATTGCGTGAAAATAGATTTTCAAATTTTTAAAAATATTTTTCAGTTTTGCCCCATTTAATTTTTCAGTTTTGCTTAATTCTTGACTTACAGATTTACTAGTCATGATCAATCAATAAGAATTAAAAGGATTTTAGTTTAGAAAGCTAACCGTGATGGAGAAACCCAAAAAATAAATTGGTGTGTAACAAATCTGTACAGATGTCTGCTCCAACACTCCCTTTTTAGCCCAGCCAAGCTTTCAAGTTAAATGAAAAAAAAAAAAAAAAAAAAAAAATATCCTGGAGTAATTTCAATGGCCTTCCACCACGTAGCAAGAGTCCCACCCAATCACAAAATCTACTTGTCCACGGCAATGCAACCTTTTCTCTAACAAACTTCTTCTTCACAATAGTAGCAATACTCCAACAAAAAACATTGATGAGATTTTCTTCCTTCATAGGCTCGTGGAGTGGAGTAAAGCAAATATCCAAATGAAAAGAAGTTGGATTCAAAAAATAAAATACTTACACGGCTTCACTGAGAAAATGGACTTGCTTCAAAGCTCTGATACCAATGAAGCAAAATTGAAATAGAACTCTTATTCAACTAAATATCTAAAATAGAACTCAAATTGAAATAGAACTCTTATTTAACTAGATATCTGAAATGTATATTCAAATGGAGAGATAAGAGTGAAACAGTGATTGGGTTGTAGTGGGTCTTGCAGGATTTTTGTGTGGTTATCTTATCTAGAGATCTCAAGTGGGATATTTAAAGATCTATAAAAGTTTTCAATGTTCATTTCAGTTCCTACAAATTAGGACATGAACGTTAAAGTCTTTAACGTTTATTCAAACAATTTTATTAATAATAATCATCTTATATACAATATTGTGTAAGGTTTGAGAATTACACACGTGCACATCATGGTCTATTTAATTACACTGTTCAGCAACCATTAGGCCACGCAATCCAACAAAAGCCAAGTCAACCAAGAAACGCAAGACATGAGTGAGAGTGTGGAATGCTCGGAACTTCCCTCGGAACTGTTTCTAAGATTGTCAGCTTTCCTTGATATTCTAAGATTTTCTAGCCACCCTCAACTTGCTCAAGAATAATACTTGTTCTTTGGGCGGTGGTGTGATGTCAAGTATATACCTTCTACCAAAATGTGGCCATGGGTCCAAGTTGGAAAATCGCTTTCCCGTTTTGGGGGTAAGACGGTCTATTAATAACTTCTCACAGACCCTGAAATAATGGAAGCTTTGTTCACTAGATACATTTGTTTTTCCCTTTATTTTATTATGTTATAGATAGCTTTAAGTTTAATATAATTAAATGCACATTTTTTTATTACATTCGACAAGTGAGGAAGGGGGTTAAAATCCATATTCTCTTGATAGGGCGAATCAGACAATGCCAATAAACTAGAAAGCTCATGATAACTTAAACATGTGTTTTAAAATCATTAGCACCCATGAATGAAACTAGGCTCTCCACGTAAATCATAGCTTGTCTTAGCGCGAACCAGTTTGGAAACCCCCCACATTGAAGATTCTTCGAGCCCGTTTGGATAAGGGTGTTTTTGGATCATATCACTTAGTTTCCATAACTGAGTTCTCAAAACACATGGGTCCCACAAAAAATTCTTGTTTGGCTTGATTTTTAACACTTGTTTCCATCACTCAAAAATTTCAAAGTACAGACACTTAACTATCCATATATAGCAGAAGAGCCTCATGTCCTGACGATTTAGAGCCTTAATCAACATTCAAAAAGTATGAGAATGTTGATCTTGCCAAATTAAATCAAATCAAATATGGTCATGGAATCCAAGACTTTGCATTTACTAGTCGTGCTTGCAAGCACATGTCAACCATGAGTGCTCATAATTCAACTCTGACAGAGTGAACCATTTACTGTTATGCTAATGCAAGGATTCAAGGGCTGAAAGTTCTTCCTCGGCTGAAAGGAAAAAGTTATCGACAAAACGTGAAAATGGTATGTCATATGATGAAGACTAAATATATCATGAAAAACCATTGTTCTAAATTTTTAAGTAAAAGTTCAACTGCGCACACAATTTCACAAAAAAACTAGCAATTACTGAGCTTCAAAGCTTTCACAACAAAGTGCTAAGAGACCACAAAACTTATAACAAGGTCAGATACCCTCTTGAAATAACTCTATTTAAATTCAACCTGCATTTACCATGATTTCCATCAATATACATATGAAACTTAATTTGTCATATTACCTAATGGTACTGACCCTCACTGTTCTAAACCAACCAATATCAGTCAGGATCTAACAGAAGATTACTAGAAAATTTCACTTCAATGAATAACTTTGGCAAAACAGAGAGCATATATCATATATGGGAAGTCTAAAAATAAACATTAGGCAAATCAAAATTACCACTACTAGTATGGAGATTGAGAAGAAGAAAAGAAGTTATGTCATGAAAATGGTATTACTATACACTATTTAGGCTGATGAAACAAATAAGAGTAGGATAACCAAGAGGGGTCAACCGTTACATTCTCTACCATAAAAGAATTGACAATCTAAAATGAAGTTAAGTGGGGGAAGTCGGAATTTGGGAATATAAATATATAATAATGACTTTTGAAATTGGAGTAAGAGGATGAAAAGGGTGCCTGCAATAAAAGAAGTTCAAAGTCAAAAGCAAGTAAACGAGAGAGAGAGAGAGAGATGGGAAGCCAGGATGTGGGAGAGAGTTTGTAAAAATGGGAATAGGAATCTAAAAGGTGGTTGCAATTCAAATGTCAAACTTGACCCTGATTTGAGATTGTCTTGGAAATCTGCTAAGGACATTCTGTGTTAAAGAAGTTTAATCATAAGGAAGGTTGTTTTCAACAGGAGAAGAGACATAAACACTACATCACTAACAAGAAGAGGTGGTCTGTAAACACAAGGGGATTTTATTGTCAATTGGGAAACAATTTGAAGTATCAGAGATATAACTGTTGGCTAAAATTTATTTTGCAAAACATTAAGTTCTGTACAGTGATAAGTGTAACTGAACATTATCAACTTCTCTCCAGGTCATCATTGATGACAGTCATATAAGAATAAATTAGGCTCATATATGCAACCATACATACAGATAGACCTAAATTTTTGGCAAAAGAGGAGAGCCCATTTCTGTGGCAACACAAGATCCAGACATCAGATAGGACAAATCTTTGACTTATAAAAAAAAAGAGAGGACAAATCTTTGTCATGATTATACTCATTTCATCTAAATAGGATTTCCTTTTGTAGCACTATTAATCACCACTTCCCAAAGAATTAAAATATTTACGAAATGTTGAGGGGACTAGAATAATTTCATTGCATTGCTGCCATGAAGTACCAATCTACTAACTGCTACAGATAAAAAGCGGCCTTTGCTGTGTGCGAGAAAAACTGTCCAGATTATTGACTCAACTAAGGCTTTCCAGTTTCAAATATAATTCTTCATCTTCTTTTAATTCCTTGGTTTCAACAGAACCACCTAATGTGTTAGCACCGACCTTTAGTCAGTTACAAGCAAAACCAACTTTAATATTTCTCTATTTCTCTAGATCATGTGGTTACTTCAGCTTGAGGTATATTGCAGCTGACATAAAAATTTCAAATTAAACAATTTGTACTCTAAGCCAAATGACTAACTGTGTGAGGCTGACTTGGCCATATAAGCACTGCCTAAGTTTATGTTATTGGTGAGTGATTACAGGAAGGTGGAATGTTTCTTATTTGGAAATCATTGCCAGTCTTATATATATAGAGAGTGGAATCCTTGTTAATATGTTTTCCATATTGATGTGACAGGCACAATTACGCAATTGTTTGGAGCAGGTAAGTAAGAGTGAATGTTCCATGATCATGTTGTGGGCATATGCTTTGGGGTCAGTTTTACTAGCACTTTGGTCAGCCTAATTCTTGTGGCTAGTTGTTTGATCTGTTTCTCTACATAAATTTTGAGATATCGATCTAAGTAGGTTCCTCCAGCCCCCTTTTAGCAGTCGGAGGCTAATGGAATTTTGTATGTGAGTTAAGGCAGGAATTTACAATTGTTCATGATTAAACAAATATCATTCTTTCTTTTATGTTTTTTCAGGCTGTCAACTGTCATTTTCAGCTGGCTGATCATCACAGTTCATTGTTGCATATTAATAAACAGACCTCATTATTCTGGCTCGTGCCAAAAGCGTATGTGGGGAAAATGGGGGACAAGCATGGTCGTCACAACCAGCAAATGTGATCAGATGAGAAGTTGGAAAAAGATAAGATTAGGATCTAATAGAAAATTACCAGGGAATTTCATTTCCAAGAATAACATTGGCAAAACAGAGAGCATATATCATATATGGGAAGTCAAAAAAAGTAAGCATCAGGCAAATCAAAATTACTACTACTAGTGTATGAAAAATGGCCAGTGAAAGATTTTACAAATCTTGAGATAATTTTTTAGGAATAGTTGTTGAACTTGGAGAGGTCAGACTCAGAGCTTTGGGCAATTGACATCTGAGGACGCCTTGGCTTAGTTTAGGAGCAACTAGAATAACTTAACTATAAGTACAGCCTACAGATAACATAATAATACAATGTCAAATAGGAGTAGAATTGGCCAGTATAAAAGTAAATTCCAGAACACAGCGTCTAAGAGGCTGTTTGTGTTTGGGATAGGATTCATTGGAGAAAAAAAAGAACAGAACACCATACTGTAATAATGTTTCAATGCCTCTTGTTAAGGCCTAATGAAGAGGATTGGGGAGAAGAAACAAATTGTGTCATGAAAGAGGAATAATTCTTGGTACAGCGTACAAACCACAAAATTCATCCTTCCTATATACAAAGAACTCCAACTACTGCCCATTAAATGATCTTAACTGTAATGGAACAGCTGTACATGGAAACAAGGTTGAACAGAACACAAACCTGTGGCTTGGCTAGAAGAAGCGTGTCACGTTGAATACTAGAAGGTGGTCTATCCATCAAAATTTGTAAGTAAAAAGCTCAACATCACAGACAATTTCACAAAAACTAGCAATCGCTTAGGTTCAGACAACCCATCCAGGTGCTTTCACAACTAATTGAAATTTTAAGGTCAGATACCCTCTCGAAACGTTCTCTATTTAATTTTATCGACTTATACAAACCACGGTTTCCATCAAAGTATATGAAACTTAATTGGTCACATTACCTAGTGGTAGGACTCCAACGCAAGCTATAGCTGACATGTTATTGCAGAAAAATCTAATAAAACCCTTAACCAGCTCTCGCTCTACATAGATTAATAACCCAACCTCTCCCAAAATTCTATCACAATTCCAAAGCATGACAAATTACAGAGGCTGAAAAGGAAAAGAGAATTGGAATTTAACAAACACATCATCCTTAATAAGATACAATATCATCTGCTCTAAATCACACATAACTTTTTTCTAAATTACCACCGAGGAGAAATTAAAAAAATAAATAAAATCTAAGACATATTTCCACTAGGGAATGAAACTAAGCTCTCCACATAAATCATAGCTGTTGATGGAAACCCTCCACATTGAAGATTCTTCATTTCTTGAGAATCAATATTATACAATACTATTGCCTCATCGCCACCACGCAGAAGAAGCTCTCCATTCTTGGCAAATCCTAGTGGCTCTTTAATTCCTAAGAGGGGTCCTACAACAAGTTGTTTGGTCCAAGAATCCTCGACCCCATATTCACGTATCACCCATATATCAAAGTATTTCTCTGTCATAGTACTTTCATCATTATAAACAATAAAAGCAAGGCAATCATTGAGCACAGCTAAAGTTTTTTCCATAGCCGAAACATCGTCCAGCTCCAGTTACCTTAGTCTTCGAAACACATCATCTGGCAATCTTATTACTCGAAACACTTCATGGCTCATGTCAAAGCATACAATTACCTCAGGATCACAATCCTCCCCAAGTTCGTTTATGTCACCGGTGTCCTTGAAACCCACCCAATGATGAACCCCATTCAAGTATATTGCTTCAAAACGATTAATCGAAGTAATTTTTGAAACATGAATAGCGGTGTTGACTAACTGGGTCCAGGATTCAGTACTTAGTTTGTAAACATGAACAGAATGGTAGACAAACCAAACCACCTTATAGTCATTAGAATTGTGATCATAACCAAATGCACACATGATTGGACAACCAGCTGTGGGATAGGAAACAACCTTAGATTCTTTGGTTGCCGGATTCCATAACACAAAGCCCTCGAAGCTGTCAACGAAGTAACCGCCAACGCAAATTATGCCATTGATGCAGGCAAGCATGTTGATCACTCGAATTTTCATGCGCATGATCTCTCGAATGTCCATACTATGTACTCCTTCAGAATCATCATCGTCAGGATGAGGGTGCAGGGACAAGTGTGATTCTGGGCTGCAAGGAATGATAGACTTCTTGAAGAGAAGACTTGGAGTTGTTTGAGATCAACGGTGGCAGTGGTGTTTGGCAATGAAACTAGGGTTTTGGAAAAGAGTGGACCATGACCTTTATACGCACTTGAAACGCATTACCGATTTCACTGGAAGCCTTGAGAGGATGTCTTCCACCAACTCTTCCGGTATCACCATTTTTGATTAATTTTTGAGTATTGTGTTGAGCTTTCTCTATGCTGCCTGAAATTTGAAAGAGCCTTATACACGGGAAATGGGCATTTGCCCTTCATTTACAAACTATGTCCGTTTTGAAACTATTTACAAAATGTTCGGTTTTGAAGCTAGTTCTTGTTTTTAAAATTTAATTTTGCTAAAATTGTGTTCTATGGAAAATTTGATATTCTCAAAATTTAAAAAAAAAAAATTAAATGACAAAATATGTATATAGCTAATGTTGAATTCTACTTGTAACTCGATTTTGTTAAAATCAAAAAATATTTTGCTAAATAGTTTTAAAACATAAATATTTTACTATATAGTTTATAAATTAGAGACAAATGTCTATCTATACATTATGAAACATTTTGACCTTTCTTTGAGCATTCACATCCCTGTTAGTGGATTTTTATGAAACATTTTGACCTTTCTTTCACATCCCTGTTAGTGGATTTTTATTTAGCGCAATTTAGCCTAAAAACTCATTTTTGTTTATTTAGCTAATCCACTATTTACAGATAATTATATAGAAATGAGAAATTGCATCAAACAGTACTCTATTATTATTCTATTTTAATATTATTCTCCCTTCCTTCAAATATATATTTTTTAATCAATTGTTTCAAGAGGGTGAATAAAATAAATTTTTATTTGGTGTATTAAGTGAAGAGTGCTCAATAAATGTATTGAGGACACTATTCATTGTTGAGTTTTTAGGACAAAATATTAGAGCGAACCATACCAAAGGAATTTTAGCCAACGTAATATAAGATTTTTTTTAAAAAAATTATTACACATACTATAGAATTTCAACCTATAGCTTTTAGCCCATGATGATTGTTTTTATCATCAAATTTAAGATATAAATTGATTTTTTATATAGGTAGGTTCAAACCTCAAATATTCTATCTATTCAGCCAATCTAGTGGATTGCCATTCCAATTAATGTCATCATTTGTCCATGAGAAACTTGACCCTAGGAGTTCTAAATTTCTCTTTGAATACAAACAATTGTTAAAATATTTTATCAAAACAATAGTGGCCACATTTTTTGAAAAAAGAAAATTGTAATGGTTGAGAAGTATTATCTTTTGAACAAAGTTTGGCAATAAACTTGGTTGTAGTTTAAGATTACAACTTCACTAAATATCTTTTTATTGGATGTAAATTTTGACAAATCTACTATTGAATTACATTTTTTTCTTATATTCTCCATACTTGCAAAATTTGTAGGAGATTAAAAATCAATAGTTATGTTATCAATCAAATATTTAAATTTCAAATTTTTATAGTCTAAAATTATGCATAAATTAAAAAATAATTTTATAAATCGAATAATAAATTACGTCCGATTTACATGAAATTTGACATATGTGTTGAGAACATAAAGAGTTTGTAATTCAATGGTTAAATTTTAAAAATATGTAGTCATGTTAATTTTTTTAGTGAGAGTTGTAGCCAAACTTTGTTCTTATTTTTTTAAGTCTTTGATTTTGAATGTGATGGCAAAGACAAGAATGTAAATGATATTAAACAGAGTAAAAAGTTAGCTTTAATCTAGTTTGGAGCTATCTTTCTTCAACCTATTATGTAGCAATTAAAAAGATTATCTATGTATAGTTTTTGTCACATGACTTTTAAAATGAATCATGTAACTTGTTTATATTATAAATATGAATAATCTTATATTATATAAACCACAAGAGTGGATTGGAGGGAATAGCTCTAAAACAGTTCGGAACTAAACTTTGTCATTAAACAAACATTTGTTAAAATATTTCTCAGGTTTAAATTTGAATTTACTATTGAAATTACTTTTTTACCTCAACAATAACAACCAGTAATAACCTGTCATTTAAGATTTGTTGTGAAAATGTTGTGGTCATAGCACTTCTCTATATATTATTATTCCCAAAACATTTTTATGGTGGACACTTGTTATAAAAAATTTATTGTTGAGAAGGCTTTTTTTTTTTTTTTTTTTTTTTAAAGAAGCATTTTATTTATTGGTTGAATAAGAAGCTTAATTTATCCTACACCTTCCTTTTGGATTAACGTGTATGTGGACACTTGTTTTTTTTTTCCCCCTTAAATTTTCTATTGTTGATAAGTTTTTTTTTTTTTTTTTGGAACTTGATGGTAATATACCATTTTATATACCAAACCCCCCAAAACTAAAACTAAAACTAAATTCTGTATTTTATTAGTTATATAGCATTCACACAAGAATATTCAAATTTTATGTCAAATTATGGTAAGAAACTCACTATTCTATATATTTCGATGAATACCGTACCATTGGCAAAACAGAGGTGAGCTATTTTTAATCTAATGTTTTTGGGAGTGCAATGGACAAGGATAATAAAGAAATGAAATATTGGACAGTAACACATCATACTGTAATCATGTTTCAATGCCTCTAATGTTAAGGGGATTGAGAAGAAGAAACAATTTTTTTCATGAAAATGGTATAATGATATTGGTACAGTGTACTAACCACACAATTCATCATGTGATTCCCTTGCCTATAACAAATAACTCCAACTATTGCCCATTAATTTATTTAACTGTAATAAAACAGCAGCAAGTTGGAACAGAACACAAACCTGTGGCTTGGTTAGAAGAAGCAAGTCATGATGAATACTAGAACGTGAAAACTATCCTTCTAAATTTGTAAGCAAAAAGCCCAGCGGCATAGAAAATTTTACAAAAACTAGCAATCACTGAGTTTCAGACAACCCATCCAGGTTCTTTCACAACTAATTGAAATGCAAAGAGACCACAAAACCTATAATAAGGTCAGATACCATCTTGAAACATCCTCTATTTAAATTCATCTACCTACACTAATCATAGATATATGAAACTTAATTTGTCACATTACCCAGTGGTAGGACTAGGGACCTTCACTGTCCTAGTCCTGAAGTGACCAAGTGAATTTCCCAAGAACAAATAGACACCAAAGCAAGCAATAGCTGAGATGTTATTGCAGAATAATCTGCTCAAACCCTTAACCAGCTCTCACTCTACATAGATTAATAATTAATCCTCCCAAATATTCTAGATTGAAGAGGAATAGAGAATTGAAATTTAACAAACATATCATCCATATAAGAAACAATATCATCTTCTCTAAATCACACATAACTTATTTAAAAAGTATTACTAAGGACAAATTATAAAAATAAAAATCTAAGACACATTTGCACTTGTGAATGAAACCAGACACAAATAAAATATATTATCTACACCAAAAAAAAAAAATATATATATATATATATATATATATATATATATATATAAAGTAGATTATCCCAAAGCATTTCTCACCTATCAGTCAACAAAATCCAACATAAACAAACAAAATTAAACAAAAATAATCTTCAACAGAAAAAGTCACCAGCTTTATATAACACACAGTAAAATCTAACACATAATTTGTTGTTTTGCTACTACTTATACCCAAAAAAACACAAGTTCAAAAGAGTTATATCATCACTTACCCAAAACTATACTTGGCCTAAGCTAGAGCTAACGAAGTACACCCTAGCTCGCCGGAGTGGACCCTAGCCCACCGCGAAATAAAATATCTCTATCTTGGTCTCAATCTCAATTTCTCTCTCTCAATCTCGGTCTCACTTCTCACTGCTATTGACCCAGACTTCTCCCTTCTTCCCACAAATTTCTCAATTTAGGGCTACTAATTGTATTTCAATTTTATATGTTTTGATTTCACGTAAGGGGAATGACGTCGTTCCCCTAATCGTTTTCTTTTTTGTAATAACACATTTTTTATTTTTGTTTTAATTACGAAATTTATTAAAAAAAAAAGAGCCAAAACGGCGTCTTTTTGGCTCACTTAACGGAGATGACTAATTGATGTCTAACAGAATACTGAATTGACAATAATTGAAACTTAGAGGATTGAATTGACAAAACTTAAAGTTAGAGGACTAAAATGACAAACATTGAAAGTTAGAGGGCTAGTTTTGAATTTTTGCCTAAAGAATATTAACAAAGGACTTTGAGCCAATATCACACGATTCACATGACATTATATGGTGAACTTATATAATAGCCTGCATGTGGGTATATTGATTTTTTTTTTCAAGTCTTTATTTAATAGTAGAATAAGAAGTCAATTCCCATTGTAAATAAATATCTATATGTGTGTGTGTATATATATATTTTAAAAGGTGACAAGTTGTTACCTATGGGTAAAAAAATGTGATGTTAATGGTGGATTCAATTAGAACAAGTAAATAGTTGGATTTTAAATTTATTAGTTTGATGCATTTCGGATTTTGAGATTTAATCTAAACTTTCTAGTTCGATTTATTTTGGTATTTGAGCCTTAATTTTGATAAAGTTGGACTTGCGATATTAGACTCAAAACTCAATTATGTAAATTGCAATAATTATTGTAAGTCCAAATTATAAATTACATAGTTAAAGTTTGAGATAATTTGATTTTGCCCCTTGAAGTTTCAAAAATTGGAAATGCTCCCATAACGTTAAATATAGTTTAGATTTGCTCTCTTCCATCAATGCACCATTCTAATTGTCCACTAAATGTCATATTGGAACCCGAATGACACCCCCTATATGTAGGATTTGTTTTGATTATTACCCTCTATGTTTAAGGCCATTTTGATTAATTTGGTACTTGTTGAGGGGGAAATTTATGCCTTCGAATAAAATATTGGGAAGCCAAGCCGAAACTCAACTATGGGCTCTTGAGATGGTGCTCAAAGGCTTTCGGTGTGATGACAAGTCTATCCAAGCAAGAAACAAAAGTTGCACTTGACAAAACAGCAACAGAAGCATAGTGAAAAATATTTTACAACACTTAATTAACATGTTAATGGTCTTGTTCTGATAGTTCAAGGGAAATGAATTCTCTAGCGGTAAGGGTGAAGTTATACTTAAGTCCAACAATCAATGAGTAAATAAATTTAGGAAAAAATGTTAAGTCCCAGGGGTTCTTATATGTCTCGGTTAAGAGGAATTTATGGTACTTTCGGCCATCATTACATCAATGTGAGAGAAGAGTTTGATTGTTATAAATACATCATATCCTTCAACAGTAAAATAAAAAGTAAAAATCAAGGGTTCCATAGGAAGGAAAAAAGGAGGATTAATTGGCATGGTGTGAAGGGAGAGAAAGAGATCCTAGCTTAGTGCAGCAAATATTAAACTAAGTTTTTGGTGAATGTGTGTTTGTTGGGCATGAACGAGGTGAAATGCGGGCTGTTTTGAGTGAATGGGGTAGGCTTAATACTGAGATTAAGGCTTTTTGTGAGTAGTGGGCGGTTTGTGGCTAGTTGGGAGACATTTTTTTTGAGCTGTAATTCTGTGAAAGGGAGAAAAAGGAGTATTTGGGATTAGATGAATGTGGGCTGAGGATAATGAGTGGTAAGCTTAAGGAAAAGTTAAAACCACCAGCAAAGTGGCAAACGAATCCAGAGTTTCAGAGGGGCTAGCTGTCCTCCTGTGGGCTGAGGTGTTTATGTTCTTATAATGGAGCTTTTGAGAAGCATTAATTAACAAGAATCCAAAAACGTGGGACTAATCAGAGGTCGTGAATCAAGGTTAATCTTCTTGGGATTTTTGGTTAGAAGTAGGAGATTTACTTTAGGGGCTGCCTTGCTTCTTTGGGTAATGATGGGATTTTAGAGTGTTTTGCATTAAATGCCAGGATTTTTGGGGCTGAGCTTGATTAATAGGATTAAGGCGTGTATCAAGAACGAATCCTAATGCTGCAAACTGATATTCGGTTCCCCAAGAAGTAAGATTCAACACCTCAAGCCAGGTGTCAAACTCTAAGTCCACTCTAAGGGGTTCCGCTGGAGATCCCTTTATGCCCTCTAAACCACATGTTCCCAATATTTCCCTTTTAGGATTCATGGGCTTGGCACATGAATTATGTCTTTGAACGTTTATTAACGTTTATAGCATTAATTCGTTGAGATTTGGGATAATTTGGTTTCAGCTCCCCTTCTGCTGGAGGTGCAGTCTTGGGGAAGGTGATGGAGCTGCATTATCCTTGAGACTTCAGCTGATATGACAACCCTTGGACACTGTTCACGTCAGGTAGAGGGTGGCAGAAAACTTATGGGACAGCCCTCTAGTTCATCCTCAAAGGCTTGGTTCTCTTGTAGGGGTCTCTAGTTGTTCCTTGGTTAGGGATGAACAAGAGCTGGTTGTCCATTCCCAATCCTCTGCCTCTTGCTGGGTTCCTTTGGACTTGGGCTTGTTTACATGGGCTGGTTCCTTTGGGCCGATTTGTGTGCATCCTACAAAATGGACAACAGATGTTGGCCATGAGTTTTCATTCCTCATGGACTTTTGTTAGTACATATTTTGGGGTTTTTTATAGACACTTGCAATAGGCCTTTGATCAATTAGTTGTAATTTTTGAAATAATAGGACAAGTTTCCAAAATGCTTTTGTAAATAACCTTTGCTACAATGAATTCTATATTGTGAACAATGTCCATGGTTTCTAATAATCACATCATAATTTAAATGATGAGCTTGTGGGTTTGAATATTTACCATGAGTGTTGATGTTGTGACACAAATGGTGATCATGTACTTCATGGGTTTATAACATTATATCATAATATTCAAGATATTTCCCAATGGGTTTTTTATAAGGCGATTGTCGTAGCAATATTTAAGCAGCAATTATACCATGATATATCTTTTTTCTTTGCCAAGCATTAATAATCTTGGACTCTTTGATAAGATAGTGCTGATGAAAAATGGGCTTTGGATATTGCCAGTGGGAACTGGGTTTTTGACATTGCCAATGAAGATTGGGCTTTCGATATTGCCAATAGGAACTGAGCTTTTGATATTGCCAATGAAGATTGGGCTTTTGATATTGCCAGTGGGAATTGGGCTTTTGATATTGCCAATGAAAATTGGGCTTTTGATATTGCTAGTGGGGACTGGGCTTTTGATATTGCCACGGGTTCGAATCATGGGTTTTGATCATGGGGTTGAATCCCATTGGACAAGATAGTATTGCCATGAATTTGTATGTGGGCTTTTTCGAATATTTGTTAAGTATAACATTCTTGGGCCTTGGAAAAGATTAGATTTTATCTTACTTACTAAATAATTCAGGCTTTTACGAGAAAATATCAAGTCCCATGGTGTCTTGCATTTGTGGCCTAGTTTTGTGATAGAGGGGAGAAAGGTTGTTGGCTAGTAGTGATAATTAGAAAATATTTAGGTATGCCCAATAATTTGCTTGTGATATTTTGAAAAGAAATAAATAGATGTTATTTAAATAATATTAGGTGTAAAGAAAAGTACCCCAACAGTACTTAATAGGCAATTAGGCACGTTGTATTAATAGAAGGGAACAAATCCAAACAATACCTAATGTTACGGAGGATCAATATTTTCAAATTATAGGAGAGAAAATTAAAATTACCTCGATCATCCCTAACGATAAGTATGGTACATTTAAGCTAAGAAAATTTAAGAGAAGACCATTTTCATCATCGTTTTTTTAATATATAAATTATAGAAATCTCATATCAAACCATTTTTTTAGGAACAAACATTAACTAACGAGAGAATGAGATTCTAACATAAATTACTTACACTTGCAAAATAAAGTCTATCACTATATTATTTATGAGGGTATCTCTCAACTTAAATTAGGAAAATCATTCAGAAAATTTCAATATTTGCAAGATAAGTTTTTGAACTAAGTTTCTCTCCAAACTAGTTTGGAGAGAAACTCTTCAAACTTCTCATATATATATATATATATATATATATATACTTTTTGGATGTGAATTTTGAAAATCTATTCGTTGAATTTCATGTTTCTTATATTTTTAACATGCGTATCAAATTTCATTCAAATTGAATGTTATTTACTATTTGATCAATTAACTTATTTTTATATACAACTTTAAACCACAAAAACTTTAAATTATAACTTTTATTTAATGATATAGCAATTGATCTTTGATTTTCTTGAAATTTTGTAAGCATTAAGGATGTAATAAGAACATGCAATTTAACATTTAGATTTTTAAAATTTACACTCAATATAAAAATATATGATAAGTTTATAGGGTTTCTCTCTCAACTAGTTTGGAGAGAAACTTTGTTCTAAGTTTTTTCAACCTTACAATTGCACAGGTGTGCCCCACCGGTCATGTGAGAGAGGGAGCAATGCTCCCGAGTATGTAACAACTAATGACTTTCCCCAATTGGAAACCCCTTTATCAAACCCCAATTCCTAAAATATCTATACTCACTTTATTCTCCACAAAACACCAAGAAACGCCAGACATGAGTGAGAGTGTGGAATGCTCGGAACTTCCCTCGGAACTGTTAGTACCGATCGGCAAAGGCCTCGACACCCGCATCGACATTCTCCGATTCCGCGGTGTCTGTGAATCATGGCGCTCGGCTATTTCTTGCTCCGACTTCATCCCTCGCTTCCCTCTCAATTTTCCCAACCCTTTCCCTCCGCCACGGCGGAGGCGAAGGCGAAGGCTATTCTGGCTAGCTCTATCGCATGATGAAGCTGACCATCTTCACCAGCAAACCATATGCCTTCTCCACGAAGCCATTTTCTATCGTCTAACTCCCTCAGCTTCTTCGGATAAGGGATGGTTGATCAAGGTTGAAGATTGCAAAATGCATCTTTTAGACCCACATCGACAAAGGTACGAATCCGAATCCGAATCCGAATCCCCCAATATTTTGCCCAACAACTTTGTTTTACTGGACTATGGTACCGTCGAATTAACTAGAGTTCATACCCTTGAAATTCAAAGCCTCATTCCAATTGGGTGTGTTAATAAAGTTGTGATGTTCAACGACTGTCATGTTTTTGTTGTCTATGGTGACGGTAAATTAGGCCACGCAAAATGTGGGGATGAGAGTTTGACCTGTTTAGGTGAAAAGGATATGGAATTCGATGATGTTATTGTGTATGAGGGCCAAGTCTATGTGGTTGATCGATTCGGAATAGTTTCGTGGATCAAAATCAATGATTCGACATTGGATTTGATTAAATTCTGGAATCCTTGTGGGTCAGATTCTCTGAAGACACAGAAGCATTTGGTGGAGTCGGATGGAACAATCTATATAGTTGATAGATACCTTGATAGGGAATGGAGAGGCCGACATTATTTCTGTGTGGTTGGTTTCAAAGTGTATAAGAAGAATGAATGGGATGAATGGGTTTTGGAGGAAAGCTTGGGTGATCGAGCTTTTATTCTGCGTAGTGATTGTTCGCTTTCTGTTTCGACTAGAGAATTTTTTGGATACGAGGGGAATTGCATTTACTTCACTCAGCAAAATCAAATTCATGTTTTCAAATTAGAGAATGACAGCATCACCAATGCAGATTTGAATGAGGACAAAGTTTACTTCCAAACCGCTTTGTAAGGAAATTCCTCCAACCCATTATTTGGCAATTGTTAAAACCATTCATGTTGTATAAGTTTTAATGAATCTTACTGTTGGAGCGTTTTTCTTCGCTTGTATTTCCACTAGAATGGAACCCTATGAACTATCTTGTGGTGTATTTGGTTTTATTGTAAAATTCCTTCCTCATATGTTTCCTATAGTAATTATTGGTGGTTTAGTATGATTGCATACTCTGTTCTATCATCCATGTTGAATAGAAGGAAGATTCACGATTATGAACTATTATTTTGTAGAAAGTCATAATCTTTTACTGAATTGGGTGTATGTATTGCTAGTAGCCATTGCCTAATACTTGAACATCCCACATGTTTCAGTTCTAGACAAGCAGAAAAACTACCCCCCTCAAATATTTTTTGTCACTCTGGTCAAACTATTTTCCACAAAGCCTAGTGCTTGTTTTGTCATTGAAGATTTGTTCAGCAAAGGTGGTAAGGATGATTTTCCTGGTTATGACATGGGGTTGTTTGACTTGGAGGATGGTACTGCTTCTCCATTGTCAGCTTTCCTTGATATTCTAAAATTTTCTAGCCACCCTCAACTTGCTCAAGAATAATACTTGTTCTTTGGGCGGTGGTGTGATGTCAAGTACCTTCTACCAAAATGTGGCTATGGGTCCAAGTTGGAGAATCATCTTCCCCGTTTTGGGGGTAAGACGGGCTATTAATAACCTCTCACAGACCCTGAAATAATGGAAGCTTTGTTCACTAGATACGTTTGTTTTTCCCTTTCTTTTAATTCTGTTATAGATAGCTTTTAGTTTAATATAATTAAATGCACATTTTTTATTGCATTTGACAAGTGAGGAAGGGGGTTAAAATCCATATTCTCCTGATAGGGTGAATCAGACAATGCCAGTAAACTAGAAAGCTCATGATAACCTAAACATGTGTTTAAAAATCATTTCCTTGAATATCCTTATTAGCTAATTCTTTTATTAATTACATCACATTTTTTTGTAGTTCTAGTTGAGTGTCTAACTTACATAATCAAGTATATGCCAATTGTGGTTGAGTTCTACCATGTTGTTTGGCAAGTAAGTGCTTCTTGACATGGTTAGCCAATTATATCTCCTCATGCTAATTATAAATTGCGTGAAAATGGATTTGCAATTTTTTTTAAAATATGTTTTGCATTGGACTATTCAAGGGACTAATTGACAAGGGTCTTCTTTTGTGTGTGAGTGGGTGTTTTTTGTTTGGGGTGGGGGGGTTTCTTTCAGCTGTTTCCATGTAAATGTAGTCTTTAATAACATGTGTTTGCTATTTCTGACTTTATTACAAACATTTTAGCCCTTGATTTTTTTTTATCGGTAAGGAAACACCCACGCGGTGGATATTGAACGAACGACCTCATCCTCACTCTTACAAGAACAGGAGGTATCATTCAAGCTAGAGCTCATTGGCATCCTAAATAAACTTCATCTTCTATTATGTCTCATATACCTTTCTTTAGTTGAGTCAATGTTTTATCCCTGCTAAAAACATATTTATGCCTTGGTTTAGGTGGTAAAGTGAAAAGGTGGGTCATGGGTACAAATCTGAACACTAAAGACATTAGTGTTTTTATTTAATAGAAATTTTTAACAGTTTCAGGTATCTTTGAAGGATTGTTTTTTATTATTATAGATAAAATGGCTCAAAGGTGCTCCACCGCTATCCATTTTCGGCTTCTGCTTGTTCAAAATGTTTGTCAGTAACAAATTCCTCATGGCTAGAAAAGGTCTTTATTTTCTGATATTTATAACAGAAACTGTGCAAGAATTAAAAAGCTCTTCTGATATTTATAACAAATTCCTTCATGGCTAGAAAAGGTCTTTATCTTCTGATATTTATAATAGAAACTGTGCAAGAATTAAAAAGCTCTTTTAATTCTTGCGCTGTATAATTGGCATGCTTGTAGATTGATGTCCCATATTGTTTATTGCATCCCTCTTTAGGATAACATGAAGCTTGTACTGATTATCCATTGAATTATTTTAGCATGTGGCTGTAGACGCTGTGTTTGCTTATTTCGAATGCCTTGTTCTTACTGTTTGACACAGGCAGCCATGTCATGAAGCAAATTGCATTTATTTTATTGAGCAAAATCAAACTCATTTTTTCAAATTATAAAATGGAAGCATTGCTAATTTAGCATAATTTCAAGGATATATAGTTTCCATCCTAGCCTCTCCCAACTTTGTTTTAGGCCTATTCTTCTAATGTTCTACTTGGGAAGGACAGTATGAAATGTTGTGTAACTTCTATGTATTTTCATTAGAATGGAATCCTCGAACTCAGACTACCACTTGGTGTAAATGGTGTGTTTGCTTTTATTGTGATACGCCTTCATAACAGATATTTTAATGATGGCATGTTTTAATCACTTACCAGTTCCTCTTGGTGGTTAATATGATTACATACCCGAAGTTCTGTCGTACATGTTAAATAGAAGGAAGAGTTAAATCTTGCTTAATGGATTACTACTTAGGGTCCGTTTGGATACAGCTGAAAATTGAAAACTGAAATTGAAAACTGAAAAACACTGTAGCAAAATAATTTTTAAATGTGTGAATAGTACCGTGGGACCCATTTTTAATGAAAAAGTTGTTGAAAAGTGAAATTTGTGGGTCCGTGAACAGTGCACGGTGTGCACTGATTGACTGAAAAGAATAAAAAAAAAAAAAACACCAGATGTAGACGCGTTGGGTTTTTAGCCCAATCCAAACGTACTCTTAATATGCATTTGGATTGCGTTTCTCTATGCTGCGTTTGCTTTTTCCTTCTCTCTCTCTCTCTCTCTCTCTTTTTAAAATTTATTTATTGAGACCTGCGTTTCACGTGGGACATGGTACTCTGTGCACGGGACCAACTACCTCTTCGACCAGCAAATATTTTACAGGAATGTGTCATACAAGTGGGTCCCGTGCACTGTTCACGGAACCCACAAACTTCTTTTTTTAGCAACTTTTTCATTAAAAATGAGTCCTACGGTACTATTTACACATTTAAAAATTATTTTGTTATAGTGTTTTCAGTTTTCAGCAAAATAAGCGGTATCCAAATTAGTGTGCATTTGGGTGGAAATGAAAATTATTTCATCATTCAGCTTATTTTTTCTACTATTCATGTATTTCAACTAATTTTTACCTTTATCTACAGTACTTTCAGTAATAATTTTTTTGTTTCAACAAAATAAGCAGTATCCAAACACACCCTAATAATGAACGTTTGGATAGAGCTTAAATGATTTTTCAACTGCGTCCAGCGTTTTTTAGTGGGTTCCGTGTATTGTTCACGGGATCGTAAGTACTTTTTTAAAGCAAAAATAGCTTTAAAACTGAGTCTCACAATACTATTCATACATTTAAAAATTATTTTACTACAGTGTTTTCAATTTTTAATAATAAGCGGTATCCAAATAGACTATTAATAAACAAGTTTATTTTTGGCAAAAATGCAATGTAACTTTACCCAAAAATCATTTTAATCTTGTAAGCGTGAAGTTAGATATTTTAGTTCGATAGATTTGCCAAAAAAATCATTTTAGTGCTTTTAAGTTTGTATTATCAACTCAAACTAAGTATGTGTTTGGAACCACGTTCATGTTTTCATTTTTTTTTTTTTTTACACATTTTTTGCTTTTTGAGACAATTATTACTGTAGCAGCACTGTTCACGCACTATTCATGGGACCCACAGCCACTTTATTCAGAAAAAATATATTAAAAATGAGTCCCACAGTACTATTTACACATTTAAAATTTATTTTACTACAGTATTTTCAGTTTTCAGTTTCAACAAAAATAAATTGTATCCAAACAGACCCTAAAAAGGATTTAGAGTGAAAAAAATGACAACTTGAAATTTAAAGGACTAAAATGACTTTTGGGCAAATTTCGTGGGTGTGCCAACTTTATATATGTGTGTTAGTTTATAACTTATGTGGCCTAACAAAATGTTGATGCGGTATTTGAATTAGACTAAAATATTTTTATTTTAAAAATTATGGACACATGGCATATAAGTATTGGGACATGTGAAAATAATATTATAATAAGATGAAATTAACCTTAGTATGATACAAAACAAAATCCTCAATCATCTGTTAGGGCTTAGAATTTTACTCTAAAGTCCCCACTCACTAGTCACTAGAAACCCCAAATCATCTATACCCCAGTTTGTGCAAGTCATTAACAAGTGACCAACAAACGAAACATGAGTGAGAGAGTGGAGTGGTCGGAACTTCCCGAGTCACTGTTACCAACGATCGGCGAATCCCTCGATACCCGCATCGAAAATCTTCGATTCCGCAGTGTCTGTACATCATGGCGCTCCTCTACCCCTCCCTTTGACTCCATCTCTCCTCGTCGATTCCCTCTCGATCTCTCTATCCCTTTCCCTTTCCCTTCAATAGATTTCGCGGATGAGTACTACTATGACTGTCTCACTCTCTTCAAAAGAAAATGCACTCTCCGCCAAAGCATTCTCTATCGTCTACAAAGGCTACATCCCTCACCTTCTGATAAGGCCTGGTTGATCGAGGTTGAAGGCCGCAAACTGTGTCTTTTCGATCCACATCGACAAAGGTATGAGCTCCCCAACAACTTCAATTTATTGGACTTCCAGCACCTCGAATTAACTAGAGCCTATTCGCTTGAAATGCATCCAGGCCTCTATGATTTTGGCTTTGCTCACAAAGTTGTGATGTACCCCAATTCGCCTTCTATCAAATTAAACGACTCTCACGTTTTTGTCATCCATGAATTTGACTTTGGTCAATACCGTAAATTACGCCACGCAAAATGTGGGGACGAGGATTGGACCACTGTTGGTGAGGACAAAGAAGATTTTGATGATGTTATTGTGTATGAGGGCCGATTCTACGTGGTTGATCGATTTGGAATAGTTTATAGGATCAATGTTTCGTCGTTGGAGTTGCAACTGTTATATCCTCGGATACCTGATGGTGAGTTGGGTACAATGAAGTATTTGGTGGAGTCGGGTGGAGCTCTCTATGTTGTTGATAAGTGCGACAAAGGGAGAGTTCGTTTCAATGTTTATAAGCTGAATGAAGAGCCAGATGGGAGTTTTGTATGGGATTTAATGGAAAGCTTGGGTGATCGAGCTTTTATTTTAGGTCATGATTGTTCGCTTTCTGTTTCGGCTGGAGAGTTTTTCGGATACGAGGGGAATTGCATTTACTTCACTCACCATAATCAAGCTCATGTTTTCAAGCTAGAGGATGACAGCATTGCCAATCTAGATATTTGAAGGTCAGCTATCCACCCTGGACTCTCGCTTGTTCTACTTGGGTACATATTTGTCTTGTGACTATCAATGTTTTAGCTCCTTTGTTGGTATGCCTTGTTGGTTTAAACCATTAATCTTTTAGGAATTATGGTGCTGTTAGTATTTTGGCTTTTATCTATTGGTAGTTCCAAGTTGTTCCCTGTGTGTATGTAGGGATTGTTATTGTCAACTTTATATTCTTTGCCTATGAATGGTTCAGAGACTGAGTAATTTGAGGAGGGAAAGAGACTAGGTATTATTTTACTTGAATCTCTTTTAAAGTTTTTACTCAATTGTGCTGGTCAAACAATTAAGTAGTTAGTACTCTTTACTCCCCCCTCTGCGTGCTCGGCCAACCTCCATGAGACAGTATCTCCTATATCTCTTCATGCTAACTATAAATTGTGTGAAAATGGATATTCATTTATTTATATTTGTTGCATTGGACTACTTAAAGGACTCATGGACAGGGCCTTCTTGTGTGTGTGTGTGTGTGTGTGTTTTTGGGGGGGGGGGGGGGGGGTGAGGTTGTTCTTTCAGCCGTTACCATATGAATTTAGTCTTTAATAAACATGTGTTGGATATTTGACTCTATTTCAAACGTGTTCATTTTAGCCCTTCATTATTTATCAGTGAGGAAACACTCGGTGAATATTGAACCAACGATCTCATCCTCCACCTCCCTCTTACAGGAAGAGGAGGGACTGTTTGAGCTAGAGTCTTCTATTAGTCTCATATACCTTTCTTTAGTTGAGTCATTGCTTAACCCTGGCTTAAAAACCTAGGTTAGTGATATTTCCAAACCTTGGCCCTTGGTTTAGGTGGTAAAGTGAAAAAGGTTTGGAGATCATGGGTACAGTTCTAAAGATCGAAGATGTGTGTGATTTTATTAAATAGACATTATTAACAGTTTCAACGTATCGTTTTTTTTATTACTGCAAATATGTAAATGGCTCAAAATTGCTCCATCCTCTATCCATGTTCAGCTTCTACTAATTCAGAGTGTTTGTTAGTAACAAATTCCTTCATTGCTAGAGAAGGTCTTCATCTTCTGTTAATTATAACTGAAACAGAAAAAGGCTCTTTTAATTCCTGCTCTGTGTAATTGGCATGTTTGTGGATTGATGTCCCATATTGTTTATTGCATCCCTCTTTGGGATAACATGAAGCTTGTACTCATTATCCATAGAATTATTATCATGTGGTCATATTTGTGCTTATTCCAAATGCCTTGCTGTACTTACTATTTGACTCTGGGCCTCTGGCAGCCCAGTCATGGCGTGCTAAGTCAAGGGGAAACCACCAAATTGGATAATATTTTTGTTTTAATGGAAAAGTATTTTGCATATACACTTAAAAGAATTTAGGCAAAAATCGAAAATCCACTCTCTAAGTTTCGCTACTTTTTGTTTCAATCCTTTTAGTTTGCATTCTTTTATTTTAGTCCTCTAAGTTTCAAAACACCCTAATTCAGTCATCCTTTAACTTGTCATCCACTGTTGCCATTATCACTGTTGCCATTATAGTAAACTCACCTGTGGTTTGACCCCTTTTTACCTTGTCTACCCATAGTTTAAAACTTAACACTTTGCCCACCTGTGTTTAGTTTCGTTTGGTCTCTGTTACCGACCTTTGGCTTTTCTGTTAAAAAACAATTTTTACCACCAAAACATAACATAACACGAATCAAAAGGTTAGGGTTTGAATTTTTTGAAAGAGCTTGGGGTAGGAAGTTGAATTTACTGTTTGGAAGAACTCCTTGCCATAGTAGAAAATGGCATAATGGCCCAAATTGATATCTCCAGTGTAACCAAGTTTTCTGAGTTATGAGACTGCTCCACAAAACAAAAGAAAAATAAGTATCGTTCAATACAGAATGCTGTTTTTATCATTTTTTTTGGTGCTTTCTTTTTTTAAATTCCTGTATTTGTTAAGAACAAATTTGATCTTAGTGGTTTTCTCCCTTCACCTAAAATTCAAGACCCTGAGAAGTTCTTGCATTACAAAATCACATCCTAGGAACAACAAATAACAACTACAACTAGGAAACAGGTTATAGAACTTAAAGTGACTCTCTACCTTAGAGCATTCACATTAAGAATTCTAAATGCTATAAATACTAAATTTTAACGTCAAGTTTGTAAAAAGCACGCTCCGTCAAGAATGTTAAATCCTATTAATTTTGACATCTAGCTACAGTGGGCTGCTATCTCTAGCAGCACATAGCAGCCCACTGTAGCAAGATGTTAAAAAAAAAAAAATTGTTTAATAAAACACGTGTGTTCCCTTTTCAGCTTCCCTCTCACATGCTCCACCTTTCTGCCTTTTCATGCCTATCTCCTCTTGTTTTCCCTCATTTTTTTTTTTTTTTTTTTTTCTGGTTCTCTTTCTCCCACGCCTACGCCTCTGCCTCCTCTCTCTTTTTTTTTCTTTGTTCTCCCTCAACCCAAGTCGCGCTTCCCTTCCCTCAACCCATGCTGCCAAACCCATCTCTGCTTCACTATTCCCTCTGACCGAACCCACCATCACAAACACAGCCTCTTCTCTTCTTCCTCTAAGTGAATCCATAACAAACCCAAGCATTCTCTCTGCTGACCAAACCCACTCTTCTCTCCCTAACCGAACCCAAAAACCTAGTCTTGAAACCCATATTCTCATCTCAAAACCGAAGATTCAAGGGAGGGGATTAGGCTTCCATTTGGGTCAGACTGAAGCTCCATTGTATAAACAATGGGTTATTAGGTTTTGGTTTGGGTTAGGGATTTTGTGGGTCTTGTATTGCTGTCACAAGTTTGTCACAAGTTCATTACCGATTGGGGCAAAACTTCTAGCCGATTCAACTCCAAAACAGTTTAGTTATATCTGTCAATCTTTCTATGATTTTAGTCTGAATCTTTTATGGAGCTTTGAAATGGTATTGTAATTCAGCATTTCAATCTAGTTGTAATCTGTTCATTATATGATGTTTTTGTTCTTGTTCTTGTTATAGTTCATTGACTGTTATCACAAAACTGGATGATGTATCTGGGTTCAGAAAGCAATTTTTGGTTAGGCTATTCCTAATGATGGCTCATTTGTCATTCCTTATGTAGGTATCTTCCTCTGAGGCTTCAAAACAAGTTGCTGCTTTCTACATACTCCTGAATTGTTGCTGTTATTTTTCCAAGCTCTTTCATCTGTCTTTTTTCCGAAGTTTATTAGATTCTTGTATTGTAGCAAATTGACCCACGTGGACTTGAAAGTTCGCATTACATCTCCAACATCGAGGTGTGAAAATCAGCTTTTTAAACTTGTGTATTTTTATTATGGAGTGACCGTTTTGTTTACTTTTTGAAATTTTAATTTGGAGGACCACAATTGAACCAACATCAAATTTCAAGGACGACAAATTCACCCACACCCACAGCAACAACCCCCCCCCCCCCCCCCCCCCCCCCCCCTTCTCTCCCTCCCCACCTCTTTTTTGCTTAACAGTTTCCTAAGTATTTAACTTTGAACTTTGTTGATGTTGGTTTTGGAGCATGCATTTGCAGACTGACTGGCGTGTCTTTATTTTCTTAACCAAAAGAAGACCATAGTACTTGGTCAATGACATAATATTTTTGTCTTGTTTACTATTTTGTCCTGTGAACTTAATGGGGTCTGCCACATTCATTTGTAATTTTGTATCTATCTTATTGAGGGACCAAAATGCTTTCAGGACTCCTTGCTGCTATATTTCTCATGGCACCCTTTAGGGCCTTTATGCATTACTCAGACAGTATGCGCATGTTTTGCTTTTGTCTCTCTTTCAGAATGTGAAAACTTGGTTTTGCCTATGTATTATTAGTCAAAATTTATTTGTAAGAAACAGAAATTATCTTTCAAGTTATTAAGTGCTTTTTGAGAATTTGTGTTTGGATTTTGTTATCATGGGCTGCACTTTAAGCTTGTGCAAAAGTCTTAAACAAAGAATGAAAATAAAAATAAAAATAGATGCACTGGAATTCTGATGGATTACTTAATGCCACATGCACTAGAATTTTATTTCCTTTTATTTGTTTGCTAAGACAACTAAGGAAAATTTTAGGTTTTCATTGTTCATGTACTGCAAGTACATGGTTACATTTTTCGAAGTGGGTTTTTGGCCATTACTTCAGTTCAGAATTCTTTGCTGAGTTTGTATGCAGATTCTGACATGAAGAATGCACAGAAAATGTTTGATGAAATGTGTGAAAAAGATGTGTATCTCTTGGAGTGTGATAATTAGTGGTTATGTGCAAAATTAGGAAGCTCAGGTTGGTTTGCAGGTGTTCAGGGAGATGGTTTTTGAGGTTGGCATTGAGCCAGATGGTATAACTATGGCGAGTCTCGTTAAAGCATGTGCTAGTTTAGGGGACTTGAATATAGGAAGAATGGTTCACAGGTTAGTGATCAGTAGAGGTTTTGGATAACAGCATCACCATTGCAGATTTGAATGAGGACAAAGTTTACATCCAAACTGCTTTGTAAGTAAATTCCTCCAACCCATTATTTGGCAATTGTTAAAACCATTCATGTTGTATAAGTTTTAATGAATCTTACTGTTGGAATGTTTTTCTTCACTTGTATTTTCACTAGAATGGAACCCTATGAACTATATTGTGGTGTGGTGTGTTTGGTTTTATTGTAAAATTCCTTCCTCATATGTTTCCTATAGTAGTTATTGGTGGTTTAGTATGATTACATACTCAGTTATATCATCCATGTTGAATAGAAGGAAAATTAAAGCATGATTATGAACTATTATTTTGTAGAAAGTCATAATCTTTTACTGAATTGGGTGTATGTATTGCTAGTAGCCATTGCCTAATACTTGAACATCCCACATGTTTCAGTTCTAGACAACCAGAAAAACTACCCCCCTCAAATATTTTTTGTCACTCTGGTCAAACTATTTTCCATAAAGCCTAGTGCTTGTTTTGTCATTGAAGATTTGTTCAGCAAAGGTGGTAAGGATGATTTTCCTGGTTATGACATGGGGTTGTTTGACTTGGAAGATGGTACTGCTTCTCCATTTTCAGCTTTCCTTGATATTCTAAGATTTTCTAGCCACCCTCAACTTGCTCAAGAATAATACTTGTTCTTTGGGCGGTGGGGTGATGTCAAGTACCTTCTACCAAAATGTGGCCATGGGTCCAAGTTGGAGAATCATCTTCCCCGTTTTGGGGGAAAGACGGTCTATTAATAACTTCTCATAGACCCTAAAATAATGGAAGCTTTGTTCACTTGATTAAATATTTTAATTCTGTTATAGATAGCTTTAAGTTTAACATAATTAAATGCACATTTTTTATTGCATTTGACAAGTGAGGAAGGGGGTTAAAATCCATATTCTCCTGATAGGGTGAATCAGACAATGCTAGTAAACTAGAAAGCTCATGATAACTTAAACATGTGTTTAAAAATCATTTCCTTGGATATCCTTATTAGTTGATTCTTTTATTAATTACATCACATTTTTTTGTAGTTCTATTTAAGTGTCTAACTTACATAATCAAGTATATGCCAATTGTGGTTGAGTTCTACCATGTTGTTTGGGAAGTAAGTGCTTCTTGACATGGTTAGCCAATTATATCTCCTCATGCTAATTATAAATTGCGTGAAAATGGATTTGCAATTTTTTTTTTTTAAATATTTTTTGCATTGGACTATGCAAGGGACTAATTGACAAGGGTCTTCTTTTGTGTGTGAGTGGGTGTTTTTTTTTTTTTTTGGGGGGTGGGGTGGGGGTGGTTGGGGGGGTTTCTTTCAGCTGTTTCCATGTAAATGTAGTCTTTAATAACATGTGTTTGCTATTTCTGACTTTATTACAAACATTTTAGCCCTTGATTTTTTTTATTATTTATTTATTTATTTATTTTTATCGGTAAGGAAACACCCACCCGGTGGATATTGAACCAACAGCCTCATCCTCAACCTTCCTCTTACAAGAACAGGAGGTATCATTCAAGCTAGAGCTCATTGGCAGCCTAAATAAACTTCATCTTCTATTATGTCTCATATACCTTTCTTTAGTTGAGTCAATGTTTTATCCCTGCTAAAAACCTAGGTTAGTGATATTTATGCCTTGGTTTAGGTGGTAAAGTGAAAAGGTGGGTCATGGGTACAAATCTGAACACTGAAGTCATTAGTGTTTTTATTTAATAGAAATTTTTAGCAGTTTCAGGTATCTTTGAAGGATTGTTTTTTATTATTATAGATAATGAAATGGCTCAAAGGTGCTCCACTGCTATCCATTTTCAGCTTCTGCTTGTTCAAAATGTTTGTCAGTAACAAATTCCTCATGGCTAGAAAAGGTCTTTATTTTCTGATATTTATAACAGAAACTGTGCAAGAATTAAAAAGCTCTTCTGATATTTATAACAAATTCCTTCATGGCTAGAAAAGGTCTTTATCTTCTGATATTTATAACAGAAACTGTGCAAGAATTAAAAAGCTCTTTTAATTCTTGCACTGTATAATTGGCATGCTTGTAGATTGATGTCCCATATTGTTTAGTGCATCCCGCTTTAGGATAACATGAAGCTTGTACTGATTATCCATTGAATTATTTTAGCATGTGGCTGTAGCTTCCGTGTGTTTGCTTATTTGGAATGCCTTGTTCTTACTGTTTGACACAGGCAGCCATGTCATGAAGCAAATTGCATTTACTTTACTGAGCAAAATCAAACTCATGTTTTCAAATTATAAAATGGAAGCATTGCCAATTTAGCATAATTTCAAGGATATATAGTTTCCATCCTAGCCTCTCCCAACTTTGTTTTAGGCCTATTCCTCTAATGTTCTACTTGGGAAGGACAGTATGAAATGTTGTGTAACTTCTATGTATTTTCATTAGAATGGAATCCTCGAACTCAAGACATCCGTTGGTGTAAATGGTGTGTTTGCTTTTATTGTAATATGCCTTCATAACAGATATTTTAATGATGGCATCTTATAATCACTTAACAGTTCCTCTCGATGGTTAATATGATTACATACCCGAAGTTCTGTCGTACATGTTAAATACAAGGAAGAATTAAATCTTGCTTAATGGATTTCTACTTAATGAACAAGTTTATTTTTGGCAAAAATGCAATGTAACTTCACCCAAAAATCATTTTAATCATATAAGTGTGAAGTCAGATATTTTAGTTCGATAAATTTGCCAAAAAATCATTTTAGTGCTTTTAAGTTTGAATTATCAATTCAAACTAAAAAGGATTTAGAGTGAATAAAATGATCAACTTCAAATTTAAAGGACTAAAATGACTTTTGGGCAAATTTAGTAGGTGTCAACTTTATATATGTGTGTGTGAGAGAGAGAGAGAGTTTATAACAAAAATCAACAAGTGACCAACAAACGAAACATGAGTGAGAGAGTGGAGTGGTCGGAACTTCCCGAGTTACTGTTAGCAAAGATCGGCGAATGCCTCGATACCCGCATCGACAATCTTCGATTCCGCAGTGTCTGTACATCATGGCGCTCCTCTACCCCTCCCTTTGACTCCATCTATCATCGTCGATTCCCTCTCGATCTCCCTAACCCTTTCCCTTTCCCTTTCACTAAGCCAATGTCAGATTCCGTGGATGCGTACTACGAAGACTGTCTCACTCTCTTCAAAAGAAAATGCACTCTCCGCCAAAGCATTCTCTATCGTCTACAAAGGCTACATCCCTCACCTTCTGATAAGGCCTGGTTGATCGAGGTTGAAGGCCGCAAACTGTGTCTTTTCGATCCACATCGAGAAAGGTATGAGTTCCCCAACAACTTCAATTTATTGGACTTCCAGCACCTCGAATTAACTAGAGCCTATTCGCTTGAAATGGATCCAGACCTCTATGATTTTGTCTTTGTTCACAAAGTTGTGATGTACCCCAATTCGCCTTCTATCAAATTAAACGACTCTCACGTTTTTGTCGTCTATGAATTTGACTTTGGTCAATACCGTAAATTACGCCACGCAAAATGTGGGGACGAGAGTTGGACCTCTGTTGGTGAGGACAAAGAAGATTTTAATGATGTTATTGTGTATGAGGGCCGATTCTATGTGGTTGATCGATTTGGAATAGTTTATAGGATCAATGTTTCGTCGTTGGAGTTGCAACAGTTATATCCTCGGATATCTGATGGTGAGTTGGGTACATATAAGTATTTGGTGGAGTCGGCTGGATCACTCTATGTTGTTGATGAGTACATCATAGGGGGAGTTCGTTTCAAAGTTTATAAGCTGAATGAAGAGTCAGATGGGAGTTTTGTATGGGATTTAATGGAAAGCTTGGGTGATCGAGCTTTTATTTTAGGTCATGATTGTTCGCTTTCTGTTTCGGCTGGAGAGTTTTTCGGATACGAGGGGAATTGCATTTACTTCACTCACCATAATCAAGCTCATGTTTTCAAGTTAGAGGATGACAGCGTTGCCAATCTAGATATTTGAAGGACAGCAATCCACCCTGGACTCTCGCTTGTTCTACTTGGGTACATATTTATCTTGTGACTATCAATGTTTTAGCTCCTTTGTTGTTATGCGTCATTGTTTTTGTTGGTTTAAACCATTAATCTTTCAGGAATTATGGTGCTGTTAGTATTTTGGCTTTTATCTATTGGTAGTTCCAAGTTGTTCCCTGTGTGTATGTAGGGATTGTTATTGTCAACTTTATATTCTTTGCCTATGAATGGTTCAGAGACCGAGTAATTTGAGGAGGGAAAGAGACTAGGTAGTATATTACTTGAATCTCTTTTAAAGTTTTTACTCAATTGTACTGGTCAGACAATTAAGTAGTTAGTACTCTGTACTTCCCCTTCTACGCCCTTAGCTGAAGTCAAGCTAAACTCCATGAGACAGTATCTCCTATATCTCTTCATGCTAACTATAAATTGTGTGAAAATGGATTTCATTTGTTTATATTTGTTGCATTGGACTACTTAAGGGACTCATGGACAGGGTCTTCTTTTGTGTGTGTGTGTGTGTGTGGGGGGGGGGGGGGGGGGGTGGGGGTTGTTGTGGTGGTGGTTCTTTCAGCCGTTACGATATGAATTCAGTCTTTAATAACGTGTGTTGGATATTTGACTCTATTTCAAACGTGTTCATTTTAGCCCTTCATTATTTATCAGTGAGGAAACACTCGGTGGATATTGAACCAACCATCTCATCCTCCATCTTCCTCTTACAAGAAGAGGAGGTACTGTTCAAGCTAGAGCTGATTGGCAGCCTTAATAAACATCGTCTTCTATTAGTCTCATATACCTTTCTTTAGTTGAGTCATTGCTTAACCCTGGCTTAAAAACCTAGGTTAGTGATATTTCCAAACCTTGGCTCTTGGTTTAGGTGGTAAAGTGAAAAAGGTTGGAGATCATGGGTACACAGTTCTAAAGATCGAAGACGTGTGTGATTTTATTAAATAGATATTATTAACAGTTTCAACGTATTGTTTTTTTATTATTGCAAATATTTAAATGGCTCAAAGTTGCTCCATCCTCTATCCATGTGCTTCAGCTTTTACTAGTTCAGAGTGTTTGTTAGTAACAAATTCCTTCATGGCCAGAAAAGGTCTTCATCTTCTGTTAATTATAACTGAAACAGAAAAAGGCTCTTTTAAAATTCCTGCTCTATGTAATTGGCATGTTTGTAGATTGATGTCCCATATTGTTTATTGCATCCCTCTTTGGGATAACATGAAGCTTGTACTAATTATCCATTGAATTATTAGCATGTGGTCGTATCGTATGTGTGCTTATTCCAAATGCCTTGCTGTACTTACTATTTGACTCTGGGCCTCTGGCAGCCCAGTCATGGCGTATTAAATCAAGGGGAAACCACGAAATTGGATAATATTTTTGTTTTAATGGAAAAGTATTTTGTATATACACTTTAAAAGAATTTAGGCAAAACTCGAAAATCCACTCTTTATGTTTCACTACTTTTCGTTTCAATCCTTTAAGTTTGCATTCTTTTATTTTAGTCCTCTAAGTTTCAAAACACCCTAATTCAGTCCTCCTTTAACTTGCCATCTACTGTTGCCATTATAACTGTTGCCATTATAGTAAACACACTTGTAGTTTGACCCGTTTTTACTTTGTCTACTCGTAGTTTAAAATTTAACACTTTGCCTGCCTGGTTTAGCTCCGTTTGGTCTGTGTTACCCACCTTTGGCTTTTCTGTTAAAAAACAATATTTACCACCAAAACATAACATAACACGAATCAAAAGGTTAAGGTTTGAATTTTTTGAAAGAGCTTGGGATGGGAAGTTAAATTCACTGTTTGGAAGATCTCCTTGCCATAGTAGAAAATGGCATAATGACCCAAATTGATATCTCTAGTGTAACCAAGTTTTTTGAGTTATGAGACTACTCCACAAAACAAAAGAAAAATAAGTATCGTTCAATATAGAATGCTGTTTTTATCATTTTTTTGGTGCTTTTTTTTTTTTTTTTTTTTTTTTTTTTTTAAATTCCTGTATTTCTTAAGAACAAATTTGATCTTAGTGGTTTTCTCCCTTCACCTAAAATTAAAGACCCTGAGAAGTTCTTGCATTACAAAATCACAACCTAGGAACAACAAATAACAACTACAACTAGGAAACAGGTTACAGAACTTGACTCTCTACCTTAGTTACAGCTAAGAACTATAGCAAGGTAAATAGAACTTGCAGAATAGAACCTTCAATCTCAATTCTCAACTCTTATATTAGCTATAGAGCAGGGAGGGCTTGCTGCATTGACTGTTGATGTATCCATCAATCAATTAATATATATATATATATATATATATATATATATATATATATAATAGAGACCTCACGTGGAAATGCAGTAAACCTTTTTCATTAAGTTTTTAAACTATTATCCAATAATTTATAGTAACTTATTTTTACTATTAGTTATTGATATGGGCTGAGATTGACAATTAGACCAAACAAATATAATTCTCTAAAAACAAATGACTACCTTCTCAAAATAGACAAAAAGCCCAAGCCCAGCCATTATGATTTATGATCCAATGCTGAACTCTCCATCCATGTGTAACTCAAAACCTACAAGGTCTAACCCATCCCCATAGTTGTGTACATCAAAGGTTAAACCTCTGTGTCTGTCGTTTATTCTCAAAAAAGGTTAAAGTTCTGTGCAACTAAATTTTGTATTATTAAGTGGATTATAAATATTTAAGATAATAATTAGTATCTAGAGTATAGACTATAGAGTGATTTATCTTTATTTATTTATTTATTTTTTGTATGATACTTTACTTTTAAGAAATAAAGTACTGGGTAAAAAAAAAAAATTTCATTTTTTTTTTTTTGTAAATTTTATATTATTAAGTGGATTATAAATATTTAAGATAGTAATTAGTATTTAGAGTGTGGACTGTGCAGTGATTTATCTTTATCTTTTTTTCTTTTCTTTTGTATAGTACTTTAATTTCAAGAAATTAAGTATTGGGTAATTTTTTTTCACTTTTTTTTTTTTCTTTTGTAAATTTTATATTATTAAGTGGATTATAAATATTTAAGATAGTAATTAGTATCTAGAGTGTGAACTGTGGAGTAATTTATATTTATCTTTTTTTCTTTCTTTTTGTATGATACTTTAATTTCAAAAAATCGAGTACTGGTAAATTTTTTTCAAATTTTTTTTTCTTTTGTAAATTTTATATTATTAAGTGAATTATAAATAATTAAGATAATAATTAGTATTTAGAGGGTGGACTGTAGAGTAATTTTTCTTTTTTCTTTTATTTCTTTTTTCCTTTTCTTTTTCTTTTTGTATGGTACTTTACTTTTAAGAAATAAAATACTGGAAAATTTTTTTTCTTTTGTAAATTTTATATTATTAAGTGGATTATAAATATTTAAGATAGTTATTATTATTTAGAGTGTGGATTGTGGAATGATTTATCTTTATCTTTATCTTTTCTTTTTCTTTTTGTTTGATACTTTACTTTCAAGAAATCAAGTACTGGATACTTTTTTTTTTCTTTTGTAAATTTTATATTATTAATTGGATTATAAATATTTAAGATAATTATTAATATTTAGAGCATGGATTGTGGAATGATTTATTTTTATCTTTCTTTTTCTTTTTCTTTTTGTAGGGTACTTTACTTTCAAGAAATTAAATATTGGGTAAATTTTTTTTTTCACTTTTTTTTGTTAAATTTTATATTATTAAGTGGATTATAAATATTTAAGATACTAATTAGTATTTAGAGTATGAACTGTGGAGTGATTTATCTTTATCTTTTTCTTTTTTTTTTTTCTTTTTGTATGGTATTTTACTTTCAAGAAATCAAGTATTGGGTAAATTTTTTTTTTCTTTTGTAAATTTTATATTATTAAGTAGATTATAAATATTTAAGATAGTAATTAGTTTTTAGAGTGTGGACAGTGGAGTAATTTATCTTTATCTTTTTGTTTTCTTTATCTTTTTGTATAGTACTTTAATTTCAATAAATCAAGTATTAGGTAAAAAAAAAAAATTTCAACTTTTTTTTCTTTTGTAAATCTTTATTATTAAGTGGATGTAGGTATTGTTATTGTCAAATTTATATTCTTTGCCTATGAATGGTTGAGAGACCGAGTAATTTGAGGAGGGAAAGAGACTAGTAGTAGTTTACTTGAATCTCTTTTAAAGTTTTTACTCAATTGTGCTGGTCAGACAATTAAGTAGTTAGTACTCTGTACTCCCCCCTCTGTGTGCTTAGCTGAAGTCAAGCTAACCTCCAAGAGACAGTATCTCCTATATCTCTTCATGGACTATAATTTGTGTGAAAATGGATATGCATTTGGAGAGGTGCTACGTTCACAACATTTTCACAACAAATTATAGGTGATAAGTTGTTATTGGTTCAAATTTGAACCTAACACTAAGATTACTTTTTTGCCCTGACAATAATAACCCGTAATAACCTGCCACTTAGGATTTGTTATAAAAATGTTGTGAAAATATTGTGGACATATAATTTCTCTATGCATTTGTTGCATTGGACTACTTAAGTGACTCATGGACAGGGTCTTCTTTTGTTTGTGTGCGCGCGTGTGTGGATGTGGGGGGGGGGGGGGGGTTCTTTCCGCCATTTCCATATGAATTTAGTCTTTAATTATAACATCTGTTGGATATTTGACTCTATTTCAAACATGTTCATTTTAGACCTTCATTATTTATCAATGAGGAAACACTCGGTGGATATTGAACCAACGATCTCATCCTCCAACTTCTTCTTACAAGAAGAGGAGGTACTGTTCGAGTTAGAGCTGATTGGCTGCCTAAATAAACATCATCTTCTATTAGTCTCATATACCTTTCTTTAGTTGAGCCATTGCTTAACCCTGTCTTAAAAACCTAGGTTAGTGATATTTCCAAGCCTTGGCCCTGGGTTTAGGTGGTAAAGTGAAAAAGGTTGGAGATCATGGGTACAGTTCTAAAGATCGAAAACGTGTGTGATTTTATTAAATAGACATTATTTACAGTTTCAACGTATTGTTTTTAATTATTATTGCAAATATTTAAATGGCTCAAAGTTGCTCCATCCTCTATCCATGTTCAGTTTCTACTAGTTCAGAGTGTTTGTTAGTAACAAATTCCTTCATGGCCAGAAAAGGTCTTCATCTTCTGTTAATTATAACTGAAACAGAAAAAAGATCTTTTAATTCCTGCAATGTGTAATTGGCATGTTTGTAGATTGATGTCCCATATTGTTTATTGCATCCCTCTTTAGGATAACATGAAGCTTGTACTCATTATCCATTGAATTATTAGCATGTGGTTGTGTGTGCGCTTATTCCAAATGCCTTGCTGTACTTACTATTTGACTCTGGGCCTCTGGCAGCCTTGTCATGGCCTCATGGGGTATTAAATAAAGGGGAAGCCACTACATTGGATAATATTTTTGTTTGAATGAAAAACTATTTTGTATATTTGCTTTAAAAGAATTTAGGCAAAACTCCAAATTTCACTCTCTAAGTTTCGTTACTTTTCATTTCAATCATTTAAGTTTCAAAACACCCCACTCCGTTAACTTGCCATCCACTATTGCCATTAAATCCCAAAATGACACCATTTTGACCTTAATTTAATATTTATATTTTATTTTATTGAAAAGTATTTTGTATATACGTTTTAAAAGAATTTAGGCAAAACTCCAAAATTCACACTCTAAGTTTCACTACTTTTCATTTCAATCTTTCAAGTTTCAAACACCTCAATTTAGTCCTCCGTTACTTGCCATTCACTATTGCCATTAAATCCCCAAAACAACGCCATTTTGACCTTAATTTAATATTTATATTAAAAGGTCCAGAAATTAAAAAGAAAAAACAATTCCGTATACTGTAAATAACCAAATACTCGTTGCTTGTACAACCAAATAACCATAATGATATACCTGAAAAGCACTGTGGATGATTATACTGGAATTCTTTCCGAAGGATTTAGCACTTGAATTACCCCTTAGCAGCAACTTGCCATGAAGAAATTCCACATAAGAAAAGAATATTCTACCAAATTGTTAAAAAATGTTCTCCTTAGAACACATTATTACATTGACCCTTCATTTGAAATACCTTATTTGGAACCACCTCCCTTAGTTTTAGTTTTATCATCCTAACCACCATTATTACCACCTTCTTTAACATCGCTACCTAAATCTCTAGTCTTTACCCTGAACCCCTCGAGCTTCAAATGATCTTGCGCAATCTCTCTCTCGATCTTAATCTCCTTCTTTCTCTCAATCTCGGTCTCCTTATCCCTCTTTCTCTCTCAGTTTTCAGGTTATGATAGGGATTTTGGGGTCGGTCTCTTTCTTTGTTGGCCAAAATGTAAAACTCACCTTCTATGTTTCACCATTTTTCATTTCAGTCCTCTAAGTTTGCATTCTATCATTTTAGTCCTTTAAGTTTCAATCCTTCTCAATTCAATCATTCGTTAACATTCCATCCATATCTGTCGTTAACTTGCCCAAAACGACGCTGTTTTGACCATAATTTAATATTTATTTCATAAATTAAAAAAAAGTTAATTAAAAAAAAAACCCAAAAATTAAAATAACCCCACCCACCTCATTTGAAGAACACAAACAGCACACAAAAATCCCTAGCCTAATCGCATAAGTGAGAGACCAAGATGTAGAAAGAGTGAGATAGAGAGATCGAAAGGGAGAGCGAAAGATTGAGAGACTGAGAGGGAAAGCAATAGATAAGAGACCGAAAGGGAGAGCAAGAGATCAAGAGGGAGAAGGAGACTAAGAGACCAAGAGGAAGAAGGAGATCAAGAGGTGTTTCTCAACAGCTTGACTCTAGGGTTTCTCGGTGGTTCTGCTCTGCTCCAAGAGTTTCACTCAGCTCCAGCCAATACACCATTGGGTAAGGGTTTAATTTCTGGGTTTTCTAGGTTTAGTTTCTTCTAGATTTAATTTCTGAGTTTTCTAGTTTTAATTTCTTGGTTTCTGGGTTTAGTTTCGGGATTTTTTAAAAAGTTGTTTAAAAAAATTAAATATTAAATTATGGTCAAAACGGCTAACGGCCAATATGGATGGAATGTTAGCGAATGACTGAATTTTGGAAGATTGACTTAAATGACTCAAATAAAAAGTAGTGAAACTTAGAGAGTTAATTTTGCGTTTTGGCCAAAAATATATTAGTAAGCAGTGAAAGAGTCGACTTTAGAGTGGCAAAATTTATAACTATCATATGTCTCTAAACAGTTGTGAACATACATATATATACATATTATATACCTGCACCCATCTATATATTACTAAAAGCTAAAGCGTGGCATTTATTACTGCTGAGCCCTTGTTGCGCCACCTTATCACTACGTCATTCGCCACATAATTATTATTTATTATTTATTCCTATTTTTTTACAAATATATATATATATATATATATATATATATATATTTATATATATAAATAGATTATTGACTTTACATATTCATCTTTGTCAGTTTTACCATCTATATATATTTCTTTTTTATTTCCAATTTTCCTATAATTTTTTTAACATTCACTTATTTTTTAAATATTTACACTTTCTTCAACCTTTCTTCTTTCCTTACATTTTCATCTCCCTATTACCCTCTACTTTAATATTGCTATTCATTTTTCCCTTCATCTTCCTTTATTTGTCTCTTCTTATCCCTTCCCTCTTACTATAAATTTGTCACTCTTTTCCATTCTTTGCATAGTTTTCTCTCACAAAAAGGTTCTCTCTCTCTCTCTCTCTCTCTCTCTCTCTCTCTCTCTCTCTCTCTCTCTCTCTCAATGTTTCGGTGGATTTTTATTTTTTATTGCATCTCCGCTTTAGGTTGATAAATTTTTGTGTTTTTAAGAACTCTAATTTAGGTTGATACGATTTAGTTTTGTGTTTTAAGTTATTATTATTATTATTTTGCTCTTTGATTGTTAAATTTTATCCAATTACATTATAAAAAATTAAAGATAGTAGATAAAAATAAAATAGTATTCCATTACATAGCATAATTTGGATAATTTAGTGTTTATTATTATATCTTTTAATTTTTCTTTTTTTTCTCTCTTCTATTTTACTCAATATTGAAATTCAACCACATCCTCCTTATCATTAAATTATTTATATTTTTTCTCTTTTTTTAAAAAAAATAAAAAATGTAATATTTTACTTAAATTCAAATAAAAGAAAATTGTGCTCATCAAATTGTACTCATTTTTTTATTTATTTAATACTTACACTTTCTCCAACCTTTCTCCTTCTCTTTACCTTTTCATCTCCCCAAACATTTTACCTTGATATCACTCTTCCTCTTTCCTTTTATCTTCCTTTATTTTCTTTCTTTTTATTATCATCATCTTAGTATAAATTTGTCATTTACTCTTCCATTCTTTACATAATTTTCTCTCACAAAAAAGTGGTTATTTCCCACTCTTTCTCCCTCAATTTTTTGGTGGATTTTTATTTTTATTTTTCTTGCATCTCTATTTTAGCTTGATAAAGTTTTGTATTCTTTAGAACTCTATTTTGGTTTATGGGATTTAGTTTTGTGTTTTAAGGTTTTTTTTTTATTTTTTTTTATTTTTATGACTTTAATTGTTAAATATTATCATATTGCATTATAAATAATTTAAAAATAGTTGTGCGCGCCAAAAATATATTTTACGGGCTCAGCCTATTTTTGGGCTCACAACCTATTTGTATTGTGGGCTTTGGGTTTCCTGCTATGGGTGATTCCTTGCCCAGAGACCTAACTGCACACTCCAGACTATACGAACTCCACTCTTTTTTCCTTTTTAAGTTGCTCTCTCTAATGCTCCTATTATTATCCTTTGCTCTCCTTTCTCTCCAGAATTGCCAACCCCTTCACCTTTCACCCTATCCTCCCTTTTATAGCTGGAGGTAAGTAGAGGTGTTATGATTATTTTCTGATCTCACTTGTGTGGATGGGGGTCCAATTCCATCGCTTCTAAGTGGAGGTACTGTTGGGAACAGTGGTAATGGCATCGGAACTGGTTCTTTCCACCAAAACGCTGTTCGGCAGCGATACTCCCCAAGACAATACTAGGCCAATGAGATCTTGTATCCCTGAGCAATCACACTCCCGACCAAGCTAGAGTTGATTGGGAGGGGCTTGCTTTTGACGTTTAAGATATAATGGCCTCATTAAGGTTTTGGGGCTTAGACCGGGCTTCGAGGTGCGTTCAGATCGAGGTCATCGATCTAATGGGGATAAGGTCAGGCGTTGTAGCTCAAGGCCAAGGCCCAAGACCCAACTGGCCTTGGGCCTTTCTCCATACGGTGCCACAAGGCTAGGGTCCAAGGTCCATTGTGCCCAGGGCCCTACTCCATACAATAGCCCCCCTTGATTCGTGCCTAGCTACCAGGAGCGAATCAAGGACAATTCGAATGGCATTGGTGACCCCCCGGGAAGCCCAATCACCGATTGTTAAATGAATAGAATGGCCATCAATGCTTTCTTAAAAGAAGAGTTGCGCCAGGCTGTCACATTCATCAGTCATTATAACCTGACGGTTCGTGAGCCGTCTGACGGTTCGTGAACCGAGCAGACATGTGTGGGGGTTACCAAAAGAAAATAGAAGGGCTTTTCCTGCTTCCCGCTTCCCTCTTCATTAAATGCTTTTAGCCCTATAAATAGTTTCTCCAGACTTCTCACACCACTCTTTACATCATTTCTTCTTCAATTTTCTCTCTACCGCACATATTTCTTCCGTGCATAAATCCTCCAGTCCAGATCATCATTTCCTAGAGCCCACAGTAAGTCTCCTTTACTCTTTCCTCTTCTTTCAATTTTTCTTCACTCTTAGAGTTTGAGAATGGGTTATTCTCATCTCCTCACTTCTGAAGCAGCTCTGGCTAGTTTTAGAGCAGCCTATGGCGTTCTTAGAGATGTTGATATCGCCTACTGTCACGAGGGCGATATTACTCTCCAGAGGCGCTCTAATTCAAATGTAGCATTTTTTCCTTTGATGGCTATCCTAGATGGTGGAGTTAGGTTTCCCGTGGACCCCCTCATTGTAGGTACCCTTAGATTTTATGGCCTATGCCCCAACCAACTCCCCCCCCCCCCCCCCCCCCCAATTTTTATCGAGTTGTGAGTTCTGTCAGTAGACTAAACCAAATATATGGGTTGCAACTGAACCATCATGACATCAACTTTATGTATAGTTTGTGTGGCAATATTAGGTCCGATTACTATTTGAAAACTAGGGATATGCGGTACGGCATATATCATGCCTTCCCGACTCCAATAGAAACTCGGCGGGAGAATTCGTCCGGGTGAGCGGCAATTGGCTTGCCGATGAGCTCCCCTGCCCACTTTCATCGCGTGATGTTGGTCGGTACCGAGTACTTTTACTTGCTTTAAATTTGATGCTTTTGCTTATTTCACTCTCGCATATACTAATTGGCCTTCTTGTTGATTTGGTGTAGAAGGGAAAAGATTTAGACCGGACCTACGGGTTATGCACGTGAGGGACCTTAATTTTGTACTTAGGTCAGAGATCTTTGTGCACATAGATGGGCAGCTCTGGGCGTCCCACTTGATACTCGGCTACAACCCCATGTATTCTACTTGGTAGCCATTCGGCTAGGCTTTGCCGGTGGATAGCCCCCTATTGTCGTATATCGACGTTCGGCACGCCAATTTTTTTCCTCTCTCCTTAAAAGTCGGTGACGCCCGAGATCTTGGTCCCTGTTTTGTCAGAGCGGGATCTTTAGAGCCCATCAGAGATACTTCAGCAGAGATAATTTCCAGGAACCGTGCTGTTCATTAACCTATAGAAAGACCAGAAGATTAAGCCCCCATTCAAGTAGCCGAACTAGCAGTAGCCGAATTCGTACACTCCTTAGGAGCCGAATCTAACCCCGGCAAGGACGAGATGGTGACTAGACAAACGATGACCATAGGTCGCTTCGTGCCCGACGCTCGGCCAGCCTTACAACAGTAAGAGCCCTAGGGTAGAGAGAAAACTCCTTCTCCTTCTCCCCCTGGCCGCTCTCAGAAAAGACAACGCACAGCCGAGCAACCTTCTGTAGGCTCAGAGGTTGCGCCCTCAAGGACTCCCCCTCGAGTATCTGAAGGAATCACTATTTGGGAGCCAACTGCCCAGGCCGGGACAAACATGGCGTCCTCCTTTTGATCTTAGGCGAGTTGGCAGGCCACCTTCAAGCTCAGCAACAAGCCTCTGCCAGTGTCCGCCAGCATAAGGACATGGGCCCAGGGAGAAGGGAGGCGGGTTGCCCAGAGCTTGGTGCAGGGTCTCCTACTACCCGAGAATGTTCAGTTTTTCTCGGACGGGACCGAGGAATCTCTAGCTAGGTGGTTGCAGTGGCACACCATAGTGGTAACTTTTTATCCCTCTATTTTCCATTTGTTTTGATGCGTGCGCATTCCCTTTGCCTTCATACTTATCATTGTTGCGTTATCAGGCCGCGTAATTGACCCACATTCTTGATAAGAGGCTGAAGGAGCTCTCCGAGGATGCCAAACGGGAGAAGTCCCTCAAGGATATTGCTGTGGCTACCGCGAAGGAGAAGGTAAAAGCTGCCAAGGCTGCGGAAAAGAAGGCTAGAGTGCTGGCAGAAAAGAGGTTAATGGAGATGGAGATGAAGTTGGGGGGGACCAAGCTTATGTTGGCGGAGACGAAGAGCCTGAACCTCACACAAGCTCTGGCGATGAGATTACTGACCTAAAGGCAGCTCTGGAAGCTTGTGAGAACAAATGGTACAATAAAGGTTTTGTAGATATGGAAAACTCTGTGGAGCCTGTCGTTTGCCAAGCTCGAAAGCTTGGATTTGAGGAGGGCTAGTTGGCCGCCCTGCAAGCTATAGGGGTCCCTAAAGACTCTTTATTAAGAAACCCCGACCAGATCCCCTTCCTGGATCCTTATCCCCCCGTCTAGAATTCTTCCAGTGCCATTGATGAAGAAGAGACTCCCAACATGAGGGAGTTGGTGCGGGTAATTGACTCCCATGTGGAGTTAGTTGACCTGGAAGTCACCAGCAACCTCCGTGCTGGCGATCATCCTGACGAGAACGTCCAAATTCAGCCACCTCCATCCGCTTAGCCAACCGAGGACATAATAGAACAGCCAGCCGAGGACGCAGCCCTGCTCCCGACTGCAGATCCTTCAGCTTAATACTTGGAATCAATTTCTGCTTTTTACTTTTCCTTAGTTTAATTAATTTCTTTACTTTTACTTGGTTTGCCTACAATCACCGGGTTGTGGTGACAAAACAATGGTTAACTTTTTACTTATGTTTGCTTTATTTGATTAGTCTTCTGGGTGAGGTGACTGAACATTTATCTTAGCTACATTTATAAATAATTACTGCATTATTACTACTGTGCCATGCCTTTTTTGTTTTTGTTTATTATTATTCTGAGTGTTCGGGTAGCCTAATCAAGGACCGCTTCTGATTGGTGATAAGAATAGGTTATATGGATGCCTTGCCCTTCGTTTGTCTTTTAAAAAGATAGGATATATTCTTTACCTATTCAGTGACTGTGACGGGGCTAAAAAAGGTTTTCTGTGTTTAGAAAAAATTAGCACCAAGCTTTCGTTTACTCAGCTATTATGAAGGAATCGGGTGTAGGCTAGTATACTTGATGAAAATGAATGCCAGGCTTCCGCCTTTAAAGAGACCTAGTATTAGGTTCCCATTTGTTGTATGAAAATGAGCGGGACGGGCTTTCGTCATTAGGAAAATCTATCGTAAGGTTTCTATCTTCCTAGTAATTAAGATTGAACCGAGAAGCAGGTTTCTGTCCTTAGAATAATTTGATATAAGGTTTCCACTTGCTCGGTGATTAGGATTAAACTAAGAAGCAGGTTTCTGAACTTAGAATAATTTGATATAAGATTTCCATCTGCTCGGTGATTAGGATCGAATCGATGAGCAGGTTTCTGTCAAAATAATTTAATGTAAGGTTTCCACCTGCTCGATGATTAAGATTGAACCGAGGAGCAGGTTTCTGTCCTTAGAATAATTTGATATAAGGTCACCACTTGCTTGGTGATTAGGATCGAACCGAGAAGCAGGTTTCTGTCCTTATAATAATTTGATATAAGGTTTCCACTTGCTCGGTGATTAGGATCGAATTGAGAAACAGGTTTCTGTCCTTAGAATAATTTGATGCAAGGTTTCCACCTGCTCGGTGATTAGGATCGAACCGAGAAGCAGGTTTCTGTCCTTAGAATAATTTGATGTAAGGTTTCCACTTGCTCGGTGATTAGGATCGAACCAAGAAGCAGGTTTCTATCCTTAGAATAATTTAATGTAAGGTTTCCACCTGTTCGGTGATTAGGATCGAACTGAGAAGTAGGTTTCTGTCCTTAGAATAATTTGTCTTAGTTCTCTTCGCATTTGTTGGTCGGGGTTAATGAGTTAACAACGATGGAGCTATAAGTACAAATACAACTGCATGAATATACATCACCCTCGTATTACTTAATATTTTATACACACAACATTATACTCAACCCATACTCCTGCACACTGATGGTCAGTGGTAAAACTTTTCAAATTGTGAGCATTCATGGCCGGGGAAGTGGTCTTTCTTCCAAATCTTCCAAATAGTACGCTCCCGCTCCAGCAATGACAATCACTCTATATGGTCCCTCCCAGGTCGGGGCTAACTTTCCTGCATTGACATCTCGGGTGTTCCCTACTACCTTATGAAGTACCAAATCTCCAGCGCTAAACTCCCTTCTCCTCACGTCTCTGTTGTATCTCTGAGCAAGTTTTTGCTGATATTCTACCAGCCTTACGGCCACCAACTCCCGGTGCTCTTCCAACAAGTCCAACTGTCTCACCATTAATTTTGCATTCTTGGCTAGGAAGAATCCTAAATCCCGGGCACTGCACAAATTTATCTCGGCTGGTATGACTGCTTCCGCTCCATATGTTAGAGAAAACGGAGTCTCTCCCGTGGATCTCCTCGAGGTTGTCTGGTATGCCCACAGAATATTGGGCAACTCCTTGGCCCACCTACCCTTAGCTCCCTCCAATATTTTCTTCAACCCGTTCACAATGGCTTTATTGGTGGCCTCAGCTTGGCCATTACTCTGTGGGTATGCCAGGGTAGAATACCTGATCCTGATGCTGAGGCTGCTACAAAACTTACAGAAAGATTTGCTGTCAAATTGCAGCCCATTATCTAATACGAGATATTCTGGTACCCCGAACCTTGTTACTATGTTTCTCCATACAAACTTCTTAACATCCACATCCCGGATATTTGCCAACGCCTCTGCCTCTGCCTCTGCCTCCGCCCACTTGGTGAAATAGTCTACGGCCACTAAAACAAACTTTCAGTTTCCTGTAGCTCGAGGAAATAGACCAACAATATCTAGCCCCCATTGCGCAAAGGGCCAAGAGCTATTAATAGGATTTAAGCTCCCTGTCGGCTGGTGGATCAATGCGGCGTGCTTTTGACATTGCTCACACTCCCGTGCATACTCAGTAGCATCCTTCTGCATCCGCAGCCACCAAAATCCCTGAGTCATTGCTCGATGAGCTAATGAACGTTCCCCCACGTGACTACCGCACACTCCCTCATGTAACTCAGTCAAGAGTTCTTCAATCTTGTTGGGGTGTAAACATTGTAGGTAAGGCCCCTCAAAAGACCTTCGGTACAGCTTACGATCAGCTGATAACCAATACCGAGCAGTTGCCTGGCGTACTTTTTCTGCTTCCTTTTCATCAGCAGGCATTCGATCCTCGGCTAAAAAGTCGATGATCGGATCCATCTAGCATGGTTCAGCTGCTGTCACTAGTGAAACACTTACCCCTGCATTGATACTCGGTTCTGCTACCAACTCCACTTTGATTAATCGAGGAATTTCCTCGGTTAATGATGACGCCAATGTGGCCAAAGAGTCAGCGTGCTAGTTTTGCCCCCTCGCCACCTGAACCACTCTTACACTCAGAAAGCGGTTCATAGTCTGCTTTACCAACCGTAAGTACTCCATCATCCAGGGATCCTCAGCCTTAAAGCTTCCCTGCACCTGATTGACCACCAATCGAGATTCCGAGTAAACCTCTACTTCTTTAGCACCTAGATCTGAAACAACTCTCAATCCGGTAAGCGGGGCCTCATACTCGGCTTCGTTATTAGAAGCCTGAAAGCCTAACCTATGCTCCAATTTTATTCCTTCTGGGGTGATGACTACGATTCCAGCCTCGGCTCCTAATGCACTGGACGTACCGTCCACAAATACCTTCCACGGGATTACCTTTACAGGGCAAACTATCTCCATCCCCCCTCTTGGGGAAAACTCTGCAATGAAATCGGCAAGGACCTGACCCTTCACCAAGCTTATAGGCCTGTACCTAATGTCAAAAGAGCCCAGCCGAGTTCCCCACTTAGCTATTCTTCCCGTGAAATCAGATCTCTTCAACAACGACTGTAGAGGATACTCGGTCAATACGTAGATAGTATGAGCCTGAAAGTAATGGGGTAGCTTCCTCGTAGCGTGAACTAATGCTAATACCAACTTCTCTAGAGGCAAATACATCGTCTCGACATCAACCAAGGTTTTGCTGATATAGTATATTGGCTGTTACACACCTTGATCTCTCAGCAGCACGACACTCATGGCATGTTCGGACACCGTGAGATACATGTATAAGTCCTCTCCAGGCTCTGGGGCTGTTAGTATAAGGGCCCGCATCAAATATTCATTCAAATCTTGAAAAGCCTTTTCACACTCCTTGTTCCATTGGAATCCCTTCCACTTTTTCAAAAGCTGGTAAAATGGACGGTACCGATCGGCAAATTTGGAAATAAACCGGTTAAGGGCAGCTAACATGCCGGTGAGTACTTGAACTTCCTTTGGATTGCTCGGTGTTTTGAGGTGTTTTACTGCTTCAATCTGATTGGGGTTGACATCTATTCCTTGGTTAGTGATCAAATACCCTAAGAACTTGCCAGCCCCCACTCGGAAAGCACACTTATCAACATTGAGGCGCAGCTTGTGCCGACGAAGTACTTCGAACACCTCTTTGAGATCGTCAATATGCTGCGTCTCCTGTTTGCTTTTTACCACCATTTCATCAATGCACACCTCAACTGTGCGCCTAATCTTATCTTTGAACATTCTCGTCATCATCCGTTGATATGTGGCTCTGGCATTCTTTAACTCGAATGGCATCACGGTATAATGGTAGTTAGCATTAGGGGAAATGAATGCCGTCTTCTCCTGATCCTCGGCAGCTAGGGAAATCTGATGATAACCCTGAAAAGCATCCAGAAAGCTCATCCTTAGGTGTCCATAGGTGGCATCTACCAGCTGATCAATCTTCGGTATTGGAAATGGGTCCTTTGGACATGCTCGGTTCAAGTTAATAAAGTCAACACAAACCCTCCATTTGCCATTCTTATTTTTTACCACCACGGTATTCGCAACCACTCTGGAAAGAATATCTCCTTTATAGCCCCAGCTTCCTTTAATCTCTTAACCTCTTGCCTGACAGTTTTGACATGCTCCTTAGCTGATCTCCTCGACTTCTGCTTCTTTGGAGGGTATAACGGGTCCACGTTGAGCTTGTGAATTATGAACTTGGGGTCCACCCCGGGCATCTCATACGGGCTCCAAGTGAACACGTCTACATTTTGCATAAGAAACAGCAGCATCTCCACCCTCTCTTTGTCCTTTACACTTGCTCTTATCAGAAAACTCTTGTCATCATCCGGTAGTATCCTTACTCTTACTAAGTCCTCGGCACTGCTAGCCCCCGCTTCCTCTTGGTGTTCCTGTAATTGCTATAAGGGAGCCTCCTCAGTTGACTCATTTTGTTTGATTCCCCGGTCGTCTGCAGCTACCAAGCACTGTCTAGACATGCAGGGTGGATGGTACTGCTCCTATTGCATGAATCCACAGCCTTTTTAGGATTGCCGTGTACAGAGAAAATGAAGCGACCACTATGAATGATACCATCACCTCCTTACCTTCCATATTCACAAGAAGTGAAATCTGTCCTTTTGGGATCACCATCCGACCATCAAACCCCATCAGAGGCGTATCGTACTTGGAGAGATCTTCATTCTTTAGGCCAAGCCCCCTGAACATGTCTGGATACATCACCTCGGCACCACTCCCCTGATCTATCAATACCCGCTTTACTATAAAACCATTTATCCGGGCTGTAACCACCAAAGCATTGTCGTGTGGTTGAATCATGCCCTCCAGATCATCATCATTGAAGGCAATGGGCTCCTGAGTGTACTTCAACTTCTTCTTAGAGGGCTGTTCACCCGTGCAACTTTCTGCCGGTACCACGGCCAGCACCCCTTTCCTCTTGGACACCTGAGTGCCCCTTGGAGCTGCGTGGATGACTTCTATTACTCCCAGTGGGGGTGGGAGAGGATTCCCACAAGGCCGAGCACCTTGCTTGGCTTCTTGATTCCTAGGGTCTACCACGAACTCTTTCAAATATCCCGCATTCACCAACTACTCTAAATGATCTTTTAACACTCTGCATTGTTTGGTGGTATGCCCCTTATCTCTATGGTAAGTACAATACAAGTTCTGATTTCTCCTCGACGAGTCTCCCCTAATCTTATTTGGCCACCGAAAATATGGCTCATTTTTAATCCGATCCACGATCCTATGCACCGGCTCCTTGAACGTGACATTCTCTTCCTCCACCTGTGCACCCGGCTCCTGAATCCTCAAATCCTTTCGGGGCTTTGACTGAAAACCCCCCTGTTGCGGTTGGATTATGATCGAAGCCTTGCCTTTGTTCTGCTACCGATCATCCTCTAACCTTTTATATTCTTCAATGCGTCTCATCAACTGCCTCATATCCTCAGGTGGTCTCCTCGTCAACGAGTTTCACAATTCGGAATCCCCGGGCAATCCTAACCAAAAAGTACTCACCGCAATTTTTTCATTGCCTTCACCAATCTCATTGTACAGCTCCCAATACTGGTTAGCGTAGCTGCGGAGGGTTTCCCCAGCTCCCATTTTCATTGATAGCAATGCGTTCACGGGCTGTGGAACTCGGCTGCAAGTCATGAATCGGACGCCAAACTCTTGAATCAGCTCAGCAAAACTGTGAATTGAGTCTTTCCTTAATCCATTGAACCACCTCAAGGCGGTAGGCCCAAGACTCGAGGGAAATACCTTACACATTAGTGCATCATTATGAGTATGCAAGGACATCATCTGAATATAATGGCTTACGCGTTCTACCGGGTCAGTTTTCCCATCATAAGAGTTAAACGGTGGCCGCGTAAATCTGCTCGGCATTGGGGCCCGTTCAATGTCATTCGAGAATGTCGATCAAGCAGCTCGGCGTAATGTGCGGCTCATGGCATCCATAACAGCATTTTGGGGTCGTCACTCCTCTGGGGAAACCGAGTTCCGATCTACATATTCTCGTGAACGATCCTGGTGTCGATGGGAACCAGATCGATGGGACCCTGCTTTGTGGCGACCTCCCACACTTGTCGACCCTTCTTCATGTTCCTCATGGTCTCTCCTCTAACGTCTACCTCTTGCTTCCAATTCCAAGTTCCTTACCAACCTACACAAATGCTCCAGCTCCTTGTCCTTCCGTTCAAGCTCCTCATCCCTTCTGTCAAAATGATTGCGCCTCGAAGCACCGGACATTATTCGGTATGTTTGAAACGACCCTTCTTCAAGACCCGATTGCCCTTCCTCCTGCTCATACTCCCTATCTTTGCATCCCTTCTGCCTTCTTTCCCGCCAAGTGGATCCCCGAGAAGACCGCCAAATCTAATGAACAATGCTACCTCTCATTTATCGTCTTTCTTATGCAAATCATCAGTTAGTAAATATATGATAATGGTAAGAAGCGTTACAAATGAGATCACTAAATATATATATATATATATATATATATATATAATTAATTAATTAATTAATTAATTAGCCACCATCATTATGGAGTAATAGTCTATAATTTTACGCATCCAAAAAAGTGGAATATATAGAGTTTTCTTAAAGGTATGTGTAAAGATTCACTATATATATGTGTGTGTGTGTGTATATAAAGGTAAAAAAAATGTATATTTAAGGTTTTTATTAACTTAAAAACTAATGAAAAACCAATAGTTAATAACTAAAATTATAGTATTAGTAAAATATTTAATGAGACTATCCTAAAAAAATTATCACGCGCAACGCGTGGGTATGCGACTAGTTATATATAATACTTATGACTAATCTAGATTTTTTTAAAAATTTTGAATGACACTCATGTGAATGTTAAGTGATATTTTAATGATATAAACCCACAAAAATATAACATATACATTATATTGTGAATATTTGTTAAGGTTTTAATAAACTGCGTTGTAATTTTTTGCATTATCAAAATTCCACTTATAATTCTATGTAATTATTTTTAGTTATTAAATAAACATCAATACAACTTATATTAATTCAGTAAAAGATTAGGACTTTCTACAAAGTAATAGTTCATAAGTAGATCTAAGCAAGATTTAACTCATAATCATGCTTTAATCTTTCTTCTATTCAACATGGACGATAGAACTGTGTATTTAATCATACTAAATGATATCGGATTTGTAAGGGAAAAACCAAATTGATCCGATAGGGGGGGTGAAGGATGGCTGGAATGTAATGTGATATGATGGGTTGAACCAAACACTTAAAAAATAAAAGGATAAATGACTCACTACTCTATAGGATACAAAAACACCACCCAATGAGATACAAAACCAGAACTCGCCACCCAAGAAATCCACCAATGTGATTAGAGTTTAAAAGAATAAATCCATCTTTTGAAGTACAAAGTTTTTTAAAATGAAAATACACTCTAATTTTATTTAATTTCAGCCAAAAGGCTTATATAGAGCTTAGAACAACCCTCTAAGCATAGGAGAAAGAAAATAGTTATTAAAACTTAAACTTAGTCGCGACCAAAGTCAGACATGACTCTTAGGAATTAGAAGCACAATAAAATACTTGTTTGCCTAGGAGAAATCTCTATGTATATAATAATAGGTGAAGCTGAGAGAAACTCAAATTAAAATTCAAAATTAGAATTCCAATTTTGCACCATGAGTCCTAAATTATTTATTCTTAAAGAGTTTTATTCCTTAATTTTAGAATAAAATGTGGGATCACATTATAAATATTCATCCAAGTGAGTTATTAAGTACAAAAATCAAAAAGTCCAGAATAAATAAATCATAAAATAAAAAATGTGCTTTACAATAATTAAAAAAAATGGACAATTTACATTTTATATCTAATAATATCCTTACAATTTTTTTTAAAGAGTTAACAAAATATAAAAATGACTATCAATAGTATTTAATATATATATATATATATATATATATGAATTATATTATGCATCTTATTGTATATCATTAAGTGTATCCATACATATGCATGGAGTTAAAAGCTAGTAAAACATAAAGTCTGATGCATCCTAGAAGACACTAATTACAAACCATTTGAGTTCCTTTTATTAATGATAAAAAAAAAAAAAAAAAAAAGTGTTCAAAATAATGGGCTGCACTACTGGTCTTCAAGGAGAGCATTTGGGTTAGACTTAGCATCAGATTGGCCTTGTTGGAATTCGGACACTCTCGTGTCACTTAAACCACCAAGAGTTTTATTTATTTATTAATTTTTTTTTTTGAGAATAACAATCACCAAAATAACTAATATAGGAAACAAATGAGGAAGGAATTTTACAATAAAACAAAACACACCACACCACAAGATAGATGAGTTCAAAGGGTTCCATTCTAGTGAAAATACAAGTGAAGAAAAACGCTCCAACAATAAGATTAATTAAAATCTATACAACATAAATGGTTTTATCAATTACCAAATAATGGGTTGAAGGAATTTCCTTACAAAGCGATTTGGAGATAAACTTTGTCCTCGTTCAAATCTGCATTGGTGATGCTGTTATTCTCTAATTTGAAAACATGAGTTGATTTTGCTGAGTGAAGTAAATGCAATTCCCATCGTATCCGAAAAATTCTCTAGTTGAAACAGAGAGCGAACAATCACTACGTAAAATAAAAGCTCGATCACCCAAGCTTTCCACCAAAACCCATTCACCCCATTCACTCTTATACACTTTGAAACCAACCACTTCGGCATAACGACGGCCTCTCCATTCCCTATCAAGGTATCTTTCAACAATATAGATTGTTCCACACGACTCCACCAAATGCTTCTGAGTCTTCAGACAACCTGACCCACAAGGATTCCAGAATTTAACCAAATCCAGTGTCGAATCATTGATTTTGATCCACCAACCTATTTCCAATCGATCAAACACATAGACTTGGCCGGTATACTGATCTAACATCTTCATACTACCTAAGATATCATTAAGATGATTGAGCAGAGATTTTGAAAATTCCTATAGACTGGAAGTGACAACTCATGTCCTAAGTAGCTCGGAATTCAATATGTGTGGGGCGCAAGAGAGTTGAGGACTGTAACAAGTCAACAATCATGATATATAAATGAAATTTTTTTGCTCAAGCTGGCTCAATTTTGGTGGCTTGGATAAAAGAAAATCTGCCAAGAGGAAGATCCTTTTGGATAACTAAAATTTCTCCAAAAAAATTGGGGATAAAGGAAACTCCTTAAGCTTAGAGAGTGAACAAGACAGTTAATAAGATCTATAAGGGATGAAAAAAATTATTTTGTAGCTGGATTGGTGGCATGCTGATGATATTCTTTACACTAGGTATGATTACAAAGCATGGTTTTAAAAAGGGGTATGGTTAAAGAACCAGTTTTGGTCGGATTTTCGACTTTACTTGGTTTTTGACCAGTTTTAGGGCTTTCATAGGACCGAATTTGTGCCTAGTTCCTGGTAGGGGTGGCAATTCGTGTTTGCGTGTTGGGTTCGTGTCATGTCGACTAATGAGTATTTGACTATATGGGTTAACACTAACTAGATACGTTTATTAAACGAGTTAAAATTCCTCAACCCTAACACGACCTGTTTATTAAACAGGTCAGTCGTGTCAACCCATTTATCAGATTTTATCAAAGAGAAAAAAAAAACTTTATTATTAACTAAATTAATCTAAATTATGAAAAGCCAAACAAATAAATTTTTTAATATAAAATTCAAAACTAACGAATAAATGCATCACAAATAATCATTTAAAATTAAAACATATCTCAATATCACAAATAATCAATCACAATATGTTAAAGAAAATAAACCACAACAACTAATAAACTTATATACCTAGGGTTTGAAGGGTATATTGGTAAAATGTCATTTAATTAAACGGATTAAACCGGCTCCATGGGTTAGACACTAACACGACCCGTTTAATAAACAGGTTATCGTGTCAACCAAAATATGACACGAACCCGTTAAGCCTCAACTCATAACCTGCTAATTTTATGTTGTGTCGTGTTTGCGAGTCGTGTCAAATTTTGCCACCCCTAATTCCTAGTTGAACTTGTCGGTCTAGTCCGGTCCGGTTTTTAAACTATGTTACAGAGTAGTACATAATGGTGCAAGTGTCTCAAGGCAAAGTTTTGACTTTTGAGGTGGCTCACCACAAAAAGGTGGAACCACTCTAGAATGTGACAAGAACTATTTACTAATCAAAGTCCTGTAAAACAGAAGCATGTAATCCAATGCGAGAGAGAGAGAGAGAGAGATTGATAGTGGTTAGTCACGTACTTGGATTCGTGCATTGAATTGGTTAGTCATGTACTGGGAGTCGTGCATTGAAAGAAGAGATTGTCACTATAGAACAAGTCCAATTAGGTATTGGGGTAAGGGTTCAACTGTAGATTGATATAAGGTACTGGGATTCCTTTACTTGTAACCGCTTGTTGTGATAATAGTGGATTCTCGGGAGTGGTGACCTTAAAATCACCTGGTGAAGTTTTTGCCGTGTAGGTTTTCCTCATTCATAAACAAATCACCGTGTCAATTTATTTTTTGCTGTATATTAACTTAGTTGGTGATTTGTTTGTGCTACCACGCGTATTGCATGTTAATTAACTTAATTAATTCACTTGGCTAATTAATTGGTTAATTTATCACAAGGGGTCAATATATTCTTGGCCTATCAAGTGGTATTAGAGCAGACATACTCTGATTAGGGTTAATCTTTGCTATGTGATCCATTGACCCTTGTTGTCATGGCTATAACCGGCTTAAAAAGATCTTTGTTTTCAAATATATCTTGTTTTTCTAATCTTTATTTGTTTGAGTGCATCAGAAAATGCAAGTCTAAAAGTTATTTGAATTTTGTCATGATGATTATTGGAAAAGATCTTAGCTCGACAAAGAAGAAACTAGACTGTCTCGGAATGAAATTGTGCAGAGGAGTTCGTCTGGGAAGAGTGAAAGTTAAAAGCTTTGTTCATAAATGGTAGATGAGAGAAAACACCATTCCTACTGATATGTCATCTAAGCACGAAGTGTGCTTCATGATGAAGTCCGCATTTAAGGTTATGGACACATGTTTATGGTACCTTGACAACAGTTGTCAAGACACATGATTGGAGACCGATCTCTCTTTAAGGTTTTTGAGTCTAAGAAAGGTGGTAATGTCACTTTTGGTGATGGGAGCAAATCACAAATTAAAGGAAAAGGAACTATCTCACTACCTGGACTGCCAGACATTGCAAATGTGCTATATGTAGAAGGTTTGAGAGTGAACCTGTTGAGCATAAGTCAGATATGTGATCAAGACTTTAAGGTGCTATTCTCAAGGGGAAAATGCCTTGTGTTGAATGAGTTTGGAAAGTAACTCATAAGTGGTGTTCGCACTCTAGACAATTGTTATGGTTTAGTCCCTGATGCTGATATTGTGTGCAATAGTAATTGGTTGCCAAACAAAGATCTATGGCATCAAAGGATGGGACATGCTAGTTACAAACATCTTTCAATTGTATCTAAGCATGAATCAGTTTTAGGGATGCCTAAGCTCTGTAGAGTGAACAATGTGGTGTGTGGATCATGTCAGCTTGGGAAACAAACGAAAGCTAAACATCCGGGCACTCAGACATCCGCTACATCTAGATCGTTGGAGCTACTACATCTGGATCTCATAGGTCCAACCAGAACTGAGTCTCTTGGCGGAAAGAGATACATCATAGTTGTGGTAGATGACTTCACTAGGTACACTTGGGTCATCCTTTTACGATCTAAGTCCGATGCTCCTAAGCACAGTGAAGCCTTGTGCACAAGATTTCATCATCAGCAAACCCAGAAACCATAAACCCAGAACCTACAATCTCTATTTTGATCATCCACTTTGTTAGTGGCCAGATTTGAAACATCACACCAAGTACAATCTCACCCATTCTTTTTAGAATCATCCACTAGCATTAATACTTTTTCTAACCATTGAATCACTGAGTTGCAAGGCCAACAATGATAGGTTTCGTGACTCACTTAGTCGTGACTCACAAGGCCAACAAGCCTGATTTCAACGAGCTTGATTTGGGCTTACCCATTTCATGACTTGTGGTGTGATCGATTGCCATCAGCCAAGACAAGGTGGCACCGTTAGGAGGAGAGATAGATTAAAAGAGCAAGAGAGACTGAATTTGAGAGTGATTTGAGAGGGATAAAATTAAGTTTTTGCTAAGAGACATTTAGGTCATTTTAGGGGTTCTGTGTAAGCTCCAGTCACGTGGCTTGTGCATGATAGTAATTTCTGTCCAACTTAACAACTAAATAAACGGTGGGTGCAAAGTATTACGTAAGTAATAGTTCAGGAGGGTAAGTGTGCATTCCCATAATTTAGGGTGGTAAGTGTAAATTGAGGTATAGTTTAGGGGGTAAAATGTCATTTCCCCAAATTATTATTTTATGAGTAAAATTAGGGATACTACCAATTTTATTGAGTAATGCTACAACCACAAACAATTTTGTAACATTTTTACAAACTATTTATATGACAAATTTTTACTAGTTCTCATTTGAGCCCACCACTAATATGATTTTTTTTAATTACCAATAATTATTCACCACATCAGCAATTTGTAAAAAAAAAAGTTATAAAATAGTTTATGACTTCAGCAATTTTTCAATTTTATTACATAAGGTGATAATAGCTTAATTTTGCATATTGATATCATTATTAGAAAATATACTTATATTTGTGTTAATTCATACATTTTATATTTAATTTTGGAATAATGTTGAATAATTAATTTTTTGCTTAAAATAAATTTTCATGCACAAATATGTCTTTTGTAAAAGAAAAGAATTATTTCTATCAAGATCTAGCAAGAAAGATAGTGGATTTGTGTAAGAAGGCTATGGACCAAATTTTTGCAAGGGCCATAATAAATTTAAATAAGTTCAAACCAATTAAATTTGTGTCCAATGAGTAAGGAATCACACTAAATCCAAGTTCGATTTGGATCAAGATTTTAGCATGCACAAGCGTTACTATTTTAGGCATAATTTTTAACTTAGATATTGAATTGAGATGATTCAAGTTGAGCTGGAAAGAAAACTCATAATTAGACAACTTTGTAGTTTATGAAAAATCCAAATTCTTCAATTTAATGAGACAAAAAAGTCAGTTAAGCAGAAGCCAGAAAATCATGTATATTTTCCAAACATGAATTCTACTTATAATAGGATTTCTTAGCCTATTTAGGTCATATTCAAAGGGTGGCAGCCTTATAGAGAAAATTAGTTTTTTTTTTTTTTTTTCTTCTTCAATTTTAGAGGGTTTTGTGTGTGTGTGTGTGTAGGGGTGTGCAGCCAACTTGCCAACCTGCTAAAACCGACCCAACCTAACCCTACCCGCCGGGTTGGGTCGGTTTTTAGGGCTTGGTGGGTTGGGTTGGGTTACAAATTTTTTTTTGATAGCGGATCGGGTTGGGTTTGGGTCATAAAATTCCAAACCTGATCCGACCCACCCATATATTTAATATATATTTAAAATATATTATATAATTAATAATTTTTTTTTAAATAACCAGCTGTTCCTCTTATCCTATATAAAAGCCAATATTAATGTATAACTAAGTTGGAATATTAGTTCATATATTAATGTATATTTTGTTTATCAATTCAGGTGGCAGGTGTGATATATTTTTTTCTGCTCAATTTAATAATAATAGTAATAAAAAAAAAAATTGTCCAACCTATGGGTTCAACCCGACCCATGTGGGTTGGGTTGGACTTATGTAATGGGTTGGGTGGGGTCAAATTTTTTTTTAACCCACCACGGTGGGTTGGGTCAAAAAATCCCCTTAACCCGACCCAACCCGACCCATGCACACCCTTATGTGTGTGTGTGTGTGTGTGTGTGTGTGTGTGTTAGCTTTCTAGAAGCCTTGTTAGGGTAAGGGGTGAAAAACCACCTTCCATTAGTATGTTCTTAACAATACTTTGATTATTTTAGTGATTCAGTTTTTGTGTTTTTGATTGATTTACCTATCTAGAAAAGTGTATTTTTTCCCTAGTATAATTCTTTGATTTAAAGTAGACTCTGGACACGTTAAACACTTCTGATTTCCCATGAATTAAAACACTAGTTTTGTCTTACCTAAAATCAATTAAATTCATAGAACTAATAGATGTGTTGTGTGGATCCCTAAATCTTAGTGTTTGAAGAAATTTTTATTTCTAAGTTTAATTTTTCCTTATCAACTCATCATAATTTCACTTTAAGACAATCTTGCTAATCAACTCTCTTTCCCTGTGAATTCAACCTTGGAATCACTGAGTTGTTACTTTGAGACAATCTTGCACTTGAGAGCAATATTGAAGTTGTTGCATAAGGTTTACAAACTAACATTTCACCCAATCACATGAAAGTAATTCAAACATTTATGGCAAAAATACATATTTAGTTCCTATATTTTGGTCATATTTTCAATTTGATCCTCAAGTTTTTATTACTTCATTCGGTCCTTATTTTTTTAAATTTGCTATCATTTTGGTCCATGCCATCAGCTTACATACAAAAATGCAATTTCAAAACACTAAAGGAAACTTACTTGAGACCAAGAGGACCAAACTATCCCTTTTAGTGAATTGAGACCAGGAGGACCAAAACACTAAAGGAACCTTACTTATTACTGACTCTAAAGAGTTAGGACATAGAAGAGATTTTGGTGAAAACCAATTATGCTTTGAATTAGTACAGGAAAGAGGTATTTATATAGGATGCTGGGGGTTTGTGATCAGTCTTTAGGCAATGTAGGGGGCATAAGTCAACTTGAGTCGGGAGCAAGACGAGCAAAAAAAAGGAAGAGATTTGGGTGATTTTGGTCTAAGTGTCAATTGGCACTAGTCCAAAACTTCCCTTATTCTTTCCTTTTCGATTCGATTCTCTCCAATTCCTTTTAATGATCTGATTTTCTCCAAATTTTCACCGATTTTTCAAACTTTCTTGGACCTTAAGTTCAGCAAATTAATTCTATTTTTATTTAATTGAATTAACTAATTATTTAATTAATTAATTTTTCCAATTTTGTTAAGAATCCATTAATGCTTTGTCTCCCGAATCAAATTAGGAGCATGTGATTCCACAATAAATTAAATCCACAACCAATAGAATTATGAAACATCATTAAACTTAATCTGGACTAAAAATAGACCAATTAATATTAAAAGTTCATAATCACATATGGTTGAGAGAGTTAATTCATGCAAGTGCATGTTAATTATTAAAATTGTTTTCATGATACTTTTCATTCCAATGGTCCAATGTAAGGTTGAATTTATTCAACCATCTAATTGGCTTTATTCCGTGCCAAATTTGCTTGTATTTCAGCATTTAGTAACCCTGTATTTAGGTGGGCTTGTTGTAAGGGTAGTGAGTGAGATAGAGTGAAGTTTGCTTAAGAGTGTGCAAGAAAACAGAGACTCGCGGCTGGATCTCGCGGGTGACTCGCGGCTGCAAGCCGCCAGACGCAGCACACATGCCAAGCATGCCAGAAGGTGAACAGTCATGCTAGCTGGAGCACTACAGGACAAAACAGGACAACTGGCCATACGGTTATCTCGCGACTGGATCTCGCGACTCAGTCAAGTCGCAAGGCCAAGCCGCGAGCCAGCCCTATTTTGAAAAACCTGACGTTTCACATTCTCCTCTCACCTCAGTATAAATACCCCTTATACCCACAAATGATAGAAAGCTTCCAGAGAGAATTTTGAGAGAGAAACCCTAGAGTAAAACAAGATTGATTCATCTACAATCTTTACATAAGTGTCTCTTCAAATTCCTCAACTCTCTTCCTCTCCGTTGCCAAATCCTTGAGAGGCTCTTTACCAAAACCTTGTTCTCACCATATCCATTACTGTGAGAGGGTTGTTTGGTGTTCTGGGAAGCAGTTAGGAAGGAACCAATCTTCATTGGTTGATGCTACGGTCTAGTAGTGGAATCCGGGAAGCTAGAAAAGAAAAAGGTTCGGCGCAACCTCGTTGGAGCAAGAAGCTTGGAGGGCTTAGGTGCACTGGGTAGATTAGGCTTGGAGGGTCTATTGCTGTCCATGTATCCCAACTACATTTTCTAGTGGATTGTTTACCGCTTGGAGGGCGGCGGAGAGGTTTTACGCCAAGGGCTTCGGTTTCCTCTTCGATAACACATCGCGTGTTGTCTTTGTGTTTGCATCTTCCTTCCCTTTTATCTTTGCCTTTTATTATCTGCTGTGGGTTGTGATTTTAATTTGGCTTAGATAGTTTTGTCCAATTCTACATTATAGCTTATGTTCATTTTCCGCACACTATTTGTTTGACATAAAGCTTGAATTGGTTAATTTGTTAACTGGGGGACTAAACGTTCAAGGGTGTTTTTACACTAATTGAACTTTCACTTTTGACTATCATTTTGATCTTTATGACTTCAAGATTTATATCATGCAATGTAATTAAAAATCAAACGATCAAATGTGATGTGATGATTATATGTAATGGGATGCAGGTGAGATTAAAGGGTGTCTACATGAGTGTGCACACATTTACCACTCAAGTTTATAGTATCATCCTTTGTATCAAGCATCATCGCTGGTATGTTGAGATTCGTTAATCACTGTCATCATCCTTCCAAAGGAATCATAACAGATGAAAATCTCAACACGTTTAAAATCAAGCACAATGTGAGCAATTGCGCACCTGACTTGACTCATTTCCTTTTTAGTCAAGCCAAACCCATGTGAATGGTTGCAGTTGTGTTGGTGTCTCTTAAGAGTGGAGGTTCTACTACTTTTATTTTCCCTCCTAAATTAAGAGTTTTACAATGGATTTGTCACTTATTTTATTTGGAAAATAAGAAAACCAAATCGAAAAGATACATACATATTGATGAATTGAAATTGTACATCTCTTTGATAAATAACCAAATAATTATATGACTTTGGTCATAGATACAATCTAAGTAAAGTACATGGCTTTGATTCCTAATTAAAATCTAGAGATTGGAAAGTACTAAGATAAACTTTAATCCACTAACCCTTGATCTAAGTTTGGAGGCTAGGTTATAAGATGAGAAGGTGTTAGACATCCACTTTGCCTTGTGAAACCAATATTGGAGACGATTTTGGCAGGAATACATTTTGTTTGGTTTTGGGAAAAAATGACTCATTCTCCCATGAATGATGTATTGTGAATATGTAATATTCCATAAAACAAATATTTGAAGAAAAGTTTTCAGATGCCAAAATTTCAGGACCTGCCCATTTACATCTCAAATTTGAATTTGATCTAAAAAAAGCAGCACTTTTGGTCTCTACATTTTGATCCTATTTTCATTTTGGTCCCTACTGTTACCTTATTAACTGGAATTGCATGTGGCAGATGGACTGTACTATTGGCACACTAAAAGCTGATGTGGTCTTGGAAAGCTCGGATTTGTGTTTAAACACAAGAGCTTATTTAGACCCCCAATTAAAAAATACGACTAGATTGCTTTTACTCTTATTTAATCAAAGTGCGAAACAAGAGTAAATGTGCGCAATGAATCGATACTAATCTAGTGCAGAAACATGAACAACAAACAATAAAAGTAAAGCACAAGAGTAAAGGAAGAGAGATGCAAACACAAGATAACACCAAGATGTGTTATCGAAGAGGAAGCCGAAGAACTCGGTAAAAAACCTCTCCGCGACCCTCCAAGTCGAAATCGATTCACTAGAGAATAAAGTTAGAGTACACGAATAACAAAAGACCCTCCAAGCCTAGTCTACCCAATGTACTTGAGCCCTCCAAGCCTAGCCCACTTTCTACACTCTGAATATGTGTGGGTTGTGTTTGGGTATAAATCTCCTCTCAAGGTATGATAATGGGAGAGGGAAGGAGAAGAGGCTACAATGATTTCTCACTAATAATAAGTAGCTCTCTCTCTAAAAGATGAGTGTGTTGTGTTGTAGAAAACCTATCTAGGGTTTTTTCTCTCTGAATGGCCTCTTATACTTTTGTAGGTAATGAGGGTATATATAGTATGGGTGAAGGGTAAGAAAGTCACACTTAAAATCCTCCAGGCAGAACGTTTCGCGAGTATTTTGCAGGAAGGCCTTACCCGCGAGACACTCACAAAATTGACAGCCTAGCACGACTCTTCAGCTATTAGCGTGTGCTTCTTACGTGGCTCTTTCGCGAGTAGGCTTCTTGCGAGACACTCGCAAAATCCATTTGTTCACCCAATACATGCTCGATTCTTCACCAACTTAATACTAAACCCAATACAATAAAATCCCATAAAATACAAGGAACAAAATTAAAGCAATTACAACACTTTTTGTCATGAAATAAAGCTAACATAAAACATAGTTATAAATCACAACTTTACAGCCTTTATAATAGTATTTAAAAAATTCCATGTCAAAATTTTCATTAAAAAAAAGTCCACATCAGATAAAATAATAAAAACACAAAATTCTAAACTTCTGATTTTTTTTTTTAAAAAAAATAATAATTTTTTTATTTACATTATGTTCTTCCCAGTCATCATGAAGAACATGTTCTTCATGTTCTCCCTCAAATAATATGTTTGGTTGCCTAGAAATTAAAAAATCAAGAAAAACTCAATAGGGAACATGTAAAATCAAAGCCCATAGATCTATAAAATACCAAGACCCTCAAAGATTCAAAACCTAAAGAACACAAACACAAACCCAATAATTGATCTCCAGCAAACCCAGAACATCATGTGAACCCAAAAATATCAAACCCTCCACAAATATCAAACCCAAAAAGCAATCTCATAAATTCCAAACCTATAAAAATTCGAAACAAACAAATCCATTGGAGGAAATCTAGCTTCTTGAAAACCAAGGACTTGAGAATCTTGATTTGGGTCTATGGGTGCTTATCGATTCTACCATCTATCTCCATCGCAATCTCCACCATTGAGCTAAGAGATAGAGAGATGTGAGAGAGACCCACCAATCTAAGAGAAAGACCCACCCACCGATATGAGAGATAGAATGTTAGGACATATGTGTTTCACTTGTTAGGAACATATGTCATATTTCATGTAATTAGCTAATCCTTTGACAAAACACACTTTACTTGTAATTGTAAATTCTATTAACAGGAGTCTAAATTTCCCAATAGAGAAGATTTCGAGTTTTCAGTTGAGAGAGAGAGAGAGGGTGTGTGTGTGGGGGGGGGGGGGAAGAGATTTGGTTTTCAACTGAGAGAGAGAGAGAGAGAGAGAGAGAGAGGGAGGGAGACATAGGAAAATAATAATGACGATGGATTTTCAACTAATGTTGTGATTGGTTGCCAAAAATGTTTAAGATAAGTTGTGAAATTTACTACAAATTTTTTTCTCAATCTCTAAAACTGAAAAAGTAAATTTTTTGGGCAACCAAACGGGATATTTAGGGGAAGATCATGAAGAACATGAATAGTCATGTTTTGATGCATGTTTTTCCAAAAAAAAAATAATGAAAAGAAAAAAAACATTTATTTTAATTATTTTATTTTATTTTAATAAAATCATAAATTTTTTTTCTAATATGGCTTTTTTTAATATTTAAAATGTTGACGTGACATTATTTAAATGCTAAATAAAAGTTATTATTATTATTTTAATGGCTACCTAAGCGTTCTGTGTGCCATATATACACTTCATTTGCCACATAGACTATTTTCTATTAATGAGATGACGGTAAAAACCAAAATAAAATGTATTTTTATTTTGGAAACTAAAGGTAGTAAAATAAAATAAAAATGAGGATCAAAATAAAAATAACGTCAAAATATAGAAATCAATGCATTTATGCCAAGAAAATTTGAAAACGCTCTAAGAAGTTAGAACTAACGGGGTTAAAGGGATGTTGGACTAAGTAAGAAGTAGTAGGTAAGATGGCAAGTTAGCTTATGTCACCAGTTTTTAATGGTATGTTCTTCTTATTGGTTTATACTACACAATAATTTTTAAAAAGAAGTGTATGTCCTTGACATTGGAAAATTATGAGGTTCTAATATAGTATTCTAAGGGACGTTGGACTAAGTAAGACGTAGTAGGTAAGATGGCCACAATAATTTCTAAAAAAAAGTGTACGTAGCATGGGAAAATTGTGAGGTACTGATATTGTATTCTCTTCGTGAACAGCACGAGAAGAAAGAAAGAACTATTCTCGTTTTCCGAGAGTTACTCCTATGTAGGGCAAAAATAGCCATATACCAATATTTTTTAAAATTATTAACGTTTTATCACTGTTTGAGAAATATTTAACAATTTACTACTTGTTTTTGAAATATCAAACTCGAGTTTAAGAAAATGAGTATCATTGCAATGTGTTACTCAAGTTTAAGGACCTGTTTGGTAGGCAAACTCAAACTCACATTTTCACATTTTAAATAACATTATACACTTTTTTACACATTTTTACATCCACACATATTTCAAAAAACTACAAACAAAATTACTCAAACTACTCCATCAAACATCCCCTAAAACCCTCGACTACCGCATAAGAACAATTCTTCCCACAGCACTCACACAGTCAACAATTGTGACTGTGTGATTGCACTCACACGGTCCACAATTGTGGCTGTGAGTTTCTCTTTTCTCTTTCTTTTGTCAGGGTCCTGTGGAAAAAGTAGTGAAAAAGGTCGCGTTGGGCGCACTACCCAAGGTCTATCACTTTACTACGCACGCGCATTCAGTTTTGTTTTGTTCTCGATTTTTTAAAGCCACGGAAGTTTCCGAGAAGGTTGGTTTCCTTGCTTTTATTTATTTTTTAATTTTTCAGTAAACAGGTTCCTGCATCTTTCCACTAATTACGGAGGGAATGATAGTGGGTGTGTAATGGCTTTTACTAGCATCGCGCCGTCTCTTTGATTTCTTTTGTTTGTATAGTTTACTTGCTTCTTGCCAACTCCTTTTGAATACATGACATTCTGTCTTAAAATCTCAACTCTAACTCGCCGCCTGGTATATTTTATGTCTTAGAATGATAGAATCTTAACTCAAAGAAGCTTAGCTAGAAGGTGTGCAATGGCTTCCACTAGCATACAAGCTGCTCAATCGTCTCTTTGATTTCTCTTCTTGTTCTAAAAGATGTAGTTTGCTTGCTTCTTGCAAATCCGTTTGAAGACATGACATTGTCTGTCATATATGGAATCTAAACTCAAACAAGCTATGTAGTAAGTACTTACCAATGGCAGCCACCAGCATTCAAACTGTCCCATCCTCTTCTACCTCCGCTTTTTCTAAACCCCAACCGGAATATGACGTTTTCCTCAGTTTTAGCGGAGAAGACACCCGTCATCAGTTTACTGACCATCTATATCATGCTTTGAATGATAAAGAGATTATCACCTTTAAGGATGATAAAGAACTTAAGAAGGGAGAGCCCATTTCTCAGGAACTCTTGGATGCAATCGAGAAATCTAGGATTGCGGTCATCATTTTATCTGAAAATTATGCATCTTCCACATGGTGCTTGGAAGAACTTGCAAAAATTGTTGAATGCAGGGAAAGAGGAATATTGACAGTGTTGCCCATTTTCTACCATGTGGAACCTACTGATGTGCGATATCAGAAGAAGACTTTTGAAGAGGCCTTTGCTAAACATGAAATACGTTTCAAGGAAAACCCAAAGAAGGTGCTGAAGTGGAGAGCTGCTTTAACAAATGTGGCCAATCTCTCTGGAGAGCCTTTAAAGGATGGGTAACGCTTATTAATTTGCTTCTGATAAGAATCTTTTTGCTTGTTTTGACAGCAATACTTAGTTACTTTAAAATTTAAATGTAGATGTTTTTAAAAGGTTTAACATAATCAACATCATAAAAGCATGAATTATATGTAGTTTTATAAACAGTACTAAATATGTATTATTGCAAAATTAAGAAAAATCATAAAAGCATGAATTATATGTAGTTTTATAAACAGAACTAAATATATATTATTGCAAAATTAAGAAAAAGGTTGTCATTGATATAAATTTCAAGTTTTAGGTTAGGTTATCATCAAGAGTTTTGTAGCTTAATTAGGAGAACTAACTTGTTCTTTATTAGGAAAAATCCCCTACTAATTTTGTTGTAACTACTGAATTATTGAAAAAATAAAATAAAAATTGTCACTAAATATGTATGTGCAGCTAAGAGTCCTCCTATAACTCAACTAATACCCTTTGATGATTTTTACGGAAATATCTATAGTTCAAATCTCCCTATTCATTTGTAACTATTGAATTAAAAAAATATATATAAATATATATATATATATATATATATATATATATATTTATATATATATATATATATTTATATATAGAGAGCCAGGAAACTAGGGAGGAAAAAACAAATAAAAAGAGAGAGAAGAGTAATTTTAGCGGAGCATCAAAAGACATACAATGCGGTGTGTGTTTTAACAACTAAAAACATTATAATCAATATATATATATATATATATTTATTGTTTTAGTTTTAGTTTTAGTTCTTTTTTTTGGGGGGGGGGGGGGGGGGGAATTGATTAATTCTTTGCGGTTAGGATTTGGGTCTATGGATTTCAATTTGGGTAATTATAATCAAAATATGTTGTTTTAATAATTTAAAAGGTCAAGGATTTGGATATGTGCCAAATTCACCAAGGATTTTAAATCTTGAAATCCTTGAATTAAGAAATAATAATAATATCTAACCTAGGAAATTTCATACATTGTTAGTCACAGTCCAAAATAGCAAGAACACCACACAAAAACAAGAAATAAAAGGACCAAAGTTCAAAATCCCATTGAAGATTTGAATCTTCAGTACATTTGATAACTAAAGGTTAGCAATTTGAATCCATTGATTCAATGAGTGTGTGAGTGATCACCGGTAGTGACTTTGATAAAGCAGTAGGCACAGACCTTTAGATCTCAAATAGAGTGCCTTAGAGTTTCGCTTAAATACTTAGTGAAGTAGGTTTGGAACCCTAGATATTTGATGGGCTGAAGAACCGATTTTGGAAAATGACTTTCGATTGGTCGAAGTTAAGTTTTGATGTCATAATTGTTAAATATTCAGATCCTTAAATCAGCTTCTTTCCTGTTCTTGCACACTGAATACTAGCTACTTGAACATTGTCTAATTAATTCTATAGACTTTAAGAGCTATATCTAGGCAAGTTTATGTTCATCTACTTGCCAACAAAAACTATACAAGTATAGAACCTAACACAACGGATTGTGTACTACATGACATGGCATTTGAGATTTGCTTGTGGTTGATATTTAGATTTCAAATAGTTAAATTATGGTTTTTAATTTTTTTTTTTTTTATAATATAAATAAAAGATCATCCATATTTGATTGTGTACCATTGCTTTTTTGCCAAGGGTTTTGTAGTTGAATTGACACCTCCTCATGCACAAAGTTTTTGAAGGGTTTAGGGAGTAAAGAGTTTGAGCTGCGGGTTAGCAACATATTGTAATTATCTCTAAAACAAAAATTTACGTGGAAAGCCATGTTTCTCTTTTGGGATCTAATAATCCACTTGCATGCCCTAAAATTTTGTCAAGCAAATTGAGCTCGACTTTGTAGTTTAGTTCAATATTAGAGCTCTCTTTTCTGAGATGGACAAGTAGAACATCAACGCCTATATCTCCATTCTCCAATTAGTTTGTGTTGACACAAATATTTTTGTTTGTCTTTTTTACAGGGCGCATGAGGCAAAGTTTATCCGAAGCATTATTCCCTGGTTATATTCTAAATTGAAAGATAAACGTCCAAAAGATATTGAAGACGATCTTGTTGGAATAAAGTCTCGTGTTAAGGATATGATTTCATATCTAGATATGGAGTCGACTGATGTTCACTTTATTGGGATGTGCGAGACAAGTGGTATGGGCAAGACAACTCTTGCGCGAGCTCTTTTTGACAAGATTCTTGACCAATTTGAAGCTTGCAGTTTTCTTGAAAATGTTACAGAGGAATCTAAAGCACATGGTATAAAGACTTTACAAGAACGACTCCTTTGCGATATAGGTAAAGGGGGATTAAGGGTAAAGGATGTGCATAAGGGAATGCATGTGATCAGCAATATACTGCGTAATAGAAAGGTCCTTATTGTTGTTGATGATGTGAGCGAAAAAAGTCAATTAGAAACATTAGTAGGAAAGCGTGATTGGTTTGGCCAAGGAAGTAGAATCATTGTAACTACTGAAGACGAAGATTTATTGGCAAGCTTAGAAATTAAAATGATATACAAGGTTAAAGAACTAAATACAAATGAAGCTCTACAACTTTTTAGTCTGAATGCCTTCCTAAAACCTCATTGTGAGAATGATTTCCTGGAATATATCAACAATTTTGTCAAGTATGCTTATGGCATCCCTTTGGTTCTTAAAGTTTTGGGCTCCTATTTGTGTACTAGAACAAAAGAGGAATGGGAAAGAGCTCAGAATCGGCTAAGAGCGATATCCCCTGAAAAAACTACTAAGAAACTTAGAATAGCTTTTGATGGATTGGGGGCAGATGAGAAAAAACTATTTTTGGACATTGCATGTTTCTTCAAAGGGGAGGAGAAGAGTCGCGTAGCTAATATACTAGAATCAGATTACTTCTCGGACACTAATCTAAAAAATCTCATCAACAAATCTCTAATTACTCTTGTAGGGGGGGGAAAATTGTGGATGCATTCTTTGTTACAAAAAATGGGTTTAGAAATTGTTATTAAAGAATCAAAGGTAGCTGGAGGACGCAGTAGGTTGTGGCTTTGTGATGATGTCCTTGATGTATTAAAAAACAATACTGTAAGCGGATTATTATATAGACATAAATTTAGAAAACTATATAATTCTACAATATTTTCATGTAAATTTTGCTATATCTAGCGATATACTAATTTTATTATTCTTAATTACCAGGGAACAAAATATATAGAAGGCATGCTACTAAGATTACCTCCAGATGAAGAAGAAGAATTGAATGCTGAATCATTCACAAAGATGAATAAACTAAGATTGCTCAAAATGTGTAAGGTGTGCCTTCCTTGTCTCAGCTATCTTTCTAATGAGTTACGTTTGTTGGAATGGCATGATTATCCTTTGGAATCATTGCCAAAGAGTTTTCAGCCGGGTGAACTTGTTGAGCTCATTATGCATCGCAGTCGTATTCGGCAACTTCCAAGTGAATTTAGGGTAAGATTTTCACTTTTGCTGTTTTTTTTTTTTTTTTTTTTTTTTTTTTTTTTTTTTTTAAATTTTAAAGATTAAGTTCTTGATTACTTAATTTTTTTTTTTTTATTTGCTTATTGTTTTATCACAGAAGTTGGGCAAGCTAAAACTCATTGACCTGAGTTACTCTCCAAACTTAACCCATACTCCTGACTTCACTGAATTCTCAAATATTGAGAGGCTGAATTTCCAAGGTTGTACAAGACTGCATGAGTTGCACCCATCTTTTGGACGTCTTAAACGACTTTTTCTATTAAATCTAAAAGATTGTAACCGTCTTAAGAACCTTCCACGTGAGCTCAATTTGGAATCTCTTAAAATTTTAATTCTATCTGGCTGTTCAAGATTTAAAAAATTTCCAGGGATTGGGAGAAAAATGACAAGCTTGTTGGAGCTTTATTTGGATGGCACTGCAATTGAAGAACTACCACCAACAATCAGGCGTCTAACTGGACTGACCTTATTGAATCTTCAAGACTGCAAAAACATTGAGAGTTTTCCGAGTGACATCCATAGTTTGACATCTCTTGAAATTCTCACCCTATCAGGATGTAAGTGTCAACCACCAAAAGCAGGGCATTTGCTTGGGCTCTCTCCCATTGGATCCTCAATTGGTGCCACCCTCACTTTTCCACGATTAATTTCATTTCTTTTTCTATCTTTCCTAGCATGGCGATACACCTATCTTAGAATTCCTGTATTTGCTACAACTGTTTTGTCAACATATTGTTTTCACAATGCCCGACATCCTGAACCAGAGCCCATCAACCTGCTGTTGTCTAATTCGTTCTCAAAATTAAGCACTTTGGTATCTCTAGATTTAAGTGACTGTAATCTGTTGGCACTCCCTGATGATCTTAGCTGCTTGTCCTCACTAAAGTATCTGAATTTGAGCAAAAATAATTTTGCATGCTTGCCCGATTGCATTTCTCAACTTTCAAAGCTCAAAATTCTTTTCTTGGATCATTGTAGCAAGCTTAAATCATTGCCATATGTTCCATGGAGTACACAGTTTGTTTCGGCACAAGGATGTACTTCGCTTGAAAATTATTCAAATCAAGTTGTTGTGTGGACTTCGGGTGTAGCAGGATTCACTATTATTAATTGCCTTGGCTTGGCCGAGGATGAAGATGGCAAAATTGCTGAGGTTTCTTTGCTGGACATACCCCTATTCTGGCAAAGATACGTAAAGGTCTCTCTCTCTCTCTTGTCACACACATACGCATGAACATCTTTTAATGTTGTTTTTAATATTTTACAGGACCAAATTCATCAAATGGAAGGCTTTTGCCATGTTTTACCTCAACCTGAAATTCCAGAGTGGTTCAAGCATCAGAAGCTTGGGTCATTTGCACCAATCCCACTACCTTCAAATCTGTTCAGTGATATAAATTGGAAAGGAATCGCTCTATGTGTCATTTTTGTAGTCCCTTCAAATTTGAATGACGTTTCTCCTGGCCAGGACACAAAATACTTTCATGAATTTCAATGTCGTTTGGACATAGAGGGAGATCTGATAGTTTTTAAGGTTCCTAAGGAAACATATGTTGGATCATTTGGACTTTGGCTTTATATATCGCATATGAGGTTTGGAAAACATTTAAACGAACGGAGTTGCATTACCCCTTTGATTGGAACCAACAGACCGGATATTGAGATAAAAATGTGTGGTGCACGTATTCTATATGAGCAAGATATGGGAGAATTTCTACAAAACTTAAGCCAAGAAATTTTTGAGAGCCCTAATGACCTCTGTGGAGAGCTCAAGTCACTGCTCTCAAGCTTGTATCAGGTCTGTTCCTATATCTAGTAATGTTTTGAGGGACTTTAATTGAGGAATGAACATAATATATAAGGAGGACACTACTTTATCCAAAGCATAAAATTATGAGTTTGAGTCAAATTATGTTATACTAATTCCTCAATTTATTTATCTTTTGAGTAGGGTTGCAGGTAATGCAAATTTTACTACAAAACATATAAATTGATGTGTTGCTAATCGTAACAATTTAAATATTTAGTTATGAGGTTGTTAAAACCCATTAATCACAGACATTACCACATTACTTTGTAAATTTATATATAGGGTCCGTTTGGATACAGCTGAAAACTGAAACTGAAAACTGAAAAACACTGTAACGAAATAATTTTTAAATGTGTGAATAGTATCGTGGGACCCATTTTTAATGAAAAAGTTGCTGAAAAGTGAAATTTGTGGGTCCATGAACAGTACACGATGTGCTGTGATTGGTCCAAAAAAATTTGAAAAGTCAAAGTTTGCGGCTACTGTTCATTAAACAGTGCATGAACAGTAGCCGCAACACCCAAAACGCTCCAAAACGCGTGAAAAAAAAAAAAAAGACAAAACGCAAACGCAGTTTTTTTCAGCCGAATCCAAACGCTCTCATAGTAAATTTTATAGTACTTTTAACATTTTCCTCATTTTTTTCTATGTGATTTCCACTCACACTTGTAAAGCCTATCATAGTTCAACTAGCACTTATGAAAATTTTTTATCTTTAAACTTATTATTTTTTGTATGTGTTTTTTACTTTCACCCATTGAACATTTGAACGCCATATATTTATGTATTTTACAGGAAGATTGGGCACGAAACCATCTGTATGATTATATCTTTCCTCAGATTGCATGTCCACCACGCTGGTTTGCTTATCAGAATAAACCCACCATAAACATGCAGCTGCCTTCAAATTTGCATGATAATTCAAGATGGTTGGGATTCACTATATATGCTTTGTATACAACTCAGATGCAACGAAATGGTTTCAAATGCAAGCAGGATTCAACAATTTTTCTTCGCTATTATAGTCTTTCAGCTAGTGATGAAGTTTCTTTTGCACCTTACACGGCCTTTCCCCTCTCTAGAGACGTTTTTGATGAGTCATCACTACGACTTGTGGTATTTTACATACCACGCCTGCTTTTTCAGTTGAATCGGTGTAGTCACATTGAGGCTTTATTTGAAAGCAATGACCCATGCGTGCAAGTTGAAAAGTGTGGAATCCGTCTTGTATACAGGCAAGATGTCGCTGAGTTTGTGCAAGCACTTGTCGAGTACATGTTAGGCAGTCCAGATACCAATCATCATTCTTTTTCCAAAAATCTTTCACATCAACTTGGAATGTTGCAAGACTGCAACCATGAAAAAGATTATTGTTGCTCTTTCTTACCAGAAAGGTTAAAATTAACTAGATAAGTATTTTGTTACCACACTTGGATGCAATATATATGAAATTTGTAAGTCAAATCATACATATGATTTTTTATGCTTGCAGGAGGCTTACCCCCATGCCAAAGCTTCTACCAAGTAATGAAACAATACAAGGGGAGTGTACTTCACGAGAAACAATATTTTCAAATCAAGTAATTGCTGCAGGAACTTCAAAAAATTCAAGTCGACGGTCTATTTATTTAGGGAAGATATCAAGCAGCCTTGAATGTTGGCCTGAACATGGACCATATTTACAGGTCTCTCTCTCTCTCTCTCTCTCTCTCTCTCTCTCTCTCTCTCTCTCTCTCTCTCTCTCTCTCTCTCTCTCTCTCTCTCTCTCTCTCTCTCTCTCTCTCTCTCTCTCTCTCTCATATACCACCACAACAATCAATCAATATTATTAAAGCAGAAACCTCATATGGGAGTGCACGAGGTTCTGCTATGTGGCACTCTAGTTTTGTATTCAGATTTTTTTTTTTAGCTCTTTTAATTTCATTTAGTTTTTTTATTATTATCCAAAATTTCATATTAATGTACTTTTACCGTTATCTCATTAATCTGTCATTAATTTCGTGAGCTTACAACACACCTTTCTCTCTTCTTCATGTTTTTTAACATACCCACCATTTTAGTATTAAAAATAAAAGCAAAAAAAAAAAAAAAATAGTAATTAAGGACTAATAGTAATAACTAACCAGATAAAATCCCAAGGAGAGATAGAAAGACATGAAAATGTTGTGGATTGTTAAATGAAATGTATTTCTTCACTATTATCAAAATAAAAGACCTGAGATTGAAAAATCACTTGTAAGAGAGAGAAAGAGGAATTTGAGGAGCTGTCACCTCCGTTATACTGACCTCCTACCATCATCAAGCCATTGAAATCCCAATAGGTAATTTTTTTTTTTCTTTTTAAATTAGGGGTTTCAATATGATTTATGCTTGGGTAATTTGATTGAATAGTTTTTGTCTTGGGTATATAAGTAGAGAGAATATTAATTTGGTACACAATGTAAAACCATATTTATTCTACCATGGTTTTAAATCAACTATAAGACACATTCATACGCACTTGCCCACAATATGTCTTAATATCACACTATAGATGAGTGGAAGACGGTGATAGAGTTTGGCATACTTTAATTTTATGGTATGCAATGTTATCACAACACAAATTAGTTGATTTTTATGATCCTATTATTCTTTTGCATTTATTTTTGGTTTCATTATTAAAAAAAAAAAAAAAAAAAAAAATCTTACCTTGAAAAGGCTATGAATTAAATGTGCAATGAAACTACTAAACTAATTTTTGATATCTCAAAATGTAGATGTTTGTTTACTCTAAATAGTTTACTTTTTTTTTAATATATAATATATGTACAACATTCTTCAAAACTGTCTTACACAAAATATCACAAAATTATTCGTGCATCGCATGGGCAACTTACTAGTTGTGAAAAAGATTGAAAAATTTTATGTTCCTAAGTGATGATGTGCTGAAATCATTAGTGAGTTGTAGGCTCCAAACCATTCCAATGGATACCTGTGGAATAAGAACAAATGGACCAAACAGAAGGCACCGGTGTGGTACCGGCCAAGAACCCTCCGAAGGTCAAGTTAGTGAATGAAAAATCTCTAAGAACTCTATAGTGAGAGAGCTAGGGATTTTCTGCGTACCTGAGAAAAGTGGAGGTCTAGTGTTTATATAGCGGCTGGTGGTGAATCAAGATCCCTTAAGAGTGGGGACTTTTCCTTATGGAGAAGATCTGGTATTAGGGTTTTCGAGATTGTAGGGTGTCTTTCCATATGAGGGAGACATGAATCTGTAGCGGGTCCAATTTGTGTGATACGCAAGATGTTTCCTTATATGAACATTCGTGAGGACCAAGTAAGACCACGCTGAACCCGTCGGTTTTCATCCACCTCGTCGGCCTTCCATTTGTCCGTCGGACATTCTACCCGTCAAGTTTTAGTGTGGTTTCGTTGCTTTTTGTGTCGGCATTCTAGGCCTTTTGTCTACTCCTGTGTGATTGACGGTCTCATAGGTGCGGTCAATTCCCTTTCATGACGTGCGTGGGCTTTAGTAAGAAATACCCTTATCAGCTGTCCCCTACTCCATGGTTCCGTCAGTTTCAGCTGACGGGCCGTGGAGTACTATGAGTATTTATGGTTATTAATTACAATTTTATCGAAGAGGGTGCCATTAAATGCCGTGAGCAACTCTAGGCTTCAAATGTCAGCTGACACGTGGCGTTTGTTGGTTGGCCTCATTTCCAATTAGAAGCGTCGTTTCGTATGTCGTGCCTCTCCACCCTATAAATAGTCCCTTCCCCTTAAGTTATTATCTTTAACTTTTTGTTTGAATTTGAGAGCTCTTGAGATCAGAACTATCGTGCTATGCAACTGTCAGCGTGTACCTGTCATTTTTGAGGAACCCGTCAGCTCGATTCGTCGTCCGTCTCATAAGTTTCTCTGTCCTGCCTTATTTATAATTTCCAACTTATTTCCCTAGTTGGTCATCACTTGCTTAGAGACTTGTCAAATAGGCTTTTAGAATACCTCTATCGCTTACAGGTGAATGGATGTCAAGTGATAAAGAAGCGACGAGTGAATAGTCGTCGTCAGTCCGTGAAGGCGCGAGCTAAGACGAGGATGTAACTTGGTCCCTAGAGAGGGATCTGTTTGCTCACTCTCCTGCTGAGGAGGAAGAGGAGTGTGAAGACGACAAGGAAGGGGAGGAAGAGGATAATGTCAACAGGGAGGAAGAGGAAGAGGAAGAGGGAGAAGAGGAAGAAGGGGATGATGAGGGTGACGGAGAAAAGGTGAGCCAAGCGAACAGTGATGGCCCCAGGCCTTTCATTCTTCCTCTAATATGGACGGTTAACAATTTCTACACAACCATGTCCCCAAACATCTTCAAAAAACTCCGTGATTGCTTTCAAATCCTAGAGAATATTCCTATTCGTCTACCTAGGAAGTTTGAGATGTGGTACTTGGGAAAGACGATGGATGTTGGTATGTATGATGCCATGTTTGTCGCGGGCCTGAGGTTGCCAATAACGGAGTTACACCATCAATTAGCCAACTACCTAGGTCTATCCATCGATCAAATAACACCTAATGCGTGGAGGATATTCCTGAAAGTAGAAGTGATCTGAGGTCAGCTAAGTGGTGGCAACCGTCAGCTTACCCTCAATGAGTTCTTTTATTCCTATAAACCTCAACAGATCTCTTCGTCCAAGGGTATTTATCATTTTTTAGCAAGGAAGACATCGCTCAAGCTGGTGTTTGATATGCCTGATTCAAATAGGAATTGGAAGAACAAATACTTTTTTGTTGAAGGGATGGGCTGGGTGTGTAGGCCTGAGGAGTGGGATAGCATGCCTAATGGTTTTGATAATACTTGGGGCATAGTAAGGGAGTCACGTGTGCCGTCTGTTTTTAATCTTACCACCCCGTCTATTTTGTCATGTATTTAACGTCCTTTTTCTTGTTTTCAGCTCAAGCCCGTCCACAAATCACCGACGAACAGGAGGTTTTTATCCGTTAGGTGTTGGAGATTCCTTTTAAACAAAGGAAGTAGAAGGACTTAGTCACCCTTGATACTCTCCACGCATTCTTTGGTGGCCCCGAACTGACGCTAGTAGCCTGTCGGTTGCACACTTTTTCCCGTCGACGTAATTTTTAAGCAGACTATCTATTCCAACCTGTCTGCTTTCTTCCTAACGTTCCTCGTCACCCCATAGGTAGGGCTTAGTAAAATTTTCTAAGATCAGATACTCGTCCGCCTAGTAGATAGGACTTACTAAAAATGTACAAGACCAGGTACCCGTTGGTGTCCTTGGTCATCCATCCACCCTGTAGGTATATAAGGCCAAGTACTCGTTGGTATCCTTGGTCGTTTGTCCACACCGTGGATAGATCTCACTGAATTTTTCTGAGATCAGGTACCCGTTGGTATCCTTGATCGTCCGTCCACCTCGTAGGTAGGACTTAGTGAATTTTTCTAAAACCAGGTACCCGTTGGTATACTTGGTCATCCGTCCACCCCGTAGGTTGGACTTAGTGAATCTTTCTGAGACCAGGTATCCGTTGGTATCCTTTTCATCCATACACCCCGTAGGTAGGACTTAAAAATGTACAAGACCAGGTACCAGTCAGTATCATTGGTCGTCCATCCACCCCGTAGGTAGGAATTAGTGCGGTTTAGACGGTAAAAAGTAGAGTAAAGTTTCTGGTAATGCATCCAAGTCTTATTAATAATAGAAAGAACTAGAAAGTAAATTGACATCCTTAGAGTCTTAACATCTCTTGACATTCAACTTCTGATATAAAAATGAAAAAAAAATGAAAAGAAAGCAAAAAAATAGGCTTTATCCGACTACAACTGGTAGTACTTTCTCAAGTGCTCGGTGTTCCACGGGTGATGGAGTTTTTGCCCGTTGATGGTTTCCAAGTAGTAAGTCTCCTTCCTATGGCAGTCAACAATCTTGTAAGGTCCTTTCCAATTGGGGCCCAATTTACCCTATGAGGGATCTCTGGTGGCCATTGTTACCTTCCTTAGGACTAGGTCCTCGACATGAAAATCACGAGGTCTGACCTTGGTGTTGTAGTGTTTTGCCATAAGGTCTTGATAGCGAACCATCCTCTGGTCTGTTGTTGCTCTGACTTCGTCAAGAAAATCTAACTGTAGGCGCATCTCCTACTCATTCCTTCCTCCATCATGGTGGGATACTCGATAGCTTGTCAGCCCCACTTCTGCTGGGATGACAGCTTCGTGCCCGTATGCGAGGCGGAAAGGTGTCTCCCTTGTAGGTGTGCGAGCTGTCATCCTATATGCCCATAGGACACTAGGTAGCTCATCTGGCCATATGCCCTTTGCTCCCTCAAGCTGAGTCTTGATAATTTTGAGCAAGGATCAGTTTATGACTTCAATTTGTCCGTTGGCCTGAGGGTGCACGAGAGAGGAGTAGTGGTTCTTGATCCCCAACTACTGGCAAAAATCGCTGAATGCATCATTATCGAATTACTTTCCATTGTCAGACACGAGGACTCTGGGGATTCCGAAACGGCAGATGATGTTTTTCTAGACGAAGCTTCAGACATTTTTCTCTGTGATAATGGCCAATGGTTCGGCCTTGACCCATTTGGTAAAGTAGTCGATCCCTACGACGAGAAACTTGAGCTATTGTATGGCAATGGGGAAAGGTCCTACTATGTCCAGGGGGATTAGGCAAACGGACAAGGGGCGCTCATTGGCTTAAGTTCCTCCGTCGGCTGTCACATGACATTGCTAAAGCGTTGGCATTTGTCACATGCCCTTACATAGGACTGGGCGTCCTTCTGCACAGTGGGCCAGTAGTATCCAGCTCGTAACAACTTGTGAACTAGTGAACATGCTCTTAAATGGTTCCCGCATACCCCTTCGTGTACTTCTCTCATGACATAATTTGCTTCACCGGGAGTTAAGCACCTTATATACGAACGGGAGAAACCCCTTTTGTAAAGGACATCCCCAATCATTAGGAAACGCAACGACTATACCTTCAGTCTACGGGAGGTATTGCGGTCTTCTGGCAATGTCCCATTCTTGAGGTAGGATACAATTGGCGTTGTCCAGTCAGTCCCTAGAAGGATAACCTGTACCTCTACTTTGTCAATGACAGGGGAGTATTGGACAAAGGATAGTACCTGATCAACGAGGTCTGTATACTTCGCGAATGCAGCTTTGGCCAAATAGTTCACTACTCGTTCTCTTCTCTGGGAACCTGCACAAACTTAGCCGAGAATTCCTTTCTCATCTTGCTTTTGACCATGCTCAACTATTCTTTCATCTGCTCCCTTTTTGCCTCGTAATTGCCATTAATGTGTCCGACAACAACTTGCGAATCGTAGTGTAAACTGCTGATACGACTCCTACTACTTTAGCTAAGTCAGGACCTAAGAGGACCACTTCGTATTCTGCCTCATTATTAGTTATTAAGAACTGGAGGCGGATCGCACACTCTATTGTATCTCCTTCTGGCGACCGTAGCAGAACCCCAACTCCTCCGGCCCTTTGATTAGACGAACTGTCTGGTTATATCATCCACACCATTGGTTCCACTTCTTCGTCTTCTTTCATTGTGAACTCAGCAATGAAATCAGCTAAAGCCTGTGCTTTGATTGCAATCCTGGGTCGATACTGGATGTCAAACTCGCTGAGTTCTATCGCCCATAGAACTAGTCGCCCTGCTGCCTCTGGGTTATTCATCGCCTTTCGTAGTGGCTTATCTGTTTGGACCACTATGGTGTGTGCTTGGAAGTACGGCCTGAGCTTCCGTGCAGTTGTGATTAGTGCGAATGCTAGCTTCTCCATTTGGGGATACCTCCCTTCAGCTCCTCGAAGTGCCCGGCTAGTGTAGTAAACAAGTAGCTGCACCCGGTTTTTCCTCCCTTATGTGAGCAGAGCTAACGGTCGTTAGGGATACGACTAAGTAGAGGGAGAGCTCTTCACCGACTTGGACGGACTGAGCAATGGCGGGGACGAAAAGTACGCCTTTAGTTCTTCAAATGCCCTTTGGCACTTGTCAGTCCACTTGAAAGCCTTCCTTAGCACCTTAAAGAAAGGTAAACATTTATCCATTGCCCTGGAGACAAAATGGTTAAGGGCTGCAACTCTACCATTTAAGCTTTGTACCTCCTTGACGTTCTTTAGAGGGGCTATCTCCATTATAGCCCGAACTTTGTAAGGGTTAGCTTCCACCCCATGCTGCGACACCATGAAGCCCAGGAACTTTCCTGACGCCATGCCGAACACACACTTATTGGGGTTAAGCTTCATGTTGTAGAGGTGAAAGGTATCGAATGTTTCCCGAAGGTCGTCTAAGTGGCTAGCTTCCCATGTGCTCTTTACGAGCATGTCGTCTACATATACTGCTACGTTTCTCCCAATCTGCTGTGCGAACATCATATTCATAAGCCTTTGGTATGTCGCCACTGCATTTTTTAAACTGAACGACATGACTTTGTAGCAGAAATGTCCTTGGCTCGTGACAAATGAGGTCTTCTCTTAGTCTGCGTCATCTAACTTGATTTGATTGTATCCAGAGAAGGCGTCCATGAAACTTAGCAACTGGTGGCCAGCCGTAAAGTCCATGAGGAGGTCGATGCGCGGGAGTGGATAGCTGTCCCTTGGGCATGCTTTGTTTAGGTCAGTGAAGTCCACGCACATTCTCCGTTTGCCATTTGCCTTTTTTACCATAACCACGTTGGCCAACCATTCGGGGTAGTAGACTTCCCTAATGAAATCTGCCTCCAGTAGTTTGCGTACCTCTTCGACTATGGCTTTGTCTCTTTCTTGGACGAAGACCCTCTTCTTTTGCCGAATGGGGGGGATGGACGGACATACATTAAGCCTGTGCACCATGGTACTGGGACAGATTCCTGGCATGTCTTTGTGACTACAAGTGAAGACATCTTGATTGCTTTTTAGGAAGAGGGCAAGCTTTTTGCTAACTGAAGGGTCGGCTTGTGTGCCAACACGAGTGGTTCGGCCTAAGATGTTATCATTTAAGGAGATTTCCTTCAGGTCTTCCATTGGCTCTACTGTCACCCTCCTCTCTTCGATGTTCAACGCCTGTAGGTGATCGTCCATTTCCAACATGGCAACATAATATTTGCGGGCAGCCATTTGGTCCCCTTATGCCTCCCTTATCCCGTACTCTGTCAGGAACTTTACTAGCAGGTGGTACGTGGACGTAGCTGCCCTCCATGCGTTAAGCATGGGTCATCCGATGATGGCATTGTAGGCAGAGGAGCAATCAACCACCAAGAAACTGACTTCCCTAGTGAGCTATTGAGGGTATGTCCCTATGGTTACTTGTAAAGTGATTGTTCCCACGGGGAAGACCTTGGTGCCATCGAATCCTACTAATGGTGTGTCTGACGGTAGGAGGCGTTCTCTGTCAACCCTCATTTACTGGAACACTGGGTAGTAAGGATATCTGCTAAACTCCTGTTATCTGCTAGGGTCTGCACCTGTCTTTCCAGGGCATTGGAGTGATTTCCTGTTTCTTGGTTGATAGTAGCCATTGAACATATCTGGACCATGCAACTCTTTTGTCTTCGAGGCAGTGATATGGTTAATCACAATTGTGTTTTCCCATAGACGGCGCCAACTGATGATGTGTTGATATTGTCAGTGAGTTGTAAGCTCCAAACCATTCCAATGGGTACCTGTGGAATAAGAACAAATGGACCAAACAGAAGGCATCGGTGTGGTACCGGCCAAGGACCCTCTAAATGTCAAGTTAGTGAATGAGAAATCTCTAAGAACTCTATAATGAGAGAGCTAGGGATTTTTTGCGTACCTGAGAAAAGTGGAGGTCTGGTGCTTATATAGCAATTGGTGGTGAATCAAGATCCCTTAAGAGTGGGGACTTTTCCTTATGGAGAAGATCTGGTACTAGGGTTTCTGAGATTGTAGGGTGTCTTTCCATATGAGGGAGGCATGAATCTGTAGCGGGTCCAATTTGTGTGATATGCAAGATGTTTCCTTATATGAACATTCGTGAGGACCAAGTAAAGCCACGCTGGACCCGTCGGTTTTCATCCACCCCGTCGGCCTTCCATTTGTCCGTAAGAGATTCTACCTGTTAGGTTTTAGTGTGGCTCCGTCGCTTTTTGTGTTGGCATTCTAGGACTGACGGTCCCATAGGCATCGTCAGTTCCATTTCATGACGTTCATGGGCCTTAGTAAGAAATACCCTTATCCGAATTTGAATTCCTAAACCCAGAAGTGGAACTTGAATTCAAATTCAAATCCGCACCACTTTCCTAAACCCCACTTCCTTCCAATCCCATCAAATGCACCTCACGTCTTTTCTTATACTCAATGATCACATACCCACACCCTCAATGGCGTAATTGGCCTCTCCTCCACGCTCAGCCCCAACACCACCAACCCGACCCCAATAAACGCAAAATTCCAAAGCATATCCGAAACGAAAACCAACTTTGAGTACGCCCAGTCGCTCTACCTCTCCTCCAACTACTTCGCTGTGTTCTCCCTCACCCAAACCGACGACTCTTAGAGTGGCACCACACAGAGGCGACGGCGTGAGCATGATGCTCGACCCACAAGCGAATTTACCCAATTTCTTTGACGATTTTTCTTGGTATTTTTTGCTTTCAGGTTCTGAGGTTATTCTTTTCTGGGATTTACTCATGGGCTGCTATGGTTCGAGAGTGTTCTTATTGTTAAGATCTCACCGAAGATAGTGCTTGTGATAAAGACGAAGCTGAATATGCTCTTGAACACTTCAATACTTTGGGAGCTCTGTGCACTTGTTGGTCATTAGCTTGTGGGTTTTGAGTATATGGGTGTTGTTTTGATAAAAAGGAGGTTGCTTTTTAGGCAAAGAAATAGCTAAGAGTACAGATCCAAACCAATACATGTTTGAATAACCCATTCGACAAGAGAATAGCAATACTGTTGATTTGTGTGCTATTCCTCCACTTTGTTCTTATAGAAGTTCTTAAGCAATAAAAAACCCTAACTTTTTTTTATCTTTGTTATGTTTGTTTTTCCCTAAAAATATGTTTTTCTAACGGCAAAGGAAGAGGTGGGTAACAGATCTCTAACGGAAATTACCTCAGGTGGACAAAGTGTTAAGTTTTGAACTACGGGTAGGCAAAGTGAAAACGGGCCTAACCATAGGTGGATTTATTGTAATTATCCCTATATTTTATTATTAGGATTTAGAAGTCTATATAACCAAAGTCTTGTACTCCTACTAGGAGGTTTATATTAATGTATAAAATTTTTATTGAAAATGCCTCATGGTCTAGTACCGGGCTAGGAAGCACCGACGCGGTTGGGAGGGTGCCGCATCGGAGTCCGACGTGGCCCGATGCAGGGTGCGGCCATTGACGCAGCTGCCTACGCATCAGTGCCGCGTCTAGGTTTTTTTTTTTTTTTTTTTTTTTTTTTTTTTTTTTTTTTTTTTACGGAATTGCGCCGAACCGGGCCGATTCAGCCAGAATCAGGTCGTATCAACCGGCAGCCAAAACTAACCGAAACTGGCCTTGAATCATGCCGGAACAGCCGAAATCGGCTTTGAATGAGGCCTAAACATCCAAAATCTATCCTTCCTCAATTTTATTTTGAATATTTGTTGCTCCTTTTATGTTTTCTATTTTGTTTTTTGTTTTGTTTTGTGTTTCTTGCCTTCTTCTTTCTTTGTTTTGTGAACCAAGGACATATAATGTGTTTTTTAAGAATATTTTAATAGTAAAAATATATAGAAAATATAAATAAAAATATTTTTAATAATTTTTTAATCGCCGCACCCGTACCCTACTTTTTCAAAAATTGCCGAGTCCTACACCCGCACCTACATCCAAATCCGGAAACGCACCCGTGCTTCATAAGTACCGGGGACTCCAGCAAATTGTAGGTGTAGGTTTCTAATATTTGGTGCCAACTCTAAGTAGGCCTAAGTGTTGACTTCTAGGTTCCTTATCTTTATTTTCTAGTTATTTAATTTTCATGTTGAATTAATTTGGCTTAAACTGAGAGCAAAATTCGACCCACTTGACCAAACTAATGAAGCATTGCTGCCAGTCAAGCCAAAACTATGAAATAATAAATAAATTCCTTTGTCATGTTTTATACCCATAAAAAAATCTAGCTTTCAAAACTGAAAAAAAAAAAAAAAAAAAAAAAAAAAAAAAAAAAAAACCCACAAATATCACAGCACCACCATTACCCACCCCTCATTGGCTACATATTCCCCACATCCATGGTTTTCAAGACCAGACCGAACTAGCTAGTCTGATTGGGTTTTTTTTTTTTTTTTTTAGAAACAAACACACACACACAAGGGTGAAGGAAAATGGTTCTAACATAAAGACACACCACAACTCCACTCAAAAGTCATGGTAGTCTGATTAGGTTAATCGTGAATTGATGATATTATTTTTATATGTGAGAGAACCAGATATTATTTTTATATATGAAAGAACCAAATATTTAAATAATCTGAAAATAACCTCTTGAGCTAGCTGTCAAATTAAAAAACTGTCAAAACCGTATGCTGGTTCAATTTGGTCAAGGCTTTTTTGAAAAATAATTATTGTTCAATTGGATCAAGGGTTTTTTAATAATTGAGAAATGTGGTCGTGGTTGTGAACCTAAGACCCCTTAATCAAGATTCAAGAACCATGTTTGGTATAGTAACCAACAGACTGGATAGAGTTGTTGGGTTTTATAATGAAAAAATAGAAAAAGAAAAGCATTATTATATTTATTTTAATTTTACATGATTTTTAGTATTTTTTTTTAATGGAGATTAATAGTGTTTCGATTTATTATATCACCTCTCTCTCAATATATTAAATATTAATAAATTTATTTTATTTGTAAAACTTGTAATTTAAGTATTAAGGATTTATTTTAAAAGTGAATTTTAAAAAATAAAATTAAATCAAAGTAAAGGATTATTATAAAATCAATTATTTTTAAAATTTAAATGAAGGATTCATAAAAAAATTATGCTTATTTATGTTTTATTATTAACTATTAACATTATATTATCATGAAAATTTATTTGAAAGTTTGTGCTATTTTTAAAGTTATTTTAGTCAATTTTACTACCATTTACATATTTAATACATTTATTTTTATTTTAATTGATCACTAAATTAATTATGACCTTTAATTTTAATTTAATACATTTTTAAAATATCTACAAATTTAATACATTTCTATCTTTTAATTTTTTCTAAATGACCTTTAAAAATTTCTCTAAAAAAATTACCTTTAAAAATTGATGTGTTCTAAATTATAAAATTAATATATATATTAATTTTCCTTTTTATAAATAATAAATTTCTTCATTGAACTTGGATTTAAACTAGAATACGACAAGCACCGTTTATGAGCCTCATTTACTGACAAACTAAATGTTTTTTGATACAAATCTATATATATATATATATATATATATATATATATATATATATATAATAAGTGAAATTGGGAGAAACTCAAATTAGAATTCCAATTTTGTGCCATGTGTCCTAAATTATTTATTCTTAAAGAGTTTTATTTCTTAATTTTAGAATCAAATGTGGAACCACATCATAAATATTCACCCAAGTGAGTTATTAAGTACAAAAACCAAAAAGTCTAAAATAAATTAATCGTAAAAAAAAAAAAAGTGTTTCACAATAATTTTTTTTTTAAAAATGATCAATTTACATTTTATACCTAATAATATCCTTACAAAAAATTTTAAAGAGTTAACAAAATATAAAAATGACTATCAACAGTATTTAAATTATATATATATATATATATATAAATTATATTATGCATCTTATTATATATCTTTAAGTGTATCTATGTATATGCATGGGGTTACAAGTTAGTTGACTTATAATTGATTAACATTTCTGATATGTTTTCAGGACCACTACGAGGTCCCTGGTACTTTCAATCAATGTTTGCCTCAAAGTGAAATCCCAAGATGGTTCAAATCTGAAAATATTGCTAGATCCTCATCTGTAACAATCCAGCTACCTCCAAATTTGTATGACAATCCTGAGTGGATGGGATTTGCATTTTGTGCTGTTTTCTCATTTCAAAAGCATCCTACTTCCATTCGTATGAAAGGTTCGGGATTTTCTTTTATCATCGTTTGTCATTTGAAGAACAAATTCGGTTGTATGAATCCATTATATAGCATCAGTGAAGAGGACGTAATAATATCATTACATCAACGTGCATTCCTTTGGCTATCATTCATTCCATGGGGGTTTCTTTCACCTAAATTGAGTCGATGCACTTTGGTTGAATTCTCATTTCTGAGCGATAGTTCGGATGTGTCGGCGCTAAAGTGTGGGGTCGATCTCGTATATCGGCCAAATTTTGAAATTACACGTACAATGGTAGAACGCATAAGCTCGTACGAGGCTCGTTTTACCTCGTATGGAAGATTTCCCTTTCATCGTCCTAATCAGTTCAGTGGCAGTGACGGCTCTAGTGGAACTTCTGGTCACTATTCTAATGATCAATTCTACAGAACTGGCGCCTTGGTAAGATTTCTATACTAATAATGCAAATAATATTAATGTAAAAGAGTTGGTTTCTTTCTTTATCACAAACCTGATCGATCTTATTCCATTGAGATTAGGTTCCCGCTTCATGATCTATATTAAATTTGAGAATAATGTTTATTATAGGAACGTCAATGCACACTTTTATGCATGCCAACAATCAACTGAAACAATTTCCAAGTAGTGAAAATCGTACTTTGTTTTTTCACATGTGTAATGGTGTGTGTAACAAGTTTTTCCCAAAATTTTAGAAGACCGAGCACCATATATTCCTCAAAATGTGTTTTTGATAATGTTAGAAATATTATAAATTTTATCACGTAAGTTTTATAAATTGATGTTTCAATTTTCGAAGGAAAATGTTAAAAAAGCCTACAAACTATGTGGTAATGAATGTGGTTGATCATTGGTGCCACCTCAATAATGTTATAAATATTAAATTACTTTTTTTATGATGGGAGATACATCAATTTGAAGACTCTAGCATCACTGATTTTTAAATACAACACAACAAAGTAATTAAAACTAATTTACTTATTATGATATTGACATGAATCCTAAATTCCATAATAATAAATCTTCAATTATATATACTTTTCTTCAACTACACTATTTTTTAACATTTTGATAATTTGATAGTTGGAACAGGGGAGATTTGAATCTTGAATGCTTCCATAGAAACACTGAAAGGTACCAACTAGTTGAGCTACAAGACTCTTAACAGCATAAACTTTCTTTAATTAGTAATAAATTTCATTATTGAACTTTGATTTCAAACTAGAATATGACAAGGAACATTTATGACTTTTGAATCTCATTTATTGACAACTTAAGTCTTTCTAAATACAAATTGAATCTATCGTCTTCTACGTAATGATGTGGTTTCAGTAACGGCAATGCTACCCTTGGTAGTATCCTTTTTGTTGTGGGTAAAATTTTCTTGGTCAAACATGTTTATAGGGCTCATAACTATATTACCATCACACAAAACTTAGTTAAGCTTGATTATCATTTCCCATATGTCTTGCAGGATCGCTATAATATTTTCAATCTATGTATTCCACAAAGTGAAATCCCAGAGTGGTTCAGCCATGACTTGCTACCGTCAGATTTGTCACCTAAGTTTGTAAGAATTTTTAGTGAAATTGGCAATACCTTTAACATTTATATGAACTATTGGTTTTGCTTAGTGCATTTATACGGATTAGTTCGTACAAAACATGCCACCAAACAAGGATTATATAATATTATATTCGACACTAAACAAATATGATCAACTCTCTCTCTCTAATTGCACGGTTTATTACTCTTTTGCAGGACTTTCATCCATCCACTTCATATAACTTTTGTTTACCTCCAAGTAAAATTCAAGACTGGTTTAGTCATCCGAATCATGGACACTCAATGACAATTGACCTACCCTCAAATTTGTACCACGATAGTAATTGGATGGGACTTGTTCTGTATGCTTCTTTCTCCATCCACGGGGATCCAAACATTATCTTTAGCAATCTGGTATCAGGAAAATCTCACTTCCTATATTGTCAATGCCAAACAAGTATGGCTAATGTCGATAATCAGACAATTGCTTTCTCCACCAATAAAGAAGAAATCATGTGGTTACTTAATCTAGGTGAATTCATTTGGATATGCTACATACCAGGAGAGCCATTTAAGAATATGTTGCCACACTGCAGCCACATTGAGGCTTCATTTGTGAGTGATTGGCCAGGCGTGATAGTGCAGAATTGTGCGTTACAACTTTTGTACCAGCATGAGCAAGTACAGTTTGAGCAAGAACTAAAGCACTGCAACAACTTGATTTCACAGAAACAGGAGCTTGTTCGTAAACAACTAGAGGATCAAAAGAAAATAAATGAACAATACCATGTTGATGAAGGACTTCAAAGAATAATATTTTCTAATATTGACTTTGAAGTTAAAATATTTCCGAGACTTATTGATCAACCGACAACTGATGAAATCGAGACTCAACTTGGCCAAAGTGACCTGCTGGTAAGTCATCAACTATGATTATTTCCTTTGCCACAAAGATAATATATATACATATATATATATATATATATATATATATATATATATATATATATATATCATTCCCCGTCTCTCTCACTCTCATTCATTAGACACAATACATTTCACCTGATTGTTAAGGATATATGAATTTTGATGCTAACACATGCTTCTGATTTTTTTTATTTTTTATTTTTTTTTTAAAATTAAATGATCAGCACATTAAGATATTTCACCCAAACAAATATTGGAAGGACCGATTTTTACCCTAAATTAATTGTGTAGCGGTTTAGTAGATTAATTACCAATTAATTTAGATATGTGATCACTATTGCTAGATTATAAACCACAAAATAGCAAACACTAGCATTCAAACTATTCCATCATCTTCTACCTCTAGTTCTCAACCCCATCCGGAATACGACGTTTTCCTCAATTTTAGAGGTGAAGATACTTGAATAATTTTACTAACTATCTATATTATACCTTGAAAGATCACAAGATATATTATCACATGTAAGGACAATAAAGAAGTTTAGATGGGAGAGCATATTTCAAAGGAATTCTTGGATGCAATTGAGAAATTGAGGATGGGGAGGATGGCGATCATCATTTTCTTTGAAAATTATCCATCTTCCATGTGCTTGGGAGAACTTGCATTGAATACATCGAGGAAGCGATTAGAGTGTTGTCCATTTTCTACCACGTGGAACCTAGTGATGTGTGACATCAGGGGAAAACTTTGAAGAGGTCTTTGCTAAACATCAAGCATTGGGCTATTTGGAATCTAGTTTTGGTGTTTAATCCAATTTGTAACTCGACTCGACCTAGAAATGTTATGATTTTAAATGAGAGATTTTGTGAGGCTTAATCCATATAGCGGAGGCTTGACCCATTTTTGGCCAATTTTGGATCCATTGTTTGGGATATACATATGGTTGCTTCAAAATTAGGGTTTGATGTATTGAAATCTGTATTGTCACCTTTGTATTTTTCTTGTGATAATAGTTGCAACTTCATAGATGTAGACATATTGGTGAACCACGTAAATCTTTGTGTTGTATGATTGTTTCTTTGCACAATTTTTATCTCTATATTCACATATCACTGATTGTACGCATTAGTTTAAATTCCTAACATTAAAAACGTTTCCAGGAGAACCAAGAGAAGGTGGACGAGTGGAGAGTTACTCCAAAAGAAGTGACAAAAATCTCTGGAGAGCATTTAGAGAAAAGGTAACCCTTCTGATCTTTTAATGAGAATCCTTTTTTGCTTGTTCTGGCCGCAATACTTAATTTTTCTTTTCAATTTTGATTGCACGTATTAACAATTAAAATATATATTGTTTGTACACAGCATTGTCATTATGTGTTAAATTATTTTACCCATAATAAATATGTGCAATCGAGGAGAGAGAGAGAGAGGAATAATGTTTGTGACAGAAGTAGAGCCACTTAGGGCTGAGAGAGAGAGAGAGGAATAATGCTTGGGTTGGGTTTGGGTCTGATATTCGGGTCTGCCTCGGGTTCGTGTCGGTCTTGGGTCCAACCCGACCCGATTGATCTTAAATTTAAAAAAAAAAAAAAAAATTCCATAACTTTCAATGCCAAATGTTGTTTTTTATATATTGCTTTTATTTAAATAGTAATGGTCTTTTCTTGCAATTTGGTTTATTGTAGCATAATTTCCTAAATGCTACTAATAGTGAAAATACTTTTTATCCAAATGAAGGTTAGAATGATGATAAAATAATTGTACTTTACAAAAAATGAATAACTCTAACAATAATATTTTCCATAGTGAAAGTCAAATTGTTGTTTAAAAAAGTTTTTATTTTGGTCCTAATTATATTAAGGATCTTATTTGTTATTGGAAAGTATATTTCCAAAGTAAGATCTAGTGCTGATGTAAACAAAAATGGTAAAATATATTTTCTCATTCAATGAGAATTGGATCAAGATGTATACAAGGAAAACAAATTGTAAAAGTTTGTTGCCAATTCTAAACTTTTAGAACCTAACAGAAAGTTTTCGAAAAAGTACTTAATAATTTTGTAAAAACATCAAAAGTAGGTCCCTAATAACTTGTTTCCTCACATCTATAAAAATTATGTAATTTACTTTTATTAACAACTAGTGTTATGCATGTGTGATGCAAGGTATAATCAAAAATCATATTTAAACTAAAGTTATACTTCAATAATATTGTTAAAAGTGAATTATAAATTAGATAATAAAAATTTACTTAAGTTACATGGTGAATACACACCATGTAAAAGCAAAAGTAAAACCAAGTTTAACATAGATTATAAAATCATTTCAAAAAAATAATGAAATGCGTTCTAAATTTCTTGAAATTTATAATTGACTTTTTATCAAAATATTATTTTATATTTTTAAATATTTTGTAATACGGTTTTACTTAAAAGTAAACTATATTAATAATTTTAATTTATTTATAATAAGCAAAAGGGTGGAATTATATCATACAAATTTCAATAATTATATTACGCTACATATAGTGCAAACATGACTTGTATAATTAAACTTTTATTATTAAACCAAAAATTTGTGGTAGGTCATTAACATATATAAAATAAATAATGAAATTTCTCTTAAAATTTGAAAAACTCTTTGGAGTAGAATTTTAATTGAGTAACTTTTATTTAAAAATTTTTGAATCATTGACGACAGAGTTCAACTTAGAACAACTATGAAATTGTTATAATTTACTTATAGTACACCAAGTGACCTAAAGAGAAAAAAGAAAAAAAAAATATAAACCAAATAAATAAAGAGGAGGGCATCCACTTAGCACAACTACAATGTAGGATACAACTTTTATTATATAGTATATGGTATGATATAATTTGGACATGAGTTCATATAAAATTAATTTTATTGCAAATTTTTTGGTGACAATAATTACTTGATTGATTATTTTATCATTTAAAAAAAATTATATAGTGTACCAAAGGTTTTATAATTTCCCTAACAACATAAATTATACAATTTAATATTTAATTTATAATTAACCAATTTTCTTTTTACGGAAATTAACCAAAACTTTTAAGGCATGGGAACTTGGCTCGAAGAGAGTATGTCACATGTTGTAACCACAACTTTTAGGGTCCAACTTTTGTTATATATGAGTCACTGATTTGCATAATGCATTTTTATAAAAAGGTAATACGAATATACCTATTATAATCAGTAAAAATTTCTCTATTATCAAATGAAAAAAAATTTAATCGAGAACTTAAAAGGTAAAGCATAAAAATAACCGTTCCCATATAATATTTACAATAAAGTTAGCTATGTTAGAAATTTGACAAATTTTATAAATATCCAAACTTTATCTCCGTAATATCAAATCCACGGAAAATGTATCTAAAAGATTTATAAGTTAAAAAAAAAAACACAAAAAAAAAAAAAAAAACAACTACTTTTAGGACCAAAAATACATCAAAACCTTGATTAAGGGGGAAAAAGTAGGGCTGTAAATGAGTCGAGCTTTGTCGAGTAGTGAATGTTCAAGCTTGACTCGACAGTAAAAGCAGAATGTTTAGGCTTGGCTTGAGCTTGATACGAGCCTACAAATAATGTTCATGCTTGAGCTTGTTATAAAGTATAAAAGCTTAAGTTCGGCTTGGCTTGGCTTGGCTTGGTTCATTAGTCAAGCCAAGCTCGAGCTCTATATCAAGCCCAAACTCAAGCTCAATATCATGTTTTTGAGCTTGAGATCCAACACAAGTATATTATCAAGCCTATATCAAGTTTATTATCTAGCCTATTTGGATTGGATGAGTGGTCTCAACTTATAATTAATTAAAGTCTTAGAAGGATATAAGTTTACTTGTCAAGTTCATATCAATTTTATTATCAAACTCATAAATAAGCCTAGGCTCAACTTGTTTTGTTACTTTTCTATCGAGCCTTGGTGTTCACGAGCTTGTTTATGAACAATATTTTTTACTCAGGCTCGGCTTGTTTATTAAACAAGCTTAAGACTAAAGCTTAAGGTTGGCTTGTTTATAAACAAACAAATATGAACGAGCTTTTTATCGAACCAAGCCCGAGCTGTTTATGAACAGCTTGGTTCGTTTACAGCCCTATTTGTACCTCAATTGTGGCAGAGCCAGGAATTTGTAGTTGGGGGGCCAAGTAATAAATAAGAGGATTACATTTTTTTTTTCTTAATATATATCCATACTATGTACAATTATCTAAAATATATAGTAGTATCATAAACACAATTCAATATACATTACATGTTTTTTTTTTTTTTGTGATACATATATATAATACAGTTAAGTGGATTAATTTATAACTCAATACAGTTTTTAATTTGCCTGCCAACTTAGGTTTTCAAGTTAAATTACAACACATTAATTATAATGATTAAGATAAAAGAATATTATTAATAGGTTAAAAGATGGCTAAAAATTAGACAACAATCATTGAAATGCATAAAAATAAATTGAATCAAAATATCTATGTAATATATTTTGTCAAATTAATAATAAGTTATTATATTTATATGTTATATAATATATTTATCAATTAAAAAAAATAAAGAATAGATGAAGACAAGCCATAGTGGTTCTAGGACCATAATTATTTTACAACTTTTTGCCATAACTTTATCATTACAGGTTGTGAATGGTTGTTTATTACTTATATATGGGTTCACTATTTTTTGACCTCAAGTGCACACATATATGATAACCCATGTGACTCTTCAGATGATAAAGTAAAGAATTAATAAGTACAATATCCTATTCTACTTTACACTCTTTCTCAAAAAAAAGAAAAGAAAAAAATAGTCTACTTTACACTTCTATGCGTTTTAATTGCCCTTATATCTATTGAGAAGATCGGTTTAGCCCCCAAATTCATTATGCAGCAGATTTATCAGTTTATTATTAATTAAACCAATTATGTGATCACAGTTATATTAATTTAATCGATAGAACCTAAAAGTTACCTAATCTGTATAGCAACAGACAACACAATGATATGGCGACGAAATAGAAAATCAATAGAGAACGCTTTTAAGTGAAAAACCACTACAGAGTGACACACCCCAAATAAGGCAATCCACTATAAAAGAAGGAATTTACAAATCTAGAACATAGCCTATTTTTACCTAGACTTTACACAATATTTTGGGACTTAAAAGTATCATAAAACAAACATAATTACATGTAAAATCTTAAAAAATAATAATAAGAAAATGGGTTTTGTAGGGTTCTTTTTTGGTATTAATATAATGCTAAGCCGAAGCATTCACATGAAGGGTCTTTTCAATGTATGAAAAGATCTCAATAATTTTTGTTATATTTAGTGGACAAAGACTCACTTAAAAAGTTCATATGGCACTGATTTTATAATGATAAGGTGTACAATGATGCAATAAAACTTCAACGTATAAATTAATTTCAAGGTCAAACACAAGGATTTATCATCATGTGATTATCTCTTAATTCTAATACAATTTAGAGTAATGCTAGAGATATAAAAAATTTTACAAATTGCTAATGTGATGAGTGGTTATTGGTAAATGAAAAAGTGATATTAAAAGTGAGCCTAGATGAAAACCAGGAAAAAGTTTGCCACATTAACAGTTTATAAAAATATTGTAAAACAATTTGTGTCTATAGCATTATTCTAGAATATAAGTGATAATCCAACAATGATAACATCTCTTGTAATTTCCATGTCGTGGTTTACCTCCTTAATTAGTATATAATGTATGTGGTTCAAAGTTCATACTTTAAACCCTACATTTCCTTTACTCTCTATCTACCTAATACCTATATATAAAAAATAACATTTATATTAATACGTTGCTACTTGCTACCAATTCATCCAAAAAGAATGAGTCAAGAATTGTACAGTTTATTTCAAAATTCAAATCCTGGTAAGTTTGTGAACAAGTTTTGATTTTCGGTCTTGTACTGGCTCAAAAAGAAGTTGTATAGGCTTGGTAGTTGGTTCCATATTATTAGTCATCAAGGTCAAGGAAAATTAATACTAGAAAACTAGAAATTAAGCATCAAAATATTTTCATGAAACCAATTTATTTTGCTAGCATGCACTTTGAGGTTAACCTTGAAAATAAGTGAGAATATCGATAATTCTTATTTGCATGCTTTCTTGTTTGTCGTAACTCTTAGGCGAGAAAATTCTAACCTAGGAATTCTGAGTCCCCCTTCCTCTTATAGTTTTTAAAATTTATATTGCTTTGTAAAACTAACCACTTATGCATAATTTATTCTCTTAAATGATTTTCTCGATTTCATTGTCCAAGCCACTAGGTCTAGGCACTCAAATACATAAAGTGACCTTATCATGGTCATCTTTGTTTGTTATTCATTTTATACAATATGAAGTTAGTACACTTTTTTCCCTAAGTAATTTTAATTTAAGACTAAAAGTAGCGTATGAGTTTTAAATATTAATGGAGCTTAAGCTTAATTACCTTGAATAAATTTGAATCCAAATTTCAAAAATCTCCCGCAAATATAAATTCGAATAAATGACAAATTTATATGCTTGAATAAAATGATAATATATTAAACAAGCTTTTTTAAAATAATAATAATAAATTCTTCATAAATAAGAAGTTAATACATATTTGAAATTTGAACTAATACATTAAAATGAACTGGGAGGGCAAATTTTTTTTTAAGGAATCGAAATCACTGATGATTTTTGGAGAATCTTTTTTTTTTTTTAATAAGCTAATGCATAACTTAAAGAATAGCTATTAGATACTTTTGGTAAAGAATATAATTATATTCTTTACCAAAAGGTAATCCCACATGGTTATTCGTGCTTTTGAAAGTTTGTTTAGTTAGATGAAGTTAAAGGGTATTAGAGTTTGCTATATGTTTTACCTATAAGTGAAATGAGTTTTCGTATTGTTGTTTGCTTTGTAAATGTGTACTGCCAAAGATAATTGAATTTTATTTGAGTATCCTTGATGTTATTATTATCTTGTCAATAGTCCTATTTTGTAAGACTAACTAATGTGTTGATACTTTAGAACTCAAAATTTTGACATATGATTCCCTTGTGTCACGAAAAAAATCCCATTAGCTTTTATTAAAGTCAGTTTGTTAACGTGTGAGTAAATCTCTATTTACTAATGTAGGAGTGATGAGGACGAAGCAGAGGATTCTGGGAAGCAATTTTTCAGCCCATCAAGTGAATACTGTCATGATAACTCAGATATAGATTCAAGTAGTCTTAGTGCTAGACATGAGTTTTACAGTTGTAGGTCAGTGGGATCAAGCCCTTCAGACAGCCCCTCTAGGATTAATTTTACTTCTAATAGAGTCGGGCATTCTGTACAGCAGGGGCAAGAGGGTAGCCCTTATTCTCAGAATGTTGGTCCCTTTAATCAACCAACCATGGCTATTTTGAGAAAGCCTGATTTAGGGTCTGAGGATCCAGATAACAATGATGATTGCTCTGATGACTTGGCAATTTTTCGGAATCAGAATGAGAAATCTCAAAGGCCATTGGATTTTGAAAACAATTGTCTTATCTGGTTTCCCCCACTGCAAGATGATGAAAATGATGAGGCGGAGAGTAATTTCTTTTCATATGATGATGATGACGATGATATTGGGGATTCAGGTGCTATGTTCTCGTCCTGTAGCAGCCTTGTTAGTGTGTTTCCAGCAAAGGAAAAACAAAATGAGGGTAATAAGGAACCTCTCAGGGCAGTGGTACACGGGTATTTTAGGGCTCTTGTGTCACATCTCTTAGAGGGGAACGGTATTAAAGTGGGCAAAGAGAATGATGTTGAGGACTGGCTCGACATAGTTACGACATTAGCATGGCAAGCAGCAAATTTTGTTAAACCAGATACTAGCAGAGGAGGCAGCATGGATCCTGTTGATTATGTAAAGGTTAAATGTGCAGCATCAGGAAGTCCGAGTGAGAGGTATGATGTGTTTAAGGTTTTTCAGATACTCGTTTTATAAATAGTTCAGATCCTTTCCTTTGCAGGTCTATGCCATTAAAGTTGTGGATTTGTTGTGTGCAGCACCCTTATAAAGGGAGTAGTTTGTACCAAAAATATCAAGCACAAGCGTATGACCTCTCAATACAAAAATCCCAGATTACTTCTTTTAGGAGGAGCCCTTGAATACCAGAAAGTTCCAAATGAGTTGGCATCTTGCGATACATTACTACAGCAGGTTTTTTTTTTTTTTAATGCACTGATCTCTTTATTCATGCAGTGGAATAAAAAGTTATAGGGATGAACTACTGAGCTTTGCTTTTTTGACAGGAAAAGGATCATCTCAAGATGATTATTTCAAAGATTGAGACTCTTCGACCAAATGTTCTGCTGGTAGAAAAAAGTGTATCTTCATATGCCCAAGAACAACTGCAAGCTAGGGAAATCTCGTTAGTGTTGAATGTTAAGAGGCCATTACTGGAGCGTATAGCCCAGTGTACTGGAGCTATTATTACTCCATCAATTGATAAAATATCAATGGCGCGGTTGGGACTTTGTGAACTATTCCGGTTAGAGAGAGTGTCTGAAGAACATGAGACTGCAAATCAGTTCAACAAAAAACCATCTAAAACCTTGATGTTTTTTGAAGGTTGTCCTAGGCGCTTAGGTTGCACGGTAATATTTTCTATTTAGGAAAGAGCATGCTTCCTCTCTCTCTTATTTTATTTTATTTTATTTTATTTATTTATTTTCCGTGTTAAATTGATTGGGGCTATCTGCCAGTATTTCAAGCTGTACCACTTTTATTGGTATTGCCTTATGATTGGAATTTCCATGTATTGGTTAAGTCCATAGTATGAAAATACTAGGTTCTATCTCTGATCAGATTGTTGTGGTTCATTTGCAGGTCTTGCTGAAGGGCACATGTCGTGACGAACTAAAGAAAGTTAAACATGTTGTTCAATGTGCAGTATTTGCAGCCTCATTTATCTCTTTTGACATCCTTTCTTGCTGATGAGGGTGCTAGTCTGCCTAAGATGATCCTTAAACACTCAATTGCTGTACCGGAAAGAACAACAACACCTGATCTAGTTATTTATGTAGTCCCTAATTCTTTTGCTTCAACCAGTTGCCCAGAAGTGACTGATGACTCTGTTCAAGATGAAGAAATCGTGGGTCTCAATCCGGCAATTGAAGGATTGGAATTATTGGGTAGGCATCTTGATCCTGTTCATCCAACTGGTTCCATGAACTGTAGGGTTGGAAATGCACCATCTGATGCACGCTATGATGATTTAGCATCTAGTCTGGGTTTGGAGTCGAGCACTTTAAATCAGTGTGAGGACTTTAAAGGGCCCATAGTGCTTCCTTCTGTTATGAGAAATCTTTCCCAGCAAGAACCACAAGAATCAATGGCCCAAGATCAGATGCTTGCTGGGGAGATGAATGGTTCTACAAGATCTGAAAGGGCTGATGAAAACGAAGTCTCACCAGAGTATATCTGAAAGGGCTGGGGAGATGAATGGTTCTACAAGATCAGTGAATACTTTTCAGCCACTGAAACTCACCAGAGTATATTGGTATCATTTTCAAGCCATTGTGTGCTGAAAGGAATTGTATGTGAACGCTCTCGGCTCCTGCGCATAAAGTTTTATGGTTGTTTTGATAAGCCTCTAGGGAGATATCTGCGTGATGACCTTTTTGACCAGGTAAATCTTTTTTGTTTCCTTTCGTTTAAACTTCTTTTATTTATTCTCTTTTACTAAGTTTCAGTTATAAAGTGGAATTATGTTGGATAATAGAACTTGTAATTGCCAGGCATGTTGCTGTATATCATGTGAAGAGCCAGTTGAGGCCCATGTCCAATATTACACTCATCGGCAGGGAAATCTTACAATCAATGTTAGATGCCTTCCGGATATAATACTACCTGGGGAACGAGATGGCAAGATCTGGATGTGGCACCGATGCCTAAGGTGTGCCCATGTGGATGGAGTTCCACCAGCTACTCGTAGAGTGGTTATGTCAGATGCTGCCTGGGGACTTTCTTTTGGAAAGTTCTTGGAACGTAGCTTTTCAAACCATGCAATTGCTAATCGTGTTGCACCCTGTGGTCATTCATTGCAAAGGGACTGTCTCCGTTACTAACTATGGGTAAATTCTATCAGATTTGGGACTCTAGTTCAATTTCAGTTGTTGAATGCCACATTAGTGGTTGTTGACAATCAAATTCAACAGGTTTGGGAGCATGGTTGCATTTTTCCGGTATTACCCTATCGATATTCTTTCTGTTCATTTGCCACCGTCAGTGCTTGAATTCAATGGCCATGTTCAACATGAGTGGACAAGAAAAGAGGCTGCAGAGGTGTCTTAATGAACCTGAAATTTTATTTACACAATTATTTTGGACTGATGCTAAATAAGTAAACATAAAGCTAATATAGTAGCTTTTGCGAGTATTTGAGATCACTATTTTATTAACCTAATACCTTTTGCTACAGAGCTTGTCCGTAAAATGGAGACCTTGTATGCCGAGATATCTGATGTACTTGATAGCTTGGAAGAAAAATATAAGTCTTTTGGAAATGAATGTTCAGACACGAATGACTTACAGGGCCACATGATGAAGCTGAAAGACTTGCTTAAAAAGGAAAGAAATGATTACAATGTATGTGCTGACAATATTTAATATTCTCATTACAGGATTCCTGGTTCTAAAACCTTGTAGAGTGCCTGTATTTTCTTATTTTGATTTTCAAGTAATATTATTCTCAACTTATAATTGTCTCCTCTTTAATAGGGTTTGCTTCAACCGGCTATTATGGAGACTTCACAGCCAGACTGGCTGGCTGGAGACATTCTGGAATTGAATCGCTTGAGACGCTCTCTTTTAGTTGGTTCACATGTATGGGATCAGCGGCTTTGTTCATTGGACTCTCTCCTTAAAAAGAGTTCTATTTCAAAGGCTGCACAAGGGGATGCATCTTATGCCAAACTGAAAGAGCTGAAGAGTGAGTTATCACATAAGGATGGCATGCTTGGCACTGGGTATGAAGATTCTGACACCTCAAAATTACATGAGTCTCCTGGCAATAATTTGCAGTCAGAGCAGGAGCAACCTAATGTACCACCCTTTGAACCTTCTGTTGCTGTAGACTCGATGTTAACCACATGTCATCATCATGTCAGAGAGGAGGAAAAACATTCAGATGGGGAAGTTAGTGTAAATAAGACACTAAGTGAAAGCTTATCCCCCAATGATTCCACTCTATCTGAGAGAATAGATTCGGGTTGGACGGGTACTAATCAACCTGCAATGAAGGCTCAACTTCATTCATCACATGCAGATGAACTCCAAGCTGGATCTGTCAGGCAGATTAGTCAAAATGATAATCCTCCTTTTAGAAGGTTAATGTCACCAATGAGAGTTCATTCTTTTGATTCTGCATTACGAGTCCAAGAAAGAAACCGGAAGGGATTGCCTCCCTCTTCCTTGCATTTGTCGACAATTAGATCTTTCCATGCCTCTGGAGATTACAGGAGTATGGTGAGAGATCCTGTTTCCAATGTAATGAGGACTTACTCCCAAATGCTGCCATGGGAGACACAGAAGTTAAACTTAACAGTCAGTTCCACACCATCATTTATCTCCTCCGCATCTCATATGGCTGAAGGTGCTCGGCTGCTGCTTACGCAAACTGGCCACAGCGATTTAGTTATTGCCGTATATGAAAATGAACCCACCAGTATAATTTCATATGCCCTTAGTTCCAAGGAGTATAATGATTGGGTTGCTGATAATTTGAATGAGCATGAGGGAAGCTGGAGTCCCCATGAGAGCAGTAAAGAAGATTCTGCAGTTTCCACCTTTTCTGAAGATGCCTGGCAGTTGGAGTTTGATTATATCCATTATGATAGTTATGGATCTGAAGATGCTTCATCATCTATGGGTACGTTTTTTAAGGATCCCAAAAGACCTCCACATTTAACAATATCTTTTGAGGATGAGTTTTCAACTGCTGGAGGCAAAGTAAAGTTTTCAGTCACTTGTTATTTTGCCAAGCAATTTGACACTGTAAGAAAAAAATGCTGCCCTAGTGAAGTGGATTTTGTGCGATCCTTGAGCCGCTGCCGGACATGGAGTGCACAAGGGGGGAAAAGCAATGTATATTTTGCCAAGTCATTGGATGAAAGATTCATTATAAAGCAGGTTACAAAAACAGAGTTGGATTCCTTTGTGGGTTTTGCACCTCAATATTTTAAATATTTGACAGAATTTCTTAGCGCGAGAAGCCCAACTTGCCTTGCAAAAATTCTTGGCATTTATCAGGTTAGGCCTAACTCTTTGCTTGTTTGGTGTGTGTGTGTGTGTGTGTGTGTGTGTGTGTGTGTGTGTGCCTGCACTTGGATGGGTTAATCTGGGTATATGGTGCAAAGACCAACAGTGTAGTATCTTCTTGTGATTCTCATCTTATTGATGTGATGGCAGGTCTCTGTAAAACATCTAAAAGGTGGTAAGGAAACAAAAATGGATTTGATGGTGATGGAGAACCTCTTTTTCAAGAGAAATGTCTCAAGGGTTTATGATCTCAAGGGCTCTGCACGAGCACGCCATAATTCAGATACAACAGGGACAAACAAAGTACTGCTAGATATGAATTTGTTGAAAACATTACGTACAAAACCTATATTTCTTGGAAGCAAGACAAAGAGAAGCCTAGAAAGAGCTGTCTGGAATGATACATCATTTTTGGAGGTAATCTTTTTTTTTTTTTAATCTTCTAATTGTTATAATAGCATCAAATTTGATCCTAACTGAAATCAGAACAAAAGTTAATGGTTTAATTTGTCTTTATAATTGTGGATATAGTCCGCATTGACATTCCCTAGGTTTCTGAAACTTACTCTTTTGAGGTTTTAGAAATCATTGACATCCCCTTGGTTTCATATTTCTAATGATGCATCTGTTCAATTTAAATTCGAATCAAGTAGCTAGTTATATGTAGAACATTTTATTTGGTTTTGAGCTTAATAACTTGAAATGGATAACTATGTCAAAATATTGTTCAACACAGTTAAATCTGCCAACAGGATCTTTGCCCATTTGTAAAGTCCATGGGAGGTAATGCCAATATGAAATCCATGGTGTCTGGTTATTGTCAATATTTTACCTAAATATAAAGTGTAAGGTTGGAATTGGATAGGATTCCCAAAAAAAATCATAAAATGGCTTTAAGATTTTGTTGTCATTAAAGCACTATTTAATATATAATGATTATTTTTCCCGTCTCATGTTTCTTCAGTCTGTGAATGTTATGGACTATTCCCTGCTGGTTGGGGTGGACGACGAACGCAAAGAGCTGGTTTTAGGGATCATCGATTTCATGAGACAGTATACCTGGGACAAAAAATTGGAGACGTGGGTGAAGGCATTTGGGATACTTGGTGGTCCAAAAAATGCTTCCCCCACCATTATTTCTCCCAAACGATACAAGAAAAGATTCCGGAAGGCAATGACTACCTATTTTCTCACTGTACCTGATCAATGGTTTTCATGAACTGCTTCATTGCAATTTTTTTGTTAAACACTCCAAAATGCATCTGTTTGTCAATAAAGAATAGGGGGGATTGTAATTGCAGATAAATGGAAAGTAAGATTCCTCCTATGAATTCTTTTTTTTTTTTAAGAAGAGATGGTTATATTGTTGGTCTGCTTTTGTGTCTCAAAATTGCTCTCACATTAGTTGTTTATCATATGAAAACTAACACACTATTGTGAATTGTTCCCTAACATCTGTTTGGTGCATACTCTCTATGCCATTTCCTGCAACTAACCAAATGTTCGCTTTCCGTCCTTGCCGCAAGTTGTTGCTGGTGTGTTGAAATTTAGGTGGGTGTCCTAATTGCTGTTTATTATCCAATAGTCAATGAGAAAGTTAATCCAAATGCTTTAATAATCCAGGAATTGGTCTAGCAACCAAGATAGGTACAATGTTAAATTCTGTAAACTCACGGGTTTGGTTTATGACTACATAAATAAGTAGATCAGTTCCAAACAATGTGGTACTCACATGACACTGTTGTGTTGCAACTGTAACTTCATACTCTGCACATGTACATTGATTAGGTCTCACGTGAGACTCATGTTGCCATCACATCGTGGTAACATGAATCATGATGGAAGTTAACTACAAATGCATGGTATAGCCTTTAAAATGATAATAATCCATTTTGCAAGAAAAGAAAACGTTATTTTCCTTTTGCAAGAAAAGAAAACGTTATTTTCCTTTTGCACCTGAAAGTGAAACATGCATTTTTTTTAACTTCCCTTCCTTGATGCATAATAATAGTACGGAGTGCAGGGTTTAAAAAAAAAATTATTTATTTATTTTATTATTATGGGGGGTTTAGTTTAAATATGGGGATGTGACTCTGAATCTAACCTTTGGATCATATGGCCATTGGTTTAATGTATATTATCAAAACTTTGCCAAGTATCCCAAAGTATTCAACAACAATTCTTCTCTTTTGGCTCATTATAGAAGATTACATTAAATACACAATTCGATTGACTTTATGAGTTGATAAGATTTAAAACCTACCATTGATTCTAGTTAATTTAACTGATAAAATTTTTTAACAATTAAAAGATTCATGTTTTTGCTAGCCTTATAGGCGGTGGGGTTAACTTTATATCGTGTTCTTCTTTTTTTCCTATTTATCCAAATTTTTTTTTATCAAGTGAGACATACATTATTTTAACCTTAACAAACACCGTACGGTGCTTATTAACATTTGACTATATATATATATATATATATAATAAACCCAAAAAAAAGAGAGAAAGAAAGTATGGAGTCAACTAAAAATAATATGGTAGAGTTTTTTTTTTTTTTTTTTGAGAAATAATATAGAGTTTGATATATAGCAAATTGTGTTGTACATTTACGAATATGAAATTATAAATGAGGCGGCTAGTCATGCTTTTAGTAAATTTGAAATAAAAGCAGAGAGAGAATTAGGGAACAAGGTCTCCTCCTTTTTGCTCACACTTAGGCAACTTTGTCGATGTTTCCTCTTTTTTTCAGCTTTCCTTTGTTCAAAGTTGAAAGTTGATACAGCCCCGAATCCAAAAAGGGCACCAGCAAATCAAGAACTCCATTCACATGTCCTGGACTCTCTTACATGTAAAGTAGTAATCAATTAATTATGCATATCAAAGAGATAGAGATGAAGTTTCTGTCAATGTTCTTTGTACAAAAATCTTTTTACACATGTGCCAAAGTCATCTGGAAGGTTTCTTCACATGACTTGTTTGCTTTAAAAGCTGAAATCTTTGCGCTGAAACTTCAATATCTAGTGCATGCATGTATATGTTACACTTTCATTGAATCAATTGCTGCAACCAGCTGCATCCTATAATATACATTAGATTATTTTATTTTTGATAATATACATTATTAGACAATTAGTCATGTTGAAAAGTACCATCTTCATGACCAGAGGATTTTTATTAATTAAGCCTTTTTTTATTTATACATATTTTACATAGCCTAATGGGTTTAAAGGCACTACTTTTTTTCTTTTATCCCATCATCATCAACAAATAAAGGAGTGCAGATTTGGATCCAAGTTATCATCTATGGTAATTGCATTAAGTTAGATTGCCATCATTTTCATCATATATATATATATATATATATATATATATATAATATGAAAAGATGAGTATGAAAATAAATTCAATGCATCATGAGCCAAAGCAAACTTAAGGAATACTGAATTTTCCTCTATCCAAGTTACCTAAGGATCTAAATCCCTAGCATATTGAGCTAAAATATGCACTGATTTATTTCATAATTGCTTTACATGCAACACTTGCATTGAGCGAAAATCTTGTAACCTAAGACACATGCTTGAAACAATGTTGCTAAACCAACTGGAGGAGTACTCAGACCTCTCACATCATCATATACCACAAGAGAATCACATTCAAAATGAGCATCCCTTATACCAACATCCCAAGCAAAATCTATTACCTATAAAAGCAGGAATCGTGTTGTTGTAACCTAAGTTTGTACCATATATCACTCTTATTTGAAAGAAAAATGAAATAGTAGTATATATTTAGCTTTCCACCTTAACAATACTTTGTATTTATGTCAAAACAATAATTCATGTCATATGCAAATAAGATAATTGTATTTATTTTCTTATATTAATTATCTATAAGTGGTATACTAATTATTTATTTAAAATAAATTTAAATTGTTATTTTTTCTGAAATTTATATAAAAAAACAATTGGTTGTATTGTTTTACCTTTATGTTAATTTGCATTGGAACTCATACTGACATACATACATACTCACAAAACACCATTTGCACACGCACACGCAGATAGACACACACATCAAGAGAGAGAGGTCTGTAGTCTGTGTTTCGTATTGTGTGTGCATATCCTCTTTTTCTTTTTCTTTTTAGTTAGGGTGATCTTTTAGTCTGGAGAAATGGGAAAGAAAAGGAGGAAATGTTCATCTTAATTAGTTTATACTCAATCACTTGCTATATTACCTACTAAGCAATGAAAACCTTTTATTCTCTTATTATTATTTTTCCTGAAAGTCATTTCCTGTATTAATATTCTAATTAAAAGAAGGGTGTGTGCAGTTAGCACTTCATCATGTGTGGGTTCACTTAGTTTTATCAAATCATCCTTTAGCCTTTTGAGGTTAAGTTTGTTTGTCTTAGGACCAAATTTTCTTGATCATCAAAACTGAGAACTTGACTAATTTCTAGGACTGGACAGTTATCTACGCTTATGGGATATAAAGACTCGGCAACTTCTGTCTGTGGTATGTTCTTATACTTTATGATTATGAAGAGTTATTAGAATTTCTTGCTGAAAGACAGGGCTGAAGATATGTGCTAGTTTTAAACTCTTATATTTATTTTTTGCCCTTACTAGAGTTACATTTTTGTAGCTTGTTACTCATTGTTTTAGCATCTCAAATTTTCTTACCTAATGCTCAAAATTCTTTGTTCTACCTTGAGGCCAAGAACAAATTTAGGCTGTGATAGAGATGAGTGAATCAGTGATATAGCTTTTTTGCATTCAAAGCTAAAAACTTCTTGTTCTAACCATTTGATCTTTTATTTTATTTCATTAAAAGGAATCAGTAAATCCGTTTCTGAGGGTTTAGCAAATTCGTTGGATATTATGTTAATGAAAAATGAAGTTGTTTTCCGCTTTCATTGATAGACTCAAATTATTGCAGCTACCATTCATTTGAATATTGCATAAAGTGAGATGCTGCCATCAGCACATTACTTTGACTCTTATTAAAGGGACATTAGTAATCTGCATGTGATGAATCCAAAGCAAGATGGTCAATTAACACAATGGCATAATGTTGAAACCATTGAGCAAAAAGGTTTAATGGTGAATGTATAAATTTAAGTGCATTAATCTTATGCATGGTGCACTCGTATACTTGGCTGTAAAGGTCTGCTTAGGGCAAGGTGCACTTAAACTTTTGGCTGGAAAGGTCTGCTTTCCAATTGAAGCCTAAGCATTCCTAGACATGCACTGACTCTTGGTCCACAAGCCTAATGACTGCCCCATATTCGTACCTGCGTATTGCTATGAGTTTCATTGTTTGAATTTGTGGCCCTGACACCTGTAAGGTTGACACTTTAACAGAGCTCATGCAGGGATTGTAGATAGTCTTTTCATTTATGATTTTATAAGCTAACGCGCTATACTGCATAAATTTCCATCATCTTATTTTTATTGTCTTCATTGTGTGGGTTTTCCTGAAGCAGCATCTTACAAATGTTGTCTTTGACTCCAATTTTGCTGATGAAGGTTAGTTTTCTGTTTTTGTCTTGTCGGTTATGAACCAAGCCAATTGTATTATTTCTTGTGCTGTGATTATTCTATTAGTGGCATGTTGTTACATTTCGTGAACAAGGAATGATTGGGGGGACAGATACCAGTAATGTAGTCTAAGTTTGAAGCAATTTATTGCTTATATGATATGAGTGATAATTCTAACACTGGGCTGGAGCTAATGAGCTTTAGCTCAAATGACACATGCTCCTCCCTCATTAACGGGATGGAGGGTAAGGTAGTGAGTTCAAGACTTACAAGATGTGTATAACTTACCAATGAGGAAATGTCTTATCACTTTGTCCCCACCTGGGATGCCTCAGCAATAAGGGAGAGTGCCTGTGTTAATTTTTAGACCCCTTAAAACCACAATTAGATTAACCTAGGTAATTAGCCAAGTGATTACTTAGTCCAAATTAACAAATCTAGGTTAACACAAATACAAAGATCATAACATGCAAAACAACGGAAAATAAATAAGACAATGATATGATCACCCAGGAAACCAAACCGGTAAAAACCTGGGGAGGATTTGACCTAGCTATCCTCAAGGTAAAAAGCAAATCCACTAGAAAGAATCGAAGTTCATACAATAAGACTTACAAGCCCCCACGCTCGACTTCTTATTGCTACCCACCAGTAGAACTTACTGACACGACCACGTGCAAGCTCCGAATCCACAGACTCCTTCTTTCTTTGGCCTTTGCAAAACACAAACACCCCCGTTTGTGACTTTGAGATCTCATCAAAGGTTTAGCAACACAAACTCTCCTGTTTGTGACTCCAAGACCACCCTTGAAGGTTTAGATCATCAGCACCTTTGATGACTAGAGAAGGCAGCAACTTCTACAATACCGGATCTTGAGATTCTTCAAGGAATAGCACCGGTAGAAGACATAAGAGAGCTTTTTAGGAACAAAACCCTAAATACAAAAGAGGCACTCTTTTCTCTCTGAAAAGTCACATAAAAACGTGCTTAGGGTTTCCTTTATATACTGGGAGAAGTAGATTAGAAACCCTAATCCTTAATGGGCTTGAACTGCTGTTTGGGTTTAATTAAAATTCTGCAGATACGACTTTCGATCGATCGAGCCTGTCTTTCGATCGATTGAACCAGACAGATTATGAAATCTTCTTCCTGTAGCTTGTATGTTCTTGAATCTTGACTTGAATCACTTTGAGCATTGTCTAATAAAACCTATAGACTCTAAGATCTATATCTAGACAAATTTGTGTTCACGATTTGCCAATTGTTCTAAACATTTAGAACCTAACAAACTCCCTCTTTGGCAATTCGTGACAAAACTTTCATACAAAATGAAATGCTCAAATACAAGAACAACCCAATACAATAAAATGCTCAATTACATCACAAATCCCAATCTAAGACTCCTAACCTAGAAGTTGCAAGAAGAGGTAGAAGGTCTTGATCAGAATGAACCTGTCTTTCCTGAAACACTTAACAAACACATCACCGCATGTGTGGAAAGAAAGACATATAAACAATAATATGAAACAGAATAAAAAAAACAAAAGTAAATTCTAACTCTCCTCCTAAGTTAGATACATCAAAGTTTTTATATTCTCCCCCTTTCAAAAACAATTTCAACTCCCCCTAAACAAAACAAACAGGATTCCCACATTTCATTTATTTCTCCCCCTTTTTGTCATGTATTGACAAAGACAACTCAAACAAAGAGTAGAGTGACAGAAAACATGAGAAAAAAAAGAACCAAGGGAACAAAAAACAGTTTAGCTCTATAAAAAATAGAGACAACTCCCCCTAGGAACAACAAAGGTTAAAAAAAACTTCTCCCCCTATAAAAATAGGGAACACAAAATAAGTGTTGGGAAAAACAGTTTTGGGGAAAATTTAGGAAGTGGGGGAAAAAGGACACAAACCAAAACTCAAAAACTAAGTTGAGGATACACATGAAGAAAAATATTCTCTCTTTCAATAAATGCAAACATGACACTATGTGACCCATAAACAGTTGCATGAGTAGAGAAAATATTTGCACATTGATTATCCATCATATCTCTTAAGAAAAAAATTTTCTACAGTTCACACATAAAAAAGGCATATACTAGAAAGTACATAGCTCAAAAACTAATCAATCAATTTTTTGATCAAGTTGAGTACCCAATGTAGCAAAGTATATGCATGTTATGTGTGAAAACAATGAAAGATATGACTGCAAAACTGCAAGGTGGATACAAAAAATCAATGCAATACATGTGAATCCTAAACATAAATGATGCATGGAAAAATCAAATTTTTGAAAAACAGAGCAATTTAATGCAGAAACTCCTCAAAGCACAATATTTCATGAATAAATTGCATGAGTATGAGATTAAAAGTTTTTAAAAAACACTAGAATTTAACCCAGATCTTTCAAAAACAAGTTTTTCAACCAATTTGTCTCCAAAACTCAAACATTAAAGACAATTTGCATCAAAATCCAGGAACATGTAATCTTGGATGGCCACAACAAGATCACACACAATATAATGTACCAAGTTTAGTAAATAGTAACTTGTGTAGTGTATGCAACCAGCAAAAACTTGAGATACATGTGAGGTGATATATAAATGGAAATCAATCACAAAGTCTACAAAATTCATCACACAGAATTTGAAAGAGACTATCACCTAAAGAGTTACATCATATAACTCCCACATCTCCTAGATCATAAGCTTGCAATCATGTAAGTTTCTTGAATTTTGCCTCATAATATACACACAAATTTTAATTGTTCAGAAACTTATTAAAATAGTTAGGATAATGTACACACCAATTTTAGCATTTAAACCGAGGCTACACCTTATGATTTTTTTGTGCATGTGCTACACTTTCTCGAGCACAAAATCTTACGATATGCACTAAGGTGTTCATGATTGGCTAGTGAACAGTGGTGAGATGGTTATTTATGCTTTTCTCTAAAGGTTCAAGTCCGACAGTCAAAGACATGTGACTTCAAGATCAAGACAAAGTGATCAAAACCATAAACATCTTTCCCACACAACATGCACTACAAAGCTTCAACTAGTAAAGTGTAATAAGTAAGCTCATCAAAGCTAAACAAGGTACATAAACTTGTGATGTAAAAATAAAATGTCCAATCCTTGATTATAAATCCAAGATGTGAAATACAAAACACAAAAAACTTTTTGGTAAAAAAAATTTATGACCAAAAAACAAAAAGCACACATTATGCTAAATGAACAATGCAAATGCAATGCATGACAGTGCTTAACTAAGCTATAGAGGGTACACAAACAAGAAATATTAATTTCTTAATTAACCCTTGAGTATATGTACAAACTAGTACATACTCATACAAAATCAAAAATAGCTTAGCACTTATAACACATACTATTCAAGTTTCTCCACAATGTCAAGCATGTTCTAAATCAAGAGAGATATCATAATTCATGTAATCCTCAAGAAAAATAAAACAAGACTCAAAATAAAATATTTTTGTCTTTTTGAAAATTTTTCAATGTTTTTGGATTTTTTTTTTTTAATTAAAAAACAACCTAAAAAACAAAACAACAAAAAACAGAAACAAGACATGTCCACAAACAATTGAAAGAATTAAATCAGGGGCAAGTCAGCAACACTCACCTTGGAGAATCTTTTCTCACCCATATAGCACGAGTCTTCGGCTTTGTAAGTGAAAATCCATGAGAAGCAGAGTGTATTTGAGGAATTACACCAATCTTCTAAGAAAGACTAAAATCCTGCAAATTCCTTTCACAAGCCAACAAGCTTAAATTTTTCAAAATAATATGAAACAATTTATATGGACTTATGGTAGGAGAAATATCATCACATCTCCTAGATTGAAACACAGAATGCTTAAATTTCAATTTATGACAATTAGGATGAATGTGACCGGAGACACCACAAAAGTGACAAACAGGAACAAATTTAGGAACATCAGTATTCCTAACAACAAATCTAGTCTCAGATCTTAGTTTTTGCCTCAACAAAGAGCAATTTGGTCTAATATGACTAACAGTACCACAAAGGTGACAAGTAGGCACAAAAACAGATTTATTATACTCTCTAACAGTAGGTTTAGACTTAGGTTTAAAAACTTCAACATCTACATCAGAACTTTTACCTTTGTCTAACCTAGCAAAATAAGCCTTTTCTTTATTATTCCTCTTAAAATGAGGGATATAAACTTTTTCAGTTTTAGGCTTAAGAGAAACAGAATCACTTCTGTTATCAACAGCAGGCTTGGTATTAGTCAAATTTTCAATTTTAATTTTAGATTCAACTAACTCTTGTTCCAAGCTTTTCATCTTCTCATCTTGAGAGGAAATTTGATTTTTCAAAAATTCATTCTTTTTATTAGATTCATCTAATCTAACAACCAATTCCTCTTTTTCAAGATTAGCCAATTTTAACTATTCCTTGAATTTCTTAGCAATTTTCATAGATTTCAATAATTCCTTACAAAGAGTTTCACAGGCATCAATAAAATCAATAGAAGCATGAGCAGAAACATGATCAGAAAGACACTTCAAATTATCCATGACAACAGGGGTCAAGGATCAGCTCTTAGATCAAAAGATCTAAAACAGAAGAGCTACCCGCTCTGATACCACTTGTTAGTTTTGAGACCCCTTAAAACCACAATTAGATTAACCTAGGTAATTAGCCAAGTGATTACTTAGTCCAAATTAACAAATCTAGGTTAACACAAATACAAAGATCATAACATGCAAAGCAGCGAAAAATAAATAAGACAATGATATGATCACCCAGGAAACCAAACCGGTAAAAATCTGGGGAGGATTTGACCTAGCTATCCTCAAGATAAAAAGCAAATCCACTAGAAAGAATCGAAGTTCATACAATAAGACTTACAAGCCCCCACGCTCGACTTCTTATTGCTACCCACCAGTAGAACTTACTGACACGACCACGTGCAAGCTCCGAATCCACAGACTCCTTCTTTCTTTGGCCTTTGCAAAACACAAACACCCCCGTTTGTGACTTTGAGATCTCACTCAAAGGTTTAGCAACACAAACTCTCCTGTTTGTGACTCCAAGACCACCCTTGAAGGTTTAGATCATCAGCACCTTTGATGACTAGAGAAGGCAGCAACTTCTACAATACCGGATCTTGAGATTCTTCAAGGAATAGCACCGGTAGAAGACATAAGAGAGCTTTTTAGGAACAAAACCCTAAATACAAAAGAGGCACACTCTTTTCTCTCTGAAAAGTCACATAAAAACGTGCTTAGGGTTTCCTTTATATACTGGGAGAAGTAGATTAGAAACCCTAATCCTTAATGGGCTTGAACTGCTGTTTGGGTTTAATTAAAATTCTGCAGATACGACTTTCGATCGATCGAGCCTGTCTTTCGATCGATTGAACCAGACAGATTATGAAATCTTCTTCCTGTAGCTTGTATGTTCTTGAATCTTGACTTGAATCACTTTGAGCATTGTCTAATAAAACCTATAGACTCTAAGATCTATATCTAAACAAGTTTGTGTTCACGATTTGCCAATTATTCTAAACATTTAGAACCTAACAGCCTGTATAACTGTAAACCTAGAAGTCTTTGATTCAATTCCTCGCTGAGGCATTTTGTGATTTACTTGATGCCTGCTCAGTGGGGGTATTTAGGCATCCTGGGTTTACCCCTCAGTGGCGGTCCCACTGGCCCATACCTTGAGGGGGTTCCTTGTCATAAAATAAAAAAGAAAAACAAAAGGTCTTAACACTTTATAATGAAGTTACTAAAAAAAGTATGCAAAAAAGTTGGGTCATCGTTGAAAGCAGTTATATAAGGCAGAACTAATATTTTTGAAAGAAAACTTTGAGCCCAACAACTAGCCAAACTTTGTTTCACCTCTTTCTGGATCGGTTGATTTGATGTTATAACTTTGGATCCATTCTTTATACTTAACTTCAGGGATCTCTTAGGAGGTTGGAGTCTGTCTTTATCCTCAAACTACTAATAATTAAGTAAACAACTCATAATGGCCTAGGAGTGAAGACTAGATCGATCCTATACTCCTGGTATTTTTTTCGCTGCAATGTAAAATGATGAAAATATTTTATTTTCCGTTGAGGTCTCTATGCTACACAATTTTTAGGCTAAAATCCAATTTAGTCCCTTGACTTTTACTTCAGTTGTCAATTTAGTTCTTAAGATTTAATTTTTATTATTTTAGTCCCCTACTATGTCAAAATGAGTCAATCTGGTACTTCTGTGTTAATTTTTTTTTCCTAACTAGTACTCATCAAATGACAAGATCTATTAAACGAAGCAACTTATGAATATATTCAGTTAAATTTTGAATGAAGAAAAAAATAATATGAAAATGGAGTCATTTAGTAACAAATTTGGATGAAAGGACTAGACAGCCAGTTGGTTGTAGTGTGAGTGTGACAAGTATGCTTTGCCCCAACCAAAAAAAAAAAAAAAAAGCTCTGATTATAGAGCACCGCCACATGAAAATTGAAGAGGCTCTTGATGCTTGTAAAAAGTGCCAAACCCTTTATATGTGAGGAGAAATGGCTGAACTTAAATCCAAAAAAAAAAAAAGGAAATTAAGGTTGCCTTCATGCATGCCTTCATATTAATTTTATGTTCAAAAGATTGCATGAAACTGTTTTTAATAAATTTTTGTTGCCTAATCATTTAACTGACCATATAACTTGTGGCACCTATTGTCAAAAAAAAAAAAAAAAAAAAAAAAAAAAAAAAAAAAAAACAACTTGTGGCACCAAGTGAATTCTAGTTAGCTCGATAAAGTCTTGATAATTGAATAAAAAATTTAGGGTTCAATTCCTGCTTACACCAAAAACCAATTGATGTTTTGGTCTGATAATAAAGAGCACAATTATCATAAGCAGACGCCATAGGTTGAAATTCTATAAATGCCATCTAAATAATTATGATTCCACTATACACAATTAAATATGGCATGGCTGTCTTCTCAAAAAAAAAAAAAAAAAAAAAAAAAAAAAGCATGGTTGAATTAGTTCTAGGTGTTTCAATACATTTTTTATTTTCTTTTTGGGTCAGGCTGGGTGTTTAACCATAGACTCTCAGACAGATAAATAGCTTATTTGGGCCAGGTGCTATTATTTCTTACGGTCTGAGAAAAATTGGGCCGAGAATAAATTTTACTTTATTGAGTGATATGGGAGATGGGCTAGGCCTTCTGTGTCATGGCCTTCTAGAGTCACCACCGAGTTTCCAATTTACAGGACTGAGCATTCTGGGCCTAACTTCAAGCCCTTCGTCTCTGGACTCTACCACCAAAGATAAAAGAATGACAAACATAAACTAAAGCCAGTTTATTACAGCTACAAACCAAACCAAACCAAACCAAGTGAGACAGGTTTGTTTTACACAAATTTTAAACAGAGTTTTTAAAGCCAAACCTGAAGGAATTCCCAGTCCGAGAAGAAAGTCCAAAGCACAGGTACAAATAAGCTTAAAAGAAATCACTTTTTATTCTTTAATGGAGATTGGCAAAATTTCCAGAGTACAAAAAACATTATAGTTATTTGAGATTGAGTTTTTTTTTTTTTAATTTTATTTTTATTCACAATAATAGTTATTACTGAGCTTAATTACAATATGCATTTACTTATTTAGTGAGAGTTCTTGTACGGATGTAATAAAATGAAAAAAAAAAAAATTTATACTAAAACCCACCACAACTCAAAATAAAAATATTGTGAAAATATTATGAGATTTTGTTGTATCCTTAGGTTTTCTCATCCAATGGCGATCTTATCTCGTAGTTATTAAGCCTAATCACTTCCGATGAACCCATAAAAATAAACCTTACTAGGTTTGACTTGTCTATGGGCTTATCGGGTTAAAATTGCATAGCCCCATGCTTTTCTAGATTTCTCAAACACCCTTATTACCTTGACAGTTGGGATTTTCTGTTTTGAGAAATAGGTCATGGTGATTAGAGACCTTAGCTAATTTTTCTTTCTTCTAATAGTTGCAGTTTATTGGATTCCTAATAACTTTATATAGCTTATTGTCATTGTCAACTGATTTTTTTTTTTTTTTTACCAGGAAAACCAATCACTGAGTTTCCTTCTTAAAATTTTTAAGATTATTTATATTTGTGAATTATAAGACTAATGTTAATATCGAGTTCAAATGAAAGTGACATTACTCCAATCACGGAAAAAAAGAAAGAGTGAAAAATGTAATGAAATTTTTTGTTTCACTAATATTGCTTTTTGTTTTTGAGAGAGAGAGAGAGAGATTCATTTGAACAAAAAACAAAACCTTAGGCTCTGCCTAGAAAGAGGTTTTTGGTATTCACAGACTACAATGAAAGGACTCAAAGGAGTTTAGGCTCAAAAAGTTCGGTGTCTTTTTGAGTTTAGTCTTTCATAATGATGTTAGATTCAAGTAAACATCTCTTACTATGGAAATTAAATTCCGGGAGAATTTTATTGTCCTTGTAACTTACCTGGAACATGAAGCCAGTTTTGCATGATCCTATGATTTTGAAGCAATAAGCTTCATAAACTGAATTTTCACTTGCAAGCAGCGTCCCTTGCCATTTCAGATAATTGTATGTAGATTGATTTGGTCAGTTGTGTTTGTGGGTATGGCATATATATGTAGCACCCCCAACTATGTTGATGCTGATTTTTGCTTGGTCAATTTATTTTTGAATTTTACAAGTGTATAATATTGGCACACAATAACAATTAATGATTCTTGATTAGGTCAGCGGTGAGTTCAAATATGTAGTTGTAGAATTTTATTACAAAGTAAAATAAAAATACTCATATTTGGGAAGTGCTATAATATAAAGCTTTCTTCTACGTCTTACATGTGTACATGATTGAATTTCATTGTGGACATGTGGTCCAATCTTCTACATCTTACCATATTTCTTGTTTATTTTTGCTTCTTATAGAGGTTTCAGGTAGGAAGACACTGAGCCACCTGCAATTTCTTCATCTTACACTGCTTGCTGAAGATAAGGTAGCTTTCTTTTCATTACCCGCTTTGTGGGAAATACACATGTGTGTAATATATGATTACAAAAAAAAAAAAAAGAAAAAAAAAGAAAAAGAAGTAGGACAAACTTTAGCTACAAAATTAGTTGTAACCTTAGGCTATAAACTTACTTAATATCTTTTTATTGGATGTGAATTTTGACAAACCCATCATTGGATTACATCTTCTTCTTATATCCTCTATGCTTGCAAAATGTCAAGAAAATTAAAGATCAATAGCTATGTCATCAATAAATTTTTTAAATTGCAAGTTTTTTTAATTTAAAATTATGCACAAAATATAAACTTATAAATCATATAGTAAATAATATCCTATTGACTCAAAATTTAACAAATATATTAAGAGCGTAAAGAACATGCAACTCAACGGTTAGATTTTCAATATATATTATAATATTTTTTTTATTGAATGAGTTTATAGCCTTTGGCTACAACTAGTTTTATAGCTAAACTTTGTCCAAAAAAGTATTCCCTAAGCTAACTATATTGGGAAAAAAATAAAAATAAAAATCAGATATATTCCTGCCTTTGTTGGTTTTACTCCAATTTGAAGGTCCCACATCGGTATATATGAAGCAAGAATTAGGGAAGTAGATGTACTATAAGACATAAAATCAAATTAGAAAATTTCAACCATGAATGTAGACAGGGAAGTATCCTTGTTCCAAAAACCTTTCAAGTGAACATTTTTATACATGCCTTTTTACACTTGCTAAATGTAGCTGATAGTTCCACGATTTATGAGTGTTTTCAAGTGTTTGCACTGTTTTCAAGTGTTTCAAGCTTAGGGATTTTTGCAAGCCCAATTCAACCCAATTTCTGGTGTTCTCATTGTCACAAGTAATTGTCTATAGCTACGGGCATTAGACTGACTGATCAAGTACCATGATGCTTGCTGACAATTTTTTGTGATGTAAAAAATCCTTGAGGGATATGCATTTTGTGATGTAAAAATCTTTTGTTGGGAACTTGTTTTGTTTATGTAATTATTTGTTTATGTAAATTATTTGGGCAATGCAATCTTTTGGCAATGAACTTATTTTGTTTGCTGGCAATTGGTTAGGAATTGTTGAGTGTTGGCAATTGTTTTGGGCAGGAATTACAGATTTAGAAAGAAAACAAAAGGAAAGAAAAAAACCTATAGCCGCCTTTTTAAAAACGCGGCTATAGAAAAACCCAATGTAGGGCTTTAGTCGCATTTCTAAATGCAGCCCAAAGATGGTCTATAGTCGCATTTAAAAACACAGCTATAGGAGGTAGAAAAACACAGCTATAAGGGGACCTGTAGCCGCATTTAAAAAACGCGGCTATAGACCTTGCAGGGAGCTATTGCCGCACAGTAAAAGCCGCGTTTTTAGGGTCTAAAAATTTTCTTAAAATTTTGCAAATATGGAAGATATAAAAAGAAACATGTAATTCTATGGTGGATTTGCCAAAATTTAAATATAATAAAATAATATTAATTAAAGTTGTAGCGTTAGTATACAATCAAGTTTATTTCCAAGTTTTGTCCAAAGTGCAATTATGTTGGGCCTAAAAAAATTTTGGGTGGTTACAAATTTCTTTTTATAGAATAAAAATCATAAATTTTTTAAAATTTATATATTATAATTATTGTTTTTTCTAGATTAAGGTGGTCTTGTGACCACCTTGAACCTAATGTGGAGTGCCTCCCATGTTTTTTTATTTTTTCATAAAAAATTTCTCAAGTAGTTTACTAATATATACTTAAAGAACAGTGGCGGCACCAGGATTTTTATTTTTTATTTTTATAGGGAGTCAATAATGGCGGAGCCAAGAATTTGTTGGTGGGGGATAAGCGAGTAAAAAATAAGATGAATATATATATATATATATATATATATATTTTTTTTTTGTATATGCAACTTCCATGTTGTGGGGCCGGAAAATTTATGACCCGGCCCACCTTCCATCTGGACTTAAGGCCAATGCCGACGAAAGCAATTGCCGAGGACGAGTGGTGAAAGATCAGATAGCTTAGAGGTGCAGTCGAGGGTGACCCTGTCCTCGGCATCTCAAGACTTCAAAAGAAAGAACGACGTGTCATCAAAGGCAGCCTCAAAAGTACCCCCAGAAGAAAAGGCAAATTAAATGGGTCACACGTGGGGGTACAGAGTGGGAATGGTTCAAGGGGAGGAGGTCACCTCTACAATGAATGCGCCCACAAACGTCCTATCCACATTGAAGGGATAAGACTCCTGAACAGTGTGGCTTCGGTTATTGCAACTAACAGAAAGTAGGAAAAGGCGGCTGATGGGACAGGCACTCGAATAGGCACCTGCCTGATCGACAGATGGAGAGTCAAGATCAACCAAGGAGGGCTATATAATATAAAGGCTTGTGCACCAAAAAAGGGGGGACAAACCGTCTCCCAGTCCCTGGAGCCCTAAACAAGGGAGAGTTATAAGAATATCAATCCCCTCGAACAAGGTCTAAGGACCGGAGTCGCTCAAGCTGTGCCGAAGGAAAGGTCTCATTAGATACGTTACCATTTTGAACACCACGACTAACCACCGTCTAGTGATCAAGGCCTAGCCTTTCAAACCCACGCTTTATAAATCATATTGTTTGGGCCTTTTTTACGGGCGAAGCCCATATCATTTGGGATTGTCACAAATTGAGTCCTTACACATGTTATATACAATACAACTATATTATACAATAGTCTAAAAAGTTATTAACAGTTTAAAGATTGTTAAGACAACGTACAATCATTGGACGCATAAACAAATAAAATTAAATAACTAATCATACATTTTTAACAAATTGATAAAAACTTATTATATTTATAAGTTATATCAATTGAATAAAAAAATATAGAATAAATAAGAATAGTAACACACTTAGGAGTAGGGTTGAGAGTAAGTGTTGAAACTAAGAAAAATAATACTCTAGTAATAAATTTTTGCTTTTGAAGTGTATGATTTTTAACCATTCACTTGGTCACTCTCTTTGAATTGGAGTAAGCAGTAAAATATTTCTTGGACTTGAAAATGTGTAGAGCACTTATCAAACTACTTGATTAGACATAGAGAAAAACTAAGAAAACATAAAAACTAAGGATCATATTCAAGCTTATTTCAATTAGGCTTAACAAAAAATTTAATGTAAGGGTGTTCAAATTTTATTTGTAAGGATAAAAAAAAAAAATTAAAAAATTATATATAAAATAGTTTACTAATGTATGGCGTATGCTTAGTAAAACCCTTAAGTAATTTGTGATTCCTGTTTCTGCTAGTTGCCTTATATTGGGTACGAGGAAGTTTTCGGACTTTGTTCGAAAGGAGAAACTTTGTCGCATTACTTGCTAGCTAGAAAGCATGTACACTTGTACAGCAAGCAATGTAGTCGTTTTTGTTTAATTGTGGCTTTTTTTTTTATAATAAATTTATATATATATTATGGGAAATGCTAACGAGTATCCTTAGGACACTCGTTAATAATCCATTTAAAGAAAGTTTTTATGGGAAATGAAAAAAAAGTAATTAATATTTTGACAGTTTTTTCTATTTCCCATAAAAATGGTATCAAAACTTTCCTAAAATGAATTATTAATAAGTGTCCCATAGCATGACCCATATATTATTTATTACAGCTTTCCTTGCCAACTCTGATAACATATAATTTATACTGATTTTTCAAACATCTATTGTGAACCTATCAGCTCTGTTCCCCCTGCTCTGTTGGTTGTGGCCATTCTATTTAGGAACCTTCTCACTGTAGCATGATGGATATCTGTACAAGTGACATTCCACGAACATGATCAGCTTTATAATCCTCTAAGATCATCCTCAGCCATTGATGTACAGACGGAATTGAGTCCGCTCTGATATTCAAAAGTGAAGCAAACCACAATGCCCTTGCAAATGGACATTTGGTAAATAAGTTGTCCAATGTTTCTCCTCCTTCTTCATACAATACACATCCTGAGTTGACAGTAATTTTTCTTTTAACAAGTTCAGTCCTAATGGGGGAGCCCATTGTGTAAAAGTCACCATCTTTCTCACTCTAAAGAATCTTGTTTGTTTGTAGCTGTATATTTATATTTTCTTCTTAAATTCATTCGCATATGCTTGCATTTCTCTCTTTTTAATCAGTGACAAGGGCCATTTTATTGGACTTTGTCGGTGAGGACAAATTGTCGCGCTGCTAGCAGACAAGAAGATAGGTGCAACCGATTGTGTGCTCATCATTTTTGTTCAATTATGAGAGGGTAAAATCCAAACTCTTTTTAGTCTCTCTTTAATAGTATTTATTACAATTTTCCATAGGAGAATGCAATAGATGCTTGCAATCCCAGTGTTGTTGTAAAATCAAATGGAAAGAAGAAAATTGCAAAAATCTGCACCCTTGTTGCTCTCGATGAGTATTTATTAATTTCTTTCTGCAAAATATTTGTAGTTGAGGGATTATCTACTATCAGTTTAAGGATTCGTCTTTATTGAGGATTCAATTGCTAGAAATTGGCCAAGCTTGACAGTGCAGAATTATGGGTTAGTCTGGTAATTTCTAACATACTGATATGTAGAATTTACCTTTTGGGTTATTCTCAGATTATTATTTGTTTTGTGTTTTTGAATCAGTGCAGTCACATTGAGGTTCCAGTTGTAAGCTACTTCCCACTTTTGATTTTGCTGAAGTGTGGGAAAGGTTTCTTATTCCCTCAAGAGCTAGAAGAGTTTGGGCAAACAATCATTAAGAGCTCTACTGATGAGCCTTCTCACAATATGGATTTCATCCATCAATCAGTAGCAAGTGACACTCCGAATGATAAGCAAAAGAGTGAAGCTGGTTGCTTCTATGAGGACCCATATCCGGGAAGGTTGAGAAGACTTCTTTATCCGGAGCAGATCATTAGAAATAACATCTATTTTGAGGACCAACACGCTGATAATCAACTCCACCAAAATGATTTAATGGTAATAAATGTGTGTATTTCCTATGAAGGTACTATCAATCTCTCTCTCTTGCATTGGATTACATGCTTCTGTTTTACAGGACTTTGATTAGTATATAGTTCTTGTCACATTCTAGAGTGGTTCCACCTTTTTGTGGTGAGCCACCTCAAAAGTCAAAACTTTTCCTTGAGACACTTGCACCATTATGTACTACTCTGTAACATAGTTTAAAAACCGGACCAAACTGGACTGGCAAGTTCAACCAAGAATTAGGGGTGGCAAAATTTGACACGACCCACAAACACAACACAACATGAAATTAGCAGGTTATGAGTTGAGACTTAACGGGTTCGTGTCATATTTTGGTTGACACGATTGACCCGTTTATTAAACGGGTCATGTTAGTGTCCAACCCATGGAACCCGTTCAATCCGTTTAATTAAATGACATTTTACCAATATACCCTTCAAACCCTAGGTATATAAATTTATTAGTTGTTGTGTTTTATTTTCTTTAATATATTGTGATTGATTATTTGTAATATTAAGATATGTTTTAATTTTAAATGATTATTTGTGATATTAAGATATGTTTAATTTTAAATGATTATTTGTGATGCATTTATTCGTTAGTTTTGAATTTTATATTAAAAAATTTATTTGTTTGGTTTTTCATAATTTAGATCAATTTAGTTAATAATAAAGTTTTTTTTTTCTCTTTGATAAAATCTAATAAATGGGTCGCGACACGACTGACCCATTTAATAAACAAGTCGTGTTAGGGTTGAAGAATCTTGACTCATTTAATAAACGTATCAGGTTAGTGTTGACCCATATAGTCGAATACTCATTAGTCGACATGACACGAACCCAACCCACGAACATGAATTGCCACGCCTACCAGGAACCAGGCACAAATTTAGTCCTATGAAAGCCCCGAAACCGGTCAAAAACCAAGTAAAGTCGAAAATTCGACAAAAATTGGTTCTTTAACCATACCCATTTTTAAAACGATGCTATGTAACCATACCTAGTGTAAAGAATATCATCAGCATGCCACCAATCCAGCTACAAAATAATTTTTTTCATCCCTTATAGATCTTATTAACTGTCTTGTTCACTCTCTAAGCTTAGGGAGTTTCCTTTATCCCCAATTTTTTTTGGAGAAATAATTTTAGTTATTCAAAAGGATCTTCCTCTTAGCAGATTTTCTTTTATCCAAGCCACCAAAATTGAGCCAGCTTGAGCAAAAACATTTCATTTATATATCATGATTGTTGACTTGTTACAGTCCTCAACTCTCTTGAGCCCCACACATATTTAATTCCGAGCTACTTAGGACATGAGTTGTCACTTCCAGTCTATAGGAATTTTCAAAATCTCTGCTCAATCATCTTAATGATATCTTAGGCAGAATGAAGATGTTAGATCAGTATCCAGTTGGCCCCCATACACAGTAACATCATCGAATAACATATCATTTTCACCTAAACTGGTCAAACTCATCCCCACATTTTGCGTGGCCTAATCTACCGTCATCATAGACAACAAAAACGTGATAGTCGTTGAACATCACAACTTTATTAACACGCCCAATGGGAATGGGGCTTTGAATTTCAAACCTATGAGCTCTAGTTTCGATGGTATTATATAATTATAGTCCAGTAAAACAAAGTTGTTGGGCAAAATATTGGCGGAACCAGAGTCGTACCTTTCTCGATGTGTATCTAAATGATACATTTTGCAACCTTCAATCTTGATCAACCAGCCCTTACCAGAAGCTGAGGGAGTTAGACGATAGAGAATGGTTCGTGAAGAAGGCATTTGGTTTGGAGGTGACGATGATCAGCTTCAGCATGCGCTCGAGCCATCCAGATTAGCAATTGCGGTCCCCTTCTCGTTTGCTTTCGCCGTGGCGCAGGTAAAGGGTTAGGAAAATTGAGAGGGAAGCGAGGGATGAAGTCAGTGCAAGAAATAGCTGAGCGCCATGATTTACAGACACTGCGGAATCGGAGAATGTCGAGGCCTTTGCCAATCGGTGGTAACAATTCCTCGGGAAGTTCTGAGCATTCCACTCTGTCACTCATGTCTTGCGTTTGTTGGTTGACTTGACTTTTGCACAATGACTATTACTTTTTTTTTTTTTGAGAAAGCACAATGACTACTACTTGAGCAGCTTATTGGTGTTTTGCGGAATATAAAGTGAAGTATAGATGTAGGTATTTATTAAGAATAAGAGTTTCATCAAAAAATATTAAGAATAAGAGTTTGATAAAGGTTTTTTTTTTTTTTTTTTTTTTTTTAATAACAGGGGAAGTTATACATACTGAATTGCTCCCTCCTTTCACGCAAGGAGTGGGGCCTCACACGTGTGCAATTGTAAGACTGAAAAAACTCATCTTGCAAATAATGGAATATTTTAGTGATTTTTCCTAAGTCGAGGTGAGAAATACCCCCATAAAAATAATATAGCGATGAATTTTATATTGCAAGTGCAAGTGATTTGTGTCAAAATCTCGAAAGGCATTGTTCTTCCCTCTCACATGAGGGGGTGGGACCTCACACGTGTGCAATTGTAAGACATGAAAAACTCATCTGGCAAATATTGGAATTTTTTAGTGATTTTCCTAAGCTGAGGTGAGAAATACCCCCCTAAAAATAATATAGAGATGAATTTTATCTTGCAAGTACAAGTGATTTATGTTAGAATCTCATTCCCTCTCAATTGTGTATGTTTGTTTCTAAAAAAAGTATGGTTTGAGTTAAGGTTTCTATAATTTTTTTTTTTTAAAATGAAGATGAAAATGGTCTTTGAGATTTTCTTAGGTCTTAGCTTAAATGTACCATACTTATTGCTTGGGGGTGTTTAGGGTAATTTTGATTTTGCCCATTAAAATTTAAAAATATTGATCCTCTATAACATTAGGTATCGTTTGGATTTGTTCCCTTCTGTTAACACAACGTGCCTAACAACTTATTAAGTACCAAATTAATCAAAAAACCTTAAACATAGAAGGTATAAAATCAAAACAATCCTAAATATAGATGTGTCATTGGGGTTCCAATCTGACAATTAGCGGACAATTAGGCATGGTGCATTGATCGAAGAGAGCAAATCTAAAAGACATTTAACGTCATGGTAGCGTTTCCAAATTTTGAAACTTCAAGAGGCAAAATCAAAATTACCTCACACTCACTACAAAAAAAATGCCTTTTAGCGACGAAGAATTTTTTACGGACCCAAAAAGCCCTCGCAAAAAATCCTATTTCTGATGGCAAAATAAAACCCTCGCAAATACTTGGTAAAATGTGAAATATTTGTGACCAACAAGAAAAGCCGTCGCAATTATATATTGTAGCCGTCACAAATGCTAATATTTTGGAGGGAAATTTTCCCTCCATATTATTTGCGAGGGACAATTAAAAATCTCTCGCAAGAAGTGTGTTATTTGTGACGGTTAAAAATATGCCGTCACTAATACTAAATTATTTGCGAGGGCCAAGATCGACCTTCACAAATAATCATTAAAATGTCAAAATTTTTGGAGGGAATGTTCCCACCAAATTATTTTCGAGGGACAATAAAAATCCATCGTAGAAAATTTATTTTTCTGTGTGGGTTAAAAATATGCCATCACTAATACTAAATTATTTGCGATGACTAAATTGACCTTCGTAAATAATCATTAAAATATAAAATTTTTTTGGAGATAAAAGTTTTCATCAAATTATTTGCGAGGGGCAATGAAAATCCCTCGTGAAAATAATATTATTTATGAGGGTTAATAAAATGCCCTCACTAATAATAGATTATTTGTGAGGACTAAGATTGGCCTTCGCAAATAATCATTAAAATATCAAAACTTTTGGAGGGAAATTTTTCCCTCCATACTTTTTGCGAGGGACAATAGAATTTCCTCACAAAAAGTGTATTATTTGTGATGGTTAAAAATATACACCTACTAATAATAAATCATTTTAAGGACCAAGATTAGCTTTTCGAATTAATCATTAGAATATCAAATTGTAAATTAATGCTTCTCATAACACATTTACCTGTTCATTTATTCATTGTAGTTTTTTATTTTATCTTGTTTTTTAAAAATTAATAAGTAAAATTATTAGATGTGAAGCTATAACTTAAACAAAAATAATATTTCGAATGCATGCCTACTTAATTGATTAAAAATTGCTAAAACAACAAAACCGATTGGAATTTGAGTTAAAGTGGAACAAGAGGGGTTAAGTGTATTGGTTTAGTGACTAGAATGAAATATTTTGTGAAATTAAACCGAAATAGAACTAAATGATTACTATGTTTCTAGTAATATGTTTTTTCTAATAAATATAATAGACTAGTTGAAACTATTTTTCTACAAAATATTCAAGATAAATTTAGGCCTGGTAATAATTAATTTACTTATGTTATAAAGGGTAAACTTATGCGTATGATATCATGTCATTCGGTCTAAAGAATGCCCATGTGACCGACCAGCGAGCCATGGTGACCTTGTTCCATGATATGATGCATAAGGAGATCAAAGTCTATGTGGATGATACGGTTGCCAAGTCACGCACAGGTTCAATATTTTGAGAAAGCTAGAGAACATTTGATAGATTTGAGAAAGCTATTCAAGCGCCTTGTCAAGTACAGGTTGAGGCTTAATCCTAACAAGTGTGTCTTAGGAGCTAGTTCAGGGAAATTGCTCGGCTTCATAGTCAGCCAAAGAGGAATTGAAGTGGACCCAGGAAAAGTCCAGGCCATCAGGGACATGCCTGTGCTGAAAACCGAGAAATAAGTTTGAAGCTTCTTAAGAAGGATCAATTACATAGCTCGCTTCATAGTGCAGTTGACCGCTACATGCAATCCCTTGTTCAAGCTCTTGAAGAAGGATACAAAGGTAGGTTGGATTGATGAGTGTCAAGCAACATTTGACAGGATTAAGTGGTATCTATTGAACCCTCCTATTTTGGTTCCCCCAATGCCAGGACATCCGTTGATTCTGCAAGAGACATTCATGGGTTGCATGTTAGGCCAGCTAAATGAACCCGATCAAAAAGAGAAGGCAATTTACTACTTGAGTAAGAAGTTCACTAGTTGTGAGATCAATTACATTGCCATTGAAAAGACATGCTATGCCCTAGCATAGGCCTCACGTAAATTGCGGTAGTACATGCTCTGCTTCACCATGCAGTTGATTTCCTGCATGGACCCCATCAAGTACATCTTTGAAAGGCCCGCCCTCACAGGGAAGATCTCCCATTGGTAGAGCTATCTGAATTCGATATTGTGTTTGTAGTGCGAAGGCCATCAAAGGCTAAGCCATAGCAGATTACCTAGCAGATCAGCCATTCAACGATCCAAATTTCTCAAAATCCCTCTTCCCAGACGAGGATGTTTTAGCAATAGAACTAGAACCAGGAAATGTAGAACCATGGCATTGGAAGCTTTATTTCGATGGAGCTGCCAATAGCATCGGATGGAGTGGGAGCAATTCTAAGTATGACGCGTAATGGACATGTGTTGTGTACCTATATGACTATGTTCTCTCAATTTGACCATCCAATTGGTCTCAAATTTTACTAACACCAATATGTCACCATACTCTTCAATTCTAATGATCAAGATTTGAATATGAATTTCACCAAGTCTAGTAGTATCGGGACCATCTATTAAGTTTGATCGGGTTTGACCAACTTTGACTAAACTTTAACTACGCATTTCTTTAAATCCAACCATTTAATTGTGACCATAATTTACCAGAATGAACCTTTCATTACACTCTTCAAATCCAACGGTTAGATTTCAAATCTAAGAATGGTAGGTGATGGACATGTGCTGTGTACCTATATGACTATATATATTCTCTCAATCTGACCATCCAATTGGTCTCAAATTTTACCAACACCAATATGTCACCATACTCTTCAATTCTAATGATCAAGATTTGAATATGAATTTCACCAAGTCCAGTGGTATCAGGACCATCTATTAAGTTTGATCGGGTTTGACCAATTTTGACTAAACTTTGATCGCGTCTTTCTCTAAATCCAATTGTTTAATTGTGACCATAAGTTTCCAGAATGAACTTTTCATTACACTCTTCAAATCCAACGGTTAGATTTCAAATCTAAGTATGGCACGTGATGAACATGTGTTGTGTACCTATATGGCTATATATATTCTCTCAATTTGACCATCCAATTGGTCTCAAATTTTACCAACACCAATATGTCACCATCCTCTTCAATTCTAATGATCAAGATTTGAATATGAATTTCACCAAGTCCAGTAGTATCGAGACCATCTATTAAGTTTGATTGGGTTTGACCAACTTTGAATACACTTTGACCGCGTCTTTCTCTAAATCCAATCGTTTAATTGTGACCATAATTTACTAGAATGAACCTTTCATTACACTCTTCAAATCCAACGGTTAGATTTCAAATCTAAGAATGACATGTGATGGACGTGTTTTATACCAGGGCCTAGGCTATAATTCTTGGCTAGCCCAACACTCAATCATGTGCCATGTGCATCATACTCTGATAAGTGATAATAGAAGCTGGCATGCAAGTGCAAGACATTGAAATTATAGAGCAAAAGTATGGGACTGATTTTGACATTTATATATGAACTAGAAGAGTCGATGATGGCCTCTGAAAAAAACAGCCAAAGGATATTTAAAAAATAATGATTTGCATATTTTCACCTCTTTATAAGATCTTTTTTTTTTTTTTTTTTTGTTATTTCATATATCAATCTGGAGATTTATTATTAAAAATCATTCTTTTGGTGTTTGAGAACTCAATTGGGATTTTGGAATAGAAATTAGTATAGCTACTGTATTGGTTCCACCTAAGCACACTTAAAGTTTGCTCCCATGTGGTGATGGTGAACATATAGGCCCAACATCCAGCTACCACTGTGGCCATCGCCAGAGGAGGCCCGTGAGCATATTAAGAGCATTTGGGATAAGACTGATTTGATCAAAGTTAGTCATGTGGAGCTTGAGTTCCTCACAGGGAGTAATAAGATTGATGACGAATCTGCTATGTCATTGTGGCACCCCAACTTGAAGCTCCTCCTTGTCACTCTTGGTGACTTGGGCTGTAGATACTATGCCAAGGTATGTCCGTGTTGGGTCTAACTTCATCTAATTTACTACATTCTTTCTACAAATGATTATCATATCTTTCATGAAGTGGTTGGTGAACCAAGTCATGGTCTTATTCTTGGCATGGGAATAGGTATTAAGGCTAAGGATGTGTACGGCTTAACTTCATCTGGTAAAGGTTGTAGCAAACGTTGCAGAGAAGATTTTACAAAAGAAAAAGAAGATTTGGAGGTACGTCTTAGAGAGGAAATGGATTCCAAACTTGCAAAAGTTGTGGAGAAGCTTGAGGAGAAGTTTGCACAAAAGTTGCAGTCGATGGGCATACCACAACAATCTAACATAGATCCAGCTACCACAGTACAATCTCAAACTTATGCTTTTGCCTCTTGGATCTTCTACTTTCTATTGGTTTGTTGTGGTTTACCGCTTGCATCTATTATAATATTATATTATATTTAGTTTTGATAAATGATATTAGAACTATGACACCATGGGCGGAGCCATGTTGAAGGGTGGGGGGGCCATGGCCCCCCCAAAATTTTGAAATTTTTTTAAATATATATATAATTATTTTAATGTTTTCAAAATTTAGTCTACAAAAATATGAGTTGGCCCCCCCTAAGTATTTGAATTAGTCCAATGATGCTTTAAAAAAAAAAAAAATTGGTCTAATAGTTATAGAGACAACTTATTTTTCGCAATTCTATTTTTTATTGTAAAATGTGCTTTTATATCTGTTAAATATTTGAAAAAGTTTGGTACCAAACATATTTGAATTTATCTTTTTCAACCTGTTATGTGGCGATTAACAAGTCATTGACTCATTAAAAAATTATTGTCACTAAAACTACACATGAAATGTCTCTTTAGTTGCAACATAATGGGTCAAAGCAAAATAGTTTCAAATATGTTTGGAGCCTAATTTGTTCCTCCAAGTTTTGGATCATTCTTGTTTTTGAAAATTACATTAGTTCAATTGAATAATTTTACTTACATTAGTATAAAATTTGATAATTTTTATAGAAAATGAAACTTTTTAAGAATTTCACTATGAAAATTATGAAAATGTATTTTATTAATTTTATGAAAGATAGCCATCAAACATAATTTTGATTGAAAATATTAAGCTCTTTTTTTGTTGGGTGTGTGTATATATATAACTTATCAAATAAAAAAGTGTGTGTATATAATAAAAAAAGTATGTGTATTTATGTGTATGTATGGTGTTGTCTTGATAAATATATTAGTGTTGCAACTTGGCCCCCCCAAACGAAAATTCCTAGCTCCGCCCCTGTATGACACTATCTATTGTTTTGACAGCTGTGTATAGGTTTTGTATTTAATTTTCTATATCATATGTGTTTTGTGGTTTACCTTTTTCACAATTATATTATTTTAATTTATATTTAATTTTGATAGTGGTTTAAGTAATCAAATTAAGTTATTGTTATTGTTAAATTAAAAAAAAAAAAGTTACCCTGAGCGGTTTAGGGATACTAGAACTGGTAACCGCTCATGTGGTCGCTTTATGCCTCCATAAGCAGTCTGTAGGGATGCTGCACACTGTTTTAAATACAAAGCAATGAGTAGCAAACCTAATTTTTTAACCAGTCTCAGAACCTCTTTACTAAAAAGGTAAGTTGCAATACAGCTTTCCTTGCTTATAGCATATCCGAGACCATAAGGAGTTTATTGTTGTTTATGATATATTATTATACAATTAGATTTGATATGGTGTATGTGTACTTATTTATTGAAGCATTGATACAAATACAAATTCACTTTAATTGTTTCATTTTAACTCATGTTTAATGTTTTTTTTTTTTTAATTTTTTTTTTAGGATGGTACTAGCGGAGATGAAGAGGACAACTCTAACAATAACATAGAGGTTGAAAACAACTTGGAGGGTGACTCAGAGGAAGACTAATATAGATCTTGTCATAATTCTAGTTGTTTAAGTTTAAAATAAAGTTTAATTTCAGGATTTCTTTGTATATTTTATATTTTAAAGTTTGAACTTATATGAATTTTTATCTTTCGATTGATCAATTTTTAATAATTATTGTACTATTGTAACATGATAGTTAAACAAAAATGATATAAAATAAATTAAAATAAATAAATAATAAAATATTTCAAAAATTATATAAAATATTACCATTGATGTCAAAAATTTGGTCATAAATAATTTTATTGTGACGACGAAGTCCTTCGCAATTAATAGAATAGCAACACTCTTTAACCTCTTGCAAAAATGTTTTAAGTGACAGCGTAATGTCATCACTATTATTCTTAACTAATTGTGAGGGGGTTAAAATCCTTTGCAAATAAATTTTAGCGACATCATTATTTGTCTCGTTGTTAATTTGAAATTTGTAAATTATTAATTGTGAGGGTATAAAAGTTTTCACAAATAGTTATTAACGACGACTGTTTCTCTTCGCTAAAAATAAGTTGTGAGGGGTTAAAAGCCCTCACAAATAAATTTTAGCGATGCCATTATTTGTCACTAAAAAGTATGTCGTCAATTTGGAATTTGCAAATAACTAATTGCGAGGGTATAAAGGTCTTCACAAATAGTTGTTAATGACGACTGTTTCTCCTCGCTAAAAATAAGTCGTCGACTTTTCTCGTTGTCTGGTAATATATTTGTAAGGACGGATTTGTTTAGTAACGACGATGAATTGCCCTCGTAAATTATTTATTTGCAAAGGTATGGTCGCAAAATCTCTTTTAACAACATGAGCAAATACGACGGCCTTCGAGGGCCATATGCCCTCGCTAATAACTTTTTGTGACGATATTTGAATTTTTTCGAGGGTATTTTATCCTCGCTAGTAGACTCTTTTCTTGTAGTGACTTTAAGTGTATAATTTATAATTTTGTCTTACGATAATTATTTAACAAATTACTGCAATTTACATAATTGAGATTTGAATCTAAAATCGCAAGTCCAACTTTATCAAAAATAAGGCTCAAATCATATCATATCACATCATATACTATATAATAAAAATTAAGCTTAAAAGTTATGGTCGTGCCAAGTGACTTCACAAAATTACAACAATATCTTGGATAAAAACAATTTTTTAGATAGAGACAATAACTTATTTATTTCAAATTTATATATATTCACCAATGGTCTTTCCATAAAATTTCTCTTGCACCCCATGTTTTAATCTGTTTATTAAGTGTTTTAACAAAACATGCAACATGCATCTAAGTTTCAGAAATTTAAATCCTACTCCAACTAAAAATCTATTATCAAAATTTCAAAACTTATACATATTCACCAATGGTCTTTCCATAGAATCTCTCTTGCACCCCACGTTTTAATTTGTTTATTAATAGTTTTAACAAAACATGCAACATGCATTTGGAAATACTCTATGGAAATTGAACCAATGATCTCATCCTCCACCTTTCTCTTACAAGAAGAAGAGGTACTGTTTAAGCTAGAGCTGATTGGCAGCCTAAATAAACATCATCTTCTAGTTCTAGTAGTCTCATATACCTTTCTTTAGTTTAGTGATTGCATAGCCCTGGCTTAAAAACCTATGTTATTGGCCCTTGGTTTTGGTCGTAAAGTGAAAAGGCGGGTTGGAGATCATGGGTACAGTTCTGAAGATCGAAGACATTTGTGATTTTATTAAATAGACATTATTAACAGTTTCAACGTATTGTTTTTTATTATTATTGAAAACATTTAAATGGCTCAAAGTTGCTCCATCCTCTATCCATGTGCTTCAGCTTTTACTAGTTCAAAGTGTTTGTTAGTAACAAATTCCTTCATGGCCAGAAAAAGGTCTTCATCTTCTGTTAATTATAACTGAAACAGAAAACAGCTCTTTTAATTCCTGCACTGTGTAATTGGCATTTTTGTTGATTGATGTCCCATATTGTTTATTGCATACGTCTTTAGGATAACATGAAGCTTGTAATCATTATCCATTGAATTATTAGCAGGTGGTTGTGTGTGTGTGCCTATTCCCAATGCCTTGGGTGTACTTACTATTTTACTCTTCAGCCTCTGGCAGCCTTGTCATGGGGTATTAAATCAAGGGAAACCACCAAATTGGAGATTATTTTTGTTTTAATGAAAAAGTGTTGTGTTGTGTATATACGCTTTAAAAGAATTTATTGGTGTTACAGCTTGAGTTGGGTCTGGATTAAAAAGCTATGTCTGAACTAACTAAATTTGGTTTGGTTAGTTCTGAGGCCCCCAAAACCTAAGTTCAGTATCGAGTTTATGGTTGAGAACTTTAGAGCTTTGGGACACTGATGGTATTGAGGCACCCAGTGGTGCCTGACATTTACATGATGAATAATGTTTACAATGTCTTAAAATTTTTATAATTTAATCATTTTATAACCTTAACAAAAATTAATATAAGTTGTATTGAGGCTTCTTTAATAACTAAATTAAAATAATTACATGAGAATTATAAGTGGAAGTTTGATAATGCAAAAAATTATAACATAGTTTTTATATTACAACATAGTTTTTATAAAAACTTTAACAAATATACACAATATAATGTATATGTTATATTTATGTGGATTTATAACATTAAAATATTGCTTAGTATCCACACGACACGAGTGTCATTTAAAAAAAAAAAAAAAAGATTGGTCATAAGTATTATATATAATGTGCACAGTATAATATATGTATATATATATATATATGTGTGTGTGTCTGTATGTATGTTCACAATTGTCTGGAGACATATATGTTAGTTATAAATTTTGCCCCTCTCAAGTCTGCTCTTCCATTGCTTACTAATATTATTATTATTTTTTTTTTTTTTAAAAGAGTATTCTAGACGTTCAATTTTAAGCTAAATTGACTAGATCCAACCTATTTAACTAGATTATAGTTTCTCAAAAAAAAAAAAAAAAAAAAAAAAACTAGCTTACGAAAAGATAAATGAGTGGATTTAATTTGTATGGGTTTATTTTTTTTATTTTTTTATTTTTAGGAAAAATGGATATGATAGGATAGGCGAGGGTTTGGTATGTAAAATAATATTTAGATTTAGAAAAGGCAGTTTTTGTCCTAAACCTGAGTTGTCATTCTTTTTTTTCTTTTTTCTTTTTTTTTGAGAAGAGAATTGTTGGACCACAGTAACTGAAAAAAAAAAAAAAAAAAAAAAAAAAAAAAAAAAAAAAAAAAAAAAAACCTAGCTTACGATAAGATAAATAAGTGGATTTTGTATGGATTTATTATTTTTATTATTATTATTTTTGGAAAAATGGATATGATAGGATATGCGAGGGTTTGGTATGTAAAATAATATTTAGATTTAGAAAAGGCAGTTTTTGTCCTAAACCTGAGTTGTCATTCCTTTTTTTTTTTTTTTTTTTGAGAAGAGAATTGTTGGACCACAGTAACTGAATTTTTTTTCGATGGGCAGTAACTGAAATTTGACCAATACTCAAAGAGAATATGTAATTATTATAAAAGGGGAAATATTTATTAAACAAAAAAAAAAACTCATTTTTCCATCCATTGTGACAAATTAAACACACACATGTTTAGAGCTATCCATTACGTTGCAATTATCAATATTTAAATGAGTCACATGACTCATTAACAATGTCATATGACTATTGTGGGGCCAAAGAATTTGACAACCCCGGCTCACTTTATACTAAGCCCAAAGCCCACGCCGAGGAGGAAGAAATGGCCGAGGACGAACGAAGAAAGCCCAAATAGCCTAGAAACGTTGCCGAGGACGATCTTGTCCTCGACATCCCAGATCCTAGAAGGAAAGAACGGCACACCGTCAAAGGCAGCCTCCCAGAACGCCCCAAGAAAAAGGACAAGTACAGTAAGACATCCATGGGGGTATGGTGTAGGAGCAATTCAAGGAGAAACTGTCACCTCCGCATTAAATGCACCCAACTAACGTTCTGGCCGCATTAATGAGAAAATGACCCCTGAACAGTGCGGTCTTGGTTGCTACAACTCACAGAGGGTTTGGGAAGGTGGCTGATGGGACGAGCACTCGAGTAGTGACCTGCATAATCAACAGATGGAGGGTCAAGATCGATTGTAAGGGGATATATAATGTGAGAGATCCACCAAGAATGGGGGATCAGAAATTAGAAGGAGGAGAATACGGTAGCAATTTGCATGTTCTTAAAAACTTTTGTAGCCTAGCATTGAAGAAATAATAAGAACACTAAGTTCCTCGGACGAAATGCCCGAGGACAGAATTTCATGCTTTAGTCCATATACTTGTTATTCAATCCATTCATAACTGTGTCAAGTTGCTATAACCCTCACTAAGACCTAGTTCTTAAACCTACTCTCTATAAATTTATTGTATTGGGTTAGTTGGGCTTGAGTCCACTCATCTCACAGCAGAAGTGCTCAAACTCAGTCCCTACAACTATAGTTACACATACATGGCTAGCTTTAGACATTTTGGGACCTAAGGTGAGAACTAAAATGGGGCTTTTTTATAATTATGTATTAATTAAATTAATATTTATTTAATATTTTTATATTATAATATATTTCATTTAAAATCTATTGTTTTATTTTTTGACAATCTCATTTTCAAATCTAGCCAAGTGTTCATGTTAGTAATATGCTCTCTAGTTGTTTCATGGTTTCTAATTTTAGAACTAATATTTTTCCAATCTTGAGTTTCTTCATTACATAGTTGGTCAGTACGTTTAGACTCAAACAACTTGCAAACAAAAATAAAATACTTGGTTCATATCTTTTGAATACACTAACCATTTTCTATCATGCTTCTCCCCATTTGATAATATTCGAGTGTAATGAATAGTAAAAAATGTCTAGTGTCTTCACCTTTAGGAAAAATTATATCATTGTCTCTAATTGGATCTCTTTCTACTAATAAATCTCTTAATTTTGTGCCAATATTTTTCCAATTACCTGGATCATAAATATTTGAAGGAATATAATTCAACATGTCATTATTATTTTCATTTTCTTCTAGTTGAACATCATTATGGTGGACTTGTTCATTTGTGACATTTTCATCATTATTTTCATTTTCTTCTAAATTCTTTTGAAGTTCATTATCAAGATTTGTTGTATTGCAAAATTGAACATCATTGTTTTCTTGCAATTGTATCATTTCATTATCTTCTAACTCTTTTTGGTGAATTTTTTACTCATTTGTGATATTTTCATCTAAATTTTGTGTTATATTTTGTTTATTACTAATAACAAATTTATCCATTAATCCTTTTTGAGACTTAATTAATTTTTCTTTTCTTTTTTTTCTTTTTTTAAGTTTTTCATATCCAGATGCATATTTTCTAGTAGGCATTTCTAATCAAACAATATATTTATAAAGACTAAAATAAAAAATAGGGATAATTACAGTAAACCCACCTGAGGTTAGGCCCGTTTTCACGTTGCCTACCCGTGGTTCAAAACTTATCACTTTGCCCACCTGTACATCAATCCGTTACCCCCCCGTTACCCACCTCACCCTCAGACGTTAGAAAAACACCCTTTTATGCGAAATTAGAACATTACACGGATCAAACAACGCGAACTCACTCTCTTTTCCTCACGAGCCCTACAAACGCGAAAAATCCATTCTGCATCTGATATTGACATCCTGCTGCAAGTGTAAACCTAGACGAGCAACGGGTTGTTCGAGTGACTCAAATCCTGGTAAGAAATCAGTCACTGTTTGGGTTTTTAGTTTGGGCTTGTGGTTGTCTTAATTTTTTTTTGAGTAATCAATCAATGGTCAATGTTACATGTAGTGGAATGAGAATATTGGTTGTGTTTGTTGATATTTATGAAAAATGTGAGCACTTGTTCTTTGGATTTGTGTTTGTTTATGGGCATTTTGTCTGTGGGCACTTTGTCTGTCGTGGTCATTGTGTCTCACAGTGGACCCAAGTTTCTATTGGGTTGAAATCTTTAGTGTTTGCATGTGCTATGTAGTAAAACAGAATCAAAATCAAAAGAAAAGCAGAAAATGTGGTCCCTCTGTGTGCGTTGCATCCCAAAAGCAAAACTGAAACATGCAACTGTTTACTCTTTTGCCTCTTTTGTTGTTTACAATTCTTTAATTGCTAATTGTATACGTGTCAACTTGTAATTTGTTATTGCAGATGGATGTTGAAGTGAAATTGGAGGTACATTATGGGGGTGCTTTTGTGTGGAACCCTAGTTTAGAGTACTTTGGTGGGAAAGTTGAAATAGTGTATAGGGATGCTGATTTGCTTGGTTATTTTGAAATAAAAGGTATATGTGAGGAATTGGGGATTGATGAACCGTGTAGGGTTCATTATTTAGGTCCTGGGGGCAACTTGGAGCAAGACTTAAGGCTCATAGAAGATGATCAAGATGTGGAACCCTTGAGGAAGCCTAATGAGGGAGGGCCAAGGGACACCATCATACTGTATGTGGAGAGTGGTAATGCTCCACTTGCAGTTGAAGTTCCTGATGGTGCAGGGGTTGGTGTAGGAGCTGGTGCAGGGGCTGCTATAGGGGGTGCAGGGGCTGGTGTAGGGGGTGGTGCAGGAGTTGCTACAGGGGGTGGTACAGGAGCTGCTACAGGGGGTGATGGTGTGGAGGAGGAGTTTGATTGGTTGAATGAAGGCCTGGAAGGAGAAGACTTTGCTGATGACATTTTTGGTGAGTCTTCTCCACCTCACACAGTGCCACATGAGCCTAACACTGTTCCAACCACTGATACACCTCATCCAAACACTGATACACCTCAGCCAAACACAGATGCACCTGGCCCAAGCAATGTTCCTCCTCCAAACATAGATTTAGATGAAGAGTGGGCTGAACCAGCTTTAGAGGATGATATTGCAAGTGTGGATAGTTCTGATGATGAGCAGGGGCCTGGCAATTTGGAGTTCAATGAGAGGACTGATATGGAAAATGTTAGGTTGGCAAAAGGGATGAAGTTCCCAAACTCCTAGGTGTTTAGGAAGGCTTTAAGGGAGTATGTGATTCAGAATCACATTGATGTCAAATGGAAGTTGAATGAGAAGAAGAAGATTTCTGTACATTGTAAGAACAATTGTGGATGGAGGTGTTATGCCTCAATGGTGACTGGGGAGTGCACATTTGAGATCAAGACACTTTATCCTGAGTGTACCTGCCCCCTATCATTCAAAAATGGGCAAGTTACATCAGCCTATGTGGCAAAGAGGTATTTGGAGGATTTTGGTAAGAATCCGAATTGGGAGGTCTCAGGTGTTAAGCACCATGTGATGCAGAAGATTTCAGTTGATTTAAGTCTTAGTCAGGTGTATAGATCAAGGAAGGCAGCTAGGGGGCTGATTACTGGGAATGAAGAGGCTCAGTATGGCTTACTTAGAGATTATGCAGAAATGATATTAAGGACAGATGTAGGAAGTAGGGTGATTCTGCAAACAGAGATGGAAAATGAGAATGCAGAGCCCAAGTTTAAAAGGATGTACATTAGGTACAATGCTCAGAAGGTTGGCTTTCTAGGTGGTTGTAGACCCTTTGTTGGGCTGGATGGATGCCACTTGAAGGGTAGGTTTGGTGGGCAATTATTGTCTGCCACTGCCAAGGATGGAAATGACAATATATTCCCAGTGGCAATGGCTGTGATTGAGCAAGAGAACAAGGATAGCTGGACCTGGTTCTTGGAGCAGTTTGTTGATGACATTGGCAGGCCAGATGAGCTCAATCTAGTATTCATCAGTGACAGGCAGAAGGTATTATCATCTAGCTCACTCATGTTCATGACTTCATTACATGCTTACCTTTTTACATGCTTACTTGCTAACATTGAATGCTTACTTGATTGCAGGGCCTTTTACCTGCAATGGAGACTCTATTCCCAACTGTGGAGCACAGGTATTGTGTGAAGCACATATACAACAACTTCAAGGTTAACCACAAGGGCATGGAGTTGAAGAGTGTACTGTGGAGGTGTGCTGGCACAACATCAGCCAGGGAATTTGAGAGAGGGATGGACCATCTTAAGAGTTTGGATGAAGAAGCTTGGCAGTACCTGGCTGATATAGAGCCTGCACAGTGGACCAGATCCCACTTTTCTTCAAGAGCTTTGACAGATTGTATGGTAAACAATCTGAGTAAGAGTTTTAACTCTATGATTGTGAAGGCTAGAGACAAGCCCATCTTATCAATACTAGAGTGGATCAGAGTTAGGCTTATGAGCAGGCTGTATATAAAGAAGGCTGGCATAGAAAAGTATGGTGGCAATTTGTGTCCAAGCATACAAAAAAAGTTGGAGCAATTAAAATTAGAGTGTAAGAGTTTCTGTGCAGTTCCTTCTGGGAGGTTTATGTATGAGGTTGACCGCAGTTCCTTCTGGGAGGTTTGTGTATGAGGTTGACAATGAGAGGGAAAGGCATGTGGTGGACTTGGTAAATAGGACATGCAGTTGTAGAGTATGGGACTTGACAGGAATCCCTTGCAAGCATGGAGTTGCAGCCATTTTTGTGAATCGTGAGAAACCAGAAGACTACACCCATCCATGCTACTACAAGGATGCTTATGTGGAGACATACAAGACACCCATACCTCCCATGCCTGGCCAGTCTGAGTGGATGTCAAGTGGCCAACCCAAGCCTGTTGCACCTACTGTTTATAAGCCACCAGGCAGGCCACCCATGAAGAGGAAGAGAGATGCTGATGAGCCGAACCCTTATAAGGTGTCTAGAGGAAACAGGCCAGTGAGGTGTGGAAGGTGTCAACAGGAAGGGCACAATGCAAGGGGATGCAAGGCCAATGTCACTGGTGAGACAGCATGGGAGAGGAGGCAGAGATTGCAGAAAGGGAAATCTGTAAGTTTTTACAAAATTTTTTTATTCAAATGCAAAATTCCAATAACTGACACTGTAAAAACATGCTCATATTTGGTTGCAGGGAAGTGGAAGGCCTTCTACACACACACAAGGATCCCAGGCCCCATCTTCATCACAGACCCAATCCTCAGCTCAGCCCCCACCAACACATCAGCCTTACACTATGGCCTCATCCAATCAGGCAGCAGGGTCACAGCCACAAGCTCCAGCTCCACAGCCACAAGCTCCATGGTTAGGGCCACCAGCTCCATGGTCACAGAACCCAAGTCAATGGTACTCTTCAGACTTCAGGTACACAATTAGAGGAGCTCCTTGGTTCTCTTCAAGCCAGCCAACACCACACACCCTTGCAGAAACATGGGACAATAGACCACTATCATCACAGGTACTGTAGTGTTAGGTTTGATGTTTTATTCATAAAACTGTGATGTTGGTAGCTAACATGTGAATTCTTGTACTTTGTAGCCTACAAGACCACCTGCTACCAGAGGAGCTGTTTTGAGAGGAAGGGGTGATGCAGCTAGAGCTCAGAAATGTAGAACAAGAGGTGGAAAGGCCAGTTGTGGTGGGAGAGGCAGGGGTAGGGGCAGTAAATGAAGACTAAGTCAAGACACTTTTGTTGCTATGTATAATGTATTAGGGTTATGTAGTGTTAGGGTTTTATGTAGTTTGTAGACAATGGCAGGGCAGACAATGGCAAGACACTTTTTGATATAGCTGTTCAAACACTTTTTGTATTTTTGTAAGTTTTGTAAACATTGGGCAGCTGCAACTGTTTTGGTTGTTGTACCAAATGCCTTATATTTACTGGTGGTTGATGAAAGACTATTCAATGCCACCTTAAAATATGTATACAATTTCCCAACTTAATGACAGATGTTCAGAATTATTGTATTATTGCAGTTTCTCATATGAGTTATTATTATATGAGTTTGTTTATGTGTGCAGGGTGTATGTGTTGAATAGCAGGTGTATGTGTTGAATTTGTTGTCTTTTCTTGCAAGTTGACAGATTGTCATGCACTTTAAATTCACTTTCAACACAATTGTCTTCACACAATACACTTTATGCACAAACCAACACAGCTCACAACATCCAACAAAACACCAACACCAACAGCTCACAGCTCACAGCTCACAGCTCACAAGTAGCCAATTCACTCTAAACAAAAATACCAACAGCATCTAACATAAATAACACTTTATCTTAAAAAGGTTTGTATTATTAAGTGGCTTCAAGCTTACATAGTCCTCATTCTCAAACAGCATCTACCACCTTACATAGTCCTCATTCTCAAAAAATTCTTTCATAATTCTATTACAATACAATTAAGGACCAGCTTATATTACAACCCATCAGGCAGACTCAATCTCATCATTCCAACATTTTCACTTGAGCCAAAACATGAAAACAACATAACCAAAACAAAAAAAAACCATGACAGAATTAGTGCAATTCTGCACTTTCTCTCTTGCTTTAAAGCTCTCACTGCTATCTCCTTGGCTTGAACAGAGGAAGCTCGAAACTTTCTCTCCCTCTCAATGGCTTTTGCTGCCCTGTCTTGAGCAATTTCTGCCATTTGGGTAGCTTCTGCTGCTGCCTGGGTAGCTTCTGCTGCTGCCTGGGTAGCTTCTCTTTCCCTTTCACGTGCAAGTTGCAGCTCACTCCGCAGTAAATCCAGCTTTTGTTCCACCAAATGGGCAGCTTCATTCCCACGCACACAAGTGGGATTATCAATCCATCTAAAGAAAGGGCACTTGGGACCAATCTGTTCATAAATTGAATTGTACACATCACATTCCAATCTCATGTGAATCAGCTAGATTAAGTAAAAAGTATACTTACCTTATATCGGCTACAACCCAGAAACCTTCTCCCAAAATTATCCACTGTCAGACTTGTTCTCAGCACACAAGTCTCATATGTACACAAATGCCCACACGAACCTGAGTAATTTCCACTCGAAGAAGACATCGATTATCAACTTCCTGTGAATCAACGATATCATCAAAACTTGAAACCCCAGCTCAGAACCATAAAGCAGAAATGTCGTACCTGGTGATGATATATCTTCGAATATTCAACGACTCAAGACAACCCAAAGTCACAACCTCACCCTCACACGAAAGCACGATCAGAAAAATCAAAACCCCAGCGTTACAGGGATTTTTCGCGTTTGTAGGGCTCGTGAGGAAAAGAGAGTGAGTTCGCGTTGTTTGATCCGTGTAATGTTCTAATTTGGCATAAAATGGTGTTTTTCTAACGTCTGAGGGTGAGGTGGGCAACGGGGGGGTAACGGATTGATGTACAGGTGGGCAAAGTGATAAGTTTTGAACCACGGGTAGGCAACGTGAAAACGGGCCTAACCTCAGGTGGGTTTACTGTAATTATCCCTAAAAAATAACTTTCAAGTGTAGAGCAAATGAGAAATAGAACCTGATTTATATAAAAAGTATTGTTGTAGTTTCACCGAATAATAACAAGTTTTTAGCAATCTCAACCTGCATAAATAAAGATTTATTCATTATATTACCAATAACTAATATATATATATATATATATATATATATATATATATATATCAACACAAGATTAAAATTAAAAAAAAAAAAAAATTAAGCACAGCCCAGCCCAACCAAGAAGATGCCAAGATGGCCACACAAGTCTTATTAATAAGACCCACCCACAAAAAACATAAAACAAATCTTATTACACCTATAACAATTAAAAAAAAATTAAGAAAAATTGAAGGCCCAAACGTGAAACGTCCAGCCATAACTCAATATATACAGCCCAGTCTTAACAAATCTAAACTAGAGAAAGCCAACCCTTATAAGTTATACCTCAAAAGTCAAAACTCATTTTGCAGAATCAAAACGCACATAGCAGCGAAAAAGAAAAAAAGAAAAGAAAAAAAAAAAAAAGGCAGTCGGCTCGGCAGTCCTCACTCCTTAGAGTTTTTAGATCAGATGCGATCGGATGATTTAGATCAGAGGAAGCTTGAGCCAGGCAGCCAACAACAGTGGAGAGAAAAAAATGAGAAAGGCGAAGAGCAAGAATTGAGAGAAAAAAGCAGAACAAGAATGAGAAAGAGAAACGGTAAAAATTTTAGGGATTTGAGGTTTTTTATTTGTTTTGATTATTAATTGTTTTGTGGTTAATTTTTTAGACCGGATTTGTAGTTTATCTTGTTGAATTTTGGTTTGTCTAGAGGATAATGATGTTATTTTTGGGATAAATGATTGTATTTAGACCAAAAAAAATTTTTGTGCTACCAATGTTCAATTGAGTATAACAGAAATTTTGTTTTTTGGTCAAAATGATGTGTCAGATTTTTTAGATTCATCTGAAACCAATTTTTTTTTCCCTACTATCCCTTCTTTTCTAAAATTTTGGGGCCCCTTTCTACTTGGGGGCCTTAGACAATTGCCTAATTGGCCTAGTGGAAGGACCGGCCTTGTACACATGGATGATCTTTTCAATCACCAACTTAAAAATATAGTTCTAAACATGTTTGAGGCCAAGTTTTTTTCACACACTTGGAAGTAGTATCTTTTTCTCCACATCAGAGAGGGAAACTTGGAGGAATGGTAGAATACAATAGAGAAAGGATAATGTAGACAACAGAAATAGAGATAAATTCTACCAAAAAATAATAAAAAAAAATAGAGAAAAAAATGTAGCCTAGTAGGCAAAAACAATATTATTAACATGTAATGGGTGCCAATGAAGATTTGGAAAAAGTTTATTTCTAAAACATTTTAAAAAAATCTTCCTGTGATCCATTATATGGCAGTTGAAGAGATTATTAAAGTATAATTTTAATTACATAACTTTTTTAATTAGTTATATAGCTTTATAATTTTATAAATTATCACTTTGTAAATGGAAGAGATTCCCTCAAACTTTCTTTACCCATGAGAATGAGATCATGCCTAAGATCAAAGCCACTTCAACAGTTTCTCAAAGACTTTCCCTTGGGGTCCACGTCTTATAAAATAGAAATGTGGATGGTATCATTGTCTGTTACTTCGGTGTTAAGTCACGGAGCAAGTCAACAAAGAGCAAAGATATGGATGAAGAGAGAGTGGAGTGGTCGGATCTTCCCAAGGAACTGTTACCAACGATCGGCAAAAGCCTCGACACCCGAATCGATATTGTTCGATTCCGCAGTGTCTGCAACTCGTGGCGCTCCTCTATTCCCTCCAACAACTCTCCTCGATTCCCTCTCAAATTCCCTAACCCTTACTTGCCCACTTCAGCAACTCAAGCTCAAGCTCCGGCTTATCTCTGCGAAAGCACCATCTATCGACTACAAAGACTAAATCCCTCGACTTCTTCGAATAAGGCTTGGTTGGTCAAAGTCGAACAAGACTCAAACTCAGGAGGCAAGTTGCGTTCCTTTGATCCAATCTCCAACCGTCGTACCAGGTACCCCAATAAGACTTTAAACTTATTAGACTTTCGAGTCATCGAGTTAACTAAAGCATATACGCTTAGATATAAAGTTAGAGCTGGATCCACCACATCCACTAATGAAATCGAACAAGTCCTTAGTGTCAGAGACAGCTCTATTCTTTGTGTGACTAAAGTAGTTATGTTTCCCAATTCGCCTTGGACTAATGTAAACGACTCTGCCGTTTTTGTTATCTTTGGTGCCGGAACATTAGGCTTTGCAAAATCTGGGGCTGAGAGTTTAACCGTTGTAGATGATAACGATGTTGAGTATGATGATATTATTGTATATAAGGGCCAATTCTATGCGATTGATACATTGGGAAACGTTTCGTGGATCGATAATTCGTCGTTGAAGTTGGTTCCATTTTCGCCTCCGCTATGTGGGTTGGGTAGCCAGAAGCATTTGGTGGACTCATGTGGAGCTCTCTATGTTGTTGATAGATACTTTAATAAAGAAAGGAGGAGGGTAGAACATACCAACCGGCATTTTAGAGACTGTGATGGTCCCAAAGTGGTTGATTTCAAAGTGTATAAGCTGAATGAAGAGTGGGGTCGATGGGAGTTGGAGAAAAGCTTGGGTGATCGAGCTTTTGTTTTGGGTAATGATTATTGTTTGTCGATTTCGGCTGAAGAGTTTACTGGGTATAAAAGGAATTGCATTTACTTCAAAGATCAAAATGAAACTCATGTTTTCAACTTGGAAGATAGTAGCTTTGGAGATTTACAGGATATCCATCCATCCTGGCTTCGCTCAAATTTGCTTTAGGCCTATGTAAGTATGAAATTAATGTTGTGAAAATTTTTAATCTAATGGTGTGTTTGGTTTCATTGTTATGTGCCCCTATTTGCTTGCTGTAACAGATACTTTAATTTGATGATTGTAAGTTTTAGTCATATAGCAGCCTGTTGTGGTGGTTAGTATGATCACAAACTCAAACTTCAATCATCCTTGTTAAATATATTAAAGCTTGATCGTGTGTTGAATAATGCTTTGATCTACTTATGAGCTAGTATTTTACCATTTATTAGAAAGCACAACTCCTTTACTGAATTGGGTGGGTATATATATGGAGGAATGTCGTATACATTAAGAGCCTGATTAGGATTGCTGCAAGGAATAGCTCCAAAATTTTAGCTTTTGGAGCTAATTTAGCAAATTAGAACAAGTGCTCTAAAGTTGTTACATCTGTTTGGTAACCAAATTGATAAGCGAGTCCTTGTAATTGGCAAAGTAGTCAGGGGTGTGAATCAGTTTATGATGGCCAGAATATTTGGTATCTATTTGCTTTTCCATTGTTGCAGAGGTCCAGACAAATTTTGAAGTGCTTGTTTGTCGTTGAAATTTATGTGTTAAGTGTTACCGTTACCTAATATGGTAGCTGGAAAAAAGCCAAATTTGGGTTTTGGCCCTTTTGGGTATCAAATGTACAAGATGGCAATGTGTCACCACTCATCATTAGTAAGGAAAAACTGAATCCATTTATTGGGGCAGTAAGTGAGTGCCTCCTTTTGTGAATAAATGTAAGTTACATTTGCTGAATACTTAAAAACAGAATTTCTTTGAAGTCTTTACAGTAATACTTGTACATATTTGGGGCTTGTTGCGGAATTGGATTGCTATGGTACATGGCATGGGCAAAGCATGGTTTTGTAGACCATACAGCTGCCATCTATGTCCAATTTTGTTTTATGGCTTGCCGAACCATGCAATTTATAAAATTAGGCTCTGGTACCTCCTCTCTTTCATTATAATTTAGCCATTTGCATATCATCAAAGCATAAGAAGAAATTAGATCATGCAGAACAATAGATTTTAATTACAATCCGATTGTGAGAATGGGTGAGATCTTGACCTAATAGTGAAAGTGAATTTAATCCTACCCATAAAATTTGGTAAGGACATTAGGATGGACAGAGTGGGTTCATTTGATAATTTTCAGCATGAAACAATGAAGTTACAAACGCATGCCCCAAACAATTTCAACGCCTTTTGTTTGCCCATTCTTCTCTCAATGGGAGGGGCTAGTAAATATTTGGTGATACACTCTCCAACGATGAACCCACAAGAGGGGTTTTTTTTTTTTTTTCCTGACTGACATAATGAGTTAATCATACTTGTGAACAAGTTTGAATTTGTTGGGCAAAAAAAAAATGAATCAAACTTAAATATATAATGAAGTTTAGTAATGAATTTGTTGGCTTGTGTTTTAAATTTTAGTACTTGATGGAGCTCGACTCATTTATAACTTTACATCTCAAAAAACTAATCGGTTGCAGTGTTTTTTTTTTTTTTTTTTTTTTTTTTTTTTTTTTTGAGAATTAATCGGTTGCAGTGTTGATACTGAACGAAGTCATATACCCCAAGATGAAAAATAAGGAATACAGCCCCTCAAAATTAATTAAGTATACATCCAGTTAAGTCACTTTGTGGCTAAAGTATAATATGAATATTGCAGCACAAATTACAGACCCTCCAGGACTAAAAGCATCACGGCCCAATCCATAGATTAAGAAATTAAGACACCAATTTGCCGTTGGTTTTGGTCTGCTCTATCTTGCAAAGTCATTCTCTAAGTCAACTAACGAAGATACGGATGAGAGAGAAGTCGAGTGGTCTGCTCTTCCAATGGAACTCTTGCTTTTAATCGGCAAAACCCTCCAAGATCGCATCGATGTTATAAGATTTCGCAGCATCTGTGTTCCATGGCGATCCTCTATCCCTCCACTACGTGAGGTATCTCCTTCTTTGCCTCTCCCTCTTCCTTACCCCGTCAGATCAGCTAGAAACCAAGCCTTTGTCTCTCAAAGTACCATCTACCGTCTCGAGCTACCCGATGATGATGATAATCCAAAGATTCCAACATGTTCAACAAATAGCTGGTTGGTCAGGGTGGAAGAGTTTGAACCTGGTCGAACACGTCTTTTAAATCCACTTTCAAGCCTCCATATCAGGTTTCTCCCAGACCCTTTTCCAGAAGTGATTAACTTATTGGATTTTCGAGTTGTTGAGGTAAGCAAAGCATATGAACTTCAATATAGTAGTGGCATGCCTATTGCTGGTGTGAATAAACTAGTTTTGTTTCCTAACTCTGCATGGACTAGTTGTGTTGAAGACACAGTGCTTTCGCGTTATTAAATGAAGGAAAGTTGGGGTATGTGAAACATGGAGATGAGAAATGGACCCTTGTAGATGATCACAACTTTGACTATGATGACATTATTGTATACAAGGGACAATCCTATGTTGTTGATAGATTCGGAACAGTTTCATGGATTAATTCATCAATGAAGTTGATACAATTTTCGCCTCCATTTTGTGGTTTGGGAAACCAGAAGCATTTGGTGGAGTCATGTGGAGAACTCTATATTGTTGATAGGTACTTTGAATTTGATAGAGAGGGAGGAAGATGGCACTTTGATCTGTTCCCTAGTAACAGTGTTTGTCCTAAGACAGACTTTCAAAGTTTATAAGCTGGACCAAGAGTGGGGTTGTTGGGTTATGGTCAAGAACTTGGGTGATCGAGTTTTAATCTTGGGTAATGACTGTTCCTTCTCTGTTTCAGCAAGAGAATTCTCTGAATATAAAGGGAATAGCATTTACTTCACTGATGGAAATGACCTTGGTGTCTTCTACGTAGAGAATCAGAGAATTTGCATGATTGTAGATTACAAAGACCAGTGTCCTATATTTTGTCCTCCCCCATCTTGGCTCAGCTCAAAATCTGCGTTCATCTAAATGCTGAGTGTAAGTAAATTTACATGGTGGTTGTGTTTTTAAATTAATTTAGCATGGGATATTAGTGCCCTTGAACTGCTCTATGATGTTGTTGTTGTTGTTGTTGACTTTTTATGAATTCAGCTTTACTTGTGATGTCTCTTGTGTCACTTTGTTCAGTGATTTTAATTTTAATCATGTATCAGCCTGTCATAGTGGCTGATTATCAATTTGTCTCAGAATTATTCAATCATCTATGTTAATTGAAAAACTGATTTCAATGGAGAAGTTGAGCAGGGCTGCTGTATCTTAAAGCTTGTCTTGTGCAGAATTTGAAATTCTCTCAAATATACTCATGGCCTAGCCTTTTTATTTATTTGTTCATGTTTTTGGTAGTCCAAATGATCTACATAAGTAGTGGTTGAAATGTAAAGATATATGTAATGACTGGAAATGTAACAATATATATAATGGCTTTGAGAAATTATTCAATATAATAGGACTGAAGACTCAGTATAAAATCGTAAATCATAGAGCAGATAAGCCAACCTTTGCTTGAGTAATAATTAGAGAGGTTCTTTCTTCGTTGGGGATCCTTTTGCAATTTCACAATCGTCTTGGCTAAGCTTTCTTTCTAGGAGAAGTTGAAATTGATGAATTATGGAATGGTTTAAAACTATGTCTAAAGACTGAAGTTCTTCTTCTGCTTTAAAACTAATTATGCAGAGTGTAATAACAAACGAAACATTTTGAAAGGAACCCGATATTGTTTGGTATTGGGCATTGAGTAAGAAATGGCTGTAGTTGTTGGACCAAAAGAAAATTTAGTTGTACTATAAACTGATAAGAATTGGCATTGTTAATGGCATCTGTTGCTCGCCTAGGGGCTAGACAATGAGCCATGTCGTCCCACTTGTGTGTGGCGTTTTTTTATTTATTTATTTTTTTTAATTATAATTACTTACTTACAACAATTTTTTAGTCTATTAATATTTTTTTATGTGATAAAGCATAGTTTTAAAAACATGAAAGGTCTCTACCTTTCGTTCAAAAAAAAAAAAAAAAAAACATAAACGGTCAAATATCCACAAAAGAGACCAGTTTCCAGTTTTTACGAGTTCTTTCTCGTTTTGGTCAGTTTTTTGCTGTTTTCCCAATTTTAGCTAGCCCAGTTCTAGGTTTGGTTCTCGATTGAACTGGTTCAATTGTTTGGTCCAATCTGATTTTTTAAACGATGGTGATAAGGACATGAAAATAAATTTATACAAATTACATTTTCTATCTCTTATTTTTCTTGTCAACCAAATAAAAGTGTTTTCTTTCTCCCCACTTTTTCATCCTCTCAACCAAATACACATGAGAAAACTAAATCTTTCTTATTCCTAACTTTTTAATCCCCCAACTAAACAAAGCCTATGTCTTAATCCAATAAGGCCACCTCCAGTAGGGCAAAAGCAAAAGGCTTGATATTGTTTGAAATACCTAAAATGCAAGAGTCTCTTAGCTATCTATATATAATACATAAAAGTTAAAATGTAGTATATATTGTTGCTACTCTTTTATTGAGCCACATCAATATAGTATTTCAGTTCATTCGATTCACTTTGGTCAAGTTCAGTCCACTTAAGTCCATTTCAGTCCAGTTTGATCCTTTAGTCCAATCCAGTCCCTTCGGTCTATTTTGGTCTATTCAAGGTCCAATTCAGTCCATTTCAGTCCACTTTGGTGATGCTTTGGAAGAAGAGGTTTGTGTAGAAAGAGGAGTTGTTTCATTGACAATTATGTTACATTCTCAACATAATTTTGGTAGGTTCCTAATAATATTACATTTTTTTTATGTCATTAAAGTCTTGTATTTTTTTTTTCAAATATAAGTGATAAATTTATTATATTTCATTTTTAGACCATTCAAAATATATAGAGAATGAACTGTTTGAATGAGTACTAGAAACAAATTCCAACCACACATCACATTATTTATAAAATATTTTGCCTTATATAAAATTGAATATAAATTATAAAATAGTGGGTATCAATTAGCTTAACTGATAAAATCTCTTGTGATTGTATAAGAGAACTGACACCCTTAATGTAACAATGATTCCACATATTTGTGGCACCTTAATGGTTACCGTCCATTCCACATCATCACTTTAGTTGTGAAGACGTTGGCTTTTTTTTTTTTTTCATCAATTCCTTGGCCAGTTGGGTCTGTCTATTTTAATATAGAATGAAGATCTGGTTTAAGTCAAGTCAACCAAGAACAAAGATATGGATGATGGAGAGAGAGTGGAGTGGTCGGAACTTCCCAAGGAGCTGTTACCAACGATCGGCAAAAACCTCGACACCCGCATCGATATTGTTCGATTCCGCAGCGTCTGCAACACGTGGCGCTCTTCTATCCCTCTCTTTCACTCCTACTCTCCTCGATTCCCTCTCATATTCCCTTCCCCTTATCCAGCTCCAATTCCAATTCGAACTCCGGCTTATCTCTGCCAAAGCACTATCTATCGACTACAAAGGCTAAATCCCTCCTCGACTTCTTCGAATAAGGCTCGGTTGATCAAAGTCGAACAAGACTCAAACTCAGGAGGCAAGTTTCGTTTATTTGATCCAATCTCCAACCGTCGTACCAGGTACCCCAATAAGACTTTGAACTTATTTGACTTTCGAGTCGTAGAGTTAACTAAAGCATATACGCTTAGATATCAAGTTAGAGCTGGATCATCCACATCCACTAATGAAATCGAACAAGTCCTCAGTGTCAGTGACATCTCTATTTTTGGAGTGAATAAGGTAGTTATGTTTCCCAATTCTCCTTGGACTGATGTAAACGCCTCTGCCGCTTTTGTTATCTTTAATGACGGAAAGTTAGGCTTTGCAAAATCTGGGGACGAGGAATTGGTCCTCGTAGATCGTAATAGTTTTGATTATGATGATATCATTGTGTATAAGGGCCAATTCTACGTGATTAATAGTTTGGGAATCGTTTCATGGATCGATCATTCGTCATTGAAGTTGGTTCAATTTTTGCCTCCGCTTTGTGGGTTGGGTAGCCAGAAACATTTGGTGGAGTCTTGTGGAGCTCTCTATGTTGTTGATAGGTACCTTGACAGGGAAAGGAGGAGGGTAGAGAATGATGCGTTTTATATGGGTGGTGAAGATTGTGCCGAATCGATTGATTTCAAAGTGTATAGGTTTGATGAAGAGTGGGGTCGATGGGAATTGAAGGAAAGCTTGGGCGATCGAGCTTTTGTTTTGGGTAATGATTGTTGTTTCTCGGTTATGGCTAAAGAGCTTTCTGGGTATAAAAGGAATTGCATTTACTTCACTGATCAATATGAAACTCGAGTTTTCAGTTTGGAAGATAATAGCGTTGGATATTTATCATATTTCGAGGACAGTCATCCATCTTGGCCTCTCCCAAATTTGCTTTAGGCCTATGTAAGTATGAAATTAATGTTGTGAAACTTTTTAATCTAATGGGGTATTTGGTTTCATTGTTATGTGCCCCTATTTGCTTGCTGTAACAGATACTTTCGATGATAGTAAGTTTTAATCATATAGCAGCCCATTGTGGTGGTTTGTATGATCACAAACACAAACTTCAATAATCCTTGTTAAATAGATATAAGCTTGATCATGTGTTTAATATTGCTTTGATCTACCCATGAGCTAGTATTTTCAGAAAGTACAACTCATTTACTGAATTGGGTAGGTGTATATGAGGAATGTCATTTAGATTAAGAGCCGGATTGGGATTGCTGTAAGAAATAGAACTTTAGGCTGTAGTGCTTTTGTGATAATGAGTTTTAACTTAATGATTTTTAGCTATTGGAGCTAATTTAGCAAATGAGAACAAGTTTTTTAAACTTATTACATCTGTTTGGTAACCAAATTGATGAGCAGGTCATTGCAATTTGCAAAATAGTCGGGTGTGAATCAATTTATGTTGGCCAGAAGAATATTTGGTATCCTTTTGCCTTGCCATTGTAGCAGAGGTCCGGACAAATTTTGAAGTGCTTGTTTGTCATTGAAATTTATATGCGGTGTGTTGAGTGTTACTGTTACGTAATAAGGTAGGTGGAAAAGGCCAAATTGGGTTTTGGGTATCAAATGTGCAAGAGGGCAATGTGTCACCACTCACCATTAGTAAGGAAACACAGAATCCATTTATTGAGGCAAGAAGTGAGTGGCTCTTTTTATGAATAAATATAAGTTACGGTTGCTGAATAATTAAACAGAATTTCTCTCGAGTCTTTACATTAATACTTGTACATATTTGGGGCTTTTTGCAGAATTGGAATGCTATTGTACATGGAATGGGCAAAGCATGGTTTTGTAGACCTTACAGCTGCCATCTATGTTTAATTTTGTTTTATGGCTTGCCAAAACTTGCAATTTATAAACTCAGGCTTTGGTACCTCAGCTTTAAAAAAAAAAAAAAACCTTAACCATTTGCATATCATCAAACGAAAAGAAGGAAATAGATCATGCATAACATATTTCAATTACAATCCGATTGTGAGAACGGGTGAGATCTTTACCTAATTGTGAATGTGAAATTAGTCCTACCCATAAATTTATGCAAGGACATTACGATGGATAGGGTGGGTTCATTTCATATTTTTAGCAGGAAACAATGAAGTTATAAACGCATGCCCCAAAAACTTTTAACCCCATTGTTTGCTCATTCTTTTCTCAATGGGCAAATCTGATAAGAGAAAGACTCAGGTTGAAAGGGACTAGTAAATATTTGGTGATACGCTAAGCTTATACTGGAACCAAAACAACACATTTAGTTCTCATATCTCACTTAAGATGTGTATGAAAATTGAAAAGCCATTTCAGTTCAACATGGGAGGAAAATTTTGTTTCCAAAATCTTTTAATGGAACTTCTTTTTGATTTATTAGTGAATATTTCCAATAAAATTTACTAAAGCTGTTTATTGGTTGATGCAATTATTGATTATTACTAGCCCTGTCTTTTTTCCTCTCTAATTTTTAAAGGCACCTTTTGTAGATTCAAGCATTTTAGAAGTGTTGACAAAATATTTTGTCATATGAAAGTCGTGAAATTCACAAAATTATGTCGATAGAAATCTTTTGTATTTTTCTAAAAAATTAATTATAGAGCTAAAATTTAATACAAAAGACTATTGGCAAAGTTGAGTGGTTCTTTTTCAATTGGTTTCAAAATATTGAATAAGTACACTATAGATTAACTTTTTACATTTTATTTTATAGTCTAATTTACTTATTAATAAAAATCCTGCATATTTCATTAGAGTCATGCATGTAACACATATGTAAAAATAAATAAAAATAGTAGCATAGGTTAAAAAAAATGCAATAAAATTTGAACATTTGATAATACTTTTTATATTACTTAGGAAATACATGTTACTAAAATAATATACTTTGGGTATCTAAAGACTAATATTTATTATAAAAAAATAATAATAATAAAAATTCCTGGTTCGCTTTGGTCATATTCGGTCCATTTGGTCCACCTTGGTTATATTCAATCCTTTTTGGTTGACTTTGGTCCACTTCGATCCTATTCAGTCCACATTGATCCTATTTGGTCCTACTCGGACCACCTTGACCTATTCTGTCTATTCAATCCACTTTAGTCTTATTCGGTCCTATTCAATCCACTTCAGTTCTATTCGGTCCATTTTGGTCTTATTCGGTCAAATCCAGTCCAATGCAGTTTTGTTTGGTCCATTCTATCCACTTTGGTCTTATTCGGTCCTATTTGGTCAACCTTGGTCCTAATCGGTCCACTTCGGTCTTATTCGGTCCATTTTTTCACTTTGGTCTTATTCAGTCCTATTCAATCCACTTCGGTTCTATTCAGTCCATTCGGTCCACTTTGGTTTATTTGGTCCATTCGGTCTTATTCGGCCCACTTCGGTTCTATTCGGTCCATTCTGTCCACTTTGGTCTTATTCAGTCCACTTTGGTCCTATCTGGTCCCATATGTCCGACAAGAAAACATATACCCCAAGATGAAAAAAATGAAAATCCGGCCCATCAAAATTAAGGATATAGTATGAAAATTATAACACAAAGTACAAACCCTCCAGGCCTAATGCATCACGGCCCAATCCATAGATTAAGATATACCATTTTGTTATTCATTCATGCATAGAAAATATAACGTTGGTTGTTGTGTCTAAGGCTAACTCTCTATCTGCCTATCTTGAATAAGTTTGGTGCCACACATTTTAACACAATAAATGTCACAACTCGCCACATGGCGAGTTGTGATTGATGAAGGGGTGTCTCCATATGGACCCACCATTACCTCTCTACCAACCACAACTCGCCATATGGCGAGTTGTGGAATTTATTGTGCCAAAATGTGTGACACTAGACTTACTCGCCTATCATTCTCTAAGTCAAGCAACGAAAATATGGGTGAGAGAGAGGTCGAGTGGTCTGCTCTTCCAATGGAACTCTTACCTTTAATCGGAAAAACCGTCCAAGCTCGCATCGATGCTGTAAGATTTCGCAGCGTCTGTGCTTCATGGCGATCTTCTATCCCTCCACTACATGAGATATCTCCTTTGCCTCTCCCTTTTCCTTACCCCATTAACCCAGCTGGAGTCGAAGCCTTTCTCTCTGAGAGTACCATCTACCGTCTTGAGCCACCCGATGATAATCCAAACCCTTCAACAAGTTCATCAAAGAGCTGGTTGGTCAAGGTCGAAGAGTTTGAACCTGGTCGAGTACGTCTTTTGGATCCACTTTCAAGCCTCCAGATCAGGTTTCTCCAAGAGTCTTTTCCAAAAGTGATCAACTTATTGGATTTTCGAGTTGTCAAGGTAGGCAAAGCATATAAACTTGAATATAGTAGTGACATGAATATTGCTGGTGTGAATAAACTTGTGTTGTTTCCAAACTCTGCAAGGACTAGTTGTGTTATAGACGCTGCAATTTTTGCGTTCTTTCATGAAGGAAAGTTGGGGTCTGTCAAATATGGAGATGAGAATTGGACCCTTGTAGATGATCACAACTTTTACTATGACGACATAATTGTATACAAGGGACAATCCTATGTTGTTGATTGATGATGCCAAAAAATCGTCAGTAAGTCACACAGTCCTCACATACTTGATACCAGACCTGCACAACACAAAAAAAGAAGAAGACTTTACAAAGAGTATCAGTGTGGTACCAGCCAAATACCCTCCGAAAGTCAAGTTAGAGAACTCTTCATAACTCTAGAGTGCGGGAACTGGGATAAATTATGTGTACCTTTGTGAGAGAGGGTTTTGGGGGTTATATAGTGGTGTAGATTTGACCTTAATTTCTTGAGGAGGAAGGCATTTCTTTATGGGGAGAACTCTTCATCAAATTTCCGGATTTTTCGGGATGGTCTTCCTTGTAGATGACCCTCAATTATGGTTAGGCGTAGGGTGCAAGGCTTTTCCATATCAGGATTTTTGATGAGCACTTCCAGCCACGTGAGTATCATGCGTCCCCCTTTCTTGGGTCCGTTTGCCTAAGGCCCGTCCACTTTGTTGTGTCCGTCCATATTGAGGTCCGTCTAACTGAGGTTCGCTTCCTCTGGATCCGTCTGCCCACGAAAATGTGTTCATCAGTCCTGTCATGTCGTCAGCCTAATAAGACCATCTACTATGTTGCAAGGTGGGCTTGTCAGGCTAAACAATCAGACATTTGGTCCGTTCACTTATGCTTCGTGTTGTCAGCTTTGTAGATCTAAAAATACCCTTATCATTGATAGATGGGGAACAGTTTTTTGGATTGATTCATCAATGAAGTTGATTCAGTTTTCGCCTCCACTTTGTTCTTTGGGAAACCAGAAGCATTTGGTGGAGTCATGTGGAGAACTCTATGTTGTTGATGGGTTCTTTGATAGAGAGCGGAGGAGATGGCACTTTGAAGTTTATAAGCAGGACCAAGAGTGGGGTTGTTGGGTTATGGTCAAGAATTTGGGTGATCAAGTTTTTATTTTGGGTAATGACTGTTCCTTCTCTGTTTCAGCTATAGAATTCTCTGGATGTAAAGGGAATTGCATTTACTTCACTGATGAAAATAACATTAGTGTCTTCTACTTAGAGAATCAGAAAATTGACAAGATTCTAGATTACAAAGCCCAGTGTCATCCATTTTGGCCTCCCCCATCTTGGCTCAGCTCAAAATCTTCATCTAAATGTTGAGTTTAAGTTAGTTTTTACATGGTTGTTGTCTTTTTAAATTAATCTAGCATGGGATAGTAGTGCCCTTGAACTGCTCTATGTTGGTGTGTCTTTATGAATTCAGCTTTATTTGTGATGTCTCCTGTGTCACTTTGTTTATTGATTGTGATTTTAATCAGGTATCAGCCTGACACAGTGGTTGATTCTTGTCATTTGATAGTCCATGTGGATTGAAAATTTGATTTTAATGGAGATGTTGAGCAGCCTGTAAAATATTAAAGCTTGTGAAGAAACTGAACTTTCTCACAAATCTACTCATGGCCTAGCCTTTTTTTATTTATTTGTTCATGTTTTTGGTAGTCCAACTGATCCAGCAAATTAGTGGTGGAAATGTTCAAGACATATATGATGGACTGGAGAAATTGTTCATTACAATAGGAGTATGGTTATACTTGTGTGGTTCTCCTAACCAATAAAAAGAAGTTATTACTTATCAATTACCAATTTTAAGTAGTCCATTGTCGTTGAAACTCATAATGGTTTAATTGTATTGGTTATGAGGATCATGTGTATGGTACAATAGGAGGATTAAAGTATTTTGTTTGAAAAAAATTGTATAAAATACTAAATTGAAGAGCAGATCAGTAGATCTTTTCTTGAGTGGATAATTGGAATGCTATGGTACATGGAATGGGCATAGCATGGTTTTGTAGACCTTATAGCTGCCATCTGTCTAATTTTTTTTTAATGGCTTGCCAAACCTTGCTATTAATAAAATCAGGCTTTGGTACCTCCTCTCTTTCATTATTGCTTAACCATTTGCATGTCATCAAACCAAAAGAAGGAAATAGATCATGTAGAACATATTTCAATCACAATCTGATTGTGAGATCTTGACCTAATAGTGAAAGGGAAATTAGTCCTGCCCATAAATTTTGGTTAAGGACATTAGGATGGACAGGGTGGGTTCATTTCATATTTTCAGCAAAGTTATAAAAGCATGCCCCAAGCAATTTTTAACACCCATTGTTTGCACATTCTTCTCACTATTGGCAAAGCTCATAAGAGAAAGACCTTTGGTTGAAAGGGGATTACTAAATATTTGGTGCTACACTCGCATGATGAACCCGAGGGGTTCAGTTCGACATAAAATATGGAAATGGTAGGATATTGGAAGTTATCTTCCTCACGGTACTTTAGAAGCCACAGCCTATGCAGGAATCAACAAAACACATCTATTTCTAAAATTTTGTTTGTTTTTTTATTCAACGAGCTAAGCTAAAAAAATAATAACATATTCATAAAATAAGCTTACTAGTATGAGACTTGATTTATTCATCAAAAAGTATGAGACTTTGATTCTAGTATATATAAGATGGGTTTTACTAACGTATACCCTTAGGGCATATGTTAGTAAACCATTTTAGGAAACTTTTTATCGAGAATTGAAAAAAATGTCAAACTTTTGTAATAGCTTTTTCAATTCTCCATAAAAATTTTTCCTAAAATGGATTATTAATGTATGCCCTTAGAGCATACATTAACCAGACCCATATAAGATTATATGTTTAAATGTATAAATATACAAAAGTATACTTAAATTTTGAGATTCTATTTTAATAGTGGTGTTTACTATATATGGGAAAATAATAAATTAATTAAATAACTTGTGAACAAGCTTGAATTTATTCAACAACAAAAATGAACCAAACTTAGACATATAATCTAGCTTAGTGATTAATTTGAATTTGGCTCATGTTTGAAATAAAACTAAATAAACCAATTCTAAACTTTTAATATTCAGCTTAACTTATTTCATTTATACAACTCCAAATCTCAAAAAACCGTGTCCACAAGAAAACATATACACCAAGATGAAAAAAATAAAAATCTTTCCCATCAAAATTAAGGATATAGTATGAACATTGCATCATGGCCCAATCCATAGATTAAGATATAAGTACCATTTTGTTATTTAGAAAATACTAGTAAGGGTTGCACGTGCAAGGCATGTGCTGCCCCTTGAGTGAGAAAATTTAAGATAGCATTTTTTTTTAAGTAGTATCAAACCATGTATTTAAATTTAGAATAGTTATTTAATATATAATTATTTATTTAGTATGACAATTTTTTAGGAGAAAGTATTTGGTATCAAATAATACCATGTTAGCGGTTTTAAAACTCAATAAGTGAGACATGTCAGCCAAAAATAAATAACCCACTAATAATTGAAAGACATGTGTTAGTTGGTTGTTATTTTTACACACATGTCTCTCGTTTATTAGATTTTGATACGAATGATGTGATATTATTTGATACAAAATAATTTTTCATTTCTTAGAACCTATTTACTAAAGATAGTATCTACTCACAAAAAAATTCTACTAAGAACGATAACAAATGTCGTCATCTTCCAACAACAAACAACTAAGTTTTGATAAAACATTGTCACAATATTTAAATTTTTGCAATAAATGGTGACATATGCTACAATTCAAACTCTTCATCAAATTAAATACCTACTACCATTTGCAACAAATATATATATATATATATATATATTTTTTTTTTTTTAATACAAGATAGAAATTTTATTCTAGTCTAATCTAAGTGTATATGTGTGTGAAACTCCCTCTTAGAGACTTGAACCCCAACCCTTACCTCCACCCCCTACTTGTGAAGTAACCATCGCACCAAGGGTGTGCGGTGGTCAACGAATATTTTGTTATTCATACTTCCTTCTTTATCATTTTATTTTATGAGTCTAATTACGATGATTAGCTTACTTAATTTTTAATGAACACCTTTTTAAGAAAGAAAACAAATAAAAAAAGAACAAAATAACAAAAGACATATGTCATTGAAGTTTCTATTAGATGAAATTATAAATCTAGAAGATTGAAACCACTAATAAATTAGTGTTCTCTATGTAACAAATAGAATATCATACATCATAATTTTTACTTTCTAAGCATGACTAACACATACTCAAAATATACGAAGAAATTTTTTGAGATATTAAAATTTAGTGAGACATTTTCGATATTACATAATGAAATATTCTATGAATCATAATATTTTGTTAGGGTTTATCTAAGAGAGTAACAATAGGGACTATATACTTGTCTACAAGATATAAAGGAGGAAATATTCAACTTTAAAGTTGGGGGATGAAACTACCTCAAACATAAAGGGGGAAATTACTTTTTTCCATAATTATTTTTTGTTGGTAAAACTATGTGTTTTTCACTTCAAACAATGTGTTAAAAAAAAGTCAGCCCAAAAAAACTGTCCGTAAAACTATGAATTTTGGCTCAACAAATTAGCTAAATCAAAAACTATTTAAAATGGTGCATAAAGAAAAAAAAATTCCACCCAAGAAAATTGTATGTGAAACAGTGAATTTTGGCTTAACAAAAATTGACTAATAAAAAAAAATTCTAGAAACACAAAAAATGGAACAACATTTTCATAATACTTTTATAACTTTGTTATATTTTACTTTGACTTGTTAAAAATTGCGCCTCAACAGTTGTGAAAATATTGTGACAATAATAAGATGTCTTAACATTAACATTTTCACAAAAGAAATGCTATGTTCACAACATTTTCATTATAAATCTTAAGTAATAGGTTGTTACAGTTTGTTATTAGTGAGTAAAAAAATAATTTCATTGGTAAGTTTAAATTAGAATAACAATTTACTACTTAAGATTTGTTATGAAAAATGTTATGGATGTAACACTTTTTTTTTTCATAATACCTTTATTTTTTGTTGTGGTTAGTTCTAGTATAATATTTTATTATTTTATTTTGATATATAATAAATTAACACACCAACAATTATGAAAATATTGTGATAATTTATTGTATTAATATTTTTTTATTATTATATAATCAAGTTCAATGCATGTACCATAAAAAAAAAATAAAAAAAAAAATAAAAAAAAAATCTATATATAAAAGGTGCCCATGACTAAAGGAACAGTGCATTTGGTTTATTCAGGTGGCACTGTTCCTGTTCCGCTAGCCTCTTTTTTTCTTTTCTTTTTTAATTTTAAATATCGCCGGGTCAACTCTATTAAAATAATAAATTTTCACAATTATTAGAAGTGTTAAGTCTTTATATGTCAAAATAAAATAACAAAAATATCATACTAAGACCAACCTTAACTAAAAATAAAGATATTGTAGAAAAAGAAATGCTACATCTACAACATTTTTCACAACATTTTCATAATAAATTACAGTGATAAATTGTTATTAGTTCTCATTTAAATTTCTATATATAAAAAGTGTATATATAAAAAGTGTAAATGAGTAAAGCAATCATGCATTTGGTTTGTTCAAGTGGCACTGTTCTGCTGGCCATTTCTTTTCTCTCTTTTTTTTTTTTGTTAATATCGCATTTTGAACTCTATTAAAACAACAAATTATCACAATATTTTTACAATTGTTAGAGGTGTTAAATCCTTATAGGTCAAAATAAAATAATAAAAATATCATGCTGGCACCAACCACAACTAAAAATAAAGGTATTGTAGAAAAAGAAGTGTTACATCTACAACATTTTTCACAACATTTTCATAATAAATCATAGAGGTAAATTGTTATTGGTTCTAATTTAAATTTTTATATATAAAAAGTGTAAATGAGTAAAGCAATCGTTCATTTGGTTTGTTCAAGTGGCACTGTTCCGCTGGCCCTTTCTTTTTTTTCTTTTTTGTTTACATCGCCTGTTGAACTCTATTAAAACAACAAATTATTACAATATTTTCACAATTGTTAGAGGTGTTAAGTCCTTATAGGTCAAAATAAAATTATAAAAATATCATATTGGGACTAACCACAACTAAAAATAAAGGTATTGTGGAAAAAGAAGTGCTACATTTACAACATTTTTCATAACATTTCCATAACAAATCATAGTGGTAAATTGTTATTGGTTTTAATTTAAATTTCCATATATAGAAAGTGTAATTGAGTAAAGCAACTGTGCATTTGGTTTGTTCAAGTGGCACTGTTCCGCTAGCCCTTTTTTTGTTAACATCGCCTGTTGAACTCTATTAAATAACAAATTGTCACAATATTTTCACAATTGTTAGAGGTGTTAAGTCCTTATAGGTCAAAATAAAATTATAAAAATATCATATTGGGACTAACCACAACTAAAAAATAAAGGTATTGTGGAAAAAGAAATGCTATATCTATATCATTTTTCACAACATTTCCATAACAAATTATAGGTGGTAAATTGTTATTAGTTCTAATTTAAACTTCTATATGTAAAAAAGGTCAATGCTCAAAGCTACAGTAGCAAAGCTATAATAGTTTTGGTTAATTCAATCCAAATTGTTTCACTGGTTTTCTTTTTTCTTTTTTGAAATACTGCTTCTTGAACACGCGTTTTATTTTATTTTATTTTATTTATCTGCATATGAGTTGTTACCCTAAAAGAATAAAATATCATCAAAACAAATTGCCACAATATTTTGACAATTGTTGAGGCATTAGATCCTTATAAGCTAAAAAAAAAAAAAAATAGCATACTGGAACCAACCACAACTAAAAATGAAAGTATTGTGAAAAAAAAAAAATGCGACATCTACAACACTTTTATAATAAATTATAGATGGCAAATTGTTATTGGTTCTAATTTAAACATACCAATGAAGATATTTTTTTGCCTACCAATAACAACATATTACTTTATGATTTGTTGTGAAAGTGTTGTGAATATAGCATCTCTTTTTTGAAAACTAGCTTTTGTTTTGGGAGGGAGGGAGGAATATCTCCTATTGAACATGCGATATTATCACAATAATTTCATAACAAACCATAGGTGGTAAATTCTTATTAGTTCTGATTTAAACTTACCAATGAAATTATTTTTTTTCCTACCAACAACAACCCGTAACAACCTACTACTTTATGATTTGTTATGAAAATATTGGGAATATAGCATTTCTCTTGTGAAAATATTAAGGCATTTTGTTGTCATCATAGTATTTTCACAGCTACTAAAGTGTCAATTCTTTACGATTTAAAATAGAATATAACAAAATTATAAAAGCATTACGAAAATGTTGTATCATTATGTTGTGTTTCTAGAAATATTTTTTTGGTTTAGTCAACTTTATTAAGCAAAAATTCATTATTTCACATCTAGTTTCCTTAGGTTGACTTTTTGTATTTTTTATTGTATTTTTATCTTTACGCACCATTTTAAGTAAAAACACATAGTTTTACACACACAAAATAAATAAAAAACTTAGGATAAAAACACTTTTCATCCTTTATGTTTGGGGTAGTTTTCAATTTCTCCTTAAACTTTAGAATCAAACAATTTTCCCTTTAATATTTTGGAAAAGAAAAAATACGTCATATGATTATTCTCTCAATTAAACCCTAATCAAAGTTTATGATTCTTTAAATATTACATTGTGTAATGTCTAAAATACTCCCACTAAATTTTAACATTTCAAAATTTTCTTCACATATTTTGAGTTTTAGATGGTAGTAATGCTTGAAAAGTTGGAATGGTGATATAAGGTGTTTTATTTATTACCTAAAGAACATTGATTTTCTATGTTTAAATCTTTGAAAATTATAATTTATCTAATGGGAAATTCGATGACAAATGCCTTTTGTTATCCTTTTTTTTTTCTTTTTTTTCTTTTCTTGCCTAAAATAGGTGTTCATTAAAAACTAAGTAAACTAAATATTGCACCTAGACTCATGTAGAATGATAAAGAAGAAAGTATGAATGAAAAACTTTTTGTTGTGTATGGTTGAAGGTATTTGATGAAAAAACTTCAATTGTAGCATATTACATCATTCATTAATTTAAATATTGTGACAATGTTTTAGCAAAACTCAGTTACTTATTGTTGGAAGATGATGATTAAATAGCTACCATAATTTTAATTTATGTGTGATTACCTATTAAAATTATTATAAGAATAAAATTAACTTTGAATGACATATTTTTTATGTATATAGTTTCATACTTTTTCAAATAGAAATTTTATTTTAATTTTCTCATTCAAGAGCTAGCACGTGCCTTGCACGTGCCACTCTACCTAGTAAAATAAAAAGGATTTTGCTAATGTGTGCCCTAAGGGCACACAATAATTTTCATTTGGCGTAAATGCACTTTTAGTCCCTACATTTTAGGGTCATTTCTATTTTGGTCCCTATATTTCTATTTTACCACTTTTAGTCCCTAAAACTAATAACGCATTTCATTTTAGTCCTTACCGTCACTCATTTAACAGAAATATCCTATGTGGCAAATGGGGTGCACTGTTGGCACAGTAAATGCTGACGTGACAAATAAAATAATAATAAAAATTTTTATTTGTTATTTAATAAATGCCAAGTCAGCATAAAATAATAATTAAAAAAGACATTTTCAGGTTTTTTCTAAATTCTTTTAAAATAAAATAAGATAATTAAATTTAAAAAAAAATTATTTCTTTCATTATTTTTTCTGAAGAACATGTTCATGTTCCTTGTGTTCATCCCCAAAACATGAATCATATTCTTAGATCAATAAGAGTTAAACTTTATTACAAACCCAGAAAAAATTCACACAATCAGAATAAAAACTTCAACCCAAAACTTCCTTATCAAAAACCGGTTCCCCCAACCCTTCTAAAACATTCTCCAAGCTTCCTCTCTCTTCCAAAACTCAAAGCTTTCTCTCTCTCTTCCAAAACACGAAGATCTCTCTCTTCCAAAACATGTTCATGGCCGAAAGCTTCAAGCTCTACCTCCTTGCTCATCGCCACCGCCACCACCACAAATGGTTGTGGTGCTTTTTTTTCTTTCTCTGACTGACCAATTTTCTTTATCTCTTGATTTTGCTCAAACCCAAGCCCAAACCCAAATGCCTCAAGCTCCTCGCTCAGATCAGTGCTTTGCTCTCTCTCTTGGCGGTGGGTCGATTTTCATTTTCCCCTCTCTCTCGGCTCTTAATCTCTCTCTCAGCTTTCTTTTAGTTTTCTATCTTTCTCTCTTTTTCCTATATGGGTTTGATTTAGGTTAAAGAGAGAGAACGAGGGGTTAGATCGGTGGTGGTGGAAGTGGTGGTTGCAGATCTGTAGTGGAGGTGGTAGTTGTAGATCGGTAGTAAGGTAGTAGAGGGGCTCAGATCGACGATGGAGACTAGCGATGGAGGTGGAGAAAGATAGACTCAGCTCAGTGGAGGTGGAGATCAATGGTGTTGGTTGGGTTTTATGGGTCTGGGTGGTGGTGGTCAGCTGGGCTCACAGGTGGTGGGTAGATTTGGATTTTTTGGCCATTGGTGGGGTTTGAAGGTGGTGGATCAGTGGAGGATTTTCTTGGTCTATTGTTGTGTTTGGTTGAGTTTTGATGTTTGGTGTTTGGTTGGTTGGGTCCAGTAGAGATGTTTTAGTGTTTTGGTTGAGATGTTGTGTTTTGGTATTTTTGTGATTGTTGGGTTTTGGTCTCATTTGAATATTGTTGTGTGTTTTGCATGTTTGGTTGCTAAGAAAATGCAAGAAGAGAAACAAAAATATTGATTTTCATAATTTTCTGGGCAACGAGTTATTTGAGGAAGAACATGAACAATTCTGGGAAGAACACAAAGAACATAACAAAGGCATGATCTTCCAACAAAATAATAAAAAGAAAAGATAATGATGAAAAGAAAAAATAATGAAAAGAATCGGAGGTGAAGAAACTGATAAATATCTAGGGAAGAAGAAGAAAATAAAGAAGAGATCTGGGTTACACACCACCATTTCTTTTGTTATGTACTTTTTGATATTTGACTGTTTGGCTGCCAAGAAAACAATGGGGGAAACTTTTAGATCTGGGTTGGTGTCCTTGGTTTTCTTGTTCAAGAAACTTTTAGATCTTAATTTATGTGAATTTTGGTTTTTAATTCTGTTTTTTTTTTTTTTTAAGTTAAAGTTAATAAATTAATTTTTAAAATTTATATGTTGATGTGTCATGGGTGATGTGGATTTTTAATAATATTTAAGTCTTCCGTCAGCCACCTCAGATATTTCCGTCTGTTAATTGACGGAAATGACCAAAATAACACGCGTTAATTGATTTAGGGACTAAAAGTGGCGAAATTAAAATGTAGGGACCAAAATGGGAAAAAAAATCAAAATGTAAAGACTAAAAGTGCATTTACACCTTTTTATTTTTGGAAAAAATTTTCTCGAGAATTGAAAAAATATTGATAGCTTTTTCAATTCCCAAGAAAATGTTTCCAAAAATAGATGACTTAATATATGGTCTTAGGACACACATTAACCGGACCCAAATAAAAAAAAAAAAGCGTAAATGCAAAGCTCATAAGAGAAAGACCTTTGGTTGAAAGGGGACCAGTAAATATTTGGTGCTACACTCTCGCATGATGAACCTAAGGGGTTCAATTTGACATAAAATATGGAAATGGTAGGATATCCTCACGGTACTTTAGAAGCCACTAAGCCTATGCAGGAATCAATAAAACACATCTATTTCTAAAATTTTGTTTGTTTATTTATTCAACGAGCTAAGTTTAAAAATAATAACATATTCATAAAATAAGCTTACTAGTATGAGACTTGAATTATTCATCAAAAAGTATGAGACTTGATTTTAGCATATATAAGGAAGATGGGATTTCATGAAGATGGGATTTCATGGAAGGGTTATTAAGGAAGATGGGATTTCATGAGAAATGGGTTGCTTTGATGATGGAGTGCATTACCACTGTTTCTTATTCGGTTTTAATTAATGGGGAGCCTACAGGTACCATTCATCCCAGCAGAGGTATAAGACAAGGTGATCCTCTCTCACCTTATCTTTTTCTTCTTTGCACTGAAGGTCTCCATGGCCTGATTAACCAAGCTGTTACATCAAGGAATATTAGAGGAATTTCCATTTGCAGGAATGGCCCAAGACTTACCTATTTATTCTTTGCAGATGATAGTCTCTTGTTTTGCAGGGCCACTAGCCAAGAGTGCCAGCATGGTCTTAACATCCTTATGGCTTATGAAAGAGCATCTGGACAGCAGCTAAATAGAGATAAAACAACTCCATTTTTTAGCAAGGCCGTTCCTCAAGTGGTGCAAGATACTATTATTTCTATGATTGGTGTGCCTGAAATCAAACAGTATGAGAAGTATTTGGGGCTTCCCTCCTTTGTGGGTCGGAACAAAAAAGCTAGCCTTCAATATATAAAAGAGCGTGTGTGGTCTAAAATTAAGGGGTGGAAGGAGAAACTTCTTTCTCAAGCCAGTAGGGAAATTCTTTTGAATGCGGTGATCCAAGCCATTCCTGCATACTCTGTGAGTTGCTTTAAACTACCTACCACATTATGCAATGAGATTGAGATCATGATTCGAAAATTTTGGTAGGGTCAAAGAGGTGTTAGGAGGAAGGTTCATTGGGTGAAATGGAGCAAACTTTGTAAGCCTAAGAGCGAAGGAGCTATGGGTTTTCGTGAGTTGGAAAAGTTTAATGAGGCTTTGTTGGCCAAACAAGTTTGGAGATTGGCGTCAAACCAAGATTCCCTATTTTTCAGATTCTTTAAAGCAAATTTTTTTCCAAATGGATCAATATTTGATGCAAAGGAAAAAAATGGTTCTTATGCTTGGAGGAGTATACTCAAAGGGCGTGAAGTCATAATGAGGGGTATGAGATGGAGGATTAGTGACGGGTTTTCGGTTCGGATATATCAGGATAGATGGCTGCTAGCTACTGAACATGGCAGGTTCATTTCTCCCATTTCGGACATCAATTCAGAGGCTCTAGTGTCCACTTTGATTGACCATGAGCAGTGCAGCTGGAGAGAGGCAGAGATTGATAGATTATTTTTTCCTATGGAAGCTTCAATTATTAAAGCTATTCCCTTAAGTTTCTCTAACAGGTGTGACACAATTTTCTGGCCAAGGAACTTTGATGGGGTCTATTCTGTCAAGTCCGGATATAAGTTGCTTGTGGAGTTGGAGTGTGGGAATGGAGCAGTGTCTAGTTCATCTTCCATGGGAGCGATGAAGAGTACTTGGAACAGAATTTGGAAGTTGGAGGTCCCAAACCGTATTCAACTGCTCATGTGGCGTGCTGGGAATGACTCACTTCCTACAAAAGTCAACCTGGCCCGCCGTAAGATGTTAATAGAGTCTACATGTTCACTATGCAAGCTGGAACTCGAAGATACATTACATGCTCTATGGAAGTGCCCACTTTTATCCACGGTTTGGCAGGTGTCTCTTGTTGATTTGGTTGCTGATACTAACGTTGTTTCTGATTTTTTGGACATTATCCAGCGTGCACAACAGGACAGGTCCCGTTTTGCTCTATTTGCATGGACGACTTCGCTGATCTGGATGCATCGAAACAAGCTTCGGTTAGAGGAAGATACAATCCCATTGGAGAAGATCAGTTCTATGGCTTGTGAAGGTCTTCAGGAGTATCAGCAGCTACGTCCAATCCACACCAAGATCCCACACACAGCGAGGTCAGTCAGATGGCGCCCTCCACCGTCAGGTTTACTCAAAGTTAACTTTGATGAAGCATTCTTTGCAGAAGAAAACAAGGCTGGCCTTGGTATTATAATCCGTAACGATGACGGATTGGTTATGGATGCTTTAACACAACAGATTCCACGACCTGCTTCAGTAGAGATGGTGGAAGTGCTAGCAGTGCGCCGAGCTCTTTGGTTTGCGAAGGAGTTGGGTTTTCAAAGATTGATAGTTAAAGGTGATTCCGAAGTCATTATTAACTCAATCAATGGTGGCAATATGACCCAGTCTGAGTTTGGGCATATCTTACAAGACATTACTTTTCTTTGTTCTTTTTTTAGTCATGTATCTTTTCATCATATTAAGAGGCAAGGGAATTGTGTGGCTCATAGACTAGCTAGATGAGCTGTAACTAATCCTTTGGATGTTTGGATGAAGTCTGTTCCTCTAGACACGACTGATGTTTACAATTTTGATCTTCGTTTTACTACTCAATAACACTCCCCATTGATAGGGGTTTCTCAACAAAAAAAAAAAAAAGATGGGTTTTACTAACGTATACCCTTAGGGCATATGTTAGTAAACCATTTTAGAAAAAAATTTATCAAGAATTAAAAAAGCTGTCAAACTTTTGTGATAACTTTTTCAATTCTTCATAAAAGGAAATTCTAAAATGGATTATTAATGTATGCCCTTAGGGCATACATTAACCAAACTCATATAAGATTATATGTTTATATGTATAAATATACAAAAGTATACTTAAATTTTGAGATTCTATTTTAATAGTGGTGTTTACTATATATGGGAAAATAATAAATTAATTAAATAACTTGTGAACAAGCTTGAATTTATTCAACAACAAAAAAATGAACCAAACTTAGACATATAATCTAGCTTAGTGATTAATTTGAATTTGGCTCATGTTTGAAATAAAACTAAATAAACCAATTCTAAACTTTTAATATTCAGCTTAACTCATTTCATTTATACAACTCCAAATCTCAAAAAACTATGTCCACAAGAAAACATATACACCAAGATGAAAAAAAATAAAAATCTTGCCCATCAAAATTAAGGATATAGTATGAACATTGCATCACGGCCCAATCCATAGATTAAGATATAAGTACCGTTTTGTTATTTAGAAAATACTAGTAAGGGTTGCACGTGCAAGGCACATGTAGCCCCTTGAGTGAGAAAATTTAAAATAGCATTTTTTTTTGAAGTAGTATCAAACTATGTATTTGATTTATTTATTTATTTATTTTTTTTTTGAGAAAGTTTCAACTTATGGCGTCCGCTCCTGATAATAGCTCTTTATCATCAGACCAAAACACCAATCAATTTTTGGTGTAGGCGGGGATTGAACCACAGATCTCTTATACAACCATCAAAGACCTTACCAATTGAGCTAGCTGGAACCCACACCATGTATTTAAATTTAGAATGGTTATTTAACATATAACTATTTATTTAGTATGATAATTTCTTAGAAGAAAGTATTTGGTATCAAATGATACCATGTCAACGGTATTAAAATTCAATAAGTGTGAGACATGTTAGTCAAAAATAACTAACCCAGGGTAGTTATTTTTACATACATGTCTCTCGTTTATTGGATTTTGATACAGATGACGTGGTATCATTTGATACAAAATAATTTTTCATTTCTTAGAACCTATTTACTAAAGACAGTATCTACTCACAAAAAAATTATACTCCGAATGATAATAAATGTCATCATCTACCAACAACAAACAACTAAGTTTTGATAAAACATTGTCACAATATTTAAATTTTTGTAATAAATGATGACATATGCTACAATTCAAACTCTTCATCAAATTAAATACCTACTACCATTTGCAACGAATATATATATATATATATATATATATATATATATATATATATATTTAATACAAGATAAAAAATTTACTCTAGTCTAGTCTAAGTGTATATGTGTATGAAGCTCCCTTTTGGAAACTTGAACCCCAACCCTTACCACCCACACCCTACAAGCACTTATACTTGTGAAGTAACCATCGCACCAAGGGTGTACGGTGGTCAACGAATATTTTGTTATTCATACTTCCTTCTTTATCATTTTATTTTATGAGTCTAATTATGATGCTTAGCTTACTTAATTTTTAATGAACACCTTTTTAAGAAAGAAAACAAATAAAAAAAGAACAAAATAACAAAAGACATATGTCATTGAAGTTTCTATTAGATGAAATTATAAATCTAGAAGATTTAAACCACTAATAAATTAGTGTTCTCTAGGTCACAAATAGAATACCATACATCACAATTTTTACTTTCTAAGTATGACTAACACATACTCAAAATATATGAAGAAATTTTTTGAGATATTAAAATTTAGTGAGATATTTTCGATATTACACGATGAAATATTCTAAGAATCATAATATTTTGTTAGGGTTTATCTAAGAGAGTAACAATAGGGACTATATACTTGTCTATAAGCTATAAATGAGGAAATTATTCAACTTTAAAGTTGAGGGATGAAACTACCTCAAACATAAAGGGGGAAATTACTTTTTTCCATAATTATTTTTTGTTGGCAAAACTATGTGTTTTTCACTTTAAACAATGTGTTAAAAAAAAGTCAACCCAAAAAAACTGTCCGTAAAACTTTGAATTTTGGCTCAACAAATTGGCTAAATCAAAAACTATATGTGTTTTACTTAAAATGGTGCATAAAGAAAAAAAAAAAAAAAATCAACCCAATAAAATTGTATGTGAAACAGTGAATTTTGGCTAAAAAAAAATTGACTAATAAAAAAAAATTCTAGAAACACAAAGAATGGCACAACATTTTCATAATACATTTATAACTTTGTTCTATTTTACTTTGACTTGTAAAAAATTGACACCTCAACAGTTGTGAAAATATTGTGACAATAACAAGATGTCTTAACATTAACATTTTCACAAAAGAAATGTTATGTTCACAATATTTTCATTACAAATCATAAGAAGTAGGTTGTTACGGTTTGTTATTGGTGAGTAAAAAAATAATTTCATTGGTAAGTTTAAATTAGAATAACAATTCACTACTTAAGATTTGTTATGAAAATGTTGTGGATGTAGCATTTTTTTTCATAATACCTTTATTTTTATTTTTGTGGTTAGTTCTAGTATGATATTTTATTATTTTATTTTGATATATAATAAATTAACACACCGACAATTATGAAAATATTGTGACAATTTATTGTATTAATATTTTTTTTTATTATTATATAATCAAGTTCAATGCATGTACCATAAAAAAAATAAAAATAAAAAGAGGAAGGCAAGTGTAAGTGTGAGTTTGTGAGACAAACCATTTAATGAGATACCAGTGTGCAACAGTGGAGAAAGTGGGAATTGAATAAACCGAGGAACCGTAGCGTAAGTACTGTAGCACTGTACCAATGGGCTCTTTTTACATAGACTAGTAAGGGTTTCACGTGCTGCCCTTAAGTGAGAAAATTTAAGATTAATTTTTTTTTTGAAGTAATATCAAACTATGTATTTAAATTTAGAATAGTTATTTAATATATGACTATCTATTTAATATGATAATTTTTTAGGAGATGGTATTTGGTATCAAATAATACCATGTTAGTGATATCAAAATTTAATAAGTATGAGACATGTCAGAAAAAATAACTAACCCATTAATAATTGAAAGACATGTGTTAGTGGGTAGTTATTTTTGCACACATGTCTTTCGTTTATTGAATTTTGATATGAATAACGTAGTAACATTTGATACAAAGTACTTTTTCATTTCTTAGAATCTATTTACTAAAGACAGTATCTACTTACAAAGAAAATTCTACTAAGAATGATAACAAATGTCATCATCTTTCAACAATTAACAACTAAGTTTTGATAAAATATTATCACAATATTTAAATTTTCTCAATAAATGATGACATATGCTACAATTGAAATTTTTCATCAAATTAAATACGTACAACTGTTTGCAATGAATATTTTGTTATTCATACTTCCTTCTTTGTCATTTTATTTTATGAGTCTAACTATGATGCTTAGCTTACTTAATTTTAATGAACACATTTTTAAGAAAGAAAACAAATAAAAAAAGAACAAAATAACAAAAGACATATGTTATTAAAGTATTTATTAAATAAAATTATAAATCTAGAAGATTTAAACCACTAATAAATTAGTGTTCTCTAGGTAACAAATAGAATACTATATATCATCATTTTTACTTTCTAAGTATGACTAACACACAAAACTCAAAATACATGAAGAAAATTTTTAGGACATTAAAATTTAATGAGGCATTTTAGTTATTGCACAATGAAATATTCTAAAAATCATAAGATTTTGTTAGGGTTTAACTAAGAGAGTAATAGTATGAACTATATACTTGTCTACAAAATATAAAGGAAGAAATTATTCAACTTTAAAATTAGAGGGGATGAAACTACTCCAAATATAAAGGGGGTGAATACTTTTTTCTATAATTCTTTTTTGTTGGTAAAACTAGCTATGTGTTTTTTACTTTAAACAATGTGTTAAAAAAAAAAAAAAAAAAAAAGTCAACCCAAGAAAACTATCCGTAAAACTATGAATTTTGGCTCAACAAATTGGCTAAAAAAAAAAAAAGCCAGGAACACAATAAATTTCATGATATTTTCTCAATACCTTTATTTTAGCAATGGTTATTTTATTTTAATCTATAAAAAATTGACACCTCAATAATTTTGAAAATATTGTGAAATTTGCTATGTTAGTATAACAATATATATGCAAGCTCATATAAATATATATATATTTTTTTTAAAGAGCACAAATCGATGACTTAAAAAAAAAAAATGAATAGTACATATTGAACAAACCAAAATTACTGTAGTTTTTACACATACACTTAACAAGTGTTACAACATTTTCACAATACATTTATTTTCAGTTATGGTTGGTCACCATTTCATATTTTATTTTGACCTATAAAAAATTTACACTTCAATAATTGTGAAATTTTTTGTGTAACGGAAAACAATATGTATGCCAGTCCATGTAAATGTTTAAAAGAAAAAAAAAAGTTCAAATGGACGACTTGAAAAAAAAAAAAAAAAAAAAAAACACTGTAGCCAAGCAAAGTGGCACTGTTTGCGCATTGGCGCTTTTTATGTATAGAGATAAGTTGCTTTTGATCTTCTTTCTCTTTTTGCCTGCAAAGTCATTCTCTAAGTCAAGCAGTGGCGACTCTAGGAATTTTATTTAGGATGTTCCTCAATAAGCATAAATTACACAATCTAATAAAAAGAAAATTTTCTATATTAACAAAAACAACAATAAAAAAAAACATGCAAATACATAAAGTTTACAATTGCCTTCTACATGGTTTTCTTATCAAATATTTGTTCATAATTCTAGTAAAACAATAAATAATATACAAAAAACTATCAAATATTAATTATTGTTATTTAGTTGTTTCATTAATTTGTTTGTCTTTTATAAATTATAATTTGTTATATTGTTGTTTCATTAATTATAAAATTATTAATTATTTTTTAGCCTAACATAATTTAATTTGTTTGTCTTTTATAATGTATTGTTTCATTATTATTTAGCCTAACATAATTTAGTTGTTTAATTTGTTTATTAATTGTCTTCTATAATTTGTTATGTGTATAATTAATATGTATAATGTAATTAAAAGTTGAGTGGGCCATTTCGGTACCAGCCTATTTCGATGTACCATTTCAGAATATTTTGAAGTTCCTTAAAATATTATAGATATTATTACTATTATATAAAATAATGAATTAAATTTAATATTTAAATAAAATTGGATTAAAATATTTATTTATAATTTTTTTATAAATAAAATTCACATTTTGGATAGTTGTAAACAGTACAAATGTACAATAAATATGAAAGTCAAAGCATCTCTTGTATGTACAAAAAAAATCTTTTACTTAATATATATATATATATTCTAGAAGTGGTAGAAATATTACTCTTGGATAAAAATGGTTAAGTTACCAACATCTTATCAACCACTCACTATTTTTTTTTTTTTAAATAATAAAAAAACAGCCTTTAGCATTCTACTCTAGATACAGCTGGAAACCAATACATTAAACTTGAAACTTTTTTTATTTTTTGGGTAAAACTTGAAACTATCTGGACTTAGTAATACGTCTGCTGATTTATTGATTTTATGATTTTTTTTTTTTTTTTTTAAGATTCATATCTTCTAAGAGCATTCACATCAGTGTAAATGCAAATTTTCCTTCTGTTTTGTAAAAGAAACTTACTTTTTTTTTATTTTACACATTTATTTTTACAAAACACCAACATCAATGGGTTCATTCTACACTTTTTTTATTTAAATAATATTTTTCTCATATTTTTTTATTATTCACATCTACCCTAACCCCACCAACTTTAACACACACGCCATATCTGAACTTTATCTCTTTCTTTTTCTTTTTCACTTTCTTCTTGTTTTCTTTTCTTTCTCCTTCTTTCTTCTTCTCCATTTTTTCTTCTTCAGCGTCTTCGTCTTTCTTCTTCTTTTGCTAATGCTGAAACAAGAAGCTAAAGAGAGAAAACTCTTGGTGGGTAAGCTTTTTTCTGCATTTTCTTCTTGTTCTTTTGCAATTTCGGTTTGATTATTTATATGGGTTTGATGATTTTTTTTTTTAGGAGAGGGTTTGATGAATTTGGGATCTTGATTTAAATCAAGTTTGAAGAATTTTATGATTTGTTGTTGGATTTAAGAGAAGATAAAAGGATTAAGAAGGCAGAGGAAGAGAGAGATCGAATGAGAGAGGAGAGATAATCAGATACAAAACCAGTTCCGGCCGAAATCCACATCTCGGCTGGAACGGACTGAATCAATAACATTGGTTGAGGGTGTTCCTAATTTTGGTTGAGGGTATTCCCATTTTTTTTTGTAAGGGTAAGCAAATAAATTTTTTTTAATTATTATATATAAATTTTTTTTTTTTTCAGGTCAGGGTGTTCCTGGGAACACCCTGGCCTGAACGTGGCGCCGCCACTGAAGTCAAGAACGAAAATATGGGTGAGAGAGAGGTCGACTGGTCTGCTCTTCCAATGGAAATCTTGCCTTTAATCGGAAAAACCGCCCAAGCTCGCATCGAGGTTGTAAGATTTCGCAGCGTCTGTGCTTCATGGAGATCCTCTATCCCTCCACTACGTGGGATATCTCCTCCTTTGCTTCTCCCTTTTCCTTTCCCCATCAACTCAGCTGGAGGCCAATCCTTTCTCTCTCAAAGTACCATCTACCATCTCGAGCCACTCGATGATAATCCAAACCTTTCAACATGTTCATCAAAGAGCTGGTTGGTCAACGTGGAAGAGTTTGAACCTGGTCGAGTACGTCTTTTGAATCCACTTTCAAGCCTCCATATCAGGTTTGTCACAGGCTCTTTTAAAAAAGTGATTAACTTATTGGATTTTCGAGTTGTCGAGGTAGGCAAAGCATATAAACTTCAACATAGTAGTGGCATGAATATTGCTGGTGTGAATAAACTTGTGTTGTTTCCTAACTCTGCGTGGACTAGTTTTGTTGAAGATAAATTGATTTTCGGGTTATTTCATGAAGGAAAGTTGGGGTACGTGAAATATGGAGACGAGAATTGGACCTTTGTAGATGATCACAACTTTTACTATGATGACATTACTGTATACAAGGGACAACCCTATGTTGTTGATAGATTGGGAACAGTTTCATGGATTGATTCATCAATGAAGCTGATACAATTTTCGCCTCCACTTCCACTTTGTGCTTTTGGAAACCAGAAGCATTTGGTGGAGTCATGTGGAGAACTCTACGTTGTTGATAGGTTCTTTGATAGAGAGAGGAGGTTTGACCACGATCTCCGAAGATACCGTGTTTGTCCTAAGACAGTTAATTTTGAAGTTTATAAGCTGGACCAAGAGTGGGGTCGTTGGGTTATGGTCAAGAATTTGGGTGATCAAGTTTTTTTTTTGGGTACAGACAGTTCCTTCTCTGTTTCAGCTACAGAATTCTCTGGATGTAAAGGGAATTGCATTTACTTCACTGATGAAAATGACATTGGTGTCTTCTACTTTGAGAATCAGAAGACTGGCAAGATTGTAGATTTCCAAGACCGGTGTCATCTATTTTGGCTTCCCCCATCTTGGCTCAGCTCAAAATCTTCATCTAAATGTTGAGCTTAAGTAAATTTTTACTTGGTGGGTGTCTTTTTAAATTAATTTAGCAGGAGATAGTAGTGCCCTTGAACTGCTCTATGTTGGTGTGTCTTTTATGAATTTAGCTTTATTTGTGATGCCTCCTGTGTCACTTTGTTTATTGATTGTGATATTAATCAGGTATCAGCCTGACGTAGGGGTTGATTCTTGTCATTTGATAATCCATGTTGATTGAAAATTTGATTTCAATGGAGATGTTGAGCAGGTTGTAAAATATTAAAGCTTGTGCAGAAATAGATCTTTCTCACAAATCTACTCATGGCCTAGCCTTTTTATTTATTTGTTCATGTTTTTGGTAGTCCAACTGATTCAACAAATTAGTGGTGTAAATGTTTAAGATATATATGACGACTGGAGAAATTATTCATTACAATATGAGTATGGTTATACTTTTGTTATTCTCCCAACCAAAAGAGAGAAGTCATTACTTCTCACTGAAACTCACAATTGCTTAATTGTATTGGCCAGGAGGATCATGCGTATGGTACAATGGGAGGATTAAAATATTTTGTATAAAATACTAAATTGAAGAGCAGATAAGCATATCTTTTCTTGAGTGGTGATAATTGGAGTGGTTATTGATGATGCTCAGATCGTCAGTAGAAATGTTCGTCCACAGGGGAGTCGTCCATAGCTAATCCTGATCCTGTGACAAGGCAAATTGTGAAAAGAAAGAGCGTGGTCACTGGTGTGACGCCTGCCACAGGGCTTCTGATGCCAAAGTTAGAATAGCTAGAATAATAACAGAATGTCAATCGTTGTGAATTTAGAGTATATGTGTACCTTTTTCTTGGACCTTATGGATCGGTATTTATATAAGTGTTTTCCTCTTCCTTCTAGCCGTTGGTGCTGCCTTAATGGTGATTTTATTCTCGTATCAGTAACGCTTTCATAGAGCATTGATGGTGGGTTATCTCCTCAACGGTATAGAAATTCATCATTGCTTTGTAACGCTTCATCAATGATTAAGGACGGACGAGTCTGTCCTAGCCTGATGACTATCACTGGTTGGACGGTTCTTAGAATTGTCCTCGTTGTATTCCTTTTTCTCGTGCCCCTATTTTCCTTTTTGGGTTGTGTTGCCTTCTTTAATGGTGGATTCTTCTGAAATTAGGCGCACTTCACCCTCTATCGCCTTCTTATTTGCTCGCTTAGGAGCGTTGGTAGATTCTCGTAGTGATACGTTAGGTGTGTTTTCATCTAGTAATTCGTATCCATAAATTGGGGATTTCGTTGTGGTTGGTAGTGGTCTAGGTTTGGTGTTGGGTGACTTGTACCCACTGTTGCATAAATCCCTAATTTGGTTTAAATCCATTAGAGAGGATTTAAGGAGGGAAAATATGGGGTCCGAGGTGAGATCGGACGATCTAGAAAGGGGTTCGTCTTCTAATGTAGGCACAGTTGGAGCAGGGGTAGACACGGCTACTTCTGTGCCTTCTGGTGCACCTTCGTCCTCTTATCCTTCTGCTTCTGCTACACGTCGTTCTTTCCATGCTCTTAAAGAAAAGTGTTCCTTGAAGATAGAGGTTTTTAGTAAATTTAGGGACAGATTCCAATTCCCTGATGAGACTAGGGCTCGTCTTCCTAAGAAGGGTGAGAAGGCTTGTGCCTTTGCTTATAGAGAGGTTTGCTTTTATGAGGCTGCGTTTTTGTGCGGTCTCAGATTTCCCGTCCATCCATTCATCATGGAGCTTCTTCACTACTTGAACCTTGCTCCGGGGTAGTTATGCCGAATTCATGGAGAATCGTCATAAGCTGCATGGTGATTTGGACGATCATAGCTGATGGGGATATGATCACGCTTAACGAGTTCGTCCATCTCTACCATTTGAAATAATCCAAGGAGTTTGGGTATTACGAGTTTGTACCCTGGGTTTTTCTTCGTGTCTGGCGATGGTTGGGAGACTCTTTTTGATGACTTTGGGGGGGACATCCCTAGGTTGCTGCGCCGGTGGGAGACCCCTCAGCTTGGTGCGTTTGCCTCCCATGAGATGTTTTTCTTTTTCAACCTTTTGTTCATATTGGTCGTCATTCTAACCTTGCCTATTTTTCTGTCTTATAGTGAAAGAGTGTCCTGAGCTTGAAGATAAGTTCAAGGAGAGGATTCAAGAGGCCATAAAGTACGTGAGTACTATTGATGATTTTGATGAGTTGGTTGATCCACGCACTTTAGCTCGTCATTGTTTAGGGCCGGAGCCTTCAGATTACGTCCTCCGCACAATTGACCGGGAACAGAAAAAACGTGAGTTATCTTATGTAAGATCGTCTCTTCTTCTTTTTCTTGGGATTAACTTTTCTCTTCCTGGGCGACCATTGTCTGAAATGATCGTCCTTAGTATCTCGAACCTGCAAACAATATTTTTCCAAACAAAATTTTGTACCTTTGCTTCTGTGATCGTTGCTAGTGCTTTTCACTTCGACCCATTTCGTGAAGTAGTCTATCGCGACAAGTAAAAACCTCATCTGTCTCTTTCCCTATGGTAAGGGGCCCGCAATGTCAATTCCCCATTGTGCGAATGGCCAAGGTGAGGAAATGGTCGTCATCTTTTCCCCGGGGACCCGTTAGACATTTCCATACCTCTGGCAACAGTCACATCTTTTGACGAAATCCATTGCGTCTTTCTGCATTGTGGGCCAGAAATAACCTGCCCTCATGATCTTCTGGACGAGGGATTTTGCTCCTATGTGGTCGCCGCAAATTCCCCCGTACACTTCTTCCAGAACATATTTAGCTTCCTCCTCTTCTACGCACCTCAAGTAAGGCTGGGAAAAGCCCCCTTTGTAGAGCTTGTCATTGACTATGGTGAATCTGATAGCTTGCTTCTTGATCTTCTTGGCTTCTTCGAGGTTCGATGGTAACCGTCCGTCTTTAAGGTAAAACAAAATAGGACTCATCCACCCTGAGCGAGTGTGCACAGTGAAGGTTTGAAATTCTTCGATGCTAGGGGAGTTTTGTTCTTCCAGCCTCTAGTCATTTACCATCTTGATTGATCGTCTACGGATGCACTCCGTGCTACTTCGTCAACTTCAACATTTTGGCTTCGTGGGATCTGAACAAACTCTACACAATCAAAGTTGTTTACCAACTAGTTCGTCAACTTGAGATATTTCTGCATTCTTATCTCTTTTGCTTCAAAATCTCCTCTGACCTGCCCTACGACGAGCTGTGAATCACTCCTCAGTGAAATGTTTTTAGCTCCAAGTGCCCTGGCTATTCTTAGCCCCGTTAATATAGCCTCGTACTCTACTTCATTATTGGTTACAGGGAACTTGAGCTAGACACCATACTTCAAAACATCTTCCTCAGAGGAAGTGATGACGACGCCTGCTCCACCTCCCTTTTGGGTAGACAAGCCATCTGTATGGATGATCCAAAGATCTTCGTGGTTCTCTTCTTGCTCGGGATCGGTGAATTCTGCTATGAAGTCTACCAGTGCCTGAGCCTTTATGGCCGTCCGGGGGCGGTATTCTATATCAAACTGACTGAGCTCAATAGCCCATTGTACCATTCGTCCTGCGGCTTCAAGTTTTTTCATCGCTTTCTTGATAGGCTGGTCTGTCATTACTATGATTGGGTTAGCTTGAAAGTATGGCCAAAGTTTTCTTAAGGCCACTATTAGAGCGAAAGTAATCTTCTCTATCTTCGGGTATCGGGCTTCAACTCCCTGAAAAACCTGACTAATGTAATACACTGGAAGTTGTATCTTATTTTCTTCCCTAATCAAGGCTGCACTGACTGCAGTTACGGATACTGCCAAGTAGAGGAATAAATCTTCTCCTTCCTTGGACGGACTCAAGAGTGGGGGATTGCTCAGGTAGCGTTTTAACTCCTGGAATGCTGTCTCACATTCCTCTGTCCAGACGAAGGCCTTTTTTAGGGTCTTGAAGAAGGGAAGACATTTATCCGTCACCTTTAAGATGAACCGATTGAGGGCAGCTACTCTTCCTGTAAGGGATTGCACTTCTTTTACTGTCTTTGGAGAGGACATCTCGAGGATAGCCCTCACTTTCTCAGGGTTTGCCTCTATCCCTCTTTGCAACACCATGAACTCGAGGAATTTCCCTGAGGAGACTCTAAAGGCACATTTGGACGGATTTAGCTTCATGTTGTACTGTCTGAGTGTGTTGAATGTCTCCTTGAGATTGTCCAGGTGATTCTCTTCTTCTTTACTCTTGACGAGCATATCATCGACGTACACTTCTACGTTCCTCCCAATTTGCTTACTGAACATCTGGTTTACCAATCTCTGATATGTGGCTCCTGCGTTCTTCAAACCAAAAGGCATGACCCTGTAGCAGTAAAGCCCCTGGCTGGTGATGAAGGCTGTCTTTTCCTGATCTTCCTTAGCCATTTGTATCTGGTTGTATCCAGAAAATGCATCCATGAAGGTAAGAAGCTTGTGCCCGGCGGTCGAGTCTACCAACTGGTCGATTCTGGGTAAGGGAAAGCTGTCTTTCGGGCATCGGGCTTCGACCAACTCTATCGTTTCCAGCTTCTCAACGATTTCTTGCGCCTTGTCTTCAATTATCCACATGTGGTTCTCCTTTAAGGCCAGGACTGCCTGATAACACTCCCTCGCCAGCACCTGGTCTCCTCTTATCTTACCAACCCCTTGTTCTGTTAGGAATTTCACTTTCAAGTAGTAGGTGGAAGTGGCTGCCTTCCAGCGATTGAGGGTAGGCCATCCTATAATCACATTCTAGGACGAAGGTGAGTCTACTACCAAAAAGTTATGCTTGTTTGTTACCTGGAGGGGATGCGAGCCGGCCGTGACCGTTAATGTCACTATTCCCCGGGGATACACCTTATCTCCACTAAAACTAACGAGGGGGGACTTGAAAGGATGAAGTCTCTTTGGGTCCACTTTTAACTGCTGGAATGCAGAAAGGTAAATAATGTCTGCCGAGCTCCCATTGTCAATCAGAACCCTTTTGGTGTTGAATCCTTCAATCATGATCATAATGACCAACGGGTCATCATGAGGTTGCTTTACCCTTCTGGCATCTTCTTCTGAAAAATACATGTCTTGGTTCATCCGTCTTTGCTTTAGAGGAGGCAGACTATGGACACTGTTCACCTATCTTTGGTATGATTTCTTGAGGGACTTGAATGACCCTCCCGTGGACGGCCCTCCCGTGATGGTTTTTATTTCCCCTATTGCACTTTGTGGACGAGGTGGTAGGTGATCATCGTCTCTCTGAGAAACTTCGTGTTGATCTTTGTTGCCGTTCCTGTACCTGCTAGAATCTCCCCTTTTCATGTACTTGTGTAATTTCCCTTTCCGTATAAGTTCTTCTATCTGCTCCTTCAGGTCTCGGCAATCCTCTGTATAATGCCCGTGATCTTTGTGAAAGCGGCAGTATTTCCTCTTGTCACGCACATTAGGTGATGAGTGTAATGGCCTAGGCCATTTGAGGTATTTCTCGTCCTTAATCTCTATCAAGATCTGGTCAACGGGCATTCCCTTACCTCTATAGGTCCTACATAAGAACACATTATACAATACACATATCTTCAAATAGTTGTTAGTTTCTTAGATTAGGATATACATTTTAATACATATACATATATGTAAATGAATTTCATGAGAATGATTCAGCCACGAGGATCTTGGTCCCAATTCTCATAGACTTAGTGCTTTTGCACAAGACTTGTGGGATTTGGAACTCAAGTCCAAGTGGCTTTGCTTGGGCATTGCCTTCCAAGATAGTTAGGTGAGAAGGATTTTTGTGGGAGAGAGTGATATCTGATGTGTGCATGTTTTGGCATATGTTTCTTTGGAGGCTAAGTGATATTTTGAATGATCTCAAGGATATGGGACAAATTCCTTCACCTTGGCTCTCTTATTTTGTTTCTTTCTTTCTCTTCCTTGCTGGGCTATTAAAGCTCTAAGAATATATCTTTTGAACCTCTTAACTATCCCTCTAAATCCCCATTTTTCTTTCCCCTTCTGATATGCCTTAGTGTTCCTTTTATAATGGATATCGTCTGGTACCCCGGGCGAGGACGTCCTTGGTCTGCTGGGTAAAACCATGTCCTCTGGAAATTGAAAAGGTGCATTTGGCAGAGGTTTAGCTTATTTAGGCAATTATAACTCAAAAGGGGCATTTGGCTTTAGTTATAAATAAGAGATTCCTTCTTGAAAAGTCAAAGGAATAGGTGGGCTGCTCAATGTACTGTGATAGCTTTAGTTGAAAATGACAATTGAGAGAAAATTGTGGGGAGGTGTCATACACATGGGGGGAATTGAGTTTTTCATTGGTTCATGCATTCCAAGCAAATATATGAACCAAGGGAAACCTTCGGGATCCTCCTTTCACGAGAAATCACTCCCCTACCGACCAAACCATTCCTCTCTTACTATCCACTCAGGATCCCACAGGCTTGGACCATGGGTTACAAAGATAATACCTGGTTTTTGCTAGATTTTTAATGGCTTTTTGCATACATCTAAACATACATAGGGCCTTGATGTTGATTCTTCTTTCTGCATGTCCTCTGGTCTGACCGAGATCCTTGCTGCATGTCCTCTAATCGAGATCCTCTTCTTTTTTTTCTTTATTATTATTATTATTTCTTTCTTTTTTCTTCTTTTTGGGATTTTGGGCCTTTGTGGTCCTTCTTAACTTCATGAATTGTGCCTTCTTTTGTTAAGGCCCATGGTCTTTCCTTACTATTCATGGAATGGACTTTCTTATGGAATGGACTTTCTTGTGAAATTTTGGTCCTCAACAAAAATGACAAACAAAAAACCAACATAAGAAAATTGTGTGTGAAACAGTGAATTTTTACTCACCGAATTTGATTAAACCAAAAAAGAAGTCTAGAAACACAACAAAATGTCATAATATCTTCACAATACCTTTATTTTCAGCCATGGTAAGTTTCAATTTGATATATTATTTTTTATTTTATAGAAATGTCATCTCCATAATATTTTCATAAAAAATTCTAGATTGCAAGTTGTTACTAAATTTAAAATGGACCCATGACAAGTTGTTACTGATTTTAAAATTCTAGATTACAAGTTATGATGAATAGTACATAATGAATAAATCAAAAAGTATCAAAGTTACTACAGTAGCTTTTACACATTCACACAACAAGTGTTACAACATTTTCACAAAACATTTATTTTCAATTGTAGTTGGTCACAATCTTATATTTTCTTATTTTATTTCAATTTATAAGAAAGTGACACCTCAATAATTGTGAAATTTGTTGTATCAGTATAACAATACCTTTATTTTTAGTTGTGATTAGTTCTAGTATGATATTTTATTTTGACCTATAAGGAATTAGCATCTCAACAATTGTGAAAAATATTATGACAATTTGTTGTGTTAACTAACAGCTATATATTAAAAAAAAAAAAAAAAAAAAAGAGTTGACCGGGCGATATTACCAAAAAAAAGAAGGCCAATGAACAGTGTAAATTGAACAAACCAAAAAAAAAAAAAAAAAAATGTAGCTACTACTATAGCTTTACGCATTCACACTTTTGTTATGAAAGTGTTGTGAAAAATATTGTAAATGTAGCACTTCTTTTTTCACAATACTTTTATTTTTAGTTGTGGTTGATTCTAATATAATTTTTTATTTTGATTTATAAGGAATTAACACCTCAAAAATTGTGAAAAATATTGTGGCAATTTATAGTATTAACTCAGCTCTATAAATATTAAAAAAATAAATAAATAAATAAATAAAAAGAGAAAAGAGTCGGCGAAAGACTTTCGCCGCCATGATTGAACAAACCAAATTACTGTTTTTGTTACTGTAGCTTTAGCGCATTCGCGCTTTTTATGTATAGAGATAAGGTTGCTTTTGATCTTTTTTTTCTCTTTTTGCCTGCAAAGTCATTCTCTAAGTCAAGCAACGAAAATATGGGTGAGAGAGAGGTCGACTGGTCTACTCTTCCAATGGAACTCTTGCCTTTAATCGGAAAAACCGTCCAAGCTCGCATCGATGTTGTAAGATTTCGCAGCGTCTGTGCTTCATGGAGATCCTCTATCCCTCCACTACGTGGGATATCTTCTCCTTTGCTTCTCCCTTTTCCTTACCCCATCAACTCAGATGGAGGCCAATCCTTTCTCTCTCAAAGTACCATCTACCGTCTCGAGCCACCCGATGATAATCCAAACCTTTCAACATGTTCATCAAAGAGCTGGTTGGTCAAGGTGGAAGAGTTTGAACCTGGTCGAGTGCGTCTTTTGAATCCACTTTCAAGCCTCCATATCAGGTTTCTCCCAGACTCTTTTCCAAAAGTGATTAACTTATTGGATTTTCGAGTTGTCGTGGTAGGCAAAGCATATAAACTTCAAATTAGTAGTGGCATGAATATTGCTGGTGTGAATAAACTTGTGTTGTTTCCTAACTCTGCGTGGACTAGTTGTGTTGAAGACAAATTGATTTTCGGGTTATTTCATGAAGGAAAGTTGGGGTATGTGAAATATGGAGACGAGAATTGGACCTTTGTGGATGATCACAACTTTTACTATGATGACATTACTGTATACAAGGGACAACCCTATGTTGTTGATAGATTGGGAACAGTTTCATGGATTGATTCATCAATGAAGCTGATACAATTTTCGCCTCCACTCTGTGGTTTGGGAAACCAGAAGCATTTGGTGGAGTCATGTGGAGAGCTCTACGTTGTTGATAGGTCCTTTGATAGAGAGAGGAGGTTTGACCACGATCTCCGTAGATACCGTCTTTGTCCTAAGACGGTTAATATCGAAGTTTATAAGCTGGACCAAGAGTGGGGTTGTTGGGTTATGGTCAAGAATTTGGGTGATCAAGTTTTTTTTTTGGGTAAAGACAGTTCCTTCTCTGTTTCAGCTACAGAATTCTCTGGATGTAAAGGGAATTGCGTTTACTTCACTGATGAAAATGACATTGGTGTCTTCTACTTTGAGAATCAGAAGACTGGCAGAATTGTAGATTTCCAAGACCGGTGTCATCTATTTTGGCCTCCCCCATCTTGGCTCAGCTCAAAATCTTCATCTAAATGTTGAGTTTAAGTAAATTTTTACTTGGTGGGTGTCTTTTTAAATTAATTTAGCATGAGATAGTAGTGCCCTTGAAATGCTCTATGTTGGTGTCTTTTATGAATTTAGCTTTATTTGTGATGTCTCCTGTGTCACTTTGTTTATTGATTGTGATATTAATCAGGTTTCAGCCTGACACAGTGGTTGATTCTTGTCATTTGATAATCCATGTTGATTGAAAATTTGATTTCAATGGAGATGTTGCGCAGGCTGTAAAATATTAAAGCTTGTGCAGAAATAGATCTTTCTCACAACTCTACTCATGGCCTAGCCTTTTTATTTATTTGTTCATGTTTTTGGTAGTCCAACTGATCCAGCAAATTAGTAGTGGAAATGTTCAAGATATATATGACGGACTGGAGAAATTGTTCATTACAATAGGAGTATGGTTATACTTATGTGGTTCTCCCAACAAAAAAAAAAAAAAGAACTTATTATTTATCAATTTATGAAATCCATTCACTGAAACTCACAATGGCTTAAATGTATTGGTTAGGAGGCTCATGCGTATGGTACAATGGGAGAATTAAAATATTTTGTATAAATACTAAATTGAAGAGCAGATAAGCATATCTTTTTTCTTGAGTGGTGATAATTGGAGAGGTTATAATTGGGGGATCCTTTTACAATTTGACATCTTCTTGGCAAACTGTCTTTCCAGGAGAAGTTCAAAGTTCAAATTGATGAATTATGGAACTGCAAGGCTGAAGCTCTTGTATGTCTTATAAAATTAAAAATGCAGAATCTAATAACAAACAAAATGTTTTGAAGGAACCCAGTTTTATCAGGTCTAGGTTATTGAGTGAGAAATAAATGGCTGAATTTGTTGGCAACAAAAAAAAAAATATAGCTGTTCTGTAAATTGATAACTGGCATTGTTAATGGCATATGTTGCTCACCCAAATGCTCAGGCTTAGATGCTGAACCATGCTCCAAACATGGTAAGCCAGTAGGGCTCCTCTAGCAGGGTTAACGCAAAGGCTTGATATTGTTTGAAATACATAAGATGCAAGAGTCTGATAAAAGATTAAGCTTTAAGAACATTTTGAATCCTCCTGTGCTTCTGAGAACCTCTTGAGTCTTTTTTTCATTTTGGTGAATGAGAAAATTTTATCAGACAAAAGGCGAACAGTACAGATCAACCCAAACAACCAAGAGCTATATTTCAGACCCAAATCAAAGAAGAAAAATAAAGTAGCAACAAAAGAAACCCACAGCTTTAACTCCCACCCCAACAAACAGCAAACACATCCTAAAACAGGGGAAATTCAATCTCCAAAGGCAACACAAAACTTTATTTTGGATGGAACTCTTACTTTTTTTCTTGTGCAGCAACATCCTGCATCTAATGCTTTATAGATTCCCCTTCACTCCAACAACCCCCATGGCCTATTTCTTCCTTTGCTCTCCAAATATGATAGTAACAGCCCAAGCAAGTTTTGTGATACACCTCTCAAACTATTCCCCCTCAGCCCATATGACTGCCCAATTAACTTCCACATCTCATCTTCCTATCATCCAGTTATGCAAACATCTCCAAAGAACCTCCCAACAAGTCTAAGAGCATTGTGTAGAAGCACTAAGAGTTGTCAGAATGATTAATCCTTACTCCTTACCATAATTCCACAATAATCATGATGTAGAAACACTTTTGAAGATGGGGTGGGCATGTCTACTTGCGTAATCAGTTTGATTGGACAAAATATAGTGCAAAGAATATCCCTGATTTGTTTGCTAGAGTACCAAATTTCTTCTTTATTTATCATTTTTCAAGTTGATATGCTTTAGGTCCTGTATGCTGTTGTTTACAGCATGTAGCATAAGCTATACCTTCCTTTTCTTTTCCCTTCATTTTTCTGTTTTCCTTTTATTTCCCACCTGCCAAAACAGTTTTAAGCTTCACCTAAATTATAGTCCTGTTTTGAGGAAAATGGTATTTTTCTTAAGGTTCTTAAGCCTTGTAGTCTATATTTGACCACAATAAAATACAGTTTGCTAGTGTTTTCGTAATGAAGTTTTACATGTTATAATAATTCTCTTCAAATAATTTTTACGAAAATTAAGGGATGTAAAGCGGGTTATCAACAATCATCTTGATGCATTAACACAGCAAAATGGCATAGTTTGCTAGAATAATATAAGTGTAGAATACATGAAGTCTTTGTAAGACAAGTTTTCATTTACATTTGCTTTTACATTAGGATTGTGAAGCAGTCATATGATTCAGAACTGCATGGGTAGATTGATGAGCAAAATACTTTTGCCTTAGCATTACATACGGATACCCAATAAATGACAAAAAGTGGGCAGGTTTTGAGAAGGAAAGTATTTCGTACCACACTTGGTTGTTCTCATCTAACTCAATGGAAAAACGTTCTTCCCCAGCCTGCAATCCACCAAAATTCCACGACACATATTACTGTCAGCAAGGGTTCATCAAATTCAAGCAGGTTTAACACAACAAAAATTAATAGAAGTGTTAAACAAGGTGAAAAATCACATGCAAGAATTTAAAACAGAGACTTTATTGAAGAAAAGAAAAAAAAAACTAATCTCAGGACTTTAAAAAATGAAAATGAAAATAAAAATTGACCAGCTCTTAGGATATGCCATGTAGTATGAATAGAAAAACTCCCACATATAATAGATCAACTGCAGCAGGTTACTTCATTAGCATGTCCAGATGATGCAGAGACAATGGAAGTTATGGATTTTTGGACAAAACTATCACATTTATATATGCCATGCAATTGCAAGAGCTTGAATTTGCAAGATAACATACACCAAAGCAAGTGCAGGAGCTTTCAACCAAACTATCACATATATACCATGCCAACTTGGTTATGCTATGGTCTAACAAATAAATCTATTTTAAAGAAGTTGCAAGGAAGTGTTCGGCAGTCCAATACACAAATAGAAAATGGTTGATGTTTTGGAGCATCAGAGCCAAAAATGGATAGATAAATGATTAGATCTCCACAGACACGATGATAAGTCACCTCTTAGATATAGAACAAATCTTCCAAAGAGCCAAACATTAAAACAAATAGGGAGCAAACAAGAGAGAGAGAGACTACTTGGAAAAAGGGGCCACCTGATCCAAGGACCACAGGCAGCTCTTATGAAAATATTATTAGGAAAATAAAGCTCAAGTGATCCAGTCACAGCCATTGTTAAAACCATTCCTTCCAACCTAAATTCTGATCTCTATTTCTAAAAATATGGAAACAACCTTAAAGGTTCATAGCTATAAAATATGAGTAATATATGAAAAGGCACAAACCAGTAGGTGACCTTGAAGGGTACCGCTTCCAAAACCAAATGACATCATGGCCTTGTTAGCCTTTCTCTTGTCATTTACATACACAACCTGAAGTGGCATCATCATCCATGGGAGAAACTCCTTGAGACAAACACAGAACTTGACTCCATTCTGAATTGGAGTTTTAGAATCAACAAATGCCCAATCCAATCCAAAATGCCTGTAATAATCATATTAATCTTGGAATTTGGATTTCCCTAATTAAAATTTTCTACCTCTAAAAATATAAAAATATCCACACACCTCCAAGTTTGTAGAGCGCTTTTACCCTTTTCAAAAGTCTCAAGACCAGATCCAACTAACACACGCGCATGGTTCAGTAAGAAACCATCTTTTGAGAGCTCTTTATCTTCTTGGAGGCAAGACAGGGGCTTAGCAGTAGCTCCTCTGAATTTAGCGTCATAGTTGAATGCACCTGACCTAATGATAAACATCAGACATCAGTTTAGATTAGAAAATCTAACAATAAAGATTTCATTTCATTGACACAAGACTTTAGTCAAATTGAAGTTCTCATACTTGTTGATGCAGGCCTTCTGTTCTTGAGGAGATGGACGAGCCCAGCACAAGAAAACCATCTCTGTCAGATATATCGATAAACATCAGATGATAATTATGAAGTGCCACACATTGAACAAATAATAATTATATGGCCCATATACCATGTAATAATTATATGAAAAAGTACAATTTTTTTGTATTAATGAAATTCATTGACTAAATGCAGGTTTGAAAGGGCATGATGTTATTTCAAATTCATACCATGAGTGATTTGAAAGTTTAAACTATAACTCAAAACAATCTAGAACATTATAGTTTCAGTTGCAGTGGGGCTTCGGTGCTGATGCTCACTGTCCCTTATGCAGGTTCAGATTAGCAAGCAGAGCTCTTCTTTGAATGCCCTTTTTCCCAAAGGGATCTGGAACAATAACAGGTGTTGATACCTTGTCAAGTATCCTAAGTCCCCTTGAGTCTGTTGAGATGACATTATAGCTTGGGGACAGGCTCAATCGAAAGGAAAAAAAAGCCTCATGTCTATAATATGCAGAATAGCTCTGCGGTCTGCTGTTTATCATATTTGGCAGCAAAGGAATGCAGTAATTCACCAATTGAAAATTAGTTCTGAGGAAGGCATTGAGAGAATGATAAGATTGGAAGTTAAGAGCAGAGTTAAGACTAGTGGAAGTTATTGTAATTCTATTTTTATGTTGAATAGAACAGTTTGCTGTATTTGGGGAATTTCTTTTCTCTGTACTTAAAAAGCTCTTCCCCTCAGTAGCTCAGTAAAGGTTTTGCTCGTTCATCCAAAACAAAAATCTCAAAACAATCACATATTAGTGAATTTCATATCAAACTATTTGGACTGAAAGTTGCTGCTCAAATCTCTTGATTTTTGTCATCCTCACATCCAAATGCAACCATAAGAATTGCGATAGGGTGGAGTAGTTAAAAAAAACAGCACTCTACATAATCAACAACAACAAAGCCTTCGTCCCAAAACTATAGGGTCTGCTATGAATTGCAACAGACTAATGGCATAGTTCACATGTATTCTTCTCCGCCTTTCTACAACTACAACCAGGCTTTAGTTCCAAATTTTTGGAGTCGGCTATGAATTCTCAACAAATTAGCCAGGGTCAGATATGTGTATTCTTTTCCGTTATTCTATTTTGTCAAAACTCATATCACTGGACATAATCCTATTCATTGCAAAAACTAATAGATAAATAAAATCCATGTTGGTTTTCAGGACTTAATTTAACAAATTACATGAAAATCATTCTCTTTCACTAAATGAACCAACAAAATGGCAGACTTGCAACGATGAAATAATTCAAATATTAACTTTTAATTTAAAAAAAAAAAAAGCGAAACTGGAGAAAGGTGTGAAAGCAGCTCGAAATTGAAGAGGAAGATAATGGAAGATTATTGTGCTTTAGAATTACAACCAATAGGGATTGGATGAGTTTGATTAAGACATTACTAACTACAAAAATGAAGCAACAACAAAATTGCCTACAGTTTTTACCTTCTCTGTTCGAAGAAGCTCAAGGTTGGGTTTCAGTTTTGTTGCGACGAGACGACACTGGCGTATGTATTTCCGTTTTTATTTTCGGTGAAGCTGTGACTGTCTGTGAGAGTGAGACTATGAACTCTTAAATTATAACTTTTATAAATATAGCCCAGAAATACATTAAAAAAATTGAATTACAATTTAGCGTGGATATGGATACTGTTCACGAATCCCACGACACTATTCACACGTTTAAAAATTATTTTGATACAATATTTTCAATTTCAGAAAAATAAGTTGTATCCAAACGGAGCCACGATTCAAAGGGGCAAAACATGAACACCCTTGCTAAATAAACTCATTGTGGCAATAATTTTGTTAGTTGGCCGGATTCAGAAGAATTTGTAAAAATAGCATCTCGAGTTTTAGAAACTCGAGATCTAATTAGAACTCGAGTTTCTAAAGCTCGAGTTCGTTGTTTACATTATTCCTTACATGGACAAAAATGCCACGTGGAGCCACGGGAAATCGAGTCTATAAGACTCGATTTTTGGCTACCACTAAATCAAAAATCAGAAGCACTTTCAAACGGCACATTTACAGGAACCCTTTCAACCTCACTCACTCAAACTCACTCTCAAACTCCTCAAACTCCGCCCTCTCTCACTCAATCACTCTCACTCTCAAACTCACTCACTCACTCTCAAGCCGTTGGTAGCCCGCCGTTGGTAGCCCGCCATTCGTAGCGCACAGTTCGTAGCCCGCCGGTCGTAGCCCACCGTTCGTAGCCTGCCGTTCGTAGCCCGCCGTTCGTAGCCCGCCGTTCGTACTCTCTCTTTTCAGGTTCTGGGTTCTCTTTTTCTTTTTTTTCTTTATGCGATTTTTTGATTTGTGTGATGGGTATTGTAAATTTGAGTTCTTTTCTGTTTTGGGTTCTTGAAATTTTGGGTTTTTGTAGCTCAGGTTCATGTGCACCGTAGTGGTATGATTTCTGCCTATGATCTGTAAGAACTATTTATGTACGGAGTGGTATATCTATTCACTTTGCACTAAAAAGAATAGAACACTAGGTTAGTTGTTTATATCTTTCCAGTTTTAAGCAAGTCTGTAAACAACTAGATTTATTAATCTATCCCTTAATATGGGCTGCTTATTTTTTCCTTTTTTATCCAGTCAATGGATGTATGGATCCTTGGTACCTAGTTCTTTCCATTAAAACACAGATTTGGTGCTTTTACAAGTGGCCTGTACTCTACTTTAAAACCCACACAAATTTGGGGGTTCTGAAGTTTGAATTATGTGCTAGGAAACATGACTTTGAAAAACAACCTAAAAGGTGCTAATTGTATGACATTATACTACAGGTTTAGTTTGAGCCCATACAACACTAAGAATAAAAAGGACAAGGGATAGAAAAAAGAAAAAAAAATGCTCATAGAATGTTATTGTTAGGAAGAGCTAAACATCAAATGGGTGAAATGACCAAGTGCTTGCCCTTTTACAATGTCAAGGCTCATTTTACTAGGATTTGTTGCTCTCAACTCGACTTGATTGTCAACCAGATCCAAGTCCCTCTTGAATCTATACTTCGAGGTAGTATAGATCACCTTACTTCTCACTTTTGATGTATCAAGGTGACCTAAAAAACAAGAGAGTCAACTTTCATTGACAACATTGCACACCAAATTGCCTCCAAAGAGGAGAAATGTTCTGCCTGGAAGCCAAATCTAGTTTGGCATCCAGTTTCTAGTTCCATTGTGTCATTAGCATTTTGAGAGTACTTACATTAATTGGGAAGCAAAATTTGCTATGATTTTTTCATCAAAATTTTTGTACACGGTATACCAAAGGAGAAACATTAGTCTTTTAGCATGCATATAGACTTACTTGAGGAAAAGTAGAATTACCATGCAGTGAAAAAAATCTTGCTTTTCTGGCAATCCTCATCAGTGATGAAATACAAATCATAGACAGCATAGTGAAACCCATTTGCGGGCAGTGACTCAGCAAAGTCCTCAAGTTTCATCTGGGCTTCCAAGTTCCTCTTCGCTTTTAGCTCCAAGAATTTCAGTTTACATTCATCACACACAACCATTCCAGATGCCGCATTTGCCTAACCCAAAGGTTTTATTTTTGGAAAGAAAGAAAGGTATTTATCAATCACAGAAGGCCTAACAGATGTCATCATGCATATACAATAAAGATGATAGGATTTATTTGTTTGGAGAGGAAAACAATATCAATAAATGCATATCAGCATTTCTTTTAGTATACTATAGGTCACATACTCTAATTAGAAAAAGCATATTATCATTACTGGATTGCATCATAACTAAGTGCACTTGCAAGATTACTGAAAGGCACTTTGAAATGACCCTCTCTTTTTGATTGTGGCACCAAGTATAAGAGAATAAGAGATGATGGAAATAGCTAAATGTTGTTTATTTTGTTAAAATCTTCTCATCATGGAACAGAAATGATTTTATTCTCTTATGCTGCTTGTGTAGGATCAAATGAATATAGTTTGCATGTCAAGAATATTTTCATAAATGAAATAACAGGAAGTAGCATGCAATGTTCATTTTGGGAAATTGAAGTACATTATCAACAAATCATGGTGTGATGACTGATAGAATATTTATGAATACGATGTTTCTTCCAATAAATGTCAAAGGCAATCCAATATGATAGTCAAAAATCAATTTTCAGCTCATACAAGCAGTGATCTATTACAGTATTTTACTATACCTAGCCATGACACCACCTTTGTTACTGCTATTCAAAAAGAAAAATTGATACATTCTAATAGGTGATTTGAGCGTTCATCTAGCAATCGGGGTAGCTCTATTTTGAGTCTCTTAGTGATCAGTGATCACTTTGTAAAGTATCAAACAATAGACGACAAGGTTCTATGTAATTGTACAAACTAAATGGCTCTTTGTAACAAAATCCGAGAATATTTGATGAATTCTATTTATGACTTATTTTATGGGGCCCACATGTGAAGTCTAGTTGAAGTAAAAGTCTTACAGTTTTAAAGGACTAGTTATATGTGTCATAAGCTAACATTTTTTAATTTGGGTTTTTATTTAACAAGTTATGGTCAATTATGTATTATGGGCAAGATCATAATTTCAACAATCCCTCAGGTTTAGGGAGCCCTATAGTGGCGTTTTTAAGCCTTATAGTGACGTTTTAAAGCCCTATAGCGGCGGTTTTCTGCAATTTATGGAAATCGAGTCTTTAAAACTCGATTTTTACGTCAATTTTTTCTCACTTTAAACCCATCCTCTTATAAATCGAGACTTAAAAACTCGACTTTTATCTTGGAACTCGAGTTTTAGACACTCGAGATGCTAGTTTTCAACATTGTTTTGAAACGTGACAACTAACTAAATTTTTTAATATTTATTGTTATTTAGAAAAAAAATTTTGTTCTTATCTAGTTTGTATGCACTTGTAATGTTTAACTGTCATTTGAATCTTCTATATATATATATATATATATATATATATATATATATATATATATATATATAATTTTGAAGGTGATGGAATGAAAATATATGAACTCTTATCAGACATTGGCATAGAGAAATTGGGGTTTTCATAACCTTTTTAATTGTGTATACTCTTTGCAGTATGGAGCCTCAGATCGATGAGGAGCTAGAGATCTTGCACCCCGGTCCGCTTCAGAGTTCAGTGTTGACGCGACAACCATATCATCGATCAGAGGCCATTTGGAATGGCGAGGTGAAATTTCTAGTTCTAACAACCGCTTTAATTTTTACGTTGACTTTGACTTTTAGTTAGCAAGTTCTTTCAAAGTTGTATTTCTAGTTCTAACAACCGCTAAAATTTTTATTGATTTTGTAGGACTCGGGCCCACTTCTGTGCCGTGGTCGCACTAAGGAGATGGCAAACGTTCAGATGCAAGATAATCGGGTGATTGACATTATCAAATTGCTAAGGTTGGAAGGATTGTTTAGAGCCCCTTCCAGAGAGATCGATCATTGCCTAATATTGGCCCTAGTTGAACGATGGCGGCCGAAGACTCATACGTTCCATCTTCCACATGGTGAGATGTCAATCACCCTACAAGATGTGGAGGTGATTTTCGGACTTCCTATAGACGGTGAGGTCTTGGTTGGGCCGACTGCTGTGGAGGATGGGGAGTGGAGGCAAGTGTGCGGGGAGTTGCTTGGTTTTACTCCGCCGAATGACAATAAAACTTTGATGGGCTAAAGAATTCTCATCAGTCGACTTGTTGAGGCCATTGCAGCGCCACTACCTCATGACGCAACGGAGATTCAGATACACCAGTATGCCCGGTGCTATATTTTAGCGCTAGTAGGGGATAAACTTTTCATGGACAAGTCAGGAGATAGGGTGCATCTGATGTTCTTGGAGTTCATGCGCAACCTTCGTGATCCGCGGCAGTATAGTTGGGGTAGTGGTTGCTTGGCCTGGTTGTACAAGGACTTGTGTCGGGCAAGTGAGAAAGGTGCATCGCAGATTGGTGGGGCGTGCACCTTGGTCCAGTATTGGGCATGGGCAAGGTTGCCATTCTTGTGCCCGAGGATAGAGCCCCCACCTGGATGTGATTATGGCCCATGGCCATATGCTCCACTTGCATTTAAGTAAGTGTTTTCCTAATATTTAGTGTGTTATGCAATGTGCTCTTGTTAATAACTAAATTGTATTATCGTTCTTATGTTATTTGCTCGTAATTGTAGGTGGGTGCGGGTGCCAAGCCCAAAGAGTAGGCCATCCGGCACGGCCTTGATCCGCTATCGCGAGCAATTAGTGACAATGTAGCCAGACCAGGTAATAATATTCAAAAATTCGGTTTGGTTATAATAATTTCCCTTAAGAATATGATTGCTTCATCCTTTAACATATCTTTTGTTAAAATTTTTGTTTTTCCCTTTATCTATGTATTCTCCCTTGTTTCACCTTTTAAGATGTTATGATAATTGTTTTTTGTTTCTATTGTAGATTGTGTGGCAGCCATACGAGGCAGACTTCGGCCACCTTCCTGAGTTCTGCATTGCAGGGAGGGATACGTGGACAGCAAGGGTGCCGCTTGTGTGTTTTTGCATAGTAGAGAGACACTACCCGGACCGTGTCCTTCGACAATTTGGGTTGGCGCAGCAGCGGCCTGACGATGTTGTCTACGATGATAGACTACATAAAATTGACTTACGTGGGAAGGTGGAAAGGAATTGGAGGGAGGAGCATGGACCGTATATCATTTCATGGGAAATGAGACGACAACAAGTTTGTCATGCACCTCCTCAGATTGGTGAGATGCCCCGCGATCATGCCTATTACGTCTGGTACTGTCCGGTCACTCGAAAGTATGTCGACCGCAATAGCGCTAAATTAGATATAATGGTAATGTGTTCTAATTAGATTTTATTGCCTATTTCGTTTTACTTGAGTACATGTATGAACGTAGAATCAGTTTCTATGAATTTTTCAACAAATCTGATTAAAGAGTTTCTGTTACATATAGTATTCTAATAAAACTGTTAGTTTTTAATTGAGTATTTGAGTAGATTAGTAAGTACTATATTATCCATTCATTAATTCATACATAACTGTCTCAAATATGATTGTACTGGTTCTTTCTCCGTTTCAGATTCAAAGCCATTTAGCACTGTTGGAGATGCTTCCTAAAGGCAGCGAAGCTCACAACCATGTTCGACGTGTCCTAAATAATGTGGCTGGCCTTGGTGGTGGTCCTGCAGCAAATGAGCAGGCAAACAATGGGCATGAGACTGAACCAACAGCTACTGCAATCCCAAGCACAAGCGCAGCACCCGTAAGTACACGGACCCGTGCTCAGCGTGCTATTGCAAGCCCAAGCACAAGCGCAGCTAGGGGTCGTGGTCGGCCTGCTACAGCAAGCCCAAGCACAAGTGCCACCAGGGGCCGTGGTATGCCTGCTACAGCAAGCCCAAGCACAAGTGCAGCCAGGGGCCGTGGTCGGCGTGCAACAACCCCTCGGGTTGTAACTAGTCCTAAGATGCCTGCACCCATCCCGCACTCATCTCCTCAGCCTAAGGTCCCTCCACACATCCCAGATGCATCTCCTCAGCTCGAGGTCCCTTCACCCAGCCCACCTTCGCAGCCTGATTTTGATCTCAGTATTGATGAAAATGTGACCCCTCCTATACTCCCCGAGACACCCTCTTACCCACCCACCAGCTCTACTGCACCCACTCTTGGCCTCTACATAGAGCATCATTACCCACCTACCGCATCCTCATCTGACCCTCTGGGACCTCCGGTTGGGATTGACACTGTACAGCCACATACTGATGTACCAGACGAGCATCCCCCTCATCAGCCCTCACCTCCACGAGGTAGACCACAGCGCACTAGAAGAGCACCCACTTGTGGGACAGGTGGACACAAAATAGGACACCGAGGCAGCTCTATGGTATGATAACATTAATTAGAATTCAAATGCACATATTTTGTAGTTCACTTTATTCTAATCATTATACCGAATCTTGATTGCATGCATCTAATGGGATTTGCAGCATGATGATGAGCCTAAGGATGATGCCCCGCAGCCTCCTCCCCTGCCCAAACATTACACGAGGGTTAAAAAACGCAAAATTGGTGAATCTTGAGTAAGTGCTAAAGTCATGGAATTGGACCATAATATCGACTTTTCAATATGCATTAGTGAATTCTTTTAATTGATGGATGGAGCTGCCATTTCTAGGATTAGAGATTAATGAATCTTTATGCTTCTAACACAATATATTTTATGTATTTTTGTTATAGATTTTGTTGTAAAATGAATCTTTAAATATATATAATTGTTACTGATTTTGTTCACTTTTGCACTGTGTATTGACTGCCTTGAGGACTGGATTTGTTGGTAGAGCAAGTTATTGATGGGCTTGATAAAGTTGTGATGACAATGAAGAAGGGTGAGTAAGCAATTCCATTTTTCCATATATAATGTGGGTTTCATACATGTACTTAGCTGCATTAATTTGAAATAGTTGCACTGCACCAAGTAATTTGCCTCTTAGTTCTAGGAAATAAAAGTGAGTAATTACTTTTGTAAGTCATTCTGCTGCTAAGTGTAGTAATATAGTCTTGTTTGGTTTTATACTGCAGGTACCACTTACTAGGAAGCAATGCTTATTGTTGATCGCTGCTGGTTGTTTAACACATTTTTTGTCTAGGGCAGCACATGGTTGCTTGATTGGTAGAGCAGCTTGTAGAGGGTCATAAGGAAGAAACACATGGTTACTTGCTCATGGTTTCACTCATATTATGTTTGAACAAGGGCTACTTGCTGGGCTTGGGTGTATCTTCATGTATATTGTTATTGGAAAATTCTTGACTAGAAATTAATTTTCTACTCCTTATCTTCGTGAATAAATTTTAGGCGTAAATGCACTTTTAGTCCCTATGTTTTGGCTTTTTTCCATTTTGGTCCCTACATTTTATTTTTTCCACTTTTAGTCCCTAAACCAATTAACGCGTGTTTATTTTCGTCCTTTCCGTCAGTCAACCAACGGAAATAGCTGAGGTGGCAACCGGAGGAATTAAAATATTATAAAAATGCCACATCACCCATGACACATCATCATATAAATTTAAAAAATTAATTTATTAATTTTAACAAAATTAAAAAACATAAAAACAAAATTTAAAACATAAAAATACATCAGATTTGAATCAAACACACAAAAAACCCAAAATTTTTCTTCAGAAACAAACACACAAAAACTCAAAATCTCTACCTCACCTCCATAAAAACCCCAAGACCCTACTACCTCCTCATCTTCTTCGACGCCACCCAGCTCCACGACAAGTCGGAGCTCCAGCTCAAAATCCTCCACATCTGCCTCGTCACTCCACAGTAGTTCTCGAAGCAATCGGAGTAGATGGACCAGGGCGTTTTTCGCGACTCGCCGAGTCGATGGCCGATTTCGTCCAGGCCAAGACCAAGCTCAACGTCCGTCTGATTCACCAGCCTCCGTTCCTCTCCACCAAGCAATTGGGCTTCATCATGGTCGCGACCCTGGTTTGGATCGCCTTCGCGATTAAGAAGATCGTGAAAGGCGAGACCTTGCTTCATGATCCCAACCTCTGGCTCGCCGGCTCGGTTTTTGTTTACTTCTTCAGCTTTCTCTTTGGATCTGGGTTTTGAGAAAGAGATGGTGGGTGCTGGGTTTGCTAGGATCTGGGATTTCTCTTTGGCTTTGATCGGTGATTGTTGGTGGGTTTGACTGGGTTTGATCGGATCTGGGTTTAGAGAAAGAGATGTTGGTGGGTGCTGGGTTCGACTGGGTTCGTTGGTTGGGATTGCAGGGTTTGTTGGTTTGATCGATGATCGTTTCTAAACATTTGGGGTTTGGGGTTTGCTGGAGATTTGGTTTTGGTGTTTGCTGGGAATTTCACATTTCGAAATTTCTTTTTGTTTTCTGAGTTATTAACTTGTTGTGGTATTTGAAATTTCTTTGATTATGGTTTGGTTTGGGAGTGGATGAGTTGTTGGGTTGATGTTCATGTTCTTCGAAATTTCTTTGCTCTTTGATTTGGTGATGTTCACGTTTTTTTTTCCTGTAGGTTTGATGTTCATGTTCTTTTATTCTGGGTTTGCTCTTTGATTCTGGGTTTGATGTTGTTGCTGGGTTTATTTCTTGATTTAAGAAGAACATTGAAGAATAAGTTCTTATGTTCTTAGATCTCAATTATAACATTGTATTTTTATGTTTTAAATTTTGTTTTTATGTTTTTTAATTTTGTTAAAATTAATAAATTAATTTTTTAAATTTATATGATGATGTGTCATGGGTGATGTGGCATTTTTATAATATTTTAATTCCTCCGGCTGCCACCTCAGCTATTTCCGTTGGTTGACTGACGGAAAGGACGAAAATAAACACGCGTTAATTGGTTTAGGGACTAAAAGTGGAAAAAATAAAATGTAGGGACCAAAATGGAAAAAAGCCAAAACATAGGGACTAAAAGTGCATTTACGCCTAAATTTTAATTTATAAAAGCAAAAAAGAAGGAAAATTCATTTTGAAGTCAGCACATTTTTTAATTGTTTTGGTTTTCCCTTTAGTTTCAAGTTATGTTTCTTCACATATCCTCCTGTAATAGTTGCTTCTTGAAATTCCATGCATTGGTTTTGAATTTTTGATACACAGGTTTTTTAGCATATCACTTGTTTTATTGTTCATTCTATGGCTTTCCTCATCGGCTGGATATTCATTATCCAATTAAATGTAAGATTAGAATCTTATGATAAAATAATTGTTTTTTATTGAGCTGCTTGCTCACTCCCCAAATTTGATTCTGTTTTCATCCCGCACTAATTTGCTCTTTTTCCCCCCTTGTCTAGGGATTAGTGGCTTCATCCTCTACTTCAAAAGAGGAACAAAAGGTTGATGCTAATTCTACATACTCTGTAGAATGGGATAAACATGGATGGTTTTATATTTTAGTGAGAGTTGCATTCTTCCTTTGGGTATGAGAGTAATCTTATTTTTTAAGGTCTACTTATTATTTTTTGACTTTTAGATATTGTAGAGTACTTCCAAAATTTAGATCTTCACAGGAATTTTTGCTTTTTTGAAGGTTGCTCTGCTTAATCTAATAACAATTTCTTCAACTTCGGCAAGAGTAATTGATGTCATGGACAGCGAGGTCTGTTTGCTGCCACAAGATATCTGATAACAAGTTGATAATTTGATTCATATTTAACTTGTTCTGTATTCAGTCAAGTTCAAGATTGTTTGGGTTCATTGGTGCTGGTGCCACAGTTGGCCAACTTTTTGGGTCATTGTTTGCCACCGAAATGGCTTCGTTGGGGCCATGTATGATTGCTTGTTCAGCTCCTTGGAAATTGTAAATTTGCTTAACTCTCTTGAGTGATTGTTTTTGGTGGGTTTTAATCCAAGGTTGACTCCTAAGGTCCCATCAATACTGATAACCGGCTTGCAGTATTTGAATCCTGATATGCATGGACCGAAAGACCAAAACACATAATGCAACAATACGGCGTCATCTTCATCGGTGGATGTGATACAATAGAACACTTGGGTAGTCGGGTCCTGATCAATATATGCCATTAGCAATTTTTGCAACCTTTGGTAAGACTCTTCCCAATTCCCAAACACCTTCGCAATCGCCTTTTGTTTCGCATCCCATACCTTGTAGTAAAAAGGCTTCTGCCCACTATATTTCGTCTCTATCATAGATTTGAGATGCTTAACTGGGGTAGTGTGATCCTCACATAACTTCTTATGGATGTCTGATGCAATAAAATTACAACTCATCATTCTACCATCATTTCGCACCCCAGTCGATATACACGTGTGAGGACCCACATACACGGTGACCATCCATAGTTGGTGGAGATCGGGCTTCATAACTGCGCAGACATACCACTTGCATGACTCATGCACGCATTTCGCACAAAGTTTTTTCGACGTCGACCTAATGATCGTAAAATGTTTGTTTTCCTTGAGGGCACAAATTGTTAATACGCGCTTCACCTCCTCTTTATTGGCAAAAGTCAACCCTTTGCACAAATTCATCCCCTCTCTCCAAGTAGACACAAATGGCATATCAATATGTGAAGGATCAACCATATTTTCCCAAGTATTTGCAGAGAATGACAATGCAGGAGGTGCGTAGGCAGGGATTGTATTCGTAATGTTTTGGACACTAATAACATTGTCTGCATAAGGTTCACTACCATCCAATGTCTGATCGTCATCAATGTCCCTCTCAAAGTCCCTAAGGTCTCTGCCAATCGTGTCTTCATACTCATCTATATCCACAAAATCTTCACCGTTAATGGCAATATTCTCATCAACATAGTCGTCATCATCATCGTCATCATCATTGTTAATGGCAGTAGTCTCATCAACATAGTCATCATCATCATCATCATCATCATCATCGTTATCATCATCACCATCAACATGAACATCACCATCGGCATGAACATAATCATCCTCTACATGTGTAGAATACTCATATTGAGCATCTGGAACCGTAACCTGTAAGCTTGTGGTCGTTTGTTGGATATCCTCTTCCCAAACTGCACGCGGCTCCAATTGTATGTACAACTCAATGTTAGTTACTTCAGCTATTCTCTCCAACTTGTCAAACATGATCTTTACATGTTTGTCTGTTTCTATCACCATATACTTGTAATTAATCCGGTGCTTCAAGATTTCGTTTGGCATACGATAAGTAATTTGTATGTTGTGTATAGCAAGATTCTCACACAACTCTTCCATGATAATCTTCTTCAATTCGTCAAGGGTCTTCAACCTACGATCAATTTGGGTATAATAGGTCTTTATACCCGGCCCTTCAAATGGCAATCCCTTGTTCGCATTGACATTCTTAAGCGGACCACCATGGTATAGGATTATATCAATTTTCAGGCATTGTGAACCTGTTCAAGTCAAGTTACTATGTTAGTTAGTTAAATCACATAGTCGTAAAGTGGGGGAAAAAAAGTAATGCGATCTTAAGGCTGAACATATTCAAGCCAGAATTTTCATAAGTAATTACTAGTTTTATAGCCATTATGTAACTTGTGGTACCCATGGTTCTAAGTTTGGCTTCAGAAGCAAATTTGAAACATATCTAGTGGAGCAACCCCGAAAAATAAAAGGTAAGGAAAATATATATATTTAAAGAATACATAGAACGAGAGAAGACTTTACAAAGATGATGTAGCATTAACAAAACATATTAAATTAAGGAGACCAGAGTACCTTTTGATAACAAGAACACAATTTAATCAACTAACACACACAGACAATTAAAGCTAACGAACCATCCAGTTATTTCACCAATACATGCCCACAGCTCCAGACAACAGCAATAACCACCCAACCTTAGTTGCAAAACATTGGAGTCGCCTATTGATACTCAACAAACTAATTAAGGTAAATCTTATGTAAACATATGGTTCTGATCCAGACTCTAGAACAGAAATATAAGTTACCATACCCAAAACCTTAGACCATCGCTTGGCAAGTAATATACCATAATACAAGTTAAAAACATGGTATGAGCATTACTCTAAACTATTTATGATTATTCATAAGGCTCAGTCATGATAACAATTCCAATGCTAAGATTTTCATCGAAGTCAGAAAACAAATGATATCACATAATTCCTTTACCATAGTCCGTACAATTCTAAATAAAACTTATATTTCTTAGCTTTCAAACAAGCCTTAGTTTTCCACTAACATGATCAACATAAAAAGATCAAATAATTCTCAAATGTCATTTCCAAATACCAAATTGTTTCCAAAATGACCAATTCTTATACTTTTTTTTATTTTAATAATGATCAATTCCTTATACAGTCATGTATTGTAGGTCACTACATTTTAAGAATTACTTTCAGGAGTATGATTATGATACCCATTCATTCCATTCAATCACTACCCATTTCATACCCAAAATAATGATGAATAAAGTCAAAAAAAACTTGTAACACACAAAATGGGCAAATAAATACTCAAAAAATTAACACTAACAAAACAAACTTCTATAACACACAATATTGGTAAATTAACTAAGTTATGTCAACTATGTACAAAATAATTAGTCAAACTCTTTAACCCACACCCATAGACAACTAATACCCAACTACAATGACAATCAAATTATGCAAATCCTTACCTGAGATATCAATTTGTTGAGAGGGAAGAGCAGTGAGAGAGCCAGTGTGATGAGTGAGAGTGAGAGGCAATGTGGTGTAGGAGTTATGGGTGAGTGAGAGTTAGTGAGGGTAAGAGTTAGTGAGGCTGAGAGACATAGTGAGGATGCTCTGTTTTTGGATGAGAAGGCTGCGTAGAGTGTTAGAAAGTGTGTTATACGGGTTGAGTGTTAAGAGCGTTCTGTTTTAATAATTTTCCCCAGTGGAACTCGAGTCTATAAGACTCGAGTTACTTGTAACCAAATTTATTTTGTGCACGTGAAGTCCTGTATCTTTACTTTGTAATTTTATTTTGAGGATCTCGAGTCTTAAAGACTCGAGATCCTTGTATTTTTAACCAAATTTATTTAACCAAATTTATTTAATTTATTTTGTGCACGTGAAGTTGTGTATTTTTATTTTGTAGATCTCGAGTCTTAAAGACTCGAGATCCTTGTATTTTTAACCAAATTTTATTTAATTTATTTTGTGCACGTGAAGTTGTGTATTTTTATTATGTGGATCTCGAGTCTACTTTAAGACTCGAGATCCACAAAATAAGATTACACAACTTCGCGTGCACAAAATAAATTAAATAAATTTGGTTAAATAAAATTTGGTTAAAAATACAAGGATCTCGAGTCTTAAAGACTCGAGAACCAGGTGGCAATTCTGTCCACCTCAGCCAGTAGAAAATAATGGAAAGTGAGTCTTTAATGGTCGAGTTTTTAAGTGGATCTCGATTTTCTAAAACTCGAGATGCTATTTTCCTTTATTGTTTCAAACGTTGTCTAACTTACTACATAGAAAGGCTGAACAATGTTAGTCTGCTCAAAACCTCGGCAAAACATTTTAAAACCCACCAATTTGACCCCATAAGACAACTTTGCCCCTAAACACCTAAACATACAAACTCTCTGTTCTCTCTCGTCTCTCTCACTCTCAAACCTCTCTCTTCTCTCTTAGCTTCAGGTATTTGCAGATGACAAAAAACAAGTGTTATCCATTTTAAAATACACCTCCAGCCCTAGCCTTAAAATACACCTTGCCAGCAAATATCTGAAGCCGATCAAAAGACTTCATTTTAGATATCTGTCAAGAGTGCTCCATCTAGGCTCTGCCTTGCGAGACACGACCAAAAACACACCAGCAAAAATCACAAAAAAATATCCCCTTCAAACCAATAAAAACCCAAAAAAAAAAAAAAAAACCAACAAAATGCAAACTAAAAAAATACACCATCAGCTTCATCGCCGATCTTCATCGTCTTCTGAAGAAAGACTACCCAAATCTGAAATCCAAAAGTGGATGAGAGAGTCTGTTGTTGTCAAGAGTAATAAACTCCTCTACCAAACGGCCTTTAAAACTCGAGTTTTTGGGAGGTGTAACGTGCTACTCGAGTTTAGGACACTCGAGTATTAACTAAGAACAGTTCCCACTTCCGCACCACTCACACAGTCAACAATTGTGGTTGTCTCACACAGTCAACAATTGTGGCTGTAGGTTTCTCTTTTTTCTTTCTTTCTTTCAAGCTATAACACTACTAATTTCGAAAAATAGTGGGCTATTTTTGCCGATAAAATGGTCTTTTGCGGATCAAATTGGTAGGTTTTAAATTGTTTTGGATCTAGTTGGTATTATCACCAACATCAGGTAAGTTTGTGAAATTTACCCTTATTATTTTAATTTTTTAATTTTACTAAAAATACGTTAATTACAAAAAAGAAGAGGGTCAGTTTGGGTTAGTTCTGGAAACCCAGAATTTTTGCTTGTGTTATTTTGGGTATAGGTAGTAGTAGAGGGTCTGTATGAATTTAAGCCCCCCCAACCCCCCCCCCCCCCCCCCCCCCCCCCCCCCAAAAAAAAAGGTCGGTTTAGGTCTTCTTTCTCTATCTTGCAAAGTCACTCTCTAAGTCAATTAACGAAACTATGGATGAGAGAGAGGTCGACTGGTCTGCTCTTCCAGTTGAACTCTTGCCTTTAATCGGAAAATCCATCCAATCTCGCATCGGTGTTGTAAGATTTCGCAGCGTCTGTGCTTCATTGCGATCCTCTATCCCTCCACCATGTGAGATATTGCCTCCTTTTCCTCTCCCTCTTCCTTTCACCGGATCTGCTGGCAGAGCCTTTGTCTCTCACAGAACCTTCTATCGTTTCAAGCTACCAGATGATGTTAATCCAAACCCTTCAACATGTTCATCAAAGAGCTGGTTGGTCAAGGTGGAAGAGTTTGAATTTGGTCGAAAACGTCTTTTAAATCCACTTCCAAATCTCCGTTTTGGGTTTCCTTTTCCAAAAGTGATTAACTTATTGGATTATCAAGTTGTCGAGGTAAGCAAAGAATATGAACTTCAATCTATTAGTGGCATGCCTATTGTTGGTGTGGATAAACTAGTGTTGTTTCCTGACTCTGCATGGAATAGTTGTGTTGAAGACACTCTGATTTTCGCTTTATATCATGAAGGAAGGTTGGGGTATATGAAATATGGAGATAAAAATTGGACCCTTGTAGATGATCCTGGCTTTTCTCACTATGATGACATTATTGTATACAAGGGAAAACCCTGTGTTGTTGATACATATGGAGCAGTTTCATGGATTGATTCATCAATGGAGCTTGTACAATTTTCGCCTCTACTTTGGGGTTTGGGCCCTTTGGGAGACCAGATGCATTTGGTGGAGTCATGTGGAGAGCTCTACGTTGTTGATAGGTTCTTTGATAGAGAGAGGAGGTTTGACCACGATCTCCATGGACACCGTGATTGTCCTAAGACAATTACTTTCGAAGTTTATAAGCTGGACCAAGAGTGGGATCGTTGGGTTAAGGTCAAGAATTTGGGTGATCAAGTTTTTATTTTGGGTAAAGACAGTTCCTTCTCTGTTTCAGCTACAGAATTCTCTGGATGTAAAGGGAACTGCATTTACTTCACTGATGAAAATGGCATTGGTGTCTTCGATCAGAAGACTGACAATATTGTAGACTTCCAAGACCAGTGTCATCTATTTCGGCCTCCCCAATCTTGGCTCAACTCAAAATCTTCATCTAAATGTTGAGTTTAAGTAAATTTTTACTTGGTGGTTGTCTTTTTAAATTAATTTAGCGTGAGATAGTAGTGCCCTTGAACTGCTCTATATTGGTGTGTCTTTTATGAATTTAGCTTTATTTGTGATGTCTCCTGTGTCACTTTGTTTATTGATTGTGATATTAATCAGGTATAAGCCTGACATAGTGGTTGATTCTTGTCATTTGATAATCCATGTTGATTGCAAATTTGATTTCAATGGAGATGTTGAGCAGGCTGTAAAATATTAAAGCCTGTGCAGAAATAGAACTTTCTCACAAATCTACTCATGGCCTAGCCTTTTTATTTATTTGTTCATGTTTTTGGTAGTCCAACTGATTCAGCAAATTAGTGGTGTAAATGTTTAAGATATATATGACAACTGGAGAAATTATTCATTACAATATGAGTATGGTTATACTTATGTGATTCTCCCAACCAATAAAAAGAAGTTATTACTTCTCAATTGCCAATTTTATGAAGTCCATTGTCACTGAAACTCACAATGGCTTAATTGTATTGCTCAGTAGGATCATGTGTCTGGTACAATGGGGGGATTAAAATATTTTGTATAAAATACTAAATTGAAGAGCAGATAAGCATATCTTTTCTTGAGTGGTGATAATTGGAGAGGTTATAATTGGAGGATCCTTTTACAATTTGACCATCTTCTTGGCAAACTGTCTTTCCAGGAAAAGTTCAAATTGATGAATTATGGAACTGGAAGGCTGAGGCTCCTGTATGTCTTCTAAAATTAAAAATGCAGAATCTAATAACAAACAAAATGTTTTGAAGGAACCCAATTTTATCGGGTCTAGGGTATTGAGTGAGAAATAAATGGCTGAATTTGTTGGGCAAAAAAAAATATATAGCTGTTCTGTAAATTGATAACTGGCATTGTTAATGGCATATATTGCTCACATAAATGCTCAGGCCTAGATTCTGAACCATGCTCCAAACATGGTAAGCCAGTAGGGCTCCTCTAGCAGGCCAAACGCAAGGGCTTGATATTGTTTGAAATACATAAGATGCAAGAGTCTGATAAAAGATTAAGCTTTAAGAACATTTTAATCCTCCTGTGCTTCCGAGAACCTGTCAAGTCTTTTTTTAATTTTGATGAATGAGAAAATTTTATTCAGACAAAAGGTGAACGGTACAGATAACCCAAACAACCAAGCAGCTATACTTCAGACCCAAATCAATGAAGAAAAATAAAGTAACAACAAAAGAAACCCACAGCTTTAACTCCCACCCCAACAAACAGCAAATACATCCTAAAACAGGGGAAATTCAATCTCCAAAGGCAACACAAAACTTTATTTTGGATGGAACTCTTTGTTTTTTTTCTTGTGCAGCAACATCCTGCATCTAATGCATTAAAGATTTCCTTTTCACTCCAACAACCCCATGGCCTATTTCATCCTTTGCTCTCCAAATATGATAGTAATAGCCCAAGCCAGTTTTGTGATACACTTCTCAAACTATTCCCCCTCAGCCCATATGACTGCCCAATTAACTTCCACATCTCATCTTCCTATCATCCAGTTATGCAAACATCTCCAAAGAACCTCCCAACAAGTCTAAAGAGCTTTGTGTAGAAGCACTAAGAGTTGTCAGAATGATTAATCCTTACCATAATTCCACAATAATCATGATGTAGAAACACTATTGAAGAAGGGGTGGGCATGTCTACTTGCGTAATCAGTTTGATTGGACAAAATATAGTGCAAAGAATATCCCTGATTTGTTTGCAGAGTACCAAATTTCTTCTTTTATTTGTCATTTTTCAAGTTGATAAGCTTTAGGTCCTGTTTGCTGTTGTTTACAGCATGTAGCATAAGCTATACCTTCCTTTTCTTTTCCCTTAATTTTTCTGCTTTCCTTTTATTTCCCACCTGCCAAAAAAGTTTTAAGCTTCACCGAAACTATAGTCCTGTTTTGAGGAAAACAGTATTTTTCTTAAGGTTCTTAAGCCTTGTAGCCTATACTTGACCTCAATAAAATACAGTTTGCTAGTGTTTTTGTAATGAAGTCATCGTGTTAAAATGATTCTCTTCAACTAATTTTTACGAAAATCAAGGGATGTAAAGTGGGTTATCAACAATCATCATGATGCATCAACACAGCAAAATGGCATAGTTTGCTAGAATAATATAAGTGAAGAACACATGAAGTCTTTGTAAGACAAGTTTTCATTTACATTTGCTTTTACATTAGGATTGTGAAGCAGTCATATGTTTCAGAACTGCATGGGTAGATTGATGAGCAAAATACTTTTGCCTTAGCATTACATATGGATACCCAATAAATGACAAAAAGTGGGCAGGTTTTGAGAAGGAAAGTATTTCATACCACACTTGGTTGTTCTCATCTAACTCAATGGAAAAACGTTCTTCCCCAGCCTGCAATCCACCAAATTTCCATGACACATATTATTGTCAGCAAGGGTTCATCAAATTCAAACAAGTTTAACACAACAAAAATGAAAATAAAAATAAAAATTGACCAGCTCTTAGGATATGCCATGTAGTATGAATAGAATGAATAGAAAAACTCCCACATATAATAGATCAACTGCAGCAGATTACTTCATTAGCACGCCCAAATGATGCAGAGACAACGGAAGTTATGGATTTTCACACAAAACTATCACATTTATATATGCCACGCAATTGCAAGAGCTTGAATTTGCAAGATTAGAGACACCAAAGCAAGTGCAGGAGCTTTCGACCAAACTATCACATATATACCATGCCAACTTGGTTATGTTATGGTCTAACATATAATAACAAATAACTCTATTTTAAAGAAGTTGCAAGGAAGTGTTCGGCAGTCCAACACACAATTAGAAAATGGTTGATGTTTTGGAGCATCAGAGCCAAAAATGGATAAATAAATGATTAGATCTCCACAGACATGATGATAAGTCATGTCTAAGATATAGAACAAATCTTCCAAAGAGCCAAACATTAAAACAAATAGTGAGCAAACAAGAGAGAGAGAGAGAAACTACTTGGAAAAAGGGGCCACCTGATCCAAGGACCACTGGCAACTCTTATGAAAATATTATTAGGAAAATAAAGCTCAAGTCATCCAGTCACAGCCATTGTTAAAACCATTCCTTCCAACCTAAATTCTGATCTCTATTTCTAAAATTATGGAAAACAGAAATGTATGGAAACATCCTTAAAGGTTCATAGCTATAAAATATGAGTAACATATGAAAAGGCACAAACCAGTAGGTGACCTTGAAGGGTACCGCTTCCAAAACCAAATGACATCATGGCATTGTTAGCCTTTCTCTTGTCATTTACATACACAACCTCAAGTGGCATCATCATCCATGGGAGAAATTCCTTGAGACAAACACAGAACTTGACTCCATTCTGAATTGGAGTTTTAGAATCAACAAATGCCCAATCCAATCTAAAATGCCTTGCAATAATCATATTAATCTTAGAATTTGGATTTCCCTAATGAAAATTTTCTAACTCTAAAAATATAAAAAAAATACACGCACCTCCAAGTTTGTAGAGCGCTTTTACCCTTTTCAAAAGTCTCAAGACCGGAGCCAACTAACACACGTGCATGGTTTAGTAAGAAACCATCTTTTGAGAGCTCTTTATCTTCTTGGAGGCAAGACAGGGGCTTAGCAGTGGCTCCTCTGAATTTAGCGTCATAGTTGAATGCACCTGACCTAATGATAAACATCGGACATCAGTTTAGATTAGAAAATCTAACAATAAAGATTTCATTTCATTGACACGAGACTTTGGTCAAATTGAAGTTCTCATACTTGTTGATGCAGGCCTTCTCTTCTTGAGGAGATGGACGAGCCCAGCACAAGAAAACCATCTCTGTCAAATATATCGATAAACATCAGATGATAATTATGAAGTGCCACATGTTGAACAAATAATAATTATATGGCCCATATAGTATGTAATAATTATATGAAAAAGTACAAGTTTTTGTATTAATGAAATTCATTGACTAAATGCAGGTTTGAAAGGGCATGATGTTATTTCAAATTCATAACACGAGTGATTTGAAAGTTTAAACTATAACTCAATACAATCTAGAACATTATAGTTTCAGTTGCAGTGGGGCTTCGGTGCTGATGCTCTCACTGTCCCATATGCAGGTGCAGATTAGCAAGCAGATCTCTTCTTTGAATGCCCTTTTTCCCAAAGGGATCTGGAACAATAACATGTGCTGATACCTTGTCAAGTATCCTAAGTCCCATTGAGATGAGATTATAGCTTGGGGATGGGCTCAATTGAAAGGAAAAAAGCATCATGTCTATAATATGCAGAATAGCTTTACTTCTGATCCTGGTCAGTAAATAAAGTTCAGAAGAATGCTAACTTGGCAGCCCACAAGCCTTGCTAGTTGGTCTCTCAGGTCAGGACTCTTTTGGGCCAACCGAAGTTTCTCCCCTAATTGTTCAAGATAGAACTATTTCTCATGTATGCAATTGATTGAACTCACACGCATGTAAGGGCCACACATTGCCATTGGATACGGGAGATAATTCTTCCAAACCGCCCATTGCTAAAACTTTGTACTAGAAGTGTTTGGGTTTTATATGTTAGACACAAAAATTTGACAAAACTTTTCACATCTGTCAATATGAGAGATTATTAGTGATAAGTGAAAAATATAATGTCAGTAATAGGCTCATATGAGAATCAGTAAAAACTTGCTCACTTGCTAATTTAATTGCTGTGAAATTTTTTTGTGTAGATAGTATTGCTCTAGAGGGAATGGTTTGTTGTCATTCTAAAAATTCTATTGGTATAATAGACTTCATAATTTCTTTCATCACTATTGGAATTACATTGTGATTAGTGTATAATAAAAGTGATGTTAATTGTGGTTTTCATATAGAAGTGATGTTGCATCAATTATAATCTACCACCTCAATAAGTAGTTAAAAAATTGTAAATTTGGTTGTGTTCTAGGTTCCTAGCATTGTTGATTGCCATTACTCCTATTATTATTATCTTTGTTTTTAATAAAATATCATTTGTTTGGTAAGAGGAGACTTTATTAATTGAGTTGATCAAAGTTGCCCAAGTTCCCAACATTACATCTATATTGACGTCTTATTCACCCATCTTACAAAATAGTATATCACATTAATTAAATTTATAATGATATTCATCATTCACGTGAGACGAGAGATTATCACATCATTGTATTCCCATAATACCTAATATTAATTTGACTAAGAAGATAGTAATGGTTGTAAACAATATCACTCTCACATGGAATAAATTCCAAGCAAATGAAGTTCCTTATGTGAGGGGAATATTATATGCAACTGTTAATTAAAATAGTAAATCATGACTTAAACCTTAATCATAGATGAAGCCGGGGTCAAGTCACCAAAAAAATTAAAATTAAAAATACAAATACTTATATACTTTTATTTTGTTCCCTTGCAATCATACTTATATAATTGGAATTTGATTTTTTTCTTCTTTATATAATATATACTTATAATGTATTTATGGGCTATATACTTTTTTTATATCATAATAATCACAACACTTTTATCTCTTTATATGTAAAAAATTAGAAAGAAAGTCTTTTATATTTTATTGTTAAATAAAGTTCAAAACCTACAAAAAGACAATGAAGGTAAAGGAAAAAAAAATAAAAATAAAGAAGACAAGGAGAAAAAAAAAATGTTCTTTAAGTGATATATACAAAATTTGAAAAGAAATAAATTATTAATTAATAAAGAGTTTAAGGTTCTATTTTTTATATATATAAACTGGTCGGTAGTTAATAAGAGGCTGTTTGGTACTAGTGTTTAAACAATAGTTTTTAATGTTTAAGCAACAATAACACTTTTGACATGTGTTTCTATAACACTCAAACACGTCGATCTAACTATCTAGAGTTTGGCTACGTTGCGATGCAGAAATGTGTCCACTCCAGTTGCCACTGGACACGTTAGAATATGGACACGGGTCTAGTAACAACTAGAGTGGACACATGTCTTCAGTCGTATTGTTGGTTGCCATTAGTCCTGTTATTATTATCATTGTTTTTAATAAAATATCATTTGTTTGGAAGAGGAGACTTTATTAATTGAGTTGATCAAAGTTGCTCAAGTTCCCAACATTTCATCTATATTGATGTCTATTCACTCATTTTTCAAAATAGTATATCACATTAATTAAATTTATAATGATATCCATCATTCACGTGAGAAGAGAGATTATCACGTTGTTGTATTCCCATAATCCCTAATAATAATTTGACTAAGGAAATGGTAATCGTTGTAAACAATATCACTCTCACATGGAATAAATTCCAAGCATATGAAATTCCTAATGTGAGGGGAATATTATATACAACTGTTAATTAAAATAGTAAATCATGACTTAAACCTTAATCATAGATGAAGCCGGGGTCAAGTCACCAAAAAATTAAAATTAAAAATTCAAATACTTATATGCTTTTATTTTGTTCCCTTCCAATCATACTTATATAATTGTAATTTGATTTTTTTATTTTTTATATAATATATATTTATAATGTATTTATGGGCTATATACTTTTTTTATATGATAATAATCACAACACTTTTATCTCTTTATATGTCAAAAATTAGAAAGAAAGTCTTTTATATTTTATTGTTAAATAAAGTTCAAAACCTACAAAAAGACAATGAAGGTAAAGGAAAAAAAAAATTAAAATAAAGAAGACAAGGAGAAAAGAAAAGAAAAAATTGTTTTTTAAGTGATACATACAAATTTTTAAAAGAAATAAATTATTAATTAATAAAGAGTTTGAGGATCTATTTTATATATATATAAACTGCTGGTCGGTAGTTAATAAAAAGCTGTTTGATACTAGTGATTAAACAACAATTTTCAATGTTTAAGTAATAAGAACACTTCTAATATGTATTTCTATAACACTCAAACACGTCGTCTTAACTGTCTAGAGTTTGGCTACTATGCGATGCAAACACGAGTCCAATCCGGTTGTCATTGGACATGTTAGGATACGGACACGTGTTCAGTGACGACTGAGTGAACACATGTCTGCACCGCACCATGTCCACGTGTCTAGTGGCACAAGCTCCACCCAACTGTCTAAAGTTATAATTTCAGAGCTTAGAGTCTCACTCTCACAGTCAAGTAAAAACGAAAATCCGTACGCCAGTGTCGTCTCGTCGCGACAAAACTGAAACCCAACCTTGAGCTTCTTCCAACGGAAAAGGTAAAGACTTTGAGCAATTTTTTTGTATTGTTTCATTTTGTAGTTTATAATTTCATAATCAAACTCATTCAATCCCTATTGATTGTAATTCTAATGCACAATTATCTTCCATTTTCGTCTTTTTGAAAATTCGAGCTGCATTCATACCTTTCTCCTGTTTTTTTTTTTTCCCAAAAAGTTAATATTTGAATTATTTCTTCTTTGCAAGTCTGCCATTTTGTTGATTCATTTAGTGAAAGAGAATGATTTTCATGTTAATTAAGCTCTGAAAATTGCAATAGGATCATGTCCAGTTATATGATTTTTGACAAAATAGAATAACGGAAAAAAAAAAAACACGTGTCTGACCCGGACTAATTTGTTGAGAATCTATAGCTGACCCCAAAAATTTGGAAAGAAAGGCGGAGAAGAATGCATATGAACTATGCCATTAGTCTGTTGCAATTCATAGCGGACCCCATAGTTTTGGGACTAATGCTTTGTTGTTATTGTTGATGATGATTAAGCGCTTTTTTAACTACTCCACTTTGTAAATTCAAGATTTGTTTAATTTCCTAATGCTGCAATTCTTATGGTTACATTTGGATGTGAGGATGTAAAATCAAGAGATTTGAGTAGCAACTTTCAGTCAAAATTGTTTGATATGAAATTCACTAGTATATGATTGTTTTGAGAATTTTTTTTTTGGATGAATGAGCTTTACCGAGCTACTGAGGGGGAAAACTTTTTAAGTGCCAAGAAAGAAATTCCCCAAAGTCAGCAGCAAACTCTTCTATTCAACATAGAATTACAATGCTTTCTTCAGAACTAATTCTCCCTTGGTGAATTACTGCATTCCTTTGCTGCCAAATATGATAAACAGCAGACCGACAGGTAGCATGGCCCATTTTATTCGGTATAATGGGCCTTATAGGGTCCAAGAATGGCCCAAGAAGGGTGTCAGGGATAAGATTGATTCAAAATCGAAATTAGTTGCCAAAGCTCATCTTATCCTGTTACCAAAAATTTTGATCCAACTTGGATCAAGCTAATTAGCAGGCATATGATACGATAAGATTGCTTCTATATCGAAATTAGCTGCAAAACTTATCTTATCGAGCCATTGAAATATTTGAGAAGCAAAATCAATTAAGATCTTAAATTTCTTGTTTAGTACCAGATAAATTTGACCACCCTAGTCACCATATTTACAAAACCAGGCCCATAATAGCCAAAACCATACAGAGAAAGAAAAGTCTATCTATCTATCTTTATCATTCACACTCACACTCACACTCACACTCACACATTCACATTAAAGAAGAGGCACCCATGTTGTAGTCAATTTATTATATCTTATGAGATACACCTCATAGAGTACATTGACACAGGTGAATCGACCGCGGGTGCACCACCAATACCATACACCCTCGGATGATCGCTCTCCAGCCCATAATCCATCATCGGACGGTACTCCAAATCTTCATCATGATCGTTCACATACTCTGGGATCTCTATCTCGTTCCTCCTCACATGCTCCCACAACAAATCAAGCCTCGCCACGTACTTTAGCTTCCCGTACAACCTAACTCACACACAAAACAAATACACATCGATTACATGCACCACCCACCACTTATTATTAATCTAATATACTAATCTATTGCGATTAGATTAGATGGTATTTGGCTATTAACGTGTCTATGTGAAAAAAGAATATAATGTTATCCCAAAGTTGTGATTTTTTTTAAAAAAAAGTTAGCTTATTGAATAAGAAATCTAAGTGTCAAAATCTTATTTATACCAAAAATTAATTGATAAGTTAAAATAATATAATAGTTTATGATGAACATGTGGTTATTACCCTCCGGTGAAGAGAAAGCGACCAAAGGTGGCGAAGAAGAGCCTAGCTTGAAGGTCTGGATGCACAAAATACACAGTCTGTAGATTGTCTTTCACCTCCATCGGAATCCCATCGTAGATTGATCGTAGGGCTGAAATTCCCGGAAAATTCTCGCTCCTTTGAACTCCGGTGTGCACGTACACCACCGAAAATGGCTTCTTCTCCAATTTCGGATACACCTTCTCCTCCAAATACTTCTTCACTGTTTCCACACTCGCACACCGACCTATAAATAAACAAAAACCAAAACAAACATTTAATAAATAAACAATTAAAAAAAAAAAAAAAACACACAGACACAGACACAAAGAAATATAGACAATATTAAAAAAAAAAAAAAAAACGTTATTTACCAGGGAAGGATTTTCCGATGATACGAAGGATCTTGTGGCCACGTTTGTCTCTGCCTTTGATCTTGAAAACCTCGACCTTATCGATAACTTGTTCTTGCTCCTCGTATTGGGAACTGTCAGCTGCCTGAGCCAGAGCCTGAGCCTGAGCACACATATTTTTTTTCCTTAATTTAAAACAAAAAAAGGTATATTATTTTATCTGTACGAGTATTTGATGAGTTTCGAACTCTATAAAAAAGAGGGTTGGTGGAGGCAGTTTCTTTTGGTAGTTTGTTTCACGAGAGTCCCACCATTTTTAGTTTATATGATGAAACTGTTACGAAAGAGGGAGTGAGAGAGAGAAAAAGAGCATGTATGTGTGTGCTAATAAAGAATCAATAATACATGCGAGGACAAGCGTAATTATGGGATGTGGGTAGAGATGGATGGATAGGTGAAGGACAAGGGTTTGAGAAAATCGGCAAGAAACAAGTAATGGTCTTTGGTCATAAAGAAAGAAAGAGAAGGAATATTCTTTAAGCATGAAAGCATATTTCTTTTCCAGACTCAAAAGACTCGTAGATTGATTGAATAGTCCGATTCGAACGCCGTGCTTTGCTTTGCCTTTGTTTTGGGTCCCACTTGGAGTTATCTCTATTTGGATCAGAACTTATCGAGGCCGTTGGATTTTCAATATTTACAACTAAGACTTTTACTTTACTGTGTCTGTGAGTCACTCGGGAAGTCAGGTCGTGTCAGGATAATCACGAGGGACCCTTTTGGTTAAAATTGGGAACATATTTCTCGGTTTGTCTACTGCAATAATTTGAGGTTGCTTCGTATGGGCCCAAGTTTACAAAAGGCCACTTTTACTCAGGAGACAGGTCGTTTGAATAATAATTCAAACTATTTAAACTCATTATTAAATATAATTATGCAATTTGATTTAGGTTATATTTGGATATCATATATTGTTAAAATTTGAAAATACTGTAATAAAATAATTTTTAAATGTGTAAATAGTATCGTGAGACTCAATTTTAATAAAAATTTTGCTGAAAAAAATACTTGTAAATCTTGTGAACAGTGCACGAGACTCACTGATTTTGATGCAAACATAACTAAAAGTGAGTTTCAAACTTTCGACTCTATCTAAGCAAGCTAAATATTTCAATTTTTAACTTTTAACTTTTAAGATAGTTATAAAAGAAAATTATGGATAAATACTTTATTGACCAAGTAAAAATAAAGTACAACCAGAAGAATTAGACTTGAGTCCATCTCTACCTAAAGCTAAGACAATTTGAGACTATAGGGATGGGCACTAGTCCAGTCCAAGACAAAAATATGACATGTGAAAAACTATGTTAACCATGGCTAAATGCAAAATATAAATTAAAAAAAAAAAAATGTTAAAAAGGCTGAACAAATAAGACTTGTGCTACCAATGACCCTTAAGTTAGTTGACATCTCTTAGTCTCTCCAATAGAAAGATACAAGATTTAATCCCCCTTTCCCCAACTAAATGTAGCAAGAAAAAAAAAAAAAAAAAAAACTTGTGGTACTTTATGTATTATATAACTACAAAGTGATAAATTCAACACATTAGAAGAAAGATGAAAAATTGCTCTTGTTTGTTGAGTAGACGATAAGTTAAGCAATTAATCCAGCACCGAGTAAATTAAAGAAAAAAATCTCAATTTATTGGGGTAAAAATTGCAATTGGTCTATAACATCAATTTTACATTGTCCCACTATTGATAACTTTTATTTATAGAAAATTAATTACAAGGGGTGTGCACGGGTCGGATTGGGCAAGTAAACGCCAATATTTCTATCCAATCCGCCACTAGCGGGTTGGGAAAATTTCAATCTGCTACCAACATACCAAAGTTTAAATCCGGTGGATTGGTTACAAATATTGGTGGTTTCAACTCGACAGGTTAGGTGGATTGGGCGGGTAGGCATTAACAACATTTAAAAAAAATTATCACAAACTACAATTTTTTATTGAATAATCTCAAAATATAAATAATGCACCAAAAAAAAAAAAAAAAACTAAAGGTAGATTTCATTGAATAATCTCAATTCTAACATAAACATAGGGTCCATGAAAAAGAGATATATCATCTCTAGCAAAAGTAGGCTTTGCCTTACAACTTAGGAAATTAAAAACAGTAGGCTCTGCCTTATAACTTAGGAAAATTAAATCAACAAACTCAAAGTTTTAACATTTCCAAAGTGACATCAAGGATTAAAAAAAAAAAAAAATTAGACAAAGACAAAGACAAAGAATTAGATGAACTGTATTCTTATGTAATATATAACATATTTAACTTGAATATACAATGAACCTACTTGCCAAAATGGCTTTACTTGTAATATTATATCACATTTTATAATATATAAATGGATCAAATGACATAAACCGAAATAAAAAAGACAAAAAATATTTAAACAGTATAAGACAACAACGCAATTACGTACCTTTGTGATTGTCAGTAAAGAATTGAAATGATAAGAAATAAGCTACAAAAAGGTTAAAGAAGAAAGTGGAAGGGAAAGACAATGGCTGAAGGTGAAAGCCAAAAGTGAAAGGTGAGAAGAAAAAGTGAGACCTAGGGCCACAAAGTGTATACTATACATACAGCTGAAGTAAATGGGATGGGTGGTAGGTAGAGGTGTTTAGGGTTTAAATGTTGACTTTTTAGATTTTGTTTAAGGAATTTTTTGAAGGCTAGTTATGTTTAGGTTTCATTTGGGAGGAGGGAATGAAATGGAATGAAAAGGAATGAAAAGAATCATTTTAGAATATTCTTCCATTCTCTTGTTTGAGAGTTTTAATGGAGGGAATGGAAAGCCTATTCCCTTATTTGGGAGTTTAAGTAGGAGGGAATAGAATCGGTAGGAGGGAACACTCATTCTTTTCTATTCCCTTAAAACCTTAAATTTTCATTCCCCTCGAAATTGAGAGGAATGAGAGGGAATGAAATTAGATTTAATGATTTTTTCACTAAAACTCCCAAAATACCCTTGTATATTCAACTCTTTATTTTAAAATAGGGGTCTAATAGTACTCCTTCCATCCCACTTTTTTTGTCATGTTTGAAAAGTCAAACTTTTTAAGGGAATATCATTTATTGTCTTGTTTACCTTTTAAAAATGTATAAGTTTCCAAAACTACCCTTAAAAAAATTTATCAGAAAATTGAATTAGTAAATTAATAGAGGTATAATAGGAACATTAGTAAATTAATGACTTTTATTTTTAGAAACAGGACAATATTTTGGGACATCTCGAAATGGAATAGATGACAAAAAAAGTGGAACGGAGGGAGTAATATTTTCATAAAATGATTTCATTTCATTCCCTCTATGTTGCTCCCAAACAAGATTATTTACATTCCATTCATTTTCATTCCTTTATTTTAAAACATCCAATCAAGGTTACTTAATTCTATTCTATTCCATTCATTTCCCTTACTTAAATACATTTCATTTCATTCCATTCTTTTATGATCATTTCATTCCATTCCATTCCATTCCCTTCCCTTTCCTTCCCTTATGAACTCCCAAACGGAGCCTTAGGGAATTGATTATTGATTAGTTGTAAAAATTTATTAGGTGAATTGATTAATTTTAAATACTTAACAATTTGAATTAATATTTTTTTTATGTATGTATAATTAAGTGGGCGGGTCGGGTTGTAGTGGGTTGGCAATTTTTTAATTCATAACCCAATCCAATCCGCAATTTTGGGGGTCTAACCTGCCCAACCCAAACCGCCTAACTTAATGACCCGCACGGGGTAGGCCAGTCGAATGTGGGTCGGGTGGGTCGGCGGGTTAAGCAGATATTTTGCACACCACTAACAACATGTCATTAGAAGATTGTGAATTTATTTTGTCACTCACTATCACCAACAAAAGAGAAACTCAAGGCCTGTGATCCTCCTTGTCCATTTCCGAGTAATTGCTAGGAAATGGGCAATTCCGCACTCCGCTTGTGTCTTCACTTTCACTCCAAAACAGGAAGCCTCATTGCTTATTGCTTATTTGTATTCATGCAATCAGGCCTCAGTTTGTTGCTTGTTGGTAGGTAATTGAGTATTTTATTTGGATACTGCGTTCTTGATATCCTAAGCACACAACGAGTCAAATACCATCCATATATTGCTAGGCCATGTTCTTATTTTCATAAATTTAAAGTTAGATCAACATTACAATACGCTCTATGGTTTACAATTTATATTGGTTGGCAAACTATCATGACTAGTCATTATATGTCTAATGCTTTTTTGCAAATTATTTACCATTTATATTGGTTGGCAAACCATCGTGACTAGTATATATATGTCTAATGCTTTAATTTGCAAATTATTGCCTAGAAAGCCGTAATATATTTTGCGTAGTGTTATTTTAATTTTGGAATAACTTTTTGATCGTTAGATATGAGAAGAAAGTATCTCATGTATTAGATATATATATTTTCCTTTTCAAAAATTGAAAGTTTCACGTAATTATAAAAACCAAATATTTTAATTGGGAAGATACATGAAATAATAATGGGATATGAGAAGTGAGAACTACTCACATTTTATTGTGGGTCAAGGCATGTAAAAATCAATTAAATCCGTTGGTTTTTGTAATTTTAATGCCCATGAAAAAGTCCAACACTGACGTAGTGATGGGAGCGACGAAGCCTAGAAAAAGCTCATGCTCAAGTGTGCGAAGACAATTCAAATTTGGGCACCAATCTGGTTCATTGATTGGCTGGGAATCATATAAGGCATACACGACCAGTAACATTGGAACTTGGAACTATTCGCTTGACGATGAATAATCAAAAGATGAGAGAATTCGTAGGGACTTTTAAACAGCAACCGCTTTTGATGTTGAGTCGAAGTCCCACACCGAAAGCGAAGAAAATAACGGGAGATCGAGTTAGATATAAAAGCAAAGCTTAGGAAACATTGAGAGCATCTTTGCGCTTGGGGCAATGACGCAGCTAGTGAGGTTCTAACCGAGGCGCGTCTATTGCTGGTTGAAAACTATTTCCAAACCCCCTCTTAGGCCTGGGTTCAGCTCAGGCCTTCGAGAATTTCTGGAAGGGCTCCCTCCGGGGTAAAGCCCTAAAATTCTTAGTGCAATATTTACGATTCAAGAAACCTTAATTACGTGGGCCCATATATTTTTATAAAATTAAGGTTATACTCCATTTGTGGTCTACGAACTCATATTTGTTTGCAGTAAAGCTTTTCATTGAACGTAAAACCAAAAACAAAGCCTAAAATTCCTAGGATGAAGTTCAATTTAAGAAGAGAGTGGCACTAACGTATTGCAACCCTCAGAGAGAGCCTATTTTGTATGGAATCCAGTTTTTCCAGTATCAAACATCGAAGGCCATCATTTTTGTTCTCATTTCTTAAATAAAAAATGAAAAGCATTTGACCTATTAGTGATTGAAGATGTTCTAGGATTTCAAAAGCAGTAGAGAAACCAAAAGGAAATATGCACATAAATTTATCACCTTTTTTAGGCCATTTTCATTAACAAAAGTCCCCAAAATGTTGTGAATTAAGGATGTGTTCTCAGACACCTATACCTCTCATTGCTTCTTTTTTTACAGAATTTGTAAGAAACAACAGTTACAAGAGACCCAAAGGTTGTAATCAATGAGTGACGAGGATGTCATCTATAAGCTGTACATGTGCTACAATACTACAAAAATACGTTGATCTAAGTGAGCTGACTAAATTCATTATACTTGAACCTGGAAACCCGCGCCAGCTCAGACAATTCTTGTTCGCCACTCAAAACCTACAAAGAAGTATCTGTTTTGCTGAGAAAATGAAATTTAAGAGAGATTTAATTTTATGGCACATGAATCCTTGTATTCTTGCGCCTATTCAAGAGAAAGTGCTTGGAAGGCTGAGAACCTATAGCATCATTTGTTATTGAAAAATGACAACTAAAGGGAATTAATGCTGCTTTCTTCATTATTAATATCAATTCTCTTGTTAAGGCCATATGAATTAATTACCAGAGGGGAAAAAAAGGCTTCCTTACCTGTCCATTAATCACCCACATTGGGAAACCTTCAATTTTAGCATCTGTACATGCCTTGGCCATTTTTGTTCCTTTCCTATATCCATCAGGGAAGCACTCCACATAGTCCAACAGCTTCGCTGCCTCAAGCCCAAACATCTGAACAAAAGACACAGTAATATAAGTGGCATATCATAATTAAAAGGAGGTCAGGATGATAAACTATTTCTATGAAATGAAAGGCATGTTGAACTGACTGGGGGAAGACAATTTGGATACCTTTTCTGTAAACATTTTATTCCAAGTTCTTCCTTAAAATAATCATAAAACCCTAAAATGAACTCCAATCAGCTGCCCTTACTCAAATGGTGGTACTTGAGCTCAATGTAGTTCACTCAAGCAATGAAAGCCATCTTGATGGAACAGTATCCAGCACCAAGGATGGTTGGTAGGAGAGGGAAAATGAATGTCATGATGGAATAAACATGCATCAATCACGCTGATGCTCTGCAAATCTAGGTACTCAGCCAATGCAAATTTACAGACTCCAGAAAATTAGCCGCTTGGTTCTTAATTTTACAATGTTACAACACCACCAACCACCAAGCAAGCATCGGTTCCTAAATTTGGGGTTGGCTATGATCCTCAACAAACTAGTCAAGGTCTACCACATGTACTATTTTTCGTTATTTATGCCATCCAAAGTCATACTTGCTGTTACTTCCTTGATTAACATATCATTTTTTATTTTTTTACTTATATTAATGATATTTTTGTCTTCCTCTACTTTTTTTGGTTCTCTCTACTTGAATAAACAATTTTACAACGTTACAATATGAAATTTGAAGAGATCATAATCAAGCAAGGATTTCAAAGATGCCCAGTGGATTACATATATCCAAATGAAAATTTCAACAAATTTTTTAAGTAATATTTTTCTCAATAGCAGTTAATGTTGCATGTGCGGACTGCAAAGGTTCATGTAGCCACTATGAGGACTTGTTGAAACTATCAGCAATCCTTTTTGGACTCTTAAAACCAACACTAATCGTCTACATTGCATGTCTTGAGAAATCCTTTCAAAATTTTGGAATACTTAATAGAGAGGCTGAAGAGGAAACCTTCCTATTTATAAACATTATCCTACACCAAGTTCTATGTTTCAACTTGAACAAAACCCCTTCCCGCCTCCCAAAAAAAAATAAAAAACCTGTAAAGGTAAATGTACCTGTTTTTGTTCTAAACAATGTGAACACCAGAAAGCCCCATACATTTTAGCTCCTATGGAGTTCAGATGCTTTGCAAGAGAAACAGCAAAAGGACTTGAAGTTGTCGTGATCTCTGTTGTAAAGTATGGCAGGTCAATTTCAGCCAAGCTGCTGATATAGACATGAAACAGGAAAAGAGAAAAAAGATTAAGATAAGTAATTCCTTGTGGAAAAAAAAGAGAAAAGAAAAAGAAAAGAGGGACAAAGCATATTAATTCATTGAAATTAATAATAGTCAATTATCTAACCAAGTGAGTTAGATTTCTTGTAAGATCAATGTGGAGATTGAGGCCATAGGTTCAAGATCCACCAGTTGCCCATGTATCTTATCAAATATCAATTACCAAAAAATAGTATTCACTCTAGATTTCCAATGACGAGACCTTTTAAAAAATAAAATCATTGCTTTAACTGGAATTACACATGTGCCTCATAAAATAAAGGTTAAAATATTCTTTTCATCCTTCAAATACAGGACAAGTTCTCTTTTTATCCTTTAAATATTAAAAAAAAAAAAAAAAACAAATAGAAGCTGCCATTTTGTTAAATCTTCGCATAATAATCTGTAAATAGGAATTATTACCTTGAAGAAATAGGTTGAGAAGTACTGTACGACGTGTTTAGGGTAACAAATACCAAGCTAGCTATACATAGCTGTAAACCAACCACTTTTTGTATCTCTTCCAACCCAAAATCCTACAAAACAACCCCCAGAAACATCTTATTATACTTAAGAACCAATTACAGCAATTTCAGCAACCAAGGGATAGAAAAGAAAACAAAATGCTCACCCTTAAACTGATGAAAAATAAGCTGAACGACAACAAAGCTGACATTAGACAGTATGGGCATGATGCTCCTGAAAATTTTGTTCCAAGAATGTACAAAAAATATGCACTGGCAGCCGCCATGGAGGTAGTACTTCCAAGTATAATCAAACGACCCGTAGATTCATCCATTCCAAAGGGCAAATTCTTTCTACTCAACTGTAGACCCAGTGATCCAACTAACCCGTATGCAACCATCCCTATAAGTGGAAGGGGAACACCTGGCAAATGCAAAAGCATTGAAATTGAAACCCTCTATCAAACACATAACCTGCAATGTATTTCGTATAGCAATATTCCAGTCAAATAAAACATTTCTGCATTGTACAAAATGAAATTGCTATGACTGGAAGTACTTACACACACACACACACAAGAAAAAAAGGAAAAACAGAAAAAGAAGAAGCAAAGAACTAGAATATATTTAATAATCGAGATAGTTCTATAAATGAATTGATCTGTTCATAACAGCACAAACGCAACTTGTAGAAAAACTTGTTTATGTTAGTATATCTAGCAAACAAGCCAGGCTTTCGTGAACAAGCTCATAAATATAAGGCATGATTTAAATACATATAACATTATAAGTTAATTTTTATACATGTATAAAAGGTACTTCAATAGACCTGAGATTAGATGGTGTAAGTTTGTGTACAAGGATGATGAATCTAATTTTTATAAGTTCATAAAAGAAATCAATTCTATCTTATTAACTCAAATATTATAATTTGGTTATTAATTGTTAGCATAAATTTGTGAAAAGATAAATTTTTGAAGTCCTGTTGTTTACTATTACATGGGAAAGAAATGAGTTAATTAACTAGCTCGTGAACAAACTCGAGCTTGTACAACAATAAAATGAACCAAGCTTGGATATATATAATCTAGTTTAGTGATGAAGTTGAGCTTGGCTCGTGTTCAAAACAAAATAAAATACTCAGCTCAATTCAGCTCGTCTACAGCTCTAAATAGAGATAATTCACAAGCTCTAGAGTAATGATCAGAGAACAGTAAACAAAGTCAATATGCTATAATCACTTACACTAAATTCCTTTCCCTATTGGCAAGAAAGCATTAAAACTTGCTTTAAAAAATAATAATAATAATAATAATAATAATAATAAAGAAGCACATTTTTAATAAATTTCTATTACAAAGTACTTCTTAATTTAGAAATAAAAAAAAACAAAGTGTTTTATTGCACACTAATAATTAACTGAACCGGTTTAGAATGAATACCAAAAACGACGGCGTATTTACTGTTGAGAATGTCGCCGCAACTGCCACCTCCGATTGGGCAAAAGACATCGGAATTGGTGAGCTTGAGGTACGTCAAGTACGTCGTCTCTACAAACCCTAACCCACCGAGCCCCGCACACAATCTGTCAGTCCAATTGGTAGCAATCGCAGACGCCGTCGTTTCAGGTTCAGATTCAGAATCTTGACCCGGTCCCGGAGATAAGCAATTCACGGAAAGCACTACTCGTCTCGGACTCGGACTCGGTCCGAGACACCAACCGTTCTTGACAAATTCAATTCTGCCTTGGCTTTGCGAGAAATAATCGTAACGAGAGCGAGACACGAACGAAGAAGGAGACGATAAGCTCACCAAGCTCGCCATTATCAAGTTCACTTCTTCGAGTTCACGAATGGCTAGCTTAGCTCGCTCAGTACTCACTATAGCTCAATCTCTCTCGCTGAAAAATGAGCTCGAGCATTTTTTTTTTTTTTGGAAGCGATAGGCCCAAGTCTAAAATTACAATGTAATTAAAAGCCCATTTTTGGCCCAAGATTACTTGGGCTCAAATATTTTTGGCCCAAGATTACTTGGGCTCAAAACGGCCCAAGAATTTCCTACCAATCAAGGTAGTCAATTTCGTACTGTATCCATCAATACGTATAGTATTTTTTTTAACTGATACTTGGATAACAAAGTTTATTGGGGCATTTTGATACTGCAATGAACTTCACTAGGCTGACTCCAAGCTTTATAATCCCAAATGTCTTTTTGTACTGCTTGTACACACTATGATTTTGAATACTTGAACAAACTTTTACACACTAATTAAATATTATATCAAATTTGCTACTCTAAAAATGATCACTGTTTAGAGTAGCAAATTTGAAGACTTTTTCTCAGATAAAAATCTTCAAATAATTCTGAAAAAATTTAATGAACACCTTTTTTGTGCTCACTGATGTCTCCCTAATACCTCCTAGACCAATTGTTTCTTTTTGGAATAGGCCAGAGTAAGGAGCTATAAAGATAAATTGTGATACAGCAGTGGGGCTGGACCATTCTTTTATTGCTATTGTGGCTAGAGATTGGAGAGGGGTTTTGATTTTCTCCTTGTCTAACGGGTGGAAACCAACCTCCCTCTCCAAGCAGAGGTCATAAATTTGGCGACTCATTTAATATTTGAACTTGGTTTTGAGAATGTAGTAGTTGAGAGTGATGCTAAAGCTTGCATTGAAGCTCTTAAAGCCCTTATTGATGTCGTGCCTTGGAGAATCTCAACCATAGATGCCGATACTCTTTTTTGGGCATCCCATGGCTAGTAATTTGTTTTTAGGTCGAGTTCGAGAGAATCAAACAAAGTAGCTCATGCACTAGCTTCCTGTTGCTTTGGGAAAATTTTGTCTGGTTGTTTGGTTCAGGTTATACTCCTAGCCCTCATGGATGTAATTAATTTAGAGCAACTCTATGTTGTATTTGTTGCTTAGCTTCTGTATTTTTGTGTTTGTCAATAAAATTTTCTGTTAATCACTGTAATTAACATAATATCACTTTTACATTAACATTACTATTAACTTCAATTTTATTATCCACCCGAACATAATTGGTGAGGTTCACTACTGAAAAAAATATGAAATTTACTATCTTATTATTCCTATTAGAATTTGTGAGGGTCATTCAATTATTATTGCTCTTTTACCATCCTACCAAAACACGAATAGATTTTCCTTTTAATGTTGACAAGATCCCACATCAGATCCCTCATCTCCTAACCTCATAGTGTTAATCATTGATGCATTGATGCCTTGACAGGGAAGGTGGGGTCGGGTGTGTGGATTGCCACGTGTAATGGAGTCAACCATACATAGAGAAACGTGTAGTAGATACTAGATAATACTAAGAAGATAAAAACCTTGTTGTCTTTCTCGGTTCAAACTTATCCAAGCAAATGTTTGTGTGCCAAATGCCACCGTCAACATGACAATGTGACATGGACACCCCAAATTTTGATTCCTTTTTCGGATTGCGTGATGGTAGGATATTTCAATTTTTTCTCCTTAAAAACTTTTTTTTTTTTTGGAACTTCTCCTTAAAAACCTTTAGATCTAATGTGTCACCTACCTCACAAAAAAAAAAAAAAAAAATCAAGTATATATTTATTTATTATGATGTTTATGTAATACAAATTTTATTTTTATTACACCAATATGTAAGTTTTTTATAATAACATATATGTTAATATAAAGCTTACAATTTAATATAACCAGTAATGAAATTGGGTTGGAAATTAAAAAATAATAATAATAAATCTATATTTATTAAATTTTTATATATATATATATATATAATTGATTGGTTTAACAATTAATAAATATAAATTTATTTTTTTTAAAAATAAATAATTGGTGATACATTTTTCTTTTGAAGACTCTGAGAGTCTCTTTGGCATAAATTTTAGATTTTAATTTTTATATATTATTTTTTTATATTTTTAATTTTTTTTTAAATATAAGTATATTTTAGCATTTTCTCAACTAAATTTTTTTAGCAAAAAGTTCTCGAACAAATTGGAGCTGGTATTTTTTTTTTTTTTTGCTCTTTTTGTTTGGATTATCAGAAATCAGTGGATCACAAACTACTGCAAGTGATGGCGTGGCAGCCATGCATGCCCATCCCTGCCAATACACCCATCAACTATAAAATAACACCTTAACCACCATAACCATCCTTACTTACCTACCTTACACAGTCACGCGCAAATCCCAGATAGCAAAGGATAAATAAAACCCAAAAATATACGAAGAATTATTAAGAAAATGGTGGTGAAGTCGTTTGTTTCCTCTGCTTGCTTCATCGGCTCTTTACTTCCACCAGTTCATTGCCCCTTGAACCTCAATCAAAGGTTACTTTTATTTTACATTCCAGTGTTGTTGGTCCCTGCTATTTGTTTGTCTCTCTCTCTCTCTCTCTCTCTCTCTCTCTCTCTCTCTGTTTCAATAATTTGATACGATTATATATCCATTACTTGTAGATGTATATTGTCACCAAAAACAAATACAAAGAGACGTAGCATTTGCTACAACAAGCAAAATTTGATTTCCAACTTCAGGTACGTATATGAATATTATATTTATAGGCAATTACACAAGCCCATGTTTTCTTTTAGAACTTTTGAGTTTTGATGATTTCATTTCATGATGATCAAAATTAATTTGTCTTTGTTGGTCATGTGGAACTCAGAAGTCCAAAGGCTGCTCAGAGAGGAAACTTAGAGGCCACCGGAGTTCCAACTTCAGTGCCAGTCCGTGTGGCCCACGAGTTACTTCAAGCTGGACACCGGTATTTGGATGTCAGGTAGTGTTTTTTTGCAAGTGTTTTCATTTTCAGAAGCAAATTTGTCTTGGTTAAGGAATAGGATGCTCTCAATTTCAAAGTATACATAGAATGTCACGTAATTTAAAATTTTAAATAACACGACACTGAATACATTTTTAGATTTGAAATTGATCAATTTCAAATGGAAATGAGAGAGAGAGCCTTAATAGGACAAGAAAGGAACTTGGTGAATGTTAATTAATCTGTGCCTTGGTGGTTTTATTGTGTATGTAGGACTCCTGAAGAGTTCAGTGCAGGACATGCCTCTGGGGCTATTAACGTCCCTTACATGTACAGAGTTGGATCAGGTTCTTTTATCATTCATTGACTTTGCCAATTTATTTATGGACTTGAACAAATTTTCATGTCCTTCTTGGGTAATAGATTAAGTAGGTTGTGTTAGGAAAGTATGAATTTAATCATTTAATCATTATTATATTATTCTAACATATACTTTCCTTTCTTTTACACCTATTGTGCATTTTCTTCTTCCAAATAGTTCTTATGTAATTTTGTTTGTCAATGTAGGGATGGTAAAGAACCCCAACTTTCAGGGAGAAGTATTATCACACTTTGGGAAATATGATGAAATTATTGTGGTTAGTTTCCGTTGTCCTAGAACTTCCTTTATTTGCCTAGCTACAAGTCCAAAATTAATAATTATCCATTGTTTTCATTAATTTGTTTATTGCAGCCCTTCTCATGTGCTTAAAAAATGTCCTTGCTTTACAGGGCTGCCAGCTTGGGAAAAGGTCGCTTATGGCTGCCACTGAACTATTAGCTGCAGTAAGCACATCAAGCTTGAATTGATTCTTAAGCAATTATTTATGGTTATTTGATTTTAAAATAAGGAAAATATTATGGTTGAGCATCATTGTTAACTAGCAAGTTGGTTATATCTTACCTAATAATTTTAGAAGCTTTCGGCCAAAGGCATTTCTTGTAGATAAAAACTAAGTTGTTTGTGAATAACTTATTGAACTATTGGTTTGTTTAATATCTCCTTCTCTTTTAACATAAAGTGGCAAATATTTGTCTTATTATCTTCTAAAGTTGCAGAATGAATTCTTAAAAAAGTCTGTCAACTTGACCAGCTAATGGAGTATAAAGAGCATGAAAAACAGTTTGCCATTTTGTAACTAGTTCTATTATATATTATCTTCCATAAATAAAATATGTAAAAGTTTATTGGATCTGTCTGTTCAGTTTTGGTTGCTGATCATTTGAGGATTATCTTGAAAAATTTCCATATTGATTTCCTAATTATTAAACTGGAATCAATTTTGGGCTTAAAAGATTGGGGTTCTTGCATTTCTTTATTGTGAAGAAATCCCACTTGGGCAGTAGTTGTGATCTAGGAATCATACTATAAGGATATGAAAACTTGAGGACCTGTTGGGGGTAGTCTGTCTTGCACAACTCTGAAGGGAATTCCTAGATCACAACTACTGCCCAAGGCATGGATTTTGTATTGTTTCTTGTATTAGTAAATTGGTTTTGTGAATGAGGTCTTCAAGTGTCAAGGATTCAAGGTGAGCTTTGATGCAAGAATTTATCAGATGCACCATTTATTGCTTTTGGCTTGTGCTAAGAGTCTCTCACATGAACAAGCATAAAATTTATTTGTTAGTTTTGACCATATTGATGGTTCAAAATGATGCGATGCATTGTCTTTGAAAAATGCATCTGAATGGCTTTCATTCCACAAATCCTTGTGCTCAAAGAATTAACCAAAGCTGATAAGAAATTTACCCTATACTGCAGGGTTTTACTGGCATCACTGACATAGCTGGTGGATATGCTGCCTGGACACAGAATGGACTTCCAACAGAATTGTGAAGCTTGCTCATAGAATCCTCACCTACTGATGTAATAAATCTTAGGAAGATTAAAGGTGATGTACAATAAAATAATTACCAGTGTCATTTCAAAGGAGACCCTGGCAAAAACAATGCGTGTACAGTATTAAAAAAAAATTATAATGAAAAAGAAAGTCCATGTATGATCTATAGCAACACAAAATATGCCAAATGAATTTGATCCCTGCTTGCACTTTGATTAAACCGTTTGATCTTTCATTGAAGACGATCCTCAAGCCAAACCAATTTTTAATTTACATCTGCAGTTATGAACAACTACCTCATTGCTTTATGCTAGTGTTTTATGCTTATAGCTAGGTTATGACATCGATGTATTCCAACAATTGTTTAGGTGACAAATGGACTCTCCATTTCACTTGAAATTTTGAACTCTAAATGTTTCGGTTGAAATACCAAAAGCTGCTAGTTGAACTACAAAACCCTTTCAAGTGAATCTTTAAAGTTCATAGCTTCACAATTAGTTGTCCCTTGTCCGGTTGAGATAAATTTTGCTTTTCAATTTACCATGCTCTAGGATCAATAGTTTGTCTACTCGGCATATAAAAACTTCCAATTAAGAAAAGGAACTTGTAAAGTCGAAATGAAGAGTCGTTACGGGGATAAATGTCGCATTAATATTAAGACTTTTTCCATAATGTCTTCCAGCGGAGGCATTACTAAAGAAACTTGTTAAAGTGAGAGGTGGAATTTTATAGAGAACCAATGGTAACCCCGCTCGATGTGCGAAAAAAATTGATAATTTGTTTTTTTTTAAAAGTAAAAAATAAAATAGTAAATGAGATTTATAAGTGTTAGTTTCGTACTCTTTTTAAAATGATGTGATTACTTTTAAATAAAGTATAATACAATATATTAGATTTTCTAAATTAAGCTATTTATATTTTGTATTTGAAAATGTTTTAAATGTTGCAAGATTTTTTTCCAAAGAAAACTTTTTTTTTGAGAAACAATCCAAAGAAAACTTAATGCATTTTATATTCAATTATTATATAAGGCGAGATATTTTGTGAATAATGTAACGTGTGGTTGGAATTTGTTTTTAGTGCTCCTTACAAATAGTTCATTCTCTAAAAGGGTTCAAATTGGACAGAACTGGACCAATTAGACCGAAATTGACCACAATGTACCAAAATGAATTGAAATGGACAGAAATAGATCGAATTGGACCCAAAAGTGGACTAAATGGACCAAAGTAGACCGAAATGCTTTAGTGATATGGCTAAAAAAAACGTAGTAATAATAAATATTATGCTTCAACTTTTAGATATTATATAAATAGATGAACAAACTGGCATTACTAAACAAAATTGGCAATTTTAATATTGTGGTAAGTAGTTGCGATTTAGGCTACTTTGTCCCTAATCATTCTAAAAGTCAATTTTTTTCATTGACATGATTTGGTATGATGAGTGTGTAATTAAAATGGTGCCAATAATATATTTTTGTTATTCCAATTACAACTTATCACCTTAATAAGTTGTAAACAAAAATTAGTTTCTTTAATATTATTCTTCTTCCCCGTCCCGTTCTAAATACAATATATGCCTACGCTGTCATATATAAGTTTGTTTTGTTTTAGTTTTAACGATTACAAATACCATATACAAGTTGGCCAAATGCAATATAAGGTTTGTAAATCCTAGTACTATAATAATAATAACTTAATAAAGCCTTTAGGCTATGACTATTTCTCTTTGACCCTTAAAGTTTGGTCTATAATTAGAATTTAGTCCCACAAATCGTTGCAATTCTTACATTTTAACTTGTGTTTGGTTAAAATGAATTGTTAAGGGTTCTATTTTTAGTAAAGAACCCTACCAATTTTATTTCAATTGAAATCTTAGGAAGTCAAGTATAACAATTGAATGTTTGTAAACAAATTTGGTAAAGTCAAATTGAAAGTTTGTGGACTAAATTATGGTAGAGACAATTTATGAGATAAATTGTAATTTTTCTTGAAAGTTACAAGAAGCTTAGCTGGGAATAGGGAAGGAAAAGACAGCTTTGCTACTTCTCATTACCAACCTAGTTATAAGTTTGAATACAAATTTTCTGTCTCACTTTTTTTATTTCAATGCACCAAGAATCTTCCACAATCTTCATGGAACAACATTTCAGCTTATTAAGCCTTTTTTTTTTTTATTATTCCTTCTAAGAATCTTCTGCTGTTGTCCCAGTTGCAAACATCAGCTGGCTAGGCCTTGAAGTTGAAAGCTTCAAAGTACAAACTCAGCACACAACATCAACATGTTGCAAAGAAATTCATCCTGCCACGTTCTCAGGCGTCTGACAGATATTATGCAACAAAAGCCACTCTCTCACTCTCACTCACAAAGCAAACATGCTGCGCACTTTGCCTACCTCCAAGTGACCTCTTCTTAACGTTTAGAATGAAGAAGATATTAAACCAAACAAGCTCAACCAACAAAGAATAAGAAGACAGATACAACAACAATGGCCATATCCAAAAACCTGTTCAACATGGTCCGAAAAAAGTTCCACAAATCATCTCACACAGATACCAATCTTTCCAATACAAGTTCTAGTGAAGAAGCCATTGTTAGAGAAGAAACAGCCAACTTTGAAGAAGATATTGCAGCTTCACCAACACCTTCATCATCACAAAAGAAGGATTTAACCAAAGAAGATGTTAAAGCCATCAAAATTCAATCTTTTTTTAGAGGCTATCTTGTACTTTTTTCAACATTACATGTTTTTTATTTTTTTATAATTTTTTTAATAGATGAATTGGCTTGTGAACTAACTGTGTTATTTGGGTTTTGATGATCTCAAACTTTAACAGGCAAGAAAGGCATTTCGAGCACCTAAGACCAAGGTAAAAAGGTTAGGAAAAAAAAGAATGGGAATGCCCAAAAATTGCTTCCAAATGGTCCAATTAAAGTTTGGCAAATCATCTCAAACCAACACTAGTCCAAGTGGATCCATTGAAGAAATAAATGTTATAGAAGAAACCACCTATATTTCTGAAGAGCCCAATAGTTCAGCTTCATCAACACAATTATTCCAAAAGAAAGATTTAACCAAAGAAGACATTGCTGCAATCAAGATCCAATCATTTTCCAGGGGCCATCTTGTACTTAATCTGTTCCATTATATTTCCTTCCAAAAAATTTTTTCTTGAAATTATTTTGAATATAAACTAATAGTGATATTTATTTGGATTTGTATGATTTTAAACTTAAACAGGTAAGAAAATCACTTAGAGCACGTGAGAGCATTGTAAAGAGCTCAAAAAAGAAGGAAACCGGAATGTCACAAAAGTATTTCGGCAGAGTCCAAAGAAAGTTTCGTAAAAGATCACAAAGAGATATTACTTCTCCCCAAACCCATACTAGTCCAAACAATTCCACTGAAAAATCAATTGATCAAGAAGAAACTATCAAGTTTGAAGACCCCAATAGTGCAGCTTCATCTTCATCATCACCCCAAATGAAAGATTCAAGCAAAGAAGATGTTGCAGCCATCAAGATCCAAGCAACTTTTCAAGGCCATCGTGTATGTTATCCAACTCATTGCATTTTTTAACATTTTATTTGGTGATAATGATTAGGACTGACAATGATTTTTGAACAGGTAAGACAAACATTTCGAGCACTTGAGAACATTGCAACAAGTTCCAAAAAGAAAAAAATGGGAAAACACCAAAATTGCTTCAACAAAGTCCAAATAAGGTTGCACAAAAGATCTCATAAAGATAAAATTTCTCCTCATGCCAACACCAGTCCAAGTGGTTCTATGGAAGAAGCAATTGTTGAAAAAGAAGCAACTAATTTTGAAGATCTCAATGGTGCAACTTCATCAATACCATCATTCCAAAGGAACGATTTAACCAAAGAAGATATTGCAGCCATCAAGATCCAAGCAATTTTTCGACGTCATCGTGTATGTTGTTCAACCCCTGGTATATTTTTTAGACATTTTATTTCTTGATGATAACTTGCCACATAAAACAATGATTTTCTTTGAACAGGCAAGACAAATATTACAAGCAAGTGAGAGCATTGTAACGAGCTCAGAAAAGGAAAGAGTAAGAAAACCTCAAAATTACTTCAACATAGTGCAAAGAAGGTTTCGCAAAAGATCTCAAAGAGATGCAATTTCTTCCCATGTCAACACTAGTCCAACAAATTCCATTGAAAAAGCAATTGTTAAAACAGAATCCGTCACTTTTGAAGATCCTAGTGGTGCAGCTTCATCAGCACAACCATCCCAAAGGAAAGATTTAACCAAAGAAGATGTTGCAGCTATCAAGATCCAAGCAATTTTTCGAGGCCATCATGTATGTTATTCAATCCATTTCATTTTCTCTTTAGACATTTTGTTTATTGATAATAGCTTGGTGTTTATTATAAACCAAGGGTGTTGTTTGAATAGGCAAGGCAGAGATTTCAAGCACGTGAGAGCAATGTAACAAGCTCCAAAGAGAAGAGAATGGGAAAACCCGAAAAATTCTTAAAGATAGTTCAAAGAAGGTTACACAAGAGATCTCATAGAGATACCACTTCTCTCCGTACCAATACTGGTCTAAACAATTCCACTGAAGAAGCAATTGTTGAAAAAGCAACCACCAATTTTGAAGATCCTAGCGGCGTAGCCATTGTTAAAAAAGAAAGCACCAACTCTGAATATACCAACGGTGCAACTTCATCAACACCACCATCCCAAGAAATCACCAATTTTGAAGTTCACAGTGGTGTAGCTTCATTAGTACCATCATCCCAAAGGAAAGATTTAACCAAAGAAGATATTTCAGCCATCAAGATCCAAGCAAATTTTCGAGGCCATCGTGTACATTATCCAACCCATTGCATTTTCTTCTAGACATTTTATTTATTGATAATGATTTGGCATATAAACCAACAATGTTTTTTTTTTTTTTTTTTAAACAGGTCAGACAAACATTTGGAGCACGTGAGAGGGTTGTAACAAGCTCAAAAAAGAAGAGAATAGGAAAACCCCAAAATTGCTTCAACATAGTCCAAAGAAGGGTTCGCAAGAGATCTCATAGAGAGACAATTTCTCCCCATGCTAACACTAGTCCAAGCAATTTCACAGAAGAAGCAATTGTTAAGAAAGAGAGTTCTAACTTTGAAGATACCAGTGGTGCACCAATTGTTAAAAATGAAAGCACAAGTGCAGCTTCATCAGCACCACCATCCCAAGAAAGCACCAATTTTGAAAATTCTAGTGGAGCAACAATTGTTAAAAAAGAAAGCACCCATTTTGAAGATCCCAAAGATGTAGCTTCATCAACACCATTATCCCAAGAAATCACCAATTTTAAAGATCTCAATGGTGCAGTTTCATCAGCACCATCATCCCAAAGGAAAGATTTAACCAAAGAAAATGTTGCAGCCATCAAGATCCAAGCAATTTTTCGAGGCCATCGGGTACATTATCCAACACTTCGCTTTTTCTTTAGACATTTTATTTATTCATAATGATTTGGCATGTAAACCAAAAATGATATTTGGCAGGCAAGACGAGGATTTTTGTCACTTAAGAGTTTGGTATCAAGCTCTAGAAAGAAGGAAAACTCGCGTAGAACAGCACAGATGTCCCAAAATTGGTTCAACATAGTTCGGAGAAAGTTTCGCAAAACACCACATAGGGATATCATTTTATCGCATACCAACACTTGTGCAAGAAGCTCCACTGATGAAGCAATTGTACCAGAAGAAACAATCAATTTTGAAAACGCCAATGGTGCAGCTTGCTCAATACAGTTATCCAAGAAGAAAGATTTAACCAAAGAAGATATTGCAGCCATCAAGATCCAAACATCTTTCAGGGGCCATCTTGTACTTCATCCAACCCATAACAAAAACATTTGCTAATAACAATAATGCATTGTTAATAAACGGTTTAGCATGAAAATTTGTAATGATCCGACTCTTAAGGGTTTTTGTTGATTTCAAAATTTTATAGGCACGACGGGCATTTCGAGCACTCAAGAGCCTGGTGAAGCTGCAAGCGGTGGTTCGTGGGGTATGTGTGAGGAAACAGGCACGTATAGCCCTGCATTGCATGCACGCACTTGCTCAATTGCAGGTTAGAGTTCGGGCACGGCAGCTCCTTAACAGTGATGAGGTGTTGTGATGGCTAATACATTGGAACACTGGACCCAAACCTTGCTCTTGATCATAACTATTATTGAGGCACCGAATCTTTATTAGCTTAACGCGAAGAATCCCTATATGTGCTTGATATTTTGGAAAGTCCACTGTCGCAAATGATTTTTTACACCTTGGGCCTTTTGTTATTTTTTTCCCAAGTATTCAATTAATAATAATTTCTACATAGCTTTTCATCTACTGGCTGGTCAGTATTTATTTATTTTATTTTTTGCTTACAAGAGGGAGAGCGATTAAAACAGAGCTTATCCTCCACTTAACTACAAGACTCTTGATTCAAGCAGAGCTTATCCTCTACTAACCTACAAGACTCTTGACATTTCCCAGTAGAATGTTAGTTGAACAATGCAAACGATTGAAAATTGCTTGTGCTGTAAGTGGTTTTTAAATAAGTTAAGATGTCACCATCTTGTAGTAACCATTCAGCAGCAAGTTGAAATCATTTATAGGTATTTACAATATAAAAAAAAAAAAAATTAGCTTGACAAAGGCGCTGCCACAAGATTGATACAAACATGTTGGCCAATTTTCCAACCCCCCTTTTTTTTTCCTGCGAACATGGCATAAAGCACCTTTTGCTCATCAACATTTTGGTCCTTCAAAAAATTATTCTTTTTAATTTAGTCCTTGTTTGACTATAAAATTGTTAAGATTAATTCATCATGTTAAAAACTTGAATTGACAATTGATTCTTAAATATGGTTTATTAATTTATTCAAAAATAATTCGCACGATCCTACCCATTATTTTTTGAGGATCAAAATGGATTGATCCTAAAAGTCAAGGACCAAATAATGCATTTTGCCTGCAAACATTCAAAGGCATGTACAACAGAACAGCTGGGTGAATGAAGAGGGAGAAGATCGAAGAAGAACAAAAGGGAATACAAGGAACAATAAACTGCTAATTTACGAGACAAAAAACAAGGTTGAATTCTCGGTCAAAATACTATACATTGCAAATTGTACATATGATTGAAAAAGACGGATACAGTAAGATCATGTGTAGCGCATTAAAGATCTTTACTCATCTTGCTCTTTCAATGATGGCCCTTTCTGAATGCTGAAAAAAGGCCACCAGATGATTTATCCTTGCATCCTTCATTCCGAACCTGCTTCAACACATCATACTTAGAATGGTTTCATAAAACCAGTTTTTGTTTTTATTTTGTTGTTGTTGTTATCATCAATTTTAAAGACATATAACACTTTCTGTTACCTCATCAGCAATCTGCTGAAGGATTTCAATGATTTCAGAGAAGTCAGGTCTTTGAGCTGCGTCTTGCTGCCAGCACCTCTCAAGCAGTTCAGCAAGTCTTGGGTAAGTGTTTTTTGGGATTGTAGGCCGTATACCCTGATAGCCATGTCAGTTAAAGAGACTTATCACCTACATAACAAAATTGTTTATGGTATACCTCATGTTGGAAATGTAAACAACAAATACCTTTTGCACCACACCGACTGCTGCTTGTAATGGGGTTAAGAGGGAATACGGGAGCTGGCAATACAACATAAATATGGTTATAGTGAGAGCATTTATGCCATCATAAGTTAATGTAAAGAATCGAGAAAGGAAGTCATTATTATAAAAAGTTCCTTTGGTTAATAAAAAAAGGGGCGTCCTTTTTCATTCAAAAGGCAAGGAAGACTTACTTCTCCAGTTAGAAGCTCCCAAAGTACTATTCCAAAACTGAAAACATCTGCCTTGTGATCATATGCTTTATGTTCAATAACCTTCACTCACTCATAAATATCACTGTAAGAAAATGCTAGGAAATGCACTAATGAATAATGTAAGCTACAGATAGAACTAGATTATCAAAGACAGAATGATCTCATCATAGGGGTTAAGCAAAAATGATATGGCTGTGAACATATTCTAGCACATGGAAACTATTGTTGGTTGCAATTGCAATATAATTTCAGTAGGTTGAGAAATAAGCCAAAAAGAACCTTTTCCAAAAAAACAAAAAGCAGCAGAGTATCCAGATTTATGTTGCATTTTGTGGTAATGTCAAGAATAAGAAGAAGAAAGTAAGTTGACGCCTGAATCTGAAAAGATCCATACCTCAGGAGCCATCCAACGGTATGTTCCAGTTTCAGCTGTCATCACTCCAGATTGAGTCTGCACTCTGGCAACCCCAAAATCAGCAACCTTAACGATCTGTTCAGAAAGGTCTAGGATTTTAGGACAAATAAACCAAGCATATTGCTACAATTTATCATTCTACGATTTGAAAGAAAACCCAGGAATACAGATGGCATTTACTAGAATGACAAAATATCACAAAGGATAAAGGGAGAGGTGGGGGGGCAATAATGGAGTATCACAACCAAATAAGATATGCTTCAAAAGTAGATTCTATAAACACAAAAGAATAAAAAATGTTAATTGACAGACAAAATCAACCATGTGCAGATTTATAAAATACTCTTACTTCGTTTTCATCCATCAGAAGATTGGCAGTCTTGAGGTCCCTGTGGATTATATTGTTTTGGTGCAAATAATTCATTCCCTTGGAAACATCAATTGCTACTTTGAGCAGAGATGGAAGCTTAAATACACCCCTATGTTTATGCAGAAAGTCGTATACACTCCCTCTAGACATGAATTCTGATAAAATACAAACATTAAGAATAAAAAATTGAAATCAGTAAGCCAAGTCATCTTACAAATATTAATAAGAAATACTTGATACATTTTATAGAAGAAGAGGAGGTTTTGTGTGTCAATTTCATCAAGAGAAAGAGAGCACCTATTAACACTGTCAATCATGAGCTCTAGAAGATAAAAAATGAGAGCCTTGATTATACATTCATAGATCTTAAAGATTCTCGTGGATTTACCAGTCACAATGCACAGGTTTGGAGGCTGTGTACATGCACCTATGAATTGCAAGACATTCTTGTGTCGGACTTTCCTGCAAACTAAGATAAGTCATTACAAGAAAAGGAGGAAACTTCCAAAAGAAAGATGCAAGCAGAGACCAGAAACTACCTCAAAAATAGAAAGACAAGTCAAATACCATCCACTGAGATGGAACCACACTGATAGAATATAGCAAGATCCAAAGGTGAGGCCCCAATGTGGCATTTAAATATCAGACCATCTCATTTGGAAATGGCATTTTTGTTTTCTCCACATTATAAGACTAAAAAGGGTAATCTCCATAAGGGAAAGTGCAATTCTTTCAGTATCAAAGTGTTGGTCACACACACACACACACACATACAGGTCTTAAAGGATGCATTGACAACAGCATAAAGCTTAGAGGTCAGTATTTGAAAAGGGCATGAGGTGCCACTAAAAATTATGAGAAGGTATTCATTTTACCTCATTATATAAACTTCCTGGGAAAACTCTCTCAGCATCTCTGCATTGACACGCTCAGGTTTGAGGATTTTGATAGCCACTTCCTGACTAAAATATGTGCCTTTATACCTGAAGAATTGTTTAAAGAGAAGGAAAAAAACAATCAGCTGAAACCTATATAAAATCAAAAATAGTTTTCAGACAGACAACTTACAGATCTCCAAATGACCCGGATCCAACTTTGTTTCCCATTTTCAATTGCCTGGCATCAATTTCCCAGACATCAGTTCCATCAGTCGGTATTTCTACGCAATTAGACAACTTTTCAAGCGTTCCCTGGTTATGCCCACCTGTAGCATAACCCGAATGCTCTTTGGACCAATATTGCTCCTGCAGAGTATTGTGTGAAGGGTTAGCACATGAACTAAATTATGTAGAATGGTTCCACACATTGACTGGTATCTATTCCAAAATGGGAAACTAAAAAAAGTAGTGAAGATGGGAATTACCTTGGACTTTAAAATTTCTTTTTTCAATGCACTTTTAAGCTCCTCAGTTTCCTAAATGTTACACATTGCAAATATATCAAGCATTATAGTGATGGAGCGAGATAAAAAGAAAGTTAATTTGTCCATCATCTTTCAAAGCGTTAAAAATGTATTCCAACCTGGATGTCTTAGAAATAGAACGAATCAAATTCAATCAAAAGAAGAAGTATCTTTGTCAATGTAATACATTACATAAGTCCAAAAAATTGGAAACAAAGGAATAAGATATGTAATATGAAAAACATTTCAACAATCATGTACAAGAGACAAAGCAGAAGATGATTTTGATTCCCAATGAAATTATGTAAAATACTAACCAAATCCACTCCCCCCCCCCCCCAAAAAAAAAAAAAATCTTAGAAAGAAAATCCCTCAAGGTCAGCAGATCTGAAGCCATCTATTAGTACCACTGTGATCTTATATTCCAATTCTTTGAATAGTGCCTTTTCCAAGTTCCCCTAAAAGTATTATGTTAAACTTACATGTCTTTTTGTTTGGCACCAAATAAGAAAATTATAAAGTTTGAGTAAGAAAGCAAAATGCTTGATGCAGCAATAAATAAAGTACAACTATATAAGAAACATATGGAAATTTTTTGAAAGTCATGAAATCCTAAGAAATGCAAGAATCAATTATAAATATATACAAATATTAGCAAGAAAAAAAGAAAAAAAAAAGAAAAGAAGAAAAGTATGATGGATAAAGATTGAACAATGGGAACAAATGAAGAAGCTATTGAGATCAACTTAAAAGGGAATTTTACAGATTTTTGTGCACCCTTATCTAAGCCCTAATTAAATCTATCTTTCACAGCAATTATCAGCCCAAAAATAGTTTTCAGAGTCCAATTATCTTGACCCTAAAGCCAAAAAGAAAATCTAAAGATAATGATTCAACAAATACTTAGATTTCTTACATTTGTCAACTAAAATAATAAAGTAAATAAAGAATGAAAAAAAAAAAAAAAAAAAAAAAAACCCTCATTAGATGCCATGTAAAAAGCTTTAGTTAACAGATGAAGTTCCAAAGATTAGCAATTACATGTTACTCAGCAAAACAAAGGAACAAGCTATGTAGACATGAGATTTCCACAAGCAAAAATTTCAACAATGAAAGGGAGAAATTATCATTAAAGTAAATCAAGATATCAATATTTCTGATATATGGTACTAATCATGTTTACCAGATCACCAAGACACATGTAAATCAGATTAGTTATGCTCACAAATACAAGATCATACCTCACAAGGCCAACCATCAACAACAAAGACATCCAGAGAGAATCCATCCCCGGTAGAAAAAGCATGAGCTTCTATAATGTTCAGTCCAATCTCAGAAAGTAATGATGTTAACTGGCATAGTAATCAACATTATTGATAAATTGGTGGAGAGAGAGGATTCCATGCAATCATTTCATCTAGCAATAATATCAAAACGCGTGATGGTAAATTCCATGCACATGGATTAAGTACCTGGTTTAGGGTTTTGGGCTTGTCAGTTGTTGAAAATGTGATCTCATGTGTAGGCCTACGAGGTTAACAACTGTGGATTAAAACTGTGTAGAAATGAACACAAAAGCACAAACTAAAATTAATTGATTCGTAAAAAGTGGTATGTAGCGTCAAACTGTTTAGCTAGAATAGATTGCCTTATGAATACAAGAAGTACTCCAAAAGAAGTGAAATAAAAATAAATCCAACAAAATAGTAGAAAATTCTAACAGCCAATTTTTATGATGGAGAACAATATATTACAAATAACAACTGGCCACAAGAGAGAGCCTTACCACCTCTGCATTCATAACATAGTAAAAGAGACACCAGTAAGCTACAAAAAGTTGTACTTTGATGCTTCTCAACAAAGGAATTCACAAAGAAAATTCTTTTCATGATCGGTGATCCTATGGAATTTTGAGTATATCTCGTTGCCAGTGATTCTCTTTCTCTCTCTTACATGCACGCACGCACACACACACACACGCATTAGCAGAAGTCATGTTTCATGTACATGTAAGATTTTGAGCTTAATTGAATAGATCACAATGTTATTTTGTTTAAGAAGTTAAGAAATAATAATAGTAATAATTTAACTAACTAAATTCCTTAACAACGTGATAAAAAAGGGGGGAGAAGGGAGATGTGGAAGCAACTTTGCATCATCTACACTGTATTACTAACTGCTCTACATAGTATCAAAATCATCCATTTCTTACCGAGACAAGCATGGTGTCACATTCATGGCACTGTCCTCATCCTCAACATTATCTTTATTGCCTTGAATGGCAGGTGCTTCAAGGTTGGGAGATGAACCAAAGGTAGGTGGCGGATGGCTCCTGGGGGATTTACACACCCACACGCGCGCACGCGCATGCACACATAGTGAGAGAGATATGACAACATAATTTAATAAACATCACAAATTAGATAACAAGTACTTAAAGATGAGGAAGAACAACCCAAAAATAAATCATGTACGCATTATTGAGCGTAGAACAAGACTGAGGAACACAATTATACAGCTAAGAATATGTAATGAGTCATACGTCAGTCTGTTTCCATTATGAAAAGAACTTTGTGCATCTTCTTTCATTGAAGAATCCAAATTAACAGAATCAACAAGATTGCCATTTGCAATAGGGTGAACCTGCATCAAAGTAAAGATTCATAAAATAGCAATCGGGCATATATCATCTGCTCCAAACCAATCAAGTTTTTAAGGATTAGACCACCTATGAATCATGAATGTCATGTTTCCAGTCACATTGCGGTTTATTCATTAAAAAAAAAGCCGAAAAAAAAGACGGTCTAGTAAATGCAAACATGTTTACCTGAACTAGGCGAACATCAAATGCGGGTCGATTAGCAGGATCTTCTGCCAATTGCAGTAATCTCTTGTGAGTCAGCACATCCTCTGCCCTCTCCACATTCACATCCAACGTATATCTACACCCGCAACAATCAGATATACCTCAAACACGTTAGACACAGAGACACAATGCATTTGCAACCTTTTCAATTTACAAACTAAAACACATAAAACTAAGCAACATAAATTCACATGTCCAAACAACAACAATTACTGTAGTAACCAAAAAGGTTTCGCTGAATTTTATATTTATATATATATCAAATAAAAAATAATAATTAATAAAAAAACACTGTTTGGCTATCTGATTTCCTATTCTTTTCTCTCTTTCACAGACACACGAAATCAATAGCTAAATAAATGAATAGCTAGAATCTTAATTCACAGTTACATAACGAATCGATTAGCAAAAAAAAAAAAAGTCAAAAAAAGAAAAAGCTAGGGCAAGAGAGGGAGAGACCGAGAAGGAAAACGATTGAAGTGAAGCCATAGCTGATCATCGAAGCCGAGAAGATTAGCCTCCTCGCAATTCGAATCCTGTATTCGACTAAGCACCTCGTTGTAGACCTCCAACTTCTGCTTCTGCTGCCAAGCCTGTCGTTGCGCTGACTGCACAGGTCGACTACCACAGCTCTCGTTGTCTTCCTCCATCGCCATTAGAGAGAGAATTCACAGAATTGAGAGAATAGTATTGGATAAAGCAAAATAATTGTTAGTAGAATTTAGATTAGAGTAGGTGAGTCAATAGCTAATATAGCTATAGTGTATACTATAGACTATAGAAAAGAAGAAGACAAAATGAATAATGAAGGATCAGACTCTCTCTCACTAAACTAGCGCTGCTGCTTTTTTTTTTTTTTTCAGAGAGATTCTTTTGAGCTTGATCGATTTCTCACAGATTGCCACGTCATCGCCGGGGTCCAACTGGATGGTGACTCATCAAAGAATATTACTGCTTTCTCATTGGATAAACAGCCAAAACCCAGGACACCCGCCTGTCGTTTTTGTTTGTCTTTCCAAATTTTCCCAAGGACTGTTTGAGATTGTAATTTTAGGAGAATTACGGATTAGTCACACGTGGTTTAGTCCGAATTTAATTTATTTATTTGTGGTTTTATTTTTGATATTTTACCCACTTGTGCTTCACTCCGTTATTTCTTCATAACCCACCTCCCTTTCAGACATTACTCTAACACATTTTTTTATCAAAAACAAAACCCAAAATAGATCAAACACTTCTCTCTCCCAAAATACACTTCCATCCATGCGTGCTCACCAAATTAAGATCCTAGATGCTACAAGGCAGAGAGTTTCAAATAATAGACCGAAAACCATTTGGGGCCATCACAACCACCATCGGAACTTATATATTTGTCTATTTCATATAAATTTCATTTAGTTTTGTACTTATATTACTGAGGAGGAGGACAATGTGTTTGAGGTTTAATCTGAGATGTGCCATGGCCGAGTAGGACATCCACCATCGACGGTGCCACCATTGAAGGTGGCTATTGTTTCTCTTTTTGTTTCTCTTACTGTTTTCTTTTTCTATTTTCTGCTATATTTTTCTCCTTCTTTGTTTATTTGATTTAGGGATTGGGTTTCTTTTGGTTGTTGTGGTTTGAAAAATGGGATTTGAGGCACAGTTACTGATGGATCCGTGGGTTTGGATGTGTGTGGGTGTGTTGATATTTGTATTTTGACTTGGGTTTTGGGCTTGTATTGTGATAAATTTATGGTTTGTACTTTGATGGTGTGTGTGTGTTAGTGTTGGTGCTTATGTAAAATCAGGTTGTATGGGGATTGATTGCTAGGTTCTTATGTAGATTCTAGTGATGGATTTAAAGCTTAAGATGTTTGAATTTTGGTTGTTGGTTCGAGGTCGGGTTTATTAATTCTGTTGTTTTTTTTTTTAAATATTTTTTCTGGGTTTTTGATTGCGTTGTACTCCAAAGCAAGACTGAGGTTTTTATTTTTGATACAACGAGAGAGAGGAGTGTTTGATCTGTTTTGAGTTTTGTTTTTGATAAAAAAATGTGTTAGAGTAACGTCTGAAATGGAGGTGGGTTATGGAGTAGTAACGGAGTGAAGTACAAGTGGGTAAAGTACAAGTGGGTAAAGTGTCAAAAATGAAACCACAGGTGGATAAGTTAAATTTGAGGCAAACCACAAGTGGGTAATCTGTAATTCCCCCGTAATTTTATTACTAAGTGTCTGTTTGGCATGATTAATTTTGCCAACTGCACTATTTAACTTTTTTTGCTACTATTCATGGGTCCTACTGCACTTTTTGGTACTATTCGTGAATTCCACTATACTATTTCAGCTAACTTTTATCTTTATCTACAGTACTTTCAGTAAAAAAATTTCAGTTTCAGCAAAATAAACGGATCCCAAACAGACCATAAATTTAAGAAATTATATCGGGATTTTTATAAGAGTCATGTTAACGGATGTTCTTAAGGCAATTGTTAATAAACCATAATAAGAAAGTTTTGACACCACTTTCATGAGAAATATAAAAAGTTGTCAATAACATTTATTGTTTTATCATTTTCCCAATAAAATATATCTAAAAATAAATCCTAAAATAATCCCTTTTTATAAATATCATCCTTGAATTTTTATGTGAACTTTTGGAAATGACAATATCCACAACAAGGGCCATTATTGGAAGTGGATGCAAAATCAATGATGATAATAATGATACCGATAATAGTGTGAAAAGTAAAGTAGTGATAAGGATGACAATAAATGAGAAAAGTAACGGAAGATTTATGAAACAAAAATGTCGAATAATGATGTATCAATAAAAAAGAAAAAAAAAAAAGAGGAAGCTATTCAATAATGACATATTTATCCATGGAATTGACTCTCTCACACTTTATATAAGGAAGTGGTGTGTGTCCCAATTTTTGTGGCTAGACAATGATAATAGTGATGGTGTGAAAAGAAATACAAGATGGTATGAAATAATGTAATATACATCATTATAAAGTTATAATCTTACTAGGATGAAAAATGATTTGGTGATGATGTTGATATGATACACCCATGATATGGTATCATGTTACAATAATGGATAGAAGTTACAATGGTGAAGAATGGTGGTGATAATAACAAACAGGTGGTGGTGTTGGAGACAATGTGAAAAGTAATGTAGTGACAAGGATGACAACAATAATATTGGAGATAGTTTAAAAAGTAAAATAGTGACAAGGTTGAAATAACGCAATGATAAGGATGACAACATTGATACTGGTGACAGTATGAAAAGTAATGTAATGACAAAAATGATCCCTAATTTGACTAGTAAATCATCTTTGTTATCTAAATTTAGTCTTATACTATACATAACTCATCGATTCAAAATGTATTTAATGTATATCATAAAAATAAAAAGGTTTTTAATTATTAATTCACTTTATTTTTCCTTTAATTACTCTTATACCATATTAGCTTACTGAAGCAAATAATATTTAGGAGATATCCTAGAAATATAAAAGTAAATATTTTTTTAATAAAAACCTTATTTTTAATGTCTTTAGAAAATTAGAGACACATACATAATTTTTTTTTCTTTTTAGAAGAAACCATAAATGTGGACTTTATGGTTAGGAGGTTTTTTTTTGAAACCAAAACACTAATATATTGATTGAATTAACAAGAATCCAAGTACAATGCTTCTAGTGCAGGTGGAGGGGAGTCCTCCATCCAAACAATTTCATCATCTATGTTTCTAGCATGTCGGGCTAGAGAGTGTGCAACACTATTTGCATCACGGTGTACACAAGTAATAAACACAGAATGTAGACCTGAGACTATGCAATGAATGTCCGCATAAGAATCCTTTAATTTTTATTAATGTTATATATATACTTAATGTAAATAATTTTTTTTTGAGAAACAATGTAAATACTTTTTTTTAGAAACAAAATACTTTGTTAAATGTAAGAAAATAATATGTGTTAAATCATGTTATTCTTTGGATTTAATTTTTTTATATATAGTTAGCATGACCCTTCTTGAAGAAAATTTCTAGCTCCTTCACTAATGATAATGTGAAAAGTAGTTTACTGACAAGGATAACAGTAACACAGTGACAAGAATGATATCAATGATTCTAGTGACAGTGTGAAAAGTAACGCAATGACAATGATGACAACGATGATACTAGTGATAGTAAAACATAATAGAAAATTGTATGAAAAATCAAAATGTACAAAAATAATGTATCAACCAAAAAAACGTCCAATAAGGACATATTTATCCATGTTTGTAACTTGGCATTGAATTCAAAATTTTGCCTACTTCTTGAATAACTCTATTGTTAATTAACCTGTCAAAAAAAAAAAAAAAAAAATCTATTGTTAATTAAAGTAAGGAAAATGAACATTTATAATATCCAATTACTTTTCCTCAAAAAAAAAAAAAATATCTAACTACAATTTTAAGTAAAATATAATTTCAAAATCTCCCATTCAAAATTTCAAACAAAACATAATAATTAATAGAAAAACTAAGTAGTTGTAGTCTTGTAGACTTGTAATGTCAAATGTTTCCATGCTAATAAATCCCATAGTAAAAATGTTTCCACGTGAAGAATTCCTTTTAAATTTATAACACAATGATTTGTATTCATTCCAAAAGTCTTGTTCCCATTAAACTATAATAGTTACCCATAACTTCACTATTCGTTTGAAATGATTTTTATTTTTATTTTTTATTGTATGCACAAACGCAGAAGAGCGAGGGGCTTTATCACAGCACCTATTGGTGATCAACTGGCATCTTCTCTAATCTCAAATTACAAATAGAAATTAGAAATATTGATTTATTAGTGAATAGAAAAACAAAGTAAAAAACATAATTCTTTGGAATTTTTGAAAAAATCTCTTTTAAACCAAAGCAAGAAAATTTTAACATATTAAATATCCAATTAAAAATTTGAAGTAAAATAATATTTCACAAAATATCTTTCAAAATGTCAACGAACACTACAAAATAAATAATTATTTTTAAATATAATTAAATTGTCAAATGATTCCACGATAAGAATTCATTAGGTAACAAAATGCTTCTATTTTTTTTATATATATAAATAATTTGATTGTTACATGTACAACAAATCATGATTCTCCTAATAAATATTATGCAATTAAGTAACAAACCAAATGCTTTCTAGTTGAGAATTCCTTTTATAACAAAACTATAATTAGTATAATATATTCATACCAAAAGTTTTGTTAGGGATATAAAGTTCAAAAGTTTTCCATAACTTTGCACTCTCTGTTTTAAATAAGCTTCCTTTTGTATTGTATGTAATTTTTTAAAATCTACAAAGTAAAAAGAGAATGGTAGAAAAATTGATTTATCATTAAAGGAAATTACACTTTATCACCCTAAATTATGCCTCAGATTACACTTTGTACCCTAAATTATTCGAATGCACAGTTTACACTCAAAACTATGACTCTTGTTACACTTTGCACCCCGACGTTAGTTTTATAGTTAAGTTTAACGGAAATATGAAGCATGTGACTTGCACGTGTGTATTGCTTAAGTGACACAAACTTTTTTTTTTGAGGGGGTAAGTGGCACAAACTTAAAAGACAAAAAACTCCATCTTTCCAATTAATTAAAAACAAAACTTCCTTCTTCTTCTTCTTCTTCTTCTTTTTTTTTTTTTTTTCTTTTTTTTTTTTCTAGCTTTTACTCTCATGGGTATCATCCCTCTCCCCAAATCAAAAGTGTGTAACCCTAAATTCCCAAATCAAAATCATCTTCAGCACCGCCACTACTTCACCACTGCGACATAATGTCTGTCCCCAAGACCGGTAATGCTTCACCATAATAAAGGGTTATGTAGGGTCCATTGCTATTGTCCTTCTAGTCCCCAATGGTATGTGGACTCTTAAGTTCCCCATATGTAGTCGTGAAACAAAGTCTGCAGAATAGAGGCATAAAGGTCATGAGGTGAAGAAGTATTTGAGAGAGAAACAACATTTGGCTAAGTGACAATTTTGACCCATAGCACATGGAGCCCCTATCATAGCTTGCTATAATTGCTTGAGCCCACTGCATCTACCTACAGATTTTGTTCTCTTCCGAAGGAGGTTTCATCCGCTTAAGTGGGGTGTTTGTTAGAGCTGGAAAAAAGAAGGATTTTTTGTTTTTAATTGATTGGGAAAGGGGTTTTCTGGTCCTTTAAATTTGTGTCACTTAAACAATACACACATGCAAGTCACATGATTCATATTTCAGTTAAACTTAACTGTAAAATTAACGTTTGGGTGCAAAGTGTAACAAGGGTCATAGTTTAGGGTATAAACTATGTATTCGAATAGTTTAGGGTGCAAAGTATAATTTAAGGCATAGTTTAGGGTGATCAAGTGTAATTTCCCCTTATTACTATTAGTGAATAGAGAGGGAAAAAACAAAAAAGAAAGGGAAATGTGGAATTTCTAAAAAGCCATCAATTAGAGACGAGCCATCACAATAATTGATTTCATAGTTCACACACTAGTCAATGTAGTCATTATCAATTTATCAATATAGGTAGTGCCATTACCACCATGTAAGTGGGTTGAAGACTTTGAAGTATACAATCATCATCACTTGGTTACAATCGTAAGCAATCATTGTACAACATTTTGTTGTCTTTTTGTCTCGTTAATCGTTATACAACACCCTAGCTGAATCGAAACCCTAAAATTGTCTCCTTGTGATGTATTGATGTACTAGTATTTCATAATTTAGATTCCGGGCACTAGTTTGCTCAAAAATTCTCTTTATCTTTCATGTCAATGTTACTTACATCTTACATGAGAACCTACATTCTTAGGAATATATATATATATATATATATATATATATATATAAAAATATATCTTTTTTTTCTTCTTGTTCTAGCTTTAGTTATAGTAGACAAACATTCCTTGGCTTCTTACTAATCATAAAAAAAGAAGGGTCATGTTAACATATGCCTTTAGAGCAATTGTTAATAAACTATTTTAAGAAATTTTTGACACTATTTTCATATGAAATATAAAAAACTGTCAAAAAAATTTATTACTTTTTTCACATTTACGAAATATTTTTTTTTTTTGAGAAAAAGTTTTAACCTATAACGTCTGCTTCTAATGATTTTCCTTTATCATGAAACCAAGATATCAATTAGCTTTTTGTATAGATAAGAACAAAATCTCAGATCTCTTATTTGATGACAATAAACTTTAACAATTGAAGGGCTTGATGTATAACAATTTCAAACTGAATATTTTTTTTAGAGGGTTTTAATTTATGGGGTTCACTCCTGATGATAGCTCTATATAATCAGACCAAGACACTAATAGATTTTTAGTGTAGGCGGGAATTGAACCCCATTTCTCTTATTTAACTATCAGAGACTTTATTGGTTAAGCTAAATGTAAAAGTTTATTAAATTATTTAATTTTGAAAAAAACTAAAAAATAAGTCATACTAATAAATAAGCAAAGCTGCTTATCTGAGTTGCTTAGAATTCGGCTAGTTCATCTTTGTATATGCAACCACTAACAAGTAGTCACTGTCAATTTGCTACGTAGTAGTACCTTTTTTTTTTGGCTGTTCCTTCAGTTCATTAATAAACTCTTGAAAATGATGAGTAATACGATCTTATCCAAAATTATCTTTTTATTTTGAGAAACCTTATCCAAAATTATCAAATGCTTTTTGATTATTAGTAACAAAAAGAACGTGGTCCTGACTCCTGAGCCTCATCCAATGGTGATGTATATACATGGTTGGAAGTTGGAACTTGCAAGTCAGAACTTGAATCACTGAATGAAATAAAAGTCAATAGATACATGTCTCATTTAGTGTTCTATTATATGTTCAATCAATCACTTTATATGTTTTTGGGTGACATCTTAGTGTTGAGTTTAATAAACTTGAAGTTGAAGGAAGATGTCATAAACTCAGAGATCGATTTTAAGTTTCATCCATCAATACAAGGGATTTCTGATGTATCTCATGAATATATTCGATCAATCACTTTATATTTTTGCCGTGATATCAGAATGTTGAGTTTAATAAATTTTAAGGATGTGCTGTAAACTTGGAAATCATAAATTTCATCTATCACACTGCATGAGATTTATGAGGTATCTCATGGACAGAATGAAATGGTTAAACCAAAAAAATAACACTTCATAATTATATGAAAAAAATAAATATATAAATTACGCTGCACTTTTGTCCAAATTACTATTTTTGAATGAAAATTAATATGAGCTATACCAAACCAATAAATAACACTGTACTTTTGTCCAAATTACTAATTTTATTAACGAGATTCCAACTATGTGGATCCAAACTTGCAAGATTGTAACAACCTGCATTATCAGCTTCAAATCAACAAGAAGACACTCCAAAAGTAAGTTCCTAAGATTTTTGTGCGAACAAATATAGAATTGTTGTAATGAACAGACCTCTCTTCCTTGAGTTGTGGGGACTGGGGACATACATCAGTTTTTACAGGGACTTGGTGTCCAGTTCCGAATGAGGGCATCCCCTCGTTTCAGCTAAGTTCCATTGGGAGACTGCTAAAATGGTCTTTCCAACTAACGAAACAATACTATCTATGCAAATATATAAATCAACTTCTTAGGGGTTGTTTGGCACTGTTATTTAAATAACAATTTTCAGTATTTAAATAACAATAAGGGGCTGTTTGGATTTGTTGTTTTCTATCACCCATAACTTTGTTTTCATTATCCATAACTTAAAATTGGTGGGTCTCACGGCAGAAGGGTTTATTTGGATTTGTTTTCAGTTTTTGTTTCCATCACTCAATTCTCTGATTTAGGAATGACAACAGGCCAGGTTCGGGTCGGGTTTTTGCATACCCGGACCTGACCCGCGGGCTAGGTTTCGCGACCCGGACCCGACCCGATTATTAATGGGATTTTTTTCCCGAGGCCCAAACCTGCCCCGCGGGCCCCATTTAACCGCTTGGGCCCAAATCTGGCCCAACCAAAAAAAAAATTTTCGAAGCCCATTAAGATTTTTTGCCAAGATTCAAGCCCATTCAAGCCATATAACATGGCCCAAATGCCAAAATTTGGCATTTAGGCCACTTTACATGGCAGCCAAATCACAAAATGTCTAAAAGGCTTGGAAATTACAAAATGTCTTGTCCTCTACAAAATGTCTAAGAAATTAAAAAGGCTAAGAAATTACAAAATGTCTTATCCTCCACAAACCAACAAATTAAAAAGGTTAAGAAATTACAAAAGGCTAAAAAGGCTTAGAATAATTACAAACCAACAAATTAATCCAACAAGTCTAAGAAATTAAAAGGCTACTAAATTAATACAAAATGTCTAATCCCCACAATTGTGACACAACTCCCATCCTCTTCATTAGGCTCCCCATTATCAAGAATTGATTGAAGTGTACAATCTCTAGACATAGTTGAAGAACCTACAACAACAATGAATTAAAAAATGGAATAAACTTCATCAAATTGTAACTAGCAAAGATAAAAATACAATTTTGATTTTATAAATAGAAATTAGACAATTACTAACCGTTGATTTCGCTGTGAATTCCTCCAAATAAATTTGAAGTACATAAAGCCCAATACAGATTAGTGGATGATTCAATCCCACGTGGGCACATGAGTTGTGCATAAATTTAAAAATCATTACATGAAGAATGCCACTTATATTTTTTATTTTATTTATTTAAAAAAAAGGCTTTCCTCTTCAAAGTAATGCTTAAAAGTTCTAATTGTAAGTTAAATCTATTTCATTTAGTTCTTATAATGCAATGTGTGTATATTTATATCCATAGTTGTTCACAATTAGATACACTCTTATAAAATTTCATAGCATTGCCCCATCACTTCCAAAATTCACAGCATAAAAAAAATTAAAAAAATCAGTCAATCAGTTTGACCAAAAACTATTCACATCAACTTGAACCAACCCAATTACTCCAAATATCAAGTTGAAATATCTAAATATTTCAACTTGATTGTTCTTATGAAGTTTGAAGTGAGCAGATGCAAACTGAGAAACCGATCCACTTGACTGAATGAACTTATCATACCAAAAAATGAAATAAAAACAAAGAAAAATAGAACCCACTTTGACAGCAAGCAGATGAGTGAAAAACAGCCAAAGAAGAAAAATAGCATACCTCAAATGGTGAGAAACTAATCTAATGACCAAACGGTGAGAGACGAAACCTACCGATCCTTACCCAAACATGCTCTTGTGCGTGGCTGAGTGCTCTTGTGCGTGACAGAGAGATTGAGGGTTAGGGTGAGGGGCTGAGGGCGTGGTTGCGTGCTCTTGTGAGTGACAGAGAGATTAAGGGTTAGGGTGAGGGGCTGAGGGCATGAGGCTGAGGCGTGAATTGAAATGAGATCAGATTATGAGAGGCGGATGGGTTAGGGATTTAGGGTTTACAACAATATATATATATAAGGGGTTTTTTGTAATTTCAGTGTAATCGGGTCATATTCGGGTTGGGTTTCGGATTTTTTGATAAAATCCGAACCCGATCCGGACCCACTTCGGGTTTTTTTAAAAAAAAAATCCATACCCGACCCTATTCTTTATCGGGCCGGGTAAAATTCGACCCATAAGGGTCGGGCCGGGCCAGGTATCTGCGGGTTGGATTTAAATTGCCATCCCTACTCTGATTTTTGAGTGATGAGTTATGGAAACTGAAAACACGTTTTGGGTGTTTTCAAGTTATGGAAACAGAGTTATGTGGCATTTTTGTAATTTTACTCAACCGGATGAGACCCACCTTATGCCTTGTCTCATCAATTTGACTTCATGCACCCGTGCTCTCCCCCTCTCTCTCTCATCTTTTTTTTCCCCTCTTCAAACACACATGAATCAAACCCAATTTCTTCAAATAATCCACTGTTTATCAAAACCAAACCTATTCAAGAGCTAATTACAGTAATCTAAAGCAAAATCTAGCTCGGAAACACAAATTTGGTCTCGGTAACAGCTTAATTAAGCTCCAAAATTTGGAAAATTTGTTAAAAAAAAAAATGAAAAAGATTGTTAATCCTAGAGAGAGATCGGAGCCTTCTCAGATATAAGAAGCAGAAGAAGGAAGATTCAAACATCGAAAACCCTAGCTCTGATCTCAAATCAAACCAAACCAAAAACCAAAAAAAAAAAAAAAAAAAGGGATCTCTCTCTCTCCAAAATCTTCCCTCAGTGATCGAGATCAATCAAGAAAAAAAAAGAAAGAAAACCTAACACTGCATTTGGTAGCCGAGAAAACAAAGGAAAAAATCCCACATTTTTTTTTCCACTTGAATATTAAAATTAAAAAAATGAATTTTAGTGGGAAAAAGAATGAGGAATATTGTTGTCATTGTTGTAGGCTAGCTTAGCTGGTAATGAAGATGAAGAAGAAGAAGGAAATCATGAGAGAGAGAGAGAGAGAGAGAGAGAGAGAGAGAGAGAGAGAGAGAGAGAGAGAGAGAGAGAGAGAGAGAGAGAGAGAGAGAGAGAGAGATTGTCCGTGACAAATCAAGGAAATGGGTCACATTTCTTCACACTTCGTTGGCGCCACTGGGTTACGATGGAGGAGATTGCGCCATCGGTACACGTCGGAGAGATGGGTCAAGCGGCCCTGGTGACGATGGAGATCAGCATCCGAGCTTCTTCTATTTTTATGGGTTCAAGTTTGTGTTTTGGGAGAGTAACAGGGCTGAAGGGGTGAAGGGGAAATGAGAAGTAAAGAAAATGGTTGGGAATGAGGGTGAGGCGGGTAGGCTAACAGAAGTCTCTGACCAAGTGCTCAGGTATGGGTCCCACAAAAAGTACAAATATTTGAGTGATGAGAAGTTGAAAATAGTGCCAAACGTGCATGGTTTAGGAAATTGGGGTATTTTAAGTGATAAGTGATGGGTAACAAAAATTGAGTGAAGAGTGATAAGTGATGGTTTTTTTAAAAACCAAACAGCCCTTAACACTTCTTATACGTATTTCTATGACATTCAAACACATATTTCTACAATACTGAAAACTGAATAACAATACATAAACATTGCTACCAGATGGGCCATTAATCACCAAAAGAAATAAAAAATAAAAAATCACCAAGTGATGTCATATTTACATAAATGACAATGCTTTATTAGTTGGGATGACCACTTTAGTGGTCCTAATAATTTCTCGTGAAATGGAAGTATGTTGCTTTCCATTTAATGCAATAGGAGTCATGGTAGAATGTCAATAAAAATGCTAGGATCACAACAAATATTGATTTGATGAGTAAACTTTTCCCCAACGCTTTCATCGAGTTTTGAGGGAGTTTGGTTACAGAGTATTAAAATTATTTGGTTGGAGGATGGATGTGCTCCCTCAGTTGATCGATTGTTCGCCATTGTTTGAAACATTTTCCGTGAGATAACCAGTTACTAATGTCAAAGTGGGGGTGAAACTTTGTTTGGGTCATCATGACTCATGAATATAGTTTCGGGCCAAGCAACCCACAGATCAATCTAGAGCCTAGAATATCTTGCTAGGGGTGCTTTGCCTGGGCCGAAAACAACCTCGTAGTTAAAGTTAAGCCTGGTATTTCAGGATCCAGAGCTTACCCAATATAAATTTCAACTCTAAAATTAAATCAATATACAATTTTTTTTTTTTTTTTTTGGGGTCGTATAATAGTAGGAGAATCATGAACGATTAATTTCTTAGTGTCCAAGGCCCAATAAAATGCTCACGAGTCATGATAATCTTTTCGAAAATCATAAACAATTAATTTTTGCTCAATATTCAAGTCCAAAACGAACCTTATCCGAGAAGTACTTGTGTAATAGGGAAATTCATGCTCCCATAATTATTTTCTTGCAAAAGCATGTAAATATTTCTTAAAGTTGAATAAAAGCTCGTATTTTCTTTTAAAACAAAATTACAAACACCATGTGGTTTTTTTTTTTTCCTCTCTGAAACACCGTGTGTTTTTCTGATACAAATACTCTCTAGTCTCTGCACTGGAAACAAAAAAAGAAGACACTGTTTTAATTAACATGGCAGAATAAACTGGCAGTGGACCACCGATACAGTGATACAAATACTCTCTAGCCTCTTCACTGTGATTTACATTCGGGACACGAATGTTGAGAACTTAGGGCTATGTTTAATGTGGAGCTATTTGTTATTTATTTTTAAAACATTTGATACAAAAAAGAAAAAGTAATTATTTGATATAAATGTACAATTAATACGGTTGTGTCTGAAAAGTGAGGAGATATAAAATGTTTAAAAGATAGAAAATATTAATATTTAGACCATAAATGTTGGGGTGATATAGTGTCATTTTCCTGTTACTCTCACAAGGAGTTACAATTTTTTTTTTTTTTTTTTTTTTTTTCTGCCAAAAGATGACCTATCATTTTTTTTTTCTTTGTTACCTGTCACTTTCACCCCCAACCAAACATATAGTGTAAGGTTATTTGTTTTAAATTGAATCCTCGGAGAGAAAAGGTTCAAATCACTTTCTCCAAATATCAAAATTATTTACACTAAAAAGAAAAGAAAAGAAAAGAAAAGAAATTCCTTAACTTTTTAAAAGCTATGTAAAGATACATATGATCATGAATTGGTTTTAAAAATAACACTCTTGATAAACAAACTATAAACGTAGTAAACCACGGTTATCAAATGACTGCAGAAGTGTGCCCTTGTCATTTGACTTTTTTTAAAATAAAATTTTTTAATTAATTAATAATTAAGTTTGGTGATACAAATATTCACATATTTTTTTCACAACAATTGATATAGTTTGTCAAGAGTTTCGTAACTCATTTGACATCTCTAGTGTTTTATATAGAGATATCTAAGGTTTAAATTCTCCTACCCAAACTATTGATGAAAAAAAAAAAAAAAAAAACTATTGTAATGGTTTATTTGTATGCTTAACATTAAAAAAAAAAAAAACTATTAAAACGGTTTATTTGTGTGCTTAATATTAAAAGTAAGAGAAAAGTTATATCACTCTCAAAAAAAAAAGAGAAAAGTTATAATAACAGTTTTATTTCTCGCTCTCACATTAAGACAATATATATATATGTTTTCCTCCTCCTACATACCAACCCTATATTATAAACCAGCATGGTATGGTGTGTGTGTGTATATATATATATTTATTTATTTATTTTGATAGTAGCTAAGTACAAGATAATTTTATGTAAAATAAAATATAGTGTAAGATAATATTCCAAAGATTTCAGATCGGAAGCAGTTCCAACCTGCGTCGTGCCATTATGTCAACTTCAAAGAAAAAAGAAAGGAACTTTCAAAGTTGCATAGTTCCCAGTTCCTACCTGACTTTTTCCAGCTTCTAGCTAGGATGGGTTTCTGTGTACAACTTGTACTTTCAATAGCTCCTTCACCGCATCATCAGAACTAAAAAGTCAAATACAAAAACTGCTTGAGATAAAATAAGCCAACACCGTATTATAAAAATGAAAGTTCACAGGTAAAGTCAAGAGTTTTTTTTTTTTTTTTGGTAGTTCACTAATATAATCTGTTTCTCTTTCATTCAGAGAACCAGAGTTTAAATTTTCTTTTCCCTCTGTTATAACTATCATAATATATGTATTAAGAAAGAAACAATATATCATTGGAGATATAAACAAACCGTACGTTCTGATTGGTCTTCTCGGCCCAAAAGTGTGGGAAGAAAATGAAAGTGAAAGAGCACTGAGATATTGGCACGGCTCAATCAAAATCAAAAAAATGACAGCAACCCATTAATTTGTTCTGAGTGAACCGGGCCAATATCAAAGTAACCATTTCACACGAGTCATGACCTTTCCTTTGTTGTGGTCATGAAGAACAAGGCCCCATGAAGAAATTAACATGTAAAACTACAACTCGAGGACCCAACTATATAAAGAGAAGGCTAAAAGGAAAAAACAGAAAGAAGCAGAGAGAGAAAAAAAGAAGGGTAAAAAGGCTTTGAAATGAGTGTGAAGAGCGGTGAGAATGTCTTGGTAGAATTTAAGAGGGCAAGAGGGTCTGCATGAGCATTAAAAACCGCGACTACCAAAGCAGAAAACTGGGCCAGAGCATTTAAATCTATAATTCTCCCTCCATTTAAGTTCATCTGCCTATCTTCTCATCCAAAAAAAAAGGTTCATCTGCCTATAATTGCCATAGGTGCCCCATATAAAACCATTACAAAGTCAACAATAACCCTTTTACTATATAGTAGTATTTAGCTACAACTATAATATTATGGTATTTTATATTGCATGGGTGAAATTGTATTTCGCAGGTGTGAAATGGGTGCTCTTGTTTAAAATAAGGGTAGGTCAAAAAATGAAAAAGTGTACCCCCAACAAATTTAAGAGATCGCCCATGATCGTGATAAACTGATACTCACTGTGTTACCGAACCAAGAAGACCAGCAATATTAATGAGGGGAATCTCTTTCTGGGATTGACAGGCCGTAACATTAATAGCAAAGGTACCCGTGAGACTGTTTTTAGAACTGTTGAACTTAAACTCAGTTGGCTCCATCTGTGTGAGAAGCTGCAGGTTGACTTGTATAGGAGGTAGAAGCATCTTTTTTTTCTTTTTATAAAAAAAAAAATATTATTGTTATTAAATAAAGACAAGACAAGTTTTTCAGTCTGAAAAATGGCACTGCCGTATATACAAAGACAATATTTATGGCATTTGATTCAAGTAGTTGTATTTTACTTTTAAAGGTAAATTAGATTTAACATCCTATATTTTAAGGGTGTAGCAAATTAAATATACAATTTCAGAAGTAATAAATTAAACCTTAATCTATTCTATATTAAATTCTAAAAACAATGTAATTTCATTTTAATGAGTGAGGTTTAATTTGTTATATCTCATAAACTGGAGGGTTTAAGATATAATTTTTCATATTTTCTATTTCTTGGACAATAATTACAGAAGGCAATTATGTAGCTATGATAATTTTTCCCCTCTTACAACAAGTAAGGGAGAGATATTTGAATTCAGGATCACCATTAAAAAAACTTGACAATATTACTGAATTACAAGATATTTAGCATGTGATTACGTAGGATAAGGATAAATTTAACATGATTTTAACCAAATATTCACTCTAAGTAGTAATATTTTACTTTAGTAATATGTAAGATTGTAAGTTAGGATTCATTCAAGGATAAAAATTGATTAAAGGTCATCTTTTATTGTCGGCTAACCTGGCATATATTAGAAGATATTATAAAGAACTTTATAGCCCAATTGATACCTCATAATGTTTTCGTCAAATTTTTCTTCTTTCATTGTTGTAATGAATTATTGCAATTTTTTGGTTTTTTGCTTTATTATGGCATCCGAGAACAAGGGCTTAGTGCACAACTTGTGCACCTAACAGCACAACTACTCTGTCATTATTCCATTTCCATAGAGGAAGAGACAAAAGAAAAAAAGAAATAGAAAGAACTCTGAACTAGGGCAGCTGCTAAAATTTGAAAACTATCATTACGAATTGAGAAATAACTATTTATATGCTCAAATTCAAATCAGAAACTTTCGAAAACGTCATTATACTTTTCCATATTTATTTACTATTGTACTAATGTACCATGTACAATTGGCATATATAAGCACGAGATCGACTAGCAATGAAGCAAAAGCAGTACATCTTTCTTAGATTCAAGGTTATCACCATTTCCACGCCAACTCCAGCTAGCTCAAGTTCATTGGGAACGAGTTGTATTTTTTTTTTTTTTTGTTTGATTGCTACAAATAATTTCAAGGGGATAAGATCAACCTGCACTCTTTGATTTGAGGAGAGGCAAAAATTTTCTGCAAATCCAATGTATTTTGTTTGTCACAAGCTTTTTCGTTTAATTTTTAATTAGTTGATTTATATGTGTACAATTTTTTAAAACTATAATTTAGTCATACATTAATCAACTTGCAAGAAATAATCAAATAAAGAATCAACAAAAAATAAGGCATTAATCAATAGCAACCCTTGTAACTTGTAAGTTCAACATGGTTTTGAATTAAAAATGATAGATATACGTGTCAATTTGGGAACTGCTTATTTAGCTAAATTGAATTTTTTTTTGCTAAAAGTATTATAGATAAAGTTAAAAAGTGGCTGAAATAATATAGTAGAACTCATAAATAGTACCAAAAAGTACAATAGAACCCATAAATAGTAACAAAAATAAACTAAATAGTAAAAAAAGCTGGCTTTTTAAGCCAATGCCAAACACACAATATTTCGCCAACAAATTCTGCAATGGATAACATAGTTTAGAATTGGTATTAATCAAATGAAAATAGAAATGCAAACTTGAAGAAACGCGGAGCAAAGTACTGATTGGGAATCTTTTTTTTTTTTTTTTTTTGGTTAAAGGGGGAATTCATTGAAACTAAATAGCCAAATCAGGCAAAGTACTAGCTGAGAGCCTTAAAGAGTACAAACCAGATGCATCTGAGTCCAAAATACTACAAAGATTAACTAAAGGGGGATTATCTAATACAACAAAAGCAGTTGAACATGAACAGGCTTCTTTAGCAATCAGATCCGCGCATAGATGCGCCTTCCCGTATACGTGGTTGATCTTGTAACGCCGAAGGTGGCTCAGCAGGTACCTGCAATCATTTAGGAGTGGCGTGTAAGCTCTGACTTGGAATCTTCTAACGCGTATTTAGCCAAAAGTTGTCAATGATTAAAATCAAATAAAATGAAATCTCAATTATCGTGATTGGAAAGAAAGTCTCCTATTCTATTAATTCTGAACTACCAAATATGATGGGGATACAAGCTGTGATGCACCTCCAGTTGGGGGCGTCCCCACTATTGTCTATTACTAAATCTACAATATATTCCTACTACTATTTAAGCATGGAACATTTTTACTACATCTGATGTGATATATAAGATCAAAACGAAAATTCATGACATTAGCATCTGTACTTATGCATTCTTGTTTAGTGATTTTCAAAAAATTTCAATCCTTAGCTTATCTAATAAATGACATTTAATTTGCAATTTTTAAAATTAAAAGCTATAGTATCTTGTGCCAATTTCTCATTATTAAGTGGGCCTTATCGCTACTTGGTATCAAAACTTAGATTAAGTGTTTTACCTCCTAACGTTTCTTCATTAAATTGAAGCATGTGTCTATATTAATGGATTTGGCATTGTAAATGAGTCGAGCTTTGTCGATTAGTGCATGTTCAAGTTTGAGCTGTCCGAAATGGTCAAAAGTTCAAGCTTAGTTTGAGCTCGTGATAGGCCTAAAAATAATGTTTGAGTTTGAGCCCGTAAGAAAGCCAAAAAGCTTGAGTTTGGCTTGATTATTTAGTCAAGCCAAGCTCAAGCTTAATATCAAGCTCAAACTCGAGCTCAGGTCAAACATTTGAGTTTGAGATCTAAGAAAATTACATTATCAAATACTTAAATCTCTAAAATTAAAAAAAAAAAAAAAATAGTATACTCATTTTATCATGCGTCTAATCATACTTATGATTAATCATTATTCAAATTAAAAATTTACATAATTAAATTCATTCATTCATCCTTCCTTGTCTATAGTTTTAACAATTGTTCAAAATACAATTTTTACATTCACATTAGATGGTGAAGAACTAGAAAAATACTTGTTTGTAACTATTATGAGTGGGAAAATACTAACATGTTTCATAACTTTACATTAAATAAATGGTGGGGAAGGATCATATGTGGCCCACTTAATTAATTAATTAATTAATTTATTTTTAAATGTAACTAAAGTCTAAAGTGGTTTTTTAGTTAGTTTAGAGAGAAAGAAAAAATAAAGGTAATGGGTAGTGGTCTCATGTTGGCCATGTCGTTATTAAGCCATGTATAATGAGTATATTTAGCTAACACATATAAACTTATAAATGAGTCTATGTTTAAATTGTTTTGTATCAAGCCTTATAACTCACAAGCTTGTTTGCGAACAAATTTTTTTGCTTGGGCTCGGCTTGTTTATTAAATGAGCTTAAAACTAAGGCTCAAGCTTGGCTTATTTATAAACAAGCAAACATGAATGAGCTTTTTATCAAACCGAGCCCGAGTTGTTTATAATCAGCTTAGTTCATTTACAACCTTAAATTGATTCAACATATCTTCTCTTAAATACAATTAAGTTCAACAATATAATTTATTAATCATCATAACCAACATAATTGAATTCAATTGGAATAATATCATCCATTAGGACCATTACACCAAATATTGTCATCCAACATTCCAACTCACAATATATTCCCTCCAAAAAAAAAAAAAGAAAAAAAAAAGACTCACAATATATTGTCCTAGAATCATCATTTCCAGCTATATCTAAGGGTTTCATTATATTTTCAGAAAAGAAAAAATAATAAAAAAGGAGTTATATCTAATTAGCCGAAACGTCTACACCAACACCCAAAAAACCCGCCTTTTTCTTAAAATAAAATTTAACGGTTGAGTACGTGAAAACCAATGAAAAGACGAAACGTGGACGAAATGAACACATGAATGGTCAAGATCATCTAATCACTGATCACAACAGTTAGATGGTGGACCAGCATTGTTGACGAAGAAAATGGTTTACCTAAGGGAAACGAAATATGGGAAAGACAAAAGACAAGGAATCGTGCCCTGCTTTGTCGTCTTTGGGAAACAAATACCTGGAGAGAGAAAAAGAGAGAGAGAGCAAGGTGGTTGACATGTACGTTAACAGGGAATTATTTCTGGGTTGTTATTTATTTATTTGATAAATCGGGGTTGTTGTTATTGGTTGAATTTTTATATTTTTTTCATTAGAGACCATATAGATTATATGTGAGAAATCATTTCTGGGATTGTTTGGCTTTTTTTTTTTTTTTTTTTCATGGAGGGTTTTGTGTATTTTTCTTTTGGGGTTTTGATTTTGAATTTTGTTTGTAAATAGTACTGTGTATATGATTATTTGTTATATAAGTGTAAAACTTTGGTTATACAAATAAATGTAAATGGGACAGTGCATATCTCGGCGAGCGGTGCAAAGAGAAAGGTGTAATGGTTCTGGTGCTGTGTGTACAGAGAAGCATGGTGGGTGCGTGGCTATATTAAAAGAACAACGGTCCAGGCTTTACATAGCTAGGAAATGTGTGGTCATGCTACTTTGTTGGCACAAATACGGCAAGTAGTAAATTCTTCTCTCTTTAGTCTTCATTGCACTATGTTTTTCCATGTATATGCTTCGAAAAAAGACAGTAGTTATTATGCCTGGAAAGTTGTCTGAAGAATTTCAAATTTATGAGAAACTTTTATTACTCCTTTCATCTCCCGTGATCTCTCTCTCTCTCAAACCCTATCTTTAAATAGAGGGAGGCGGAGAAGAGAATGAAAGATGATCGGAATGTACTAAATTTTAGTATATTTCATCTATCTTTCTCTCATCTACATTCCTTTATTCTTTTATCTTTTGTTCTAAACGTAAAATTAGATAGGAATAGTTAACAAAAAATAATTTCGTTTTGGTTAATTATTGAGTAATCAAACGAGTTTCGATATATAATTTAGAAAATGTGGGGGTGAAATTTGGGATTATGTTTGCTAAAATATAACTAATTGAATTTTTACATTTCAAATTCTTTGTTTGCCAATTGGAGGAATAACGTAGAAGTGTAATGCAAATACTAATTAACTAGACGTTTTTGCCTTTTTGTTGTGGATGCTCATGCACTACTGTAGCCCATTCATCATATGCTCATGCCATTTTTTTCTTTCTTCTTTGCACATGATAATTAAGGGAGAAATTGATGGTAGAAAAAACAGAAGGGAGGGGGTGGTGCTCCATTCTTAAATAAGAAGCACCAATATGAATATGGGATTTATGTACGTACAATATGGATATTGATAATATGTTAATTCTTGAAAATATAAGCTAAATATTTAATGATAAAAGTAACCAATAAGCTATTAGTTCTAAAGAGAAAGAGGTGAGAAAGAGGAAGAGAGTTAAAAAAAGAAGAAGAAGAAGAAGCTAATAAACATCTCATCATATTAGAAAATACAATCAATGTCTTGGTGGTTAATTTGGGGAACAAATGTTGAGAGAGAAAATCAATGAAGATGCCCCAATTGGGATTAATCCTCTAAGAATACTCATCAATAGATTAGGACCTGCAACAAGAATAGAAACTTACTACAACTGAGATCAACTAGTAGGATTGAGCGAAGGTGCTTTGAATGCTAAGTCAAGTAACAATGCTGAGAATTTTTTTTTGCAGAATGAGTGTATTAGTTTTAACATATATACCTTAGCTAGATGTAAGTTTAATATTTATAGGATCTGTCTTAAGAGTATAAGAGAGGGACTTTCCTATGAATCCAGAGGTTAGGTTAGTTGAAGGACAACACTCCTCCCCCTTTCCCATGTTAAGAGCTAATCAACTTTTAGAAAATCTTACTATTATGTACCTTTGGCGTGATGATCACTTTACAAATACAAAATTTTTGTAAGGTGAAGGGGAGAAGGGGGGTAAAGGCCAGGGTTACTTTACACACATATACACTTAGATTAGGCTAAAATATAATTCTATATTTTATATAAAAATTAAAAGAAAAAAAAACATTTCAAAAAACCTTTAATATGAAATAATAAATGTGGAGATGAAAGGAGAGGGGGTGTCTCTACTTTATGCAAACCATAAATTTGATAGGGACAATCCCCAAACTATGCACTTCTAAGAAAAACCTCTTTGAAGAAAATATCATTGAGTTCTAATGCTTTCAACCAAATGAGTTTGGTGACTTAGGTTGTTTTTCTCCCATTTAGGTGTGGGGTATGAGTAAATTACTACAGGTCAACCCCCTTTCAAATTATAAGAGCATTCGTTTCAGCTCGTGCAAAATTTTTTTTTTATTTTAGTATAAGAACCTACTTTTTCTATTTTATATACTCACTTTTTAAAACACCTTACATTAGATTATCTATTTTAAATTATATTCCATTAAATTTTCAATTTTTCTTATTTTTTTCATTGTTTATATTTCTTCATACGTAACAACTATCATCTACTCTCTTCTTTCATTATTGGAATGCACAAATAAAAAACTAAATGCAAAATTAATAGTATTAGTGTAAATTTACCTAGTAACTGTAGTAGTAATATATTTTTACACAACTTTACATAATTTAATTTGGATGAATTTTAAACTTGGTTGACTAAAATACGATAATTTTTCTATTATACAAGCACAGGGATTTGGGTCTAATCAGTAATCATGCTCGAAGTTGGCGGCTCTCAACCTATTATTCTTTGAGCGAGAGACCCAAAAGTATTTTCTGTTCTCCGTTTTGTTTTTTTTTTTTTTAACAACATTCATGATTGTTTTCACCGCCGAAATTATAGTAAAATACATTTTGCCCCTCATAGTCTCCTACTGCATAAAATATCTGTATGTTGGGACGTTTTGCATCATATATACCATTATAAATTATAATCCAATAGGTCATCCTAAAGTCTACCATCACGGGTTGTAGCGATTCTAGTCCAATAGGAACCACCGTGGGGTATGGTCTAATGGCAAGAATTATTGTATCACTTAACTTGGTGAGTGGTTCAAGTGATAAATTATTAAGGTCCCGGTAATGTACATGGTATTACCTATTATCGTCATATATATATATATATATATATATATATATATATATATATATATATAATTAGCACCAAAAAAAATATATCTTTTTCTTTGTTAAGAATTTTGTAATTCAATTAGTAATTTTTAGCATTTTCAAAGTAAATATTCGTGATTAAATAATAATAAAAAAACAGTAATTTGTGTATGCAAAAAAACAAAGGTTTTGATTCTTGCTCATGATAGTAAATCCAAGTAGAACATACTCATAGCATAAGTGCATAACTTTCCTGGCTCCAGCTTATAGATTCACAATGAACAAAATGTGAGAAGAGAACAGTTGAAGCTGACAAACTTAGAACCCCAAAAAGTTTGTTGAAATTATTAATTTTTTTTATAAGTATTGAAATTATTAATTTATTCATCAGAAGAAGATAGTTTAAACTTTAAACTTTAAATTGATGTGGCGGGCATGGGGTATCATGTCGTGCATAACTAAGCTCATTCCTGCACTTCTCTATTTTATATTAGGCCAAGCTTTAGAATTTTGTGGGGTGAGTGAAAGAAATTTGGTTCCGGCCAAAAGAACTGAATAGTGAATAGTGGCTTTGCTGATTTATCCATCAAAGATTTAATTAATTTACTCACATACAGTGTAAATGTGTAATATTTTGTCTTTATAAGCAAGCTGCTATGAGTCTCCAGAATAGTTATGCTATAATTATTACAAATTTTATGGTATATATTTAACAAATTAATGTATCATTTGTCCGCTTCTAATGATTATGCTCTTATCATTATACTAAGACGCTAACTAATTTTTGGTGTAGGTGGGAGTTTAATCCTAGATTTCTTATTCAACTATCGAAAACTTTATCAATTGAGTTAACTAAAACGTTAACTCATAATGTATCAAATTTTAATCACAAAACCAAAACCTAATTCAAGAATTTATTTTTGATCTTGTTGTCGTGAAATCAGTCACAATTATACTCACATCAACTTGTAAAAACCTCATAATTGATAATCCTTTTTTAACATTTTCCATAAGGAGAAATAGGCTCAGTTGATAATCCTTGGAACTCAAAATTATTGGGTGGAACTGTATCTTTGAGAATTCAGGTGTATCCAATTAGGCATAAATCAATGAATGACAAATTTGAAGTCACTGTTTCAGGCTAAAACAACCAATGAACTCATTGTAGGGTATTTGAAAGCCTGGCTCAAAAGTAAAATTCATCAGGGGAAACCTGTCCCATTTTGAATATACAGTATATCGAATAAAGTCACTTTCAATATGCTAGCTGCGCTAATTAATCTATTTATGCAAAACAAGTACATTCTAGCTGGATTCTTAAAATAAAGTACATTCTAGCTGGCCTCCTCGTATGTACATGCCTATTTTAATAAAGCCAAAAAGTTCAAATTAACCTTGCAAACAAACTGTAAAGGAATTAAAAATCTTCACCAGCAACTACCACCTAATAATTTTTGGTTTGGAAATTATTTCAAACTAGTCACAATTCCGCGCATTTTGTAATGGAATATTATATATAATTTATTTTTTAAAATAATCATAAAATTATATATTAAGACTAATCATATGTAACAAAGTATTTTCTCATAAGAGAATTTCATTTTAGATGCAATAAACAATTAATTAAAAATGTTCTTTTTTATGGGTTTTGGTAAACAAAAGGCAAGATATTTTTTCCCTAAAATAAATAATTTTATATTGCTTTTTTTTTTTTAAGTAATGATTTTTTTGTTCTCTATATATAAGAAATTATATATATTTTTTACATCCATTTTATATTAAAATTTTCATCTAATCATATTATAAACCAATCTGCTAGTGATAGAAATAGTGTGGATTAAGTTTTTCCAATCATGATAGTTAGAAAAGAATGAGAAAAATTAGAGTTTTCCCACTATTTAAAAATTTCAATTTGTAGCCTTCTATTTTAATGTTATTTTTAATCCCAAATCAAACTATCTCTTTTGAAGTATATAAAGTATGATCATGATCTCTCTTCTTGAATAAATTGCTTATCTCAATACATCCATAAAAATATACCAAATCAAAACAAATCCATATGAAGATACTTTGCAAACAAATAAAATTTCATATCAATCTTTGCTTAACAATGATTAATCTTATCAATTAGAAAGACAATTTGTTGTTGATAATTTATTAAGATTATTTTCTTTGCAAAAACTGCAAATTTATCCACCAAAAAAGATCATCAAATAAACAATTATGAGCAAAATCTCATAATTAAGTTTCTATATAGTAATAATAATAATAATAATAATAATAATAATAATAATAATAATAATTGTAAGGACACGAAAATTAGGGGCCCAAATCTACTTAGAATAGTGAAGCCTATACTGCCTAACTAGGTCCAAACATATAAAAATTTGTTTAGAGAGTGGATAAAATAAGTCGGGCTCAAGTCCGAAGATTTAAAAAGGAAGGGAATGAACAGTAGTTAAAAACAAGTATATTGATGGTCCATTATAAACTCGCCCGAGGGTGATATTTTTATGCAAGGATACACATTGTTCTCTCTCTCTTTCTCCTTATTGTTCTTGTTCTAATCTCTTTTTCTTGATCTTTTTTTTTTTTTTTTGGGTTTCATTTGGAAGCTCTCTTCCTTTATATACTCCCACGCTTCTTGCATCACAGCCCTTTATCTGCAATCCTCTAGGTCCTCCTTAGGACACTTGTACCATTAAATTCTTGTTGAAGGTGGTAGGAGCAGCTTAGCTGTGAACCTACTGTTCAGGGGTTATTTCCTCATCAATGCAGCTGATAAAGCTGTTACAATCATTTAATGCAGAGATAGTAGGTGAGTTTTCATAGGAAACTTCTTTCAACTACCTTGAATCTCTCTCTAAACGCCATTCTCTCCACCCAGATTTCCAGGAGGTATTTTGTCTCTTCCACTCTTCTCCACGGACGACCCCCCTCCTCGGGCTTAAAGTGCTTTCACCTGAGGAATGAACAATGGTCACAGCGGTTTTATCCTTCCTCGGTCCTCAGGCCCCCACAATAATAATACAATTGCAAAAGCTAAAATATGTCACTCAACCAATTAAATTCGTTTTACTAACTTTTGCTTTTATCTAAATAAGTGACACTATAGAATACTTCTAATAAAGATATTAAGAGTACTTTCTCTACAAAAACTACAATTTTGTCCACCCAAAAGGATTAAAAATAAACAAAACTTAGTGAAATCTCATAATTTAACATCTAAATAGATCACTAAAAAAAAAAAAATCAAATTCTAACTTGTAAAATAACTAATTATTAACCTAAATCAAATCAAACCAATAGGATAAAGAAAAAAATGCGATCGGGAATTGGAATATCAAAATACCTAAATATGCATAAAAGTCGATACAAATTTGTTAAAAAGAGAAACAAATGTGATGTGACAATTAAATGAACAATAACAAAAAGAATCATTAGTGGGAAAAAAAAAAAAAAAAAAAAAGAGGTTGAAACAATAAAAAAAAATTCACCAAAAGAGAAACAAAATTGGAGAGAGAGAGAGAGAAAGAGTTTGACCTTTTTGAAATCAACAATAACAAAAAGAATCATTAGCGGAAAAAAAAAAACGAGGTTGAATCAATAAAAAAAATCACCAAAAGAGAAACAAATTTGGAGAGAGAGAGAGAGAGAGAGTTTGACCTTTTTGCCATGAAAAACTTAGAAGAAATATGGAAGAGATGTGGAAATGAAGTAAAAAGAAATTCATAAGAAAATTAAGATGGAAGAGGAAAGATGATAGGTTGAAAGAAGTGAAACAGTAGAATTTAAAAAGTTATAAAGGTGAAAATTTAAAAATCTATGAAGGAAATAAAATGAAAAATTTAAGAAGACAATGATCGGAGGAAATGAAAAATTGAACTAAGAAGACAAATGTTAAAGAAGACGAAATGTTGAACAAATTAAAAATTGCAAAAAAGAAAAAAAAAAATGATGCTAATGACGTGGCACAAAAAGAGTTTTGTAAAATTTATTGCAAAACTTTCATTATTATATAATATTATAGATAGATATGTATAGACATTGTTTTTGGTTTTGGATTAGAATAATGCTAAAGATACAAACATTTTTACAAAAAAATTTATAAACTGCTGATGTGATAAGTAGTTATTGGTAAATGAAAAAGTGATGTTAATGGTGGGTCTAGATGAAAACAAATAAGAAGTTACTCACATCAACAGTTTGTAAAAATGTTGTAAAATAGTTTGTACCTTTAATATTACTCTTTAGATTATACATTGATTTTATTGTTTAGTTATAAACATCTAAATTAAAGTAGATGAATATATATATAGGAAAAATTATATATAAATTTAAAACCGCACAAGATGAATGTGTAAATTCAATCTATTTATATATTTAATATTGTCAACAAAATTTAGGAATAAAAAATAAATAAGAAAAATATTAATTACGTGTTGGATGAGATGGCGCAATATGAGTATAGCAACAATAAATGTTAAGTTTCAACTTTTATATATAATAATAATATATATGAGATGGGTTCAAGTTACACCTGGTGTAACTCTAAAGAGTTACACATTTTTTTAACCATTGGATTTAAGTAGATCCAACGGTTAAAAAAGACACTCATTAATGATAATATTCTGAATAAAATCTCATTAATTATCCCTTATTTATTATCTTTCATACCTTTTTTTTTTTTTTTTGAGAAACATTATCTTTCATACCTATCTCTAAACCAAAAAAAAGGTCTACGTTTCTCTCTCTCTCTCTCCTCCATAATTCACGTTTTTCTCTGCTCCTCCATCCCTCAAAGATGCAGTTGAAATTTTGGAAAGCTGAGTTGAAGAAGGAAAAGTGACACATGCGAATTAAAATCTGTAAAATCTTTCCAAGTCTCAAATGGGAAAAAGGTTACATCACATCTTATTGACCAGATTACTTATTTGCCGCAAGACTATGGTGTATTAATATGTACATGATTTAGTTCCTTTCCTTCAAAAAAATTTACAAGTTAGAAATGAAGGCAAGTTGTGAAGCTGATAACAACAATGCTGGGACAAGCGTGACATAGATTAAGTTTAATTTGAAAATAATTATTTTTAGGTGATGAAATAAATTTCGGCCAACCCTTTTATAGATCCTTAAAGGCTTGAGTACAGGAAAGCATTTGGTTTTTCCTTGGTTTTGTGGATGTTCTTGGAGTCATCTTTTGATCTGGATTTTTTTTAATTGTTTTATTCTGTGGACGTTGATAAATTTTTGCTTTTATCTGCTTCTCTTAACAACTTGTCTGGCCTCAAGAATGGGAAAGAAAAAATTCAGTATGAGGATAGATGGGCTGCACACGCAGGATATTAGATCGTACTATTTTTGGACAGAAGAATACACGATAATGTCCAGGCCGTGGAGGTGGCAGAGTGTTGGAGCAGAGAGAGAGAGAAACATATATATTTTTTTGGGTTTAGAGATAAATATGAAATGTCATAAATAATGGATAATAAATGAGATCTTAATCAGAATATTAGCATTAATTAGTATCTTTTTTGACCATTGGATTTACTCAAATCCAATGGTATAGAAAATGTGTAACTTTTTAGAGTTACATCAGGTGTAACTTGAACCCATCTCAATATATATATATATATATATATATATATATATATATGAGTACGAGTTACACCTGGTATAACTTCATAAGAGTTATGCCTTTTTTGGACCATTGATTTGTATTAGATCTAAGGATGAAAAAAAAGTCATGGCCATATCATTATTATTCCCTAGAAATTAGTAATTAAGTCATTAACTCTTCTTATTAAAAATAGAAAAATAAAAAACAGCATTAACTCTCTACTCTCCATCATCAGCTTTATCTTCTCTCTCTCTCACGCAGTCTTTGTGTAATAATTCTTTATGATGAATTAACACAAAGACAATTGAAAGTTTCTCAACTGCTAGGAATCATTCCTCATTCTCCAGCAACATCTTCTTGATTAGCATACAATCTGAGTACACACCACCACATGTAGTTCAATAGAAAACATTTTATGTTGCTAATGGAAAACAAGTCCAATAGAGTGGAAAACGTATTCAATTTTTAGATGCTAACCCTCTCTCTCCTCCACACACTATTTTTCTCACCACGGATTAATTGTTTATCGGCTATTGACGAGTATTTATTGGCCATTGATTTTTCTTTATGTTCAAATTATTATTTTTACTTAAACCGATTTTTTTTACTTAATTTCTTGCACAATTTTTGAATAGAAACGAAATAAGCTAAAATTAGACTTATATTCTATAAATTAAACCAAGAAAACAAGTACTTCTTCTAATCAGAACAAACTTAGGTCAAAACGGATGATGATCGTACCCAACACAAGAAATGCATGTCCCTAGGGGTGTGCAGAAAACCCACCGACCCGCCAAACCCGACCCAACCCAACCCGACCCGCCGGGTTGGGTCGGTTTTTAAGGCTTGGTGGGTTGGGTTGGGTTATCAAAAATTTTTTTATAGTGGGTCGGGTTGGGTTTGGGTCATAAAATTACAAACCCGCCAAACCCGACCCGACCCACCCATATTTAATATATATTTAAAATATATTTTATATTTAATAAATTTTTTTTTTTAAAAATCAATTGTAGGGCACTTTTATATAAATATATATATATATATATATATATATATATTATATTTAATAATTTTTTTAAAAAAAAACTAGCTGTAGAGCAGCATTTCCTCAGTTCCTCATACTAATACTAATTTAATATATATATATATATATATATATATATATAATATTATATAATTAATAAATTTTTTTAAATAACTAGTTCTTCCTATCCTATATAAAAGCCAATTAGTTCACACAAATCCTAATAAATTACTATTGTTGTTTAGTCATTAGTGTTGTTTGCCTTTAAGGAGTTACATTGATACTAATCTTTAGGTTTTTTTAATATATTAATATTTAAATTTTTTTTCTACTCAATTTAATAATAATAATAATAATAAAAAATTGTCAAACCCATGGATTCAACCCGACCCAACCCAACCCATGTGGGTTGGGTTGGGTTGAATTTTTTTTGACCCACCATGGTGAGTTGGATCAAAAAATCCCCTCAACCCGACCCATGCACACCCCTACATGTCCCTTGTTTTTATTTGTGCTAAAGAGGAACGATCATTGTGGCTGTACTAGATATAGACCATGTGAGAGAGGGAGAGAAGATGAAGAGATGATGATGGACAGAGAGTTAATGCTTTTTCTTTTTTTTTTCTATTTTTAATAAGAAGAGCTAATGACTTTTTTACTAATTTTTAGGGAACAATAATGACATGACCATGACTTTTTTTTCACCTTTAGATCTAATACAAATCAATGCTCCAAAAAATGCGTAACTCTTATGAAGTTACACCAGGTGTAACTTGAACCCTTCTCATATATATATATATATATATATATATATATATATATATATATATATATATTCTTATTGTGACTTGGTTAGATAAATTGGTTTTCTTAATAAAAAAGAATCATTAACTTGGTTACATTTCGATTTTCTTGATGAGGAATAGGTAATGGAAGCTTTATATATAAACAATCGAAGGGTTTGATAGTTTTGGTCTAGGGTCGGAGAAAATTCATAGAGTTTAGTGTGAAATCAAGAAATGAAAAGTTTTTAGCTTTCTTGTAGTTCTTGTGTGATTGATTTAATGTCTTGAGAGCTTGCTATTTTAGTTGAAATATTTTTTAAATTGATTAAAATTCTTTTTTAAATTTTCTGATGTGATGCACACAAGACAGGATTGTTGCTCAGCAAGTTTCACCCACACTAGCATCGTGTACAAAAAAAATGATTCCTTTTTCATAATTATGAAAGCAATGTGTGAATCCAGCCACAAAGAGACAGCAAAGTATGTTGAGTATAAGGAAACAGTGGAGATTATTCCAATGCCCACCTCAAAGCAAAACTCCAAATTATGTCACTCTTTATATTGTAATCCCCTATTAGCTATCCCAAAATTTCCAAACACCTTTCTTCTTCTTTTTTATTCTCTCTCTCTCTCTCTCTCTCTCTCTCAATGAGTTATAGCTCTTATAATGATTACAATCTCCCTGAGGCACTATTCCCTGATGAAGCATCTCCATCATGGAACAACAAAGGAGATACTGCATGGCAATTAACAGCAACAACTTTGGTGGGCCTACAAACAGTTCCTGGGCTTGTAATCCTTTATGGGACTGTGGTGAAAAAGAAATGGGCTGTGAACTCTGCTTTCATGGCCCTTTATGCCTTCGCCGCAGTCCTAATCTGTTGGGTCCTATGGGCCCATCATATGTCCTTTGGTGCCAAGCTGTTCTCAATAATGGGCAGGCCCAGTGTAGCACTCACACCAAAGTTTCTACTGGGCCAATCAATAAATGGCAAATTTCCAATGGCTGATTTTGTGTGTTTTCAATTTGCATTTGCTGCAATTACAGTGGTATTGCTTGCTGGGTCTCTACTTGGGAGGATGAACTTCTATGCATGGATGTTCTTTGTGCCACTGTGGCTCACTTTTTGCTACACAATTGGGGCCTTCACTATATGGGGCCATGGGTTTCTTCAGCCATATATTATTGATTATGCAGGTGGTTTTGTTGTTCACCTTTGTTCTGGGGTGGCTGGTTTCACTGCGGCTTATTGAGTAATTAATTGACATGCATACCTACTAGTAATCTTTTCTAGGAAGTTGTCAAACACAACCCTAACTCTCACAAAATAAACCACCACCCGGACAAGCCTTGGTACTATTTGAGCCATTGAAATGTGTCTTTATAGCTTTCAGGTAAATATAAATAGTTTTATAAAAGAAAATGACATAAGAAAAATGCAAGATATATATGTCGAAGAAAGCCTTATTTATTTATTTATTTTTTTTCTAAAAGACCAACCTATACTACACTTTAAAGACAAGAGTTGTTCAAGGATTATAATATTTGTCACAACCAAAAAAATTTTCAGGAGGTTTAAACTAAATATATTATAAAAAAAAATCCGAAGAATAATATACATATATATTTATATATATATATATAAAGTATTATTTATTTTATATATGACATTGACATGATATTAGTCTTTACATAAATAAAAAAGTTCTGATATTTATAATCCTAAAACTACTATGATATTAAAAAACCTCAATAACCAATAGTTTCTTATAAATTCTAACACTATTCATGCATTACATAAAATATTCATACTGATTATATTTGTAGTAGATTTTTTTTTTTTTTTTTTTTTTTTTTGGGTTACTATAATGTTGATACAACCTTAAACTCATGTTGCACTTTAAACATTCAGACTAAAGAAAAAATAATAAATAGAGCTAGTTACCGTATCGACCCTACTTGGTCTGTCTTTGATATTGCTAGAGTTGATCTACTGTTTATACTGTATTTTGTTCAACATGATTATCATTTTTCTTTCTTTTTCCATTTAAATACACTGTAAATCTATTAAGCTCATCTATAACTACACAAATATCTTGTTCAAAATTGGGATTGAGCTTATTGCATTTTTCTGCTTAAACACAAAATTTGTTCTCTTCTTCTTAAATATATCACGATTCCATTATTGTAATGATGATGATGATATATATGTATAGGTGGGGCCTAGGCACTCGCACGACAGGCAAAACTTCCCACCAAATAACATAATTCACATGTTGGGAGGTGCAGGGTTTCTATGGCTAGGTTGGACTGGTTTCAAAGGTGGATCTCCATTTGCAGCGAACGAAATTGCTGCTCTAGCCATTGTCAATACCCATCTCTGCGCAGCTACAAGTCTCTTGGTATGGGTTTCTGTGGACATGATCATATACAAGAAAAGCTCTGTTATTGGTGCTGTCCAAGGGATGATCACTGGCCTTGTTTGCATTACACCTGGAGCAGGTTACTTAGCCCTTGATTAATTTGCTCTACCTAAATTTGTTCAATCATTAATGATTATTTGTTAACCTAAAAAATAATTATATGCATAAATTTTACTTGTAAAACAACTTTTAGCATCGTGTTTAATACAGTATGTTACAAATTTTTTTAAAAAGTTTTTTGAAGATTGATTGTTTGAAAGTTATACTTAATTTGGAAAAAAAAAATATAGTTTCAAATTGCTGAATCAAATGGTGACATATTGAGTCATACCTAAGGTTTAATGTATTATTTTTTATTAGATACAAGTACAACTGTAGTTTTGTCAAAATAGAGAATCAATTGTGGTACTTCTTACTGAACATCAAAGTAACGTTCTTGGTTTTTTTTGTTCGTTTGTTTGTACATTTTGGATGAGCTTATTACCATTAATTTATTTTGTTTATTGTGTAAAACTATAACTGTACCTCTTTAAAAAAGTGATACTTTGAAAAAATGGAATAAATATTCTCATCTCATATCAAAACGAGCTCATCCAGCCTTAGGAGTGAAAACCCGCAACAATTTGTTGTAGAAACACATATAAAAGACAATGTTTTCTGACAATGATTTTGTCATGAATGGGCAGGATTGGTGTCTCCATGGGCAGCAGTATTAGAATGGATGAAGATGCACTTGAGATTGGTGATGATGCTGCACATGGAGAAGAAGCCTATGCACTGTGGGGAGATGGGGAGAAATTGTCTACTCCACTTCGTTTGCACATATCTCCTAGACTTCCTTCTCTCTGTCGAGGGCAAGTCTAAGTTTGCCTCAAAATTTCAATAAGCTTCTCACTGTCTCAAGGAATGTGGTAACACTCGTTACTAGGGCTGTGTGATACTGATCATGTTGGGCTTTGGTGGAGAACATAGTAGATAGATGTGAATATTGTGCATCAGTATTCAAGTAAGTTTGGTCCATAAGTGACTAGTGTTTCGTTTGGCATTGATTAGTTGCTTTAATTGTAGAGCTCTTGTAGAAGAGCTTTTGTAATATATAGTTTTAATTGAAAAGCTCTTGTTTATAAAAAAAGAAAAATTGAAAACCTCTTTTAGCGTTTTATGTGTTTGGCAAGTTACAATGAATATTGTTTTAAAGTTATAAATTTATAAAGCATGAAAGGTAAATTATGGAGTTTTTTAAGAGAAAACTACAAATTCAACCTTCAACGAAAGCTAAAAGGCTAAAAGTCTTTAGCGCAGCAAATGTTTGACAATTTCGGTTAAAAGGGCTTAAAGACACTTAAAAACATTTTTCTGTTAGTGCCTTATTAGGCACACCACAACTCATCTTTAAGCTAACTATGTTGGCTAGGCAAGAAATATAATCTATTAAGGTTACCATAGACAATAGTTCAGCCCTCCACTCTGATTAATCGAAAAATGTTGAACCACTTTTCCCCCTCTACCTAAGAAAAATGAACCTACCATTCCTCAAACCCTCCCAGCTGAAGGTCCAGGTCCATCACAAATATTTCAAAAACTCTCAATTATCCAAGAAACTTCAAATTAAAGAACACCTGCCATCTTTCTGATTTCGTTTACATTTCCTGGACAGATTGTTCTCTTAAGTAAACTTTCAGAAAGCAAAAGAACCAATGGTGCTATTACTATCACAAAGGTCCAAGTGTTTTATTAAGTTCTAAGTCTCAAAAGAGAATCTATATAAGCTCTTTCTCTAAATCTATAACACATATGAAAGTGCCTTAATTGGATGTTCAGCCCGACTCCATAAACCCATCATGACCAATAATTATCTAATGCAGCCATTGTATACAGTGGGTGTCTCACAGCTTGTAGGTCCCATGCACCTCTGAAGCCTACAAGCTGTGAGATACATCCCCCCATCGTGACAGGCTTCTTTCTTTTTTCCAAATATAACTTTCTTGAAACCAAAGTCAGCTCACTTGCAAAACATAGAAGTACTTACAAGGCAAAGTTTTCACCAGATTGGTGGGAATACAACGGGGAACATTGCTCTTTCTTGTCATTCATCATTTGCTAAGAATTATGTGTAAACCTGTTTGTAGACTTGTAGTGCACTTCGAAATTTACATCTCTAGGTAAGAGAAATTGGATAATCTTTATGGGTAACACAATTTAATTGAATATATGACTTTACATTAGTCTATTAACAATTTTTTTAAAGTTGAAGCTGTACATAGCATAATCTTGCTCCTGCTGCATCAATTCCTCCAGATGCTCCTAACACTATGAGTATTCCTACTGAAAACATGACACCAAAAGACTAAAATGAGGCATTTTTCTCCAACACTAAGTTATCCTGCCACCCATGAGAAGTAATATTTCAAGCCATCTTTCAAATAACCAAAAAAGGACTAGCCACCAGCACAACATAACACTGTATGAACATGTTCCATTCCAATGTTTGCTAATCAAACATAGCAAAGAATATGTACCTTATGATTGATTAATGTTCATGTACTTGACTCACGAAGCTTCACTAGTTTGTCTCGCCACATGGCTGCAGGAACCAGTCATCAAACATAAACGAGTCTCAAACTTAGGAGCATGAATTTTGTAATCAAAGGTGAATTGATATTGTGATTGAGCACATACAAAGTAAAATGTAATTAGAAAAGTAGGAGAGAAATATTCTATCATACCTGCATCCTTGTACCTTTCTTCTCTGATAGCTAAATTCATATTCTTCACTAAATAAAGTTCCTCCGACAGTATATCTGGACCATCTGCAGCACTGGAAAAGAAATAACTCATGCTTAGAGATACAACAATAACAGATGATAGCAAATATAAGGCCCCCAAATATGCACACAATACCTGTCAAGGGACACATCATAAGTAGACTTAGTATCACGAGTTCTGCCCATCCCATAACCAATTTTAATGGCATCTTCCAAGACAATTTGTCTACTTACAAATATTGGTGCCTGCACAAAGCAAATTTTAAACATAGATTATAGAAGCTTTAAAAAAATATTCATACAAAACCAACGAATGTTATCAGATCTGTTGAAATCTCAAAGGACGTCAATAGGATAAGGGGGTGGCATAGTTGTGCAGTCCCCATTAGATTTCGTACTGAAGAAAAAATATTGCATTACACACTATATATATGTAAGAGTATATATATTGATAAGTCTATATGTAAGTATATACAATGAATGCACAAATGCATGCATGTACTTGCTCAAACAACCGCCTATTACACACATGCACACGCACACACACACATCAAAAAAAAAAAAAAAAACCACCTATTGGAAACTCCATTCACATCAAGGTAACTTCAACTGTCTTGAACTGGAAAGTTTGAATTTCATTATTGTGCAAAATTGACTTGTACCAAATGCAATGCTGATCTGTGGAAAATATATACCTTACATCTATTTGCCACATTTATGGCATCTGAGGGACGTGCATCCACACTCAGAATGTCATTTTTCCCAGGCTGCAGATAACAAATGCCTTGATGTAACATAAAACTGAAATTTCATCAATTTAAGCTTTGTATTGAAGATAATTAAGACATACTAATTGTAAATTTCTAACCACCTTGCTAAAATATAGTCTGGCAAAGTAAGTATTAACGACTCTTTCTGTAATTCTCACCATAGTAACCTGAAACCAAAAGGGGAAAAGAAGAAAGAGACAACCTTTATAAAATTGAATAGATTTATACCCCAGTTTTCATATAAAAAAGGACTTGATAAAACAGATGTGCAGTGCTATTAAGCCAGAAATTGAGAGACATACATTCAATTCTCTTTCTTTACTAACTTATACTATAGTAGTTGTTAGCATTTTTGTACACTATAAGCAACCGAGGACGCTGCTGTGGGGACACTACACGATCAACTCTTGTTGTAATAGTTTCCTTTTACTCTTGTATTTTTGTACCCCATATGCCAAAGGGGTGGTTTTATAAGATCTCGGCTTTTTGTATACTCTTTGAGGGTGTTATCAAACCCAATATCAATAAAATTCTATCTTTACAGTAAAAAAAAAAGTTGTTAGCATTTTTAATTGAAATGAGAAGAGAAAAAAGCAACTGAATCAGGAGAATGAACGAATAAAATAAGCATCCATAACATACTAATCCATAAAAAAGTTAGCTTAATACCTGGTAGCCAAGTTTTTCCACTAGATCTCTAATGAAGTTGAATTGATCTGGGGAGTCCTGCAGCAAGTACATATCTGAGGTTTAAACATTGTTATTAAATAATAATAAAAAAAACCAAACAAATTTCAAGTCAAAGATTAAAAGATTACCCCATTCTTATCTTCCCACTGGGGATCTATAAGTTTTTCAACAGCAAATTCTCCTGCAGAAGCAGAAGTTTCTTTATTTTTAGATATGTTCAGAAATGACAGAAGATGCACCAACATATTTGTTTGAGCTTTTCATCCATATATACCTACAATAATCGGTAGCAAAAAGTCTCCATCACAAGAAATCTTGAGAAAGATTGTAGGATTCTGAAAGCGGCGGAGAAAACTCTCTCCAATTAAATCGACATTGACACGTGATTTTTTTAATTGGACTGAAAATGGGGTCGATTGACCAGGGGACGGCCACTTCCTCTCTTCTCGATATCCTTGCCTCCGCATACGGTAGTGCAACACGGTTTCTGCACTAGTTGAATCAATGAAAAATCTCAGAAGTGCAAATAACACAATGGAAACAAATACCGTGCAACAAATCTCAAAAGACAATAACGGTTGATCTTAGTTGCAACTGGAGCCACAAATGACTACCCAAATTGTTTCTTTACTAACCCTATTTTCCATTCACTTCAATTGGCTCCTAAAAGCCTAAAACAACCCAACAACAACAACAAACAAGCCTTATTCCCAAAACTTTGGAGTCAGCTGTGGCCACTGGTCCAAGTTATACTCTCTTCAACAGACTAATTTGTAGTCTGCCCCCACATTTATTCTTTTCTTCTATTCTATTTTATCAAAATATACAGATTAATTAGGGCCGATCACATGGATTCGAGTCTATTATTCTATCCTATTCAAAATCATATTATATAGCAAGTAACGCAGAAAATTCCTAGTGATCAAATAAGGTACAACCAACTTTTACGAAAGCCAAACACCCAAAAAAAATTAAAACAAAAACCCATTAATTTGCGAATTATTGTAGCTCTAATCTGCGAATATAATAAATATTTAATCGTCCATATAATGCACATAAAATAATTAAACTCAAAACGCACCGAATCTTCTTCAACATTAAATTGAACTCAGAGCATATATTAGAGAGAGAGAGAGAGAGAGAAGGGACCTGAGAGGAGGAGAGAAGCTTCTAGAAAGTCATGGTCGTTGCGATCGTGGGCATTGCCGGATCGGCCACCGAATCTTCCTTGGGAAGAATTACGAGAAACGATGAGCATCGATTGCGATTTCGATTGGATTTGGATTTGGGAGCTATTATTATTACGACGCCGTTTGTTTCCGAAACGAAATGGGCTCGAGAGGCGAAGCGCGTTAGGCTTAGGGGCCCAACTCGAACACGAACTCCAGCTCGAGCTCGAGCTCCTAGTCTGATCGCTGAAGGTGGTGGTGCTGCCGAACCCGGTGACTGTACGGACACAGACTCGAGCTCCCAGCATTTTTTTTTTTTTTAATTTCTCGAAGAGAGAGAGAGAGAGAGAGAGAGAGAGAGTGAGAGGTGAGCTGAAGCTTTTAATAAAAAGAGAGGTACGAATGGGGAAACAAAAAGCAAAAGCAGAAGGAGAGGTTGTTGTATGAGGAAAGGAGACACAGTTGCTTCTTCTTTTTTTGTTAAGCAACGTGCGACGTGTTCTTTCTCTAATAATAATTTATTAGGGGAAATTTTCTTAACCTTTTATATTAAGGATAAACAATCTAGTGGAGCTGGACGGATGGTTGAGCGTTTGATTTTAAAGTGGCTGTCTTAAATTTGACTAGGAGCTCTCTAATTTAAGTCCAGACACCAATACTTTGAAAAAAATATCTGGGTCAGTGATTTACCCCGTTATGGGTCCATCCGTCGCAAACAGTGATTAATCTTTAATTAAAAATTTTGAAGAAACACGATGAGAAATAATTTAAAAAAAAAATTTAAGGATAAACAAATATATGAATATAAGCTAAGTTTAAATAAACACTAGAGAAACCTTAGCCAAAAAAAGGATAAGAATATGTTATACGAGTTACAAGATGCCCTTCTTGTTTGTTTGTTTGTCCAGTTAAAGTGCACAAAATAAAAAAATAATAATATCCAACAGAGCAGATAGCAATTGATCTGGTATGCTCCACATCACCCCTAGAGGTCACAAAATCGACTCGATGCAGAGAGCTATCGCTTTCAATGTGGGTATGGGACTGAGAGCATTAGCATTAAAGAATGCTAATGTCATATCTAAGGCTTTTTTGGCATTTCATGGCTCAAAAACGTTGGCATCAAAAAATTGTAAACCCCATTATTGCAAAATTTTTTGCAATAGTGCTACAGTACAATTCTAACTTTAGAATTATATTGTAGCACTATTCTAAAAAATATATATATTTTTTATTCACTCCAAAATTTCTCTCTCATCTCAGTATTTCAGTTCTCTTCTCTCTCTTCCTTCTCTGTTTCTCCATCTGCTCTCTCCTCTCTTCAAACCCAAACACCATATCTTCTCTCTCTTCCTTCTCTGTTGGGTCCGGTGTTTGGGTCATTGGTCGTGGTTGGGTCCGGTGTTTGGGTCATTGGTCGTGGTTGGGTTCGGTGTTTGGGTCGTGGTTGGGTTGTGGGTCCGATGCTTGGGTCGTGGGTGACGGCGTGGGTCAGTGGTGGTTGTGGTTTTTGGCGTGGGTCACTGTGGTGGTTGTGGTTTTTTTTTTTTTTGGCTGTGACCGGTGCTTAAAGGGGTTGTGGGTCGTGGTTGGGTCTGGTGTTTGGGTCGTGGCTGAAGTGGGTTGTTGGTCATGGATCGGTGAAGCTTCACACGGCCTCTCTCTCATCTCTCATCGTGGATCGGCAAGCTGGGTTTGGATCGGTGGGTTGGGATTGGTTGATGGTGGGTTTGAAACGGTGGATCTGTTGATCGGTGGGTGGATCGGTTGGGTTGATCATCGGTAGCTCCGATGGTGGCTCCGGTGATTATTTTTTTTGAATGGGTTTGCTCCAGTGGGTTTCAAATCGGCTGGGTTTCAAATCCGCGGCGTGGGTTTCTGATCGGTGGCTTGGGTGGTAGGTGTGGTGGCCGTTGTTGGCTCCAACTAGTTTGATGGTTTGTGTGTGTGTGTGTGGCTTTGTTGATGGTTTGATGGTTTGTGTTTGTGTGTGGCTTTGTTGATGGTTTGATGGTTTGTATTTGTGTGTGTGTGTGTGTGGTGATGGGTTTGGATAGGTTGATCGATGTATCATGGGTCTTTGTGTGGCTCTGTGTGTTGAACCGATGCTAGAGGTTGAGGGAGACTGAGGAAAAAAAATACTGTTGGAAAGCCCAGGAAAATGGAATCACGCCTAGTCTGAAAAAAAGTATCGGTTAGAAAGAAATAATAAAGAAAGATTAAAGAATAATATTTTAATAAAAAATAGAGTTTTGGGATGTGGGAGGTATTGTAAAATGATATGGTATAAGCAATAAAGTGGCTTTTTGAGATGGTAAAATAGAATAGGATAGCATTCTTTGATGTTGATGCTCTCAGTCCTCACACTCTAGACTCTATAATTCTCTCTACCCACCATTTTTTTTTTATAGTAGTGTTGACCAGAGGCTAGACACCACTAATTGTTAGTTTTTTTATAAAAAATAAAAAAATGCAATTGATCGATTAATTGTTCCAATACCAATGCTAAAGTAAAAACACTTTAAAGAAAAATCACATATAGTCATATGGCATGGCAAGATGTGATTGGTCTAACATCCATTATCATGTTTATATCTATCATAGTATACAGTGACGAAGCCAGTCAAGGGGGCAACATTAAAAGTAAAAACCTAATCTAAAAAAATTAATCAATATTAATAACAAAATAAATAAACAACTATATGCTAATGTATTTGTCATATAGAATCTAACATAAAATCTAAACTTTAATTTGTCTTTTCACACCTAGCTTAATTTACTCAATTGCTCTCGACAATTTTTCATATTTTGAAGCTACTGCATGATTTGTTCACACTCAATAGTTTTGAATATATCTTTCCTATTTCATTTTGCTATAGGATCTTTTTTTTTTTAATCATTATTAGGTGGGTCCCATTCCTACATGATTTCCTATTTCCTTAGAGCATTCACATCAGCTCTCTCATAAAAAATGCCATTTTGACACACCAAAAACCTACTTTATCATTTTAGCACATCATTTTACAATATCCCATTTATCATATGTTTTATCCTTCAATTCTATATATTAAAATAATATTTACTACACATTAAAATAATATATTAATTACTCCCTATCATCCTCATCGTCAACAACAACAACAACAACAACAGCACAACCACCACTGCCACCAACAACTATTGCCGCAACAACACCGACAGCCACCACCAGCATAAACCCACATCCACCAACGCCACCTCAAAAAAAAAAAAAAAAAAAAAAAAAAAAAACACAACCAAAGAAATCGGCACAAACCCACATCCACCAAACCAAACAAACCCATATCCCAAACCCACCACCGGCACAAACCCACATCCACCAACCCACATCCACATCCACCATTGTATGTTTCCCACATCCATCGACACAAACCCACAAACCCGAGATCGGCGATGGCAAGATTGGCGTGGCGAGAGGGTGATGAGAATGCCAGACAGAGACGTAGAACAATGACGTCTTAAAATCGACGGCAATGGAGTCTTCAAACGAGAAGCGATGGCGGTGGCTTGATCGGTGAGGGCGGCAGCTTGATCGGTGATCAGCGGCTTAATCGGTGAGGCCACCGTACCGTTGATTTGAGGGTGAGGGAGGGTGATTTTAAGAAGAAAGAGAGAGAGAGCATGGGTTGGAGAGAGACAAATCAGTGAGAAGAGAGAGAAAACGTTGAATTAAATATTGAGAGGAGAGAGAAAAGGTTGAATAAAAAATTAGTATTTTGATTTGGCATTTGTGTCCGTACCATCTCATATTTGAGACGGTACTGTAACATGTTGCAAAATTATAGAACATTTAGAACACCTCATGAAGGTTGAATAGTCATGTTTGGTGTGCCAAATGCCAAATATTTGGCATTTGGCACACCTGATGAGAATGCTCTTATGGCAGTAGGATCCAAATGTCAAATATTTGGTATTTGACACACTTGATGAGAATACTCTTATAACAGTAGGATGGCGTTGTGTGATTCCTTTTTCATTTTGCTGTAGAATTTTTTTTTTTTTTTTTTTCAAATCATTATTAGGTGGGTCTCCCACATGATTTACTATAGTAGTAAAATCTGCTTTTTGTGCACAACTACGCCTAGTGTCTTCTTTTGTCAGGGAGGGCATAATGATACATGTACTATATTAGCACTGAAAAAATTTGGAAGTTCAGGGGGCACTTGCCCCCCCCCCCCCCCCCTCCCCCTCCCCTGATAGAGTATATCACCTTAATAAATATGATTTTTTTTATAGATAGTTTCAACTTATGGCGTCCGCTCCTGATGATAACTCTTTATTATTAGATTAAGACATCAATCGGTTTTTTATGTAGGCGGAGGATTGAATCCTAAATCTCTTATTCAACTATAAGAGATTTTATCAGTTGAGCTAACTAGAATCCACAATACGAAAATTTTTGGTTATTTTAAACTCAAGAAATTAATGTTTCTCGCGAAACCAAATTAGAGTTTGTTTTAAGCAATATTTGTTTATGTAGAAAACATTTCCCACATTTTTATGGTATTTGGTATGGCAAAAATACTAGTCAATGAAAAACACTCTTTTTGAGCACCGAAAAACAAACCTACTAGAATGGAAAATAATTTCCTTAAAATGTTACATACTTAACAAACCACTGCAAATTAAACTTCATACATGAAAATGTATTTTGACTCAATATCATGATTGCTACCAATCATAAGAAAACAAGCCAATTTTCCAATAAATGTTATTTGTGAAAACCAACATAAGTATTAACTTATTTGTATTAAAAATTCATTTCTGGATTTAGTTAGTACTTTTATATCTTTCATTTTTCCAAAAAAAAAAAAAACTAAATTTTTTTGACCAGATAAAAAATCTTTTACAATATGACTTTAGCTAATCTTGGAAGAGTAATTTTAGTACTACACATTTTTCTACCACTAATTTATGTAGTAGACTGTGATTAATTACTTATCACTTTTATAAAAAGCCTACTACTTTTTTTTTCACCACTCATAAGCTCACACATTAGCATTAATGCCAAAATTGTGGCACAAAAAAATGTGTGATACGAGATTTTTTTTTTTTTTTTTTCAATTTCCACTATATTAGGTGTGATATTTTTCAATTGCCACTAGAGAAACCTTAGCCAAAAAAAGGATAAGAATACGTTATACGAGTTACAAGATGCCCTTCTTGTTTGTTTGTCCATTTAAAGTGCACAAAATATAAAAATAATAATATCCAACAAAGCAGATAGCAATTGATCGTGCTGGAGCCTGGTATGCTCACCATCACCTCTAGAGGTCACTAAATCGACTCGATGCAGAGAGCTATCGCTTTCTGTTTGGGTATGGTGGGATTCCTCAGTCCTCACACTCTACCATACTCTCTACCCACCATTTTTTTTTTTTTTTTTTTTTTTTAATAGTAGTGTTGACCAGAGGCTAGACACCACTAATTGTTAATTTAAAAAAAAAAAAAAATGCAATTGATCAATTAATTGTCCCAATACCAATGCTAAAGTAAAAACACTTTAAAGAAAAATCACAAGTACTTATATGGCATGGCAAGATATGATTGGTCTAACATCTAGGGCTGTCCATGACCTGCCCGGACCCAAAGAACCGCCTGAAACCCGAAGCTCTTCACTCGAAAACTGCCTGATCAAAGCTCTGTTTCAGTCGGGCGTGGGTCGTCGGCGCTAGGACTCGAGACCGTTGGTTCGAGTTGCGGGTTGGCTATTTGAGAAACCAACGAACCCGACTTGCTTGATGAGTTGTTCTTTCCCTGTCGAAAATCATGAGTTTCGGCCAAAAAGCCTTAAGTCCAAACTCTTAGGCCGACGATATAGGGAGATTTCGGCTAGATCTCGAGTTCTCGACAGATCCATCAAGATCTTGGCCTGATCTTTATAAATCCGGAGGAAATATCGGCCAAATCTCATTAGATCCGGTCAAATTTGATGAGATCTGACAATATTTTGGCCAAAATCCGGCCAGATTTTACTCCACTGTAGCAAACTAGAAACTGACCAATATGAACCCGAAATTGATACGACCTGAACCGGCAGATCTGAAACTCTATTTGGGTCGATTGCGGGTTAAAAATTTCCCCACCCAATGCATTTGGGTCAAGTTCGGGTTGGACACAAACCTAACCCAGCCTAACCTGTGAACAACCCTACTAACATCCGCTTTCATGTTTATATCTATCATAGTATTTCACCTAAATAAATATGAATTTTATTTTAGAGAGTTTCAATTTATAACGTCCGCTCTTTATAATAACTCTTTATTATCATACCAAGACATCAATCAATTTTTGGTGTCGGTGGTAATTGAACCTCAGATCTCTTATTCAACTATTAGAGACTTTATCAGTTGAGCTAATTAGAACTCACAATATGAAATTTTTTGATTATATTAAACTCAAGAAATTAATGCATCTCGCGAAACCAAATTAAGATTTGTTTTAAGCAATAATTGTTTATGTAGAAAAAATTTCCCACATTTTATGGTATTTGGTATGGCAAAAATACCAGTCAATGAAAAACACTTTTTTTGAGCAACGAAAAACAAACCTACTAGAGTGGAAAATAATTTCCTTAGTGTTACATACTTACCAAACCACTGCAAATAAACTTCATACGTGAAAATGTTTTTTTGACTCAATATCATGATTGCTACCAAGCATAAAAAAACAAGTCAATTTTCCAATAAATGTTATTTGTGAAAACCAACAAATGTTTAAAGTCTTAACTTATTTGTATTAAAAATTCATTTCTGGATATAGTCAGTACTTTCATATCTTTCATTTTTTCAAAAAAAAAATAACTAAATTTTTTTGACCAGATAAAAAATCTTTTAGCATATGGCTTTAGTTAATCTTGGAAGAGTTAATTTTAATACCACACCTTTTTCTATAACTAATTTATGTAATAGATTGTGACTAATTACTTATCATTTTCATAAAAACTCACAATTTTTTTTTTCCACCACTCATAGGCTTACATTAGAGTTAATGACAAAATTGCGGCACAAAAAAGGTGTGATACTAGATTTTTTTCTTCTTGGAAACCCATTTCCCAACTTTCTCCAACAGACCCCGTCAAGGGCTTCCTTAATTTTGCTTCCTCTCATAGGTAACGGGTTTGAAGCTTTTCTCTATTTTGGCATGTGACAAAGGCGAATCACACAATTGATACTAGATATTTTTTCAATTGCCACAAAGGCGAAAGGAAATTACGTAAGGTTACAAATAAGACACCAATGCCCGAATGAGTCAGCAAGTATCAAATGCAATTTGCTTATGTTTTGGTAGAGATTTTTTAAACATGTACTATATATAAACAAGAACTATCACTTGCATTTTCCAGTCTAGCCAAAAATTACATTCTACCCTTCACTTCTTTAATAATTACATCTAACAAGCTGACTGGTCTTGCTAGGTTCACAGTGTCAAACTCATAGTCCTCTCTTCTGCATTCTTGTTGGTGCTGCCCTATTGTCCAAAACGACATATTATCATCGAACTCTCTATGAGATCACGCAATGTTTTGGGGGGAAATGCTGGATGATGCATATATAACCACACATTGACTTCTCGAGCAGATGTATCGTTGATGGTTGGGTTCTCGTCAGAGTAATTAAGGTTGCTTAGGAAGTTTCTTCAAGAGCTTAATGAGCTCATAAGTCTTTGTGTCTTGACCAGAATAAAGGCAAAGGTCAAGTGGGGTCAAACCATCCTGAGACACAATGTAGTGTTGCAATCGATCAAAAACAGTAAACTCTTGAGGGTTGCACAAAAGAGCAAAAAGCAGCACATGAGGACAACTTTTCATGTTCAAAAACTAAATCAATCATAGTGGAAACAGGTGGGAATAAGAACTGCATATGATACTCCAATACTGTACTTTAAAAATAGAAGAACTTTCTCTGTATGTGATATGTAGAATGAAAGGCGTATAAGATAAGATGCTCTGTCAATGACACATTCTTAAAAGCATGTCAGATATTCTAGCTTGTCAACTGCCCTAAGTTAAAAGTATTGTCAATCAAGAATCATTCCAAAAAATGAACATGCACAATCTAAAATGCTTTCATGCTTTAATAAAAACAAAATAAATTCCATTCATATCTTGTGAGTCTTACCTTTTTTTTGGGGATAGATTATGAGTCTTACCTTCAGTGTGGAGCATCAGAGCTATATGTCCTAAACCTAAGACACTGCCCAAACATATCACTAGAAATTTACCTTGTTTTTCAATGTCTTGTTAGCTCCTTTAATCAATAAGAGCCTCACTACATCTGTTCTCCGAGCTTGAACAGCAAGATGTAATGGTGTCCACCCATCCTGAAGTAGACAAATATACACATTCTCAACTACATGATGAAAAATTAATAATAAATGTAAGCAAAAATGGGGAATTGTTAACCATACCTTGTCCTGATGATTTATATCAACATTATACAGTAGAAGGATTTTGATTGCCTGGCTGGAAGCTGTTTGCACTGCATAGTGCATCAAAGTGGCCCCATCCTGTTTTTGCATGAACATCAAAAAAAGAAAATTATGAAATTCATCAACAAGTATGCTCAATTATTCTGATACATATTATATGAAGAAACATGACCACATCACCAGATACCAACTGGGTGCTAATCAAATGTTCTATGCTCATTTGTAAAAGCAATTTGTAGTCACACAAAAAAAAAGGCCAGAAATATCCCTAATAAAAAACCCCAAAGATAATTAAACAATAATTTTAACAATGATGTCCATTCATGTAATAAAGAAAGCCAAAACAATCAAATAATTCAAACTATAATCAAATAAATTAATAACTAAAGCGCCATTTAAGCAATAATAAAAAAGGGTCGTACCCAGTGCACAAAGCTCCCTTTTTTGCAGAGTCTGAGAGAGGTCATGGTAATCAACCTTTTTAGCAGTTAAGTTTTTTTTTTTTTTTTTTTGGATAATTCGATAGTTACAACTAGGGAGAGAGGATTTAAACCTTGGATGTCTCCATTGGAAACATCAGGAGGTGTCAACCAGTTGAGTTACAAGTCTTTTAGCAATAATTAAGTTCTTTTAATGATGCAAATATTTGTCCAGAAGTAGTTTGCCTAAATAATATACTTTACTGAACTCTATGTCAACACCTAGTTCATATGTTTAGATAACAATTATGGAAGAACTGAAAATGTTTGATATCAGTAGGAACTTGGAAATGGCATCATTGTCTTGTAATTTACAAATGTAATTAATAAGAAGTACTAGGTAAAAATTTAAACTCACTTTATCGAGAACAAATGGATTAGCTGACTCTCTCAAAAGATAGTTTGTAATGGCCTGCTTTTTTCCAATTATTGCTTTGTGAAGAGCAGTCCAGCCATCCTGGAAAGAAAATGAAAAACTAAGGCTCAAATCAGGAGCAGAAAAGTAATACAAGAACTTCCCAGCATTTTACCCAATTGTATAGCAAGTACTTGGTCTTGATACCTTATCCACAGCATTGATATCAACATTATGTTTCAACAAAGCATTCATGAAGTAAAACTCTCCTGATGCAGCAAGAGTGTGCAAAGGTAGCCATTTGACCTGAAAAATATTTCACCAAAATTCATGAATGTACCCAACTAATTGTGGAAAGAGCCAAAACTGCTTATTTGGACCTCAAATCTAGGAAGACAGTGATCATCAGCAACTAATTTCTCAAAAATAAAAACCATCCAAAGAATGCTACAAGAAAACAAAAATTAAATGAGAGAGAGAGATTAACTATCAATGGTCATGGTCCTTATGAAACTTACACAAGTAGCAGCTGCCACATCAGGTATCTTCCTATTCAGCGTATACTTTTCCTCTTTTGTAAACATCTTAGGACGGCCTATTCATTCAAGCATAAAACACTAAGCAAGAAGGCATCAAAGACTAAAAAAGAATTATCTCCATCAAATAAAACCACAAAGACCAATCTCTTTCAAACTTAACACAACAGCGCGTATAATTCTTCAACAAAGCCTAATGAAAAAAAGCGTTCTATGTACTGTAAGAAGATATTACCTACCAATGAACCATAAAGAGACAAAAATACATTAAGAAATCAAAAAATAAAACTTAATATGCACAAAATCCAGACACCCTAATTAACTTGCATTTCATATCAAACTACTCTCCACAGCTAAGCAACCAAATCAATAAAATTCAATGTTAAAATTCCTAATGAACTTGTACAACCCTGCAAAAGCATTAAAAAAAAAAAAAAAACTAAATTACACTTTGCCCCTCTGAACTTCACAGCAAGCAATGTACCCGTTAACTTTAGGATTTCCATCAAATTCAACAAATATTTGTGGGTTTCCTGTTGTGTCTACAGATAAGAGTCCCAAGTTCAAATCCCAACTACACCAAAAAGAAACCGATTTGCGTTTTGGCAGCGCAACCATCATAAAGGGTATGCCAAATCAACGAAAAAAAAAATTCAAATATCCATTCGACACGTTTTTGAAAAAAAAATAAAAAGATTTTTTAGATAAATTTGATTCCTAAGGCTAAAGGAAAGTACATATTATCCGTAGTTAAAGGGAGACATTGATCAGTTTTGAAGTTTAGACAACATTACAATGTGAATTGAAGTTTAGAGGATATAACAACTGCACCATAGTGTAAGAAAGAAAGTAAAATTGAGTACCTTCGGATTTATTTTCACCAGGCTCATAATTCTCACCATTGAAGAACTCCGTCAAATCCTCCAACCCCCTACCATACACTGCCCACCTTGGATTCTTGGGCTTCACTCTCTCACTTGAATACTGAAACCCATTCCTTTCATCTTCACCTTCACCTTCTTTCTCAGGAAAACTATTTGGGTTATCGAGCACAAGCGGGTTGAGCTGCCCCAATTTTTCCTTCTTAAACTCCAAGTACTCCTTCACTGCATTCGCATCTCTAATGGGTTCGTACCCTTTCTTCCTCTTCTCGACTTTGCTACCGAACTCCAAGTCCTGAGCAATCTTTCGCCTCTCTTTCTTCGTTATGTTAATCTCAGCTTGAACCTCTTTCCACTTTTCAGGGACTAGGTTCTCGGGCTCGATTTCTGAAATGAGTTTATTGTGTTTTTTGTTTGGTTTGGGAGTTTGGGGTTCTTCTTCAATGTCGTTTTGGAGATACGGGTCGTCGAATACGCCTTCTTCGAATACGACACAGTCGCCGATGACGAGTTCATCTTCGAGTTCGAAGACGTCGTCGTTTTGGAGGGGGAGAAAGGAGTGGCGTTTGGTTGAGAGGTTTACGGTTCTGGGGGTGAGGGAGAGGGAAAGTGAGGCTGGAGGAGTGGGGAGGAAAGAGAAGAAGAGCTTTGGAATTGGAGTGTTGGGGAATAGAATAATAGCTGAGGAGGAGAGTGACATGGTTTGGTTTGGTTTCTCTCCGTGTTTTTTTGCAACTAGAGGGAGGAACCAACATCTTATTGTGTTCTATTGGCCATTTTTGTTTGTGAGGACAGAACAGAAGGCCGACACATCTAGTAACTGACTAAATTTGTGCGAATTTAACGGTTTAAAATGTGAGCCACGTAGTTCCCCTGCATCCATTTTACATTCAAAATTCGATGTAAATCAAATGCAGCCTAAGATATCTATAACCCCTCCTCACTTGTTTTTATAAGTCTTATGAATCTTGACCTAAATTAATAGGTTGCCATCTCATTAGATAAAGTTTCCTCTAATCTAAGTCGAAAAATTTTTCTCAAACCTATTATGTGACATTTCAAATGATGTGCACTTCATTTAGATAATTTATTATACTATCATCTAAACAAGTTACATAACTTTTAAATAGAGTTAAAAGGAAAATTTCTCTAAACCAGTTTAAAAAGCTCTATTCCCCTCCTTTTTACCTTTTTTTTTTCAAATATAATTAAAATTTTCTATTTGGGTTGGTAATTGGTAACCAAGTGGGGCGTAGTCAGATCAGCTGTGCACTCCCCGCCATGGGGTTCGGTTAGGCTCCCATGAGGTGGTTTAAATGTATTTTTCTATCTCTAATACAGTGGTTTTGGCGTTAATGAAGTAGAGATGAAAAAAAAAGGAAGGACAATTGTGAGAGTGCTAAGAGAGAGAGAGAGAGAGAGAGAGAGAGAGAGAGAGAGGGAAAACAAATATATATTTGGGAGATAGTAATAGAATATATAATTTATACATACATATACATATACATAAATATATATATATATATAAATAATTTAATTATATATTAAATAAAACATACATATACGCATTCCGAAAGGGGTGGAATGAGAAAACTAAATGAAAGAGTGAGGCCTCTTAGTGCGCAAACAAGATCAAATAAAGGGTAATATTAAGAAAAGGTTTAATTCAAGCTACACACACCAAGCCATCAACTAAAAGCAACAATCCTAATACTAAAAGTCTAAAAGAGGCAATGACTTGAATTAAGGTTCAGCAGCGACACAACTGTGACATGATAACAAGCAGTTCAAACAAACATGAGAATCTGCTTAGGTCATGCAAACCAAAGATCATTACAATACCATAATTGGTTCACAAACTTCTAATTCTCCCTCTCCCCTCTGCAAAGGATACCAAAGCCTAACAGCATCACCTAGAACCACGAGCATATTTCCTTTCCGGGCTAGGAGAATAAGGCAGTGACCTGGACCTGTCCCTCCTTGACCTTCCACCATGGGGCGAATGTCTTGGAGAATAATCACGACGTTCTCGATATGGTGAACGCCTTGGAGATCTACGATATCCATAGTCATCACGTCCACGATACCTACCGCGGTCCCCACCACGGTCCCCACCACGATCCCCACGATAGCCTTTCACCAATGCAAAAATCAAATTGGAGTGTTAGCATGCCAATAAAACAACAAAGTAAATCCAACTTTCTGCTTATCATGGAAAAGGAAAAGATAAGAAGAGAGAGAGAGAGAGTGAGTAAATCCATGTGTACAAAGCTAATACATACTACACTTACCATAGTCTCTAGTACTTTTCAATCCAAGATAGTGTCCTGGTGTAGGAGTTCTTGGTCGTTTCCTCCGTGACTGAAAGATAAATACGACACCTCAAGTTGAAGTTCCATGATACAAATTAAACACCAACAAGTCTTGCAGGAATCATTTACGAAATATAAAACGCACACCATGAGACATCATGTTTACATATTATAGGCATCTAAAAATTGTTTTTATTGTTTTAGGGAGAAAAAAACCTTCATTAGGAAAATATCAACAAAAAGTACAAATAAACAGGCTACCAAAGAAAGCACAGAACATCCAGGTATACATGACTAGTGTCCATGAAATGAATGTCAGGTATGGGATACCATAAAAGCCTGATTAGAAAGTTGTTGATAATGTCCGTTGATTAGTTGAAAGTGAATGCTGAGGTTGTATAGTTGTTGGGCAAAATAGTTGCTATGTTAAGTTGATCAGACGCATTTGATAAGCTGTTTAAGCTTGCCACTGATTAAGCTGTTTCAATAAAGTTGATATGGATGAACTCATCATCTTTGATTGATTGCTGCCAACATAGCTGACGCAATGTGTTCTGAATATAACCAGAAAACCTCCAAGTCAAGACGAAGTAAACTAATCAAAATTGTCAGTGTTTTACCACGGAAGGAGTAGTCAATTACCCTTTCCACAGTTATATATCGACCTTCTAGAACTGATTGGTTGAGATATTTAACACAACGGCTGGCATCCTCGACAGTTTCCATTGTAACAAAAGCAAAACCTCGGGAAACACGCGTACGAGGCTCCACAACAAGAAAACAAGATTTCACCTGTAAAGGAAAAAGAGGTGAACGAGGGGTGGTTAAGCATCAAAATTGATCGTTTTCTTAGGAAATACATTCCTTAGAGATCAGGGAAATTTTATTTTAAAAATAATAATAAAAAAATTTAAAAAATAAATAAAAGAATAAACAAACAAATCTTTGAACATAAAATATTGGGGGAACTGCCATAGTCTTTTTTTTTTTTTTTGATAAGTAGGGGAACTGCCATAGTCTTGTAGAGTTCAATTAAGAAACCGACCTTTCCCTCCTTAGCAAAGTGATCTTCAAGGTCCCTTTCAGAGACCCTTTGAGAGAGGCCAGTTACGTAAAGTGTATCTCCAGGGTTTACAATGACATCGGACCTGCCACAAATTTCAAAAGATTAGACCAGATTTTTCAATACATTAGCATTCTGTGAAACTAGAAAGCAAGCACAAATATTGGAGTTTTCAAGACTACAGTCTGATGCAAATAATAGTGATAATAAAAAGTAAAATCAATATTACAACCTACCTGCCATGACTTCTGGACCTCGATCTGAACCAGAAACACCAGCCAACCATCACAGAAGGACACAAACAAACACATCAAAGTCAGACATGGGAGAAAGGCTACATAGGAGTGACATCATTACAAGCCTGACATACTAATTAAAGCATAGCTGGAGTGACAACAAACCTGCCACGACTTCTGGATCGGGATCTGGGCCTTGGCCTGGACCAGGATCTTGATCTGGACCTAGGTCTAGACCAAGACCTGGACCTGGATCTTTCTCTGGGTTTTGATCTAGATCGGGACCTGGACTGTGCTCTCCAAGGGGAAGGGGACCGTGACTCCCTGATGCAATTTGCATATAATATCAAAACCAAGAAAAAATTAATTGAAGTGTTTAATTATGTAGATCCAGTTAAACAGTGAGTTTGTTGGAAAAGAGAAATATACTCATTTCCATGATGCCATCCTTCATGACAGAACCAAGATTATGCATCTTATATGCCCTACAAACCTCCCTAGGTATTTTAGATTAGTTATTCCCATATTTTAGTTCCAAACCTCTTGGAAAAGGCATTTTGCACACAATCAAACCCACCTCTTTTATCTTTTTTCCTAAAAATGTGGAAAAGTGTAATAAAAGACTAAATAGTACAAAGTTCTCATCTCATTCCAAATCATATCTAAATTAAAAAATTAAACAGGAAAAAAAAGGGTGAAAAAAGGCATCTATAACAAGTGCAAACATTAGATGAAGAGTTTATTCAAAATTTTAAACCGTCCTCATCCCAGTTGAAAGTTTAGCTCAAGAATAGATATATGGGTTCCTTCCATAATTTCCATTGATGTAGACAATAAAGAGATCAAGAAAAAACAGTATTTAATTCCATAAGATTCAAGAATTATGTTTTGGTTTTGATGTGGGACCTTCTTGGCATCTTTCATATGCTATGGTTATAATTGAGTCTTACTATTAAGTTTTTTTTAGGACTACTATTAAGTTTCTTTAGGTTAGAAAGTTGCTGGTTCTATTTTAACTAAGTTATTAGAGTAACAGCAATTTGGTAAATTCCAGAGTAAAGGCCGTACTGTGGTCAATAACATTCATAGTGAGATTGATTTGAGGGGGGTCTTCTCGTCACTTTCCCTTGGAAAAGTATTCGGAGTGGGAAGGCCCCTTGGAGAGTCTCCTTTTTTATTTGGACAGCGGCTTGGGGAAGATACACATTGGTGATAACCTAAGGAGTATAGGCTATACTATAGTGGATTGGTGTTGCATGTGCCGGTGTAGTGGGGAGACAGTGGATCATCTTCTGATCCATTGTGGGTAGGCTCATCATTGTTGGAGTTTTGTTCTTACATCATTTGGGGTCTCTCGGGTTTTACCAAAGAGGGTGACTGGTCTGTTGGTTGGGTGGAGGAATTGGTGGGGAAAGCATTCATCGGATATTTGGAATTTGGTTCCGTTGTGTTTGATGTAGAGCATTTGGAGGTAGCGTAATAGTCGTATGTTTGAGGATTTGGAAGGTTGGGGGGATCAAATTCTAGCCTCTTTTGTAGGCACTTTGTTTCACATCTAGTGATTCCATTCCACTCTTTATAGATTCTCTTTCTTTGTGCCTTTTTTGCATGAAATGGTCATTTTCAATAAAATTAATTTTACCTATAAAAAGAAAAGATTTTAATAAAATTCCAGCAGCGTAATTTAAGCTTTGAGGGTGTGATTGCTAAGGAAAACCTAGGAGAGATTGCCTAGTGTTTATCTTCTATATTTCTCATTTTATTCACTGTTTTACACCAAACAACTATCAAACATATTCAATATTCAAATTTTCATGACTGAAACCGATAAACATCAAACCAAATCTAATTTAGTGTTGAATTCATAAAGATCCTACATCAAAATTGGACAGAGCCCAATCAAGCTTCTGTCATGCATAACATCAGCAAATATAAATCTACCATATAGACATACATAACCAAAACTATAACCATAAACTCCTTCATTCCTCAAAATTAAAAACCACAAATTTGGAATTCTAGCCTTGAACTAGCAATCCTATTCACATAATGATAAATTTCACAATTGGATTTGTTTCCTTAGCTTATAAAACTAAAATTCCGTAACATAGGCAAAAGCTTAACACAGCTACGAAAAAACCAAACAAAGCATATACTACAAAAATCGAAACCATCTAGGTTTACAAGTGACTGTTGAAATTCAAATCACAAACAGGAAAATCAAATCAGAGAAGCCAAAAACGCTAATGCACTGTGTGTAAGATTTTAGGGCTTACCTTTTGCGAGGAGAATCGGCCTGCAAAAAATTCCAAGACGCATAAGATTTAATTGTTGTTAATCAAATAAGAAGATAAATTTGAAAAGAAAATTGAAAAGATTGGGAGAGAGAAAGCGAGAGAAGCTTGCCATTTTCTTTGAGCGAAGACGAGGATTCGTAGAGAAGAAGATCGGAGAATTAGGGTTTTGGGGCGAGTGAGCTTTTTATGCCCCCAACAAAACGAGTCGCAGCTGGCAAAAAGTCGCAGTCTGGTCTGCTTTGTTCGTTTTCTGCGTTGTAAGAAATGGGATTTATATATATATTGGAGGATAGATCCAATATGGTTGAGAATAAAATATTCGAGGTATAAAAATTATCTGTCTTACAACTCATTTTTTTCTTTTTTTCTTTTTTAAATCAAAATTTAAAATGAAAAAATAAAAAGATATATTACAAAAAATAAAATTTGATATTTGAAATAAAATGTTATTAATAATGGAATAAGACTTGTATTCAGCACTTTTATGCATGATACATGACTACATGATACGATGTGAACACATATTCAAAATTAGATAGGTGTTTGAATCGTATCGTGTTTAGTGTAAAAAACGTAACATAAGTTTTACCTCTAGTATAATATTCAAATATACAAACTAAAAAAATTTCTAAAATCATAATAATTATCTTTTTTGCTTTTTTTTTTTTTTAGCAACATAATAATTGTCTTATTTTAAATAGATTCATATCCACTCATTCTTATAATAATGCCAAACAAAATTTACTTTTATGATGTGAAAAATATGAGTATACTATAATTAGAAAAGCACCATACCATCGGGCCTTCTGGCCTAAGTGGTATCCGATTATCCTAGTGACTGTCAACTCAGGCGTTCTAACCCCTACATAAACAATTACCCAACAAAAAAAAAAAAAAGAAAAAAGAAAAAGAAAAGCACCATTAACACTACGTCATCAGTTGACCAGATTTACTAAATTGACCAAGTAATCCCCAAAAAAGCTCAAGAAACAACTTGAGCAAAGAAGCAGTCTAAGTACAGAGTAACCCGATCATCTCCATAACTGAATCCAGAGAGAATACTTATCCTCATTATGGAAATCAACGGTTACATGCCAACAATCACATACATAATGGGAAATTGTTAGGATTGAGATATTGCTATTGCACCGTGTAAATTTTTTTTTTTTTTTGATACACACCGTGTAATTGATCATGACTCATGAGTGTGTGAGAGAGAAGTTAAAAAATGTAAAAGCTAAACGATATCTATTAACTATATAAAAAGTGGCTATGCCACTACAGTGCTTCGGTACTGTGCACTCAGTGTGTTTGCACTGTGCAAGCACTGTAGTGGCAACAGTGCTTTGGTTTCGTGAGTCTTTTTTTTTTTTTTTTTTTTTTTCTCGGTTTGTTTTGTGCTTTTTGATTTTTTTGTCTTTTCCTTCTTCTTTAAATACAGTGCTTTTGGTTTAGTAATCGGTACTGTAGCTACCGTCCCTAAAGTTTTTTTTTTTTTTTTAAATATTTATGTAAACTAGTATATATATTATTATACTGACGTAACAAATTTCACAATATTTTCACGATTATTGACCGGAACTATAGCTACAGTGCCTAAATTTTTTTTTTTCCCAGTAATTGGTTTGTGTTTTTTTTTAAAAAAATATTTATGTAAACTGGTATATATATTGTTATACTAAAACAACAAAGCGCATGCACTGTAGCTACAACAGTGCTTTTGGTTTAGTTACCAGCCTGTAGCTACAGTGCCAAAGGTTTTTTTTTTTTTTTTTTCAATAATCAGTTTGTGTTTTTTTTTTCTTTTTTTCTTTTAAATATTTATGTAAGCTGGTATATATATTGTTATACTGACACAACAAATTTCACAATATTTTCACAATTATTGACGTGTCAATTTCTTACAAGTCGAAATAAAATAATAAAATATGAGACTATGACTAACCACAATTAAAAATAAATATTTTGAGAAAATGTTACAACACTTATTGTGTAGTGCTTTTGCTTTATCGCGAATGCGTGTATGCATGGTAGCTACAGTGTTTTTGATTTAGTTAACTGGCATTGTAGCTACTATATATAAAAGCGTGAATGCGCTAAATTACTATAGCTACACTGATTTCGTTTCGTGTGCCACTTTTTTTTTCCAAGTTTTGAACAGTAACTACAGTGCCACTTCTACAATAGCTACCTTTTTTTTTTTTTTAGTAATCGGTTTGTGTTTTTTTTTTTTTTTTTTTTTTCATTTTAAATATTTATGTAAGCTGGTATATATATTGTTATACTGACAACAAAATTTTTACAATATTTTCACAATTATTGTCGTGCGCGAATGCGCTAAAGCATTGTAGTTACAGGGCTTTGGTTTCGTGAGCCACTTTTTTTTTCCCAAGTTTTGAACAGTAACTACAGTGCCAAGTGGCATTGTAAATACAATAGTTACAGTTTTTTTTTTTCCTTTTAAATATTTATGTAAGCTGGTATATATATTGTTATACTGACACAACAAATTTCACAATATTTTCACAATTATTGACGTGTCAATTTCTTACAAGTTGAAATAAAATAATAAAATATGAGACTGTGACCAACCACAACTAAAAATAAATGTTTTGAGAAAATGTTACAACACTTATTGTGTAGTGCTTTTGGTTTATTCAACTGGCACGGTAGCTGCAGTGCCTAAAGTTTTTGTTTTTTTTTTTGTTTTTGTTTTTGTTTTTGTTTTTGTTTTTTGTTTTTTGTTTTTTGTTTTTTGTTTTTTTTGTTTTTTTTGTTTTTTTTCAGTAATCGGTTTGTGTTTTTCTTTTTCTTTTAAATATTTATGTAAGCTGGTATATATATTGTTATACTGACACAACAAATTTCACAATTATTGATGTGTCAATTTCTTACCAGCCGAAATAAAATAATAAAATATGAAACTGTGACCAACCACAATTAAAAATAAATGTTTTGAGAAAATGTTACAACACTTATTGTGTAATATTTTTGATTTATTCAACTGGCACGGTAGCTACAGTGCTTAATTTTTTTTTCTTCTTCTTCTTCTTCTTTTAAATATGTATGTAAGCTGGTATATATATTGTTATACTAACACAACAAATTTCACAATATTTTCACAATTATTGACGTGTCAATTTCTTACAAGTCGAAATAAAATAATAAAATATGAGACTGTGACCAACCATAACTAAAAATAAATGTTTTTAGAAAATGTTACAACACTTATTGTTATCACAAAATTTTCACTATTTTTGAGATCTTAGTTTCTTATAGATCAAATAAAAAAAATGCTAAGTCCACAACATTTTAACATTAATTTCTACAGTGCCTAAAGTTTTTTTTTTTTTTCTTTTAAATATTTATGTAAGCTGGCATATCTATTAACTATATAAAAAGAGCCAGAGGTTCATGAATAGTGTTTTTTTGGTTTATTTAATTAGTGAGGTGCACTTTTTTTTCCCCCATTCAAGTATGCCAGTTGGTTTGAGCTTTGTTTTTGTTTTTGTTTTTTTTGTTTTTAAGATCTTTATATGTTTACTTTGTACTTGCAATGCAAGTTTACATTGTAAATACACAAAAGTGGTTAATATTATACACATTTGCACAAAAAATGGTAAATATTGTACGAATTTTGTAAATGTGTACAAAATTTGCCAATTTTTTTGTGTCTACAATATAAATTTACATTGTAATTAAGTACAATGTATACATAGAGATATTATGAAAATGTTGTGACGCATGTGTCAATTCCTTATGGGTCAAAATAAAATAAAATAAAATAATAAAATATTATATCGAGATCTAGCACAACTAAAAATGTCGTGACATTTTGTTGTTATTATAATATATTCACAACTATTGAGGTGTAAGTTATAGGTCAAAATAAAATAATAAAATATTGGATTGTGATTTGTCACGGTCTTATACGAATGAGATTAACTTTTTATGACATAATTATCAAAATTCTTAAAATTAATGTCTCTTTTGATTAATGTAAATCTCTATGTATTTAAAAAATCAAGGCGTAAATGCACTTTTAGTCCCTACATTTTGACTTTTTTCCATTTTAGTCCCTACATTTCTATTTCACCACTTTTAGTCCCTAAACTAATTAACGCATGTTATTTTAGTCCTTTCCGTCAGTCAATAGACGAAAATCACGGAGGTGACTAACGAAGGGATTAAAATATTATTAAAAATTTACTGTAGCAATAAAATAAAATAAAAAATTAAAACAACAACACACCGGAACATAAAAACAAGAACAGAAACCCAGAAACTCAGATTTGGCTCAATGTAAAATGATTTCAAAGTCTAAAATATTTTCAAGTGAAAATATTTTTCAGAAATGAAAATGATTTCAGGTGGGTGGGTCTGAATATTATAATAGGAAATCTGAATATATAAACCAAATCAACAAAAAAAATTCAGTCTCCTAAAAAATAAGCATTGATCGTGAGAGAGGGAGAGGGAGAGATAGATTGAGAGCAGCGAGATTGGCGGATGGGTCTGAAGGAGGCGACAGCGATGAGATCGTGTTAGCTTCTCGCCGAACGTTGAACTTATTCACGACAACCTTAACCTCATCATACCGAATCGATTTCTCCAACTCTCTCTCAGCATTCTCTTCGCTCCACCGCTCCGGTCACCAGAGGTTCGATCCCATCACCTGGGATCAGCGTCACTGCGCGTGGAGCTCCGTCACTGGGTTGGGGCATGTAGGTCACAGATCGATTAGTGTTGGTCACGATCTCTCTGACCTGGGTTTGTTTTTCCATTTGGGTGGTGGTTTGTTTTAAATTTTTTGGTTTGTTTTTTTCATGTGGGTTTGATGATTTTTCTGGGTTTTTGGGTTTGATTTGTTGGAGGATCGTGTTTGGATATGGAAAATGTGAACATCGCTGATGGTGGCTGTGGTGTGTAGCAAGAAGAGAATCAATTGCCCACTCATTGTTATCTGGGTTTGTGGCCGGTGGCCGTGGCCGTGGCCTTGGAAAATGTGAACATCGTCGGTATCTGGGTTTGTTTGAAACTTACATGAGTGGGTATTTGGGTTTGTTTGAGACTTGTGTGAGTGAGTTTGTTCAGATCTGGGTATCCTTGCTCTTGTTCTGGGTTTATGAATTTTATTTGTTGGAGGTTTCATTGTTGATTGAAAGATGAGAAAATCTGGGTTTGAGTTGTGATTTTGAATTTCTGGGTTTCTGTTCTTGTTTTTATGTTACGGTGTGTTCTTGTTTTAAATTTTTATTTTATTTTATTGCTACAGTGAATTTTTAATAATATTTTAATCCCTCCGTTAGTCACCTCCGTGATTTTCGTCTGTTGACTGACGAAAAGGACTAAAATAACATGCGTTAATTAGTTTAGGGATTAAAAGTGGTGAAATAGAAATGTAGGGACTAAAATGGAAAAAAGTCAAAATATAGGGACTAAAAGTGCATTTACGCCAAAAATCAAATGATTTATATCTTTATTTTGTGATACAAATAAAATCTAAAATTGATCCTAATCACTACTTTTTTTTCCCATGGTTAGCACATGCCTTGCACATACTGCCCGACTAGTAAAGGTTAAAATTTGCTTATTCAAAGGTTGAAGTTAAAAGTGACTTTTGCAACTTTTAATCTCAACAATGGAAAGTGGCTGACAATAAAGTAAACATTTCATGAAAACCATATATAAGAAAGAACCCTAATCAAAGATAGGGTTGAGACCATTACCACATTCAATGAAATAAGTGATATTTGTTGGAACTGTTAGGTAGGTATCATATTGGATTCTTGGTACCATATCAAGTCCCTAGATAGGGTTGAGACCATTACCACATTCAATGAAATAAGTGATATTTGTTGGAACTATCAGGTAGGTATCATATTGGATTCTTGGTACCATATCAAGTCCCTTTTATTTTTGGCAAGCATTATTTCAAGTTTCAAATAGTTATTTGTATAACCAACTGTATCAATACTGTGAGTTCTAGTTAGCTAAACTAGTAAAGTTGAAATTCTATAAAAAAAAAAAAAAAAAAATTGCATCAATACTTTCCATTTTTTATTGACATATTATTTTTTAACATTATCTCTTTATTTTAATTTTACACTTCTTTATAACTATAAATAACCCCAAACTTATAAAAGCTTTAAACCATAAAATCCATTATCCGTGAAGCCTTTTAATGGAAAATCTTTTTTTTATTTAAAAATACTAATATTATGGGATTTTGGAGTGAGATATTATTACCTATACATGATAGATACATGTATTAAAATATTCACACAAGTTCATTTTGTTTAAATCATTATCCATTAATAAGGTAAGGGCATCCTAAATAAGTTTGTTTGTTTGTTTTCTAAATGGTTTGCATCTTCATCCAAATGGTTTCCTAAGATGTATGAAGATGCAGACCGTTGGGAGGATGCAGCTTGAGTGAGGAAGGTGCTCAGGGAGAAGAATATTAGGAAACCAGTTGGATGTAGTTCAATTGAGGTGGATTGCATTCATCACACATTTGGTGTAGAGGATGAGTCTCATCCATTTACAGAGCATATTTTTGCTTGTGCCTCAGGATAAACACATGCAATATTTTAGCATTAAAGCTAATATCAATCCTATAAAAAAAAAAACAAAAAAACAAAAACAAAACGCGGCTAATATCAAGGGTTAAATGGGGTTTTAGTCAAAACCCAATTATTACTTGAGTTTATTGGGTCTAATTGGGTTAATGCACATTTAACTCAAATAATAATTGGGTGGGTTTGGGTGGGCAAATGGGTTTGGACTTATTTTGCCACCCTAGTTTTTGCATTATGATGAAAAATAAACTACAATCCACATTGTATTTACAACAGCAGAAATTTTGTATGTTTCTTATTAGTTCATATTTTACTGCTGAAATGTACAACCACTTTGAAGCAAAATTTTGTGTTTCAAATCCTGTTGTCTTAGTGCAAACAAACATTGTTGTGTAATATGTTTTATTTTATATAAATAAAAAGTGCTCTTATAAGAAGCATTATCGTTTAGTTTGTGTCATCACCAACAACACAACATATGCTTGTCCTCTTAATCCCTCAGCCAAAACTTTCTCCTGCACTCAAGACCTTGGCAAAACCATCATTACTGACAATCCACAACATATATGTTTGCCAGCAAATCTTATGCTTTGTGGACAAGAAGGGAGGAAGAATAGGTAGCATTTCATTTGAATTTAAAAGATCATAAAAGATGATAGGCTAAGAATTTATTGACCCCTTGTGATAAATTAACTAATTAATTAGCCAAGTTAATTAATTTATTCAATTAACATGCAATAATGCGTGGTTGCACAAACAAATCACCAAATAACTAAATGCAGCGGAAATTAAATTTGAAATGGTGATTTGTTTACGAATGGGAAAAACTTCCAAGGCAAAAATCTCACTAGGTGAATTTAAGGTTATCATTTTCGAGAATCTACTATTATCAAAACAAGCGGTTATAAGTAAAGGAATCCTAGTACCTTATACTAACTTACAGTGGAACCTTTATCCCAATACTCAATTGGACTTGTTCTGTAGTGACAATCTCTCATTTTCAATGCACGGCTCCCAGTACATGACTAACCAATGATGCACGGATCCCAGTACATGACTAACACACTAACTTGAGAAGGATGTTGGCTGCAAAGTTCTTTAGTTCATCCACACGATGAAGATCAAGAAGCTCCTTGGTCACAAAACCTTACAATGTACAAACGCAGCAACTTTTTCAAGAGAAAGATGTACTAGGGCATATGTCTCCGGTCACAGTATGCTTACAACAACAAGTGCAACAACCTTTTTATCTACTTGCATCAAGTGTGACGGCCCTTAAAATAATCTTTATATATGTTTAGGGTTGTGAGAAAAGAAAACCTAAACAGAGTTGTGAGAAAAGAAAACCTAAACACATACATATGGATATACGTGAAATCAGATCTGAAAAACTGATTTTCGTAATTTTCGATAGATACAGTTGTCGAGCTTATCTATCGAGCTTCACATTTTAAATCTTGATAGATATATCTATCGAGTTATCTGTTAAGCTTTAAAATACAGCACTTCTTCACTTGATTCTTGGACAGATTTGCATGACTTCAATACATGAACTTAAACTCTTGTTATTGAAGTATTAAACACATCCTAGATCTACCCAATTACAAATAAAGTGCGTTTTGTCAAAAGATTAGTCAATTCTAAATGACATATGTTCTTAACATGATTCACATATGTCCTAACAAAAGAGATCTACAATCTGTTTGACATTCATAATTTGCAAACCATATGGCATATTTGCTAGAAGATTTTATATTTTGCAGACAAGGAGGGAACAAGAATCGATATCATTTCTTTTGAATTTAAGACCATAAAAGAGATCTACATTTCCCTTAAAGGGGAAAAAAAGGGAGAGAGATCTACAATTTTGATTGCCATCACAATTTGTAAACCATGTCTATACACAAGTACATATAAATGGGATAATGAAATTAGAAAAACCAAAAAAATATCCCTAATCTCACACCAGCCATTGAGAACCACACAGAGTGACTGGCATTGTAATTGTAGTGACCTCTCCAAGTGACAAGAAGGAAACCATGCATGATGCATCTGTATATGCACAAATATTCACAACATTTCAACCTTCTTACTATGTTCAAGCTTTTGTATTACACTAAAAACCTATTGTAGCTCAATCATTAACAGAGAGAGAGAGAGAGAGAGAGAGAGAGAGAGAGGGAGAGAGAGAGAGAGAGAGAGAGAGAGAGAAAGAGGAGCACAAACTCTTTAACATTTTCAATTTAACAACCTCAAAATTCTGGCATGTCACCACCATTCTTCCTAACCAATCATGTAGGAACACAACAATGGGTGGAGATTATGTCGTTAGAGTATCGGGAAGGGCAGCCGAATGAGCTCCCAAAACTTTTCCACCAACATTTGGGAAATTCTCGTGTCTAGGCAGGGGGTTGACTGTCCCATTCTCATCTACCTGCACAGGATACTTAAGAAGGTGGCCCTATAATAGCATAAAATCCTCATCTGCATACCTCTTCCAGTTCTCTTCAGCAATCTTATTCACTGTCCTCACACAGTCCAAACTCTCTGGCTCCTCGAAGCATGTATCCACCCTCCCAAGATGCTCAGCCCACAATGACATTCTGTATCCATACACCTGCATATGCATATATATTGTAAACCACAGTACCAAGTAAATCCCATGGAGCATGGAATTCTTATCAGATAATCAAAGCAATTATTCTTAAACTGCACACTTTGTAGAAAGACAATGGGAAATGCTAATGATTGGAGGTCATACCCCATCCCAGACATGAGCATAATCTTTGAAAAGCTCACACACCATCTTCAATCTCCCTCCTTCCCCCTCCCCACTCCCCACTCCCCAGTTAATGAAAAGAAAAGCCCTGAAATGGAAAGTTTGGAAAACAAGAAATACAATACCAACCTGACCACGTGGATGTCTCTTCCTTGATGCCCAAGAGTGATGGGGCTGATATGCGCCCATAGCAATCTCTGTGTCCTTTGTACCAGCCATGGATCTCTGGTTAATGTTGGCAGATCCCACTATTACATACTCATCATCTACTATCATTCCCTTAGCATGTACATAAATCATAAACCGCTTAAACCGTTGTGATTCCGAGACCTGATAGAAAATTTGGATTATGACCAACTCTAAAAGACTTAATTGCTTGTAAAAATATAAATGAAGCCATATTTCAATGTCCAGTTGATGACACAGGTACATCAGGATGGTGTAATTCCAAAATTTTGAGAACTTCTATATGTATCATAGTAAAAAATAATAATAATAATAAGAGAGAGAGAGAGAGAGAGAGAGAGAGTCAAATAACAGAAAACAGTAGAAAAATTTTCAGCATTAGAAGTTACGGACTACCTATTTACTTTATGCCAACCACAAACCAATGCATGTCGTGATGATTTAAAACACCTAAAAAGAAATTTCCATTACCTTGTCCGTATTATCAAAAATTTCTTCTCGATTACCAAGACAATAGAAATTAAGGTAATGTAGAGGATGTAAATCCACCATCTGCATATCTTCCAGTTCCCGTGCCACTATACCATACATCATTTTCATTGTCAGGCCCTGCCAAAAGCAAACAAGTAAAGCTAGAATATGAATGTGAATTGTGTTATTTGTGTTGCCATCATCTATATTGTCCACTTTTTGGACTTAAGTTCCATGACATCTTAAGATCACAACCTAAAAAAAGAAAAGAAAAAAAAGGGTACAATATAGGTGAATCTAATAACATCTAGAATTGTTATCAATAAATCAATCCAAACCAATAATTGCTAAGAATACAGCCTATAGGTTAGCGACAGTATAAGATATATAGCATATTATTCAAGGTGATAGAGAAGAAGGCCACAGATGCCAAAAAGAAGTCCTATATTTGTTATTCTTGATTTTTTATTGTAAGAAAGTATTGGCCATCTATAGCTATCTTGTCTATCCCAAGACATGTAACAATATTATAATCTAAAATTGGATAACTGTATTTTTCATTGATAATTTATACACACACCCTATTGGTCTTGAACTCACGATCTCACCATCCACCTTGCTCTTACAAGGGGAGGAGGTGCCATTTGAGCTTGAACTCATTGGCAATAACCATATTACCTACCAAAAGAGAATTTCTTGCATAGCCGCAGAAGTTGGATCACCCTTAGGCCACATTGGTAAGACAATATACACTGCAAATCTCTCCTTTGCTCTAATTTTACTAGCTATCTTTAATGCCAATTCCATTGGGATTAGATTATTAGCTCCTGCTCATACCATGAAAGTCAATAACTTGAGAAGGTGTTCCATCCAATGAATAAGGAAGGTATTTGGTATTTAGCACATGATTGTTACCCAAATACATATACAAGAAATCCAAATAACAGAACGTAAAGTTAGAAATAATACTAAGGGGAGAGAACAATCAAGCCTATCCTTACAGTGGCTAAAACTAAGTCGATTGAAATGTAGCAATGACTACATACATTTCAAAATTGACAATATTTCACCAATTTTGCGTGGATGCATTAGCCGATGGTATTATATATGACTAATATTATAATTATAATCTGGTAACCAAGAAAACATACTGGATATAGAAAAGAGAAATCAAAGAGTCTAGTTCTCAAACATAAACTACTAGGACTCGTAGATCTCAAGAATACTAGTTTACATTGAATACTTCTTAGCATGCATTTTTCGGCAAAAAGAGAATTCAAGTACAAGGAATGGAAATAATATTGTTTAGACAAGAAAGTATATCAATGTAGTGTAATAGAAAATTAAGGACTTGACCTGCATTTTTATATTCTGGCCACGCATATGATGATCCAAAAAAATACTGATTTTCAATATATATGAAATTTTGAGCAGATCTGATTGCCTGGATGTATCCTGTTTGAATGCTTTTATCTATTACCAATTTTTTTGAACAAATAAGGTTTTGCAGTAAAAGAATGCCATTTAGGTATTAGAAAATTGCAATATGATGTGCAACTAATTACTGATATATCGAACTCTAGGTCTAGGTCACAACAAAGAAGCATTGAAATTCTTGTCAATATAAATCGGTTTTCCTATATAGAGAAAGAGTTAGAACAATAAAGACGAAAAAACGAAAAGAAGGGGAAAGGAAAGACAAAAAAGTAGTAAACCTTTTTCTTAACATGCTCAACAGTTTTGGGAAATCCTTTCACTGATCTCGAATCAAGGGACCTAAAAATCTACCAAAAAAAAAAAAGGAAAATTTCAATCCCCCTTCCCCCATAAAAGAAAACTTTTACTCAAATGAAACTGGTAAAATAAAACCTGAACATTCCAACTTTCAGGATCATCTTCACTAGAAACCCTTAACAAGGGATCATCTTGTGGAATAAATTTGGTACTATCCTTTGATACACATGGGGCAGGACTTAGAATCCATGCAATGGGTTCTATTTTTATTAAAGCATCATCATGCCAATGGGAAACCCTTTTGAAACGTAGTCCAACCTCCCTCCATATTGTTGCTTTTCTCCAACGCTGCTCAAAGTTTATAAGAACATCATATGCTGCAGGCCCCTCAACTCTGCAGTGTAAATCATGCCATGGTTGTCTTGGAGCCTTGGTTCCAGCCTAGTTCATACATAAAGACATGTAGAAAACAAAAAAAAACGTAAAAAAGAAACACCTGCAATAGCATCACACCTGTAAATATATAATAGAAATAAGCCAGAATGCACCTACTAAATAAAAAGAAACAAGGGAAATTCTTGATTTCACGCTGGATGAAGTGCATAAATTACTATCATACTATGGCAGCGTTGTGTTAGCTTAAAACTATGTTGAGAAACAAAATTATCAGTGGCATCTAGTATGTACAATGGGACTTTGCACAAGAATTACAAAGAAAGTTAAGAATGTATTATAAAGAAAGACCAACACTAGGTCTATACAGGCCCTGAATGCATTGATTAAAATTTAGGACAAAATTTAGCTATAAAATTAGTTGTAACTTAAGACTACAATTTTACTTAATATCTTTTTATTGGAGGTGAATTTTGACAAATCTACCATTGGATTACATCTTCTTCTTATATCTTTTATGCTTGTAAATTTCTAGGAAATTAAAGATCAATAGCTATGTCATCAATAAATTGTTTAAATGACAAGTATTGGTAGTTTAAAATTATGCATAAAATATAAACTTATAGATCATATTGTAAATAATATCCGATTGACACAAAATTTGATATGTGTATTAAGAGTGTAAAGAACATGTAATTCAATGGTTAGATTTTCAAAATATGTTGTAATGTTTATTTTATTGAGTTATGGCATGTTACAATATGCTGTTTCAAATCTTTTGAGTAACAACTTAGAGGAAATGTAGGATTGTGATAATCATTTTGATATATAGTGTCAAGATCGCGAAATAGTCTATACTCTGGTGTATCATAACGACCATCACAAAGATCAATCCCTCCTAAAAATGCAGTAATCTTACGAGTATTACCAAATGCTTGTGTGTCCACAAGAACACATTTTTGATGGTGTGTAAAAAGGGTGCCAACAACCTATATAGAATTACCATCACATAAGCAACTTAGCAAGTTTTCTATATTGATCAAAAGAAAGCAAATGGTACTATCAAGATCAAAGAAATAATAAAACTAGGAGTCCAAATCCAATACAACTAAAAATATGATTAAAACTCAAACTAATTAAACATGTTCAAAATGAAAAAGCACCATTATCAATATTTTTCAAAGACAGTTCACAACCTATAAAACAAATTCACTTGCTGCTTTATATAGCCCAGCTTACTGCTAGTATTTCGAGGTGCTAACACACAAGTGACGGATGAATGCTTGAAAAACCTATTGGTCTCTTCATCGTGCGTCTGCATCATTCCACTCTGCAACCAATCTCACTTAAGATTACAACTCAAAAGCACACAACCCGGTTACTAATTCAAATAAAAAACTGTCTCTAAGTTGCAATTTACACAGGCATATATTGCAACATCAATGTTTCCTCATGATCATCGTTATATATAAGACTTTAATAATTTCAATTACAGTACACACACTAACAACTAGTTTTGTATCTACTAATGAAAACTATTGCCATGAACTTTAAATTGTCAAGTAAATATTCCCTCAATATGGTATTTTTTTATTGGGATCCTCTATTCCATTCTGGATACCCCCAAAGTATAGTTCTATAACTTTTTTTTTTTAATTTTTTAATTTACTATTTACATTATTTAAAAAGGTTTTTTTTTTTTGGGATAATTTTTAACTTATGGCATCCATTTCATAATGATTGCTCTTATTATCGGCTAAGATACCAAAAAGGTTTTAGTGTATGTGATATTTGAACCTAAGCTCATATCCCATATTCAATGACAAGAGACTTTATAAGTTGAGTTAATTAATAGAAACTCACGCTAAGATTTAAATTAATGATGCTAGTTTTAGTAAATTATAAATGTTTATTTAAAATACGATATATTAATAATTTTCCCCAATAAATAATCTTTTGACCAAATGACAGCTGTGGGGGTCAAAAACAACTTACACAAGTACAATAGTGATGATAATTGATTTACACAACTAATTTCTAAAAAATGGGAGAAAAATCTACAATGGGAGGTTTAAGCAGTAAGTTAAAGACAAAAAAGAGCTAAATCAAGCTTTCATAAATGTTGGAACAATGTTCCCGTGGTATAGGGAAGGGATTCAAAGGTAAACAACTAAGGAATCAATCTCTTTGGTAACTATCTCTCTCTCTTGTTCTTGCCTAGACTTTCTCTCTATAATTTTCTGAACCTCTCTTCTGTTGCCTCTCCCTTCTTTTTATAGCCACCTTCCCTCTTCTCCTCACCTTCGAATTGTCCTATCTCTAGTTGGATTTGGGAGATATTTGTTTCACTAACTCTCTGCATTGCCACTTTTTGATCATGAATGAGGACTTTTAGGGGTGTCTTCACTGTTTAGGCCAGTCATTTAGTATTTAATGTGGTTGACATTAGGTGAGGGACTTCATTAATGCAGAGGTGATGATTTCATTGGGTTCTGCGTTTTCCATACCATGTTCCTTGGGGCGCATTTAGGAGGTGATAGATCATAGTTGAGGATGAAAGGTGTTCTCCTAGGGTTCCTTTGCTACCTCGAGGTGGAGGTCCCGCCCATCGCCTTGGTCATGAGCCTCTGGGAAGGTAGTCACCTCAGATCTCCACAGTTATAAATATGGTTGACTTCTTGCCAAGAGAAATTCTCCCACTGCAATGGCAATTTTGGGCTAGGCTTGCCCCTTGGGGGTACCCACCCCCCTTCTAGCTTGGGCTTTTGGGCCTTGTCCAAGTTCATCCCCCCACAACAGCTATAGTGTTTCTAAGTTCTAACAATGACATTTAGAAATCAAACTTTCTCTCCATTTAAATTATATTACATATATAAAAAAAGCATCTTTCCTAAAAAGGAATAGGATCCTCTTCATTTTACAGTTAAGACTTTTTATTTCTTGAATATAACAACACTTCATTTTAAATTTAAATGACATTGCAGTTGTACATCTTTAGATTTATAATATTTAATCTTAACCATCAAATGAATTTATTTCAAAAGGAAAAAAACTCTAATACTGTAGAAAGTTAGATTTTTCAGCAATGACAATGCTTCTGACACAATTAATAGGTGGAAAATTATAATTAGTGCAACATGATTTTCACATAGTTATACGACTAACATTACTTTTGTTGTACACCACCTGTAACAAGTCAGATAAATATTAGTAAAGGGATTTTATACTCTTACATTTGTTTTCTCACATCTTTTATTTCACATTCATTTTATTTATTAAAATATGGACATTTTAAAAATGCAGAGATTCTCATGTCAATTGTGGATATTAATACAAAATAATGGACATAAACAAGTGTGAAATTAAGAATATGAATAATGCTAGAGATGCAAATTTTTTTATAAACTACTGATATGGTAAGTGATTATTAATAAATAAAAAAATAATTAATGGTAAGTCTAGATAAAAATCCATAAAAAATATCAACCGTAAAAATATTGTAAAATAACTTAGGACTGTTAGCTCCGGCTATTTATGACTTCTTATTTCAGCCATGCATGCATGTAAGAAGGCACGCACCTGGAAGAGCTTATTGCGAGAGGTCTTATCATCCCAAACCAACATCAAAACCCTCACCCCTTCTTCAGACTTGAACTTGAGCAATTCACCGAGCTTCAAATCTCCGCCGCGAGGAAATGGCCGAGTCGGCTCTCTCAAGAGCCTCACCTTATGAAAAACCGACCATCCAACAATGTAAATCAAATGGCGAGCCTCTGAGATCGCATGGCAAATGTCCTCCCAACACTTCTCGTGCTTGTAAACCTTACCGTCATCCAATTCAATCTCCGGCAACACACTGTCCGGCACGTGCGCGTCTTGGTACAACCTCACGGAGCATCCTTTTCTCAGCGGGAAGTACGTGTGTGCTACGCTGCCTTTCTCCGACGCAATGCCGTGGTTGTACCTCGGATTTTCCTCAAACGGCGTGAATTGAAGTACGAGGTAGATCTTCGTGTCCGTCTTTGATGATCCGAGGATGGAGAACCAGTCGGAGATGAGTTCGCCTGTGATGATCCTCGAGGCCTTTATATCGACGGTGCCGATTACCACGGAGCCGAAGATGTCATCGTCTTTGACCTGGAATGTCAAGCTATTTACAGGGTGTGCCAGTGGGATATGGAAGTGTTGGTTCCATTTAGGGTTAGTGGTGTTCTTGATGACTCGCGTGCGAGCCACGGTGACCGTAGAGGCTAGAACTTGGACGTAAGGGTTGCAGAAATCGACGACTTTGTGTTTGTGGTGGGCGGAGGTGGAGGTGTGAGGGGATTCGATAGTGTCACTGCCACTGCAGGTGGCGAAGCAACGGCGGAGCTGGCGAATATTGAGGAGAGACAAGTTGGGTAGGTGTTGAGCTTCCATGATTTTCAATTCAAGGTCACCGTGGAGGTAAATGGCATGCTGGTTTGAACCGAACTCGAACTCTGCCATTTTCACAAAGCTGAGGTGGCAACAAACACGGCCTTCACTGCTCGAACAGTTAAATTTTTATAGGGAAGAGAAAGAATACTTGAATCGTAAGAAAACTGGATTTGGTTCCTTGCTTTGTATGTAGCAGCATAGTGTGGAGTGTGGACCTCGTGTTACTTTTTTTTTTTTTTTGTTGAAGATGAAGATTGGAGAACCAATTTTCCCTTTGATCACATGGTTTATTACGTACCATGAGTTTCCTAACTTTCGTTTGTCACGTCAGTAGTTTTTATCTATAATACATTGATAATGGTTTCTTTTTGAAACAATTTTGAAAGTAAAAGAATCAAAAGTAAAACATTTTAAAGTATTATGATGATTTTGAAACAAATATCATACTTTGTTCTTTGGGTACCAAGTGTCCATTTGGGAAGATTATTAGTTGAAAGTAAAATTGAAATTTTTTTACTGAAAGTACTGTAGATAAAACTAAAAAGTAGCTAAAATAGTACATTAAGACTTATAAATAGTACCAAAAAGTGTAATGAGATTCATGAATAGTAACAAAAATAAGCTAAATTGAAAAAAAAAAAAAAAACTGACTTTTTAAACTAATGCTAAATGCAACCCAAATATGCAATTTGACTTATTTCAGTACTATTAATCTTTGTACCAAAATTTGCACCACAATTTGAATCAAATAGGGGAGAGGAGGATATACAATGCATCACTGTAGATAGTTAGAGGGCTCAGATTTATGTTTCAATTATCCCTTGGTAATTACTAATGAAAAGATTTGATTTTTTTTTTTTTTTTTTGTTGGAGGGGGACGTTTATTGTCCTGTAAATTTTATTTTTCATATGGAGTTTGTATTTGTTTTTCCTTTTCAAATTTGAGCATAGTATAGAAACTTAATCTTTTTACATCGATTTGTTTATGCTTTAAAAAAAAAAAAAAAAAAAAAACGCATTTGTTATTTATGCTTTTATGGTGTGTGCTTGGTTGTAAAATCTTTCTTCTTTATGTTTTTAAAATCGAATGCACTTTACTCATTTACTCTTAATCAAATAGAAGCCCCCCACACCTGATTGGTCATTAGGGTAGTCTGCTGATCAAAAAGTCTACTTTCATAGTCTCATATCTAATCAGATACAATAAGGTTAGTTGATAGAGGTTCTCTCACCTCAAATAATGATGATATATAATATTTTAGATATATGAAGGTACCCTCTCACATAGGTCCTCCTTTGTGTGAGAGGGTGGTTACATTTGCCTCATACTTAATGAGTTTTCTTCCATTTCAGAATGTTGAAAAAGCAATACTTTGCCAAAATATATACATTCTTTTAGTTTTAGGATTGGCAAACCTACAATGCTTTCCTATAGCAAACTTAAATTTGACAGCTCAACCCCAACGAGGAACTCGCCCAACCTAAGATAGAACTATTTTTTAAATACATAAAAAAGAACTGTATAAACAGCTTCTTCTTCCTATTTCTTTCCTTTTATTTTATTTAAAGATTCTTTCACTACCCAGTGATTAAGTCTTTTCAAAAGCAAGAGGGGTTTGTCATATACACTACCCAACAAACTATACAACCACGCCAGGGAAAATTGTGTTTCAAATCTTGTGGTCTTGGTACAAACAATAGATGAAATATATATCACGCTATCATTATTTATTAAGTGTCTGTTTGACATGATTAATTTTGCCAACTTATTTTACTATTCAGCTTATTTTTGTTACTATTCATGGGTTTCACTGCACTTTTTGATACTATTCATGGGTCCTACTATATTATTTCAACTAACTTTTACTTTTATCTACAGTACTTTTAGCAAAAAGTTTTCAATTTCAGCAAAATAAGCAGATTCCAAACATTATGGCTTGTATGCTCTCCATCAATTACTCAACAAATGCTTGTCCTCCTGATCTATGACCCAAAAACTCTCTCCCTCTGGCCACATTGGTATGACAATATACACTGCAAAACCTCGACAAAACCATCACAACTGACAATCAGCAAAATACGGCATGTTAGCCAGCAAATCTTATATTTTATAGACAGGAAGGAAACAAGAATAGGCAGTAATTCTTTTGAATTTAAGACCACAAAAGAGATCTACAATTTTGTCTACCATTCATAATTTGCAAACCAAATGGCATGTTTGCCAGAAAATCTATAGACAAGGGAACAAGAATAGGTTGCATTTCTTTTGAATTGTAATTGTAGTGACCTCTCCAAATGATAAGATGGAAACCAAGCACCTGTACATGAACAAATATTCACAACAAGTCAACCTTTTCAATAAGTTCACGCATTTGTATTACACTAAAAGCCTATTGTAGCCTAATCATTTACAGAAGGGGGCAGGGGGCAGAGAGCCAGGAGCACAAACTCTTTAACACCTTCAGTTTAACAACCTCAAAATTCTGGCATGTCCACCATGCTTCCTAACCAATCATGTAAGAACACAACAATGGGTGGAGACTATGTTGTTAGGGTATCAGGAAGGGTGACTGAATGAACTCCCAGTACTTTTCCACCAACATCTGGGAAATTCTCTTGTCCAGGCAAGGGACTGACCTTCCCATCCTCATCTACCTGCACAGGATACTTAAGAAGATGGCCCTGCAATGGTGTAAAATCCTTATCTATATACCTCTTCCAGTTCTCCTTAGCAATCCCATTCACTGTGTTCACACACTCCAAACTCTCTGGCTCCTCAAAGCATGTATCCACCTTCCCAAGGTGCTCAGCCCACAATGACATTCTGTATCCATACACCTGCACATGGATATATATTGTAAACCACATTGCCAAGTACATCCTATGGAGTATGAAATTCTATTATTCATAAGACTTAAAAGTTAAAATTGCACTCTCTGTCAAAAGACAACAGGCAGTGCTAATGATTGGAGGTCATACCCCAACCCAGACATGAGCATAATCTTTGGACTTGTAATCTTGATATCTAGTGTGTGCGTTTGTAAAAAAAGAAAAGAAAAAGAAATACAATACGAACCTGACCACGTGGATGTTTCTTCCTTGATGCCCAAGAATGATGGGGTTGATATGCACCCATAGCTATCTCTGTGTCCTTTGTACCAGCCATGGATCTCTCGTTAATATTGGCAGATCCCACTATTACATATTCGTCATCTACTATCATTCCCTTGGCATGTACATAAATCATAAACCGCTTAAATTTTTGTGTATCCGAGACCTGATAGAAAATTTCAATCACGATCAAATCTAAAAGAATTAATTTCTTGCAAAAATATAAAATAAAGCCATATTTTAATGACAAGTTGATGAGACAATACATCAGAATGGTTTAATTCCAAAAATTTTGAGAAAGTAAGAGAGTCAAATAACAGACAAAACAGCTGAGAGATTCTCAGCAGTAGAAGTAATGGACTACTTATTTACTCTATGCCAACCATAGACCGGTATATGTCATGATAATTAAAACACTTAATTAGAAAGAGATTTCCATTATAGCAATTACCTTATCAGCATTATCACCTAACCTTTCCTCAAAAATATCTTCCCGGTTACCAAGGCAATAGAAATTGAGGTAATCTAGAGGATTTGAATTTGCAAGCTGCATAATATCCAATTCTTGTGCGACTACATCATACATCATTTGCATTGTTTGGCCCTGCAATTAGTAAACAAGTAAATCTAGAATATGAATTGTCTTATTCAGGTTGCCATCATCTATATTGTCCATCTGGAATTGTTATTAATAAATCAATCAAAACCAATAATTGCCAGAATACAAACTACAGGTTAGCAGCAGAGTAAGAGAGCATATTCTTCAAGTTGCTAGAGAAGAAGGCCACCAATGCCCAAAAGAAGTCCATTATTTTTTTTTCTTGATTTTTATTGTAAGAAAGTATCGGCCTTCTGTAGCTACCTTATTTGTCCCAAGACATGAAACAATATTTCCTTTTTATGGTCTAGAATTAGATAACCATATTTTTTTTATTGGTAATTTACACACACACCCGATAGGTCTTGAACCCATGACCTCACCTTCCACATTCCTCCAATAAGGGAGGAAGGTGCCATTTGAGCTATAACTCCTTGGCAATAACCATATTACCTGCCAAAAAAGAATTGCTTGCATAGCTGCAGAAGTTGGATCACCCTCAGGCCACATTGGTATGACAATATACACTACAAATCTCTCCTTTGCTCTAATTTTACTAGCTATCTTTAATGCCAATTCCATCGGGATTAAATTATCAGCTCCTGCTCAAATCATGAAAGTCAAACTTGAGAAGCTGTTCCATCCAATGAATAAGGAAGGTATTTGGTATCTAGCACATGATTGTTACCCAAATATATATACAGAAAATATAACTAACAAAACGTAAAGTCAGAAATAATAAGTGATAACAATGAAGCCTATCCTTATGGTGGCTAAAATTAAGTAGAAATGTAGCAATGACAACATATGTTCGAAATTAACAATACTTCATCAATTTTTTGTGGATGCATTAGCACGTGGCATTATATAAGACAGATGTGATACTTACAATCTAGTCACTAAGAAAACAGATTGGATACAGAAATCTAGAGGCTAGTTCTCAAATATAAACCACTAGGACTTGGAGATCTCAAGAATACTAGTTTACATCGAATACTTCATAGCATGCATTCTTCAGTAGCAAGAGAATTCAGGTACAAGAAATGGAAACAATATTGTATAGACAAGAATGGAAAACAATGTGGTGCAACAGAAGATTATGGACCTGACCTGCATTTTTATATGATGGCCATGCATATGACGATCCAAAAAAATACTGATTTTCAATATATATGAAATGTTGAGCAGATCTGATTGCCTGGATGTATCCTGTTTGAATGCTTTTATCTATTACCAATTTTTTTGAACAAATAAGGTTCTGCAGTAAAAGAATGCCAATTAGGAAATCGTAAATTGCAATATGATGTGCAACTGATTACTGATATATAGAAGCATTGAAAATCTTTTCAATATAAATTGGTTTTCCTATGAAGAGAAAGAGGTAGAAAAATAAAGACAAAAAAGGAAAAGGAGAGGAAAGGAAAGAAAAAAAGTAGAGCATTTATAAACCTTGTTTTCAACCATCTCGACAGTTTTGGGAAATCCTTTCACTGATCCTGAATCAATGGACCTAAAAATCTGCAAAACAAAAAATAAATAGAAGAAAAAATTTCAATCCCCCCCCCCCCCCCCAAAGGAAGCTTTTACTTGAAAAAAACTTGTAAAATCAAACCTGAACATGCCAACTTTCAGGATCATCTTCATTGGAAATCCATAACGTGGGATCATCTGGTTGAATAGATGTGTAACCATCCTTCTTTATAGATGGGGTAGGACTTAGTATCCATGCAACGCGTTCTATTTTTAATAAAGCATCATCATGCCAATAGGAAACCCTTTTGAAACGTAGTCCAAACTCCTTCCATTTTGTTGCTTTTTTCCAATGTTGTTCAAAGTTTATAAGAACATCATATGCAGCAGGCCCCTCAACTCTGCAGTGTAAATCATGCCAAGGTTGCCTTGGAGACTTGGTTCCAGCCTAGTTCATACATAAGAAATATGGAGAAAACAAAGAATGTAAAAAAGAAACACCTGCTACCTGTAAGTCATAATAGAAATAAGCAGGAATGCACCTATTACATAAAAAGAAATGAAGGAAAAAATTCTACATTTCACACTTGAAGAAGTGCATAAATTATTACCATACTATGGCAGTGCTATGTTAGCTTAAAACTGTGTCGAGAAACAAAATTTTCAGTGACATCTTGTAAGTATACAATGGGACTTTGCACAAGATGTACAAAGAAAGTTGAGAATGGATTATAGAGAAAGACTAGCAGGAGGTTTATAGAGGTGACATGATAATTGAAAAAATTTTGAGACTAAAATTAGAAGTAGTCATTTATTTAACCTAAACATTACTGCAATTCAAACATAACGCCATGTAAATTTGATGAGAACCCACTACCTAGGACTAGAAGTGCCTTTTGTGTTATGGTTACTCTCGTGGTCTCATAAATTAGAAAAGAAAGAAGAAGAAAAAAAAAAGGATGGGAGAAGTAGAGAACAGAAGACAAAAGGGGGAATTTGGGAGTTGGAGGGATAGAGAGACCAGATGATCAAACTTGAAGTTGAAAAATGTGTAGGGTCTAAATTTTGTATGGAGAGAGATAGAGAAAGCACAAAGCCATGGACATGGCTATTTTTTTGGGCTCAAACGAGTGGCTCAAGAAACTTGTGAGAAAATAAGTCCAACAATTTGTTGGACTCTAGTCAATGCTCAAATATGAACAAAAGTCCAATATAAAGACACTTGTTTATGCAAGCGCACAATACGTCCAATTCAATAATTCGATAGAATTTATACAATATGCATATATGCATTGTATGATTCATAAGTCTTTCCAATACACCTGCTTTAAAACTTTTTTATTTTATTTGACCTGATACATATACCATGTGATAAGTATCATGTAACGCCTTATGGTCATGGGACCACATGGAGAAACCTCAAGCAACTTGATTAGTAAAAAAATGTCAGCTCTTGCTCTAAAGCCATATGGTAGAACACTTAGCCAAGGAGAAAGGTGCGGGGGATATTTTAGAACATTTTATCTCAAGAATCGGTACTAAGAAACTATAAATGTCACCTTTTGAAAAAAAAAATTAATGGAAATATGGCATGTTACAAAACCATTTGACCAACAACTTACAGGAAATGTAGGATTGCGATAATCATTTTGGAATACAGTGTCAAGATCGCGAAATAGACGATGGTCTGGTGTATCATATCGACCGTCACAAAGATCAATCCCTCCTAAAAATGCAGTTATCTTACGATTACTACCTAATGCCTGCGTGTCCACTAGAACACATTTTTGATGGTGTGTAAAAACGGTTCCAACAACCTGTATAGAACCATCACATAAACAACTTCAGCAAGTTTTCTAGCTTAATCAAAAGAAATCAGATGGTACTGCCATGATTAAAGAAATAATAGAGCTGTGAGTCCAAATCCAATACAACTAAAAATATGATTAAACCTCAAAATAATTAAATATGTTCAAAATGAACAAACACCATTATCAATATATTTCAAAAAACAGTTCACAACCTATAAAACAAATTCACCTGCTGCTTGATATAGCCCAGCTTACTGCTAGCATTGCGAGGTGTCAACACACAAGTGACGGATGAATGCTTGAAAAACTTCCTGGTCTCTTCATCGTGTGTCTGCATCATTCCAGTCTACAACCAATCCCACTTCAGAATACAACTCAAAAAGCACACAACCCGGTTATAAATTCAAATAATAATTGTCTCTAAGTTGCAATTACACATGCATAGCAACATCACTGTTCACCACCATAAGAATTTAAATTCAATTACAGTACAAACACCGACAACTAGTTTTGTATCTACTAATGAAAACTACTGTCTGAATTAAGTAATTCAAGAATGACAGCCATCACTCCCTACACAATTACAACAATAACCAAGCTTTAGTTTCATATTTATGGACTCAACTATGGATCCTTGACAAACTAATTAAGATTATCCACATATATTCTTTTCCACTATTCTATTTTATCTTAAATCATACTTTACTACTTGTCATTTTTTATTATTATTCTAATTCTATTTTAGGCTTGTCTCTATCTTTTCTCATTCCTCAACTTGAATCAAATCGTTCTCCCAACTGGTACATTAATCACTCTCGTTTACATATAATCAAACAATTTTATGTGACTCTTACTTATCTTTATGACAGACTTTCATACTCATTTATATTGAACAAAATATTAAAGCAACTAACAAAATAAGCAATGCAGATGGCATGTTAGCCTCCCTTAAGCTCAGAACCCTGGCCTTCTTGTGTGCATTCCCTGGCCGACCAGAATTCTTGTGATTAAGTGGTGAGCACTTTGACAGTCGGCCCTATGGGGGTCAGTTCTTAGGGTGTGAAGAGTACTGGAGATGGTACGCCTGGCACCCAGGTTTCGTCTATATTGTTTGCCAACCTTTTTCTGTTGTGAGCACTTGCCAGTGACCGGGATCTCTTGCCTTGACCTTCTCGAGGCAAAAAATGTTCCCGATGTTCTTTTCAAATTGCTTTGATCTCCTTATGTATGAGGGAAATCTTCTGATCCTAGATGTCTCGAGGTCGATCTTTACGGCTCCTAGGACGTCTTCTCCTCAGAAAAAAAGCTATTTACTATCTTTGCATGTGTGGCTCGCTTCTGAGAGGGACATGCGTCGATCTTTCCAGCTTTACTCGCAAGGGAGAGGCTTGAGCAATGCACTTTAAAGAGAATTCATGTTTGATTGGTCAAAGGTTTGGTCTCCGCAATTGGTCTCGCCCCGTTCTCAAGAATTATGGTTACTATGCAAGTGTCTTTTAGGTCATCTGCCTCCGGAGGGAGATTACCCGGTGGCTCGAGTCATGGCACTCGTTTTGACAGGATCTCAATGTCATGCTGCTTCCCATAGATGATGCCAAGGGTAGAGGGTTGATTAGGTCCCAAAAAAATTTATCATCACCAAAATTTTCAAATCCAAAATCGCAATCACACACAAAAACTATTTACGTGGAAAACCATTTCTTTTTGAAGAGGAAAAGCACATGACAAATTTTGAATAAATTCACTATTATTATATCAATTACAATATCTCTCATGTTTAGGTCTCCCTTGAGATTAATCCTCTTGTGTATATCTTATGGCTAAAGAAAATAATATTGTTTTTTTTTTTTTTTTTGCTCTCACACACACTAACTACGCTCACTGCGATTTCTTCTTCTTTCTCTTCTAGCAGCTCATCTTGGCTGCTCTCTCTTTTTCTTTCATGCAACTCTCCTTGGATGCATTTTCTCTTCTTCTTTCTTCACTTTTCAACATCAAACAAAGTCTCACAAATTCTCATTGATTTGTGCACTTTACAAAAAAGAAAAAGAAAAAGAAAAAAAAAACGTCGTGGAGAAAATCCAAATTTCGTTGTCTCTTTCTTTGCACTACTTCCCAAGCAAAAATTCTTTTTTTTTCCCTCTTGATTTCATGCTCTATTTTTCCTATCCCCGTAAGGACTCTTGGCCCAAAGCTATTAATTTCTTAATAGCATTGTCTATTTATAAGACTCCAATTTCCTATTCTTTTGTGGACAAGGAATGCAATTCTTCTTTGATGAGGAATAAACTTTCTTTCACACCAAGGAAACCCAAAAATAACTAAATTAATTTTTCCTTCTTCAACTAGAAAACCCAATTAACTTTTCAAGTTACAATTGGAATTTAAGGCAATTTCCTAGTAGATATAGGTAATGTTTACTACACATAAACTATTTTGCACACTAAGTATGCGTTTGGGAAGCGCGTTTTGTGCTTTCCAGCATTCACGTCTGTGTTTTCAACTTTTTTTTTTTTTTTCAAAGCCGTGATTGTTGACTTTGGGGTGTGAATAGTGCACACACAATAACTTTTTCAACAACTTTCAGTCACAGGACCTACAAACCTCACTTTTCAGCAACTTATTTATTAAAAATGAGTCACACGATACTATTTACACGTTTAAAAATTATTTTGCTACAGTGTTTTTCAGTTTTCAGTTTTCAGCTGTATCCAAATGGATCCTAAGTTAGAAATCCACTTCAAGTCAAGATTTGAGTTGCTTTTGGGTTGTGTGTAAAACTGTGTAAAATTGTTTGTGTGCACTAATTAAGTTTAACCCAATGGAGAAACTGCAAGAGAGGATGTAATTTGAAGCTAAAAGGACAAAGTGCCACTTTATTTTAAATTTAAATGACATTGTTTTTTATTTGTAATATGTAATTTGAACCATCAAATGAATTCATTTAAAATTGAGAGGATCTCAATATAATAGAAAGTTGGATTTTTTAGCAACACAATGCTACTGACACAATAAATTTCATAATATGTGAGGTGAAATTTTCTTTTTATTAATGTAATATCATTTTCACATAGAATCAACACTAACTTCACTTTTGTTGTACACTACCCACAAAATATCATATCAATAGTTGTAAAATTAGCTCTATTTATCACTTCTTAGTGAATTTTTATCAAGCTAGTTAAACTAGCATTTCAGTTAAAAAATAATAATTAAGCACCAATAAATACGTCATGCATTAACATCAACACTTTGACATTCACAGATAACAAATGAATTGTAATATATCTTTATTATTGAGTTACTGTTCAACACAAACGGGTGGTTAGGTCATGTTCTAGGTGGAGGACAGTGGTTATGTCACAAAGTGCGATCTGCTGAGCATAGATGGGTCGTGATGGTGGCACCAAATGGGTTTGATGATTCTAGTTGGGTTTGATCTGATTTATTGATGGGTGGGTCACGATTTGGGTTTGATGGGTGTGATTTGTTTGATTTGATTTTGATCTTGTAGACCAATTTGATGTAATTATCTTATAAATAGTATATTAGAGGAATTTTTTGAAATTACATCAATTCTAATGCTAGCTATTATTTCAGGCATGCATGTAATTAAAAGAAGGCACGCACCTTGAAGAACCTATCGCCAGAGGTCTTATCATCCCAAACCAACATCAAAACCCTCACTCCCTCTTCGGACTTGAACTTGAGCAACTCACCGAGCGTCGAATCTCCACCAACTGGCGGTGGCCGAGTCTGCTCTCTCACCAGCTTCACCTTGTGAAAAATCGACCATCCAACAACGTAAATCAAATGGTGAGCCTCTGAGATCGCAGAGCAAATGTCCTCCCAACACTTCTCGTGCTTGAAAACCTTACCACCATCCAATTCAATCTCCGGCAACAACCCGTCCGGCACGTGCGCGTCTTGGTACAACCTCACGGAGCCTCCTTTTCTCAGCGGGAAGTACGAGCGTGCTACGCCGCCGCCGCCTTTGTCCGATGCAATGCCATGCTCGTACCTTGGATTTTTATCAAACGACGTGAACTGTAGTACGAGATGAATCTTCGCGTTTAGTGTCAGTGGTTTTTTGGAGGAGCTGAGGATGTCGAAATCGTTGGAGATGAATTCGCCTGTGGCGATCTTCGAAGCCGGGATATGGACGGTGCCGATTATCTCGGCGCCGAAGATGTCGTCATCTTTGACATGGAATGTTAATTTATTTACGGGGTGTGCCAGTGGGATATGGAAGTACTGGTTCCATTTAGGGTTGGTGGTGTTCTTGATGACGCGCGTGCTAGCCACTGTGACATTTGAGACTAAAACTTCGACGTAAGGGTTGCAGAATTGGACTTTGGGTTTGTGTTGACGGGTTTCGATAGTGTAACTGTCACGGGCGGTGAAGCAACGGCGGAGCTGACGAACATCGATGAGGGACAAGTTGGGTAAGTGTTGGGCTTCGACGATTTTCAGGTCTAGGTCACCATGGAGCATGATGAACTGGTCGTCTGAACTGGACTCGGACACTTCCATTTCACACTGTTTGTAATTCTTGTTTAGCAAAAGAGAGTAATTAAAGGGAAAATAATAGTGTTTTTTTGAGTTAGGGAAAGGTACAGTGTTAGTAGGGTGAATTAAGAAAGGAATAAAGGAATACGTGAATGGTGAGAAAACTGGATTTGGTTCCTTGCTTTGCTTGGAGCACAGCAGAGTGCGGATCTCGTGGGGCCTTTGTGATTATTTGAAGATGAAGATATTGGTGTGGTACAAACACTTTTAACTGTGTGAGTGATCTCACATTGATCAAGAATAAGTTCTTTTTGTGTGTCGTTTATAAACCATTGTGAACCTTGTTTAATATCTTAATTAAGAAGTGAGAGTATGAACTTCAGCCTTATTTATACCACACGTCTCGCTTTGTTCGTTTGTGCCTTTTGTTTGTGTTCTTCCTCTCCTACATACTTTTTTTTTTTTTTTTTTTGTGTGAACAGTATTTATGCTCTTCAAAATTAGCATGATTCCCTCTAATGTCGAATAAGATGCTCTTGTCAAGTCCACTTCTTGTTATAACATCTTCCATTGAGTTCTCGAACTCAACCCACTTCTCCTCATTTTGCTTCATTGTAAACAAATCCTTGCTTTCCCCATCGGTATTAGGACAGGGAATAAAACAAGATTACAGAACAAAGAACCACCAGAACTTCAGTTTGGCTCTCTATCTCGATCAGAACAATATTACTATTCCTCTCTTCTACATAGAGTTATCTTTCTCTTCTATATAATTTTCTTGTGTGAATAGTATTTGTGCTTGTGCGATTGGGTATTCATGCTTTGATCTATTGAAAGGAAAGACATATTATTAAAGGTTGTTCTTGAACGCGTGAAAATTCATTCAATACAAATATTGACGTTATAGTCTAATTCTTTGAATTGTTCGATCAAGAGAATTTGTCGTATCAAGATTTATTCTGGATGACACAAATTAACAAGGATAACACTTTAATGTGATTTTATGGCACTGTAAGATTATTTTTAAATTTTTCTTTATTCTCAATTCTCAATTCTTGTTAATCACTTAGGATATATTGTTGGTTTGATATTTACTTATTCATTAAAAAACGTCCAACACAGAAAATAGGGAACCGATTTCTTTTTTATGACATGGAGTCTATAACATAGCATGAGTTTCGTTAGTAGTTCTCAATTTCCCATCTATCATATGGTGAAAAGGATTAAAGTAAAGCATTTTAAAGCATTGTGATGATTTTGAAACAATAATCAAAGGTTAGTAACAAATATGCAATTTAACTTATTTCTTGTTATTTACTTTTTTATTTTTCTTTTTATAGAATAATGATAAATTGATATTTCACCACAATTTGAATCAATTGGCCGCTGGGTGTCCACTAGGAATAATTATAGGGTTCAGACCTATGTTTCAATTATCCCTTGATTACTAATGTAAACATTTGATTTGATTTGATTCTCTCTCTCTCTCTCTCTCTCTCTCTCTCTCTGTGTGGGAAAGGTAGTGTTTATTTTCTTGTAAATTTTATTCTTCCTACGGAGTTGGTATTTTCTTTCCAGCTTTGGACATAGGATAGAAACTTAATCTTTACGGCAGATTCATTTTGCTTATGCTTTTTTTTTTCCCGCTTTAAAAATTGCATTCGTTATTTATGCATGTATGTTGTGTGCTGGATTGTAAAATCTTTCTCCTTTATCTTTTTGAAATCATATGCAATCACTCATCACTCTTAACTAAATAGAAGTCCTCTCCCTTAAAAGTGTCTTGGGATGATGAGCAGACACCCATTGATTGGTTGTTGGGTATGCTATTGAAAAGTCTCCCATGATATCCTAATAGGATAAAGCAAGATTGGTTGATTGAGGTTCCCTCATCTCAAGAGTTTGAGAGGGTACATGGTGTATCTGACATATAAAACTACTCTCTTACTTAGGTGTGGGTCCAGCGCTTATTGGGTCCACCTCTGTTTGAGACGATGGCTGCATATACAGAATTGGTTTTCTCCCACCTCAAAACATTGAGTAAGCGATACTTGGATTAGCTGTTGCCGAAATACATTCCTTAAGCATTGGCAAACCTAGAATGCATCATATGGCAAAATTAGATTAGAGATGAGGAAGACCTAAAACCAAATCTTTCCCCAGCCTAAGATAGGACTATTTTTTAAATTCATGAAAAAGAACTACCAGTTTCTTCTTCTTGAAGAAGATGAAAAAGAAAAAGAAGAAAAGAAAGTTTCTTCCACTACCCAGTAAGGCTTTCCAAAAGCAAGAGAGGTTTGTCATATACCCCACCCGGCCGATAAACTATACAACCACTTCGCAGCAAATTGTGTTTCAAATCCTGCGTCTTTTAGTGCAAACAATAGATGCCATATAATATATGGGTAAAAGCTCTTGTACAAAGTGTGTTATATGAAATAAAAAATGCTCATAATCTATATATATATTGCGTTCTAAATTTCTAATCATTTATTTATCGGGGGTAAAAAAAATAATTAAAAAAAAAAAAAAAACGTCTCTTTTATGACAAATATTATCGCTTGTGTGCTCTCCCGCCAATTACTGAACAGATGCTAGTCCTACTAATCCCTGACCCAAAACTCTCTCCTGTCATAAGCTTAACTCATAACCTCGACAAAACCATCACAAGTCACAACTGACAATATGCAAAATACGGCATGTTAGCTAGCAAATCTTTTATTTTACAGACAAGAAGGGAACAAGAATAGGTAGCATTTCTTTAGAATTTAAGACCACAAAAGAGATCTACAAATTTTTTGCCATTCATAATTTGTAAACCATATGGCATGTTTGCCAGCAAATCTGCAATCAAGGGAACAAGAAAAGGTGGCATTTCTTTTGAATTCAAGACCTTAAAAGAGATCTACAATTTTATTTGCCATTCATAAATTGTAAACCATATGTCTATAAGAAGAACATATCAACTGGGATAATGAACTTAGAAAGAACCCAAAAAATAAAAAAGATAAAAACCTTATCTCACAACAGCCACCTAGAACCAAACAAGGAGTGACTTGCATTGTAATTGTTGACCTCTCCATGTGACAAGACTGGAAACCATGCATTTATATATGCACAAACATTCACAACATGTCATCCTTCTTGCTATGTTCACTCATTTGTATTACAATAAAAACCTATTGTAGCTCAACCGTTAATAGAATGCGGCAGAGAGTGAGGAGCACAAACTCTTTAACACCTTCAGTTTAATAACCTCAAAATCCTGACATATCACCGCCATTCTTCTTAACCAATTATGTAGGAACACAAACAATGGATGGAGATTATGTTGTTAGAGTATCAGGAAGGTGGGCCGAAAAAGCTCCCAGCACTTTTCCACCTACATCTGGGAAATTCTCTTGTCCAGGCAGGGGGCTGACCACCCCTTTCTCATCTACCTGCACAGGATACTTAAGAAGGTGGCCCTGCAATAGCTTAAATTCCGCATCTGTATACCTCTTCCAGTTATCTTCAGCAATCTCATTCACCATCTTCACACACTCCATACTCTCTGGCTCCTTGAAGCATGTATCCACCATCCCAAGATGCTCAGCCCAGAGTGACATTCTGTATCCATACACCTGCACATGGATATGTATTGTAAACCACATTGCCAAGTAATTCCCATGGAGAATGATATTCTTATTAGAAAATTTAAGCAATTTTTTTTCATTCACAAGACTCAAACCGCACACCCTGCCAAAAGACAACAGGCAATGCTAATGATTGGAGATCATACCCATGCCCAGACGTGAGCATAATCTTCAAAAAGCTCAAGCACCATTTTCACACTTCTCCCTCCCCACTCCCTAGCTAAAGAGAAGAGAGAGGCATCTAGTGTGTGTATGTGTTTTTGTTTGGAATAGGGGAAGGGGGGGGGGGGGGTCTGATCTCATGGTGTGCTTGTTTTTGGTAATGTTATCACTCTCACCAACCGAACTGGTTTGACTGTTAACCACCCAACCCGTTTTGGAGTAATTATCAGGTGCACCTTGAGTATGGTGATGTGTTGCTCCCTCCTCTCATATTTATGGTGGATCCTACTAAAAAAATTCAGTGTGAGGTCTACTATGAATGTGATGATGGGCACTTGGTCCCCGTACTCTGGGAGTACTTAATAATTTTCCCTCATTTTGTATTGTTGAGACATGTGAGTAAGGAGAAAGTCTGCAACCAACATGAACTGAGTGATGTGTCAGCGCTATTGAGTGCCAGCACGTAGCTGTGCTCAGTAAGAAGGTAAAAAAAAGTTACAAAAATGGGAAAGGAACCTTTTTTTTTCTTTCGGTCTGATGACCATCTACTGTGAAGCACTATCAATTATCATTTCACACTCATTGTTTTGTTAACATTCTCCAAAGCCCTGAAATGGAAAGTTTGAAAAACAAGAAATATTATAACAACCTGACCACGTGGATGTTTCTTCCTTGATGCCCAAGAGTGATGGGGCTGATATGCACCCATAGCTATCTCCGTGTCCTTTGTACCAGCCATGGATCTCTGGTTAATATTGGCCGATCCCACTATAACATACTCATCATCTACTATCATTCCCTTGGCATGTACATAAATCATAAACCGCTTGAACTTTTGTGCGTCTGAGACCTGATAGAAAATTTCAAATTATGACCTACTCCAAAAGAATTAATTTATTGCAAATATATAAAATGAAACCATATTTCAATGCATCAGGATGGTGTGATTCCAAAATTTTGAGAACTTCTATATGTATCATAGTAAAATAAATAAATTAAAGCCAAATATCAAACAAAACAGCTGAGAAAAAAAAATTAAAATGGCAAATCCCATGAAAAAAAATTTCTAAAGCCATTTGCATGATGAGAACATTGAGAACTCAAAAGTTATTATGTGCAATATCCCTGAGATGCACATTTTTTCCTATGCCAAACAAAACCCGGAGTATGTCCAGATAATTTAAGTTACTGAGAAGTGGATCTATGTCACAGCGGCCATTGGAAAAAAGAACACAATTCTCAGCAGTAGAAGTTATGGACTACCTGTTTACCCTAGGCCAACCACAAACCAGAGTATGTTTTGCTAATTTAAAACAGCAAAAAAGAGATTTCCATTAGAGCAAATACCTTATCAGCATTATCATCTAAACGTTCCTCGGTAATATCTTCCCGGTTACCAAGGCAATAGAAATTGAGGTAATGTCGAGGATGTGAATCCCCAAGCTGCATATCTTTCAGTTCCTGTGCAACTATATCATACATCATTTGCATTGTTTGGCCCTGCCAAGAGCAAACAAGTAAAGCTAGAATATGAATTGTGTAATTCAAATTGCCATCATCTATATTGTCCACTTTTTGGACCATAACATCTCAAGATCACAACCTAAAACAAAAAAGTTTACAATCCAGGTGAATCTAATAACATATGGAATTGTTATTAATAAATCAATCCAAACCAATAATTGCCGAGAATTCAGCCTATAGGTTAGCAGCAATAGAAGAGAGAAGGTAACCGATGCCCAAAAGAAGTCCTTTATTTGTTTTTCCTGATTTTTATTTTGAGAAAGTATCAACCATCTGTAGCTATCATGTCTGTCCTGAGACAACAACAAAGCCTCAGTCCCAAAATTTGGGGTCGGCTATTTTTTTTGATAAGTAATCAAAGAATTGATATAAATGAGAGAAAAACAAAAGTACAAGTAGTTCATGATGATGAACAACAAGAAACAGAAGAACCAAACAGCAAAACAAAAGATAAGGAAATCAGAAAGATAATCTAAGGGAAAACATAAACTCTGAAAGAGACGAAGAATGAATAAAGCCCCAACAACGAGCCCACTCAAAAAAACTATGCTGGCATAAAACCTTTAACTCATCCAACATCTTCTCCATGTTCTCAAAGGAGCGACGATTTCGTTCCAACCAAACAATCCACATTAAGCATCCTGGAATCAAATTCCAAATATTCGAGTTGTGCTTCCCAAGCCATTGAAGCCAGCAAGATAACAAACTCGCCGTCATTCTTGGCATAACCCAATGTATACCAAAAGCCTGAAGCATGAAGGACCATAAGGTATGAGTAACAGGACAATGAAGCAGAAGATGATCTACCGACTCCCCATCACCACAACACATACAACACCGATTTACTAAAGGGCGATCCCTAAGCATGAGTTTATCCAAAGTGAGAATCCAATTGTGCGCAGCTGTCCACAAGAAGAAGGCCACTCACTTAGGAATCTTTGGTTTCCACACACCCTTCCAAGGAAACAAAAGATTTGGATTACCCTGAATTGCTTGGTAATAAGATCGGGTATCAAACTTACCATCCCCTTTGAGCCGCCAACGAAGCGTATCCCTCCTATCCCCTCGAGGAGTACGAGAATGGATAAGCTGAAGTAGAGAGTAAGATGCAGCTAGCTCCTAATCTTTAAAAGCTCTAAAAAACCCTAAGTCCCACACTCTGAAAGTACCTCCTTCTGGAGTCCACAAAACCTCAGAGATGCATGCATCCTTGGCAACTGAACAGACATAGAGCTCAAGATAGAGGTCTTTTAGGGTATTATCCCCAATCCACCTATCATGCCAGAAGCGGATACGGGTGCCTTCACCCACTACAAAAGACAAATGCTTAGAAAAACTCTCCCACCCTTCATGATCCTCAACAGATTAGAATGGGTCGGCCACATGAATTATTTTTCCCCATGTCTGTCCCAAGTCATGCAACAAAATTTCCAGTTTATAGTCTAAAATTAATTAATCATATTTTTTTTATTGGTAATTCACACACACACCCATAGGTCTTGAAACCACGACCTCACCTTCCACCTTGCTCTTACAAGGGGTGGAGGTGCCATTTGAGCTAGAATTCATTGGCAATAACCATATTACCTGCCAAAAGAGAATTTCTTGCATAGCTGCAGAAGTTGGATTACCCTCAGGCCACATTGGTAAGATAATATACACTGCAAATCTCTCCTTCGCTCTAATTTTACTAGCTATCTTTAATGCCAATTCCATCGGGATTAGATTATCAGCTCCTGCTCAAACCATGAAAGTCAATAACTTGAGAAGGTGTTCCATCCAACAAATAAGGAAGATATTCAATACTTAGAACATGATTGTTACCCAAATATACATACAGAAAATACAAAGAACAGAATCTAAGGTCAGAAATAATACGAAGGGAGAGAGAGCAATCAAGCCTATCCTTACGGAGGCTAAAATTACGTAGAACTTCAGCAACCACTAAATACATTTCAAAATTTGACAATAATTCATCAATTTTGCATGGATACATTAGCAGATGGCATTATATACGATGGATATTATATGTATTATATGGCTACCAAGAAAACAGATTGGATACAGAAATCTAGAGGCTAGTTCTCAAATATAAACCACTAGGACTTGGGAGTTCTCAAGAATACTAGTTTACATTAGATACTCCACCGCATGCGTTCTTCAGCAAAAAGAGAATTCAGCTACTAGGAATGGAAACAATATTGTATAGACAAGCAAGTAAACTAATGTGGTGTAACAGAAGATTATGAACTTGACCTGCATATTTATACGATGGCCATGCATATGATGATCCAAGAAAATACTGATTTTCAATATATATGAAATGTTGAGCAGATCTGATTGCCTGGATGTATCCTGTTTGAATGCTTTTATCTATAACCAAACTTTTCGCACAAATAAGGTTCTGCAGTAGAAGAATACCAATTAATTTATCAATATAAATTAATTTTTCTACATAAAGAGAGAAGGTAAAGGAAAGGAAAGAAAAAAGTCATATAAAACCTGTTTCTCAGCAAGCTCAACAGTTTTGGGAAATCCTTTCAGTGATCCCGAGTCAATGGACCTAAAAATCTGCAAAAGCAAAATAATTAGAGGAAATTTTCAATCCCGAGTCAATGGACTTAAAACAAGGGAACTTTAACATAAAAGAAACCTGTAAAATCAAACCTGAACATGCCAACTCTCAGGATCCTTTTCATTGGAAACCCATAACTTGGGATCATCTTCTGGAATAACTGTGGACTTATCCTTTTTAGCAGATGGGTCAGGACTTACTTTTTTTTTTGGAGAAACAGATAGGTCAGGACTTAGTATCCAAGAGATGCGTTCTATTTTTATTAAAGCATCATCATGCCAATGGGTAGTAGCCCTTTTGAATCGTAGTCCAAACTCCTTCCATTTTGTTGCTTTTCTCCAACGCTGCTCAAAGTTTATAAGAACATCATATGCAGCAGGCCCCTCAACTCTGCAGTGTAAATCATGCCATGGTTGCCTTGGCGCCTTGGTTCCAGCCTAGTTGATTCATAAAACATATGGAAAAAACAGAGAAAGTCAAAAAGAAACACCTGCTACAGCATCACAAACTGTAACTACATAATAGAAATAAGCAGGAATGCACCTAAAATAACAAAAATGAGGGAAAATCATGACTTCAAACTTGATGAAGTGCATAAATTACTTTAATACTATGGCAGCATTATGTTAGCTTAAAACTATGTTGGCAAACAAATTGTGTGTGACATCTAGCATGTACAATGGAACTTTTGCACAAGAAGTACAAAGAAGTTGAGAATGGATTATAGAAAAAGAGGTCTATACAGGTCCGGAATGCATCTGATTAAAATTTATGCACCTGAAAATTTTATCCTCAGAATGAGGCCTACAAATCTACAATATATATTGTTGATGGGTGACATGATAATTGACAACATTCTGAGATGAAAGGTGGAAGCAGTAGTCAGTTATGTAACCTAAACACTACAACAACTCAAACATAATGCCATATAACTAAAATTGAAGAGAATCCACTAACTAGGACTAGGAGTGCCTTTTGTGTTATGGTTACTCTTGGGGTTCCATGTCGAGAGAGAGAGAGAGAGAGAAGACAGAAGGGGAACTTCAGAATTGGAGAGACAGAGAGACAAAGAACCAAACTTGAAATGAAAATGTGTGTGGTCTAAATTTTGTATGGAGAGAGAGACAGAGACAGAGCAAAGTCATGAACATGGCTATTTTTTTGGGCTCAATTGAGTGGTTCAAGAAACTTGTGTTAAAATAAGTCCAACAACTTGTTGGACTCTGATCAAGTCTCAAATATGAATAAGAGCCAAATATAAACATAATTGTTTATGTATCGACCAATATGTCCGATTCAACCATTCAATACAATTCATACAATATGCATGTTTGTATCATATGATTCACGAGTCAACCCAATACGCACCTAAATTACAGCATTTTTATTTTGCACCGATTTGATCCACACCACCAGACGATATGCATCACATATCGTCTGATACTAACTACTATGGTATTATATGCCAGGAGTTTCAAGGCCTTATAGTCATAGGACCAGATGGAGAACCTCAAGCAACATGATTAGTAGATATCATCTCTTGTTCTAAAGCCATAAGGTAGATCACTTAGCCAAGGAGAAAGGGTTTGGGGGTGGGGAGGATATGGAAGAACATTATATTTTTAGAATCGGTACTAAGAACTATAGATGTCATCTCTTGCTCTAAAGCCATTATGAAAAATTATGCAATCACATAAAAGCCCTTTGAGTTAAAAACCAAGATCATAGATACCCCAAAAAAAAACAACGAAAACATTTAAATGATATATGCATGTTACAATAGTCTGTTACAAAACCATTTGACCAAAAACTTACCGGAAATGTAGGGTTGTGATAATCATTTTCAAATACAATATTAAGATCGCGAAATAGTCGATGCTCAGGTGTATCATATCGACCATCACAAAGATCAATCCCTCCTAAAAATGCAGTTATCTTACGATAATTACCAGATGCCTGCGTGTCCACAAGAACACATTTTTGATGGTGTGTGAAAAGACCTCCAACAACCTGTATGGAACCATCACATAATCAACTTCAGCAAGTTTTCCAGCTCAAAAGAAAGCAAATGGTATATCAAGATCAAAGAAATAATAAAACTAAGCCAATGAAACTAGGATTCCAAATCCAATACAATTGAAAATGAGATTAAACCTGAAAATAATTAAATACGTCCAAAATAAACAAACACCAAAATCATTATTTTTCTAAAGACAGTTCACAACCCATAGAACATATTCACCTGTTGCTTGAAATAGCCCAGCTTACTGCTACCGTAGCGAGGTGCCAACACACAAGTGACTGATGAATGCTTGAAAAACTTCTTGGTCTCTTCATCGTGCGTTTGCATCATTCCAGGCTGCAACCAATCCCACTTCAGATTACAACTCAAAAGGCACACAACCCAGTTGCTAATTACACATGCACAGTAACATCAATGTCCCCTCATGATCACCACCAAAGTATTTAAATTCAATTACAGTACAAACACTAACAACTAGTTTGGTATCTACTAATAAAACCATTGCCATGAACCAAGCGATTCAAGAATGATAGCCATTACTCCGAACACAATTACACAACGACAACCAAGCCTTAGTCCCAAATTTTTCAATTCAACCATGGATCTCAACGGACTAATTAGGACCAGCAACATATATTCTTTTCCACCATTTTATTCTATCTGAAATAATAGTCTCTATTACTTCCTTAATTGATATGTTGTTTTTTACTATTCTACTAATATTACTTTAGGCTTGCCTCTATCTTTTTCCATTCCCTTCACTTATATCAAATCACTCTCTTCTCAAAAAAAAAAAAAAATGAAATCACTCTTAAATTACTTATTTTTTGTAGTTTACTTACATAATGTAAAACAAAGCTAAAAACTAGCATATTTTCAAAAAACTGAAATTATTAATTATTTAAATAAAATTAAAAGTACGGAGGAGTAGGACGCGCAACCCATACATAAAATAAGCAAAATATCAGCTTATAATCCAAAACCAAATCATTCTATTCTATCCAAGGCTATTAATTCCTAAATTAACGTATCATTTTTTATTATTCTATCTTTAGCACAGACTCCCATGTTAAAAAAGCTCTATTACTATGCCTATGACAGCTCAAAATATTAAAGCAAATAACAAAAAAAAAAGAAAAAAAAAAAAGCAAAGCAGGTAAAGAGAATTTAATAATCTAAAGCAATTACTCAAAACGAACCGTTTTGATGATGCCGAACTTATCGTGCGAAGTCTTATCATCCCAAATCATCAACAAAACCCTAACTCCCTCTTCAGACTTGTACTTGAGCATTTCACCGAGCGTCAAATCTCCGCCTCGTGGCAATGGCCGAGTCGGCTCTCTTACGAGCCTCACCTTGTGATAAACCGACCATCCAACAATGTAAACCATATGGTGAGCCTCTGAGATCGCATAGCAAATGTCCTCCCAACACTGCTCGCGCCTGTAAACCTTGCCTCCGTCCAGTTCAATCTTCGGTAGCGACGACTCGTCTCGCGCGTGCGCGTCTTGGTACAACCTCAGGGAGCCTCCTTTTCTCAACGGGAAGTACGTGTGAGTCACGCCCTCGTGTTTTGGATCTGACGCAATGCCGTGCTTGTACCTTGGATTTTCTTCGAACGGCGTGAATTTGAGCTCGAGGTAGATCCTCGTGTTCTTTTTCGGCGGTTTTTTATTCGGCCCGAGGATTGGGTACCAGCGGGAGATGAGCCTTCCTTCGACGATTTCTGAGGCCGGGATATCGACGGTGCCGATTAGCTCGGCGCCGAAGATGTCGTTATCTTTGACCTTGAAGTTCAAAGTATTTACGGGGTGTGCCAGTGGGATGTAGAACCGTTCGTTCCATACAGGATCGGCCGAGTTTTTAATCACGCGCGTGCGTGCCACGGTGGCTTGGGGGACCGAAACGGTGACGTACGGGTCGCTGGTGATGATGATCTTGTTGCGGTGGCGGTGTTGCGAGCCATCACGGCCGTCGGATTCGTCGGAAGGTTGACTTGTTTCGACAGAGTTACAGTCACAGACTGCGAAGCAACGGCGGACATGTTGTGCTACGATGTCCATGTTGGGTAAGTTTTCGGCTTCGACGATTTTCAGTTCGAGGTCACCGTGGAGAATGATGGTCTTCTGGTTGTTGTTGTCTGAAACGGAGCCGGAAACTGAATCTTCCATGGTGTTCTTTACGAAGATGACGTGGCAGGCAACAAACAGTACACTCAAATTTGAAAGGGATTTTATACAGTGATACCTTTCTCGGCCTTTTGGCTAAGATCAAGTATACAGTGGGTACTACAGTATTTGTAGAGTGAGAAAGTGAGTGAAGGAAAGAAGGAAGGAAGGAAGGGAAAGGAATAGTGTGGAAATGGTGACAAAGTAGGATTTTTGGATAATAGCTTTTGCTTGTAACACAGAGTATGAGCCTCGTGGCGCCTTTGGAAGCTGGTGTTTACGTTTGTACTTTATTATTATTATAACATCTTTTTTGAAAAAGTATATTTTATTTAAAAAAAAAAAAAAGGATTGTTTTTGCTTTTGAAGATGAACAATAGTTTGCTTTGGCCTTTGAGGTTCTTTGAGGGAGCAAACTCAGCAAAGGAATTAGAGCACCAGCAATAGTGGGAGAGTGGGACTAAAAAGAATTAGGAAAGTGTGTGTGAGAGTTAACGGTCACGGTTACAGTTGAGATTCGCTTATTTTTTTAAATTGGAATTTTTTTTACTTAAAGTATTATAAGAACTCATAAATAGAATAAAAAATACAATAAAATTTATGTAAAAAACAAAAATAAATTAAATTAACAAAAATATTTTTTTTTTTCAAACACGCACTAATAAGTGAGAATGTGATTTGTGTGGTGCTGTGGGCCTGTGGTGTGTGAGGGTGTTATTATTTTATTTTATCACTACCGTTTTTGGAATTCGAATAGGGAGCGAGTTGGAAGGTGATGCGGATAGACACATGGGGTGGGGCATGGGGGGCCATGAAAGTAAGTAATACTATATTGTATGTTAAATGGTGCAATCTTAAGTCTTTTCCTAATAATGGCAAACTAGACTATCCAAACCAACGTACTTTTCGGTTTCATTATCATTACCGACAAAATCTACTAAAAATGTATTTAGCAAAAATAAATTCAAATACTTTCCATTGATGTGACTACTATTTTGAGGGTTGGTGAGTTGGTCACTTGGTCTGGACACTTTATTTAAAAAATTAAGGTAGATGAAATCAAACTTGGTTTCCTGCAGCAGATTTTGACATCATAATTACTTGCCTTAACCTCTTGTATCGTTTTGGGAATAAATGGAGTTAACTGATGCCTATTGTATATTAAGAACTATTGTAATTGGTGAGACAACAATGCCATAAATCCCGGCTACAGAGAAATTGGAAAGACGCATATATGAACCTACTTTTTCGCCTACTTGAAAACCAAAAGATGCAAGCAAAATAACCAAATAACGCCACAATTATTTCTTGTCCTTGCTAAATAAGAAAAAGGTGGATTCTTGGGAGCAAATCATTTTCTACCGTGATGAGTTAAAACCTTATACTAAATGGCCTAATCAATCCTAATATTAATGCGTCCCATATGACTTAAACTTAAGAACTAAGGCGATATAGACAAAGTATTTGACTACTAGACTCCTACCTTGAGGCCAATACCACAGTACTAACAATAAAAACTGAAAATGAAAAGAATAAAACCTATAGTTGTTGGTGGTCACAATTATTGTTTCTTTATGATATCAAAGAAAAAATATATTTGCTAAAAGTCTTGTAGCTGAATTGACATATCCCCAGGTACAAAATGCCTAGGGGTCTAGAAAGGAAAAAGTTCGAGTTGCGGGATTAGCAGCATATTGTAATTATTTCTCAAAAAAAAAAAAAATATATATATATATATATATATTCTTTATTTAGGATATAACATAAATTGCACCACCATAAAACTAATAAAATTTGACCTAAAAAAATTATTACATAAATTCAATAAGCAAAATGATACGTATCTTTACACATTAGGTGGTTATGGGATCTTCCTCAAAAAAAAAAAAAAAAGGGTTGGTTATTATGTGATAGTGTTGACCAAAACGTATCATTCATACCATTATTCACATTAATTGTATGAATGCACGTCAATGTCATAATTTTATCAAGTATTTATATAAAAGTAACTAAATTTTCTGTAATTATTTACACGTCAAAATTATAAGCAAATTTTAAGAGAGATCTAGTGGAATATAATATTCCAGGGGTGGCGCTACACCTTGTATAGGGGGTTCAAATGATTATTAGTTGAAGGGGGCTTGGATTTGGAAATTAGACACTCTCCCAACGATTATTAGTTTTTTATTGCTATGTATGCATAATAGTGTGCCTGTAAGGGATGTTCTTGCTGCCAGGGGACATTAATTGCAGCAGGTTTTCTGGTTTGCAGAAATCAAGTAGAGTCTATTGACCACTTGTTGAGAGAGTGTTTGTTTGCTCAACATTTTTGGTCTAAGATGGGGGTTTCTCATTTCTTTATGGCCAGGCACCCTCAGAGCTTAGAAGATTAGCTCTATTAGAATTGTCTTAGCAAGCGGACTCATCAGAATCACATTCCGTGGAGTGCTATATTTTCTTTTGCCATTTGGAATCTTTGGAAGCATCGTAATAGAGTGATGTTTGATAATGCCCCTCTTAATCTCAATCTTCATAGCTATTGTCTTACCAAAGCTGTGGAGTTTTTCTTTTGTGTTGGTAATATGAGGAAAGCTAAACAGAGAACTATCGTCCAGGTGAAATGGTTCAAACCCCTTGTTGGATGGTTTAAACTAAATTCAGATGGGGCTTCATGTGGAAACCCAGGTAAAGCGGAAGGTGGTGGCCTTATAAGGGATTGCAACGAGATGTGGATCAAAGGGTTTGCAAGATCTATTGGATTTGCTACTAGCATTACTGTTGAGTTCTGGGCGTTAAGAGATGGGTTGAAGCTGGCCTTGAATGCAGGAATCTAGCCGCTAATTGTGGAGTTAGATGCGAAAGTGGTGGTGGACCTTATCAAATCTAATGCAGCCACTAATAAGCCATATGCCCCTCTCTTATATGATTGCAAGTGCTTGCTGACAAGGTTCATCTAGGTCCAAGTGGTTCATGTGTATAGAGAAGGCAATCATTGCGTAGATGCACTTGCGAGATGGGGTAGCACCATGGCGGAAGCTTTTGCTGTTTTTGATAACCCGCCAAGTCCTGATGTTGTGCATTTAGTTAATATGGATAATGTTGGCATGTTTGTTAATAGGATAACTGAACTTGATCTCACCTCTACTATGAGATAGTCTGTTATTTGTATTTCCTCTTAACCAAAAAAAAAAAAAAAATGAACCCCCTGGCTTCAATTTATATATATATGTAGGGTCTCGATTTGGGGCTCAAGCCCCAAATGTATGGGTCTTGGTCCAATGAGTCCAATGCAATAAATTTGTAGAGAGTGGGTCGAAGAACTGAGTTTTAATAAGTTGGACAACGGCTAGTATGGGAGTAAAAGACAATTAAGCACGAATAAGAGATATTGACATCAATGGACTTTCAATCCGAGGAGACCACAGTTCTTGTATATTCATCATCGTTAAACTCTTTGAGATAATTGTGATTGCTACAGTGTTTTATCCTCCCCCCCCCCCTTCGATCCTCATCTCATGGGGATCTCTCCCATTATATAGCCCTATTTGGGCCATCTTGATCCTACACTTATTGATCATCTGAGTTCCCACTTGAGTGCCCGTGCTATCAGACACCGCCCTTCAACCTTCTATGAGTTGAGGTAGCCAAGGCAACACTGTTCAGAGGTCCTCTCCACATAAATGCGCCCAGAAAATTAGCTGCAATGCATTTAATGCGGTGGTAGCAGCTTTTCTTTAGATATTTTGTATTTCCTTCTTCCTCGTATGTTTATGTGGCACATTCCTGTCTCTAGGGCCTTTCGGAGGGGCCCTCTAATTGTTAGAGTTATGCGTTTGAGCTACTTCCGTCGGGTCCGAGGATGTGTTCCTCCTCGGACCATCTTTCACATGTTCCCTGTTTATGAGACCTTAATCGGGAGTTCCTTTAGCAACCTTTTTCCTTTCCTCGAACTTGTCAATTGCCTCAGATGAAACCCAAAGCCCAATACATGATTTTGGGCCTTCATCCCCACAATATATAACATTTTTTTTTTAGTTTAATAATTTAATTTATTCTTAAAAATATTATTCTTGCCCACCCTAACTTAAATTTCATACACCCTTATTACAAATATTTCTAACTCTAAGAGTAAGAATAAGTGTATGTGAATTGTAAGTGTCACCATTTATTATAAATTTATATTAGAGTAATGCTACAGTCATAAACTATTTTATAACATTTTTACAAAATATTGATGTGGCCAACCTCTTATTGGTTTTCATCTAGGCCCACCATTAATATCACTTTTTCATTTACCAATAATTACTCACCACATCAACAATTTGTAAATTTTTTTGTAAAATAGTTTGTATCTCTAGCATTATTCTTTATATTATATGTGTGTGAGTGTATCTAATATTGATTGTGTGCATTGCTTTTGATTATAATGTTATTTTTGTAAATAATGATGTATGTGGAAGTTTGTGTGTATAGTATAAATATAAGAGAAATGTTTTGACACAACTTTCATGGGAAATATAACAATTGCCCTAAGGGTATCTGTTAACATTATCCTAAATATAATATAACTTTATATAATTTAATAATTAGGAAATAGAGAGGGTTTGTTGCATGTGTGTGTATTGTTATCATGTTATAATAACTTTTTGTTATAAAATCAGAAAAATTCAAGAAAAAAAATTGTAAAGTTAGTAATTGTTCAAGTATTTAATTGATTAAGTAGACACGTAGTGTATTATTTATGTATGAATGAGTGTAGTTGTGTGCGTCAATAATTAATACAAAACCAATGAGTTGAGTTTATTCATTTAGTTTAAAATATTTTTATAAAAACAAAGACAAATAGATAATAACAACTGCATAAAAATAAAAAAGTTAGACAAACTTAACAAAATAAAATGATCATAGCTACTCATAATGATAATAAATACTCATAATGAACTATCATATAATAATTCAAAATTTGAAAACTTGTAAAAGGAAATTGTAGAACTTAAATTTTTTTTTTTTTTTTGGTCAATAACTCGATATATTCAAGTTCTCTTTTTATTAATTTTTTTTTTTCATTTAAGTCTTTTAATGAACCTCTAAACAAAATTCTTGGAGCCACCAAATATTCAAGAATTTTATCAAATACAAGGAAGGTATGGAATACTTGAATGATGACAAAATTGGATTTGGTTACTTGCTTTGCTTGTAGCAGAGAGTTTGAACCTGGTGGCACCTTTGGGATCGGGGTGTGTTATTGAAAAAGTATATTTATAAAATAATACCTAAAATGGAGGTTTTTGAAGAATAAAGATGAAGATAGATGAGAAAGGAGGAAACACAAGAAAAAGTATTCACAAAAGCTCAAAGTGTCTTGAAAGTTGCTGAGGGAGACTGTGATTCGTGGGCTAGAACTTAGTAACTTTAAAAAGAGTATAGATTACTACCATATATTTTTTTTTTATGGTCACTTGACAAATATAAGTGTTTGTGAAGTGTGGAGGAGGTAAGAGTCGGGATTCAAGTATTCAGGAGAGAGTTTTACACATATATAATTAAATTAAGTTAAAGTAGAATTTTTATCTTATATAAAATAAAAATAAAAAATAAAAAAAATAAATTCGGATAAATAGCGTGAAAATCAATGGACCATGACACATCACTCAGCACTACGGTTTGGACTTTTGAAATGAGAGTCGGCAGTGATAATATCTTGTCTTTGTATTTAATGAAATACCTAAGTTCCCAGCCCATAATGGAAAATGGGCCAATCACACGGGTCATATTTCTCTTTCCTTGTCGGTTGTTGAATGGTTGTTGAATGTGATACTCAAACACTATTGCTATTGCCATAATACAAGAAATCTAAAAAGCCTTCTTTCACTGATTTGTGGTCTGCAAATAAATATTAACATAAGGGATTGATCTTGGAGTTTTCACATCTTATATTATCCATAAGGTTCTAAGTTCAAATCTCTTAATCAATTATTTGGACTAAAATTGGAAGTACAAATTATGTAGACCATGTTTGTGGAGAACATGCTACGTCATTGTACCTATTATATATATATATATATATATTGTTTTGTTTTTTATTTATTTATTTATTTTTATTTTTTTTTTTTTTTTATGATAAGTGGTTGGTAATAAGTGGTTAATAGACCTGGGGTTTGGTTGAAGAGTTCTTCTCAGTTAGGTGTTCATTCAATTCATGGAAACATCATACATAATTATCCTTTTTTGTTCTTTTTTTTTTTTTTTTTTTCTTTTTCCTTTTTAGCTAAGAGAAACTTTTCAGTTAATGGAAGAGAGGATAGAACCAACAAAATAAAACATAGAGAAGAGAAAAAAAAAAAAAAAGTTGGGGCGGGGGGGACAAAAACGAAAGCGGATTAGAAGTTGATCTCCAACAAAATTGAATCTGGCATGGGTGATTTATTTTGCATGTGGAGCCATATGGTTTCTTCTTTTTCACAAATTAACTTCTTTCTTTGGCTCCACAGCTACTCTCCCGTGCACCTCACTACAACACGGCCAACATAAGTAGGTCGAGTCTACACAATGTGTGAGACATGTTGCTAGTAGGTGATACACAAGATACCGCTTCTTCTTCTACCCAAGTAATTTTAAGAAAACGATGTTTCTCATTAAGTTTTTTTTTTAATATAATAAGTTATGATCTAAACATCAATTCATATGATCTACCACTAACACTGTTTTTATTATATATCAATCACAAATGCTATGAAAAATGACAAAATTTAGCTACAAAATTGACTACAATCTCACTCAATATCTTTTTATTGGAGGTGATTTTTGACAAATCCATCATTGGATGACATATTCTTCTTATATTCACCATATTTGCAAAATTTCTAAAAAAATTGAAGATAAATAGCAATGTCATCAATAAATTGTTTAAATTGCAAGTTTTTATATTTTAAAATTATGCATAAAATATAAACTTTATAGACCATATAATAAATAATATCTCATTGACACAAAATTTGAAATGTATATTAAAAATATAAAGAACATACAATTCAATAATTAGATTTTCAAAATATATAACTGTCAAAGTTGTCACATGACTCATATATTTATAAGAGGAAAATGCAGGTATCCGATGCAAGAAATCCCTTTCCGTGAATTTATTGCCCTTGCTATCTTTCTCCTCATTCAGACACCCATCTTGACAATCCGGCACCACAACAGCGTCATGAATCCTCCAATCAAAGTTTGACAACGCACCACGAGCACTTGAAAACCGCTTTATCTTACCCAAAGAAGGCACTACTTGTTTCGAAACCATTGTGTCATCATAAAAAACGTCAGATTTCCTTCCTTCTTTTGGTCCCTTAATAATCTCTGGCGGCTTCTTTATCTTCACCTCATCTTTAGGACAAGAAACTTGCACGGTTGCTAGCTGTGTTGGAAGTGAAATTACCCGCTTAATAGGTTTGGTCCTCTTTTTCTTGTTACTGAATCTAACTTGGCCCATGCATGAGACTTTTGGTGAAGTGGGCTCTCGTGAGTCAAAGCTTGCATTCTTGGGTTTTCTTCGAACCTCTGAAGGGAGCATTGATATGATTGAAACGGTGGGTATGGTTTTTATGGGGCTAACAGGTGGGCTTTGGAAGGTTACTGCTGTGGCTGCATGTGGAAGTAACTTCAACGACTTGCTTCAAAGTTTTGATGGTTTGTCCATTGAGAAATGAAAGAGTACTGATCAGTGAAGTTGTTCTTGAAAGACTTGGTGTTCACTCCATGAATTAATCTTCTAATGCATCTATATTTTTATATATATGGAATGGAACTATAGAAGTGATGGTGGATAAGAGTTGAAACTTGAAAGAGACAAAAGTTTGGAGCTTTATATTAGGAGCGCAACGGCAGAAGAGGAAGGAAATGGTGGAAGTGGTCTCTCTCTCAGTGACGCACATAGAAAATTGCCGGCTACAATTTAATACTAGCAGGCAGCAGCACTGATTTTTCAGTTCCTTCTTAGTAGTTTATTGTGTCGGCAACTTGGGTTTTCTACTTTTTTTTTTTTTTTTTTTTTTTAATTATTATTATTATTATTTTTTTTTACCGTTCAAATGACAAGCAATCCTAAATTTTTTATGTATCAATCAAGACAGGGAACCTAACAAATCAAATAACAATTACGTGTCATCCGATCCAATTTGAGATTTGCACATTTTCTCATTAATATTATGCATTTAGAATTACTAATACAACTAGAGTGTCATGAGGCTAGTTTCAAAAAATGAACAAATATTACATGTTTATTTTGTAGCAAAAAAAAAAATGTTTTTTTATTTATTTTATATATATAATTTTTATTTTGAGAAATTAATTTATAAATGGATAAAGTAATTTGAAAATCAACAGGAGAGTAATCTTATTTTTTAGGTAATGTTTTAGTGGGAGTCAAAACTGTATTTTTACCGAATTGTCTTTTAAGTTTATCTTTACTTAAATATAGAGGTGTATTTGAACCAAAAAAATGAAGATTCCATACAGAGGAAATCCTTTAAATAGTAGTATAGATGATGTTTTTCCTAGCATATTTTGAGATTATATTCATGACATTTCTAAGCATCATAATTTATGGTAGTGCATTATTTCCCAATTGAAGGGTTTCACTAGGACATCTCCTCACCTACACTCAAATACGTCTTGATATTATATATCGAGTGCTCAAAAGTTATTTGAATGGGTTCATATATAAAGCATATTTCATCCTTTATCTATTTAAATCTTTGACCGAACCTAGAGTCTAGGACAAGCTAGTACACTAACCCGGAGAAGAGAACATGTCTTCACGAACACTCTCTAGAGAGGAAGAAGCTAAGCTCACTCAGAGCAATAAAAAGGTTAAAGATTTTAGTCATGCAGAGTTCAACGGCAGATCTTGGGCTTCCTCGCCCACCTTGGAAAACCAAGCCAAAGGTCCCAATACCAAACCTTCATTCAAAGACAAACTTTTGGGGGAAATACCAGGTGCCTTTGCACAAGCATTCGACTTGACCAACCAAATTGAGGAGGACATGGACTCTGATGATGAGAGTGGTGAGGCCTCCAACTCCGTCCGTGAAGGGCAGGTGAAAATCATGTTGTCTAAAGAAACTAAGAAGCGCATTCAAGGCCCCTGGTCTAAGGCTGTCATAGTGAAACTATTTGGGAAAACAGTAGGTCTCAACTATATGCAGAGCAGGTTGGCTCAACTATGGAGACCTGAAGGGAAAATGGATTGCATTGATCTTACTTATGGCTTCTTCTTAGTCAGATTCTACTCCAAGGAAGACTTAGAGAGGGTGATCAAAAGGGGCCCGTGGTTCATTGGAGACCACTTCCTCTCTTTGAAACCGTGGAAGCCATTCTTCAAGTTGTCGACGACAAATGTTTCTCTAGTTGCTGTTTGGATCAGGCTCAATGAGCTTCCCATCGAGCTATATGAAACAAAGGTGCTTAAGGAAATCGGTGAATCCATTGGCAAGGTGCTACGGATTGATTCTCATACTGCCTTGGAGGCGCGTGGTAGATATGCTAGATTATGTATCCAGATTGATATCAACAAGCCCTTGTTAACAGCATTCTTATTGGCCGTTTTGAGCAGGTGGCTACTTATGAGGGAATTCAAAAGTTGTGTTTTTTGTGTGGCAGAGTTGGGCATAAGATTGAAGCTTGCCCATACACTATTTGCAAGGATAAGGAAAAGGAATTGGAAGCTCCGAGGGAGGAAACTGTAGGTGACGGAAGCACTGATTTGCAGAATTTGCACGGCACTGTCATGCACAATGCATGCAAGGCGACGGACGTGGAGGGGCATTATGGTCTGTGGATGTTGGTAAGTAGGAAAGGATACGGACATAAAGGGAAAAGGACAGAAAACGGTATGGGGCGTGGTACAGGAAATGCTGGCAGCTCGGTATGGATTTCCACTAACCAACTGACTCTAGTATTTGCGGAACGTATGAGCATGCCCGTTGCTGATCCTTCATCCAACAAAAGTTTGCCGCGTAGACTTGCCAATCCTAAGTATAAGGCTGGGTCCAAGAATGAGACGAAATTGTGGGCTTCAAATACTCATGGTATATTTACTTTTAAGGAAAGGCCCATTTCAAGCCCAAGTTTGGCCAGATTATCTGTGGATAGTTTTAAGGCAGCAGTGGTTAGTTTAAAGCATGATAATAGCCCAAACCTGGCTCCTCGTGTTCCCATATCCCATCCGTCCTCAGTATAAAATAAAAAACATTTGGCTAGGAAATTAGCCTCTGAAACTTTACCTAAGAGAGCTGCCCCTCCATTTGTGGAAGGTTCAAAGAGGAAAATCACCAACCCTCCCCTCACCCAACCTTCTTTATCTCATTCTGTGCCCAACCATACTGCCGACGCCACCTTTGAATTCCCGGCGATAACCAACGTCGAGACCAGATCTCTGGCTGATAGAGAGAGTGATCGGAATTTGCAAACCCAGCTTGTCGAAGAGAAGAGTCATACCGAAGAGCACATGGTGTCCGATGAGGGAGTTCAACTTTCATCCTAGTACTTGGATAGCAAAGTTAGGAGTCTTGTTGAAGTTCATATGGTGTCTGATGATGGAAGTCTTGCCAAAGACCATATGGTGTCCGATGAGGGAAGTGGAGCCACTCCTTTCCTCTAAAGTATGTTTCACGGTCTTTTACCTCCAACCCACCATGAATTTTATTATTTGGAACAGTAAAGGCACCCTGAAGCCAAATTTTTAGGGTTATATTCGTAATTTAGTCCAGGAGCATAATCTGGCCATCCTTGTGGTTATGGAGACGAAATTGGGGGGTGATAGAGCGAAGGCAATCACTGACAGGTTGCCATTCGACGGTGCCATCCACACAAATACCATTGGACTCTCTGGTGGTCTGTGGCTTCTTTGGAATTCTGACTTAGTGGAAATGGAATTCTGACCTAAGAGTGAAGAGAGATGTCTTTTGTGGGAGAATTTAACTAAAGTTGCAGAATTGCATAAGTTGCTGTGGGTCATAGCTGGTGATTTTAATGAGCCGTTAATTGATGAGGATAAATTCGGAGGTAGAGGCGTAAACATCAATCGATCTCTGGCTTTTAAGGATTGCCTTGATAGTTGCAGTATGGTGGATATGGGATTTTCGGGTCCCAGATATACTTGGTCCAATAAGAGAGACATCAACAATTTGATTCTTGAAAGGATAGATAGATTTTTCATGAACCTAGATTGGTGCGTCATTTACCCAAATGCCAGAGTAACCCACCTTCCTAGGTGTCACTCTGATCATTGCCCTGTTCTCATGGAAGCACTGCCAGTCTGTACAGTTAAGCTCATCAGGCCGTTCAAGTTTCAAGAATTTTGGCTTTTTGACACCTCCTTTCCCACCATTGTTTCCAAAGCTTGGAATGGGAATAGAGATTTATCAGAAGCCATTGATTGTTTCTCTAAGGATGCTTCATTGTGGAACAAAAACCACTTTAGCAACATTCATCAGAGGAAAAGGAGAATTTTGGCTAGAATTTATGGCACCCAGAAGGTGCTGTCCAACAATCCTAGCTCCTCTCTTATTTATCTTGAGAAGCAACTCCTTAGTGAATTGGAAACTATTTTAGACCAAGAGCGTGATCTCTAGATGTTGAAGTCTAGGTTGAACTGGATGATCCAAGGGGATAGGAACACCTCCTTCTTCCATGTGTCTACCCTTGCCCGGAGGAAAAGAAATCACATTGCGGCAGTCAAAGATGAAAGGGAATCGTGGCTCACTAAGGAAAGGGAGGTAATGGAGCATTTTAGGTCAGGATTCCATACTTTGTACACCACTGCACAAGAGATGGTCTCTTGGAACCCCCCTTGTTTGGAGCAATGGCATGTTAAGCTGTCAAAGGAGGTAAAGCAGTTGCTTGATGCCATGGTTTCCACAGAAGAAATTAAGGAGGCTCTCTGGTCCATGAAACCTTACAAGGCCTCGGGTCCAGATGGGCTGCATGCTGGTTTCTACCAAAGGTTTTGGCTCATTGTGGGGGAGTCAGTGAGGAAGGAGGTTGAAAAAGTCTTCATTGAAAGGAAAGTTCCCGAGTATCTCAACAACACTCATATTGTTCTCATTCCTAAGATTCAAGGTCCGGAAACTATTGGGAACTACAGACCAATCAGTTTATGCAACTCAGTCTACAAGATAATCACCAAGATTTTAGTTGCTAGAATCAGACCACACTTAGACAAGCTTGTCTCTCCTTACCAAACTGCTTTCATCCCAGGAAGGAGAGGTGTTGACAATGTTATCATTGTCCAAGAATTGATTCACACCATTGGGAGAACCAAAGGAAATAGAGTGATCATGGCCATCAAGATCGACTTGGAAAAAGCCTATGATAGAATTGAGTGGAGCTTTATTAGGGAGATGCTCACTCGCTTTAATTTCCCGGAAAACCTCATTAAGCTTATTATGAGCTACGTTACCTCAGTGTCCACATCCCTTCTCTTGAATGGTGGCAGTCTTGACCCTTTCCTGCCCTTAAGAGGTATTAGGCAAGGTGATCCTCTCTCCCCTACCTTTTCATACTTTGCATGGAGTTTTTGGGGCATTTAATAGAGGATAAATGTGCTGCCAAGTTATGGACCCCTGTTAAAGCTTCCAGAAGTGGTCTGGCTTTTTCACACCTTTTCTTTGCTGACAACTTGGTCTTTTTTGCCAGTGCGACTCTAGAAAACTGTGCTGCCATCAGTTCTGTCCTTCAAGATTTTTGTAATAAATCTGGGCAGAAAGTCAGTGAAGCTAAATCTCGTGTTTTCTTTTCTCCTAATGTCGACCCGGATCAAAGAGATGTTTTAACTAGCATTTTGGGATTCAGTGCAACCACCAACTTCGGCAAGTATTTGAGTTTTCCTATAAAACACCCAGGGAGGTAGAGGCATGATTTTGGGTCCATTTTGGATAGGGTTAAAAAGAAACTTGCTGGTTGGAAGTCCAATCTGCTCTTTATGGCAGGTAGAATGATTCTTATTCAAGCATCGACTTCAACCATTCCTAGCTATGTAATGCAGAGTAATTCTTTACCCAACAAAATTCTCAATGGCACAGATAGAGTCAATAGGAATTTCCTCTAGGGGTCCTCTGAGCACAAAAGAAAAATGCACTTGGTCAACTAGGATATAGTTACCAAGCCTAAAGAATCAGGTGGTTTGGGGTTTCAATTTGCAAAAGGGAGAAATACGGCTCTCCTAGCTAAACTCAATTGGAGAGTTCACACCAAGAAGGAAGCTCAATGGGTCAAAGTTCTCAGATTCAAGTACGGCTCAAGGCAGCGGTTAATTTCTAGAAATGAGTCAAAGCTTCCAAGCTCCTCTACCTGGAAAGGCTTGAGAAAAGGCATAGATGTCTTCAAAAAAAGGGCTAAATGGGTGCCAGGGTATGAGAGCAATCTTAATTTTTGGTCGAATTGTTGGTTAAATAGTGGTCCCATCAAATCTAGCATTCAAGGCCCCCTCCCTCAAGGTTCGGCCAGCCTCACTTTGAAGGACCTCCATACACCGTATGGTTGGAATTGGGCTGCCATACCTTTTGAATTTCCCTCAGAAATTAAAGTTGACATTCAAGCAGTCCCATTGCCGGTAGTTGCTAGAAGTTGTGATAAGTTGGCTTGGAAGTTTTTTGCTAAGGGAAGCTTTGATATGAAGAGTGCTTACCTCTTAGCCACAGATCAAATGGAAGCTGTTTCCTTCTTGGGTTCATGGATTTGGAAGATCCAGACCTTGCCTAAAATCCAAATGTTCATCTGGAGGTGTATGCACAACAGTGCTGGTGTCAAGGAATGCTTAGCCAAAAGAGGTATTTCATTAGATACTTTGTGCCCCTTGTGCTTAGAGCAACCTGAATCTATTTCCCATGCCCTTCATGATTGTCGCCTAGTGAAATCGGTGTGGCATCAATTGGGGTCTCATCACTTAAATACTAGTTTCTTTTCTCAAGACTTTAAACTTTGGTTGTCTTCCAATGCTAGTTCAAAGTCTTCTCACACTGTCAAAGGTGTTCCTTGGCACTCCCTTTTTTCTTTTGCCATATGGGCATTGTGGAAGCAAAGGAATCAAGTTGTCTTCAACAACAAAGGAGTCAACCCAAACATCTCTAATGTGATATTTATGCAAGCCATGGAGTTAGTGCACTGTGTAACTCAGCCAAGGTATAGCAATCGAATGGTAATCAGACAAATCAAATGGGAAAAGCCAAACACGGGTTGGGTCAAGCTCAATACTGATGGGTCTGCAGATGTTGTTGTAGGGTCGGTTGGAGGAGAAGGGCTGATTAGGGATGATCAGGGCAATTGGATCATAGGCTTCACTAGAAAAATCGGTAAAGCTAACAGCTTCTTGGCTGAAATGTGGGCCTTGCGTGATGGCTTACTCCTTTGTAATCAACTAAACTTGAATGCTGTTATGGTGGAGCTTGATGCCAAAGCTCTAGTTGATGCTCTAAAAAATCCCTCATATGCTAATACTATAGTCTCCTCGCTTTTTGATGACTGTAGACATCTAGCTTCTCAGATTCCCCACCTAAGCTTCAAGCATATCTATCGTGAAGCTAATAGGTGTACGTGCTGATAGATTAGCTTACTTAGGTAGTTGTCAATCTTTAGATTTTATTTCCTTCTTTTGTTCGCTTGTGGACTTGGTGCCTCTTGTTTTGGCTGATTGCCAGGGGATGGTTGTAAACAGGCTTTGTCCTGAGCTGTTGTCTTCTCCTTAGTCTTTTTAATGATAATTCCTTTTTACCAATATATATATATATATATATATATATATATATATATATAAAGCATATTTCGTTTTAATTCGTTTTTCATGTTCTATGCTAAATCAATTTTGGAAGCAACTACACTTCTTCAGGCCCTTTGCTTCAGCAAAGAATTAGATATATAAGAGCTCATGGTTGAAGGCTCTAATGTAGGATGTGGCACTACTGGAGTGGAGGCTCCTTCTAGTCTGGAAGCTGATAGTGTGTTTTAGAAAGTGTTCCTTCTATGCTTATTCCTAAACAATGTAATAGTGTACAAATGTTAGCAAGTACTGCTAAGGAGCCATTTGCTTTTCTCCTTCCCATTGTACACAAATATATAGCTTAATAAAAATTTTATGGCGCTCAACTAAAAAAAAAAAAAAATTAAAAACTTTACTTTTTGCTATTATGATATGTAGGAAAAATATTGGGTTTAATTTTTATGGTTTGTTTTTTTTTGTTAATTTATGAAATATGATTTTTATTTCCTTTATTTTGGGTGTTTTTAAGGCTTTCCTAATTAAATTAGAGTTCTATCATGTGGTAGGTAATCAATCAAGATCAATTTAAGAATACTTTTTCTTGAGAAATAAGTTTTCTAGAGCGTTTAAATTGGCCTAAAATAGGTAAAACGAAAATTCAATTCAAAAGTTAAGAATTTCATTAATAAAATTTTATAGGGGTTTTTCTATTTTTCTCGTGGATTCAAATTATGTATTTTTAGAGTTATTTGGAAGAATATTTTTATGAAGGAAGTTATCATCATTATATAGTATGTGTGAAGTTATTAAGTACTGTTAGGTTCTAAAAGTTTAAAACAATTGGCAAATCATGAACACAAACTTGTCTAGATATAGATCTTAGAGTCTATAGGTATTATTAGACAATGCTCAAGGTGATTCAAGTCAAGATTCAAGAACATACAAGCTGCAGGAAGAAGATTTCATAATCTGTCTGATTCGATTGATCGAAAGACAATTTCGATTGATCGAAAGTCGTATCTGCAAAATTTTAATTAAGCCCAAACAGCAGTTCAAGCCTATTAAGGATTAGGGTTTCAGATCTACTTCTCCCAGTATATAAAGGAAACCCTAAGCACGTTTTTATAAGGCTTTTTATAGAGAGAAGAGTGTGCCTCTTTTGTATTTAGGGTTTTGTTCCTAAAAAGCTCTCTCATATTTTCTATCGGTGTTATTACTTGAAGAATCTCAAGATCTAGTATTGTAGAAGTTGTTGCCTTCTCTAGTCATCAAAGGTGCTAATGATCTAAACCTTCAAGAGTGGTCTTGGAGTCACAAACAGGAGAGTTTGTGTTGCTAAACCTTTGAGTGGGATCTCAAAGTCATAAACATGGGTGTTTGTGTTTTGTTGGAGAATCCAAGAAAGAAGAAGTCCGTGGTCTTGGAGCTTGCACGTGGTCGTGTCAGTAAGTTTCTACTGGTGGGTAGCAATAGGATGTTAGTGGTCTAAGTCGCTATTGTAAAACTTCGATTCTTTCATAGTGGATTCAGGTTTACCTTAAGGATTGCTAGGTTAAATCCTCCCCAGGTTTTTATCGGTGTGGTTTCCTGGGTCATCATATCATTGTGTTATTTATATTTATGCTGCTATGCATGATATGATTGTTTGATTGTGATAACCTAGATTTGGAATTTGGACTAAGTAATAACTTGACTAATTAACTAGGTTAGTCCAATTGTGTTTTAAGGGGTCTGAAAACGTACAAGTACAATGAGGAGAGATGTATAATTCAGTTCACCGCCTTTCTCCTTCAATTTGTAAGACTGTGAGTGGCAAAGGGAGGGTGTTTTAGAAAAATGGGAGTGATGGGATCAGCAAATAAGTTATTGAAGGAGAGCTTGCACTTGTAGTTTGACCACTATAACTTTTTATAATTCTCCCTTAATTCGGCATAATGTGTACCAAATTTAATCTTATTTTGGCATTGCTTTTACCGAATTATTTATCTGTCCTCATTCTCTCAATTACATCACACCTGCCATATAATGCTAAAAGAACTTGCCTATAAGCTATATTTTATAACCAAAAAAAAACTCACTCTTGGCACAGCTTTCAAAACTAATGAAAACACAACTTATAATGCTAAGACAACTTATTACAAATTTGTTTCCAAGACAACACTCATATGACTAAAAGTATCTTCTTGCAACTCTTAGGCTTCTAATTAAAGCTGCAAAGATATTGGTTGTTGGCATGACATTGGTTGCAAACACAATATTGATGATTATTACGATCACCTCATCCATGATATTAAGTCTTAATACTGACGCTACGGGAATCCATCACACATCTAACGGAAATGGCTGAATAAGCAATGATAATACACAATCCTTAGGCCCTGTTTAGTACACCGTTTTAAACACATGTTTTCAGTTTTCAAACAATATTACATGTATTTTTACACATTTTTTTATCCACACATATTTCCAAAAAAATTAAAATATGTTATTTAAACATACGTACCAAATAGGCCCTTAATCTCATGGTTTAGATTTCCCAACCCGCCTCCATGCTGGTAACAACATTGACCCATCCTGGCAAAGTTAATTGCGATCGCAATAAGGGTCTCAAATAAGGGAGATTTTGCAACTTGCTCTTATTCATCTTCTTCCATGTTAAACCACACAAATATTGTATGTAATTACGAGCAACTTCTTCTGAAACTCTAGTTTCATGTATATAACATTGGATTGATTTGGGTACATCCCCTCTTTTTAACTCATCCTAAATCAATGAAAGGCAAAAGAAGATCATTATATTAGATACAATTGAAGAAAATAAAAATGTAATCATATTTATTGAAACTATTTTGGGAGAATATAGCAATTGTAGCTAGCATACCTGAGATGTTCCTAAATCATTTCCAAATCGGACAATCATTGATGACAAACGAGTTATATTGTGATACTTCTCCAAGCATTGAAAGGACTCTTTCATTATTGGATTTGTAACCAAAAAATAAGGATGCACTACCATTACAGGTCCTGCTATTGAAATCCATGCATTGTTGTTATATTCTTGAAAGCTTGGCATACCCGCTATAATACCATTTTGCCTCCAGTAAAAAAGAGTTACATAGATCTGCCCATTGAAGCATTTAAAGTATTGGTTTGTAAATTTGAAATGCAATATATATATATATATATATATATATATATATATATATATGTGGGGCCCAATAATTTATGGGCCAGGCCCACTTGCTCATGGGGAGTCCAAAGGCCCAAGCCGAAAAAGGTGTGGCCCGAGCTCAAAAATATAAGGCAAAAATGGCCCGGAGACGCAGCCGAGGACAGTCTAGTCCTCGGCAGACCCAAAGCTCCATTGAGAAGAAGGGTAAAACTGGTATAGGTCTAAAACTTGAAAGAAGATCTAAAATATCTTGGGAAAATTATCCTTACTACCCTTCCCAGATAAGGCTCTGCACCTAACAGAGCCGTATTCTTCAGCTTTATCAACCATCCCCAACAATTCTGGGATGAGACTGATGGGACAAATATCAGTCTTGTAAAAGTTGACCCTACACGTGGACGAAGGACAGCGAACGCAGGCTAATATAAAAGAAAAAGTAAGTGAGCCAAAGGTGGGGGGGCTCTTTCGATCCCACCTCAGGAAGAGACTCCATGGGGAAAACACCGGAACAACTCATGCAGATCAGAAAAACACCCACCGTTGGGGAACCGGAATAGGACCTTAATGCTCCTCGGATCGAGTCCGAGGAGTCCAACCCCATGGGATGCGACACTATAGGGCTTGAATGTTCAAACCCAACTCCCCTTTCTATATGAATTCCTCTCAAAATTAGACCGGAATATTGCCCCGTGCCTAACGGCTAGCTTTTCAAGCCCACTCTCTACAAATCATATTGTGAGGGATCTTTCATGTGCGAGCCCAACATCCCTATTGGGCCTCAACAGAATCGTGTCCTTACAATTGGCGCCGTCTGTGGGAAAAGTTTGCGCGTTGGCGCAGGTGGCGGTAGAGTCAACTCTCTAGCAAGCAGAGGTTCGCGGAGTTTCCTCCATCTCCGGCGACATGCAGTTGTTGCTTTGACATAAACTTCCGCTGGGGGCTGCGCCTCGCAGTGACAACGGCGCGGACAACACTAGGGGCTTCTGGCCTCAAGCCGGCTTTCCCCGCCCTGGTCTAGGGGCTTACGTTCGAAAATAAATAAGTAAAAAAAAAAAGAGAAACCACAAGTTTTGGACAGAACCAAGGCCTTGCATGGTCCTCGGACTCAAGCCTATGGGGAAACCAAGTACATAAAAGAAAAATTACAAGTTTTGGACAGAACCAAGGCCTTGCATGGTCCTCGGACTCAAGCCTATGGGGAAACCAAGTACATAAAAGAAAAATTACAAGTTTTGGACAGAACCAAGGCCTTGCATGGTCCTCGGACTCAAGCCTATGGGGAAACCAAGTACATAAAAGAAAAACCACAAGTTTTGGACAGAACCAAGGCCTTGCATGGTCCTCGGACTCAAGCCTATGGGGAAACCAAGTACATAAAAGAAAAATTACAAGTTTTGGACAGAACCAAGGCCTTGCATGGTCCTCGGACTCAAGCCTATGGGGAAACCAAGTACATAAAAGAAAAATTACAAGTTTTGGACAGAACCAAGGCCTTGCATGGTCCTCGGACTCAAGCCTATGGGGAAACCAAGTACATAAAAGAAAAATTACAAGTTTTGGACAGAACCAAGGCCTTGCATGGTCCTCGGACTCAAGCCTATGGGGAAACCAAGTACATAAAAGAAAAACCACAAGTTTTGGACAGAACCAAGGCCTTGCATGGTCCTCGGACTTAAGCCTATGGGGAAACCAAGTACATAAAAGAAAAACCACAAGTTTTGGACAGAACCAAGGCCTTGTATGGTCCTCGGACTCAAGCCTATGGGGAAACCAAGTACACACGAGAAAAATTACAAGTTTTGGACAGAACCAAGGCCTTGTATGGTCCTCGGACTCAAGCCTATGGGGAAACCAACTACCTAGAAGAGCCAACAGGGGGTTTGGGCACGACCTGGACGTTACCTGGACCATAGAATCTATCCGAGGAGAATTCGCCGTTGATAATCAGGCTAACCCCTAAACTACATAGATTCCCCGATCTATCCTCAGATCCTCAACACCTAGAGGATTGATGCCGTATAAGACAATGTATTGCCAAAAAACACACAGTCGAAGTCCCTCACTGCTCGGCTACCCTCTCGGACGAATTATTTAGAGCTTATCGTTCTCGGACGATCGCCTTGCATGCATTACGAAGCACTCGGCCATTATCCCGGTTAGTTTTGTGAGTTTTAATTCACTGGGAATTATCATTATTATGCTTGTTAATGTCGGTAAACTAGAATTAGTAGGTTTCTGTTTCAAGGTTTCCTGCTCTAAGTATCAACAAAGGAAAGCACACATGTAGCATCCCATGCACAAAATAATTGTTGCAGAAAGGAAAAATATTTAAAAAGAAATAAATTCATTTTTTATTAAGACAAAGAAACAGTACAGCGTACATTGAAAGAGCATAAATAAGCTTATGCTAAAGCTAACTAGAGGAGTGAAAAGAAAAATACAAGAGAATAAAGGTAAAGCCGAAGAAGAAGCACAGATGAGAGGTTGGCTACTGCTTCAAGACCTTGTTCTTCCTCAATGCTTTTGCATGCCCATAACTCAGGCAGCAAAAGAACCCAGCCTGGGGCCTGCACCGCTGAAGGAAAGGTGCAGGGAGCCGGAAGTTGAGGAGCCTTCACCAAAAATTTGCCTGCAACAAGGCAGAAGCGCTGATGGCGGAGAATCTTTCTTCTGACACACCAAAATGCTGGCATGAACAGAACCTGCTTCGGATTTTGACTAAAAGAAGGAGAAACGCCCTTTCCCCTCTGTCGAAACGGAATATTCCCTTAAATTTATGCCTCCTTTGCCCGTACCTCACTATTTTGAGTCTCAGGAGGACACGGCGCCTTTGTGGCGGAGAGAGTTCCTTTTCCCCAACCCTCGCCTCAAACATGATATACTAAGGGAGGAAACTGAAGGATTTGTGCGAAGGTAAAGCAACTTTCTCTCCTATTTATTTAAAAGATAAGGTGGTGGCATTTAATTCACGCAGCGTCCTAAGGAACGCTACAGACAAAATGTCTCCGGCTCGATTTCCAATGCCGTCTGCAACCCTGAGATTAAAGGAGCCTCGTGAAGGCGCGCCTCGAACACTGGGACGCCAAAAAGTACCGCGTGACCTAAGACTACGGAAATACCCCCTAATTTATGGGCCCAGTAAATTCGCGGCCCAGGCCCGTTCAACATAGGGGCCCAGGGACAGAACCAAGGCCTTGCATGGTCCTCGGACTCAAGCCTATGGGGAAACCAAGTACCAAAAAAAAAAAAAAAAAAAAAAAAAAAAAAAAAAAAAAAAAAAAAAAATTATTACAAGTTTTGGACAGAACCAAGGCCTTGCATGGTCCTCGGACTCAAGCCTATGGGGAAACCAAGTACAAAAAAGGAAAATTACAAGTTTTGGACAGAACCAAGGCCTTGCATGGTCCTCGGACTCAAGCCTATGGGGAAACCAAGTACAAAAAAGGAAAACTACAAGTTTTATACAGAACCAAGGCCTTGCATGGTCCTCGGACTCAAGCCTATGGGGAAACCAAGTAAAAAAAAAAGAAAGAGAGGAAAGTTACAAGTTTTATAAATGCTCGGATGGGAAAAGTCCCCGGCTCAGATACTGAAATGTTAAGGCCAATAAAAGTGTTAGGATGATGGTGGGGCACTTCACTATTCGGTAGCCTAAGGGGGCTGTTCATTTTTGCGGGTGATATGTCTTCGAACGATTATTTCCTACACCGCATAGAGCATCCAGTTCTAATCTCGGCATTGTTTCGGGCAAGTATCGTTATTCACAGGTACGCATTGCTAAGTCAAGCAATTCTGTTAAAGTTGTGGTGACTTCTTTTTATTAGCAAGTATTTTGGCCTTAGTTGTCATCGATTCAAATGCTATATTATTGTGCCGAGCAGCGTTCGCAAGTTTGCAAAAACATAGAGACAAAACATGCGAAGTAAAATAACAACAATTTTTATTAATATGAAAAATTATTACAACGTACAAAAAGGGGCTCAAATAAGCCTATACAAAAGGTGAGCTGCCGAAGCAACACTAACATTCGCAGTACAGATAAGTAAACAGCCAGGTGTCTTTTAAACTCGTCTTCAAAGTCTCTTCAATCTCTGCCTCAGTATTGCTCATATTGAAAGAAGAACCTTCTTTGGAAAAAGATGAAGGAGAAAGAAGAAGAATTTGAAGGAGAAGGAAGAAGAAGATGGAGGAGATGAATGAAGAAGATGGAGGACATGAGTAAGAGAAGGAGGAGAAGAAGAGGGGAAGAGATGAAAAGAAAGAGAGAGGAGCAAAAGAGGGAGAAGGACAGCACCAGGACGTAGCTGGTGCTGGGAAGACTAAGAGAGGAAGGCGGAGGAGGGCACCAGTGAACAAAGAGAGGAAGAAGCAGAGGCACTTGGCCCCTGCCTTAGTCCTGACTCCTAACACACTGGTGCCATGTTAGGTATGCTCGTAAGGAGCCGGGTGGTGCTGATAGTGGGTGTTCTCGACTCAGTCACGACGAAAGTTTGACGTGACGAGCCCCTGCTTCGGATTTTGGCTGAAAGGGAGGTGGGGCAAATCTTAAGTCTCCGCCATCCTTGCCATGACCGAGCCATTTCGAGCTTTATTAGAACATGATGTTTTGAGGAGGGGTATGGTTCCTTCATCACTCGTTATGGTAAACGTATTCTGATGTGGGGAATAACAATCGGGTTAAGTGAACGCTAAGGGAGGTTGAGGGTTTCAGATCTTAGAAAGATGGAAGGGTGTCTGCACGAAAGTGATGGCTTCCTACTTGCCTTCTTATAGGAAGGGCAAAACGGAAGGTGTTAAATTCATTCAGGTTTCCAAAAGAATCTGAAGAATAAAGATGTGTCCGTTCCACTTCCCCACCTCATCAGATGAGCCGCCGGACGTAAATGAGCCTCGTAAAGGGAAATCATTGAAGGCGCGTCTTGGACTGCCAAACGGCAGGAGCGGGTCATGAGCAAATTAAAGGGAATACCTTGTAAACCGGTGAGTTTCCTGGACAGGTGGAAAACCGCCCACATTAATGCGGGGCTAAATTAAATAAGCCATACTAAAGGCCCGGGTTTACCAAAACCCTCCCTTCCAACCAAGAGGTCGGATAGCAGGGTTTTGAGGGGCTATTGTGGGGCCCAATAATTTATGGGCCAGGCCCACTTGCTCATGGGGAGTCCAAAGGCCCAAGCCGAAAAAGGTGATGGCCCGAGCTCAAAAATATAAGGCAAAAATGGCCCGGAGACGCAGCCGAGGACAGTCTAGTCCTCGGCAGACCCAAAGCTCCATTGAGAAAAAGGGTAAAACTGGTATAGGTCTAAAACTTGAAAGAAGATCTAAAATATCTTGGGAAAATTATCCTTACTACCCTTCCCAGATAAGGCTCTGTACCTAACAGAGCCGTATTCTTCAGCTTTATCAACCATCCCCAACAATTCTGGGATGAGACTGATGGGACAAATATCAGTCTTGTAAAGGTTGACCCTACACGTGGACGAAGGACAGCGAACGCAGGCTAATATAAAAGAAAACGTAAGTGAGCCAAAGGGGGGGGGCTCTTTCGATCCCACCTCAGGAAGAGACTCCATGGGGAAAACACCGGAACAACTCATGCAGATCAGAAAAACACCCACCGTTGGGGAACCGGAATAGGACCTTAATGCTCCTCGGATAGAGTCCGAGGAGTCCAACCCCATGGGATGCGACACTATAGGACTTGAATGTTCAAACCCAACTCCCCTTTCTATATGAATTCCTCTCAAAATTAGACCGGAATATCGCCCCGTGCCCAACGGCTAGCTTTTCAAGCCCACTCTCTACAAATCATATTGTGAGGGATCTTTCATGTGCGAGCCCAACATCCCTATTGGGCCTCAACAGAATCGTGTCCTTACAATATATATTGGTTTGTAAATTTGAAATGCAATATATATATATATATATATATATATATATATATATATATATATTGGTTTGTAAATTTGAAATGCAATATATATATATATATATATATATATTTTTTTTTTAAATATAGAAAACATGCATGTTGAATTTCCAAAAATATGAACTACGAATAATTTAATTTTCCTTTGACCTATTTTCTTTTTATTTTACTAAACACTGGAAGCAATTTTTACAGGTTTTCTCACAAAACAAATGGAGTATAAAATAAATAAATAAATGATACTAAATGCTTCTACCTCTAGCTAGGAACAACTAGCAACAATAACAATAAGAAAAGCTACCACGTATTCACTTACGAGTGATTGCACATGGCCGTAATCTCAAATGGGACGTTGGTAACTTCTTGTTCTCCTAATGATGGTTGAATCGGAATCTCTTTCGGCCGCCATGCATTGGACTTGACGAGGGGTGTGACACTCACTACCATTTTTTTTTTTATGTGAGATGCGAGTTCTAGCTGAAGCTGACAATCTAGTGAGAGAGAAGCACCACCGAAACGCTAAGGTGAAGACTCATAGTGATAGGCTGACTGTCTTTAAAATGAAACCAATTACATCAGCTTGTGCATAAGATTCCGTCTATTTTACACTTAAAACCTACTTTTTCTATTTTACACATCAATTTTTACAAAACACTCACATCAGTTTATCTATTCTACACATTTATTCAATAAAATATTCATTTTTTTACCATTTTTTATTACTCTCCCTCACCGCCCCTCTCTCTCACAGACCAACACTCCCTCACAGACCCAGACCCAGACCCAAACCCAACACTCCCTCACAGACCCAAACCCAGACCCAACACGCAAAGCGAGCTCCGTTGGCGTGTGAACTCACAGACCCAGACCCTTGTCGGCGTGCGAGCTCCATTGTTGTCGTCGGCGTCTGATTCCGGCAGTTCTTGGATCTCGAGCGAATTGGAAGCGGCGAAGATGAAGAAGCAAACTCTGTGGAAAATGCTGAAGCAAATCCACAGCTCTTCATCGTTGTTTCTTTTGTTCTCGCTTCAATGGAAGGATCTGGAAGACCACTTCGAAGGAATTTGAGTTGAAAGAGGTGAACTTGGAAGAGAGAGTTAGACCCAGACCCAGCCTTTTTGTTGTTAATTTTCTTTATTTCTTGGTTGGTTGGTGAGAAAGTGGTGGAAAAGAGTAGATTTTCTCTGTGTTTGGTTAATTTTCTTCATTTCTTATTTTCTCTTGTGTTTTTCTCGGCAACCAAACAAATCTGTGTAATACAAATTTCTTGTTTTACTTGATTTTGGAAGACATTTTTTGATGTGGTTTTCTCTGTTGATGAATGTGTGGCGTTCTCGGTTGATGCATCTGTGGCGTTCTCTGATGATCGGCAGCAGTGAGAGTGAGGTGAAAGTGAGAGCAACCAGAGATACAGAGAGAAGGAGAGAGAAAAAACTAATAAAATAATAAATAGAAGCGCTTCAGTAACCGCACATATATGCACGGTTACTGTAGCAATTGTGCATAAATGCACAATTTTACACTCATTGATGTGGGTGTTTTTTGGGCCAAATTGTGTAAAAGAACTACCTTTTTCTATTTTGCAAAATTATCCACCGGCTGATGTAATTGCTCTTGGTTCTTCTTTTTTGAGCTTAAGCTATATTAGATTCTTGGTTGACTAGGCATGCAATTGTATGCATTTATATACCCTTAAGAGCATCCACACTAGATGTGGTAAATGTGCCAAATGCCAAATATTTGGCACATTTACCACACCAACCACCAAAAACTATCTTTATCAGATATTCCAAATGCCATAATTTTTACAACATATGAACAGTGCCATTGTATATTTGCCACTGTACGGACAAAAATGGTATACTGAATAATATTTTTTTATTCTCTGCTCTCTCTCCTCTCTCTTCAGTTTATTATTTCTCTTCTCTCTCACCCCTGTTCTCTCTCACCGATTCTCTTCTCTATCACCTCTGTCATCGCCGATCGTCATTGCCGATCCTTCATCGCCGATCCATCATTGCCGATCGTCATCGCCGATCCTTCATCGCCGGTCGTCATCGCCGATCCATCATCGCCGATCTCTCACCGGTTGCATTTTGCATCGTCATCGCCGATCTCTCCGGGCATCGTCATCGTCATCATCGATCGAAATCGATGTTGAGGTGAGATCGGTGTGTTCGTCACGATCGTGGGCATCGATGCTGAGATCTTGATCGTGGGCATCGACGTTGAGGTGAGGTGAGATCTTGATCGTGGGTCGCCGGTGCTAGTGGGTTTGAGTTGATCGGGGTGTTTTCTGGGTTTGGTTTGAGTTGATCGGATTGCTAGTTGATCGAAGTTGATCGGAGTGCTAGTGGTTTGAGTTGATCTGTTTTTTGTTTTGCAATGGATTGTGGCTGCCACGATGGTGGTGGTGGCGGCGGCGGCGGCGGCGACGGCAGCAGTGTTGTGGTTGTTATTTATTGTGTTAGATATATTATTTTAATGTGTAGAAAATATTATTTTAATATATAAAATTGAATGATAAAACATCTAATAAATGCGATGTTGTAAAATGATGTGGTAAAATAATAAAGTAGGTCTTTAGTGTGACAAAATGGCATTTTTTTTACAACATCTGCTGTGGATGCTCTAAAAGCGCTATTATTTTCCCCCTTTTTTTTTAATTTTTGTTTCCAAGGAAATAAAAAAGGACAGTTTGGTATGATGTAAACAATAGTACAATATATTTAAGCCTTTTTTTAATCCAAAAAAAAAAAAAAAAACCCCACTCTTTTTGGCATAGGGAAGCCCAAGCAATTGATTGGTCCAGACTCCATCATCAAAGGGAATGACACTAGTCCAGACTCTCATCAAAGGGAATGGAACTGGTCTAGACTCCATCATCAAAGGGAATGGGACTGTTATATACCCTTAAAAGCGCTATCATTTCCCCCCTTTTTTTTTAAATTTTTGTTTGGAAGTAAAAAAAAAAGGACAGTTTGGTATGATGCAAACAATAGTACAATATATTTAAGCCTTTTTTTATTTTTTTTTTTTTTAAAAAAACCCACTCTTTTCGGCATAGTGAAGCCAAGCAATTGATTGGTCCAGACTCCATCATCAAAGGGAATGGGACAGAAGGATAATTTTTGTCACAATTTACTTACATGATAATTTGTGAGTGGTGGAGTTGTAGAGTCACATGAACTTCTTATTTTTACTTCATCACTCACAACTTATTACATGAGTAAGTTATAGTAAAAGTTGTGGTTCTAGTATTTTCTTAAATGCACAAAAAACAAAAATCTTCCTTAGCATGCTTTTTCATCCCAAAAAAAATCCTTCTGAGTATGCTTTGTAATTAATCATCCTATGCTTAATTGCGGCTTGTCTCCTTCGTCTTCAAAAAACAAAACCTGTTTATTTGCATTTGGTTTGATAGGTGGGTCTTTAAAATCTTTTCAGTTTCTCTCCTTTCTGGCCTTCTCTCTCACTCTCTCTTATTAGTTTTTTGTTATGTCTGTTTAGGATTCGTTTATTTTGTTGAAATTAAAAATTTTTTGCTAAAAATATTATAGATGAAGGTAAAAGTTAACTGAAATAATACAGTAAAATTTATAAATAATATCAAAAAATACAATAAAATCCTAAATAATAATAAAATTAAACTGAATAATAAAATAAACAGGTTTTTTAATCTCAAGCCAAACGCACATGCCTTCTACAAGTTTTTCGATACTGATTGCTACAGCTTTGGCATTTTACTCTCCGATTCTAAGAGGATGACCTCCATGTGTGTGGTGAAAAAATTAGACACTTCAAAAGGTAAACAGTAAACACTTATCTACTTCTACTCTCCACATGGGTGACGTGACTCCTCTTCAATTTCTTATTTTTTTGGTTTTTTTTTTTAAGAAGATATATTTTTTTTGAGTTGTATTTAATTGTATATGTTCTATAATATAACATATAAATCACCTAATATGTAAGAGCACTCGCAGTAAAATTGCTAAAAATTATAGCTTTTAATAACTCAAAAAATTATTTTATTTATTTTAACAACTTACTTTACAATACACCTAATATCAAAACATCTAAAATTTTTAGCTTTTCATTTAAATATTCTTTTTTATTACATTTTTATTCTTTTTTTATGTTTACTTTGTTCTTTGTTTCCAAATGTATTTTCAATTGATCATTTGAACGTAGCGAGCACATTTTTAAAAAAGATTTTTTTTTTTTAATTGAACAATCATATTTTTGGAAATCCATGTTTGTCGTGACTATCATATTTTTGGATTTTTTTTTCTTCAACTACCATGAATGTTATTTATTAATTTTGTTTCTTCAACTACCATGCATGTATCATGTGCACTCAACGTATGAGATATTTCTTTGACAGATTATGTGGGCCCCATGCTTAGAGCATTTGAAATTTCTCAACGATCTCATATATACTCCAATTGAACTAACTATCAACACTATATACATAAATCATATACTTAACTATGACCTAACAAACCTCATATCAAAAGGCAAACATATTATAAAGGTCATTACCCTATCCACTTGAAGTAGTTTTAGCAACACTAAACTAAAATAATATTAGTTGGTAATAAAATAATATTAGTGGTTGGTCTAAATAAAAATCAGTAAGAACTTGCCAATTCAATGTTATGAGAAAAGCTATGAAAATATTGTGTCTATAGCATTACTCATTGTAAGGACTCAATTTGTAACGACCCCAAAATGGTATTGGGTTCGCACGTTAAAGGCCGAAACAATAAAATTTGTAAGAGCGTGGGCTTGAAAGGCTAGGCCTAGGTCACCGGACGGTGGTTGGCCATGGTATTCACGAAGGATATCTCAAGATGAGCTAAGACCCCCAGTGAATCTTATCCATAAAGCTTCATGTTATTCTTTTTCCCTTTTCTCTTTTCTTCTCTGGGTGCCCTGGTTTTGGGCCCCCCCTTTTTTGGCGCATGAGTCGTTACATTATATAACCCTTCTCGGTTGATCCTGACCCTCCACTTGTTGATCAGGCAGGTACCTGTTCGAGTGCCTGTCCCATCACCGCCTCCCCCAACTTTTTGTTAGTTGCAATAACCGAAGTCACACTGTTCATGAGTCTTTTCCCATCAATATGGATAGGACGTTTGTGGACGCATTCAATGCGGAGGTGACATCCTATCCTTGAGCCACTCCCACTCCGTATCCCCACGTAAGTCCCATTCGACTCGCCTCTTCTTCTGGGGGTGCTTTGGAGGCTGCCTTTGATGACATGTCGCTCTCCCCTTTGAAATCTTGGGATGCCGAGGACAGGGTCATCCTCAGCTACACCTCTAGGCTATTTGATCTTTCACCACTCGTCCTCGGTAATTGCTTTCGTCGGCATTGGCCCTGAGTCTAGATGGAAAGTGGGCCGGGTCATAAATTTTCTAGCCCCATAATAGCCCCTCAAAATCCTGCTATCCGAGTCCTCGGTCGGATAGAAGGGTTTTGATGACATCAGGCCTCTGCCAAGGCTTTATCGATCCTTGTCGCCCATCGGTTCCCGAGACTCTTCGTCTGCCCGAGACACGTTTTTGGAGCCTTTGGAGGATGAAACGTGTCCTCATTAAATGCGGGCGGCTCTATATTCCCCACGTTTAACGGCGCGATGTGATCAAACGGTGGAGATTTCTTTGCCTTTATGGGCGGGAAAATTCGTGCAGTTACTTTCGATAGGGGGTATAAATGATTTTTGGAACTAATTTGTCCCTTCAGTTTTGCAGTTAAGAATTCTAGCGCATATATCCAGGGTTCATCCAAACTTTTGCCCAAATTCAAGTCTATCTCTAGCACAAAAAGCCTGTCCGAGGCAACTTTCCTTTTTTCTGTAAGTTCTCTGCCTCCACTAACTCGTACTTTTTCTTTTCTGGATTTATTTTTCCCTCGTTCCTTTCCTTCTCCCATCACTCACTAAATTCATTTAGTAGCGCTCGGAGATGGTTAAATTGAGAAAATTGGTTGATACTGAAGAGGCGATGGAAAAGTTCATCACCGACTATAGGATTCCTCCCAACGTAAGTTTGAGGCACTGTAAGATGGGGGAGTGGCATTCTTTGAGAAAGGCGGGTGAGGTAGTAATTCCTATTCTCGCCTTCATAGAGGGGGGTATAAGAATCCCCATGGGGCCGGTAATGAAGGATTACCTTAGGCATTTCCGGTTAGCCCCCACCCAGTGTGCCGCCAATATGTTTAGGATTCTGGGTTGTGTGGACGCCTTAAACGAAAAAATGGGGCTAAGACTAACCCACCATGACGTGAATTGGTGCTACAATCTCCAAAATTTGAAGGGCAAGTCTTATTACATGAAGACGAGAGACGATAGGGTTCGATTAATCCAGTGCCTCCCTGATTCCAACAAGGGGTTGAATAAGGATTTTCTTATCGTATCCGGGGAATGGCACGATGGCCTTCCATGCCCAGTGGTGGAGGGAGAACCAGGTGGGGCACAGAGAGTAGACGGGTGCCAATCTTTTGCGCCATTTTAATTTGGTGTGGTTCGATTACTAACCATGTACATGCCTCTTTTTGCAGATCCAAACGCCTTTCACTGACACTTTCACCTGATTAACCGGGTTGATTTGGAGACTGTTCTCCAAGCCGCAGTTTTTGTAAATGACGAGGACGGTCAAGTTAGAGCCGCTCACAAAATCTTAGGGTACGATCCCATTCAGAAGTCATTTGCCGACCCAAAGCACGTGGTTAGCGCTACCCATCCTCGGCTTCCAAAAATTACGATAACCGAACAAGGGTTTTTGATCTCCGAAGGATCTCCTATACCTGAGGGCATCCCAACTGTGGATTCTTCGTCCTCTCGTCGGGCAACGGAGGACAAGAGTAATCTGGGTCCGTCCGAGAAGGGTTTTGAGGTATTCGACCAGGTTGACCCATCCGAGGATCCTTCTGGCGATCTGGGTGATCCCAACTTGTCTGAAGCAGAACTATTGTCGGTGGGAACAGTCTCCTGAGCCGAGATGGGTCTTAAGAGAAAGCCCCCGACTAACTTGTACGACCTCATCGAGGGTCAGCCGGGGAAGGGTGCCCAAGGAAAACCACAATCCAAAGCCCCCACTCCGTCACCTCAGCCACAGCCCATCCATACTAGGTCTTCCTCTACCAAATCGCAGCCACAATCTCCCCGCCCCAAACTTCCTGCTCCTCCTCAACCAGCTCTGCCTCCTCGGCCGGAAACCACTGACTAAAAGAGAAAGAGGAGTCCCAAGGGGAAGGACTCCATGGAGGGAGGGAAGTCGCAATCCTCTCAGGAGAGGGAGGAAGCTCCGTGAGCACAAAAACAGTTAAAGATTGGGCATCAAAGCAAAGGGAAAGGGATCGAAGGTCAATCCACGCCGAGCGCTTGGCTTCCCGCCCCAATGCTCCACGAGGAGCCATTGCTGAAGAACGCGTCCATGAGGAACCTTGGAGACGGCGAAGGCGGTTATGTGGCCGACGCGTTAGGAAGGACCATGCTGCTCCCTACTGATATGGAGGAGTTAAAGAATTTGAGGATGCAGGAGGTTTTCCTCAGCGCGAAGAGATACCTGGGAATGGTAAGACTCTTGAAACCTAGGATTCTATCAATTTTTGCGCCTGGATTTTCATTCATAATACACTCGTCTCAATTGGCAGGCTATCCAAGCTACCTATAGGATGGAGGAAGAAGTTAAGGGGCAGAGTAAGACTGCCGAGGTTGAGCGCACCAAATGTATAGATGCTGCGCGGACACTCAAAGCTTCCGAGGCTGACCTCGTGAAGGCCAGGGAAGATTTAAAAGTGGTTGCCCGAGATAGGGATAGTGCTTTGGCAGGCTTAACTGGAGCCCAAAAGCAGGCCGAGGAACAGACAAAGCACCTACTCGCTGCCGAGGAGCAATTGCAAATAGCTAAGGAGCAGATCAGTGATCTGGAGGAGAAACTGATCGTGGCAAACAACGATAAAGGCGTGGCCGAATTTGCCAGGGATGAAGCCGTGAGGGCTAAGCAGGAAGCCGAGTTTGCTAGAACTGAGGCTGAAACCGCTAAGGATAAGGCTGAGGAGGAGGGCTACGATGCAGGGGTGGCTGATACCCAGGCCTCCCTTAAAGCACAAATCCCAGGAGTATGCAGGCTATATTGCTCCCAGGTTTGGGAAGAGGCCCTCAAACAAGCTGGGGTGGAAGCTTCGTCCGATTTATGGAAGGCGGAGCGCGTATTTTATCCCCCTGCCATTCGTGAGACCGCCTCCACCAGTTCCGAGGCTGTGAGTACTCCACAGGAGGCTGAGGCTGCTCAGCTAGAAGCTACTCGGATCGTCATCACTCCTAGCGAGTCGACAGAAGGAGGGGAGCCTCATGTTGCGATTGAAGTATCTGAAGGTTTGAATTCCAGGATTCCTCAGGAGTTCACACCGTCTACAGTCAGTGACCGGATCTCCTGTGCCGAGAAGCCAACCATCTCCGTTCAGCCCCCTCAAGTCATTTCCCTCACTGATGTCCCCCAAGGCACCGAGGCTGATCTTGCCAAGCCTACGCAAGAAGGAGATACCTCCCAAAGCTCTGAGGCTAATCCCGCTCAGCCTTCCCAGGACGTGGTCAAGACCAAATTGAAGAAGTAAAAACCCAGACCGACTTTTATATTTGTTACTAAATTAACTGTTAACTATTTTACGCTTTATTTTGAAGACTTTATAATTTATTTGTAATTGAACTCCTAGACCCCATATACGGAATTCCTTTCCCTCCTTCTTTCTTTAAATGACATGCTGGTTATCCTTACGGATATTTATTATGATTACGAATCTCATGGTTTTTGATCTAGTCGTCTTAACATGGACGAATAGTTGTGCATATAACATACTTGGGATCATAGTTCAAAGTTTGAATTTGTACCTATACATATCTCTGAGGGACTAAAGCCATCATCTGAGGCGGCATGCATGTTATCGGGCCGTAACTGGTACTTAGATTTTCTTGGAATACCTAGCTTCCCCACAGGCTTGAGTCCGAGGACCATGCAATACCTTGGTTCTGTCCAAAACTTAGATATTTCGTTTTCATGTACTTGGTTTCCCCATAGGTTTGAGTCCGAGGACCATGCAAGACCTTGATTCTGTCCAAAACTAAGATATTTCGTTTTCATGTACTTGGTTTCCCCATAGGTTTGAGTCCGAGGACCATGCAAGACCTTGGTTCTGTCCAAAACTGAGATATTTCTTTTTCATGTACTTGGTTTCCCCATAGGTTTGGGTCCGAGGACCATGCAAGACCTTGGTTCTGTCCAAAACTGAGATATTTCTTTTTCATGTACTTGGTTTCCCCATAGGTTTGGGTCCGAGGATCATGCAAGACCTTGGTTCTATCCAAAACTGAGATATTTCTTTTTCATGTACTTGGTTTCCCCATAGGTTTGGGTCCGAGGACTATGCAAGACCTTGGTTCTGTCCAAAACTGAGATATTTCTTTTTCATGTACTTGGTTTCCCCATAGGTTTGGGTCCGAGGACCATGCAAGACCTTGGTTCTGTCCAAAACTGAGATATTTCTTTTTCATGTACTTGGTTTCCCTATAGGTTTGGGTCCGAGAACCATGCAAGACCTTGGTTCTGTCCAAAACTTAGATTTTTCGTGTAGTTGGGGGATATTAGCCCCTTGGCCAGAGTGTAGGACGTTGGTTTGGGGGGATTAGCACCTCGGCCAAGCCCCTAGTGAAAAATGCAGCCCCTAATGGAACTTTATGTTAGGGCGCTACAACGGGCTGTTGGAAGTGATGGGGGGGAACTTTCTCGACCCACCGCCTGTGCCAACACTCAAGCCTTTCCCACAGACGGCGCCAATTGTAAGGACTCAATTTGTAACGACCCCAAAATGGTATCGGGTTCGCACGTTAAAGGCCCAAACAATAAAATTTGTAAGAGCGTGGGCTTGAAAGGCTAGGCCTAGGTCACCGGACGGTGGTTAGCCATGGTATTCACGAAGGATATCTCAAGACGAGCTAAGACCCCCAGTGAATCTTATCCATAAAGCTTCATGTTATTCTTTTTCCCTTTTCTCTTTTCTTCTCTGGGTGCCCTGGTTTTGGGCCCCCCCTTTTTTGGCGCATGAGTCGTTACATTATATAACCCTTCTCGGTTGATCCTGACCCTCCACTTGTTGATCAGGCAGGTACCTGTTCGAGTGCCTGTTCGAGTGCCTGTCCCATCAGCCGCCTCCCCCAACTTTCTGTTAGTTGCAATAACCGAAGTCACATTGTTCATGAGTCTTTTCCCATCAATATGGATAGGACGTTTGTGGGCGCATTCAATGCGGAGGTGACATCCTATCCTTGAGCCACTCCCACTCCATATCCCCACGTAAGTCCCATTCGACTCGCCTCTTCTTCTGGGGGTGCTTTGGAGGCTGCCTTTGATGACATGTCGCTCTCCCCTTTGAAATCTTGGGATGCCGAGGACAGGGTCATCCTCCGCTGCACCTCTAGGCTATTTGATCTTTCACCACTCGTCCTCAGCAATTGCTTTCGTCGGCATTGGCCCTGAGTCCAGATGGAAAGTGGGCCGGGTCATAAATTTTCTGGCCCCACACTCATCATATAAATATAAAAATGTAATATTTGGTTGGTTATTTAATTTATTTTTAGGCATTCACTGATATTTTTTTTTCTAATTTTTAAACATATTTTTTCAATTAATAATTTTTTAATATTAAACATGATATTTAATAATAAATAATTTAATTTAAAAAAATTTAATTTATGGACAATTTAAATAATATTGATTAGACAAAATTTAGCTACAAAATTAATTGTAGCATTAGACTACAACTTTACTCTATATCTTTTTATTGAATGTGAATTTTGACAACCTTCTTCTTTTTATTAGAGGCTACAACCTTACTCAATAAAAATTGGTTGTAACCTACAACCAATTTTGTAACTAAATTTTGTCTATATTGATTTATATAAACCTATAAAGTACTTAAACTCAACAAAAACTTTTGAGGAAAAAAAATAATTATTTCATTTTTTAGACAGCTCCCACATACAAAATCCTGGCTCCGTGACTGCAGAAACAAAGGTTTTTTTGTGAATCAAATGATCACACCTGTGTCATAAGTAAGCAACTCAAACATCTTACCAACTAAAATCATAGATTGGGTCATCTTATACTACAAGTCTTGTCGTGTCCTCTCATCCAATAATCTGCTCGGGTTGCCAACTAAAACCTCACTAGTTTATTTTCCTGTCAACTAAGCGTTTAGGACTACATAGTGATAACCACTCAAAAGTTCATGTAAAGCCAACAACTCATCACTTCCTATAGCATCAAGAATCAAGATAGCATCCGTGTTGTCAAACCATGTGAAATGGTGAGTCTTGTTGTGTAGTGGAGTTGTAATTTTAGATCAAGACAAGGCCAAAAATTTTAAACTGGTTCAAATCAAAATTATTTGTTTTGGACTTGCATTTTGCTTATTTGAAAATTTTATGTTTTTAACTTTTCCCCTTTGAAAGTATGTATTAAAAATTTGGGTTTTGTTGCGGGACATTAGTTTAGAGGCCAAAATGGCCCATTAGCATTAATTTTTGAAATATTTAGCAACAGAGCACTGTTTCGGAAATAATTAGGGAAATACCACCTTTTCTGGTACTCGAGCTTGGTGAGCTCGAGTACCATGTTTTTTTAATCCACCATCACCCCATATTCAAGGAGCCCTATAGTGGCGTTTTTAAGCCCTATAGTGACGTTTTCTGGCCCTATAGCGGCGTTTTTAAGCCCCCATACCAGGTTAAGGGGCCCTATAGTGACGTTTTCGGGCCCTATAGCGGCGTTTTCCTGCAAAATTTTTTTATAAGCCCCATACAGGTTCAAGGGGCCCTATAGTAGCGTTTTTAAGCCCTATAGTGACGTTTTTGGGCCCTATAGCGGCGTTTTCCTGCAAAATTTTTCTAAGTGCCCATAACAGGTTCAAGGGGCCCTATAGTGGCGTTTTTTAAGCCCTATAGTGACGTTTTAGGGCCCTATAGCGGCGTTTTTTTTTGAGAAGATGTTTGACCAATGAAAAGATGGTACTCGAGCTCACCATGCTCGAGTACCGGAAAAAGTGGTATTTCCCTAATTATTTCCGAAACAGTGCTCTGTTGCTAAATATTTCAAAAATTAATGCTAATGGGCCATTTTGGCCTTAGTTTAGAAGCTGAAGAAAGTTACAAGACTGACCAGCTCAGCGAGCCTTTTTTTGGATTACTACAGGCCTATCAAATTCATTCTGGGCTTATGTATGGTACTATCGTTAGGCATTTAGGCCGAAATTTTCTCAAATTGGTTAGTTGACATAGGCTGATAGGCATATGAACTATATATGGACTTTTGAGCTTTGGGTTTACAGGCTCCTAGACCCAAGGTTTTAATGGGCTTAACTACATAACACCTACCAGGGCCTAGCTTTTCGGCTGATTTGCATCAAAAACAAAATTCAACAATTAATATTATATATAGTTCCTTTTAGTTTCTTTCTTTTAATTTTTCTATTGGTGATGATCAAGAGAAATTTTGGACTCTAGGTTGTAATCCCAATGGGACTTTGGTAATTTGCTCTTCTCCTAATAATGGTTGAATCGGAATCTCTTTCGGCCGCCATGCATTGGACTTGACGAGGGGTGCGACACTCACTACCATTTTTTTTTTTTATGTGAGATGTGAGTTCTACCTGAAGCTGGCAATCTGGTGAAAGAGTAGAGGCACCGAAACGCTAAGGTGAAGACTCATAGTGACAGCCTTTAAAATGAAACAATCTTGGTTGATTGGGCATGCAATTGTATGCATTTATATATCCTTAAAGCGCTATCATTTCAACCCCCCATCCCCCCCAACCCCCTTTTTTTTAAAAAATTTTGTTTCCAAATAAATAAAAAAAAGACAGTTTGGTATGGTGAAGCCAAGCAATTGATTGGACCAGACCACATCATTGAAGGGAATGGGATAGAAGGAATCTATCGTATGTAATGCGAGGACTATAACTTTTGTCATAATTTGCTTACATGATAATTTGTGAGTGGTGGAGTTGTGGAGCTACATGAACCTACAACTTTTTTTTCACTATTCACAACTTACCACATAAATAAGTTGCGGCAAAAATTATGTTCTTCTAAAGTCTTCTAAAGTATGCTTTTCATTCCAAAAAAAATCCTTCTGAGTATGCTTTGTAATTAATCATACTGTGTTTGATTGTGACGGAAAAAGAACATGTTTTGTCAGTTTACCCAAAGAAAAAAAGACAACTTAGGAGCATGGACCTTCGATAATTAATGGAATACCATTACCATGACCACATCCAGGGCGTAGCTACGTACAAGGGTGGGGGCCATAAAATTTTGAAATATATATAATTATTTTAATACTTTCAAAATTTAGTCTATAAAAATAAGAGTTGTCATTTCCTCCCAAATATTTAAATTAGTCCAATAATGTTCTTAAAAAAAATAATTGGTCTAATAGTTATAGAGAAATAATTTTATTTTTCGCAATTTTATTTTTTTATTGTAAAATGTGTTCTTATATATGTTAAATATTTGATAAAATTTGACACCAAACATATTTGAATATATCTTTTTCAACCCGTAATGTGACGATTAACAAGTCATTGACTCATTAAAAAAATCTTGTCACTAAAACTATACATGAAATGTCTCTTTAATTGCCACATAATGAGTTAGAGTAAGATAGTTTCAAATATGTTTGGATCCTAACTTATTCCTCCAAGTTTTGGATCATTCATGTTTTTGAAAATTTCATTAGTTCAATTGAAATAATTATGACTTACTTTAGTATAAAATTTGATAATTTGTATTGAAAATGAAACTTTTTAAGAATTTCACTGTGAAAATGGTAAAAATGAATTTTATTTTATGAAAGTCGCCATTAAATATAATTTTGATTGAAAATATTAAGCTTTTTTTTTTTTTTTTTTGTTGGGTGTGTATATATATATAACTTATCAAATAAAAAATAGTATATGTATATAATAAAAAAAGTGTGTATATATATGTGTGTGGGAGTTGTCTTGATAAATATATTAATGCTGCAACTTAGCATTCCCAAACAAAAATTCCTGACCCGCCCCTGACCACATGATATTAGAGCCACGCATGTCCTGGAAACAGAAGGTTTTTTGTGAATCAAACGATCACGTACACCTGTGTAATAAGTAAGCAACTCAAACATCTTACCAACTAATATCATAGATTGGGTCATCCTATACCACAAGTCGTTTTTCGTGTCCTCTCATCCAATAATCTGCTCGGGTTGCCAACTAAAAATAGTGATAACCACTATAAAACCACCTTGCCTCCACTTGATAAGATTTGCATAAATCTGCCCACTGAACCATAAAAAATATTGGTTATATAATGCATTCTACATATAGAAATTTAATATTCAACAAAGTGAGAAATTACAAAAAAAAAAAAAAATCATTAACATAGGGAGCAAATATGTACTGCTTTTTGAGTTTTTTTCAGGTAAGAACGGATGTGAAGTCCTTTGTTCCTTGAGAGTGTCAAGAGCAATTTCGTTGAGAGTGTTATTGAGAACGTAGAAACATAGCTTCATATAGTCTGGAAGCTTCTCCATTGCATTGATGTCGTCCCACCTGAAATTAAATTGTAAATTGTATTAATTACAACCAAATTAAGTAGTAAAGAAGCATATACTTAACATAAGAAGAAGAAGCGTGTAAAACAAAGTACGGGTGAGTTTGGTTCAGCTTTTTGTAAAAGTGCATAATGAAAAAGTGGAGTTTTCAAAAAGTGCATAATGAAAAAGTGCATATTCAAAAAGCTGAGTGTTTGGTAAAAGCTGTTAAAAAGTGCTTTTTGAAAAAGTTAAGTGTTTGGCTAGCACTTATAAAAGTGACAGTTTGAGGGGTAAATTACCAAAAAGGACAATGTATATACAAGGGAGTTTATTTCATACTTAAATCAATATTGTGAAATTATTTTTTTCTTACCAATATTAGCTAATAATAACCTACAACTTAAAATTTATTGTGAGAGTATTTTGATAATTTATACGTACTATTACAATTATTTTTTTCTCTTTCTAAACAAATTATTTTTTTCTCACCAATATTAACTAAATAATAACTTACCACTTAAGATTTATTATGAAAGTATTGTGAAAATATTGTGATAAAAATTGATACTAATTTTAATTTGAACGTACTATTAAAATTATTTTTTTCTCTTTCTAAAAAAATTATTTTTTTCTCACAAGTATTAGCTAATAATAACCTACTACTTAACATTTATTGTGAAAATATTATGATAACATTACCTTCTTTTTCCTTTTTTTTCTCCTCCACTCACTTACCGCATTTCCTTCTTCTTTTTCTTTTTTTTCCCTCTTTTTTTCCAGTCCACACACGTACCCACTCTTTTCCTTTTTTTCCTTCTTTCCTTTCTTTTTCCATATCACTTCCTCCAGGCTCCAGAACGTCCCACAGAGCTCTCCTTCTTCCTCTTTTTTTTTTTTTTTTTTTTTTTCCTTAGCTCTTCGTCTGCAAGATTCTTTCCCTCTATCCCATCAAAACACACAAACTTAAAGGTCACACACACCACACCATTTGATTCTCATCAAACGAAGATAGAGGGGAAATCCAAAAGGGAGGAATGGGTCAGATCGGTGCTTGATCTCTGCCTTCACCGCTGCCTGTCTTCCTCTCCACTGTTGCTTGATCTCTTCCCCACTGCCAACGACATGCGGCGGAAATGGATCAGCTCGGTTTTTTTTTTTTTTTTTTTTTAGTTCTGATTTCATTATTGGGTTCCTTTGTAAAATTGTGTAAAATCAGTTTGATTTTGTTGATTTTGTGTTTGGATTATCAAATGTTGAAATGGGTTGTGGTGGTAGACCAGTGATTGTTGGGTGGTGCTGTGTTTGTATTTGGTTGATACTTTCTTGACCGGTGTTTGTCTGTAACAAAGGAGCAAAAATATGAGGGAGAAGAGAAAAGGGTAATTTGGTAATTGAAGGAAGAGCCCAACAGATAGTTCAAAACGCGCATGAACTTTTTGTTTTATGGACCTCTCGAGCTCCATATTGTTTTGCGCGTTCTCAGTCTTGGCACAAAACGCAGCTTTTTCCAAAAAGTTGCGTTTTGAGCTGAACCAAACGCATTTTGGACTCCAGTTTTCTTCAAAACGTGCGTTTCAGCTCCTAAAAGCTGAAACAAACGGGCACTACATTATTACCAACCATTCAACGGTATCTGTAAAGAGCTCTAGTTCATCTAACTTACCATACACATCATAAATATCATCTAACTTACCACACACACCAAATGGTGGATGGAAAATCGGTGGTGGATCAAGCACAAAACTTTCAAATGATAGTAGCAAAATTGAGATCCGAAGGCATAAAGATTGGAGACAATTTGGTGGTAGCTGGCATAATTGATAAACTACCACAATCTTGGAGGGAGTTCCAAACGACTTTGCGACACAAACAAAAGGAGACATCCTTGGAGACTTTGATCACACGCATCAGTGTGGAGGAGAAGGCTAGAGGACAAGATGCATTGATGACACAAGAGAGCAATGATAATTCCACCACAAAGGTAAACCTTATTTCAGCCAATAATAATATGCCCAAAAATCATTTTCCTAGAAATGTTCAATTGAAGCCTAAAAAAGGAGCCTTTAAAAATAATACTAGACCTCAAGGAAGGGGAAACCCAAATAAAAATTACAATAAGAACCAAGGACCCCCTTCACAAGATCAATTTAATAGATCCTGTTTTGTCTGTGGCAAGAGTGGGTATATTGCTGGATTTTGCAAATTTCGGAAACATGAATCTGTCCCGCAGGCTAACGTAACCGAAGAGCCTTTAGTGGCTATGATTACAGACATCAATATGGTGCATTATGTTGAAGGGTGGTGGGCAGATTCTAGTGCTAATAGGCACGTTTGCTATGACAAAAATTGGTTCAAATTGTACACTCCTTTTGAAGAAGAAAAAACTGTTATGCTTAGTGACTCTAGCAAAACCAAGGTTCTTGGGAGTGGTGAGGTTGAATTGAAATTCACTTTTGGACGTGTGCTAACATTGAAAGATGTACTTTACACTCCGTCCATGAGGAAGAATTTGATGTCAAGTCTTTTGCTTAACAAGGCTGGCTTCAAGCAAACTATGGAATCTGATAATTATGTAATCACTAAAAAGGAATTATTTATGGATAAGGGTTATGTTTGTGATGGAATGTTTAAATTGAATGTTGAGAAAAAATTGTTGAAAAATAAAATTTATGGGTCTTATGAATAGTACACAGTATACTATTTACTGTTGAAGAGGTCAAACATATGGCTGAATCCAATTAAAAAAAGAGAAAATGCGTGAACAGTACTCAACTAGTACGTAAACGGTACTAGTTGTCCCTGGAACGCGTAAAAAAAAAAAAAAAAAGAAAAAAAAAAAGAAAAAAGAAAAAAAAGAAAACGTGAGTGAACTAAAAGTAGATGCAAAAAACACCCTTATTTTGCTCCTCTCTTAGCCATTCACGTATCACACATCTACCCACTGCCATGCATTAGGAGGTACTACCTAATGCTATAGGGAGTGATGAGTTGTTAGCTATTCCAATAATGAAGTCTGTCACAATTATTAACATTTTAGTGTGTTGTGACTTGCTCGGGTGGTGCATGTTTTTAGAAAAGTGAATAAATGCGCCGATTTTTTGGCTAGAAGGGGCTGCTTTATGAGGGAAGATTTTGTTATTTTTTATGCCACACCCTCTGCTGATTTGGTTTTTAGAGAGGTGAATAAATGCGCCGATTTTTTGGTTAGAAAGGGCTACTCTATGAGGGAAGATTTTGTTATTTTTGATGCCCCATCCTCTGCTGATTTGGTTAAAATGCTTGCTTCAGATGTAAATGGCCGGTCTGATATGAGGCTTGTAGCCAGGACATTGGCCTCTGTGGCCAACTTGCAGGGACGGAGTCAAGAATTTTCATTTGAGGGGGCCAAGTTACAATACTAATATATTTATCAAGACAACCCCATACACACACATAAATACACATGTTTTTTTTATTATATACACACTTTTTTATTTGATAAGTTATATATATACACACACCCAACAAAAAAAGAGCTTAATATTTTCAATCAAAATTATGTTTGATGGCTATCTTTCATAAAATTAATAAAATATATTTTCATAATTTTCATAGTGAAATTCTTAAAAAGTTTCATTTTCTATAAAAATTATCAAATTTTATACTAATGTAAGTAAAATTATTCAATTGAACTAATGTAATTTTCAAAAACAAGAATGATCCAAAACTTGGAGGAACAAATTAGGCTCCAAACATATTTGAAATTAACTATTTTGCTTTAACCCATTATATTGCAACTAAAGAGACATTTCATGTGTAGTTTTAGTGACAATAATTTTTTAATGAGTCAATGACTTGTTAATCGCCACATATCAGGTTGAAAAAAATAAATTCAAATATGTTTGGTGCCAAACTTTTTCATATATTTAACAGATATAAAAACACATTTTACAATAAAAAATAGAATTGCGAAAAATAAGTTGTCTCTATAATTATTAGACCAAATTTTTTTTTTTTAAAGCATCATTGGACTAATTCAAATACTTAGTGGGGGCCAACTCTTATTTTTGTAGACTAAATTTTGAAAACATTAAAATAATTATATATATATTTAAAAAAATTTCAAAATTTTGGGGGGGCCACCCTTCAACATGGCTCCGCCCATGCCAACTTGTAATGTTCTCTGTTTATACTGTGTTTTATTAATATTAATATCAAGCCTTTTAACCCAAAAAAAGTGTGTTGTGACTTGTGAATTGGGACCTGGTGGAAGCGGGCTCACACAATGAAACCATTTTTTGTAGAAGGATGTTTGAGTTGAATCAGGTGTGACCATTTGATTCTTTTTTTTTTTTGCTGAATAAGTGTGACCATTGATTCGCAAAAACCTTTTGTTTCCACGACACGTGTGGCTCTATTTTTTATCACATTTGGTGATGGGACTGAAGCTCCTCCTAGGACCTAACTCGTCTTTTTTGTTTTTGGCGTAAGCTGACAAAAAACGTGTTGTGTGTTTTAGTGGGACCCACCGATTTGACAATACCCAACCAATTTTCTTTCTCTCTCCAGACTTTTCTTTTTTATTTTTCTCTCTCTTGCACGTTGTTTTTTTTTCCTCTCTCTCTCTTCTTCTTCTCTTTATTATTATTATTAATTTTTTTTTTCTCTTTCTCTCTTGCATGCTGTCTTCTTCTTCTTCTTCTTCTTCTTTTTTCTTTTTTTTTTTTGCCTTTTTTTTTTCTTGTGTGTGAATATCCTAGTTGATGGGTTTCTCTTGTTTTTCTTTTTTCTGGGTTGGATGACCAGTGATTCAGTTGGATAGAGTAGCAATTTGGCTTTGGTTTGGTTGGGTTTGCATTCTCAAAAACACCTACATATATCAAACACACAATTATATTTTTTCACTTTAAAAAAAATGTTATTAGAAATATAGTACCAAATACATTTTTTTTTGCATAAAAAGTACTTTGAACACATGTTTTCTTAACACTTTTTAAATCACAGTTTTCACATCATTTTAAACAACAATACTTGAAATATGCTACCAAATAGGCCCTTAAAGTCTTCCCGTCGCATAATGTGGTTTGATTTGGGTTTTGATTCTCACCCATCCACTTTTTCATTTAAGATTTTACTTGTTAAAATGTGGACAATACCGTATCAATAATTGATGTATGTGTGAAATAGTGTGTCAAAACAATATTTTTCCTCCAAGGAATTGCTTGGTTTCACTCTACCAAAATTTAAAACTGGCATAAATACATTGTACTACATCTGCTAAAAATATGTGGTTAAATGGTTAAATTTATCATATTTTAATAACAAAAATTTTTAAGGCAATCATTAATTTAACGATATCATACTAAACTTTATTTTCTAATACTTTAGACACCAAAAAAAAAAAAAATAATGACTGCCTTAAAGGGCATATAAATGCATACAATTGCACGCCCAACCAACCAAGAATCTTATATATCTTTATTTTAATTGAGGCCTGTTACTATGAATCTTTTCCTTCACTCTTTTGTTCCTCTTCTCTCTTTCACTAAATTGCCAGCTACAGCTAGAACTTGCTTTTCACATAAAATAAATGGTAGCGAGAGTCCTTCCCCTCGTACAATCCAATGCATGGCGGCCAAAAGAAATTCCGAAAATTCAAACATTATTAGGAGAACAGCATTTGCTGGTTGAAGAGATAGTGGGTCTCATGTACAGTGCACGAGACCCACTAACAGTACCGTGTTCCACGTGAAAGGGTCTCAATAAAATAAATAAAAATAAATAAAATAAATAAATAAAGGAAAACGCAAACGTAGCATGGAGAAATGCAATTCAAACTTATATTAAGTGTGCATTTAGGTTAGGATGAAAAATGAAAATTATTTCACTATTCAGTTTATTTTTGCTACTATATATGAGTCTTACTGCACTTTTTGGCAATATTTATAGGTCTTACTGTACTATTTTAATTAACTTTTATTTTTTATTTACAGTACTTTTAACAATAATTTTTCAGTTTCAGAAAAATAAACGATATTTAAACACACTCTGAGACTATCTACCAAACGATGGTAATCCAAGCAACTATAAAAAGCATGGCATTGTTTGTGGCTATTTCAAAGCAGACGGACCTTCACCTCCTACTCCAAAATCCAAATATTTCAACTATGTTTGCCCTGTTGTTCATGCTGTTTACCACCATCATCGCACCACTAATTCCAACCCTCTCTTCACAACCACCACCACCACCACAACCCTGTCTTACTCCGCCTCCACCACCGACAGCGCCAGCACTTGAGTTTCCTCCAACCCAACATTTTCCCCCATTTTCCCCTTTCACTCCATCACTACAAGATGACAACATATGGTCTTCACCAAGTCCAAGACATCCAGTATCTGTGTTGTTCGTGTTGGGGTGTATCTTGGCTGCTATAATATTAATTAGCTTAATCGTATTGGCGATTTACATTCGCCTGCCAAAAGGGCTGAAAGGGGATAAAGGGGATCCAGGGAAGCCGGGCCCGAAAGGGGACAAAGGGGACAATGGGGAGAAAGGGGAGAAAGGGCCAAAAGGGGACAAAGGGGAGAAAGGGCCGAAAGGGGACAAAGGGGATCCAGGGCCACCAGGGCCGCCACCCTGCCAGTGCTACCAGGTCTGCCACTGCCATGTTTATTATTATTAGCTACTAGGAAAAGATAACAGTAATTTTTTTTTTTCCTATTTGTTTGGATTTTTATTTTTTTTTTCCCCCTGTTTTTACCATTTGGTTCGGTCTAAGTATTTGGGTGTTGGAGTTTCTGTAATGGGCTTCTTTTTTTTTTTTTCTTTTTTCTTTTTTTTGTGGGAATTTAATTTTAGAGTGCTTGTATTTGGGTGTTAGAAATGTTTTTTTTATCTCAGTTGTATTAATAGTATCAATATTCGCATCAGACTATACATCTCAGTTCTATTAATGGTATCAAAATCCGGACCGGACCGTACCGTACGTTAACGGAGAACCGCCTCTTGAAATGGTTTTTTAAACCCAAAACCCGCTCTGTACAAAAAATATAGTGAACCATGTGAACTGCATTGAACTACCCGGATTTGAGAGCTGTGGCTGGTCTCACAGGTTAAGCTGAAGCTAGGAAAAAAAAAAAAAGATGGGGGCGTTGACGTTATGCCATTTTCTCCGTTGAACTATGGCTTTTTATCTCTCATCCTCACCACCCAAGTCCACAAAATAAAATATAAATGAAAAGCACAAACCTTATCTTTACCCTGCTTCTTCTGCATTTTCCAGTTTTCCTTCTTCTACAATCTTCTGTGTTTTCTTTCTGCATTTATTCTTCTTGCTTGTTTGGGGTTTCCTTTCTTCTTCTGTCATTGTGTTTTCGTTATATCATACAAATGTACAAGAAGAATTTCCCAACGTGATAAACATGCTCTTTCCGTAACATGCAATATTGTTGTCGTTATTGTCTCCTTCTTTTGGGACGGACGGGCCAAGGGGGCTTGGGCCCCACCCTGACAAAAATTAAAAAAAAAAAATAGTAGATAAATTTTCAATAAAAAAAAAAATTGTACTTGGCCCCCTTACTTTGTAGCTTGGCCCTCCAAAATCGTGAACCATTAACTCAGCCCAGGTACATCATAATAAAAAAATAAAAAGAAGCAAATCCAAATTTTATTAAGAGAAAAGAAAACAAAAAAAATGAATGAAAAAAGAAAAAGAAAAATAGAGAGTAGTTGAGATAGAAACTAAATTAATTCCTCGAGATAGACCGAGAGGCACTCACGCCCACGCTGCCATGCGAGACCCATCTTATTGCCAATTGCTTCGTTGCTCCAGCCTTCACAGTTCATGCCGCCACGCGAGACCCATTATGGCCCGTTTCGTCCGTTCCGGTCAATTTCTTCATTTTTCACCTGTAATGAGATTTTGCCTTCTTGAAAGAGTCGAAACTTGGGCAAACTTACTATTTACTTATGGCATTCTTTGATCTTTGTCTTATTGTAGTACGGAGGATGTGAAGAAGAAGATGCTAAGAAGGAGAAGAAAGGAGTGCTCAAATTCACGATCAAATGATGAAGACTATAAGTATGCAAGAATATTTGAGTAAAGAATTAATTTGAGATCCTGGCATTGCTTCCTTGGTGAGATTGTGAGGATGGTTGCGAAAATAGAAAAAAGAGATCTGATGGTAATAGTAAAACAAATGTTGAGCAGTGGACCTATCAAAAAAAAAAAAAGTGTTGAGCAGTGGAGAGATTAAGGAAACTTCTAGGAAACTTCCTACTTAAAAAATAATCCTATATTCTTCTTTATTTACAAGATTGCCATAAGTAAATAGTAAGTTAAAAATCTAATATAAAATGTGAATAAGATTATAAATAAATATTTTTAAAATGTGAATTAAATTAAATTCATTATTTTATATAAAAGTAACAATTATTTTATATATATATATATATATATATATATATATATATGTGGGGCCGGGGAGCTTATGATCCGGCCCACGCTCTATTAGGGCTCAGGGTCCATGCCGAAGAGGGTATGTGCCGAGGACAAATGGGGAAAGGCCGGTGTGTCTAGTGGAACAGCCGAGGATGACACTGTCCTCGGCACTAAAGAACTTCAAGGGGAATAGCAACGTCTCGATGATGGCTATCCCCAAAAAGCCCCCAGAAGGAGATACGAGTAGAATGGGACTCACGTTGGAGGTACGGTGCGAAACTGGTTCAAGATAAATACGTCCTCTCCGCATTAAATGCACCCACCAGCGTCCTGACCGTGTTAATGAGAGAAGACGCCTGGTCAGGGTGACTTCGATCATCGCAACTAACAGAAAGTAAGATGGGACAGTCGATGGGACGAGTACAGAAGTTAGCACCTGCCGGACCAACAAGTGAAGGGCTAAGATCAACCAAGAAGGGCTATATAATGTGAAGGTTAACGCACCAAAGGGGGGGGGGCTGGGAAAAATGGCCAAAACTAGAGCCTCCCAGCCCACCTCTAGGAGAAAAACTCCCAGAGCGTACACGTTTTATTTATGTATGAACACCACGGAATACCACCGACTTGTGATCAAGGCCTAGCCTTTCAAACCCACGCTCTATAAATGATATTGTTTGGGCCTTTTTACGTGCGAACCCAGTATCGTTTTGGGTCGTTCCAAATCGTGTCCTTACAATTGGCGCCGTCTGTGGGAAAGGCTTGTGTGTTGGCACGGGCGGTAGGTCGAAACAATCCCCTTGTCACTTCTAAACAGCCGGTTGTATTGTTTTAGTGTAAAGTTCCGCCAGGGGCTATGTTTCTTTATTAGGGGCTGCGCTTCGTAGCGTCAGCAGCACGGATGGTTCTAGGGGCTTGGCCGAAGAGCTAATTCCTCGTAAACCAAGGTCCCGTGCCATAACCGAGAGGTTAATTCCCCCAACTACTTCTCGAAATGAAGTTTTGGACAGAACCAAGGTATTGCATGGTCCTCGAACTCAAACCTATAGGGAAACCAACTACTTATCAAAATCAAGTTTTGGACAGAACCAATGTATTGCATGGTCCTCGGACTCAAACCTATGGGGAAACCAACTACTTCTTGAAATCAAGTTTTGGACAGAACCAAGGTATTGTATGGTCCTCGGACTCAAACCTATGGGGAAACCAACTACTTATCAAAATCAAGTTTTGGACAGAACCAAGGTATTACATGGTCCTCGGACTCAAACCTATGAGGAAACTAACTACTTCTCGAAATCAAGTTTTGGACAGAACCAACGTATTGCATAGTCCTCAAACTTAAACCTATGGGGAAACCAACTACTTCTCGAAATCAAGTTTTGGACAAAACCAAGGTATTGTATGGTCCTCGGACTCAAACCTATGGAGAAACCAACTACTTATCAAAATCAAGTTTTGGACAGAACCAAGGTATTGCATGGTCCTCGGACTCAAACCTATGGGGAAACCAACTACTTCTCGAAATCAAGTTTTGGACAGAACCAAGGTATTGCATGGTCCTCGGACTCAAACTTATGGGGAAACCAACTACTTCTCGAAATCAAGTTTTGGACAGAACCAAGGTATTGTATGGTCCTCGGAATCAAACCTATGGGGAAACCAACTACTTATCAAAATCAAGTTTTGGATAGAACCAAGGTATTGCATGGTCCTCGGACTCAAACCTATGGGGAAACCAACTACTTCTCGAAATCAAGTTTTGGACAGAACCAAGGTATTGTATGGTCCTCGGACTTCTCGAAATCAAGTTTTGGACAAAACCAAGGTATTGCATGGTCCTCGGACTCAAACCTATGGGGAAACCAACTACTTATCGAAATCAAGTTTTAGACAGAACCAAGGTATTGTATGGTCCTCGGACTCAAACCTATGGGGAAACCAACTACTTATCGAAATCAAGTTTTGGACAGAACCTAGGTATTGCATGGTCCTCGGACTCAAACCTATGGGGAAACCAACTACTTATCGAAATCAAGTTTTGGACAGAACCAAGGTATTGCATGGTCCTCGGACTCAAACCTATGGGGAAACCAACTACTTATCGAAATCAAGTTTTGGACAGAACCAAGGTATTGTATGGTCCTCGGACTCAAACCTATGGGGAAACCAACTACTTATCAAAATCAAGTTTTGGACAGAACCAAGGTATTGCATGGTCCTCGGACTCAAACCTATGGGGAAACCAACTACTTATCAAAATCAAGTTTTTGACAGAACCAAGGTATTGCATGGTCCTCGGACTCAAACCTATGGGGAAACTAGCTACTTATCAAAATCAAGTTTTAGACAGAACTAAGGTATTGCATAGTCCTCGGACTCAAACCTATGGGGAAACCAACTACTTATCAAAATCAAGTTTTGGACAGAACCAAGGTATTGCATGGTCCTCGGACTCAAACCTATGGGGAAACCAACTACTTATCCTAGATACTAAGCTGGACCTAACACTACACGTGACTACCTCCATTGAATGAGGATCAGACATGGGTTCAAAGCTCTATAGGTGCAGGTAAGCCAATGTTTTGAAATATGATTCTAAATATATCGCATGCACAACTATTCATACATGTTAAGATAATTAGTTCAAAATTCATAAATAATAGTAAGTATCGACAAGGGCAACTAACCAGTAACCAAAAGGAAAAAGGAAGAAAAGAATTTCATATACGTGTTCAACAGGTTCAAACTACTAGCAGATTACAAAGTTTTCAAAATGAAAAAGAAACAAGTTAATCGTTAAACTAAAAATAAATACGAAGCCTGGCCGAGGTTTCTACTTCTTTAACTTTGCATCGGCCACGTCCTGGGAAGGAGGAACGGGATCAGCTTCGGTGCCTTGGAGGACAGTCCCTTCTGGGGAAGACTGAGCAGGATCAGTGTCGGTACTCTTGGGGACCACAGCAAGGGGAATCGTCTGTAGGGGCTGGGCAAGTATGGCTGGCTCCTTGGCGTTAGGCATCTGAGTGCCAAGCACGGGCTCAGCAACCTCTTTAGGTACCTCGGGATCCGTATGCTGAGATGCTTCTATCACATCCTGAAGCTCTCCCTCTTTGAGCGGCTCCGCAGGAGAAGCGCCGACCCGTACGGTTTCCGATTGAGTGACCCCTTCCTCATGTTGGTCACTCACAGCTGCGAAGCTGGTGGAGGTGGCCTCGCGGATGGCTGTAGGGTAGAATATGTTCTCCGCTTTCCACAAGTCAGATGAAGCATTCACCCCAGCCCGCTTCAAGGCCTCTTCCCAAACCTGGGAGCAGTAAAGCCTGCATACTCCAGGAATCTGGGCTTTAAGGATGGCTTGGGTTTCAGCTACCCCCGCATTATAACCATCATCCTCGGCCGTTTCCTTTGCAGCCTCAGCCTCGTTTCTGGCAAACTCGGCCTCCTGCTTGGCCCTTATGGCCTCGTCACGGGCATACTCCGCCACACCTTTTTCATGCTCTGCCGTGGCCAGTCTTTTATTTAAGTCCTTGACTAGCTCTTTAGCTATTTGCAACTGATCCTCGGCATCTCGCAGACATTTTGTTTGGTCCTCAGCTTGTTTTTGGGCACTGGCTAAACCCGCCAAGGCGCTGTCCCTTGCTCGGATCGCCTCTGTTAGGGCAGTCTTGGTCTGCGCTTGGAGCGTTCACTCTCGGCCGCCTTACTCTGATTGTTCACCTCTTCCTCCATCCTATAGGTGGCCTGGAGAGCCTGTCAAGGGAGATAAATACATCGTAAATGACAAACCGGAAGTGCCTGAGGTAACCCCTCATTACCGGCCCCATAGGGATTCTCATACCCCCCTCTACAAAGGCGAGGACAGGAATTACCACCGTTTGATTTTCATCATGCCGTTGAACGTGGGAAACACAGAGCCGCCCGCATTTAATGAGGCCACATCTCACCTTCCAACTGCACCAGGAACGTGTCTCGGGCAGATGAAAAGTCTTGGGAACCAATAAGTGACAAGGATTGACAGGCATTGACAGATATCCGATGTCATCAAAAGCCTCCTATCCGTCCGAAGAGTCGGATAGCAGGATTTTGAGGGGCTATTGTGGGGCCGGGGAGCTTATGATCCGGCCCACGCTCTATTAGGGCTCAGGGTCCATGTCGAGGAAGGTATGTGCCGAGGACAAATGGGAAAAGGCCGGTGTGTCTAGTGGAACAGCCGAGGATGACACTGTCCTCGGCACTACAGGACTTCAAGGGGAATAGCAACGTCTCGATGATGGCTATCCCCAAAAAGCCCCCAGAAGGAGATACGAGTAGAATGGGACCCACGTTGGAGGTACAGTGCGAAACTGGTTCAAGATAAATACGTCATCTCCGCATTAAATGCACCCACCAGTGTCCTGACCGTGTTAATGAGAGAAGACGCCTGGTCAGGGTGACTTCGATCATCGCAACTAATAGAAAGCAAGATGGGACAGTTGATGGGACGGGTACAGAAGTTAGCACTTGCCGGACCAACAAGTGGAGGGCTAAGATCAACCAAGAAGGGCTATATAATGTGAAGGTTAACGCACCAAAGGGGGGGGGGCTGGGAAAAATGGCCAAAACCAGAGCCTCCCAACCCACCTCTAGGAGAAAAACTCCCAGAGCGTACACGTTTTATTTATATATGAACACCACGGAATACCACCGACTTGTGATCAAGGCCTATCCTTTCAAACCCACGCTCTATAAATGATATTGTTTGGGCCTTTTTACGTGCGAACCCAGTATCGTTTTGGGTCGTTCCAAATCATTTCCTTACAATATATATATATATATATATATATATATATATATATATATTTTTTTTTTTAAAAAAAAAAAACCCAAAACACCCTAAAATGGGCAATAATAGAGACAAGTAATAGAAAGAGGAACATTGATTCAACTTTCAAGGAATAAAAATGGTAAAATTAGGAAAAGTGCTTGTTGGTAGTGCATAATAAATTCATAGTGTCCAGTTCCATTTTCATAGATAATGTATTAAGAAACAATAGTGTTTTATGTCTTTTATTTTTGTTGATAGATGATTGCATCTTAATATATTAAAAAATAATGATTTTATGTATTTATATTGGTTGATAGTTGGTTAATAATATATGGATGCGTATTTGAATTTTTTTTTTCTTTTTTGTGCTTATCTCCGGTCCTTCCTAACTTGAAATCCTAGGTCGGTCCCTGTTTTGGAGCAATTATACGCAGAGGGATTTCTATTTTTTTACGAATGAAAAGCATACTCAGGAGGACTGTTGTGCTACTGCTCAGTGCATTAAAGTCTTCCCCCTTCATGGCATGTATCATGAATTGAATAATTGGCTTCTCTCTTCCACACACACACATCTCTCTTCCCCACACACACACACACACACACAAAAAGACCTTTTTTTTTTTTGGCTAGCTGAAAGAGAAAAGAGTGGCTTAAATATCTCGTGCTGTTGTTTTCGTCGTACCAAACTGTCTTTTTATTTTATTTTTTTAAAGCAACTATTAACAAAAAAGAGAGTAAAAGAAAAAAAAAATGATAACCTTAATTAAATGGTACATAAATGCAAACAACTGCATGCCTAATCAACCAAGAATCTTATATAGCTTCATTTTAAGGCCTGTCACTATGAGTCTTCACCTTAGCGCTTCGGTGCATCTTCTCTTTTTCACTAAATTGCCAGCCACAGCAAGAACTCGCATCTCACATATAACAAATGGTAGATCAGTGCCACGCCCCGTCCCTCCCCCCCCCCCCCCCCTTCCAAGTATTGTCCTCTTCGGAAATGACTTTGAACCTTAATCTTCAAGGTTTTGCTCAATCCCACATTGGGGAGAGACGCTTCCCACCCTTGCCTTAAAAGCCTTTGGCCTAAGGAAGGGTGTACTACTATTACGAATCTTTCCCTAATCAAGTATTGTCCTCTTTGGAAATGGTTTTGAGCCTTAGTCCTCAAGGATTTGCTCAATCCCACATCGGGGAGAGACGCCTCTCACCCTTGCCTTATAAGCCTTGAGCCTAAAGAAGGGTGTACCCATCAGGTGATCACCTGATGGTAAAACTGCACTTGGTGCTCACTTGATGGCACTCCTCGCTAAGTCCAGCGAGGGAAGGTGGGGTTTCCCCTTAAACATCAAAAGGCGTTTCTTATTCTTCTTCTCTCTCCTCCTTTTTAAAGCTGGGATATATTATATTTTATTTTGTAGATATATTATTTTAATATGTTGACAGGGATGTCAATTTGGGTTAGCATGTCAAATTCGCATCGTATCAAGGTAGGGGTATTTGACTAAATACCTCAACCCAAACCTGACCTATTTAATAATCATGTCATGATTCTTCAACTTTAACCTGACCTGTTAATGAAGCGGGTTGACACGACCCAACCCACTTGACACGCTTAATAAATAGGTCATGTTGGATTGACACGAACGTGATACAACCCATTTCAACTCACTTAATATTAAATATAATGTCCATATAGAAATAAGTTCTTTACATCCCGAAAGTAATGCATACGCACTTAATATTAAATATAACGTCCATATAGAAATAAGTTCTTTACATCCCAAAAGTAATGCATATGCTTCTAGTCTTCAACTCACATTCAAAATAACATAGTTCAATAAAAATATAACATCCATCTAGAAATAAATTCTTTACACTCCATAAGAAGTGCATACACTTCAATCCAAATTCAAAATAATATAGTTCAACAAAAATATGACATTCACAGAACTTGCCAAATGCTAAATATCAATATTGAAAGAGTTGGTGCATATAGTAGACTAATCATGACTAGGGTTTATAAAGTTTAATTTACAATTATATCACTTATAAGTTTTTGTAATTACTCACCTTTTTAAGTTTAAAATATAGGTTGGATCTAAAAGATATTTGACGATCTAATATAAAATAAATATTTATTTTTTATATGAGTTAAACGGGTTGTGTTAAATGGGTCACTTCGGGTTGACACAAATAAATTGGCGCGTCAAATGTGTCTATTGTGAGTCACACAGGCTGACTTGTTTATGGCACGTTTCTTATTGTGTTGCTTTCGGGTCAATCTATTTATGATCCAAACTCGCTAAGGCCCAACACTAACCCGCAAAAACCCGTGTCGTGTTTGCGTCGTGTTCATAAGTTGGGTCAAACATTGATACCCCTATTGTTGTATGTAAAAATAAAATTTAGGATATTGGTTGTATTATAAAGTGAGATAATATAATAAATAAAGTGGTTTTTTAGATAATAAAATATAACATTTTTTGCAATCCCAGGTGTTAATGCTCCAAAGGACAGCAAATAATTACCAACTTCCCATTTGGGACTACAATTATAATTGAAGACAAAAACCCTAGTTGAAAAAGGTTAGGATCCTATTGATGTGATGTAATGGACGGGACTGATCAAAAACTATTATCTCTAAGAGCATCACCATTAGGTGTGCCAAATGCCAAATATTTGGCATTTGGCATACCAAACACCAAAAATCCTCCCTTATGAGGTGTGTCAAATGCCCAACACTAACCCGCAAAAACCCGTGTCGTGTTTGCGTCGTGTTCATGAGTTGGATCAAACATTGACACCCCTATTGTTGTATGTAAAAATAAAATCTAGGATATTGGTTGTATTGTAAAGTGAGATGATATAATAAATAAAGTAGTTTTTTAGATAATAAAATATAACGTTTTTTGCAATCCCAGGTGTTAATGCTCCAGAGGACAACAAATAATTACCAACTTCCCATTTGGGACTACAATTATAATTGAAGACAGAAACCCCAGTTGAAAAAGGTTGAGATCCCATTGATGTGATGTAATGGACGGGACTGATCAAGAACTATTATCTCTAAGAGCATCACCATTAGGTGTGCCAAATGTTTGGCATTTGGCACACCAAACACCAAAAATCCTCCCTTACGAGGTGTGTCAAATGCCAAAACATTTGACACATATGAACAGTGACGTTTCAAAGATGGCACAATACGGATAGAAATGTTATATGAAGATATTAATTTTTTTAATAATTTTCTCTCTCCTCTCTGTCATTTTATCTCCATTTTTTCTATATCCCTCACTTTCTCTCAGTCATTCTCTCTCCCCTTTCTCTCTCTATCTTAGCCTCTCTCACAATCCACCACAGTGATCTCTCCACCTGCCACCTCACCTCCGCTGCTTACCAACAGCTCGCCTCCGCCGCTCACCAGCAAGTCACCTCCTCCACTCACCAAGCAGCTCGCCTCTCCTCCGATGCCAACGCCGCTCGCTTCCGCCAATGCCGCTCGCCAAGCAACTTGCTTCGCCTCCGCCTCCGCCGCTCCAAGCAACCTGCCTCCGTCGAAATCTACCCGATCTCACTAAGATCTAATTCCACTTATTTGTTTGGATTGTTTATGGTTGATTTTGGGGATTGGATTTGGTTTGAGAAATTGGATTGGAGGATAACAATGATTTGGGGTTGGATTGTTTGATTTAGGATGGCTTTTGAGGTTTGTGAATATGGTGGGTTGTTATGGATTTTTTTTTTTTTTCTGGTGTGTTTTTTTTTTTTTAAGGTGGTGTTGGTGGATGTGGGTTTGTGCCAGTGGTGGTTGTCTGTGTTGTTGCGGCAGTTGTTGGTGGCCGTTGTTGCAGCAGTGGTGGTGGTTGTGCCGTTGTTACTGGTGTTGTTGCTGTTGATGATTTGGAGTTAATATATTATTTTAATGTGTTGTAAATATTATTTTAATGTATAGAATTGAAGTATAAAACATGTAATGAATGGGTAAAATAATAAAGTAGGCTTTTGATGTGTCAAAATGGCCATTTTTTTTTAAACAGTTGATGGTGATGCTCTAACATGGGAATACAAATGTTTTCAAAAAAGCATCTTAATCAAGCTTTGTATACGTCCTGATATAATTGATTTAAGTGGAGGGTTCTTTAGTTATTCTGTTTTGCACAATTGGATGCGCAGAACTGTCTTTGTAATTTAGCAACGCAAAATTTAAAATTTATTATAAACAAAGAATTAAATTTGCATATTCCTAGTATTCTTAACCAGTTCTTTATTTTAAAAATTTGCAACCAAATTCTTTTTGAAAATTTATTTAACAAAGCATATAATCCACTACTAGCTTTGCTAAGGAATCACTTCAGGTTGATAAAACCTGGTATTGCTCCTTAAAACTAGTATGAAACTTTTAAGTTATATGTTTTTTTTTTTTTTTTGGTTAAACTGGATGCATTCAAAAAACTAAGAGTTTGGTCGAGGCCTTACATAGTACACACTGATAACATCAAACTATAGCAGCATTGAAATTTCTCCAAAGGGAGAATCAAAAACAGAATAGTCTTCCATATTCATGGCTCCAAACTTTGCAAGAGCGTCGGCACACTAGTTGGCCTCCCTAAAGTAATGCTTGATCTTCACTTGGGGCAGCTAATTGAGGAGGTACCTACAGTCCGCAATAAGAGAGGAATGAGCATTATTGGGACAATCTGAGCCACCAACCCACTCAACTAGAACCTTGGCATCTAGTTCTAATTCCACGGCCTAGGTATTTCGATCTATACACCTCTTTATCCCATCACGCAAGGCCCATAGTTCTGCATCCACATTTAAAGTCACTCTAATACCCCGAGCAAATCTAGAAATCTAGCACCCTCTATGATCTCTAATAAGTCCCCCACCACCTACCTTCCCTGGATTACCTATCAAGGAGCCATCCGTGTTCATCTTATACCAGTTAATCTCAGGCTTAACCCAGTAGTAAGCTGCATCCTCTCTAGGCCTAGGACTCTTCACCTTCCCTGCACAGTACACATATTCTATATTCATGTTCTTCACAGCCACTACCAGCTTTTCCTTGGGGGCCGAACCTTTGAAGACAGACTTATTGCGGGTTATCCACAGATTCCATATCGCAAAACTGAATAGCACCTTCCATGGCAGCTTCTCCGTGCCCCAGCTTCTATCACAATTGCTATTTACTCTAAGCCAACCACATAAATCCAAATTGAAGAAATTAGGGGTATAGTTCGTGACACCAACTTCCTCCCACAACTTCCTAGCATACTTGCAAACCCGCAGCACATGTAGAATGGTTTCCAAACCATCACCACAGCATCCGCATTTTGTGTCCAAGTCAATTCCTCTCTTATTCAACACCTCCTTTACCGATATGCTATTGTAGAAACACTTCCAAATAAACATCTGAATCTTTGGCAGAGTATCTATCCTCCAAATCCAATTACCACGAAAGAAGGCCAGGTTTGGGGTGTCATTGCACGCAAGGGAGTATGCATTTCTCGCATCAAAGTTCCCTGTGGAAGAGGAAATCCAAACAAGCCTGTCACTAGCATTAGAAGCCATGGGTGTAGATGTTGCTCTGATCACCTCATGCAGGTGCATGGGAAAGTCAAAGGAATAGCAACTCAAGTTCCAAAAACCATTAGAGAAGGCCTACTAAACCAGCATATACTCTTCCTCTCTCCTTTTTCAAGAAACTCACCTTTTTCTGCTTTCCTAGGATGCAACTTTCACACATGTCAAAATTAATGGACTTCAATTTTGGTAGTTTTCCTTTTGACAGCAGCATCTTCATCTCTTTCTCACTCATATGACCAAGTCTACGGTGCCATAGGCTTGTATGAGTACTTGCATCAGCAACTGCAATTGTGTCTCTTGAACTTGAGGTCATGTACAGAGTACCATTCTTCTGTCCACGAGCCAATACCCTAGCTCCCTTTGTAACCTTCCAAGTACCACCAACAAATAGTATTGCATGTCCTTCATCATCAAGTTGTCCAACAGAAATCAGATTCCTCCTTAGGTTAGGAATATGTCGAACCTTCTCCAATAACCAAACAGATCCATTGGGGAACAATATCCGGGCGTTTCCCATACCTACAACATCCAAGGCTAAACCATCAGCCAAATACACCTTACCAAAATCACCTGCAACATAATTCTGTATGATTTCTCGGTGTGGAGTGGTATGAAACGAAGCTCCTGAATCCAAAACTCAATCATCAAATGGACTGTCTACTGCAAGAAGTAATGCATCATGTACCTCTTCTGTTACAACATTAGCAGAATCATCTCCATTCTTCTTCTTAGGACTTTTGCATTGATTCCTAAAGTGACTTGTTTTCCCACAGTTCCAGCATTGTACTTGTTGGCCTGATCTAGATTTACTTCTGTTCCGATTAGAATTTCTGGATTTTGATCTGGCCCGGTTTGAATTTCTGTCATTACCTCTGCCTCTTGTCTCAAGGTTTAGGGCAGAACCAGATCCTGAGGTTTCGCCTGCATCTCTTCGGCGAATCTCCTCAGCCAGAATTAAATCTCATATATCAATGTACTTGAGCTTTTCCTTTCCTGTAGAATTGCTTACTGCCATCCTCATTACCTCCCAACTGTTTGGCAAAGAAGCCAAGACGATCAGAGCACGAATCTCATCATCAAAATCAATTTCTACAGACGACAATTGATTTGTGATAGTATTAAATTCATTTAGATGTTGTGCTACTGATGCATTCTCTGCCATCTTCAAATTGAACAATTTCTTCATCAGATGCACCTTGTTGTTTACGGATGGCTTTTCATACATACCGGACAAAGCCTTCATTAAATCTGCTGTGATCTTCTCCTTTACAACATTATGTGCAACAGACCTAAACAGAGTTAACCTAATAACTCCCAATACCTGTCTGTCAAGAAGAGTCCATTCCTCAGCCTTCATAGCCTCAGGTTTTTCCCCTAGAAGCGACAGATGCAACTTCCTCCTATAAAGGTAATCCTCGATTTGCATCCTCCAAAATCCAAAGTCTGTGCCATCGAACTTTTCTATTCCAAACGCCTTTCCTGCTTCCTCTGCCATTACTCCCACTCAAACCTAACCCTAGGCTCTGATACCAGTTGTAGGGAATTTAACCAAAATCCCAACCTGTGAGAAACAAAACAAATAGAGAAAATACACACCAAAGAAAACAATCACACGTACAAGATAATATTTACGTGGTTCGGCAATTTGCCTACGTCCACGGAGTTGCAGGGATTTCACTATTATCAGGGAAAAAAATACAGAGTACAACTTGCGGCTATAATATTTCTCTCTCACCCACAAGACAAGAAAACGTTATTCTTTCTTCTTATGCGGCTGCTAGGTTATTAGGAATTATCTCTCACGGCTACACTTGATACAATATATATATTAAAGTCGGCAGAAGAGGTTTCCTATTACAAATAGAATTCGGTCAACTAAGGTGACTTAGACTGACTTGGACTTGTGGCAATTCAAGCCACACACGGGCCCACTTCAACATGATCTTCTCAGCAATGTCAGCCATGCTTAACTTCTTATCCACCATCATTTCATGATTCAACTCCATACGAAGCAACCATGGAGAGATTTTTTCAGGGGCAACTTCTTCATCTGGCATTAATTTCATAATAGGATCTCACAAAATCAACATCCTCATCAATAATTGTGCTCATGGGATCCGGATCATACCATACTTCTGTAGCTTGAGTTACAATCCGGAGAGTAGTGTATTCCAAAGCACGTTGAACATTCTTTGCTCTCTCCTTAGTTTTACTAACTTCAGGCTTCAAGTAGACAGAGAGAGAAGGTGTTTTGATCCTCTTAGCAACATTAATGATTTCCCTCAACCTGGGAACACCAAGAGTGACATTCTTTGCACTAACACCGGCATAATGGAAGGTATTCAGAGTCATCTGTGTAGCAGGCTCACCGATAGATTGTGCAGCAACACAACCAATCATTTCCCCAGGTGCTACAAGTGACTGTAGGAAACGCGATTCTATTTCACCAATAACCCACTCAAATGCCTCGCGAGTAAGTTTGTACTCCTCCAACACCCTCTTACTGGCAAAAGTGCTACGTAGCAAAATATTAAAGAAGAGAGTAGCATTCTTTTGAGCTTCAACACTCAACAAATCCTCACCCGGTACAACCTTCAGCCTCTCCTGGAGCTTATCAACAGCTTCCACAATTTCCATTGGGTGCATATCAGAATGCCTTCGATTGGCAATCTTAAAGATCTTCTGCGCATTCCATATAAGCCTTTTAAGGTTGACAGGCAACGGCCGAGTATTATCACCTGTAGTGGCAATCTCTGTTCCAAGTGGGAATCTATCAGCTTCAAGTTTTTGAACTTCAGCATCAAACACGTTGCGGAACTCTCTTATGGTTTTCAAGTCTTCAATGTGTTCTTGCATCATGTACTCTGGGTTCCAATGTTCATCATCAAACTCATACCTGAACGTCTTATTAAATTCTGATTTTTTCATTTTCAAAGATTCCAACTTCTGCGATTCTATCCAGACAGAATCCATACCATCTTCCCCATATAGAAACTGGATAACATCACCCAATGAGTTCCGTATAGTCCCATCATATTTGACCATAATATCTTCCATAGCCTTCACAAGTCGCCTTTGAATGCAACCAGTTTCAGAGGTCTTCACTGCAGTATCAATAAGACCTTCCCTACCACCCATGGCATGAAAAAAGAACTCCTGTGGAGTCAGTCCACGCAGGTACGAGTTCTCCACAAACCCACGACTTTCTGGCCCATAATTGTCTTTATTGAAATGGGGCAATGTCCGGTCTATGAACCCATATGGGATTCGCTTACCCTCCACATTCTGCCGCCCCACACAAGCAGTCATCTGTGATATATTGATGAAACTACCTTTGGATCCTGCAGTAACCATAGCGAGCACATTTAAAACCTGACTCTTTTTTAAAAAAAAAATTTCTTTTTAATTGAACAATTATATTTTTGGAAATCCATGTTTGTCGTGACTATCATATTTTTGGATTTTTTTTTTTTTTTTCCTTCAACTACCATGAATGTTATTCATTAATTTTGTTTCTTCAACTACCATGCATGTATCATGTGCACTCAACGTATGAGATATTTCTCTCAGAGATATGTGGGCCCCACGCTCAATAATTTTCTCAACGATCTCATGATAAATACTCCAATTGAACTAACTATCAACCTGTCAACACTATATATATACATAAATCATATACTTAACTATGAACCTAACAAACCTCATATCAAAAGGCAAACATATTATAAAGGTCATTACCCTATCCACTTGAAGTAGTTTTAGCAACACTAAACTAAAATAATATTAGTTGGTAATAAAATAATATTAGTGGTTGATCTAGATAAAAATCAATAAGAACTTGCCAATTCAATGTTATGAGAAAAGTTGTGAAAATAATATGTCTATAGCATTACTCATCATATAAATATAAAAATGTAATATTTGATTGGTTATTTAATTTATTTTTAGGCATTCACCGATTTTTTTTTCTAATTTTTAAACATCTTTTTTCAATTAATAATTTTTTAATCTTAACCATGATACTTAATAATAAATAATTTAATTTAAAAAAATTAAATTCATGGACAATTTAAATAATATTGATTGGACAAAATTTAGCTACAAAATTAATTGTAGCATTAGACTACAACTTTACTCCATATCTTTTTATTGAATATGAATTTTGACAACCTTCTTCTTTTTATTAGAGGTTACAACCTTACTCAATAAAAATTGGTTATAACCTACAACCAATTTTGTAACTAAATTTTGTCCATATTAATTTATATAAACCTATAAAGTACTTAAACTCAACAAAAACTTTTGAGGAAAAAAAATTATTATTTCATTTTTTAGACAGCTCCCACATACAAAATCCTGGCTCCGTGACTGCAGAAACAAAGGTTTTTTGTGAATCAAATGATCACACCTGTGTCATAAGTAAGCAACTCAAACATCTTACCAACTAAAATCATAGATTGGGTCATCTTATACTACAAGTCTTGTCGTGTCCTCTCATCCAATAATCTGCTCGGGTTGCCAACTAAAACCTCACTAGTTTATTTTCCTGTCAACTAAGCGTTTAGGACTACATAGTGATAACCACTCAAAAGTTCATGTAAAGCCAACAACTCATCACTTCCTATAGCATCAAGAATCAAGATAGCATCCGTGTTGTCAAACCATGTGAAATGGTGAGTCTTGTTGTGTAGTGGAGTTGTAATTTGAGATCAAGACAAGACCAAAAATTTTAAACTGGTTCAAATCAAAATTATTTGTTTTGGACTTGCATTTTGCTTATTTGAAAATTTTATGTTTTTAACTTTTCCCCTTTGAAAGTATGTATTAAAAATTTGGGTTTTGTTGCGGGACATTAGTTTAGAAGCTGAAGAAAGTTACAAGACTGACCAGCTCAGCGAGCCTTTTTTTGGATTACTACAGGCCTATCAAATTCATTCTGGGCTTATGTATGGTACTATCGTTAGGCATTTAGGCCGAAATTTTCTCAAATTGGTTAGTTGACATAGGCTGATAGGCATATGAACTATATATGGACTTTTGAGCTTTGGGTATACAGGCTTCTAGACCCAAGGTTTTAATGGGCTTAACTACATAACACCTACCAGGGCCTAGCTTTTCGGCTGATTTGAATCAAAAACAAAATTCAACAATTAATATTATATATAGTTTCTTTCTTTTAATTTTTCTATTGGTGATGATCAAGAGAAATCTTGGACTCTAGGTTATAAATCCCAAATTGGACTTTGGTAATTTGCTGTTCTCCCAATAATGGTTGAATCGGAATCTCTTTCGGCCGCCATGCATTGGACTTGACGAGGGTTGCGACACTCACTACCATTTTTTTTTTTTTTTGTGAGATGTGAGTTCTACCTGAAGCTGGCAATCTGGTGAAAGAGAGTAGAGGCACCGAAACACTAAGGTGAAGACTCATAGTGACAGCCTTTAAAATGAAACAATCTTGGTTGATTGGGCATGCAATTGTATGCATTTATATATCCTTAAAGCGCTATCATTGTCCCCCTTTTTTTTTTTAATTTTTGTTTCCAAATAAATAAAAAAAGACAGTTTGGTATGGTGAAGCCAAGCAATTGATTGGACCAGACCAAATCATTGAAGGGAATGGGATAGAAGGATTTTAATGTATGAAATGCTAGGATTACAACTTTTGTCATAATTTGCTTACATGGCAATTCGTGAGTGGTGGAGTTGTGGAGCTACATGAACCTACCACTTTTTTTCTACCGTTCACAACTTGCCACATGAACAAATAGTGGCAAAAGTTGTGGTCTTATGATCCTATCATTTTCCAAAATGCACCGAAGACAAAAGTCTTCCAAAGTATGCTTTTCATTCCAAAAAAAAATCCTTCTGAGTATGCTTTGTAATTAATCATACTGTTTGATTGTGACGGAAAAAGAACATGCTCCGAAGACAAAAGTCTTCCAAAGTATGCTTTTCATTCCAAAAAAAATCCTTCTGAGTATGCTTTGTAATCAATCATACTGTGTTTGATTGTGACGGAAAAAGAACATGTTTTGTCAGTTTACCCAAAGAAAAAAGACAGAACTTAGGAGCATGACCTTCAATAATTAATGGAATACCATTACCATGGCCACATCCAGGGCGTAGCTACGTACAAGGGTGGGGGGCCATAAAATGTTGAAATATATATAATTATTTTAATACTTTCAAAATTTAGTCTACAAAAAATAAGAGTTACCCCCTCCCCCAAATATTTAAATTAGTTCAATAATGTTCTTAAAAAAAATAATTGGTCTAATAGTTATAAAGAAATAACTTTATTTTTTGCAATTTTATTTTTTATTTATTGTAAAATTTGTTCTTATATCTGTTAAATATTTGATAAAAATTTGACACCAAACATATTTGAATCTATCTTTTTCAATCCGTTATGTGGCGATTAACAAGTCATTGACTCATTAAAAAAATCTTGTCACTAAAACTACACATGAAATGTCTTTTTAATTGCCACATAATGAGTTAGAACAAGATAGTTTCAAATATGTTTGAAGCCTAACTTATTCCTCCAAGTTTTTGATCATTCATGTTTTTGAAAATTTCATTAATTCAATTGAAATAATTATGACTTACTTTAGTATAAAATTTGATAATTTGTATCGAAAATGAAACTTTTTAAGAATTTCACTGTGAAAATGGTAAAAATGAATTTTATTTTATGAAAGATCGCCGTCAAATATAATTTTGATTGAAAATATTAAGCTCTTTTTTTTTGTTGGATGTGTGTATATATATAACTTATCAAATAAAAAATAGTGTATGTATATAATAAAAAAGCGTGTATATGTGTGTGTGGAGGGTTGTCTTGATATATAAATATATTAATGCTGCAACATTCCAAACAAAAATTCCTGACCCGCCCCTAACCACATGATATTAGAGCCACGCAAGTCCTGGAAACAGAAGGTTTTTTGTGAATCAAACGGTCACGTACACCTGTGTAATAAGTAAGCAACTCAAACATCTTACCAACTAAATCATAGATTGGGTCATCCTATACTACAAGTCGTTTTTCGTGTCCTCTCATCCAATAATCTGCTCGGGTTGCCAACTAAAAATAGTGATAACCACTATAAAACCACCTTGCCTCCACTAGATAAGATTTGCATAAATCTGCCCACTGAACCATAAAAAGTATTGGTTATATAATACATTCTACATATAGAAATTTAATATTCAACAAAGTGAGAAATTACAACCAAAAAAAAAAAAATCATTAATATAGGGAGCAAATATGTACTGCTTTTTGAGTTTTTTTCAGGTAAGAACGGATGTGAAGTCCTTGTTCCTTGAGAGTATCAAGAGCTATTTCGTTGAGAGTGTTATTGAGAACGTAGAAACATAGCTTCATATAGTCTGGAAGCTTCTCCATTGCATTGATGTCGTCCCACCTGAAATTAAATTGTAAATTGTATTAATTACAACCAAATTAAGTAGTAAAGAAGCATATACTTGACATAAGAAGAAGAATCGTGTAAAACAAAGTACATTATTACCAACCTTTCAACGGTATCTGTAAAGAGCTCTAGTTCATCTAACTTACTATACACATCATAAATATCATCAATCATTGTTATAAGTACATTAACCCTAGTGCACATTCTCCTAAAATATCCAAATTGAGGCTCAAATCTTATTCCCATAATCGCTAGGAAACGCTCTATCAACCTGTCCCGAGCAAAGTTCAACTTTTCCCCAAGACCTGTACTCCTCCACCACCTTATATGAGACAAGGGATACCATATTAGTTTCAGAAAATAAATTAAATCACAACATGAAGTGAGAAATTATGATCTATTACATTAATATATGTCTTAAATCTTCCTGGTATGTTGCTTGCACCATGTTGAAATCCAACTTTGCAAGCTCAAGTAAAGTAGGATTCATGTCATCACTTCTTTCATATATATATCTATGTACCACCACCTTGCCTCCAACCTTGGCAGCCTCCAATCCAATGGAAGCTCCAGGGCATGGCTAACTACTCTGGAAAGATACTGATCTTTGTTTTTCTTAACGAATTCTTCTAGATGCTTAGTTGTGAAATCTCTTGCGTGCTCTAAGACATTTTCACCTTCTATAGATAGATACGATGCTTCATACAGATATAGCATTCCTTTAGTATCTTCATAAAGGTGTGCTTTATATTCCCCCAACTCATCCGTGAAACTACTAAAAACCTCTGCAATCAGGAATGCATATCTCCCTTAAGATGGATTAAACTCAAAGTATATTTAGATATATATACAATCACCACTATTTTGATCTTTTAATGTGGACAAAGAAGAGGGCTTCCTTTGGTTACCTTGAGAAACATTATATCCATGCTGTCTAAGGAGTCGAAATTTGAGAGCAACAGCACACAAAGCCTCCTTATCCCATGTATCATTGTTCGAAATATTGTCGTATATGCTCTTCAGCAATTTCTTTACATCATCCTCAAAATGATATGATAAACCAAGTTTTTGCAAGAGATTGATTAACTCGAGTTTATTTACCGGATCCACCATTTTGTCTAGCATCATTCTCACTTCTTCCTTCAACTTGTTGACTCTTCTGGTGTATGATTCTCCCTGCATAACAGTCATTTAGATAAAATTACACTTTTCTTTCGACTGTAATGCTATAACTACATAGTTAGGAAAAAAATTAATAAAACTACATAGCTTTTTTTTATACTTAGTTCAACACTATAATATTTAACCATTATGGTCTCATTTATTTTAGATCTCAATCTTTCAATTTTGTGGATTAGAAAAGTGGAGTAAGAACTAAGAATAAACTAGCGTAAGAGTGGCATTCTCTAATTTAAAAAGAAAAGAAAAAACGATACCAAATTAATGCCTCTACTTCTAAGAACCAAGAGCAAGAATAACAAGAAGAACAGAATATATACCACGTATTCACTTTTCAGTGACTGCATATAGTCGTAGTCCCAAATCGGAGGTTGGTAATTTGCCGTTCTCCTAATAATGCTTGAATTGTCGGAATTTCTTTTGGCCGCCATGCATTGGACTGTACAAGGGGAACGACTCTCACTACCATTTGTTTTATGTGAAAAGCAAGTTCTAGCGGTAGCTGGCAATCTAGTGAAAGAGAGAAGAGGAACAGAAGAGTGAAGGAAAAGACTCATAGTGACACTAGCCTCAATTAAAATAAAGCTGTATAAGATTCTTGGTTGATTGGGCATGCAATTGTATGCATTTATATACCCTTTAAGGAAGTCATTTTTTTTTTTTTTTTTGTCCAAAGAATTAAAAAGAAAGTTTGGTATGATGTAGACTCGAGAACTTCTTAGATACTCTCGGAGTACGGAGAAATAGTACTCTCTCTTCTCACATTCATGATAAACTCCATTATAAATTTAATTAATAGACCTCACAATAAATGTGAGAGAAAAGATTACCACTCTTTATACTCTGAGAGTATCTAAGAATTACTCTATAAACAGCAATACAATGTATTTATGCTACTTTTTAATTTTGGCAAGTGAAGCCAAGCAATTCCTTGGAGGAAAAATATTCTTTTGACACTTACTATCTCAAACAGATATCCACAATTAATACAATATTGTCCACATTTTAATACATAAAAATGGATATAAAAAATAAAATATGAGACAGTGGATGGGTGAGAATCAAAACCTATCCTTATATCAAACCACATCATGTGATGAGAGGACTTTAATGCACTAAAGACAAAAGTCCTCCAGAATATGCTTTTCATGCCAATCTTTTTGAGTATGTTTCGCCCAAAATCAAACCCAAAAAATAAAATAAAATAAAATGTTGTGATTGAAACCACTAGCAAAAGCCAAATGGAGGCGAAAGAGAGCAAGTATACCATGTATCTAGTATATGTTTCTTTCATCTCACATAAAAGTGAGTTCACATTCATGTGAGAGGAAAGAAACATACGTTGGATATATGATGTATTTTCTTGGCAAAAGGGGGGCAATTGCCCCTTCTAACCTTCTCCAAAACACCTATATAATAATGCCTAAAAGCAATTTGCCCCCTCTCATTTTCCTTCATCTCAAATTTGCCCTCACACAAATGAGAAAGTCTCTCTATTGTTAAAGAAAAGCTCATATCTTCATACAGTACATATTACTTTTTCGTCATTTTATAACTAAATGGGTCCCATTAAGACTCAAAGTTTGGCACGTTTGATAACTTTCATGCCTTTTTAATATTTTGACATTTCTCACTGCAATTCAACAATAAATAATATTACCTATATAATATTTTTCACAATAAATCTCACAATTATTAAAGAAAAAAGTTATATGCACAATATTTTATCACAACAAATTTTACTATAGTTTAGTTTTATCATTTACTACTTGTCAATTTAGTGATGAGAATTGTTAAGTCCACTACATTTTCATAATATTTACACAACAAATCATAGTTGGTAAGTTGTTATTGATTCTAATTTAAACTTACTATTGACATTACATTTTTATCCATCAATAACAACCTACCACTTATAATTCGTTGTGAAAATTTTGTGAACATAACATTTCTCATTTAGTGATTGTGAAAAATTTTGTAACAAAAAAATTGTAATTTTAGACTTATTGTTGTTGAAGTGATCTATTATGAGTAGTAGAGAAAAACAATATACCAATACCACATACAAATATGTACACTTTGTCACAATCGTCCTGCATGGCACATTTTGTCACAATTATTTTTACTTTCAATCTTGCTCCTCCTTAGCTGAAATCTTGGTTCCGCTGCCTAATACTGTGGGGTCCATAAGATCTATACAAATCGAAACAATGCCTATAAAAAAAAACAGCTTAAGAGCTAAGCTTCAGTTTTATCATGTGGGTCATCAATCATTCATAAGGTTCTCATAGTACCGTACAGACCATTGGCCTAAGCTCATGACTAATAATCACATGGTTCTTTGATTTTTTTTTTTTTTTTTTTTTTTTAAATTTGTTTTGGACTTGCATTTTGCTTATTTGAAAATTTGATGTTCTTAACTTCTCCCCTTTAAAATTATGTATTAAAATTATGGGTTTAGTTTAGAAGCTGAAGAAAGTTATAAGACTGACCAGCTCAGCGAGCCTTTTTTTGGATTGCAGGTACCTATCAAATTCATTCTGGGCTTATTTATGGTACTATGGTTAGGCATTTAGGCCGAAATTTTCTCAAATTGGTTAGTGGACATAGGCATTTGAATTATATATGGACTTTTGAGCTTTTGGGTATACAGGCTCCTAGACCCAAGGTTTTAATGGGCTTAACCACACTGGCACCCCACCAGGGCCACTAGCTTTTCGGCCTGATTGATTTGCATCAAAAACAAAATTCAATAATATATATATTAATAGGTAAAGCAGAAAGAAAATTTAATTAGATTTTAAATTGAAATTCAATTAGAATTTAATTTTGCGCCACAAGTCCCATTTAATCTAAGTTTTTAAATTTGTGTGCCAAGTTAGTTAATTCAGTGTAAAAATTGAAATTCAATTAGAGTTTAATTTTGCATCACATGTCTTATAATGTAATTTTTAAATTTTTATGTCAAATGAGTTAATTCAATATAGAAAACAAGGAGTTCAATATAAATAAACCATAAAAAAATAAAAATAAAAAAAACCTAATCATATATATATATATATATATACCATGACTACTCTATAGAGTCCATTACTAACTAGGTAATATATACATATATATATATATATATTTTTTCATTAAAAAAATGTAATATATATATATATATAACACTAATACTTAGAGAAAATTTAATTAAATTCAAAATTGAATTTTGCTTTTTTAGCTTTCCATACAAATTAAATTGTTTAGATTTTTGTTGTTATTTTTTCTATGAACTAATAAACATATTTTTTATACTATTTCTATTCAAATATTTAGTATGCTAGGATCTTGAAGATAACAAATTATAATTGAGCTAAACGATCTCATGCACCTATCCCCATTCAATTTAGGAGATACTATTGAAACGATTTATTCTTTTATTTTGTGCTATATTTAGTAGAATTTCACGAATAGTGATTGTGAATTGATATTGTATATGTAATATCCAACAATGATTTTCAAAATTATATATATAATAGCAGTGTAACGAGAAACTTAGTGTAACTAATATCATGAAAATTATAAGAAAAAACTATTTTAGAACCTCCAAATGTCCTATTCGAACTAATATCTTATATGTTTTATAACCCAAACTAACATCAATAACACCACTAAAATTCTTATAATACTAACATCAATAGCACCACTAAAATTCTTACATGCTAGTTAGTATTATATATGGTTCCTTTTAGTTTCTTTTAATTTTTTTTATTGGTGATGAATGATGATCAAGAGAAATTTTGGACATTTACACAGGCAATGGGATTGCAAAGATCACCGTCCTAGCTATAAACTAAACGTGCAACCTAAACCTATCCCAGAAACAAAAAATGAAGAGAATAAAGTCAATGGCTCCATAAGCATGAGGACACCATACCTAAGTGATCCTAGCACAAATTAATGAACCAATATATATTCTTGGATTCAAGTTACAATTCCTGGGTGGTATAGCTTTTTCTCAATATTCCTTAATTACGTATACTCATTTTACTCTATACTTGAACTTGGCATAGTTTATATTTTATATGACCATGCAAGCTGTACTCCCTACACTCAAAAATAAGAAAAAACTTGTCTCATATTTAAATAATTAATTTATTTGTTTAATTGCTGAATACAGATATTAGGTGGAACACCCTTCTGCACTCTGCTCATTTGATCGTATGATGCATGCCACAAAGGGGGGAAGAAGATTGTCATGTTTTAGATTATGATGGACCCTCTCTCCTATTGTAAATAACTCTGATCTTGTTTTCGTGTCTGATGAGGCAAATAGCACTATACCCACATCCACTGTTTGTTTAAACATTACAATTTAAAAAGACTACTTTTGCACATCACTCTAAATATATGTGACGTAGATTTATCTTATCTTTTACTTTAAGGTTAAAGTCCAAAATAGACTTTTGAAAGTGCAGAATAGACCCTAATATTACTCTCCCCTGCAGCTCACTACAATATGGGCCAAAGGTGGGAGGAGCTGAGAGAAATATTGCATGTATTTGATACACGATATATCACCTCTTTGTCTACCTGAATAATATTAAGAAATCGGTTTTCCTCATAAATTTTTTAATTTAATAAGTTATGATCAAAACATAATAAGTTATGATCAAAATATCATGAATTTTACGTACATTTATACTATTATTATTATTATACATCAATTACAAATGTTATAAAAAAATATTATGTGTCCTTTCAAAAATTACAATAATTATTTGATGCATTTGATATGTGTATACATCTTTTCTTTTATAATGTGTGGATGTTATAATCATGTATAACTTACGGATTATAAGAGGAAAGACGAAATTCCTTGTGGTGAACTTGTTGCCCTGGCTATCTTTCTCAACACCCATCTTGGCAATCCGGCACCACAACAGCACCATGAGTCCCCCAATCAAAGTGTGACAACGCACCACGAGCACTTGAAAACCGCTTTATCAGACCCAAAGAAGGCACTGCTTGTTTCGAAACCATTGTGTCATCATAGAAAACATCAGATTTCCCACCTTCTTTTGGTCCCTTAATAATCTCTGGCGGCTTCTTTTTCTTCACCTCATCTTTAGGACAAGAAATTTGCACGGTTGTTAGCTGTGTTGAAAGTGAAATTAGGTTTGGTCCTCTTTTTCCTGTTACTGAATCTGACTTGTCCCATGCATGAGACTTTTGGTGAAGTGGGCTCTCGTGAGTCAAAGCTTGCATTCTTGGGTTTTCTTCGAACCTCTGAAGGAAGCATTGATATGATTGAAACGGTGGATATGGTTTTTATGGGGCTAACAGGTGGGCTTTGGAAGGTTACTGCTGTGGCTGCATGTGGAAGAAACTTCAACAACTTGCTTCTAAGTTTTGATGGTTTGCCCATTTAGATATGAAACAGAGAGTACTGATCAGTGAAGTAGTTCTTGAAAGACCTGGTGTTCACTCCATGAATTAATCTTCTAATGCATCTATATTTTTATATATGGAATGGAACTATAGAAGTGATGGTGGATAAGAGTTGAAACTTGAAAGAGGCAAAAGTTTGGAGCTTTATATTAGGAGCGCGACGGCAGGAGAGGAAGGAAATGGTGGAAGTGGTCTCTCAGTGACGCACATAGAAAATTGCCGGCTACAATTTAATACTAGCAGGCAGCGGCACTGGTTTTTCAGGTCCTTCTCAGTAGCTTATTCTCATTGTGTCGGCAACTTGCGTTTTCTACTCTTTTTTCTTTTATTTTCATTTCTTATTTATTTTTCATTGTTCAAATGACGAATAATCCTAAATTTTTTATGTAAAAATCACGACAGGTAACCTAACACTAACACAGTCACAATTACGAAATACATTATGTTACTTGATTTAATTTACGAGGAATATATATATATAAAGATAACCATGAAACAATACACCAGAAAGACACCGATAACAAAAACTAATACACCAGAAAGACACCGATAACAAAAACTAACTCAATCTATGGCTTTTACCTACACACACACACACACACACAAAAAAACTCAATCTGGGGCAAGAGACACCAACTGAAGTAAAGGAAAACACAGTTTCAAGACTTTAAGTGAGAAAAAAGGAGGCCTACTTGGGGCATATCACTGATTATTATTCGAACCCTACTCCACTTTAGTCAAATATGGAGTTCCCTTCCCTATTACTTTGATTCTAAAGATGATTCTCAATCTTAATCTTCTTTTTCTTTCTATTTTTTAATATAATTTTTTTTTGAGTTTAAATTCAGTCAGGATATGGCAGAAAAGCTTTAGTTTATACCATCCAATAGCTGTATGCCATATCAGCATTTTACTAAACAACACATACAACTTACCTCACACAATAACAACTTATTTATAACATATTTCGGAAATAAAAATCAGAATCTCCTCCTTAGAAAAGGTTGCACTGATCCAGCCACCCCGCCACAAGGCCACAGATGCCATCACACACCATCGGAGACACTACCATCACCACCGTTTGATCTATTTTCCCACCCTCCACATCAACAACTAATTAGATGGCACCGCACACGCCGCCTAAGAGAGCTAAGCTTCTTAAGGAAAAGAGGGACATCGAAGAGTTTGGACTGGAAGCAATAAAGGAAGTTCAAGTGCAAACTCTTATGGGTTAGAAAGTACTTATGTTGTTGGCTATAATTGTGGCTTGGAAAGTAAAATTTAAAATTTAAAAATTTTAAATTAAAAAAAAAAAAAAAAAAAAAAAACCCATTTTTTGGGTAAAATTTCAATGAAATTATGTTGCTAGATTTTTCGTTTATTGTGTTTCACATTAACAAAATGAATTTTTTAAGCATAAATTTTAGTCCATTAAAAAACTAAATTTTTAAGGAAAAACGAATTTGGTCTTGATGATGGTTATGGGTTCCAAGTCATATTGAAGATTATGTGTACATGGGTTTCTTTTTCGAAGTTTCAAAATTGGTATTCTCAACCAATTTTTGCTTCCCAAACCCATTTGCCTTTATCAACGTCCAGATTTTTGTTTCTTTAATTTTTTTTTTTTTTTTATAGATTGTGGAATTTTTTTTCCAAATAACATTAAATATCAAAAAATTTAGTTAGTTATTACGTTTCAAAGCAATGCTGAAAACTAGCATTTTGAGTATCTAAAACTCGAGTTTTTAAAGATCGATTTGTAAGCAGCTGGGTATGATGTGGAAAAAAGTCCACCTGGAATCCTATGTGGAACTCGAGTTTTAAAGACTCGAGTTCCATAAACCAGTTTCACCTCCTAGAACACCAAAAGAGAAACATGAAGAACACCAGAACAGATTCAGCAAAAAAAAAAGAACACCAAAACAGAAACACACAAAAACATGAAGAACACCAGAACAGAAACACGAAGGAATAACTAACAAATCAGAAGAAACACGAAGGAACAACAAATCTAAACAACAAATTAGAAATCCCAAATCAGAAACACTTACACAAACCCAGATCTCCCTAACCCAAGAGCGATGGAGGCCGCAACAGCGAAGCTCCATCATGTTCTTCATCGTGTTCTAGCGTGGGTTCCCTGGGCATCATGTTCTACCATGGGTTCCCTGGGCATCGTGTCCTTCCATGGGTTCTTGTTCTTCCTCTGTTCTTCGACGCTGTTCTTTGTCGTCAGATCGTTGGTTCTTCTTCAGGTTGTCATTCCTCTCTTCGTCGTCAAATCGTTGGTTTTTCTTCAGGTCTGTTCTTCTTCAGGTCGTAGTTCCTTTCTTCGTCGTCAGATTGTTGTTCTTCTTCAGGTGTGTTCTTAGATTGTTGGTTCTTCTTCTTCGTTGTTCCTCTCAGTTTTGATTATTAGAATTCGAGTCTTTTAGACTCAAGATCTACGTGGCATTTTCTGTTCAACTCATCCAGCCCAACACTCGCAAAACGAGTCTTAAGGACTCGAGTTTTAATTTGAATCTCGAGTTTTAGAAACTCGAGATGCTAGTTTGCTTATTCATTTCACACGCGTATTAACATACTATATTGTAGACCCTTATACAGTTAGTCTGCAAATATCCCCCAGATCATGCTTCAAATATGTTGTTTTTGATGTTATTGAGCGTGTGGGAGTAAATTGGGCAGTGGTGACGATAGCATCTCCAGTGTTGGTGGCGGCATTCTGAGGTGGGTTGCTAAATCGGTGTTACTTCTTCCAAGAAACAAGTTTTAATTTTAAATTTTGAAATAGGTTATAATTATGAGAAATGATATGTCTACAATATTTTTACAACAAATCCTAAGTGACAGGTTGTTATTGGTTGTTATTGTTAGGGCAAAAAAGTAATCTTAGTGTTAGTTTCAAATTTGAACCAATAACAACTAACCACCTGTGATTTATTGTAAAAATATTGTAGACGTAGCATCTCCCTATAATTATTGTGTTTGCACTCTGTGGTAAGTTGTACTGTTTTTTTTGTAAGACAATGACGTGGCATTTAATTATTGGGTACGTTAGGTGGCAAAAAACATGGCTTTTACGCCATGACCGGACCCAATTTACACTCATTTCTTTTTCATTTTTTATTATACATCCATCAGATAGGTTTATGATCCACATCGTCACCCTCTCCACACATTATTGAGGGAGGAGAAATTGTCAATTTTTTTTTTTTACCCAAGTGGAAATCTCGGGACTTTTTCAAATCACTTTAGGCGTTGGGGCCTCTAATTGTTTCTCGGCTTTTTCTTTGTTAGTTTCTGGCCTTTAGTAATTTTACTTATGATTCTGTCCCTTTTGATTTATCGTATTTTGCTATAGTTTTTTTTGCAGAAGTGTTTAGATTCTTAATTTGTTTTGCCAAAAGAAACTCATATCTGTACGAGGTTTATATTTATACTTACTATCTATTTTATTAATCAATTTAGTTTTACTATAAATCTTGATTAAAGTGTGCGTGGTATATTGTTTCTCCAAAAAAAAAAAGTGTGTGCACGGTATTATACATATTTTGAGATCATATATATTAATGACAAGTACTTACCAGCCTATGATGTTTTTCCTAGCATATTTTGAGATCATATTAATGACATTTCTCCATATCATATTTTATGGTGCATTATTTCCCAATTGAAATTAAGCTTCACTGGGACATCTCCTCATATACACTCAAATACGGCTTGATATTAGACTGCATATCAATGTTATCGTTTAGATTCATATGCTCAAGTTCATCCGTACTCTTTTATGAAACATATGAAGATGGTTTAACACAATTATTAATTATATTATTATTATTATTATTATTATTATTATTATTATTATTATTATTATTATTATTATTATTATTATGTTTTATGAAGAAGAAGAAATATGTAAAATAGGAATGAGACATCAAGTAAACGTATTGGGAAAATCTTAGAATCACTATGAGGCTGTTTGGTTTGTCAACTGAAAATATAGTGTTCAGTGTTTAAACACTGAACACTAGTTTCCAAAATTTGAAACAATATGTTTGGTGATAGTGTTTAAAATAGGGTTGTTTGAAAATAGTTGCTCAAAAACCTCTGTTTGAAACATAGTTTTTGAAACATGCTCGGACCACATTTCAAACAATGAAATTGCGTTTCTGATGGCACAACGGTAATAAAAATGAAATTCAATTTTCACTGCACCCGAACCCATAAAAATTATCAACTCACCTCCCTTGACAAACCCACCATACCTCCAGCAAGTTCCCATGGCAGACCCATCGTCGGCAACACTTCAGACAGAGTGACCACAAACCCATCTTCCTTTTCTTTGATTTAATTTATTCTTTAGTTTTTTTTTTTTTTTTTTCTCAACAACACACAGAACACCACAAACCAGCAATCACAACCCTCAAAAACACCAATTACAACCTACAAGATCTCAACAACACAAATTGGAACCCACAAATACACAACTCACAGATAGTCACGGCAGAAATTTTGTTTTCAATTCTTCCTCTCCACCGCCAAAATGCTTCTTCCTGGATCGGTCTCACAGAAAATCGGTCACGCGAAGAGACAAATCGGTCTCGCGGCAAATGAAGATTTAAAGAAAGAAAGAAAGAAACGGAAAAGAAATAAAGAAGAAGAAGAAGAAGAAGCAGAGGGAAGAACTACGCCTGAAGATCGGTGAAGGTGCTGATCGGCGGAGAGCTGTGTATATCTCGGGCTGAAGGTGCTGATCGGCGGAGAGCTCCGACGAACGTAAAGCCCAGCCGTGGATCTTCTTTGGCGTTGATGGAGATGAGGACATGCGTGGGTTTGGCTTTTTCGTTTTCTGCTCTGAGGGAAGACTGAAGACTGAAGAGAAAGGGATAAATTCGTTTTCTGCTCTGAGGGAAGACTGAGGGAAGACTGAAGACTGAAGAGAAAGGGATAAAGACAGAAGAAAAGGAATAAAGAAGGGATAAAAAACGGATTTAAAAATTATTATTTAATACGTTGTCAGCTTTTTTTTATCATTAAAAACATACATACCAAACATATATTTTACATTTTTTTGAATACTGAAAAATATTGTTTAAACTATGATACCAAACACATTTTTTTTGTTTTATTAACACTAAAAACACGTTGTTCAACAATACTTTTTAAACCATAATTTTCACATCTTTTTAAACAACAATTTTTGAAAACTATGACCAAACAGGCCCTAAGGGGGTGTTTGGTTTGTGTTTCCAAACAACCATTTTTAGTTTTTAAACAGTATTTCACGCATTTTCATACACTTTTTCACCCATACGTATTTCCACAAATGTTTTCAAATAACAATTTTCAGTTTTTGAACACATGTATCAAACAGACCCTAACATTTTAGTGTGTTGTGACTTGTGATTGGGACCTGTTGGAAGCGGGCTCACACAGTGAAACCATTTTCTTTGAGTTGATTACTTATAACACAGGTGTGACCATTTGATTCGCAAAAACCTTTTGTTTCCACGACATGTGTGGCTAAGGAGTGATGAGTTGTTAGCTATTCCAATAATGAAGTCTGTCACAATTATTAACATTTTAGTGTGTTGTGACTTGTGATTGGGACCTGGTGGAAGCGGGCTCACACAGTGAAACCATTTTCTTTGAGTTGATTACTTATAACACAGGTGTGACCATTTGATTCGCAAAAACCTTTTGTTTCCACGACATGTGTGGCTCTAAATATCGCATTTGGTGATGGAAGTGAAGCTCCTCCTAGCACCTAACTCGTCTTTTTTTTTGGGCGTAAGCTGACAAAAAAACGTGTTGTTTGTTTTAGTGAGACCCACCGATTTGACAATATCCAACCAATTTTCTTTCTCTCTCCAGACTTTTTTATTTTATTTTATCTTTCTTCTTTCTTTCTTTTTTTCTTTTTCTTTTCCTCTTGCTCATGCACGCTGCCACTCTCACTCTCTTGCATGCTGTCTTCTTCTTCTTCTTCTTTTTGGTTTTTTTTTTTTTTTTTTGTGTAAATATCCTAGTTGATGGGTTTCTCTTGTTTTTCTTTTTTCTGGGTTGGATGACCAGTGATTTAGTTGGATAGAATAGCAATTTGGCTTTTCTTTTGTCTGGATTTTTCTTTTCTCGTCTCAACTAAAAAAATAGCAATTTGGCTTTGGCTCGATTGGGTTTGTATTCTCAAAAACACCTACATATATCAAACACATAATTATGTTTTTTCACTTAAAAAAAGTGTTATTAGAAATATGGTACCAAATACATTTTTTTTGTATTAGGAGTATTTTAAACACGTATTTTCTCAACACTTTTTAAATCACAGTTTTCACATCATTTTGAACAACAATACTTGAAATATGCTACCAAACAGGCCCTTAAAGTCTTCCCGTCGCATGATGTGGTTTGATTTGGGTTTTGATTCTCACCCATCCACTTTTTCATTTAAGTTTTTACGTGTTAATTAAAATGTGGACAATACCGTATCAATAGCGGATGTATGTGTGAAATAGTGTGTCAAAACAATATTTTTCCTCTAAGGAATTGCTTGGCTTCACTTTACCAAAATTTAAAACTGGCGTAATTCATTGTACTACATCTGTTAGAAATATGTGGTTAAATGATTAAATTTATCATATCTCAATAATAAAATTTTTTGGGACAATCAGTAATTTAATATAGTATCAGAGCATGAGATCCTGAGTTCGATCATTGTCTGTTTTACTTTACTTCCTATTTAAACTTCCACATGTTAGGTCTCACTTATTAAAAGGTAGTTTCAACTCACACGTGAGGGGGATTGTTAGAAATATGTGTTTAAATGATTAAATTTACCATATCCTAATAGCTTAAGTTTTTGGGATAATCGATTATTTAACAATATTATACCAAAATTTCTTTTCTAATTCTTTAGACACAAAAAATAAAAAAAATAAAAAAAATAAAAAATAAAAGAAAAGAAGAAAATAAATAAAAAAATGACTGCCTTAAGGGTATATAAATGCTTACAATTGCACGCCCAATCAACCAAGAATCTTATATAGCTTTATTTTAATTGAGGCCTGTTAGAGCATTTGCAACAGTGGAGCTAAAAAACTATAATACTATTTTAGCTCCACCAATATACCAAAAAAGCCTTGCAGCAGTGGAGGCAAACTTATAAATTTTAGCTGATTTGCTACAGTGCACATCTATCTATAGATGTGCACTGTAGCAGACATCTAAAAAAAAAAAAAAATTTATTCCAACTCCGATTAAAATAATGCAACTCACTTTATTTTTTTTTCATTTCTTTTATTCTATCTCACCGTGCTCTCTCATCATCACTCTCAAGCTCTCATCTCTCTCATCTCTCAAGCTCTCATCTCTCTCATCTCTCAAGCTCTCATCTCTCTCATCAAGCTCTCATCTCCCAGCCCACGCCGTCACCGTCCCAACCCACGCCTCAGCCCACGCCATCCCAGCTGATCCACTTTAGGTCAGTGCTCTCTCTTCTTTTGTAGTGAATTTTTTCATCTAGGTGTTTGTTGTTTTGGCTTAATTTTTCTGGGTTTAGTATTATTTTGTGGTGTTATTTTGTGGTGAAAAATGGTGTTGTTGCTATGTTGTTTTGGGCAAATGGTGTTATTTTTTGCTGTTTTTGTTGGGTATAACATCTGAATGGAGGAATGTATTGGGAATTTTCTGTTTGCAGGAATTTGTTGTTTGGTTTCTGTGGCCTCTGTAATTTGTGCAGGGAAATTTACATGTTTTGTTGTCTCTGTAATTTGTTGTGTTACACAAAATCACAGAGTTACGTTTGGGAATTTTCTATGTGTAGGGAAGTTTACATTTGTTGTGTTGATATAAATGTCTCTATAAATGTAAGTTTGTTGTGTAATTTGTAATATAAATGTCTATAAATGTCTCTGTAATTTGTCTATAAATGTAATATAAATGTCTATAACTGTAATATAAATGTAAGTTTGTTGTGTAATTTGTCTCTGTAAATGTCTATAAATGTCTCTGTAATTTGTTGTGTTGATATAAATGTTAGTTTGGGAATTTTCTGTGTGCAGGGAAGTTTATATATATTTTTTCTAATTTTATGGAGTCACGTAGGGACACAGAATTACGTAGAGACCTAACATTTATCACAGGTATCATGAATGGGTTAAAAAAATCACTTGTTAACACTAGACGATTATTTGCTATCACGTGGCGGCGGCGGCAGCGGCGGAAGAGTCGGTGGCGGTGGCGGTGGCGGTGATGTTGGCGGCGGCGGCGGAAGAGTCGGTGGTGGCGGCGGCGGCGGCAGTTGAAGGTGGTTGTGATTGTTGTTTATTGTATAGGATATATTATTTTATTGTAGTTGATATATTATTTTATTGTAATGGATATATTATTTTATTGTGATGTTTATATTATTTTATTGTTTTAAAAGCTAAAATAGATTCACTGCTGCAGCATGTATGTAGGTAAAATAGATAAAGTAATTTTTGGTGGAGCTAAAAAGCTAAATTTTTAACTCCACTGCTGTGAATGCTCTTACTATGAGTCTTTTCCTTCACTCTTCTATTCCTCTTCTCTCTTTCACTAAATTGCCAGCTATAGATAGAACTTGCTTTTCACATAAAACAAATGGTAGCGAGAGTCCTTCCCCTCGTACAATCCAATGCATGGCGGCCAAAAGAAATTCTGAAAATTCAAACTGTACGGCACCTAAGCGCCCAAATTCATATTGGGCCTTGGACCATGAATCAATGATATGGGCCAAGGATCTAATCTTCACATTGACGCTGGCCCGGGCCCAGACTCACGAACAACCACCAATGTGGACTGAGTATCGTTAGGACACTTGGAAAGCAGATCGCACTCCCAGTAACTATGCACATGCTCGGTCACTTCGACCGGACACATCACCGTTTACGTGTCCGGTAGAACGTTAAGAAGTTCTGCTGCCGAACACATTAACTGAAGTGGGAACCATTTCCAAGGTCACTCATACCTACAAACCCACTTAAGTCTATCGACATTGGACCCTTCTTTGCACTAAGGGTGAGGATAATGATGATGATCCCATTAACAAAGGCTATAAATAGGAAAAACGAATGGGTGGTAAGGGGATGCAATTTTGAGGGAAAGAAGAGAGAGAGAGAAAGGGGAGTTAACGTTGAGAAAAAAGGGAGAAACGAGTGTGCATTGGGTCCCTTCACCTAGGACAACCCAAGGTAGGATACTCAGACCCACCAAATAAATAGATTGTGAGCCCAAATAGTGATTTAGCCCATCAAGTCCATCTTTGGAGCCTACACAAACATTATTAGGAGAACAGCAAATTACCAACGTCCGATTTGAGACTACGACTACATGCAGTCACTGAAAAGTGAATACGAGGTATAAGATTCTGTTCTTGTTATTCTTGCTATTGGTTCTTAGAAGTAGAACTATTTGCTGGTCAAAAAGGTAGTGGATCTCGTGCACAGTATACAAGAACCACTGACAATACCATGTTCTACGTGAAACGTAGGTCTCAATAAAATAAAATAAAATAAAAGGAAAACGCAAACGCAGCATGGAGAAACGCAATCCAAACGTAGTGTGCGTTTGAGTTAGAATGAAAAATGAAAATTATTTCACTATCAACTTATTTTTGCTACTATTTATGAATCCTACTGCACTTTTTGACACTATTCATAGGCTCATTGTATTATTTCAACTAACTTTTATTCTTTATTTATAGTACTTTCAGTAATAATTTTTCAGTTTTAGTAAAATAAGTGGTATTTAAACACACTTAGAGACTATCTACCAAATGATGGTGAAGTCTACCAAACAATGGTGATCCAAGCAACTATAAAAAGCATGGCTTTGTGGCTATTTCAGAGCAGACAGACCTTCACCTCCTACTCCAAAATCCAAATATTTCAACCATGTTTGCCCTGTTGTTCATGCTGTTTACCACCATCATCGCACCACTAATTCCAACCCTCTCTTCACAACCACCACCACCACAACCCTGTCCTACTCCTCCTCCACCACCAACAGCACCAGCACTTGAGTTTCCTCCAATCCAACATGTTCCCCCATTTCCCCCATCACTACAAGATGACAAGATATGGCCTCCATCAAGTCAAAGACAACCAGTATCCGTGCTGTTCGTGCTGGGGTGGTGTATCTTGGCTCTAATAACATTAATTAGCTTAATCATGTTGGCGATTTACTTTCGCCCGCGAAAAGGGAATCCAGGGGATCCAGGGAAGCCAGGCCCGCCAGGCCCGAAAGGGGACAAAGGGGAGAAAGGGGAGAAAGGGCCGAAAGGGGACAAAGGGGATCCAGGCCCGAAAGGGGACAAAGGGCCACCAGGGCCGCCAGGCTGCCAGTGCCACCAGGGCTGCCAGTGCCATGTTATGATTGTTAGCTACTAGGAAAAGATAACAGTAATATTTTTTCCTATTTGTTTGGATTTTTATTTTTTTCCCCCCAGTTCTTACCATTTGATTCGGTCTAAGTATTTGGGTGTTGGAGTTTCTGTAATGGGCTTCTTCTTCCTTTTTTTCTTTTTTTTTATGGGAATTTAGTTTTAGAGTGCTTGTATTTGTGTGTTAGGAATGTTTTTTTTTTATCTCAGTTGTATTAATGGTATCAATATTCTCGTCGGACTGTACATCTCAGTTCTATTAATGGTATCAAAATCCGGACCGGACTGTACGGTCCGACCTGGTTAACGAAGAACCACCTCTTGAAATGGTTTTTTAAACCCAAAACCCACTCTGCACAAAAAATACAGTGAAACATGTGAATCGCGGTTGAACTACCCAGGTTTGAGAGCCCTGGCCGGTCTCACGTGTTAAGCTGAAGCTAGAAAAAAAAAAAAAAAAAAAAAGATGGGGGCATTGACGTTCTGTCATTTTCCCCGTTGAACTCTGGCTTTTTATCTCTCATCCTTGCCACAAATCCGAAAATGCAATCCCAAAACACACCAAGTCCACAAAATAAAATAGAAATGAAAAGCATAAACCTTATCTTTACCCTGCTTCTTCTGCGTTTTCCAGTTTTCCTTCTTCTCCAATCTTCTGTGTTTTCTTTCTGCGTTTATTCTTCTTGCTTGTTTGGGGTTTCCTTTCTTCTTCTGTCACTGTGTTTTCATTATATCAAACAAATGTACAAGAAGAATTTCCCAACGTGATAAACATGCTCTTTCCGTAACATGCAATATTGTCGTCGTTATTGTCTCCTTCTTTTGGGATGGACCCAAGTGGGGCCAAGGGGGCTCGGGCCCCCCTGACTAAAATAAAAAAATTAGTAGATAAATTTTCAGTAAAAAAAAATTGTACTTGCCCCACTTTGTATTGGCCCCTCCAAAATCGTGAACCATTAACTCAACCCAGGTACATCATTAAAAAAAAAAAAAAATTGCAAATCCAAATTTTATTAAGAAAAAAGAAAACAAAAAAACGAATGAAAAAAGAAAAAGAAAAATAGAGAGCAGTTGAGACAGAAACTAAATTAATTCCTGCGAGATAAACCGAGAGGCACTCACACCCACGCTGCCATGCGAGACCCATCTTCTTGCCGATTGCTTCGTTGCTCCAGCATTCACAGTTCACGCCGCCACGCGAGACCCATTCTGGCCTGTAATGAGATTTTGCCTTCTTGAATGAGTCGAAACTTGGGCAAACTTACTATTTGCTTATGGCATTCTTTGATCTTTGTCTTATTGTAGTACGGAGCATGTGAAGAAGAAGATGCTGAGAAGGAGAAGAGAGGAGTGCTCAGATTCACGGTCAAATGATGAAGACTAAAACTAAAAGTATGCAAGAATATTTGAGTAAAGAATTAATTTGAGATCCTGGCATTGCTTCCTTGGTGAGAGATAGTGAGAAAGAAATTTGGTTGCGAAAACAGAAAAAAGAGATCTGATGGTATAAGTAAAACAAGTGTTGAGCAGGGAGAGATTAAGGAAACTTCTAGGAAACTTCCTACTTAACAAATAATCCTATATTCTTCTTTATTTACAAGATTGCCATAAGTAAATAGTAAGATAAAAATCTGATATAAAATGTGAATAAGATTATAAATAAATATTTTTTTAAATAAATGTTTTTAAAATGTGAATTAAATTAAATTCACTATTTTATATAAAAGTAACAATTATTTTATATATATATATATTTTTTTTTTAAGAACTCCAAAGCACCCTAAAACGGACAATAATAGAGACAACTAATAGAAAGAAGAACATTGATTCAACTTTCAAGGAATAAAAATGGAAACGTTAGGAAAAGTGCTTGTTGATAGTGCATAATAAATTCATAGTGTCGAGTTCCATTTTCATAGATAATATATTAAGAAACAATAGTGTTTTGTATCTTTTGTTTTTGTTGGTAGATGATTGCATCTTAATATATTAAGAAATAATAATTTTATGTATTTGTATTGGTTGATAGTTTGTTAATAATATATGAATGTGCATTTGAAGTTTTTTTTTTTTTTGGCGATTATCTCCGCCCCTAACTTACTGTTTTGGAGCAATTATACGTAGAGGGATTTCTATTTTTTTTATGAATGAAAAGCATACTCAGGAGGACTGTTGTGCTCAGTGCATGAAAGTCTTCCCCCTTCATGGCATGTATCATGAATTGAATAATTGGCTTCTCTCTTCCAAAAAAAAAGACCTCTTTTTTTTTGGCTAGCTGAAAGAGAAAAGAGTGGCTTAAATATCTCGTGCTGTTGTTTTCGTCGTACCAAACTGTCTTTTTATTTTATTTTTTAAAAGAAAAAATTAACAAAAAAGAGAGTAAAAGAAAAAAAAAAATGATAGCCTTAATTAAATGGTACATAAATGCAAGCAATTGCATGCCCAATCAACCAAGAATCTTATATAGCTTCATTTTAAGGCCTGTCACTATGAGTCTTCACCTTAGCGCTTCGGTGCATCTTCTCTTTTTCACTAAATTGCCAGCTACAGTAAGAACTCGCATCTCACATATAACAAATGGTAGATCAGTGTCGCGCCCCCTAGTCCAGTCCAATATATGGCAGCCAAAGGAGATTCCAATTCAACTATTAAGCATAAACACCACCACCACCACCACCCCCCCCCCCCCTCCTCTCTCTCTCTCTCTCCAAAATGCTATTTTATAGTATCAAACTATGAAAAGAGGGCATTATCCGAAAGGGTAATTGAAAAAAATTTCACAATTAAGTTACAGTAACATCTTACTTAAGTTGGAATTTTTTTATTTGTTTTTATTGTCTCTCTCCTTCTTTTTTATTAATATTTCTTATTCTTCTTCTCTCTCCTCCTTTTTAAAGTTGGGATATATTATATTTTATTTTGTAGATATTTTATTTTAATGTATTGACAGGAATGTCAATTTGGGTATATATAGTGTAGGTAAAGACTTGGTAAGGCAAAACATAATTTTTTGCCAAACAGAATGTTTCATAAGTACTTCACGAGATGGCCTTTCTCATGAAACACTCGCGAAAACCTCCAGGCTGGCATGACTCTTCATCTTCCAGTTATGTGCTCTACACATGGCTCTTTCGCAGGTAAGCTTCTCGCAAGACACTTGCGAAATTCACTTGTTCATCCTTTTAAGCTTGAGTCTTCACACTCTCTCACACCCATCCCTTACAATTAGAAACTCACATACATGCTGGGAAAATGATTGAAGAAATTACAATCAAATTTAGCATGGAATTAAAGCCAACATAAAATAGTTGTAAATTACAACTTTACAAGTTTGAACCACAACCACCACCACCGTGTGGGTTCCGATTTGGAGTCCATTGACGGCGCTGATGGTGTCAATCTTGCAGTGGGTATTGGGAAGACCTTGAATGGTGGTGTATCTAATGCCAGTGACCAAGCTCATGGGCTTCGCCGTGGCTAAGGTTCCGTTAGAGAGAGAGTTCTAGGAGGGAGAACTCAAAGAAGAAAGGGGGAGAGGAAAGAGACCGAAGAGAGCGAAAGAAGATAAGATAAAAAAGTAACGATGTTTTTTTTTTAAAAAGTTTAGGGACAAAATTGTCTTTTTGGTACCAAATTGGTAGGTTTTAAAATATTTTGGACTTAATTGGTATTATCACAAACCTCAAGATAGGTTTGAGAAATTTACCCTATTATTTTTCTTCTTAATTTTAAAATGTAGTACTTCTTATTATTTTCTAAATTACGAGCACTTTATCTTTTTGTCAAAGCACCACACGCAACTCAATTTTGAGTTGTATGGAATGAGATGGCCCCCATTGCTTTTTGTTTTGCTAGCCTACTGCTAAAATGAATTATTATCTTCGTAGGAGAAGGGGAAGTGTCCAAGAAAATTTAAAAGCACTTGGACCCCATTTCTTTGAAATAAATTTACGATTTTTGATCATTTTTTCTTCTTTAAGAATCAAACATTTAATGGATTCACAAATGCAGTGAATCAAGCAGAAAATAATAGACACTTTAGTACAAAGGCAGTCTATGCCTACATTATTCTGGGTCCTTTACTTTTTTCGTTTGTTTATATTATTAACGTTTTTGCCTTGACATATTTGGGTTTGGTTCTTACTTCTTACATTGTTGTTGCACATTGCGTTGGGCATTGGACTGTCGGTGACAGCCTCTCATCAATGAGATTGCTACTGGATTGAGATCCTAGGTATTGCACGGTGCGCAATAGCACAAATCTCAGCTGTTAAAGCCATTCAGTGGCTCCTGTGAAGTGTCAGTTCATCAATCCACGTGAAAGGTTAAAAAAACCCCTAACTTGCCAAAATATTTTACAATCCGCATCTCATTAATTCAAAAACAATCTCTCCCATAAAAATTTTAAAAAAAAAAATTTTAAATTTTTAAAAAAAAAAAAAAAAAACCTCTTACTTCTCCAGTTCGGGAAATTCTTAGCTAGTAATCATTGATGCATTTTATCAAACAAATGGAGGGCAGAAGGAATGAACACAAGAATATCTATAATGGATAGGAGAGGAGACTCAGAAGAAGACTTAAAAATATAGATATATATATATATATATTTTTTTTTTTTTTGTTACAAATACCAAGAAATGTCAGTTAAGTTACATGATTCTTAGTTAAAAAAAAGACATTGTTAAACATGAAATTTGGTATAAAATAGCTATTGAATTGTAAGAGTGATTCCATCTTAATTTCTAGGTTTGTGGGCAATTTCATCATGTACTCATGTGCCTCTGTTAGAAGAGTAATGTTAGAAATATAATACATAAATCTTACAAATTAATGTATCACGAATCACAAATTTTGCTAAATAAATCTTATATTGTTCATGTGATACCAAATTGATATACAGTAGCTTTAATATTTTTTTTCCATTAGAATCCATTTACCTTAGGTAGGCATTTGTTAAAACAAGATTGCACGCAGCCTTGATGCCCCCCAAAAGGGAACAGACCTCTCCAAAATATATGGCCCTGTGAAAAAAACATGGCTCCATTCACCTTAACGTTTATGCATTTCAGGAAAAAAAATTGTATTACAAATTTACAATAAGTGGGAACAATGGATTTAAACCCAAGATCTCTCCCTAGAGAGAGTTAGACAAGACGATTGAACTACATGCTCTTGGCTTTTATATTTCTGTATTTTTTTTTGCTAAATGATTAAGCTTTTTTATAATTCAAACAAAGAATGATACAATTCTACAGGGGATTTTTCCTGAAGGGCTTCTACATTTCAGTATAAGTAATAGTGTAATACAACTTATGTTCCTTATATCCTGGATTGGACTTTCTCTATGAGTTCTCTTCTCAAGATCTTTCCTACAGCTGACCTTGGGACACTGTGTTGGGTATACACGTGTGAGTGAAGTTCCACATTGAATAATAATGAGAAGAATGAGTAGTTAATATAACATAACTGAGTATATACCCATTAGGCTTAGGCATTTTAGATTAAATTGTGTCTCTATATGTTTTATTAATCACTCAAGGAAAGCTCCCTAAGGTGTTTATCTCCGCAAAAAATAGTATCAAAGCCCATGGAGGTGGGGGGCAAAGGTAGCAAGGTTATCGAGGTTCCTTTCATAGTTAGAGCAAGAACGGGGTGTATGTACTTGGTATATTGTACCAAGCAAGCCCATAAAACACACACAAATGATCCTAGAGAAGAATGATTGAATTTTAAGCAAAGGAATGTTTGAGCCTCTTCATCAGTTGTTAGCAATACACGTTCATTCACGAAACATGGTGACAAAATTAATTTATGCAAGCATCATGAGCAGCAAAAGATATCACAAATTGGCTTTTTCTTGAACAGATGATAGGAATCATAGAATTTGAACCAGAGCATCTACTATTTGATGGCAATGCTTTATCTCCAGGCCAACACACCTGTGTAGAGTACACATTAACTAGCAAATATGAAATATCATATATTAGGTTTTGGGACATTTACTTTTGAATTAAGAATTTTGCTGGCCAGGACTTTACACCAAATGACACTAATTGAAGAGAGACTGCATGGTTATGGTTCCATAATGTGTGAGCCCACTTCCACCATGTCCCAATCACTAGTCACAACACACCAAAATGTTAATAATTGTGACCAACTTCATTATTGGAATAGCTAACAACTCATCACTCCCTATAGCCTTAGGTAGTACCTCTCTCTTTTTCATTATGTTACTATTGTAATCTTATCATTTTGTTTCTCTTGTAACTATCTTGAACAAAGACCCCTGCCCCATCACTTTTTTTTCCTCCCCTCCCAACCAAACAACCACTTAAAATGCTATCACTTTACTATTCTCTCCTCAATTATTCATCCTCCCTATCTCTTTCTTTATTTTACTATTGTATTATTATCGTTTTGTTTCTCTTGTAACTATCTTGAACAAACACCAGGCTCCACCACTTTTTTTTCCTCCCCCTCCCAACCAAACAACCACTTAAAATGTTATCTCTTTACTTTTCTCTCCTTAATTTTTCATCCTCCCTAAAATCTCTCCAAACAAACATACCCTCACATAGAAATTTAATACTAGCAGACAGCAGCACAGATTTTTCAAGTCTTTCCGGTAGCTTATTGTGCAACTTTTATATATATATATATATATATATATATATATATATATATATATATATATATCAAAAACGCCATTGAGTTTAAGATGCGTTTAAATACCGCTTATTTTACTGAAAACTGAAAACAATAAAAATAATAATAATAAAGTTTCTGTTCGTGAGATCCAAACGTTCACTTAATCATTCTTCAGGGGAAAAAACCCATCATTTATATTACTATTAATCCATCCACGTATTTACATTTAATTTTAAAACCTAAAATACATCTAAAAACTCAACAAAAACTCAATCTTGGGCTACTTTTGGGCATCACTGACTATCATTCGAACCCTACTCCTCCGTTTTATTCCCAGCCCCCCTCATCACTCTCTAGTCTCAACTCCAAAACCATAGTACCAACCAAATCGCTTTTGTTCTGAAGAATATAAAATAAGTAATTTCTCACAAATGCTAAGAACTATAAACTGGAATGGAAAACTAACATAGCAATTCATAAAAGATTAATTCCATTAATGCCTTGCTCCGTCTACCTCCAGATTTGCTCTTAATACTGAAAAGTGACATTGAAACTTCAGATCACTACAATATTGCTACAAGGGAAAATATACATTGATGCAATAGCCTTTTTGCCCATATATTTGGCCATTAGCATAGTATCTGTGGCACAGCAGAATCAACTCCATAATAGAATGTCCATCAATAGTACTCCGACAGAAAACAAAATGAATGGATGACGTATCAAGTATCAATCACTACTACAATACAAACTGACATCTCCGATTAAAATATTATTTGCACATTGCTGCCCAGTTTGCGGGCGATTTAACTTCATGTCAGCAGCTGCCGAAGTTCTGAGACATCCACGTATTGACTGCAAGTCAACAGCCCATGTTCTATAGATCAACTGCAAATGAACAAATGGAATGCAAGTTAGTTAGCCTTGTATCCATTCTGAATTAGGTGAAGATGAGCAGTAACAGACTTAATTTTTGACAAACAAATACAATACATAAACTCAGATCCATCCTTTAAAAAAAAAAAAATCTCTGCCCCACACTGTAACTAAATAAATAAATAACAAATTGATGACAACACGATCAACTGGCACAAGATAGTCAGAAGGAATTAAGGGCTAGAGAACGCCCGACTAGCAGCGCATAGAAACTACTCATCTTAATTTCAGCTCCGTTTCTAACTAAATTCTTTCAATATCAAACGTTATTTTAACATATAGAAATTAGCACTGTTTACATGGTTGGAAAATACGATATACCCCATTCCACTTTGTTAAAAGCAAAGACAAACACGGTTTAAGTTTCTTGCCTCGAAAACTAGACAAGAAGTAGATACATAAAATTTTCTTACATCAAAATATATTCCAAAAAAATTGTGGCAACAGACTTGCAGTGACAGAGAATCATGATAAAATGGCAAACCCCCAAAGAAGGATCTGAAGCAAGTGTTTTTTTTTTTCTTTTTTTTAACTGGATCTGAAGCAGGTATTTATTGACCACTTCCCTGGCTGAAGCCAGCAAGGAGAGAAGTCAGTAGACAGTAATGGACTAAATTCTTAGAGAGCAGTCATGCGGGAAGAGAAAAATGTGTGAATTTCATAAGAGAATATTATATTACTCAACATCATTGAGATGAGAGCTTGAAGAAGAATTTGACCTTTGCTATCACTAAAGCTATTTATCAGTACTACGACTTAACGAGTGCTCCTGTCATCTTTGTCACTCATGTCATCTTTGTTACTCGTTTGTGGAGTATACTGGCTAGTAGATGACGGAGAGTATCCAGGTTGACTGGGAGAGTACCCTGCACTTGGACTGCATGATCGAGAGAAGAAATGTAAGAACCATATTGGTGCCTATTAATTCAATAACAAGCTTAAAAGATCTATTTTGAGAACTAGAATTGCATTATCAGCTCACCTGTATTGTGGAGAACTTGGGCTGTAATCCGGGCTCACTCCAGAATTGTATGGACTGGAGAGGTAAAAAAATTGAAAACATCATTCAAGACATTTTTAACACTCAAAACAAAGAAGTACATGTCAATCCACTCCCAAACCATAATACATAGTATTTGCAAGCAAGGGGATAAGTCAGGTGATCTGAGTTAATTCCAGAACAGAAAGCTGACGAGCATACAGCTTTAAAAAAATGATGGTGACCGAATTTGAAACCAACATTTAGATAATATCTTTTCAAAACTTATTTAATTAAAAATAAATAAAAAAATAATCCTACTTTAAGTAAAAACCCATATCTTTTTCATGCTCTTAAATGCTCTGTGTCACACCTCATAACAAACACAGAAACTGAAGTTACCAAATCTGAGAACTACCTTCTCCCAACATTAGGCATTTGGATGAAAGAATGACACACTGACTGACTAAAAAGTGCTTTAAACCAACCCCAACCCCACCAAAAACAAAACCAAACAGACGCAACTGCTCAAGCTGTTAGTTGTTACTTTACAAACCAATCAGTTATGCAGCCCATTAAACAAGCAAACCAATTAATAACGACTGAGGCAATTAACCATCATGTTAACACAGAAAAACCTGATATCGATCTTTCATAAGAGATGTTTCTTTCTTATATCAATAAAATTTCTCACTTATCAAAAAATATCTTCCATAAGAGAGGTAAAAAAGAAGACCAAAAAAGTGCTGTCTTAACAATAGCAAATTTACCTGCTGGGACTGTATGTTGGGCTTGATGGAGAATATGATGGGGATGTTGGTGAATATGATGGGGATGTTGGGCTGCAACAGAAATTAAAGGTTCAAGCATAACAAACAGTGAATATAAGTTGCCATAATATTGGAAAATCAAGAAAAAATCAAACACTGGCCAAGACAAGGGTAGGACATTCAGCTAGCAGCTGAAAATGTAATTTGGACATATGAGAACAATTACATATTTGCAATCAGCTGCTAGCATAATCAACCACACCTTGTACCGCCAAAACAAACAGCAGTCATCATATTTTGCAACATGGCTCACCTGTAATTTGGAGATGTAGGACTATATGGACTGGACGGTGACAATCTTGGACTGCTTGGTGAGTATGCCAGCGATGGGCTGTATTTTGCTGACTGAGGATTGTAACTTGGAGATGTAGGGCTATAGCTGGGCGAGGTTGGGCTGTAACTTGGTGATGTTGGGCTATAGCCAGGAGAAGTGGGGCTATAGGCTGGTGAGGTAGGGCTGTACGATGGGGATGTGGGGCTGTATGACGGGGATGTAGGGCTGTAGGAAGGTGAAGTCGGGCTATAAGAAGGAGAAGTTGGGCTATAGGATGGCGAGGTGGGGCTGTAGGATGGTGACGTAGGGCTGTACGCAGGTGAAGTGGGGCTGTATGCAGGCGATGTGGGGCTGTATGCAGGTGATGTGGGGCTATAGCTTGGTGAAGTTGGGCTGTAAGTGGGAGATGTGGGACTGTAGCTTGGAGAGGTAGGACTATAGCTTGGAGATGTGGGGCTATAGCTTGGAGAGGTGGGCGAGTAAGATGGGCTTGTAGGAGAATAGGCAGGACTGGTTGGGCTATAACCAGGAGAGCTAGGGCTATAAGTAGGGGAAGTAGGGCTGTATCCAGGAGACGTGGGACTATATCCGGGGGAGGTAGGACTGTATCCTGGGGATGTAGGACTATATCCTGGGGATGATGGACTATAGCCCGGAGATGATGGGCTGTACCCTGGAGATGAAGTAGGAGAAAACGCCATTCCACCAACATAAGGAGAAAACTGAGCATCTGAAATTGGAGACAGGCGGAGATTTGGGCTCAGCAAATAACTTGGAGACATCAAGTTATCATGATATGGAGTTCCTGAGACAGGAGAGCGGGAAGGTGTCATGCCAAAATCCAGACCATCCATATAACTAGGTAGCTGGAGCTCAATAGCATTCTTCAACATCTCATCATTGAGATACAAAGCACAGTCTCCAGTGCCAATGGGTGCAAGCTGGCCTAACATTATATTTTCAGTAACACCCCTCAAATGATCTGTTTCAGCAAACACCGCAGCATCAAGAAGAATGTCCACCGTCTCTTCAAATGAGCATCTCATCATCGGCCCTGTATCATTTCGGTTGATACCATGACGAGTGATTGCCATTAAATGGCCACGATAGGTCATTGTATCACACAGGATAGCCAGATGGCGATAATTCACATAAGATCCATCAAAAGATATAACAACCCTCAATTCATCCAACAAGGACCTTCGAACTGCCTCAATTCCAAGAACCTCAATAATTTCTATCAAGTGATTGCTTGTGGTCCTCCTTGGATCAACGTCATCATGGCACATAACTGCCAATAGATTAACACCTTCTGTATCCAACATCCACTCTTGCTCTGGCTTAAATCCATCATTATCTTCGAACCGGTTTATCTTACATTGTTTAATAAATACCTTGTTGATATCTGGGATACCTCGAAGAGCCATTTCCGTCAACATGTTACTCTCGATCTTCTTGAGGAAAACATCATCTTCAGCAGATTCATCATTCAGTTCACCCTTCGGAGCTTCATCATTCATGATACGGATACGAAGGATCAGTTTTTCAGCATTGTCATCATTGAATATACAAGTCAAATCATCATCGAATTCAAGGTTGATCTTCTCAGCAATGTCAGCCATGCTTAACTTCTTATCCACCATCATTTCACGATTCAACTCTATACGAAGCAACCAAGGAGAGATTTTTTCAGGGGCAACTTCTTCATCTGGCATTTCATAATAGGATCTGACAAAATCAACATCCTCATCAATAATTGTGCTCATGGGATCTGGATCATACCATACTTCTGTAGCTTGAGTTACACTCCGGAGAGTAGTGTATTCCAAAGCACATTGAACATTCTTTGCTCTCTCCTTAGTTTTACTAACTTCAGGCTTCAAGTAGACAGAGAGAGAAGGTGTTTTGATCCTCTTAGCAACATTAATGATTTCCCTCAACCTAGGAACACCAAGAGTGACATTCTTTGCACTAACACCAGCATAATGGAAGGTATTCAGAGTCATCTGTGTAGCAGGCTCACCAATAGATTGTGCAGCAACACAACCAATCATTTCCCCAGGTGCTACAAGTGACTGTAGGAAACGCGATTCTATTTCACCAATAACCCACTCAAATGCCTCGCGAGTAAGTTTGTACTCCTCCAACACCCTCTTACTGGCAAAAGTACTACGTAGCAAAATATTAAAGAAGAGAGTAGCATTCTTTTGAGCTTCAACACTCAACAAATCCTCACCCGGTACAACCTTCAGCCTCTCCTGGAGCTTATCAACAGCTTCCACAATTTCCATTGGGTGCATATCAGAATGCCTTCGATTGTCAATCTTAAAGATCTTCTGCGCATTCCATATAAGCCTTTTAAGGTTGACAGGCAATGGCCAAGTATTATCACCTGTAGTGGCAATCTCTGTTCCAAGTTGGAATCTATCAGCTTCAAGTTTTTGAACTTCAGCATCAAACACGTTGCGGAACTCTCTTATGGTTTTCAAGTCTTCAATGTGTTCTTGCATCATGTAATCTGGGTTCCAATGTTCATCATCAAACTCATACCTGAACGTCTTATTAAATTCTGATTTTTTCATTTTCAAAGATTCCAGCTTCTGCGATTCTATCCAGACAGAATCCATACCATCTTCCCCATATAGAAACTGGATAACATCACCCAAAGAGTTCCGTACAGTCCCATCATATTTGACCATAATATCTTCCATAGCCTTCACAAGTCGCCTTTGAATGTAACCAGTTTCAGAGGTCTTCACCGCAGTATCAATAAGACCTTCCCTACCACCCATGGCGTGAAAAAAGAACTCCTGTGGAGTCAGTCCACGCAGGTACGAGTTCTCCACAAACCCACGACTTTCTGGCCCATAATCGTCTTTAGTGAAATGGGGCAATGTCCGGTCTATGAACCCATATGGGATTCGCTTACCCTCCACATTCTGCTGCCCCACACAAGCAGTCATCTGTGATATGTTGATGAAACTACCTTTGGATCCTGCAGTAACCATAGCCTTGAGATTATTACTCTCATCTAAACTCTTTTGGGCACTACTTCCGGCATCATCACGGGCCTTATTCAAAGTCTGAAAAATAAAGGATAATTTTAGTTAGTATTTGAAAAAAAAAAGGGGGGGGGGGAAGAATCTGGAAAAGGAAAATTGACTCGGCACCTGGTTCACTTTGTTTTCAAATGACTCCATCATAGTACGTCCAGGTTCAGGTTCTAGCTCCTTTGCTTGGGCTTTCCGAATAAGGTCTTTCACTTCATTTTTTGCTTTAGAAATAGTTTCATTAATTGATTCCATTGTTGATGCATCAGCAATGGTATCTCCAATCCCAATGCTAAAACCATTCTGCAAAAGCCAGTAATTAACAAGCCACTGCACGTGACCCAAAAACTTACGAGCCGCATCAGGGCCAACCTCTTCCCTGTTCAAACAAACACATATAGAATAAAATCAAAGAGGGACTTCAAAAACTTTTCAGAGCAGGGCCCCAAGTATAACCACTGATATTCACTCTGACTTCAGTTTTTCAGTTCATCTTTGAATAGCAGGAGCAAAATCATGTTTCATTAGAATAGATGGAAATAAATCTTTTAACTGTTGGTTTTATCAATGACTAATCTTCTTTCCCAACAACTACGTATTCATTATCAACTTCAAAAGAAGAAAAAATGCCAATTTTCAGAAGTCTCATTAAAAAATAAATGGGCTTGTCATATTTTAGCTGTAAACCAGAAAATGTCAAGTTTCAAACAAGATATAAGCTATATGAGTGCATAAAAATACCACCTAAAAAATGTGAGTGGATAACTATATGTTAAGCGTGCGTGAATACCAAATAACATGTATCAGACTTCCAGTAGACGTTCCAAGTGTCTTCTTGCAAAGAGTTCCAGCAAGTAGCTCCCCCCTTTCTATTCTTACTTGAGTGTCCCCTGGAGTAATGGATCCAGTTTCTGCCTCTGAGTGCCAGGCAGAAGTTCGTATGAGATTTATTTGTTTTGGTATAATAAGATTGAAAACTTGTTTTCCAGTCCAATAAGGCCCTGGCTTCAAAATTGCAGGAGCAGGAATTTTCCCATCAAAATCTTCCCACCACATCAAGATGTTCATGAAAACATCCTGCAGAAACCAGTGGAGATTAGACTCCCAGAAAATTTTAAGAAAAGGATATTGTTAAATAGACTTAATTTATGCATCACTGTTACCTTCGGAATAAGCGTGTCCCTCTTGGTGATTTTACGGCATCCTAAAAGCGTATCCTGGACTATTCCCATAACAGGTCTATTCGACTGAGGAGAGACAATGCATTTAGGCACCATCATTAGCTCCAAAACCTCTGCTCTAGTTTCAAATGATTGAGGAACATGCATATTCATTTCATCACCATCAAAATCAGCATTGTATGGTGAGGTAACAGACAAATTCAGACGAAAAGTTGAGTATGGCATAATCTTGATTCTATGCCCCATAATAGACATTTTATGGAGACTAGGTTGACGATTAAAGAGTACAAAATCTCCATCATTCAAATGCCGCTCCACCTGCAACCACAAAAAAGAGAGTTTGAGACTCATGGTAAAGAGCTAGAGCTATAATATAAAACCATTTAGATTATAAGACAATGCCTTATATCCAAGCTCTAGATGGTGATCACTACTTTTCTTCAAGTAACGGAGATCTAGCCTTTGACCATCATCCCTAATGATATACTTGGCACCAGTTTTACCAGGTGGAGGATGTGGCCCATATTCAACAAGCTCCTTCAACCTGTTTCATCAACAGGAAAATGGAGGAAAACAGTCAATTTACTACTAGCCAAAAATATAAAGAGAGCAAAGAATAATACAAGGGTAGGCATACAAATATGTACAAAACGGTGTACCTTTCAATGTTATATGGAGTAACAGTCTCTGGATATGTGAGATTTAAAGCAATACTCCATGGGACCCCCAATTCGTCAATATTAATGTTCGGATCAGGAGTAATAACAGTTCGTGCTGAAAAATCCACACGTTTCCCCATCAAGTTACCTCTGATTCGACCTTCCTTTGCTTTAAGCCTACTACAGATAGATTTAATTGGTCTCCCTGATCTCTGGGTTGCCTGTATGGTTAGGAAATGCATTAGCTGATGCCTAAAATCATTTATCTAGGAGACACTTGTGTAATTTTAAGCAGCAGCCATACCCTTGGCTGTCCTGGCAACTCATTGTCAAAATATGTGGCTATGTGGAATTGCAACAACTGTGCAAATTCTGAAATGATATGTGCAGGTGCCCCATTCCTCTCTTGTTTCCTCAGATTCTCATTGTGCCTTATAATCATTGCCAATTGATGAGTCAAATCGTCCTGCAGTCAACAAAGACATTAAATCAGACCTGACCATAAGCAGGGTTTCTTCTCTTGAATGTGATAAAATCATAAAACCAAAGTTGCTAAATTACATAAATAACATCCTACAATGCATAAAACCAAACAATTTTAAAAAAAAAAACTAATAGTAACAAAAGAAAGACTGGTGTCCAGTAGAACTAAGAGAACAAACAGTAGAAGATGCTTGCCTCACTCCTGGAGGAGGTATCCATCATCACAGAGGGTCTAACAGGAGGTGGAGGAATTGGAAGGACTTGTAGAATCATCCAGTCCGGACGGGCATACTTAGGGTTCAAGCCTAACAATTGGCAGTCTTCATCACTTATCCTCTTTAGAATACTAAGAACCTGCCATACATTCAATATGTTAGCATTATGCAACAACTCATTTATAATGAAGAGCGCAATATCTTTTGTGAAGAATGAAGAAAGCAATATTGAATGCAGAATGTGTTACCCTTTCTGCAGTAAGCGTCTGTTTTCTTTCCACAGGCTCTGGAAGCTGTTCTTGATCATCACTTTTCTTCCTCTGAGCCTTGTACTCCGCAATCATTTTCATACCTTCTATAGTGAGCTTTGGCTGCTGAGCACCACAGCCACCACGACTCTTCTTTGCTGGTTGTTCAGAATCTTGACCCTGAACCTCAAGTTCATCACCACCTTCACATTTCGTTTTATTCTTGCAGGCGTCCAAAATCTTTTTAAGTCTATTTTTAGGATTCTTTATTTTCAATGCTTGCTTAAACTTGTGGTCTTCCTGCAAGAACAACAGTCGAAGTAGAAAGAGTAAGCAATCTTACTGACACCCAATTTTTGAATTCTACTATCAGAGAACAAAGAGATGACTAAAATTTTTTTTTTTCAAAAATTACGATGTCTAAGACACATACCATCTGATACACAACTCAAGTGTAAACAAAGGAAGAGTCTCTTGAAATGCTTAGTCTAGTCAATCAAAAAAGGAACGCAAATTCTGGAATTCAATTTGTTTCATTTAATCAACATATGCATTATCATTTTAGTACTCTCGCATAATTCAGATGGTGGAACATTTTATACATACTTCCATTGACCGCAGTGAACTACTTGGTTCATCCTCTTACACAACCCCTTTCCCCTTTAGGTTATGGCCCACAAAGATCATTTGTATTGCACATGTTCACCTTATGCTTGTTCCAATTAACTCTATAAATTCAAATTACAGAGAGTCATGCAGGCAATAACAACAACCAACACTTAGTTCCAAAATTTTGGGATCAACTACTAAATTTCAACAGACTAGTGCGGGTTGGCCACATGTATTTTTTTCAGCCATTCTAATTTATCCAAAATCATACTCTCCCTTAATTGACATGTCCTATTTTTCCTACTTCTAGTAATGTTATTTTGCGTCTTCCTCTTACCTTTTATTGTTCCCTCAACTTGAATCAAACCCATTTTGTCACTAGTGCATTAATTACTCTCCTTAAAACATGATCAAATCACATCTCAAGCAACTCTCCTCATCTTTTCATTGAGAGTGGCCAGTGGCCACCCCTATCTTTCAGCAAATTTCCTCATTTCAAAATCTTATTTTTCCTTGTATTCCCACTTATCCTTCTAAACATTTTCATTTCAGCTACACTCATTTTATGACAATTTCACTTCTTAACCGCCCAACGTTCAAGTAGGCAACTAACATGAAAACCCTGTGGAGCTTAAACTTATAGTCCTACTACTATATGCAAACGGAATCAATTCCAAATTCAACAAGTGCACTTAAAACCAATAAAACATAACTGAGGCTTTCAGATACCTCATCAGCCAGAATTTTCGAGCAATTGAAGCAAACAGAACGCATGATACTGAGCACAGTCTTCAAAAACCCAATATGAAACATAGGCTTAGCAAGCTCAAGGTGCCCAAAGTGTCCAGGACACTCTGCCATGTTCGCTGTGCAAGTCTCACACTTCAACTTTCTATCAATTGTACCGAGCCGAGGGTCGCTTAAACCGCCCACCTTCGGCTTTCCCCTCTCCATCGTCTCGCTGTGCTCAACCTGCACCACTGACATTTGCCTCTGCACACCAAAACACCAACAACGCCTCGTTCAAAACACACTTAAAAAGCTCAAAAACACAATTCAACAAACCCTAGAATACAAGAAGTAACAGAAAATGAAGAAAAAAAAAAACGAATCAGAATTTAGCTACAACTGCAGCTGGTAAAGAAATCCGAATTCCTTTATTCCGTTTTCCCATGGATTTTCTCAGCAACCAAACGGAACTGAACAAAATTGAAAAGAGAGAATTGAGAAATGGAGAATTACGATCTCGTCGGGGCTGAGTATGCCGAACTGAACCATGCGGACTTTGGCGACCTCCGCCGAAGGAAATCGCATATCCATGGCGATCGGATTTGGAACGAAAAAAAAAAAAAAAAAGAACAAACCCTAATTCAGAGAGTGAAACGAGTTTGAAAGTTCTTAAATCTTAAAAAACTTTTTTTTTTTTGGTTTTGAAAGTTCGGATTAGTTTGTATTTTCGTTTTTTTGAAAAATGTTTCGGTTAGTATTTTTGCTATAACTCAGAGAGATCGACTGCGTGTTTCTCTGTCTCTCTTAAGGAACTCTCAATAGGAGAGACTGCAATCGAGGGAAATTTGGAGCCCTAGGGGTATATTTATAGACGAGCAAACCCGACCATGTGCGCATTCGATCTCAACGAACGCTATCGTGCGCCGAATGCGTACTTACGCCATTTTGACTAAAAGACTAAAGTACCCCTTGTAATTTTTTTCCCACATAAATTATAAAATTTCAATTGAAAATAAAAATTATGTCAAATTTTTTGCAATTTTGTTTTGACTTTAAAATTTTCTAGAAAATTAGTTATCTTTTAAAATTTAGTATTTTTTATGAAACTATTTCGTTTTTCAATTTTTGGTAACAATCTTAAATGTATCGAAAAACTATCTTCTAACCTCTCTTATTTAGCTTGTCATGACATAGAATTGTTTTCTTAAAAAATTTAGTGAAAAGAAATATTTAATAAATAAATCATACTTTTTATGTTGACCAAAAATAGTTTTCCTTTAATTAATTTTTTCTGATACTAAAAAACACTGGAAAATGCAAAAAACTATCTTCACATAAGGTTTTTCATTGAAACAAACTGAGCATAGATGCTAAAATATGTATTTACAAAAATTGGAGTGTCAATAACCTTTAAATCAATTGGCACTTTCTATTTTTCTTAATGGAGATATACATTTGAATTTTTCTTCCCATTAATGATGTATCAAGGAGAGAAAAAAAAAATACAAAGATTTAGAGTATCAAGTGGAGTAAACTGGAGATTCTTTTGGATAAAACTTAATTATGAGGGTTCATTTTGGAGCATTAGAGTTTGATTGCCTAAAGGTTCTAGGTGAAGGTTGAAGCCATTGGTATGGTCACTAGTGTAGTTAGGAAGTTATGGACATTTAAAGATGGACTTAGGTTGTACATCCAAATGCAATTACTAGTTGTGGATGTTGAACACGATGGTCGATGCAAGAGTTGTTGTATTAGCTTTGGCCTAGCTAAACCACAACACTTATATTAATTGGTATCTTCTACAATGAGTGAATGCATGGGTTTACCTAGCAAAATTCATCAAACTAAGGTTAGATACAGAAGGCAATAGATGCTTCTACGAAAGTAAAGGATCTAAAATTATTCGCACCAATTATTGTAAAATAGCACGAAACTCAAAATATAGCCAATGAAACACAAAAATCACTCACATTATATTATGAACCAGTTATGCAAAATAAGATTTTACTACAATGCTTATGCAAATAAACAAGTTACTATAGCTTATACAAAATGATTTTTTTTTTTATATATATATATATGTTTTCAGATGGTGAAAGACGATAATGAGTGGTGATTGTTGTATGTAAGGAAAGAAAAACGATTAAAAAATCAAGAAAATTTTATACTTTAATGAAATAGAGTATTGAATAAATACCATTCCATATGAGTATTTTGAAAAATAACTAACTAAAATAAAAATAAGAAAGTAATTTTTTATTTCAATAATAGAAAGGAAATTTTTGTATAAGATGATATGAATGCTCTTAGTAAACTTATAGGTTTTGATCCATCCATTATGGTGTTTTATTGCTTTTAAATTTGGATTTAATAGTCGTGTACCATGACACACACCTTTAATACCATAACTAGTGTTTTGTTTAAGGAATTTATTTATTTATTTAAAAAAAAAAGAAAAAGAAAATAAATAAGGGATTAAATGGGCCCAAAGGAAGAGAAGAAGTTATGAACTCATTCTTTCTTTTTGCGGGCCTGAAAGTTGGGCTAAAGCATATCTCTTATGCAGTACAAAACTCAATGCTAGATGAAACCCAAATCCAACCCACCTAAACCAGCTCAGACTCTCTCTCTCTGTCTCGCACTGCTCTTGAAATTTCCAGATAACAATTGACACGCAAACGCGTTGTCATTTTCAAAATCACATGGAAAATGCTAGGAACACCGTGAATCACATAACTTTTTGTCACAACTAGTCGTGAAATAAGCTGAGAGTCATGATAGAATGGGCCCATATAGACGTATCATTTTTTTTTTTTCTTTTCATAATTCACCACGTTACAAGTTGCGGCAAAATTCGTGCTATCGGTCGTGGTCTTAGAGTTGACCTTCGTTGCATACGATGACAATTCAAAATACAAAGCCCAAGTCCGTTTTATAAACCACCCTCTCACCCTTTTGTTCTCAGCGTCAAACAACAACAACAAGAATTCCTAAAACCCAACGAACGCCAATCAATGGCTTCCATCTACAGCTGCACGGAATGTGGGACAAACCTCAATCTGAGCTCAGCCCACCTCTACCCATCAGACTTTTACTTCGAGGCTGGGAACAAAGGCACACTTTCCTTCTCATGGGTCGACTCGTCCAAGTTCAGGTTCGAGAAAGAGGACAAGATCAGACCCTTTTTCGAGACTCTCAACTACTGGGGCATACAGAGGAAAAGGACCAAGATCATTTGCAATAGCTGTGGCCGTGTTGTTGGTCACGTGTACGATGATGGTCCTCCTATGACTGACAGTCCTGGTCAGTTTCACATGGGACCTAGCCAGGTCATTCCTAGAGCTCCCAGGTATCGGATCAAGACCAAGGCGCTTCAGATCACATCCTAAAACCTGAAACTGAAATTGGGTATTTGTGTTTTTGAGGTTTTGGGTGTGTATTTTTTTTTTTTTTTTTTTTTCGAAAGTCAAATGGGGTTTTGGGTCTTTTGGGTTTCTGAGGCTTTACATATGTTGTTATATACTTTTGGATAGAAAAGGTTCGGTTTTGCAATATTTTGACTTTCATTGTATATAATATATATGTTGGTCGAAATAAAATGGCTCTTGATCTTGTTTTTAGTACTATTTTGCTATAGAACATAAGGCTTATGAATCAATAGCTGCCACTATTAGAATCTGAAACAATTAACAGCACAATACAACTTCACCAGCAACACAAATTATCTACTAAAAAAAAGGCTCAGGGCCTCAGGCCTCTTTAACTTAACACCAATTACCAATCTGCTCGTAATAACAGAAACAGGACCCAAAGGCAACAAAGAGCCCTGTTTTCCACATAGTTACAAAGTTGTCCACCGCATTGTATTCTATTGTTGATCAGTCATCTAATCATCCTCGCAATGCCTTCTTTAGAATTATATCATCTCTTAACGTAGAAGTTCATTCCTCTGCTTCCATATGTGATAAACTGTAGATCACAATGATAGTCTACATAAAAGGGACTTCATGCCTTTATCCTTCAACCGAGATTCACCCCAACACATCCTCCCTATGATTTTTAGGATTTTTTATTAGACACCATAACATCAAGGTTCTCCAAATCCTTTTCAAAAAAGAACAACCATCTTTGCTCTCTGTCCTCAACCTGCAAAGAATACATTGAGTATCAATAGTAATGCCCCAGCTTATCATTCAATCCTTAGTTGTGAACCAGCCTATACAGGCATGTCTGGGAATTGTTTTAGAGAGCCATAACAATTTCTGCCACCATACTTCAGGGAATTTGGTTCTTACCCTTTTCCAGGCCCCTATGCATGAGAATCGCCTAGTTTTTCTAGCAGTCAATATTGGTTTGTTTTCCCTCTCAGTCTCCACCAAGCTCAACTTACTTTGAATGCACAATAGATCCTCTGATCTAGCAGGGAGCCAAATCCAATCACCATCCCGCAGGATACCTTTGCTTCAAATGAACTTGCTGCATCATACACTGCCAGATAGCCATATTGAAGAAACAAAGTGCCATTGGGGTGCCAATACTCATGCCATAGGGAGATAGTTTCACCTGAGCCTACTGTGAACTTAATGAACGGCCTTGTAATTTCTCTTAGATTCAAAATCTTCCTCCAAGACCAGGTGCTGTCTTGAGGAACTTTAACCGCTCAATGACTTCTTCTTTTGAGAAGATTCAAGTGAACCCATGCAACCCAAATGGAGCGTTCCTAGGCAAATATATTCCAAATGACCCCAATAATAGCAACCCTAAACCCTCATTTCTTGGCTTGCATACATGATCTCAACTTATTTTTGCCCTAGAAGCTGAATGGTCTAATCCATTCCAAAGAAACCTACTAAGCTTTTGCTCCGCAATCTTAATAACTTTCTTTGGGAGGATCAACATTTTGGTCCAATACACTTGAAGGCTAAATAAAACTGACTTAATCAGTTGCAACTTTTTAGCATAGGACAAAAACTTGGAAGACCATGAATTAACTATGGCTGTAATCTTATTTATGAGAGGACCATAGTCTTTTTTAGTAAGATTTTTGGATATGAAGGGCATTCCAAGATATCTAATAGGAAAATTACCTTCTTTCAATCGGAGCATGTTAAGAATCTCCTGCTTAAGATTTGGAGAATTAGCCGTGATAAACACCTCACTGTTGGTAGAGTTGGCTCTTAATCCAGAAATCATACTATAGTTTTCTAAAGCTTTCTGCACCACTTCTACAGAGTGAATGTCAGCCTTCAAGAAAACCATTAAATCATCAGCCAATCAGAGATGGGAGAGCTTAAGAGCACCACATTTATAGCAAAACTTAAAATTGGCGCCAGATGTCTATGCCTTTCTGCAGTAACCTTGAGAACACTTCCATGGCTAGGACAAACAGGTATGGGATATAAGACCCCCTTGCCTTAAACTTCTTCCACCTTTTAAAATTTCCTACTAAACAACCATGGAAATTTATTGAAAATACTATTACATCATAGGTGTGGTGTGATGTTTTAGAATATACTAATACATCTTGTCCCTTCATGTGTGATTTGCTTTACTCCACAAGCTAGTAGAATGTAACTTAAAGATCTCTTTTTTGTTTTTAACTATTACCCCTTCAACTATATATGTGTGTGTGTGTGTGTGTGTGTGTGTGTGTGTCAGGCAATCAAAGATAGTTCTTTCTTTGTGATAAAACTAGTTTTGGATGATCTCTAGCATGAAAAGTTGAATAGCGCAGAGGCTTAAACTCCTAGCACAAACTGGTCTATTTGTAGAGATGGGGGCTGAACTAGGAACATGGGTAAAGTGATCTATTGCAAACCAGTTAAGTCAAAGTGGTAGATTGTAAGAGTGATAAATGGTTACTGATATTGTCTTAGAAGATTGAGCTGCTGAAACTTTGTCTTCAACATGTTTCTTGGAATAATGGAGTGGATAGGAAGGATTGGTATTGGAAAGGAGTAGAAGGATTGATTACAAGAGTAATTGTTAAGAAAGATGAAGCATTCTTTTATGCTCATGCAATGTAGACAAAGATTGATATTGGAACTGCTTGGAAGTTGGATGACTGGAAATTTGAGGACTCTGCAGGAGACATTGCAGATCAGGACTCTGCACAGTATGATGGGGAGTTATAATTTTAGACAACGAGTAATTTTCATGGTCCATATGCAGTTCTTAGTTGATGATGGAAAATATGCACAACATAGTATAGTCAATGGATGGTAATATCTAGCATTTCTATTCTGGAAGTTGAAAGTTTCAGCCCTGATGTATATGCATATGAGTATATCTTCTGATTAGAAGATCTATAGTATTAAAGATGGATGCAGATATGAGGAATCTCTGACAGCAATAACAGGCACCTTATGAGGAAGAAGATCATATTCACTCATAGTTATCTTTCACAGATGCAATATAGTTTTGCACTGTTACCGGACTTCATGCTATCAAATTGTCAGGAAAGCCATCGGCTAGGAGAGGCTGCTAAATTCCTGCTTTCTCCTACCTTTTGGACCCAGCTATGAGCATTTGAGGGGAAGAGTTCAGGCTTTAACAGCCTAGGGAAGCTCTTTAGCTGCGGATTGCTTTGTTCTTGGGGTGTTGGGAGTAGAAGGGGCTTATGATCTTATGAATTACTATGTTGCTTAAAATCTCCATTACGCATGTTCATATCTATGGAGTGTTAATATCAGAAGTTCAATTACTGGGTGCTCACCAATTAATTAGAAAGGATACAGTGATGAGGGGCCAAGAACTGCAAATGCAATACTTCTACCTGGTTTAGCTACTTGTATAATTCATGAGACATCTATTGCTTAATGAGGGGAAGTATAATTTCTTTAAAATCAGTGTATTCAATATAAAATACAATTGCTTTTTTATGATGTTACTCCTCCCTGATAAACATTTCTGTATTTGAAATCAATGTATTGTGGTAGTAATGCTGATGATAGTTGTATTTTCGGTCATAATGGCATACACCATCCAGTGATCTAACTGAGGAGCCCCACCCCAGTGGAGGTCATTTTTCAAAATAATTGGAAGGTGATAAACCCCAGATCAAACATAGTAATATCTAATAACTATACGAAATTAGTGAAATATCTATTATATCTACAAGACTACAACTTTCAAGCCAAAAAAAAAAAAACTATCATATCTACAACTGTATAAAAAATTAAAAAGACTAAAGTTCCTAGCTTTGTTATGGTGCAAAAAGATGTGAAATTATCTTCTTCTTCTTTTTTTATCATTAAATTGTTATAAGAAATATGAGATTGTTAAATTCTTTTTATATTTTTATTATTGTTCTTAGAAATACACTTTTGCTTTTATAAAGAATGAGAGTAAAAGACTATTGCATACTTTTGGTAGTCTCACTTTTGCAATTAAGAGAGAGAGAGAGAGAGAGTTCTATAAATTGTTGCATATCTGGTTATTTGTTTTTTGTTGAATAGGGAGTGGGAAGTTTTAATTGGACGCCTTATTTCTTCCATGTATGGTCTCAGGTTCAATCCTTTAAAATATACTTGACTGAAGAGAAAGCAAGTTTGGATAATGCTTGGCAACCATCAATTTCTTAAAAAACTAATTCTCTGCCTATTTTTTTAGTTGGGAGTTCTTGCAACTGAAATTCTGGATTTATTCATATGCTCACTTGTCAGTTCTTAGAATTTCCATGCTGCAACTACCAGTCAATTTTTCTTTGTCTTTTGCTGTTCACATGCAGCTAACTGATATATAGTCTCGTTGACCTTAGTATTAATTATACGCTAGAGGATATAACAATTGATTTTGTATGGAAAACCAATCTATTAATCATATTTGAAGGGTAGGTTGGATAAGTAGCTCTGGGGGTTGGTCATGCTAGTCAATTTTCAGGCTTTGAAATTATTTGTCCCATCATTCTGTGATCTCAACACTATAAGAACAGAGAAAATTAGTGTGTATATACCAAAGAAAAGTTTACTCAATTAGTAAGCGTATACCAAAGAAAAGGTTTGTCAAGATGAAGCAATTAGAGGAAACTAAAATTGGTGGTGCAAAGACAAAACAGGTGGTTCCACCACCTCCTCCACCTATGCCACCACTTCCAAGGTTCTGGGTTAAGAAGAGTTTTACAGAAAGTGTGACAAATCAAGAGATTGCCAAATTCTGGAGGCAGAAGCGCATTGAGGAAGAAGATCACCTTCTTGCTGCCATCAAGGCTGCAGCTCGAATTAGGGCCCGAAATCTTTCAGTAAGATCTTATGACATGCATTTTAGATATCTGATACAGCAATCATTGGCTGCTCATATTTATCAATTTAACTCATTTTTTATAAAAGAAGTATCAATTGTGAAGCTAAAGTGACAGAATCTAACGTGTGAGAAAAAATGTTTTTTTTATGGCTGCCTCTTTTGGCAGAGCTTTTTACTAACTTTTTAGCTTAACTTTTTCTAGGTTCAACTGTATTTTTGTCCAACTAATTTTTTTTTTTTAAGTTTAATAAACTCTCCCAATCGAGCACTGGTTCGAACCTGGACTCTATTCCCTATGAGAGCTAGAAGTACCACTGGGTCATGATGTTGTTGACATGTAGTGTAGTCTTGTGACTTGAGAAAGTCGGGCTTATATTCTCACATGGCACAGAAATGATGAGAGAGATATAAGGTCTAATGTCACTTTCAATCACCCATGAAAAATTCAAATTCGGTTCATATGAAGAGAAGTTTAAATTGATGAAAATCCTGTTTTTTTTTTCATTTCCCGTCAGTCATCGTTAGCAGGTTAAACCGGATCTCTCAAAGTGTAAAAAATTATTTGGGACATCTTTTAAGACTTTATGTTATTCTTGTCATCTCATTTATGCAAATTCATTGATAAAACAAGTTGTCAACAACATAATAGTATTCATCGGCAAACAACAACACTGACCAAACTGCTTTCTTTATATTATTTTGCATTGTATATTTAGGGAGGATGGGGAGGAGAGAGCAGAATTGAGTTTCTTACATTCAAAATTCCAAGTGCTTTACTATTTGTTTGGCTTTTAGAAGCAATGGTGTCATGCCCAAATGATGTGTTTGCCATCAGGCTTTCTTCCTGGGCCTGGGTTAACTAGTGACACTGATAACACACAAACATAGAACATTTTAATTTATTACAGTTGCTAACTTGTTGAAGGTGTATGGTGTATAGGAGGAAGACTACAAGTGCTTTGAGGATTCCTTGAAGGATGAGGATGAAGATACCATGGAGAACAACACAGCAGTCACTGCCAGTGACAGCAAGAACAATGAAATTCGTGTGGGAATAAAGGACTGGTTAGTTCATTTTCTAAATTCTGAATGATTAGCGCGTGTATATATATATCACAATGAGAAAAATTAAATGCAAATTACAAACCATTCTGAAGTTCTTTTAAGAAGAACTGAGCTTCCAAAGAATAAAGATAAGAAATTCTAATGGACTAATTAGCCATGCAAAAATGCTAATCCCCTAACTATCAGTCTCTAGTGATTAGATTTGGTGAACGGCTTTAAAATTCATTATCATCACATAAATCTTCAACTTACTCGATAGCTAATATATGCTCTATTATCAATCTTAATTGATATTTGCAGGTGGACAAAAAGCAAGTATGCCTACTTAAACCAACCAGCCATCAAGTCCATGGATCCTTCCAAAAGAAGAACTTCCACTTACATTCCCAATTGTTTGCATTATAAGCCCACTCCTTTATATCCTACATCCCTTGGTGTGTTTTAGACCATTGGAGCTGCTTCAATCGATTGTATTCATTTGAAAATGTGAAAAACATTGTTTGTGCTGCATGATTTGCTAAGTTGTGTTCTTTTCAGTGAGGGTGCGTTTGTGTAGCGGCTGCGTTTGTTTAGCGGCTGCGTTTGCGTTTGTGTAGGTTGCGTTTTTTTTGGCTAGTCCATGGCACTGTTCATGGATCAGTCAAATGATAAAAACGCGTGAAGAGTAATTTGCAGTAATAAAAAATATTTTGCTACAGTGTTTTCAACAATAAATTTTCAGTTTTCAGCAAAACAAGCGATATCCAAACGCACACTAAGTATTATTGCATATCTTGTAAGCTTCAATGAATTGCGATGTTACTGTAAGGGGAAAAAAATTGTTCTCTTGCTTGTATGAAGTGTAAAGTTGCAATACATTTTCCTTTTATTGTCTATTAGTCACAGACCTATGCGATGTGTGAGAATAAATAAGTATTTTGTAATTGTAATACAATGAATAATTTGTTCTCTAAAATTTATTGAAGATAATTTGTTTTTTCTAAAAATTAAACAATTTCTATTCCGTCTAATTAGATCTACTTCCATCCAATTTAGTCCATTCAGTCAATTTTGGTCCCCTTGGGTCCATTTTGGACTAATTGGGCCTTAAATTTATCCTTTTTGGGTAAACTATTTAGTTTTGAGTTAAAAAATACAAACAAAATAAACATTAAAATTAGAAATATGAGCCCTAAAAATGAAATAAAAATGATAAATATTCAGAAGTCCAATCGGTCCATTCTGTCCTCTTCGGTCCATTCTGTTCTATTCAGTCCACTTTGGCTCTATTTAGTCCCCTTTGGTCCTATTCGGTCCATTAGGTCCACATTGATTCTATTCAGTCCACTTCAGTCCTACTCGATCCACATTGATCCTATTCAGTCCATCATGTCCACTTTGGTCCACTTTAGTCCTATTCCAGCCATTCAGTCCATGCTGTCCACTTTGGTTCTATTTGATCTACATTGGTCTTATTTAGTCCATTCTATTCACTTTAGTCCTACTTAGTTGATATTGGTCCTATTTAGTCTACTTCGGTCCTATTTGGTCTATTACGTCCACTTTTGTCTTAATTTGTCCATTCACTCTTATTCAGTCCACTTCAGTCCGAATTGGTCTACTTTAGTCCACCTTATTCCCATTCGGTCCTATTCTGTCCATTCGGTCAACTTCATACCATTTGTATCCAATTCGGTTCACTTTTGATCCATTTTTGTTCACTTACATATAGGGAAAATACATATTTTGGTTAAAAGCACCTGTTCTAAATTTAAATTTATTAACAAATATATAGATCTTAAACTTGTAATATCTAAAATCTTTAAACATAGCATTTATTATTGCTACACTTTTGTTGAGCCACATTAACGTAGCATTTTAGTCCACTAGATTCGGCTAAATTTAAGTGAAAGTCTTCCTAAACATGAATACTATGAATAAAAAAATCTAATTTTTAGGTCAATTACTCATTTGTTTCAAATTTATTACTTTTAAATGAATTGCATGAGATTAATTATACTTTCAAGCAAAAAGATATCTAATTTTTATATAAATAAATTATTCAAATTATTCCTTCTCTTAAAAGAGATTATTATGATATTCAAAACTTATGACAAACTTTATACTGAATATATATAATTTATTCTCTAAATTTTATTGTACATAATTTGTTCTCCCTAAAAATTAAACAATTTCAAAAAGTAATTTCTATCACTCTATTTTTACAAAATATAATTTTATCATTTTTGATGTTTTTTATTTATGTTATTCTTTTTTGAAATGGTTTATATTCTTCTAACTATTGTTATTATACATTATATTTTCCTAGTTTTTTTTTGGTACAATTAAAATTTTTAAGTTTCAAAGTTATAATTTAAACTCTTATTCTTTTAAGGAGATTATTATGATAACCAAACTTATCATATAATTATAATTGATATTACTTAAATAATTTATAGTGCTCTCAATCTAAACTTGTATTTTCTCATTCTTAAGTAGGTACACCGAATTGGATTGAAGTGATCTAAAATAGAGCAAATGGACCAAATAGACCGAAGTGGACCAAATAGACCTAAGTGGACCGAATTAGACTGAAATGGGCCGAATTAGGTTGAATGAACCAAAATAGACCGTAATGAACCGAATTGGATAAAATGGACCAAAGTGAACCAAATTGACCGAAGTAAACCGAATAGGATTGAATTGACCGAAGTAGACCAAATGGACCTAATTGAATTGAAGTGGATTGGAGTAGACCGAACCAAACTGAATAGATGAAGTGAACCAAAATAAACCGAAATTGACCGAATGCCGATTTGTAATTAGCATAGCCAAAATTATGTTTTGATATAAACTCAAATTCTTACTTCCCAAATAATCAAGTATTAACTCAAACAAAAATCAAACTAAAACTATAAGAGAGAGAGAGAGAGAGAGAGATACTACTTGTAATGGGGAACTAAAAAAATATAATACCAACAAGTATGAACCCAAAATAGAGTTTTAATATAAAGTAGAGTTGCAAGAAAGGATAAAAAATCAAGTGAGAGAGAATAACTACTTTTTCAAGAGAGAATGTGAGAGAGAATATAAGAAATTTATAGAAAATAAATTGAGGAAAAAAAAAGTTTAGTGGTGAAATCTATTCATTGCATTATATAATCATATCACATATTATTTAATAAAAGTTGGACTTAATAGTTGTGGTTGGGCCAAGTGACAATTTTCTCTTTATAACAAATGACTAACTTCTCATTAATTAGGATAGTTCACTTAAGGTCAAAGTCTATTAGTTAGGTGTTATATGCTTATGTTGTTAAGTAGCCCAATACATATTTGTATTTCTATAATTTAATCTATGGAACTATTAAAGTTTCCATAATATTTTTAAAATCTACTTTTCTAATATATAGAATTTTTAATCAATCCGTACCACAAGCATACAACTAGTTAATTATTTGGATGAACTCAAAAACCTAATTGCTAATTGCCACATAAAGAGTTCTAAAAAAAATTACTGGACAATGGATACACCTTTATTTCCTATAACATAAGATTTAAGTTTATAATGTCCGTTCTATGATAATTACTCTTTATTCTCAAAACAATACACCAATAAATTTATTTTTTGGCGTAGTTGATATTCAATCTCAGACCATCAGGCCATATGAGAATTAATTATATTTAAGATTTTTATGAGGTATATTGGAGATTAAAATTATCGTGAATCATTTAGACAACAAAACTTCATCTAATTACTGGATTACAACTAAAAGGCCAAAAAATTAAAGGGTCCAATATGTTACACTCTCTAAGTTAAGAGCACGTTGTATTTGTTATTTGTCCATTATTAGGAACCACGGTTTAGAATTGGCTGAATTGCAGCTTTGAAATCTTGATAAAATCTTTGCTCAGAAAATCTGCCTGCTCGGCTCCTTGCAGCTGAAGCCATCTCGAGCCTCTCAGATTCAGACATCCTTATAATTTTCAGGATGGCATCTGCATATTCTTCCACACTGCAGGCAAGAAATCCTGTTTGCTGTCCATCTTCTTCTAAGACAATGTCCATCTTTGGGCCAGCAGAATTATGAGCTGAAGAGAGAAGGAAAAGTATGAGCAACATATACAGTAGTGGAAAGGTATCTTGTTTTAAATGGGAGATCATAAAAGATGCCAACCAATTGGAATTGCGCCTGCGGCCATAAACTCAACAACACTTATGCCGAAATGTTCATCTGTCATTGAGTGGATTCCTGCAACAGCACCACCCAAAAGTCTCACCAAGTCCCTGCAGATTGTGAGGAATATACCAAAGATAAGACAGCCAAAAAAAAAACTACAAAATAGGAGATAACTAAGATTGGGTTTCTGAAAAACTCTATATTTAAAATAAATAAATAAACTCAAATACAAAAAAGATTATAAAGAAATCCACAACTTCAAAGATACGCCGGCTAATGGAAAATTAAATGGTAGTTATGAATTAGATATTTTGTTTACGTGGCTTTACTAGTTCCCTTATGTCAATCACCACAGATCATATTTTATAATGGAAGCGTATAGTTGGCTCCCTCCAAACACCCCAAGATTATTTGAAACATCGGTGGAAAAGGACAGTAACTAATTTCTGAATTAAATGCTGATCCACATAAAGTTGATTTAATGCTGAGTATACCCAAGATAATTTTCCAAAATATGCACCATCATAAAGTCCTAGAACCAGTGACATGGTCAATGTCAAAAATTTTGCCATTCCACATAATTTGGTTTTGCCCAGAAGATCAAGACACACATGGTGGCTGTTAACTTCGAACATTTGACTTTCCAACACTAAGAGTCTAAGAAGCACAAGAAACCGCTCTTTATCTGTTTAAGCAAGTACATGATGTGTAGTAATAATCTGATTAGCTGCTGCTGAATGAGGGAAAACACAGTTTATCTTCAAATCCCCTGCATGTTTACCACATATCTTGTACCATATGAATCTGAAATCAGTATGTGATACATGTAACAACCCTAGGTGGGAGAAGTCCATCAAATTGGCAAAATTCTTTTTGGACTGAGTATAATCAATTTCTTTATATAAAATGTATATTCGTGGGTCAGAGAAGTTAATGCACATATTCATCGTTAAATTCCACACAACATAATATGGATGTATAAAGGATCCAGAATATATTTAACAGTTACAAACCTGTACATCAGATTCTTATGAAATTCCACATCCCCATCCACCTTTAGTTCAATAGCTTTATTTTTCAAATTTTGCAGTCTTTCCTCATCTGAATTGTTTCGACAACTACCCACAAATTGAAGTTTAGGTCTAGGCAAGTCTGTGTCTAGCTTTTTAAGAGCAACTGAAAAGGCCTCAAGTTGGAGAGTGTGTGCCTGAGAACAAAGAATCAAGTTACGAAGGACTTGCCATAACTTCAAAAGGCCCTAAAAATGAGCCATCACATTTATGATACCTTGTGCTCATAAGGATAATACAAGTATGCCCCACCTTCTCTGGACGAAATTGAGCTACGGATATTATTATTGGAGTTTTAGAAGGTCTTTCCAAAGGAAGAACCTGTTTGGACAGCAACTTGTTAGAACCCACAGGTGTTTGCATAGGAATTTTAATGAAAGAGAGGATTATTATAAATTCAAAGTATTATTGTCAGAATAGAGAAAATATGCTACCGACATAAACCTATAAATTTTGCATTTGAAATTTTTTTTTTTTTAAAGGAAAGAAAAAAGAGAGTAAAATGTGGCTAATTCTACTAAACTAGCACCAGTAGATATTATCTTGTTGCAAAGAAAACATAAATGATAACTTGTTTAATAAAAAATTAACAACAATAAATGATGACTTATATTCAGGAACATAAATTGAATGCTAAGATCAATAACAATGTTGTATAAAGAAAAATGGAAGGAGAAATTTGGACTGACGGGGAAAAAAAGGCACACATACATGAAGGCCTTCAACTCCACAATACATACAAAATCCTTAGATTAAAGAAACAGGAAATTACAAACCTGAAGTCCTGAAGTATCACAAGGAGGATACACTCGCTTAGTTCGGTGAGGAATTCTCCAAAGCTTTTCAATATGAGACTGAGTCCATGAAGAGTTGACCATAGCAAGGTGCGCACAAGAGCCTACAAATCCATACATCCAGCTAATAATTGTGTAATAGAGGATTTTGCACCGGGATAGCCAAATACTGCCAAACATAAGAAAATTTTACACTATAACATAAGAAGAGAACAGTTGATACAAAGTTTTCTAGATCCATTACAAATGCATGCAGGAGCTTTATGTAATGTAGAAGATCTCAACTTAGGCCATCAGTGACAGCTCAGAAAAAGAAATGTTAGATACAGGACCTCATAGGACTATTAGGTTGCTCACACAACTAAGTTAAATATTCATTAGTCTGTATGGGCATGTGACCATATACTTGCCTGTATATGGTAAGAGGAAGAAGGGAAAAGCTACCCGTGGAATTTTTCTTCTTCTTCTTTTTTTTGGGGGGGGGGGGGTGGTGTGGTGGGTGCATTTGGTTTTGCAAGGGAAGTACCCAACAAAAATGTTTGATTTTCTCATGACAAAAATGCTTAAAAATCACTACCAAGTTCATGACTTAGATAATCCACATTCATCAAATTATCAATCAACTTTAATTCCAGAATCATATGGATATTATCTAACACACTGCAGGGACATGAGGAGCAATGACTTCCCTTCCATGTTCCCCCTTCCTTTTGTTTATGCTAACAGCTTTAAGTTCAATCTAAACTTATTAAAATTAAAATTATATTCTAATTTTCATTATTACAAAAGGAAATGAAAAACAGAAAGTTTTGATATATGAACAAACCCTTCAGGGTAACCATCACAAAGCATGGATACAAAATGTGCGATCTAAAGATTTAAGAAACAAACCTTTGTGCAATCAAGGCATCATTGTTATACATTGAGTTTCGTTCACGAACACGAGATATCATGTCTAAACTGATAGTAGGGTAATGGGTATAACAGATAACTTTGCATCCAAACATCCGTGCAAGTGGATACGTAAAAGCATATCCACTAGTGTCAAAATAATATAATGGAGTAAACTTGCACAAAGCTTCCCATGAGAGATAGACTGAACCCAGACTTTGACCAATCATAGTGAAGTGAGGGTAAGTGGTTTCTTCAACCCACTTCCTTTTATATAGATGCACCACCTGAACATATAAGATATCAAAAACTAAGATAATATAACAATGGTAACAATGCAACAAAAAATTCAAATTTCAAAACTCAAAGATTGACTAATATTCACAACAACATGTATTGTAACAGTGACTAACATCAAATGAAAAAAGAATCAAACACCCAACATAATTGGTAAGAAAAATCACTGCTACTAAAGTACACAATCCCAGCACATTCCCTACAACATTAGTGATATAATCAACAAAATTGGAGATATAGTGCTATGCAAGGCAATTGAATGTTCCAAAAGTTCGGGGCAGATTATTGCAGACTAACATCTCACCAATAAGCTTTGGCTCAAATGGCATTTCCGTCAAGGCCTAGACACAGACATGCCAGGGCACACTTGATTTTTTACCCATGTTTTTAAAGATTTTGATAGTCGTTGTATCGCCATCATAGGTAGGTGTCTTAATTATTCAAGAATTTTTGTGTCTCTTGATTGTGTCTATATCCATGCTTCTTAGCTCATGAGTTCAAAACACACTGTAATACCGGACACATATGTAACTTACCAATACACAAAACAAAAAAATAAGATTGCCTCTCAAAAAGTAAACATATAACTCTCACCTAGGAGAACGGACACGGTGACATGAGCAATTTTTGAAAAATTATAACATAAAACGACCAATACAACACGGGTACAGCATCCTAAATGAAGTGTCCGTATTTTCTAGACTCTCACTACTACAAAACTATAGGAATCATGACATTTGTTTAATTCCGAAACTTTTCATGAATTAGTCTAAACTAAGAGTGTACAAATTCTCAAACTCGCAATTAAATAAAATCCCAAATCCAATCAGCTAATCTCAGTAAATTCCAGATCACAGAGAGAGAGAAAGAGAGAGAGAGAGAGAGAGGGGACCTTAGGAGGGTGAATTAGGTTGACTCCGAATCGATCGAGAGCGCGAGCCGCCAAGCTGTGAGGCGAGGCGTCGTGGTCGCCGGTGTAGACGACGCAGTCAATGTGAAGGTCCGCAGTCTCTTCTTGGATGGCTTTGACGGCGCACCAAAGCACTCGCTCTCCGCCGCCGCCATCGTTGGTGTAAGGGTGGAAGAACCCCACGGCTCTCTTTCTGTTCCGTCTGCCAGTGATTATGTGGAGAGATAGTTTGATAATCAAGGCTGAGATAGCAGTGATCACACCCCATATCACATATGCGATAGCCATTTATTCTGTTTTTTGGAGCTCAATACTTACTTTACTATTGAAAAAGAATAGCAGTGCTAAATTTAATATATATAAAAAAATTCCGTCTTCGGTCCCTGGACCAGACCGGACCGAACAGTAATTAATTAATTATATATAATTTTTAATATTTTTAATATTTTTTTTTAAATAAAAACTTAAAAATAAAAACCCTCAAAACTCTGCTTTCTCTCCTCCTTTAGGATTTGTACTCTTGTCAAAATCAAAATCTATGGGAAAAACTCTGAAATTTTTTTACTTTTATTTTTGTTAGGATTTTCATTGTTTTTAAATATATATATATATATATATATATATATATAATCTCGCCAATCTCCATGTAAAAATTGGGAATATCATTAACAGTAACCTTGAATAATATCTGTCGATTAAACAAGATAATAACAGTACATCATTCTACCGATACAAACAATAATGCATTCTATAAAAAATACATCTCATTATGTACGTTCAGCCATGCAATATGATGTATCATTCCACTATACAATATAGTGCATCATTCCACCGATGCAATCAACAATAATATGTTCCATCAAGAAAAATTACAAAAACTAAGACATCACAACATGCCTCCTATCAGGCAAAAAATAGAGGACATCCCATGATATTCCATTGTCAAAGACACTTCACTGTCAGACAAAAGGGCATCCATTGTTAGAAAAAAAAAAGTCTCCATTCTCACCGCATTTAAGAGCACCTCCAATATTACAATTAGAAAGTTAAGCCTTGAAGATGTCAAAGCCAATTGTAGAGCAAAAGCTTTCTATCGTAAACTTGTATCATTTCCAACTTACATTTCTGAAACCCATCTCATTCCAGAATCTGTATTTTAGTTATAACTTATAAGCTTTCATTTGCAAGTGATTTCATTACAAGTATTTCAAGTTAAACCAAATAACTACATTTGTAAGTACTTCCAGTAATTTCTTCGATGCAAGTTTTCAGTTCAGTTGCATTTATTTGCAGTTTACATTTTATTTTAAGCTTTACATATTTACTTTAAAGTCAACCTATTTTATATATTTATATTGCATATATATATATATATATATATATATATATTTTTTTTTTTTATACAAGATAAAAATTTTACTTTAACATAATCTAAGTAAATATATGTGTTAAACTCCTTCTTGGATACTTGAATTTTGACCCTTGCCCTCACACTCTGCAAATACTTATATTTATGGAGTAATCAAAGTACCAAGGGTGCGCGGTTGTATATTGCAAATATTAGATTTACTGTGAATATGGGATGAATGGTCTAATTAATTGTCATAAAAGATGTGAACTTTTACTAAGAATACAATGGTAAAATAGCCTGAAAATTGAACTTGGGCTTTTCTAATCAATTAGGAAAAATTTGCTAAAAGCCCATTATCACTGCAAGCCCAATTCCGTAATTTGGACCGAACTGACTGGTACCAGGCCGGTTGAGATCGGCGGCCAGTCTGGATTAGCATTCAACCAACTTTTGAAGGCTATCCATGGGAATTTACCCGATGATTGCTTGTTATGTGACTATGAGGTTAGATTAATCAAGTGTCAAATAGTCTTGGAAATCTCTTTAGCACTCAAATAAAAAATTATATCCTATAAAAAAAAATTATAAAAAATAAAAATAAAAACAACAATAACTTCTCATATATGAGTAATTCTTATGTACTTCTAGAGTACAGAAATGATGTTTTTTTTTTCTCACATTTATGATAGGATCCGCTCATTAAATTTATAGTAGGATCCACCATAAATGTGAGAAGAGGGAGCACAATTTCTCTGTGCTTCGAGAGTACCTAAGAATTTTCTCTCATATATGCTTTTGTTTATGAAGAAATATATCCTATTTCGGGTAGGGTAAGATTTAGGTACAATATTTAGATATTGTTCCTTAGGTTCTCCTTCTAAAATTATGTCATGTGAATTTTTTTCTCATGGGATGGAAATATATATTTTAGTTAAGTGGCCATATAACTAAATCTTAAGAGAAGAATTTAAGGAATAGCACATAAGAGACTGTACCTAAATTTTATCCGTGTATAGTTCCTCTCACTAAGAATTGAATGGTCCCATTAGCTGTGAGAGTGACCCTGTTTCCTTCTTTTTACAGGTTCTACTTCTAATATTCCAAGAAAACACATTTCTCTAGGCAATGCATCAAAAGAACAAACAACAAATGAAAAAACACCCAATCAGTGTAAATCTTGCGTAGTGTATAGTTGTATTAACCTATCAACTATCAAGCATCGAAATGACACCAAATCCCATTTCAACATATTGCCGCACACTTGCTCAAAAAAAAAAAACATATTGCCGCACACCTTTCTAGAAAGTGGAGAAGGCGGCCACAGACATCAGGTAACATTCGTCAAATATGGTTTTAACTTTTGCTTTATTAGTTCATTATTATTTAATCATAAAATATTTTAAGCATAGACCCCTTTGTGTAAAATTGTGTCACGAGTCACGACAGATTGGAAAACCTTATCTTAACGCGTAGAAGCTTTGTAGCCATCTCAAACTTGACTAAAATGACTGATTTCTATCATAATTAAACAGTGATTACCTTTCAATCGATCTAGAAAATACTTAATCCAAAAATATGTAAAACAGTCACAGCCGGTACTAGATATTTTGAGACTTAAGACGAGAATTAAAATGAGACATTTTTTATACTTATGTATTAATTAAATTAATATTTATTTAATATTTTTATATTATAATATATTTCATTTAAAATCTATTTTTGGTGAATTTCTTACTCATTTATGATATTTTCATATAAGTTTTGTGTTATATTTTGTTTATAACTAATAATAAATTTATCCATTGATCCTTTTTTAAACTCAATTAGTTTTTTTTCTTTTTTTAAGTTTTTCATATCCAAATGCATATTTTCTAATAGACATTTCTAATCAAACAATATATTTATAAAAACTAAAATAAAAAATAACTTTCAAGTGTAGAGCAAATAAGAAATATAACATGTTTTATATAAAAAGTATTATTGTAGTTTTACTGAACAATAACAAGTTTTTAGCAATCTCAACCTACATAAATAAAGATTTATTCATTATATTACCAATAACTAATATATATATATATATACACACACACACACACAAGATTAAAATTAAAGAAAAAAAAATTAAGTACAGTCATAACAAAAGTACAAGCCTAGCCCAGCCCAGCCAAGAAGATGCCAAGATGGCCACACAAGTCTTATTAATAAGACCCATCCACAAAACACACAAAACAAATCCTATTACACCTATAACCAAAAAAAAAAAAAAAAACCTTGAAGGCCCAAACGTCCAGCCATAACTCAATATAAACAGGCCCAATCTTAACAAATAAAAAGTACAGAAAGCCAAGCCTTATACCTCAAAAGTCAAAACTCATCCATCTGCAGAATCAAAACGCAGCAGCCAAAAAAAAAAAAAAAAAAGTCGACAGTCTTCACTCCTCAGTCAGTTCAGATGTGATCGGAGAAAACTTAAGCCAGGTAGCCACCAACAGTGGAGAGAAAGAATGAGAGAGGCGGAAAGCAAGAGTTGAGAGAAAGAAGCTGAGTAAGAATGAGAAAGAGAAACGGTAAAAATTTTAGCGATTTGAGATTTTTTATTTGTTTTGATTTGTGATTGTTTTGTGGTTAATTTCTTAGACTGGATTTGTAGTTTATCTTGTTGAATTTTGATTTTTCTAGAGGATAATGATGTTATTTTTGAGACAATTGATTTTGTTTAGACCAATTTTTTTTTTTTTTTTTTGCGCTACCAATGTTTAAACGGATATAACAAAAATTTTGTTTTTTGGTCAAAAGGATGTGCCAAATTTTTTTTAGATTCATTTAAACCTTTTTTTTTTCCCTTCTACCGCTTCTTTTCTAAAATTTTGGGGCCTCCCTTTCCACTTGGGGGTCTTAGGCAATTGCCTAATTGGCCTAATAGAAGGGCTGGCCTGTAAATAGTGATTACACAAACAATGATTACCTTTCAAAATAGTACTTGTATCTCACACATTATATGTTTATATAAGACTCTGTATTTTAAAGTATTACATACAAAATATACATCAATATATAGACTATTATTATATTCTCTATTGTATAACACATTACTGATTTTATTTTAAATTTTGTTTACTGGAAAAAAAATATATAGTAAGTTGTTTGTGTGTATTTTTTTAGAGTAGATTTTATTAGTAGAATATAAAATAGAATACTTAAAACAAGACAAATAATTTTTATTCAAAAAATATTAAATTTATCATCAATATTATTATAAAAATTTATAAACTGACATGATAATATGATTGATCTTATATCAATAATATAATGAATATTTATGAAAATAATAATAATATAATGAATAAATTTCTTAATTAATAATTTTTAATCGTGTGTTTATAATTCAACTCATCACTATCACTTTATATGGTAAATATAATGAAATTTATGGAATTTAACATTGCTCAGAATCTCAGATAACATTTTGTTAAGCTCAGTTATGAATGCATGCAGGTGCATTCTTCAACGCTTCAGCCAATTAGTGGTTACTGGCTAGACAAGTCTGGTGCGACCTACTTCCCAAGAAGAGGAGGAACGTGTTTATAATAATCTATGCCCATTGCCCAACTTCAACTAGCTGATGTAATTTTATTTAATGGTATATGTCAGAGGAGAAGGTGTGTATATATATATATATATATATATATATATATATATATATATATATATTATATGTATCAGGTTTACAGGTTATATAATCTGAAAATAATTTGATACAGAGATAGAAGCTTCCTGTAACTATTCTTGGGAGACATTTATTGTTATATATTTTTATTCATGTGCAGATTCAACCTCCATAAGATAATGTTTGACTTGACTTGAGTGATGTTTATCTTCTGATAAGGACTGAACTGTTTTTTGTTGTGAACTTGTGCTTCACCTACGGTAGGAGAGGATAAGGATAAGTTTGTTTCAATATAGAAGCATAAGGAGCAAGACACTAATGCTTTGTTGAGTCCACAAGTTGGGAGAGGCTCGTTGCATATACTTAATATTGTGATACGCAAAATACTTTTTTCATGTTGAAGGGGTAATATTATGCCCTGTGACGTAATCTTTCCATTAAACTAGAATGGAAATAATTCATTTCATAATTAAGATTTTTAAATGACATGTAATAATAAATACTATATTTTTGGATTTGTAACATTACATATATATTTTGACTATTTATTTTAATGGTTCTAATTTGATACGGCTGATCGATCCCTACTGCCCTTTACATTTTATTTATCATGTGATTAAAAAAAAAAAAATAGAAACTTTATTGTCTTTAGACACTTTGCACTGGAGTATTAATAAAATACTAATGATAGCATCATCCATTAGTTGTGACCATCTCCGAAATTAGGAACAAAATAGGGATAATTACACATAACCTACCTGTGGTTAGGGTGAAAATCACTTTGCCTACCCGTGGTTTGAAAAGTATCACTTAACCCACCTGTGGTATGTTTCCGTCAATCTCCGTAACCCACCTCAAGCCCAGCCGTTACAAAAACACCTCTTAACATCAAAACACAACATAACGCGAATCAAAACACCCAAAACTCAGAAACTTTTCAAGAGAGAGACTTGTGGTGAGATCAACGTGTTCTTCGTGGTTTTTATATCTCTTTTTCAGCATCACTCACACGCAAATCCCTACTCTCTTTCAGTTTCATAAGGTTTTCTCGCAGACCCATTTCGCATTCCACTCGAATTCCCACAAACCCAGTTCAGATTAGTGGGTTTCGTACTTGTTCTTCGTGCCACTCTTACTCTCACTCGTTGAGTTCTAGCCATGGAGCCGAGTTTAAGAATTTGGGCCGTTCTGAAATGCGATTTGGGCAACTGGGTTTTGATCATTTTCTAGTTTCTACAGTTTCGAATGGTGGGTCGGGTGGCTATGGAGGTTCTGGTGGCTATGGGCATCTGGGTTTTTTTTTTTTTTTTTTTTTTTTTTTTTTTTTTTTTTTAATTCGAGGAGTAAGCCAAAGGGTTGAGGGAGGCAATGGGGAAAACTTCTATCTTTCTTTTCTCTCTATTGTGAACCCATAACCACTGGCCACCATGATTTCTGCAAAAAAAAAAAAAATAAAGCACACCCAAATGCAAAAACCAACAAAACCCACAAATGGTGACACAAAACCACCAAAATGGAGAGCCACAACTCATTAATGGCGAGAAAATTTGTAACCACTTATGGAGAGCCAGAACCACCGTGATGAGATGAAACCACCGGGCCAGGACAAGCTGAAAAAGAGAGATAAAAACCACGAAGAACACGTTGATCTCACCACAAGTCTCTCTCTTGAAAAGTTTCTGAGTTTTGGGTGTTTTGATTCGCGTTATGTTGTGTTTTGGTGTTAAGAAGTGTTTTTGTAACGGCTGGGCTTGAGGTGGGTTACGGAGATTGACGGAAACATACCACAGGTGGGTTAAGTGATACTTTTCAAACCATGGGTAGGCAAAGTGATTTTCGCCCTAACCACAGGTGGGTTATGTGTAATTATTCCAATTAAATATCTATTTTTCTTCTAAAGAAGAAACATGAAATGATGGGTGTTTGGTTTGTGTTTTCAAACAACAATTTTCAGTTTTTAAACAACATTACACGTATTTCCACACACTTTTTCACTCATACGTATTTCCATAAATATTTTCAAACAACAATTTTCAATTTTTAAACACATATACCAAACGGGTTAGCCTCTAAAACTGAAACTTTTAAGATCAATGGTTCAAGACTCAAGAAAGGGTAGCCTTCAAAGATATCCACAACTTCAAAGATCTTTTTTGAAGTGAGGCATATTTCGATATTTTGTTTTCTTGTTTACTTTTATTTTTGTTAGGATTTTCATTGTTTTTGAGTATATATATATATATAATCTCGCCAATCTTTATGTAAAAATTGGGAATATCATCAACTGTAATATATATATATATAATCTCGCCAATCTTTATGTAAAAATTGGGAATATCATCAACTGTAATATATATATATATAATCTCGCCAATCTTTATGTAAAAATTGGGAATATCATCAACTGTAACTTTGAACAATATCTATTAATTAAATAAGATAATAATAGTACATCATTTTACCGATACAAATAATAATGCATTTTGCAAAAAGTACATCCCACTATGTACGTTCCGCTATGTAATATGGTGTATCATTTCAATATGCAATATGAATCATATGATGCATCTTTCCACCGATGCAATCAACAATAATATATTCCATCAAGAAAAATTACAAAAGCTAAGACATCACAACATGCATCCTATTAGGCAAAAAATAGAGGACATCCCATAATATTCCATTGTCAAAGACAGACACCTCACTGTCAGACAAAAGGACATCCATTGTTAGAAAAAGAAGAGTCTCCATTCTCACCGCATTTAAGAGCACCTCCAATATTATATTTAGAAAGTTAATTGTAGAGCAAAAGCTTTCTATCGTAAACTTGAATCATTTCCAACTTACATTTCTGAAACCCATCTCATTCCAGAATCTGTATTTTAGTTATAACTTATAAGCTTTCATTTGCAAGTGATTTCATTACAAGTATTTCAAGTTAAACCAAATAACTACATTTGTAAGTACTTCCAGTAATTTCTTCGATGCAAGTTTTCAGTTCAGTTACATTTATTTGCAGTATACATTTTATTTCAAGCTTTACATATTTACTTTAAAGTCAACCTATTTAATATATTTATATTATATATATTGATACAAGATAGAAATTTTACTCTAGCCTAATCTAAGTATATACATGTGTGAAACTCCCCCCTAGAGACTTGAATTCCGACCGTTGGCCCCCACACTCCACAAGTACTTATACTTATAAAGTAATCAAAGCATCAAGGGTGCACGGTAGTATATTGCAAATATTAAATTTACCGTGAATTTGTGATGAATGGTCTAATTAATTGTCATAAAAGATGTGAACTTTTACTAAGAATACAATGGTAAAATAGCCTGAAAATTAATCTTGGGCTTTTCTAACCAATTGGGAAAGTTTTGCTAAAAGCCCAAAATTGAAAGCCCATAATCACTGCAAGCCCAATTCCGTAATTTGGACCGAACTGACTGGTACCGGGCCGGTTGAGATCGGCGGCCGGTCTGGATTAGCATTCAACCAACTTTTGAAGGCTATCCATAGGAATTTACCCGATGATTGCTTGTTATGTGACTGTGAGGTTAGATTAATCAAGTGTCAAATAGTCTTGAAAATCTCTTTAGCACTCAAATAAAAAATTGTATCCTATCAAAAAAAATTATAAAAAATAAAAATAAGAACAACAATAACTTCTCATATATGAGTAATTCTTAGATACTTTAAAGTATAAAGAATGATGTTTTCTCTTCTTACATACATGGTATGGTTCGTTCATTAAATTTATGATAGGATCTACCATAAATGTAAGAGGATAGAGTACAATTTTTTCGTACTCCAAGATTACCTAAATTTTTTTTTTCATATATACTCTTCTTTATGAGAAAATATATCATATTTTGGATGTATGCTTCTTCTCGCTAACAGCTGAATGGTCCCACAAGCTAGGAGGGTGAGGAAACACAGACCCTGTTTCCCTTCTTTACAGGTTCTAATATTCCAAGAAAACACATTTCTCTAGGCAATGCATCAAACGAACAAACAACACATGAAAAAGCACCCAATCAGTGTAAATCTTGCGTAGTGTATAGTTGTATTAACCTATCAACTATCAAGCATCGAAATCACACCAAATCACACCAAAAAAAAATCACACCAAATCCCATTTCAACATATTGCCACACACCTTTCTAGAAAGTGGAGAGTGCGGCCACAGACATAAGGTAACATTCGTCAAATATGGTTTTATTAGTTTTTTTTTTTTAAAGAGAGTTTTAATTTATTGTGTTTGTTCTTAATAATAATTCCTTATTATCAGATCAAGACACCAATCAGTTTTTTTGTATAGGTGAAGATTGAGCTCCGGATCTCTTTTATAACCATCAGAGACTTTACTAATTAAGTTAACTGAAATTCACTTTACTTTATTAGTTCATTATTATTTGATCATAAAATATTTTAAGCGTAGACCCCTTTGTTTAAAATTGTGTCACAACATATTGGAAAACCCTATCTTAACGCGCATAAGCTTTGTAGCCATCTCAACTTGACTAAAATGATTAATTTCTATCAAAATTAAACAGTGATTACACAAACAATGATTACCTTTCAATATAGTACTTGTATTTCACACATTATATGTTTATATAAGACTCTGTATTGTATAGTATTACATACAAAATATACATCAATATATAGACTATTATTATATTATCTATTGTATAACACGTGACTGATTTTATTTTAAATTTTGTTTACTGGAAAAAAAAAAAATATATATATATATATATAGTAAGTTGTTTGGGTGTATTTTTTTTAGAGTAGATTTTATTAGTAGAATATAAAATAGAATACTTAAAATAAGACAAATAATTTTTATTCGAAAAATATTAAATTTATCATCAATTTTACTATAAAAATTTATAAACTGACATGATAATATGATTGATCTTATATCGATAATATAATGAATATTTATCAAAATAATAATAATAATAATATAATGAATAAATGTCTTCATTAATAATTTTTAATCGTGTGTTTATAATTAAACTCATCACTATCACTTTATTTGGTATATATAATGAAATTTATGGAATTTAACATTGCTCAGAATCTCAGATAACATTTTGTTAAGCTCAGTTATGAATGCATGCAGGTGCATTCTTCAACGCTTCAGCCAATTGGTGGTTACTGGCTAGACAAGTCTGGTGCGACCTACTTCCCAAGAAGAGGAGGAACATGTTTATAATAATCTATGCCCATTGCCCGACTTCAACTAGCTGATGTAATTTTATTTAATGGTATATGTCAGAGGAGAAGGTGTGTATATATATATATATATATATATATATATATATTATATGTATCAGGTTTACAGGTTATATAATCTGAAAATAATTTGATACAGAGATAGAAGCTTCCTGTAACTATTCTTGGGAGACATTTATTGTTATATATTTTTATTCATGTGCTGATTATCAAAAAATATTCATGCGCTGATTCAACCTCCGTAAGATAATGTTTGACTTGACTTGAGTGATGTTTATCTTCTGATAAGGACTGAACTGTTTTTTGTTGTGAACTTGTGCTTCACCTACGGTAGGAGAGGATAAGTTTGTTTCAATATACAAGTATATGGAGCGAGACACTAATGCTTCGTGGAGTCTACAAGTTGTGAGAGGCTCGTTGCATATACTTAATATTGTGATACACAAGATACTTTTTCATGTCGAAGGGGTAATATTATGCCCTGTAACGTAATCTTTCCATTAAACTAGAATGGAGATAATTCATTTCATAATTAAAATTTTTAAATGACATGGAACTAATAAATACTATATTTTTGGATTTGTAACATTACAAATATATTTTGACTATTTATTTTAATTGTTCTAATTTGATACGGCCGATCAATCTCTATTCTCTACTGCCCTTTACATTTTATTTTATTTATAATGTGATTAGACAAAAAAAAAAAAAAACTTTATTATCTTTAGACACTTTGCACTGGAGTATTAATAAAGTACTAATGATAGCATCATCCATTAGTTGTGACCGATCTCCGAAATTAGGAACAAGATATCTATTTTTCTTCTAAAGAAGAAACATGAAATGATTAACCTCTAAAACCGAAGCTTTTAAGATCAATGGTTCAAGACTCAAGAAAAGGTAGCCTTTTTGAAAAAACTTGAACTTAAAAAATAAAATGGGAAATTCATATATGGGAAATATAAGTTTTAAAGCGGAAAATTTAATGAAATGTTCTAAATTTAGCAATCTCCAAATACAATAAAAGTGCCAAGAAAAACTAGGAAAATTATTAGGTACTTCCAGAATACCATAAATGTGTACACCCTCCTCTCACATGAATGGTGGGTCCCACTAATTAAATTCATGGTGGGACCCACCATTCATGTGTGAGGAGGGAGTACGAATTTATGGTATTCCGGGAATATACAATAATTTCCCAAGAAACTATAGTTTTAATGGGGAAATTATTGTATACTCCTGGAATACCATAAATGCGTATTTATTTCTCTCACATGAATGGGTCCCACTAATTAAATTTATGGTGGAACCCACCATTTATGTGAAATAAGGGATTACACATTTATAGCACTTCAGGAGTACCTAATAATTTTCCGTTTTAATGGCACCTCTTCCATTCATACAAGGAAAAAAAAGTTATTTAGTTAACTCAATTAGTAAAATCTTCTCATAAAAAAAAAATTAGTAAAATCATTTTTCATTAAATAAGAGGTTTGGAGTTCAAACCCGGTATACACAAAAAATAAATTGATGTCTTAGTCTGATAATAGAGAGCAATCATCATGAAGCGAACAACATACATTTGAATTATATCGTATTTATTAATATATATATGAAAAAAAATAAAATGATTTGACCATTTAAGAAGCAATGGTATGCATATAACTTACCAATAAAAACTAGAAAATTTAGAAACTCAGACTCACTTTTCTCACAAAACTTTAAATATATATATATATATATATATATTGCACAATTTATAAGATTGTATCTAATGCATAAAATTCCCACTTTTATGGAGTCTTGAAGAGGTTATGATTAGCAGTCTTACCCCTACTTGTTTTTAAAGAATTGCATGATTTATCAAAAGTGATAAATTGTAATTAGTGTGTAAAAAAATTATGTCAACAATAGACCTGTGTTAAAAATGAGCATGCGTGTTTCTAAAATTTCACAATTTTTTTCACAATCTTCCGTTAAATGTTGTATACCTGTTGCTTATATGTCATCATTTGATCCTACAATGTTTAGTGTAGACCATATATGTGTTTCAAAGTGTATATAGACAAATTGGAAAACCGTATCTTAATGAGTAGAAACTCTAAAGCCAGATCAACTTGACTGATATATACCTACTTTGTTAAACAGTGATACTTTTCTGTTTAGAAAATTCTTAATCCTATTTGTAGCCTACATTGCACTTTCCAGGAGCCTTCTTTAGGTTAAGAAGGAATGGTCAACATTGTTATTTTATTGACAAAAATGGCGTCAGTCTAACTTCATTAGCACAAAGACCCACACCAATATGCAATATCTGAACTATTAACCATTTTTTTTTTTTTTTTTAAGTCTCAGTCTCTTGAAGTGGTGCAGTGGTAGTCTGTTTTTATTTATTTTTTATTTTTTTTATACAAGATAGAAATTTTATTCTAATCTAATCTATGTATATATGTGTATGAAAACTCTCTCCTAGAGACTTGAAATCCGACCCTTACCCCCCACACTCTACAAGCATTTATACTTGTAGAGTGACCATCACATCAAAAGTATGCGGTGGTTTGTTTTATTTATTAATGACAATGCTTAGAAAACATTTTCTTAAGCCCAATCATTAATGAATGCATGCAGCTGAAGGTCCCTTTTTCATGACTTCAACCAACGAGTGGTTACTGATTAAAACTTAAAAGACCAACTTAAGTGATGTTATAAATATTACAAATTTTACTATATAACTTTTATGAGTTTATGTGTCATCAATCACACACCAAATATATATATATATATATATATTAATTTATTATATGAGTTAAGTGGCACTAATCATATTTTTGATAAATCAATTTGAAAGTTTTTGTAATAAAATTTATGATAACTTTAGTATTTTCTTTAATTGTTCTTAGTTGATACAATGATCAATATTGTCATTCAAAATTCCCAAGTCCAACCATATATATCTTCTTTGTTATCATGTGATTCATGTAGTGAAGGTTTTTATTTATTTTATTTATAACAAAAATCCTACAAAAATTACTCCTTTATTTTTTAACACAAACATTACTATCTTTAATCACTTTACAATGCACTACTATATGTATTCTAAAAATAGAACGATAAAATCATCCACTAGACGTCACCAACTTTCAAAATTAGGAAAAAATCTCTCTTTTTATTTTCAAGATCTTTTGAGGTAAGACTCGTGAAGAAGTAACCGCATGTGATGTTATATTAAAAATTGAATATAGAAAAATATATATTTAAATGTGAAATATTTCAACTTCAAAGTGGAAAATTAATGAAATATTTCAAATACAGCAAATTCAAATACAAAAATAGAAATGCATCTTCTAACAACACTTGCATGAGGCCCTAAAAATGAGTGTGTTTTTGTTTTTTTTTGTTTTTGTTTTTGTGGGTAGTTTGATCAGTATTCTTTTTTCCCCCAAAGCTTTCTGAAGTTGGCTAGGGTCCCTGTGGATATAGTTTTTAGCTAGAAGCTTATTTGCTATTAAAAGCTTTTTAAAATATAGTTGACTTGGGAAAAAAAAAGACTTTATCAAAAAAAAAAGTACATAAAGAAATAAGTTTTTTTTTTTTTTTGAAACAACGTAAAGAAATAAGTTAAAAAACTATAATAAAAGGTTTTTAATAAACGCATAGCTAGGTACATTTATGTAGTGACTCTATTTATTGAGAAATTATTAGGTCCACCAAAAAGGTTGCTGATGTGGTTTTCTCTGACCTCTCAACCAATAAAATGTTGTTATTTATGCAAATATAACATTATCTGATAATTTTTATTTTTTATTTTTTATTCCTTATACTGATTAGGAAGCTCGCACATACATTTGCATAGATAGTATCATTTCATTGGTCAGTAAGAGCTACAACAGCAATCCTCCTAGTGTAAATAACAATTTCTCCTATTTATCCTTAATGTCATCGTTTTTAGGATTTTAGGGAAGAAAAAACACCCTTGCATTTATGAGAGCAGGATAGAAAATGAGATAAGCATTTAAGATAAGTTTATAATGAGTTGGAAGCATGCCCAATTTTGGACATTTGTCCATATCTCAATGCGTCAGTGTATAATGCACTGGACACAAGCCGTGTCCATTTATAATAATATAGAGTAGTAATTTAAAAGAGAAACTTTAAGGATACACACTCACCCTTATTCACACGCAATTTCATAACTTGTTGAGTAAATAAGTTATAATTGATATGTGAAAATTTTGTATTAAAAAGTGATCTTAAATCATCATAACTTATTAGCATAAAATGTTGTGAAAAAAAAAATAATAAAATTACTATCCTTTTTTTTTACATACAAAATAGAATTCTACTCTAACCTAATCTAAATGTATGTGTGTGTGAAGCTCCTTTTTGGAGACTTGAACCTCAGCCTTTGCCCCCACACCCCACAAGTACTTATACTTGTGGAGTGACCATCGCACCAAAGGTGTGCGTTGATATTAAAACGACTATCAATTTTATTACAAAAACTTACAAACCAAAAATAATAAATAATTTTTTTCAATTAGTAACAATTATTTTTTTTTTGAAGCCCAATTAGTAACAATTCAATTTGTAATAATTGTGTAATAAATCTAAGATAATAAATAAATGTTTAAATCATTTTTTTTAATTGGTAACAAATCAGTTTATAATAATTACATAATAAAATAGGTAATTTATGACATTACTCACACAAATATATGAAAAGGTACTGTCTTGTAATGAAAAAAAAAAAAAAAAGAAGAAAAGAAAAACAAAAATGGAAATTAATTAATTTCTTATTTATCTTTTTTCTTTGGATAGAAATTTATCTATCATTTGAATAGTGATAAAGGAAATACTCATAGTTTAAAACTTTAAATGCAAGCAGTACCAATTAGACAGTAACATTAATTAACAGACCATCTCATTTCTCTCTCCTTTTGTCTCTCTCTCTCTCTCAAAGACTTTTTAGTTTTTGCAGTTAAATTTAAAGGCGCGTTGTGTAGTAGTAGAAATTTCAGAACTCAATTTCTTCGTTATCTTCTTTCAGATCTGAGAGACCGATCTCTAGGGTTTCGATTCGCTTCGATTCGATTCGATTCGGAGCTCCAAAAGCTTAAACCAAAAAATGGCGAAGCCGAGGTACTCGCGGCTACCAGGTCGGAAACCGCCGTCGCCGTCGTCGTCGTCGACAATGATGTTGACCATGCTCATCATGTGCACCTTCGTCATTCTCATTCTCCTTGCCCTAGGGATCCTCTCGATTCCAAGCGCTTCCGATTCGCCTAAGGCCAACGATCTCAGCTCCATTGTACACAACACCGTCCACGAGTAAGCTTATTTTCTGAATTTTGATTTATTTGGTTGAATTGAATTGGAATTGGAATGGAATGGCAATTCGGTAATTATCGCTATTTGTTTGTGTCATTTTTCTTAGTGTTGTAGAGGAAGGGAGACCAGAGCAGTGGGTTGAAGTGATCTCTTGGGAGCCTAGAGCTTTTGTTTACCACAATTTCTTGGTGAGCTTTTTATTTTTTATTTTATTTTTGGTGTAATTGAATTGTGTGTGAATAAATAAAGATAAGATTAAGCTGTTAATGTTGATTAATTTTGTTTATATTAATGTTGCATTGTTTATCTTGATTATAGCAACTAAGATATGCATCTTTCATGTGAATTGAATTAGAATCTCCAAAATGTTCATGTTCATGTAGTGTAATTTCTGTTTGATTGGGGAAATTGATTCAATTATTCTGCGTTCGATGGCGTTATCTGCATTATATATTAAGGAAGAGGAAAAATATTTGCTAGAAATGCGGTAAAAACTGCAACTAAAAAGGTCAAACTTAGCTACAGATCTATAGGTGTTGTATGCTATTTGTTGTATTGACCAATAAGAAATATAAACCGTGTTATCTTCTCTTAATGACAATTAAATTCAACCATATGACCTATTGGCAATACAACCACATGGGTGAATTTAATTGAGGAACCTAATGTATAGAAACTAAGAAACTGTACTATTTGGATGGCTGTCCCACATTTGGCAGGAGATAAATAACCGGACCTTTGAGGATTCTGAAAAAAACAGTTTCAGATCTTATACTTTTCTTCTTTAAGACTCTTTTGGATTGGGTTGCAGTGTTAGGATATCGTTCTTTTATTTATTTTATTTTTTTTCAGTTCATGATTTAATGGACTCTCGTAATTCTTGCACTTGATTGTACTTTGTCCTTGATGCATACTTAGATGACACTATATTTTTCATTACTTATCCAAAAGAAGAAAAAAAGAAAAGAAAAAAGAAACTGTACCTAAGTTTTGTGCCCCAACTGAAAATGGGTTTTTAAGACTTCAATCTTTCAGATTTATATGTGAATTATTGGAAGAACATGTGAAATTCAGTACAAGCAAAGGTGAAAGTCACATCTCAGTACATCCAGTAAGAAGAAAAGCCTATTGCATACATACAAATTTAATGCACAAGAATAGTTTTTTTTTTTAAGGTTGACAACTCATTCTACAAGTACACTTGAATTTTTGGGGTCCTTGGGTGTCAACAATTTAGATAGAAGGGTAGTTCAAGTCATGCAATCTCATGATTTGATTAATATAAAAAATGGAAAACAAGTTATTGTTAGAGTCTGAGCTTATTATGTTGGACGGGGTCATAGGATACTTCTGATATGCATTTTTGTTAGATGAGTTTGATTTTGATTGGGCCTTGATATGTGCGATATAAATTTTACCAAATGCTGAATATGGTTAACTAATTTGGGCAGACCCAGGAGGAATGTGAATATCTAATCAGTCTTGCGAAGCCTAGCATGCAAAAGTCAACAGTTGTGGATAGTGCAACTGGAAAGAGTAAAGATAGCAGGTCTGCAATCCTAACCATTCTTCTCTCATGCCATCTATGCTTAATCTTGAAGATGGAAGTTTTCCTTGACCTAATCTTCATTCCTTTGCCTTTATTATTATTATTTTATTTTTTATTTTAAAATTACCATCATATGTGTAATATTTTGTTTAAATTCAGGGTTCGTACAAGCTCTGGAACATTTCTGGCAAGAGGACGTGATAAGATTATTAGGAACATTGAGAAAAAGATTGCTGATTTCACCTTTTTACCTATGGGTATGTGGTTTGAACCTCCAATGTTTCTTTATGTTTTTGTTGATCAAAATGGAAGTTTCTGTTTCATCTTTGTTTAAATTCAGAATGAATTTTTCTTGTCTCACTCTTACTTACCTTCTTTCATTATGGTTTATTGTCAAATCCTCAAATTTTGATTTTTTTTCTCATGTTTCTCTCTTAGACACACCATTTTCTCTTGATAAGAAGGAATTTGGGAATAGTTAATTTTTTTTAAAAGAATATATATTTCTATTTGAAAACGACAAAGATGGAAATGAAGCTTATTCTCAATATGGTCTATGGAAGAATGAGGGAACAGGAAGGGAAAAAAGTGTGGCTTTTGATTTTTATCTGTTATCTGTCTTGTATAATTAAGCTGATCATAAACAGATCACGGGGAAGGAGTTCAAGTGCTCCACTATGAAGTTGGACAAAAATATGAGCCTCACTTTGACTACTTCCTTGATGAGTTCAACACTAAAAATGGGGGTCAGCGTATGGCTACAGTTCTTATGTATCTGTAAGTGACATAAAATTTCTGCCTTGTAAATTTTTGGAGGCCCAAGTATTTTCTTTCAATAAAGTATCTTCTTTCATAATGGTACAGCTCAGACGTTGAAGAAGGGGGTGAGACAGTGTTTCCTTCGGCCAAGGGGAATATTAGCGCAGTGCCTTGGTGGAATGAGCTATCTGATTGCGGAAAAGAAGGACTTTCTGTTAAACCAAAGATGGGTGATGCTTTGCTTTTCTGGAGCATGAAGCCTGATGCTAGTCTAGATCCATCAAGTTTGCACGGTTAGTTATCATTGTTAATCATTCAGATGCTGAAGCACCTAGTTCAGTTTTTCACTTTTCAGTCATTTCCAGGCCAATATGCCTTCATATTTTGAAGGAGTGGCATTTCCCTTGTGTGTGTACTACTGCATTTTATGAAGCACATCTTAATTATCATTTTATTAGTTAATTATTCACAATATGCTGAGTCGTCATTCAATTGTTAATGTTGAGTTCTATTCTTCTTTTTTGTTCAGGTGGTTGCCCTGTGATCAAGGGGAACAAGTGGTCAGCTACAAAATGGGTGCGTGTAGATGAGTACAAGATTTGAGCTACTGTGTTAAAGGTAATTTTGTATTCCCAGAATAGAAAATTAAGAAATCTTTAGTATCTCATTTTAAACTTGCAATTTAGTGGTTATTAGAAATACAAATACATATGAATTGATACACAAGATGTGTTTATTTACAAACATCAAGATATTGATTGTTGCATACATGTAGAGATATTGACATAAAGTGAAGCTGATACATTGTTGACAAGCATATCTATCAGGATATTCTGTTATCTTGTTTACCTACAATTTACACCATTTTCTTCCTAAAATTAAAAGTGAAACATAAAACTTGAGAATGATAAGCTGGTGTTATAAATGGTTAAGTCCTTCGATAAATTATTAATTGTCCCAAAAGCTTAAGCTATTAGGAAATGATGAATTTGATCATTTAATCTTACACTGCCCTTTAACTAGTGGGCCTAAACTGTCTTTATTAAGCGAGGCCCAACACATGAGAATTTTTTAAATGGGAGGTAAGGTGGAGACCGGGCTTGAACCCGAGACCTGCTCTAATGCCAAGATAAATAATTGATTTTCCCAAAAGGTTTAAGTTAGGAAATTGTGAATTTAATCATGTAATCTAACATCCTTGATGATGGCTGGTGTTTTACAAATGTAAATTCCACAAACCTTGATTTAAAATGAATATCTTGCAAATGACATGCATAGGTTTTAGCTTTTTGGTTGGACTTGAAATTGAGACCTGAAGAATTTTTCAATATTTGATGGGAAAAGTTGTGTTTGAATAACTAACAAACTCTAGATTTTAACTCCTACTGTTATTAGTAAAGCCACAACTGAAACAACAGGAACAAATATTGATATGGTCTATATGCTCTTCTAAATATTTATATTAAAGCTTGATGATTTTAGATCATCATGCTAACTTTCACGGAGATTGATTGTGTGGGCTCTAGTTGTAGTTAGTTTATATTTGCATTTCATTTACTACTAGCCTGGATATGCAGTTGACAATCCAACAATATTTGAACTAGTTTTACTTAACCAAAAGAAGAAAAGAAAAGAAGAACTAGTTTTGTGCACCACAGACTGCAGAAGATAAATATTTGTCAGCTTTGAATATCTGAACACATGCCAAGATCCTTGTGTTTGTAACCTCTTGGTGTTTCAAACAGAAACACCCAGGGTTCAGATCCCCCCCCCCCCCCCCCCCCCCCCCCCCCCCAATTATTTGAACACACAATTTTGAGCATGCAATTTGTGTTTGTGAAGCTTGTTCTTCTTTTGTAGTTTTAGTTCCTCTACAAGCCCACTAGTCATACACTGAAGGGCCTGATCAGCAGTTTATCTTCAGCCTTTTTTGAAGCAAATGAAAGGATTTTTAATGTGGGGCACTGGAAAATATTTTGAGCCTTGCATTGCATCTGATATTATTTTAAAATTTTTGTTGTAATTTTGATGCTGGAGACTATTGGATTGATGCCTTGTTTAAATAAAATAAATAAATAAAGGAAGAAAAACTAAAAATCCTGGTTAATGTAGGTAAGGTCTGGCTGCTTAATGTGAGAAGCTGCAATCTTGATAAATGAATCTATTAGTTGAAAAAACCAATCCCTCTTTTAATTGATTTCTTATCTTTTACATTTTTTTTTTGTGATATGTTCTTGAATTAGAAATTGCTTGGTTGGTTTAGATTATAATAATATTTATCCTCAATTGAAAACGTGTCAGGTGTCCTTAATGCTTGTTTCTTGGGCAGGTTTAAATGAGTTCTCATCTCATTGTTGTACTTTTATCTCTCAGTCAGAGCTCCAGCGCTATTGGGCTTAAAAGTCTCCTATGTAACCTTGTATACCAGCTCGATGCCTTCATGCTATAAATTTGCCATAATTTTGATGTAGTTCCACCTTTTGCTAACTTGCATTTTTTGCTTGTGAGCCCTTTAGATTCTTATGACCACCGATATAATAAAAAATTAAAATGTTTATGGGTGTTTAAATCATCAATAGGTTTAGAACATTTGTTGATAAGAAACGTGCCCTTTGTGAAACAGAATATTACAATCAATGAAGATAATGTGCTTTCTTTTATATTTCTTTGGTACATTTATTTCTGTTTGTAAATATATATATAATGTGTTTTCTTTTTATATTTCTTTGGTACATGTATGTCAGTTTGTTAAGCTGACTGCCCATTTACTATTGGAATTAGATCCCTGATAGGACTACCATGACTTCGTTTCAAAAAAAAAAAAAAAAAAAAAAGGACTGCTATGACCTGACCGTTGCCCAGCAATGATGGTTGCGTGATAACTGTTTAAAAACGTGTCTAGTGTGTCTTAGAGGATTGATTTTATAATGGAGATATGTACCTTGTTTCTAGGTACAATGAGAATGTTTTGAAAGATGATGCTGCATGTATCAATGTCTTTTCAAGGAATATTTATCTTAAGAGATAGAGAGCATATGAAACGCCCCCTCACAACGTGTGGGTTCCATAGAAGTATTGGGTTTACAAAATGTGGGGCGATCCGTGGATACTTTATCCCTCGCAAGGCACATTATGTCATAAATGAATTGAGGTTTGGCAATGGGAAATAATCAAATCAGGTTTGGGTGGCGGTAAAATTCTAAACTGCAAGATGCCTGTAATCAATGCAAGCAATCTACTAGGTTGGTCAGCCCGGATTTGATTCACGAAGCTTGATGAAACTCCTTCCTCATTATTTTTGCCATAATGGAAAATCTTACGTTCGATTCTTATATGATTCTAACTATCAAAATTAGATAGGACTTGCATAGCAATACAAGCTTATAAAAGGTCATTTAATTTGCAGACATATGCTTTTCCTTGGGTTGCTGTTATGATCTCAATTAATTCAAGACACTAGTTAGTCTGTTTGGGAACAGCTTATATAATTGAAATTGAAAATATTTAATTGAAACTGAAAATATTTTGCTGAAAATACTATAGATAAAGCTAAAATATAGTTGATATAATACAGTGAAACTCATGAATAGTATCAAAAAGTACAATGAGACCTATAAATGTTAGCAAAAATAAGCTGAATAAAAAAAAAAATGGCTTTAAGCCTATGCCAAACGCACACTTAATGCATTGCATTAATAGTTAAGAGCTATATGAGAATTCGTAAAAGTAGTTGGCGTCCTCAACCTATCAAATTAAAGTGGCATTACGAGCCATTTTTTACCTGTAATCAAAACTCCCAACATTAAATAAATAAGATGAACACCGAATCAAATACTATTGGGAATTTCGTATTATAAATGATCCATTCATGTCAAACACTAGGATATTTCCACTAGTTCCTTACATTTTATTCATAAAATTGCTGAGGGTATGCTCCAAATTGGAAACAACGTTCTGTGTGTTTCCTCGCCCATATGGATTATTTGGATGGCCAAAAATTAGAGGCAGGCACAAAGCCATCAACATGGCTTGCTGATTTACGTGGCTAATTCAATGCTTTGCATTGATCAAGTTTCGGATGACATATTGTAAAATCCCTCCATGATCGAAATATGCCAGTTCCACCTGCATGGAAGTAACCGAAACTTTATGTTATTCAACCCCCCTAATAAAAACATAATGTTTGAATGGAAAATTTTAAGAAACCAGTACTTTCATCTGTGATAAGACAAAAATGAGAAAAGGCTGGTCTAATCTGTGTTACCTCAGTATCAAATCTTAGTGTACATGTGAATGATTTGCCATTGTCGGTCACCACTGTGACATCTTGACCTGGTCTAATCTCATTCACACTGCTTGGAAGATCGATGGTATATTGTTCATGGCCAGTCAACCCAAGAGTGTCAGCATCCTCCCCAGCCTTAAAACATAGTGGAATGACACCCATGCCCACCAAATTACTGCGATGAATACGCTCAAAGCTCTTTGCTATCACTGCTTTTACACCCTGGGGACAATTATCATTTAAAGCCATCATATTAAAGCCGAAACAAACTGAAAAAGTTATTTTCAGCCTGTAAACAAACTGGAAATTGAATGAAATGAAATACTATATAAGGTGTACCAGTAGCATTGGTCCCTTGGCAGCCCAATCACGAGAACTTCCACTCCCATACTCAGCACCAGCCAGAATTATCGTATCATGCCCTTCACTCTTGTATTTCTGTAAATAAAAAGAATTTAAAAAACTGATGCACACATTTCTGAATTCTTCTAGGAGTGCTTCATAAAGTTAAAAGATAAAAACTTGGGCAGCAATCAAAAGCATTAAAATAAATCAGTTTCTAAACAGACTTATAAGACTCAACAGGGTGAGAAAGAGTATCCAGCACATGGACAACCGTACAGTGAATGAAAGTCCTTAATAAACATCACTGGTTAAACTAGGATTCAGTGACAAACCCATGTATCACAACTAAATGACTGATAATCCTACATGAAAATATAAGTTAGTTTGGATGGCACCAATGTTGGAGCATACATAGGGCAATAATTAATAATTTTAAACATTTCATTACCATCTGTTCCTTTCAATATTTCTGTTCATGAATCAGAGGCTAAATATCATTTATTAACAACCATATGTAAAAGGTGAGCTTAGAGGAAATTACCATAGCAGCATCAAACACAGAGAGTTTCTCGCCAGTTGGAATATGAATGGTTTTTGGTCCAACTTCTCCTTTCAATAGTTTGTTGACAATGCGAATATTGGCAAAAGTGCCCCTTGCCATCACCTCATCATTACCACGGCGACTTCCATAAGAGTTGAAATCTCTCCTATCAACCCCGCGTTCCAGAAGGTATCTGGCTGCTGGACTGTCTCTGTGGATGCTACCAGCTGGTGAGATGTGGTCAGTCGTAATGCTATCGCCAAAGTTGAGCAAGCAGTAAGCATTCTTTACTCCATGAGGGCCTGGAGGAGACATACTCATATCTGCAAAGTATGGTGGCTCATGTATGTAAGTTGATTTTGGGTCCCAGGCATAGAGAGTGCCAGAAGGTACTGATAATTGATTCCATATGGGATTTCCCTTTGTGATTGCCTCATATGTAGCTCTAAACATATCAGGCAGCACACTTGATTGTACAGCCTGATGAAAGGATTTGAAAGAAGAAAAATGAGAATGCTAATGATCTTTAAATCTGGATGTAAAAGTCGTACTTAAGCAGGTTGAACAACTCACATTTGCTACTTCTTCATTGGATGGCCAAATGTCCCTGAAAAATATCTTCTTTCCATCTTTCCCCAATCCGATTGGTTCTGTTTCAAAATCAATATCTACCTGCACCATTGTCCCCAAATGAGAGATACTCTCAAGTGCACATGTTTGCAAAGATACGCAAAGATACAAGCAACATACCGTCCCAGCAAGAGCATATGCAACCACAAGTGGAGGAGAACCAAGATAATTAGCCCTTGTTAAAGGATGCACACGACCCTCAAAATTCCTATTTCCAGACAATACAGCTGCCGCTACAATATCTGGAATTATGCACAAGATCAACAACTTCACCTTGAAAAACTCTTATGGATGGCATCCAAACAAGCACTAAGCACAACAAAATATCTACCATTTTCAGTAATTGCTGATGCCACAGCTTCATCAAGATCTCCTGAATTTCCAATGCAAGTTGTGCAACCATACCCGACTATATGAAACCCTAGCTGATTTAAATACTTCTGCAAGTCACTGCAGACACAATATGACTCAGGAATTATGCATATGGATGTGCATGAGTGTATTCTGAAAATGGCATTTTAAATCACCTAAACAGTACCTCTTTAGCAAGTATTTGGTTACAACACCAGAACCTGGAGCAAGACTTGTCTTAATCCATGGCTTCACCTGATAAAAGATATATCATCATATGTGAGTGCAAAACAATTGATATAAAATGCACGCTCAAATACTCATTGCTTTGCCTTCAACAATTTCTTTTGATTTGCTTGTAATTGTTTCTAGTACCTTTTGTTCATTATCGTGAACATGAACTACTTTTATTACTTATAAAACTTCTATAAATTATCAAAAAAGGAAAAAAAAAAAAAATCTTAAATGCAAAACTTCACGTGATTGAACAACAAAGCAGACAAAACAAATATCCAACCAACATCATCAGTCACATGGTATTCCAAATAGACATATGGAGTCTTTTAGCATATCTCATGCTATCCCACACTGAGTGCTTGCTAATGCAGTTCATCTAACGCAAAATTTATTAACTGAGTATCTCTTCAGACAGATCTTCTTATTGAATCTTGTGTACTTTCTTTTCTTATTACCCATAAGGACAACTAGTGTAAGGGAACATGCAGAGGCACACAAAGGAAGAGACATCTAACCTCCAATCCAAGTTCACAGGCTTTCTTTGCAACCAGTGCAGCTCCAAGCATTACACTAGGATTGGAAGTATTTGTGCAACTAGTGATAGCAGCAATAACAACATCCCCATGCCTAAGCTGTGCTGGGGTCCCATGAAATGTGAACTCTGCAACTTTCTTTTGAGATTCCTTCGGTACAGCAAAACCCTGTTATATATCATGCAAGAAAAGTAAGCCCAAAGAGAAGAGGGAGGCAGTGGTAACTGTTATATTAATTAACAGCAGTCATTAAGTAACAGTCCCATGGTAACACACTATGTGCATGTATAAATACCCAATTCACCAGACAGAAAATAATAAAGGAAACATGCAGATGCTGGCACAAAGCCAAAAGTACAAGAAGGAAAGAAATCATTGACAACAAAGTAATGGATTGTCCCCAGAAATTGAAAAACAGATATGAATCACATTATTAGGGGAAGGTGAATGGATCAAGCTCTGATGCTTCTCCCTTATAGCTTCACAATTTTCCACTTATTCTGCAGCAAGTCTAAAAAAAAAAAAAAAAAACCATTGCTAACCATTTTTAGGTAAAACTGAGAATTCCATGTGGACTGGGCCTAATATGGAAGTGACATCCTGGAACCACCCCATTAGTAGATTGTTATTATTATAAATATACTGATTATATTCATCTTCGTGTTACTATTGGACTGAGACATTTATGATCTTTCTCAAGTATTTGTTTTATATACTTCCTATCCTTAACATAATCTTAGAAAAGAGGATACATATACTTATGTTCTTTTCAATTTTGAAGCTATGGACATAATATGGTATTTCTTAACACTCAATGTAAAATGATATTTTTCTCCAATATTTATAGGTTTTTTTTTTTTTTCCTCATGCAATGTTTAGCAGTGCCAGAACAAAATTCTGGAATACACTTGAGTAGTCCCACACAACTACGCACTTGGCAGCTTAATGACCCTGACAATTAACCACGATTTTCTGAAAGTTTGAAATAGGTCCTACCTTGAAACCAACTCTACTATCTAAGCATCCTTGCCAGTCCGCTTTCATTTCTTTTAGAGGAACTCGATCATGCGGCCTGCAAAGAATCTGATTTTGAGTGGCAAATCATGGAAGATTGAAAATGGTACAGTTCATATTAAGTGTGCGACTGAAAGTTAAAAATTATATTGTAAAATGTACCTCTTTGGACCAGATATACAAGGTTCAACATCTTCAAGATTAAGCACTAGATAAGAGGAGTAAACTCTCTCAACTTGGGGCTGAGTTCAGGCAGCAGATTTATAGTCAGAACCCATGTTATTGTATACACTGCAGGAATGTTGTATCTAACATAAGTTGTATGCATACCTCGCTATAGTCCACAAACATCTTATTAGCCCGTAAATAGGATTCAATTGTAGCAATCTGCATGAGAATTTACAAGTTAATTTATGTTGAAAAGGAAATAACAATAAAATGATTCAATAATGTCTTACAGTGTCATCGCTTCTGCCAGTCAATTTCAGATATTGCAGAGTAACATGATCCACAGGAAAGAAGCCCATGGTTGCACCATACTCGGGAGACATATTGGCAATAGTGGCACGGTCTGCTAGTGACAATTCACTCATGCCTTGCCCTGCACAAGAGAGTAAAGGCCAACATCTACTGTTAGATAGATTGGCAAAACAGACAATAATGACCACCGAAATTGCTAAAATAGAACTTGAACATAATTAATTTAATGGGTTTACCATAAAACTCCACAAACTTGCCAACAACTCCATGCTTCCTAAGCATTTGAGTTACTGTCAAAACCAAGTCGGTAGCCGTCACACCTTCTCTCAGTTTTCCTAATAATTTAAACCCCACCACACCAGGCAGGACCATGCTCATGGGCTGCATAAAAAAGAAAACTATAAAAATAAATATTTGCTCTGAAGAAAGAAGTGCAATTAGACAAAACTCGTGGAGCATTTGCAAATATATGTGTTTGTGTTCATGAATTATTTCAATATAGGCAACGAAAGAGTTGATATCTACAAGAATATTGCAGAAAGTAACAAATTTGTGTTATTTAAACATTCAAACAAAGAAACATTCCATTTTCCAGCTCCAATAACGAAATACAGTCATACAGAATTACTTGTCAAACTCTTTTTTACCTGGCCAAGCATAGTAGCTTCTGCTTCTATCCCGCCAACTCCCCATCCAGCAACACCCAATCCATCTATCATAGTTGTGTGTGAATCTGTTCCAACAACACTATCAGGGTAAAGCATGCCATCTGTGTTGAAGACGACTCTGCCTAGGTATTCAAGATTGACCTGTAATCAACATCACAAACCTCAAATTCACTGCAAGATTACGGGAATTGCAGAAAGATACCAGAAATTGATCTTCACAAACCTAACAGACCACAGATCATAACAAGATGCATCTATAGCAAAGCAGTATCAAGTCCACTCCTCAAATGATGCAATTACCTGGTGAACTATCCCTGATCCAGGAGGAACAACGAGCATGTTGTGAAATGCATTTGAACCCCATTTGAGAAAACCAAATCTCTCATTGTTTCGCTGGAATTCAAATTCCATATTTTTTTGCACTGCATTTTCTGATTTCGCCACATCAACCTGAACTGAGTGATCAATGACGAGATCTACAGGAACCTGCATTTACAAAATGTTTATATTACCATCTCTAAAACATGTTCACCACTACACCAAATCAATCTATATAGCCTTGTATTGATTGGCACTTTCCCATAAACACGAAACCAAAGGAAAAAAATAAATAAAACAGAAGCTTTAAACAAATAGAGAACTAGATATGCCAATTTGAGTCAATCCATGGGTAACTCACCAAAGGGTTAATTTTATTAGAATCACCACCAAGCCTGTTCATAGCATCTCGCATGCAAGCAAGATCAACAACAGCAGGTACCCCAGTGAAATCCTGAGCACAAGATATACATCACAATGATGTCAACCTTTCATAGACAACATTCCCCAAAATCTCATAGAACAAGATCAAATCACTACTCATAGCTCACCTGCAAAAGCACTCTAGCAGGCTTGAATGGGATTTCAACCTGTTTGGGAGCAGAGTTCTCCCAATCAATAATCTTCTCAACATCCTTACTCTTAACCTGAAACTCATCGCAATTACGAATTGCCGATTCGAGAAGTATCTTAATAGAGTAAGGAAGTTTATCTGCAACACAAACATCAATCGAACCATCAAAAGTCTAAAAATCTACACCAAACAGGCAACACCATTCCACGGAAAAAATAAATCAATTAATAGTTCTAATTAAAAATCACTTAACGCCAGTTACAATAAATATCAGTTTAACTAGGCATTAATCTCAAATTTTTTGGGGTCGGCTAATGCCGTTTACAATAATATTAGTATAATTACAAAATAGTTCTTAACATTTCCATCTAAACTCTCATTGATCACAACATTTTGAGCAGGATTATTATATCATTACTAAAATAATAAAATCCAATACATTCATATTATAATATGTATAATCGTTTGTAATTGATCTACCATACCTAACGTATTAATTAATTAACCTAACGTAAAGAAATTGAAATTAAATCATTACTGAGAGCTACGAAAACAAAAACAAAAGGCTACTACTACCAGTCCAACGGATCAATTAGCCTGAGAGTACCATAAACCATAAGATCTTACATTGATTTTCCTAGCAATTCTCTCAGTAACCAAACGGAAATACTACTAACCGATCCTCGGATCATTGAGAGCTGTCAAGCTGTAGTACTTGCCGAATTCACCACCGCCTGGCTTCTCCAGCGTCTTCAATATGCTCTTGAATGGATTCTCACTAGCTGCGATCATCACCATCATCATCATCATCATCATCAACAACCAAACAAATCAAACTCGCAAATCAAAACCACATCAGATTCAAAAACAAAAACAAACAAAAAATCCGAAAGAAACTTCTGCGATTCAAAATGAAATTAATCCGAACCTTTTCCATTACATATAAATAAAAATAAAAAATCCGAAAGAAACTATTGCTATTCGAAATGAAAATCAAATACAAATTGAAAACCATTAGATTTAAACCTAACAATAAGAATAAGAATAAAAGAAAAAGATCGAAGTGAAGGAAACGAAAAGATTACCCATGGTGACGATCGGAGCTTCGAGTTTCACTCAGAGAGATCTAGAGAGAGAGAGAGAGAGAGAGTAGAGCTTGACGTTGAGACGGTTTTGTTTGTCTTAATATATCTATATATAGTGATTTGTGAGTGAGTTTAGAAATCTGAACTGTGAAATGTTGTTGTTATTTGCTCAGAGAGTGTGAGATAGGGGTGAGGCTATGCTGAAATGTTGTTGTTGTTGTTGAAGGGAAAAAATGTTAGGGTGAGGTGAGTATCTTTTTTGGGTTCATGAGATTTTGCCTTTTTCCTTTTGGACCTTTCGCATATTCCTTCCTTCACTTCACGTTTTGACACCCTACCTACCACTGATTACACTCGTCTCGTACACTTTTTTTTAGCTGCATATTCTTTTAGCGCCATGTGACCCTTTTTTTTTTTTGGTTAAATCCATGTGACCCTTTTCAATCTCCAAATCATACTATATACACTGTATGTTTGTATTTTTTATTATATTTTTATAATTATAATGTATAAAATATATGTTAAATGTTTATTTTTTATTTTTTATATACTATACTTATATAAAAACATTTTGACAATTAAGCTTGGGTTAAAGTCTCTGATGGTGAGTTTCAGTTGATAAAGTTTTTTACGGTTGAATAAGAGATTTGATGTTCAATCTCTGCCTCCACTGAAAACTAATTGGTATCTTGATTTGATGATAAAGAACTATCATCAAGAGCGGATGCCAGATTGAAACCATCTCAAAAAAAAAAAAAAAAAAAAAAAAAAAACTTGAGATTAGTTCGATTTGTGTTGAGCTGGATGTAGAGCTCAGGGTTCATGCTATTTTTAACTTGACAATCACATCTTCAAGGAAACCAACTAATGTGTTAATTTATTGGCCAAATTTGGTGCCTCTTAACATACCGAATCTACCAATCATGTTATTTTTGCCAACCTACCATTTGTGGTATAGAGAATTTATTGGCTTTGGATAAGGTTGAGTTATTTTGTAACAAAATAATTAGTATGTAATGAAGTCGTTTTATATATAAAAAAAAAAAAGATGCTACGTTTACAACATTTTTACAACAAATCACATGTGGTTAGTTGGTATTGGTTCAAATTTCAAACTAACACTAAGATTACTTTTTTGCCCCAAAATAACAACTAGTAACAACTTGCAATTTAGGATTTGTTGTAAAAATGTTGTAGACATAACATTTCTCTAAAAAAAATGAATAAGAACCTATTTTCAAAGTTGCCAAAAATAATCAATATTTTTAATTTATTTATGTATTTTCATAATTTTATTATGAGATTGAATTTTCTTGATAGTTTTTATAATTAAATGAGTAGATATTGTTGTCATATATAATATATATTTATGTATTCATATTAGATTTCATATAAATTAAAGTAAAATTATTTTAAATTATAATAATATGAAACAATAAACACCATTTGTTATTTTGTCTTTTCGCAGTCAAGTACGTGAATGAAAGAATATATTAGATATCATCTTATTCATTCATTTTTATATATTTTAATTAAAAATACAAAAAAATAAGAGTATAAAAATCTAATAAATACTCAATTAGTTTATTTATTATAACATCTTATAAAATTATATTAAGGCAACGTAAATATACTAATAAATAAGAATATATCCCATAAAAATTTAGAATATAATAAAAATAATAGCTTAACATATATAATAGTTCTTTTAGGCCAATTTTTTTTGTTCAAATATGTAATATATGCAAGTGTTAATTTTTTTAATTTCAATTTTATATGTCATATTTAAAAATAAATTTTTTTTTTAATAATTTTGACCTGAATGAAATGTGCATGTATTCTATATCTTATACATTATACTATGAATATTACTAATAATGTTTGAAATTTAATTTCAATATTTATTACCCAAAATGTGAGGACTAGTGAAGAGTTGTGTGTGCGCGCGCACGAGCACATGCGCACATGCGTGCGAGCGTGCATATGTGCGTGCATGCGTGAAAACTAGTGAAGAGTTTATTATTATGATCCTAACAAAAGAATTGGACGTGGAGGTTCACGGTCAACCTACCTAATTATTCACTATAAATTGTGAGGATAATTATAATATACACAAAAATTTATAAATAGCTTACAATTAACATCTTCTCAAACAAAAAAAAATCTTCATTCAATATAAATTTGCACTATCAAATTATCCATCATTGTCTAAATCAATGTCCAAATCATCAATAGATAAATTTCGAATCATGGTGATAATTACAAACGTTTTATAATTTAGAGTGAATATACTAATAGTTTCATGGTTTAGGATTGATATTTGTCCATTAATCTTTTTTTCTTTTTCTTTTTCTTTATTTTTGTTTTTGAGAAGACCATTAATCTATTAATTAGGACAAAAGAGAAAGGGAGGAGAATGGTGGCTTAGACTCTTCCCCTCTTTTTGCCTCTTATTCCAGCCAAAACATAAGATTAGACGTTGATTTAAACGGTATGTTAGATATTGCAAATTAATTTCAAATTATAATATTAATAATAGAATTTTGAAGTTTAGAATGTTTTTTTTGTTGTTGCTAAATTGAAGTTTAGAATATAGATTACAGATGATCATTAATAATTTATTGTGGTGAATAACTATAATTAACTTTGTAATATAAATTATATAAGGTTTTATATAGATTATAAAACCTTGCATTAGGATTTGTCGAGAAGGAAAAAACGATGAAGAACTTAGGATAGTCGATACTATTGCAAGTTAGGTTGCTCATTTTAGTTGGGATGGCCCTTAAGTTATGAAAGTAGAAATAGCTCTGAACATTTTACCAAAAAAAAAGAAAAAAAGAAAAAAAGAAATAGCTCTGAACCCTCCCATCTTTATTGAATATAATTATTATTAATTAAAAAAAAAACTTAGGACATCCGATTTTATTTTTATTTTTACTTTTTTTGTTTTATATTTTAATGGAATGTAAGAACTTATTATTATTAATTTGATAGAGTTTTAACACATGACGTCCGCTTTTGATAATTACCTTTCTTATCATCAGATCAAGACACTAATCAATTTTTAGAGTACACGGGGACCGAACTCCAGATCTCATATTACACTTTTAAATTGTTATTATGGCCCATTAGATGTGATACAATCTTTTTTCTTTTTTGATGAGATGTGATACAATCTTCTTCCATTTAGACACGTGCTCTCTCTTTTTTTTTTGATCAAGACACCTACTCTCTAATTGTTAATATAAGACTATCCTAATATCATTTTTGTCCAATGTATATGGCCCACTGACCTAAAGACGAAAAGAATGAAAAGAAATGTACATAGGCCCGCATATGAGGCCCTACAATAAAGGACCACTTTTGATGATTGCTCTCTTTATCATTAAATCAAGACATCAATTGATTTTTTGTGTAGGCAGGAATCGAACCCTAGATTTTTTATTCAATCATAAGAAATTTTACCAGTAACTAGAACTCACTTTTTTTTTAAAAAAAATAATTACAACATGCTGCTAATCCCGTAGCTCAAACTCTTTCCCTCCTAAATCCTCAAACACTTTGTGCATAGAGAGGTATCAATTCAGCTACAAAGCGACAACTAGAACTCACTTTTGAACTTATTATTAGGGCCCATTAGATGTGATACAATTTTTTTTTTTGTTTATGAGGTGTGATACCATCTTATTCCATTTAAATACCTGCTCTCTAATTATTAATATAAGACTCTATCTTAATACTATTTTTGTCCAATGTATATGGCCCGCTGACCCAAAAATGAAAAGAAAAGAACATAGGCCTGCATCTGAGGCCCTACAAGATAATTCAGGCCAGTGACTGTGACAGTCCTCATAACTCACAGCCTATCTTATAAATAGGATTCAGATAAAATTTAGGCTAAGAGGACCACATTGTCAAATCAAACTGTGTTCTATGATATAATCTTAATACTATACTTCCCCCCTTTCCTAGTCCCTATTCAACCTAGCAAAATAGTGCTATTTTATTTGCAGCAGCTTTAATGATAAATCAAAGAGTTTGGTGAAAATATATGATCTGCTTTGAAGAACGATATCTAACGGGGATGAGTTTGTGTCGAGTGTCCAGTGAGATTTGAACATGTGTCTAATTTTATCTTCATACTATACTTCCACCCTTGCTAGTCCCCTCACAATTCTACCAAAATGGTGTTATTTACAGCACCTAGAATGGTAAATCAAAGAGTTTGGTGATAATTTTAGGTCCACTTTGAAGAACAATGTCTCAGCAAGTACTAATGTCTTTCTTAGTCAATTGCGACTTAAACAGTAAACTAAATATGAGAAACAATACTTTGTTGCTTTCCTGGTAGATTGCTGTTGTATTGTTTGTATGTAGAGGCATACGAAGATCTTAAGTCACTAAATCAAACCTTATAAATATATATATATATATATATATATATATAGATATATAAGTCACTAAATCAAACAACATTGTTTGAGACTTATTGGGTCCCAGCACTTAAAAGTTAAAACTGTTACTGTAGATTGTAGTTTTGAGTTTCATGAAGAGACACGCTGAAATTGCTATTCTTGACATCTTGATGCGGCCTTTATTTCAACACCAACATATCAAGCAACTTTTATAATGCTGGGTGAGAACTTCGTATGATAGATTAGTATTACATTATAATTCAGAATATAATCTCTAACCATATGCTAAATTGAACGAAGAACCGAATCACCAAATATGATTATTCAGTCATCAAAGATAAATAATAGTACCAGTGTAATACATCTATCAAAAAACAGTACTAGTGTACTACTATTAAGAGAGTACGGACATTGAAGTGTTCAGTGGACTGTGGACCTATTGGGCTATCATTCATTGAATTCTTATATGTACTTGTATTCCCCTTTGACCCAAAAGGTGCCATTTTCATTGCCACGCCCAAGTAAGCAAGACGGATTGAAACACTGATTTATGGTGCCCCACTGAATAATAAAAAAACTTTGCTCGGCACAAATCCACGAAAAATAGTATAGTCCCTCAACCAAAGGTGGATTTCTTGCGATTGTTTTTGGATTTAAGAACTTAATCAATGGATTTGAAACAATAATTGTTTGTATAAATTTAACACATGATGATTTGGGTTTTGGAGATTTTATTTAAATAAAAACACTTGTAATAATTGGATTTAGAATGACATTTTACACCTAATTATTTAAAATCTACGAATTAATAAATTCAAATTCATCCATAGAAAAAAAGAATTGTTATTCATTTTCTACTCAAGCTATTGGCAATGTTAACCAAAATCCACTATCAACAATAGAGATTATAACCACTCTTAATCAAATTTCATGAACCAAACTCACTTACGTAACATGCAACACTCACATATCTCAGAAACATAAACAAAACCTCTCACAAATACAAACAAACTCACTAGCCTAATAAATACAAACTCATAATTCCAAAGACCTAATACACCTAATAATTATTTCACATTGAAATTAGATAAATACTCAAACTAATCTTCAAATATTATAAAACTACTTTGTGTTATTCTAATAGTCTTTTCCTCTCCTTATGTGGGTAGACTTTAAGCTAAAACTACCAACCATTTTCCTTTGCAAAAATACCTATTTATAAGGCTCAATTATTAATTCAATAAGAAACTTTAATTCCATCTCAAGGATTATTTTTTTCATTCAAGCCAAAAAAACCAATTAAGAATTTGAGTCAATTTCTAACAATTTCCACATTAACTCAAATTCCATCAAGCAATCATCATTTTTTATTTGTTGTAGGAACTTTGCCTTAATGGAAGCAAGTTTTCTTTAAAGAAGACAACCATTACCCACAATTTCAAAGCCTTGATACACCCATTAAAACTCTTCCATAAAAAGATACACACTCAGACTACTCTTGAAGGTCAAGGAATACCCAATTACATATTCAGTAAGAAACTCTTTTTCCATACCCAATTACATATTCAAGTTGTATCCTATCTAACTAAAGTGTGTTCTATCTTCATACTATACTTTCCCCTTTGCTAGTCCTATTACAATCTACCAAAATGGTTTTTTTTTTTTTTTTTTTTTTTTTTTTTTTTTTTTTTTGCAGCACCTAGAATGGTAAATGAAAGAGTTTGGTGATAATTTTAGGTCCACTTTGAAGAACAGTGTCCCAGCAAGTAATAATGTCTTTCTTAGAATTTCGACTTAAACAGTAAACTTGATATGAGAAACAATACTTGTTGTGTTTGCCTTGCGCGTCTGCGTCCGCGTCCTCTTTTTACGTGTTAAATATTAGCATTGATACACCATGTTGAATATGCTAGTATAGATGCGGAAGCGCAAGCATAATGTATAAAACACAATAACACACGAAGGTTACGTGGTTCAGCCTAACGGCCTACATCCACGGAGGAAACCCTAAAGGGCTACATCAATAATATATTATAGTGTAATACAAATCCTGTGTTACAATGAATCATAACATGTGTATATATAGTAGACTAAACCCTAGACTAATAGACTTCTAGTACAAGTAGGAGACTTGACTTGCACACAAAGTAGAATTAGGCTTGGACTTATGCTAATGGGCTAATATATCTCTAACACCCCCTCTCAAACTCAAGATGGAAGCTTGATGAAATCTTGAGATTTGATAAGGTTGAGAAGATCCCTTGAATGAATTTTGGCTCTGTGATGGTAATTTGAGGAAGGCAATTATCTTGCAGTGTTGATGCGACTTCTAATGGTGGCTTGACTATACCGGAGAGTTTTGACGGCAGCAGTAGGAAGCCAAAGAAGATGAATGCAGCGAAAAAAAACACCGAGGAAGACAAAGATTGCTCTTAAAAATACTGCAAGGACAGAAAACCATGGCCACAAGAAGGTGGCTCTGATACCATGTTAAATATTAGCATTGATACACCATGTTGAATATGCTAGTATAGATGCGGAAGCGAAAGCATAATGTATAAAACACAATAACACACGAAAGTTACGTGGTTCAGCCTAACGGCCTACATCCACGGAGGAAACCCTAAAGGGCTACATCAATAATATATTATAGTGTAATACAAATCCTGTGTTACAATGAATCATAACATGTGTATATATAGTAGACTAAACCCTAGACTAATAGACTTCTAGTACAAGTATGAGACTTGACTTGCACACAAAGTAGAATTAGGCTTGAGCTTATGCTAATGGGTTAATATATCTCTAACATTACGCAGGCATTTTCAGCTTTTTTATTTTTTTTTAACCAGCGCCTATTGCACTGTTCATGGAACATGAACAGTGCAATCAGCATATGAACAGTACTTTCAAGCATGAACAGTAATTTATTATTATTATTATTATTATTATTATTTTTCAGTTTTCAGTTTTAATAAAATAAGTAGTATCCAAACGCACATGTGTAGAGGCATACGAAGATCGTAAGTCACTAAATTTAATTTTTTGCTGAGAAGTCACTAAATCAAACAAAGATAAATAATACTAGTACTAGATCACCAAATATGGGCCGTTTGATATGATAATTTAAGTAATACTTTTCAATTTTTAAACAATATTACACGTATTTTCACACACTTTTTCATCTACATATATTTTCAAAAAATATAAACAATATTACTAGAATAACGTTATCAAACACACCAGTCATTAAAGATAAATAATAGTATTAGTGTACAATTATTACGAGAGTACATTGAAGTGTTCAGTGGGCCTATTAGGCTATCACCCCTTGTAAATTTGTAATTTGCATTTCTATATGTACTTGTATTCCCTTTGACCCAAAAAGTACCGTAAAAAAAATGTACCATTTTCATTGCCACGTCAAACTAAGCAAGACAGATTGAAACGCTGATTATTGATTAAATGGTGCCAACTGGAAAAAACTTTTGCTCGGTACAAATCCACCAAAAATACTTTAGTCCCTCAACCATAAAACAATTATAGATTTCTTGGTATTGTTTTTGAATTTAAGAATTTAATCAATGGATTTGAAAAAAAAATTGTTTGTATAAATTTAACACATGATGATTTGAGTTTTGGAGGTTTTATTTAAACAAAAACAATTGCAATATTTGGATTTAGAATGACATTTTACACATAATTAATTCAAATCCATGAATTAATAAATTCAAATACATCTATAGAAAAAATAAATTGTTATTCATTTTGTACTCAAACTATTGGCAACATTAACCAAAATCCGCTATCAACAATAAGGATTATAACCGCTCTCAATCAAATCTTATGAACCAAACTCACCTACTCATACATACAACCCTCACATATCTCACAAACATAAACAAAAACTCTCACAAATACAAACAAACTCACTAGCCTAATAAACACAAACTCGTAATTCCAAAGACCTAATACACCTACTAATTCTTTCGCATTGAAATTAGATAAATACTCAAGCTAATCTTTAAATATTATAAACCTACTTTGTGTTCTTCTAATAGTTTTTTCCTCTCCATATGTGGGTAGACTTTGTGCTAAAACTACCAACTCTTTTCCTTTGTGATGCGGGATGTGGAAGCGTCAATAAGTAGAACATGTCTACTTCTAGAAAATAAGAAACAAAACACGTTTGCTTCTGAATATAATCTTGAATTCAAGAGAGTTCCTTGAATCCACAAGGAGAAAGGGTTCTGGAATCCACCAAAGAAATAATAGACAAAAGTCTGTATTTTTATTAAAATAAATAATTGTAAAAAAAAAATGTTTATAGACTTAAGGGCTTATTTAAGGGTTTTGTAAAACTTGACAGACAATCAAATATATTCTAAAATAACTCCTAACTGATAGCTAACTATAACAGAAACCAAATTTGACCTAGAAAGCAATAAAGCACCTAAAAACACAGAAATAAATAACCTAAACCTAAAATAATAAATTTTACATAAAAATACCAAAATTAAATAGTAAATTCTATCCTACATCACTTTACAATGGTACCTAATTTTAAGGCTATTCGGGGGCCTTTTTCGGTTGCTCGGTCACGTGTGGTCCGTTGGAGGGGTGACCTTGCTAGACCTGGGTTTGTTTGGGGAGTTGCATTCGGAACTCAACATTGAGCCACGTGGTCCAACGGCTACCAGCGTACTTTTAAGCCTACAAAACCATTAAAACCAAGGTCTAAGAATCACGATAATAGTCGAATAAATATATAATATGTGTTTAATATAATAGCTTTGATTAATGGTTGTAATAATAGTTGAAATAAAGTAATATGTATTTAAAGGTGAAGTAATCATGTACTCAATGATGTAAATTTTAAAGATATGAAAGCAAAGTCACTTATCTTTAATGGTTTGCAGCTCCAACTGTACAGCTTCTGTGAGTTGATAATATCCCAGCAGAGTGGCCTTAGCGGTAGAGAGGCAGTTTGCCATGATAACTTCAAGATTGAAGGGGAAAAATGGGTGCAACTGGAGGGAGATAGAGTATGCCCAGCTGTGTGTAGAGGCTGGTTAAGCTTGCCCCTCTTATCATGCACTTAAATGAGTTTTCCCCTTGAAAATGCTCTTTTAGTTGTTGTGAAGTTATGGATAGTGTTGCCTTCCATGAGAAGGGCTTTTGTATGGAGTATTTGTGCCTTCTAAGAGAAGGGCTTTATGTAAGATGGATTTGTGCCTTCCATGAGAAGGGCTTTGATATGAGATCTTGGTGCCTTCTAAGAGATGAGTTTTAGCATTAAAAGTTTATGTCTTCCATGAGAAGGGCTTTTGGTATGAGTGTTTGATATCTCTTAAGGAGCGTGGAGATGGTAAAAGATATAGATGTTTTGTGGGATGTAGTATTTGTAATATGTATGATATATGGAAGTATGAGAGATATGGAGGTTAAAGATAGTAAAAATATGAGATTATAACCACTGGAGAAGTTGTTGAGATTGCTTTTCAAGAGGAAAGATTTTGAAAGAGAAGAGCATGGAGGTGTGTTTAGGTATTTGGAGATAGGAGCAATAAGATATGTGTATTTTCTGGATATGGAGAGTGAGAGAATGAGTATAAGAGGGGTAATAGTGTTGTAGTGTGTTTAGCAATGTTGCTGAGATTTATTGCTGGGATATTCTGCTGGAGGATGTATGAAGACTTATGAAGGGCATTTATGAGCTAAGAGCTGAAGAGTTTAGTTCCTAATTTAGAAACTAAAAAGCCCAGAAGCTCAGAACTTCATTAAGAGCTTAAGGAGATTATTAGAGGGAGAGAGAATAGAGAAGTTTTTGAAAGAATCGTTCTTCTCTCGTGGTGTCCCCCGTTAAGGTGTTGATTGGGGGGGGGGGGGTTCTATTTAGCTAAGTTTAAGAGGGTTTTTTAGCAAATAATCTCAACTAAAATCTGTCCTAAATAGTAATAATTTTTTAGAAAATCCTCCTAAGATTTGGCCAAAAATGGTATGTTTAGGTTTAAGGTGTTCTTACTATTTTGGATAAGAGTTGCTAGGGAAAGAGCAGCAGGAAAGAAAGGTATTTTGGCAAGAAAAAGATAGTTACTTTAGTTGGTTTTGGTTTTAGCCAAATGTAGAAATCAGTAATGCTAAGGCTGCTGGGTCAGCTGTTACATCTGTTCTGAAAAATCTGTCCCAACTGTCAGGAAAAGTTGTGACAGCTATCATGAGATAGCTGTCACAGCTGTTATAAGACAGTTGTTGCTTTGGGTAGAAGTAGATGAAGTCAGTTGGGTGATTTCAGACTGCTGGAGAGGACATTCAACATTTATTTCAAGGGTATCTTGCTATTTTGGGTATAGCAGCTAGTTGTTGGGATTTCAACATTAAATGGTTGATGATATCACTTCCAGCCAGGTGTTAAGTGCTGAATACACTGCTGGGGTTCTATTGGAAATGTTTCCTTTTTCGAGTGTTTGTGTTTTTGGTCCAAGGTTCCATTACAACACGTTTTTAGTAAGTAATAGAATAGTTGGTTGATAGTTAATGAAACTTTAAAGATCTAGTTAAGGCCTCATTGTTTTGTGACTTAATTTTGGTGAGAAAAAAGAGCATTTAATGCTCTGCTCTAGCAGCTGGCAGAGAAATATATGGTCTGATTGTGGCAAACAGCAGTTGGGTATTAGAGATATCATGAATATTTTATATATTTGGAGATAGCCAATCAGATTAGGCCATGTGTTTGAGTTGGATTTTAGTTGAAAGTAGTAATGTAGTTTATGTAGAATAATATAATGAAGTTTCTAAATTTGTATAGCAATAGCTGGGGATTGAATGAACAGTTATTTTCTCAGCATTTAGATGGCTGAAGATATTGAGTATTTGTCATATGATGAATGTTAAGTTTTAGGAAAAAAGAAATGGGGAGTCTTATCATTTTAAGTGATATGTGATAAGAGATGCTTACCATATGTTACCTGCTACACATGAACTCGTTAGAGTTCAGGGAATTGAAGAAGACATGCCAAGCAACGTGTTTCTTTTATCAACTTTGAATTGCTGGAGCTTTACTAAACATATCTCTTGGCCCTCCAAACCACGACTCCCAAAGTTTCCCAAAAGAGACTCATGAGCTTGAATCATAAGCCGAAGATGAGATTACGTACCTTGGGTTTTGTTGTCGTTTTGTGTGAATATGGGCTTTTGTTGAAAAAGCCGATTTCCATGAATATGAGAGAGGTAATATGGGCCGTGAGTTTTGATTCATTGTGTAAGCCCAATCCATATGTTGATGTTGATGATATCATGGGTTATAATCCCAATTGATGAAAAGGAAATGTGGACCATGAATCTGCCTCTTGAAGTAAGGATCTCACGGGCCATGTGAGCCCAATCCATGTAGTTGAATGAAATATGAGTTTATTTTGGGCTTTAAATAGATTTACCCAAAAAATCAATAATATGTTGATGTGGCATGGGTTACCAATGAAGTAGTGCCACGTGAGGCGAAAAAAGAGTCCTCAACAAAGGCTCAATTATTAATTCAATAAGAAACTTTAATTCCATCTCAAGAATTATTTTTTTCATTCAAACCAAAAAAAAAAAAAAAAAATCCAAACCAATTAAGAATTTGAGTCAATTTCTAACTATATCCACGTTGACTTAAATTCCATCAAGCAATCATCATTTTTATTTGTTGTAGGAACTTTGAATTAATGGAAGCAAGTTTTCCTTGAAGAAGACAATTGTTACCCACAATTCCAATGCCTTGATACACCTCGTAACGCTCTTACATAAAAAGATGTACACTCAAACTACTCTTGAAGAAACTTACTTCTTGCTCTTCTAAAATTCTTCTACTTTCCTCATGTGGGAGGTCAAGGAATACCCAATTACATATTCAATAAGAAACTTTTTTTCCATACCAAGGAAGATTAATTTTCTTTCACACAAAAGAGAATTCATTTCCTTCCATACCAAGAAAACTATACCAAATCAAATTAGGAATTTAAGGCAATTTCTAGCATAATCTTATCTTTCCATGCATTTCCACTTATCCAACCTCACATTCTCATTTTAGCTATACTCATTTTATGAATATGTTGTTTCTTAATAGCTCAACGTTTAGTACCATAAAGCATAGCTAATCTTATAGTAGTCTTATATAATTTTCCCTTACCGTAGAGGTATTTTACGATTACACAGTGCTCATGATGTGTTTATCCACCTTACTCTTATCTTAAAATTCAAATCCGCTTTAATCTCATAATCTTTATGATTTATTGATCCAAGGTATTATAAGTTCTCGGTCTTTGGTATCTCTTGACTATATTGAGTCTTAGAGCTCCTTTATCTTTATTTCTACTTTTACTAAATTTATTATTATGATTCTAACAAAAGAATTGGACATGGAGGTACACGGTCAACCTACCGAATTATTCACTATAAATTGTGAGGACAATTATAATATATACAAAAATAATAAAAAGCTTACAATTAACATTTTCATTCGATATAAATTTGTACTATCAAATTATCCATCATTGTCTAAATCAATGTCAAAATTGTCAATAGATAATTTCGAATCATGGTGATAATTGCAAACGTTTTATAATTTAGAGTGAATATACTAGTAGTTAAATGGTTTAGGATTGATATCTGTCCATTAACCTATTAATTAGGACAAAAGAGAAAGGGAGGAGAATGGTGGCTTAGACTCTTCCCCTCTCTTTGCCTCTTATTCCAACAAAAACATAAGATTAGACATTGATTTAAATCGTATGTTAGATATTGCAAATTAATTTCAAATTATAATATTAATAATAGAATTTTGAAGTTTAGAATGTAAATTACAAATAATCATTAATAATTTATTATGGTGAATAACTATAATTAACTTTGTATCCTGAATTATATAAGGTTTTATATAGATTATAAAACCTTGCATTAGGATTTGTCGAGAAGAAAAACACGATGAAGAACCTAGGATAGTCGATACTATTGCAAGTTAGGTTGCTCATTTTAGTTGGGATGGACCCTTAACTATCTTTTCCTTTCTTAATTGGATCTTTTGTTATCAAAGTAGAAATAACTCTGAACCCTCCCATCTTTCTTGAATATAATCATTCTTAATTAAAAAAAAAAAACTTAGGACACCCGATTTTATTTTTACTTTTCTTGTTTTATATTTTAATGGAATGTTAGAACTTATTATTAGGACCCTATAGATGTGATATAATCTTCTTCCATTCAGACATCTCTAAATATTAATATAAGACTCTATCTTAAATTCTTAATACTATTTTTGTCCAATGTGTATGGTCCACTGACCCAAAAATGAAAAGAATTGTAAATAGGCCTGCCCTCATAACTCCCGCCCTATCTTATAAATAGGATTCAGATAAAATTTTGGCCAAGAGGGCCACATTGTCAAATCAAACTGTGTTCTATGATTCTATCTTAAATTCTTCATACTATACTTCCCCCTTTGCTAGTCCCATCACAATCTACCAAAATGGTGTTATTTGCAGCACCTAGAATGGTAAATCAAAGAGTTTGGTGATAATTTTAGGTCCGCTACAATGTCTCAGCAGGTAATAATGCCTTTGTTGCTGATCCCAAAAGGAAAAAAAATGTCTTTGTTAGAATTGCGATTTCAACAGTAGACTGGATATGAGAAACAATACTCGTTGCTTTAATTTCCTGATAGATTGCTATTGTTTATGTATGTAGCGGCAAATCAAAGTATCAAATAACATTCTTTTAGATTTATTGGGTCACTAGCACTTGAAAGTTAAAATTTATATTGTAAATTGTAGTGTTGACATCTTGATACGGCTTTCATTTCAACACCAATATATCATGCAGCTTAAAATCATGTAATGAGTCACGATTTGGGCCAAATTTGCCAAATAGAACACTTTTAGCAAAATTTGAGTAGAAACACATCTTGATAAAGTTATTTGGTTATGTAACACATTTTTGAAACTTGAGTTTGTTAAACTCAAGTTCCAAGCAGTTCGCATGGCACGTCTAGCAATAGAGCCCACATAACTTGAAACTCGAATTTGCCAAACTCAGGTTTGAGTTAGAATTTGAGTTTGTCAGACTTGAGTTTTAAAAATGTATTACATAAGTAAATAATTTTGTCATAATACTTTTTTTCCTAAAATTTTGCCAAAATTATGCTATGTGGCAAATTTGGCCCATGATTTGCAATGGTGGATGAGGCCTTTGTATTAGAGAATTTTTTTTTTTTTTTTTGGAGAATCCTTTGTATTAGAGATTAGTATTACATTCTTTTTTTTTTTGAGAGGCCGCCCCTATAAAACCAGGGGCTCAAGTATTACTGATAATTTCTGCAGAATACACAGCAAAAGAGGACAGAGGAACTTCCTCCATCCAAGTACAAAAAGGGGGAAAATTACATGCTGTTCTTGCTAGACTATGGGCAACCTTGTTCCCTTGTCTACGAGTGTGCTGGAATATCACGTTCTTGAACTGAGCCACCACTGTGTTAATGTCAGAGACAATGTGACCAAAGGAAGCTGCAGAGTAGTCTTCACGATTCATGGCTCTAATTGCAATTTCCGAGTCTCCCTCAAGGATGACTTGATCAAAACCAAGTTCATTGGCAAAGAAAAGAGCCATCCTCGCTGCTAACACTTCCACCATCTCCACAGAAGTGGGCAGAGGAATAATTTATGTTGATGCAGCCATAACTAGACCGAGGTCGTTACGAATGATGGAGCCTAAACCAACTATTTCTTGCTCCCTGAAAACAGCCCCGTCAAAGTTTATTTTGAACCATTCTGTTGGGGGGGGGGGGGGGGCGGTTTCCATTTGATAGGGGTTCGGACAGGAGGGGGTTTTGGGAGCGTGGCAGTGGCTAGTTGAAACTCCTGGAGAGCGTCTCTGGCCCTTGAATTGAGCAGCTTTAGGTCCAGCACCTCCTCGCCCAATCTCAGCTTATTTCTTCTGAGCCAGATCTGGTCGACTAACATTGCAAACAAAACTGTATTGTGGGGCTGCTCCAAACAAGTTTTAAACACCTCCAGGAAGGTCAAGCAATCTTGAGTTTTGTTTTTCAAGGGCTCAAAATGAACCTTCCAAACCTCATTTAGCTTCGGGCAAGACCAGAGAGCGTGGAAGGTGGACTCCAGCTCTGTATTGCAGACTTGGCACGTGGGATCAGCGAGGACCTTTCTATGGGTGAGGTTTGCCCGGGTTGGCAGAGCATCCTTTGTAGCACGCCACATCAGAGTTTTGGTTCTGTTAGGGATCTTAAGACTCCATAGACCCTTCCAAGGGTTACAAGAGTGAGGCCTATTTGTGGTTCCACCAGGGGGAGGCAAGTCATCATTTACTAGGAGTCTGTAGCCGGCCCTGACTGAATACAATCCATTCGAATTGCTCGGCCAGAACAACTTGTCCTCCGTTTCCATGATGCTTATGGGAATTGACCTTATCAACCTGGAGTCACGTGGCGTGAAGTTACTGGTAATTGCGTCTGAGATCCAAGATCTATTCTCCTTATCGATCAGAATCGCAACTTGAGCATCACTACCCAGGAAGGATGGAAGGGATTGGACTTTAGAGTTATGAAGGTCAGGCAGCCAGCTGTCTTCGTAGATAAGAATGTTCTCGCCATTCCCCACCCTCCATTGAGCCCCCTTTTTTATGACGTCCCGACTCTTAAGAATACTCCTCCAAGCAAAAGAACCCTTATCTTCCTTTGCATCAAATATACTACCATTGGGAAAGAACTTTGCTTTGAAGAATTTGTGGAAAAGAGAGGTTTTATCCTCGAGAAGCCGCCACACTTGTTTTGCTAATAATGCATCATTGAATTTTTGTAATTCCTTGAAACCCATTCCACCACGGTCTTTTGGAAGACATAATGAGCTCCACTTCGACCAGTGAATTTTCCTTTGGTTACCACGGTGACCCCACCAGAATTTGCGGATCAATTTTTCAATGTCATAGCATAATGTGATGGGGGGTTTGAAACAACTCATGGCAAAGGTTGGGATGGCCTGCACTACCGCTTTTAGTAATACTTCTCTACCGGCTTGGGAGAGGAGTTGTTCTTTCCAACCTTGTAGTTTAGCCCACACTCTCTCTTTTATGAACATGAGACTTGCCTTTCTGTTTTTTCCTATAAGGGTGGGAAGACCAAGGTATTTCTCATATTGTTTCACCTCTTGGGCCCCAAGGTAACTTGTAATCTGCCCTATGGCTGAACGGGAGGTTGATTTACTGAAGAAAAGAGAGGACTTCGCTCTATTCAGCTGCTGACCAGAGGCTTTTTCATGGCTATTTAAGGATTCTTGGATCTTTTGACATTCGTAGATTGAGGATCTACAGAAGAGCAAGCTATCGTCGGCGAAGAACAAATGAGTTAGCCGGGGACCTTGCCTACAAATGGAAACCCCTCTGATTTGACCAGAATCCGCAGAGTGTTTAAGTAAACTGTGTAGACCTTCTGTGCAAAAAAGAAAAAGGTAGGGGGATAGTGGGTCCCCTTGCCTAATGCCTCTAGTCGAGTGGATGGTTGGGGAGGGGTCGCCATTAATAAGAATCGAGTAGCTCACAGTTGAGATACATTCCATCAATAAAGCCACCCACCTATCGGCAAAACCCAATTTTTTCATTATTTGCTCTAAATACTTCCATTCAACCCGATCATAGGCCTTGCTCATGTCTAATTTCATGGCCATGAACCCTGTTTTTCCTTTTTGATGGTGTTTCATATAGTGCAGTGTTTCAAAGGCCATCAATATGTTTTCAGTTATCACTCTGCCTGCTTGAAAGGCGCTTTGGTTTTCTGACACTACAAAGGGGAGGATACCCTTAAGCCTATTTGCAAGTACTTTAGACACCACTTTGTAGATCACACTACATAGGCTAATTGGACGGAATTCTGTGATTCTTTCAGGAGATTTAACCTTTGGGATTAGAGCAATATGGGTATGATTAATTTCTTTTGGGATCTTACAGTTTTTTAAACAATCCAACACAGCAGAACAAACATCATCACCAACAGTAGACCAAAAAGATTGATAAAAGAGTGGAGGCATACCGTTAGGGCCTGGGGCAGAAATGGGTTCCATCTGTTTCATGGCTAAGTCCACCTCTTCCCTGCTAAACTCTCTGAGCAAGGTCAAATTCATAGGCTCAGTAACCTTGGGTTGGATCTTTTCGAGGATTTTGCTCAATTCAGAAGGAGAGGAGGATAAGAACAGGGACTGGTAGTAATCCACAGCAATACTTTTGATCTGGCTCTCCTCAGTGCACCACACGTTCTGGTTGTTTTTTAGACCCATAATCCGGTTTCGCCGAAACCTTTGGGAAGCCTTACTGTGGAAATAAGCTGTATTTCTATCTCCGTTTTTCAAGAAGAGAGCTCTTGACCTCTGTTGCCACATCAAGTTTTCCTTATCCAGAATGCTATTAATTTCCCTTTGGAGAGATTTTACTCTCAAGGGGTCACCTCCTCTGGCTGCATCCATTTCAACTCTTGAAAGGAGGTTCATCTTCGCCTCAAGCAACCTCTTGACATTACCAAAAGAATTTTTGCTCCATTCAGTGAGTTTCTCTCCACAGATTTGCAACTTACCAGCCACGTCGGGCATGGTTGCCCCAATGATAGGAGGACCCCAAGCTTTAGTGACTGTGTATTACATTCTAATTCAGAATATCAGTAGCTGTCATCTCTAACCTTATGCTAAATTGAACGATGGCAATAGACCAAATCACCAAATATGATTCGTTCATCAAAGATAATTAATACTATTATTAAGAGAGTACGGACATTGAAGTGTTCTGTGGACCTATTGGGCTATCATTCATTGCATTCTTATATGTACTTGTATTCTCTTTGACCCAAAAGGTATCATTTTCATTTTCATTGCCACGCCGAAGTAAGCAAGACGGATTGAGACACTGATTTATGGTGTCCCACTGAAAAAAAAAAAAAAAAAAACTTTGCTCGGTACAAATCCACGAAAAATGGTATAGTCCCTCAACCAAAGGTAGATTTCTTTGCTCGGTACAAAATGTATTTGAAACAATAATTGTCTGTATAAATTTAACACATGATGATTTGGGGTTTGGAGATTTTATTTAGGCTGCGTTTGGTTGGATGTAAAATATTTTCAGGTGTAAAATATTTTCGGGAAAGGAAAATATTTTCAAGTGTTTGGCTGCATTATGAAAATTGTTCTAGAAAATGTTTTCATGTGTTTGGTTGCATTCTGAAAATGCTATTTTCCTACTAATTTCTTACCAATTTTCTCAGCTACCAAACAAATTTTATAATAGAAAATTGTAATATGTAAACTTTTAAAGAAACAAAAATCAAAACAAAACCATTCTCAATACATAAAACCATTCGGTCAAACTGAGAGAGGGAGGAGGAAGAGAGAGTGATCGCAAATCGAGGGAAAGGGAGAAGTAGATCGAGAAAGAGAGAGATCGGTCATGGGTGGGTCATGGGCGACGAGACCGGTCCAGCGGTGGCAGGCTTCAGGCGGCGCTGAGATTGAGACGAAAAGAGTTTGATCTAGAGGGCGGTGGGACGATCTCACGGTGCGATCTAGAGGGGTGCGATCTCGACGGGACGATCTCCCCAGCGCGATCTTGACGACACGATCTTGCGGCGCGAGCTCTATGGCGCGATCTTGTGGCTAGATCTCGTCGGCGCGAGCTCAACGGTGCGTCTGAGCTTGGGGCGGTGGTCTAAGCTCGACGGCACGAGCCCGATCTCACTCTCTCCAGTCTCTCTTCGTGCCCTCTCTCTCTCTCTCTCTCTTTGCGCGTCTGAGTCCAAAAATCATTTGTAGTGAAAATAGAAGTGTAAAATATTTTCCGGGTCAAAACTATAAAACACACGGTCAACTGAAATTGTTTTCCGGAAAATTCTATTTTCCATGCGCAACCAAACACATGGTGAGGTGTAAACTCATTTCCTGAAATGGTTTTACACCAAAACAAACGCAGCCTTAGGCTCCCCTCCCGATTAAAACTCTCCCATTCTCTCCCATTTTAATATAGATGAAAGACACGTGGCGAATAAACAATCTAAAGGCTAAAAATATGCCATGTCATTCTCTCAAAATTTTTTTTCTCTTTTTCCCTTCTTTTCCTCTTTCTCCCGTCAGCACTTTCATGGTTTGAGCATCAGAGGTGTTCAGTTCAAAACATGCTGGAATTTTTTCGTCGCAGTTTGGTTGCGTGCGATTGCGATGGACACATCCAAGAAATTGTGGCAGTTGGGACTAATGTGGTGGTGAGTGTTGTGGCTAGAGCATTGAAGTCATCGAGGCTAGCTAGGTCCGGTAGTGGCGCACTAAATGGAGGTCCTCCGATGAGCTTGCGGTAGAGCGAAACTAGATAAGTTGGGCTATTTGGTTCGACGGCAGAGGCTAGATTTTTTTAATGTGGGTTTGGTTTCTCTAGATTTGCGAACATGGGTAGAATGAATATGCGTTGTGGGTGGTTGACGGGTTGATAGTGCTTTTTATTTTTATAGATGGTGGTTTTGGAGAACTGGATCAGATTTGATGTGAGTTTCAGGCACTAGAATTCACAGATAAATCCCGGATCCGGATCCTCTCCATTTTCTTTTGAAATGGAGAGTGTCAATTACAAAGGTTAGGATGTGCCACATCATTTAAAATTTATTGACTAACACTACTATGAAGTTAAGAGAGGATTCTGTCTAAAATATGGTTAAGTTCACCGGAGAGTATATCAAACTTATCTTTTAAAATTCGTGAATTGTGATTTTGTCATCAAGCCATTTCAAGAAAAACAGATCTAAAAGTAACAAAATGAGAAGAGCAGAGTTTAGAAAAAGAAGACGAAGTAGCCCAAGTGCTGATGTCGATGAAAAACAAGAAGAGGAAAATGAAAAGACTCTTTTTTCCCTCAAATTGATTGTTCTGTTTGTAATGCATTAATTTTGTGCTTGTTCCTGCTTGTTCACCATAAATTTAAACAAAAAATAGATTCCCATTTATTGCATTTTTAATGAAACCGTTGAGGGTGATTTTTCAAGAGCAAGTTCATCGGAAGCCATTTTAGAGCTGGATTCATTTATGTGACTGAAGCTCTACTTGATAGGAAAATCAAGGATTTGATTCTACTATTGCTTTGGGCAATGCGTGTTGAAAGTTGTCACTATAAATAACAATGGATTGGGAAAAGGGTCTTGAATTATTTTGTTAGTGCTACTACTATTTGATATCAACAACGATCCAAAGATTGGCTATTTTTCTATAATGAATGGGAATTTTTTAATGGGTTCTCAGTTTTGAGAGCAAACGTGAAGCCCCTAAGAATTCTAAAAAAAACAAAATTTACCAAATCACCACTTCACATCACATAGTGGTTTATTAGAACTAGAAAATAGTTCTCTGTTTCTTGTAATTTCAAAAATCAGAAGATTTTAAACTCAGAAAGGTAGAGGAACCAAAAAGAAGAAACCACCTTATATGTAATCAAACCAATTTTTCCCTTAAAACTTAAGATGAACCCATTTCCAGGGAAACAAACACATACACTAAGCTTTAAACCAGGGCCGCCGCTCGACCATCATCAACAGCCTACCACCGCGACCATTAGCCTCAGCCAATCAACCTACCCCTTACGGACTGCACATTTGAAAGGTGCAAAGAGCCCAAAGAGACGGAGATCAAATTTGGTTGCAGTAGAGTTAACACAGTCTGTTTTTTATTTTTTATTTTTATTTTTTAAAGGTTAGTTTATTACCACCGTCAAAGTTAGCTAGGGTTAAGTTGTTGGGTGGAGATATTGCCTTTTAAATGAGGTGGCATAGCCTACATCCTTAGATTCATTTCAAATTAATCTTGTCCGTAAAATGGATACTCTCCATTTCAAAGGGAAATGAAGAGGATCCGGATCTATAAATCCCACCATTTACACCTAACTATTTCAAATCCACGAACGAATAAATTCAAATACATCCATAGAAAAAAAGAATTGTTATTTATTTTCTACTCAAGCTATTGGCAACGCTAACCAAAATCCACTATCAACAATAGAGATTACAACCACTCTTAATCAAATCTCATGAACACTTACATAACATACAACACTCATATATCTCACAGGCATAAAAAAAACCTCTTACAAATATAAACAAACTCACTAGCCTAACAAACACAAACTCATAATTCCAAAGACCTAATACACCTAATAATTATTTCACATTGAAATTAGATAAATACTCAAACTAATCTTCAAATATTATAGACCTACTTTGTGTTCTTCTAATAGTCTTTTCCTCTCCTTATGTGGGTAGACTTTAAGCTAAAACTACCAACCATTTCCCTTTGCAAAAATACCTATTTACAAGGCTCAATTGTTAATTCAATAAGAAACTTTAATTCCATCTCAAGGGTTATTTTTTTCATTCAAACCAAAAATACCAAACCAAACCAATTAAGAATTTGAGTCAATTTCTAATGATCTTCACATTAACACAAATTCCATCAAGCAATTATCATTTTTTATTTGTTGTAGGAACTTTGCCTTAATGGAAGCAAGTTTTCCTTGAAGAAGACAACTGTTACCCGCAATTCCAAAGCCTTGATACACCCATTAACGCCCTTACATAAAAAGATACACACTCAAACTACTCTTGAAGAAACTTACATCATGTTCTTCTAAAAGTCTTATGTTTTCCTCACATGGAAGGTCAATGAATACCTAATTACATATTCAATAAGAAACTTTTTATTTTTTCCATACCAAGGAAGATTAATTTTCTTTCACACAAAAGAATATTTATTTCTTCCATACCAAGAAAACCTCAACCAAATCAAATTAGGAATTTAAGGGAATTTCTAGCATAATCATATCTTTCTATGCATTTCCACTTATCCAGTTTCACATTCTCATTTTAGCTATGCCCATTTTATGAATATGTTGCTTCTTAATAGCTCAACGTTTAGTACCATAAAGCATAGCCAATCTTATATTAGTCTTATATAATTTTCCCTTACCGTAGAGGTATTTTACGATTACACAGTGCTCATGATGTGTTTATCCACCTTACTTTTATCTTATAATTCACATTCTCTTTAATCTCTTAATCTTTATGATTTATTGATCCAAGATATCATAAGTTCTTGGTCTTTGGTATCTCTTGACTGTATTGAGTCTTAGAGCTCCTTTATCTTTATTTCTACTTTTACTAAATTTATATTCCATATACTCTATTTTAGTCCTACTTAATCGAAAACTTTTAAATTCTAGAATATATAGCATTTATTTAATCTTGGATTTTTCATTCAAATCTGTAATATTTCTAATATATCCATTTATTTGTTTATCAATGCTTTTTATGCCAAAAATTTAAAATGTTTACTATAATTTTAAAAAAATGAATATTAAGTATTGTATATATATATTTTCAATTCCATATATTACTAACTATGGGGAGTGGGCAAGACCCACCAATTTGGGGTTTGAACCCAACCCAATGCCTAGGCACAACAAGAGGTGTTAGAACCACAGATATCTCTTGAACCCACTTTTTATCATGCTTGACTTTCATTGATGTGGAATTGGGTTTAGAATTCAAGATTTCTCTAGAAATATTTTCAACAACATCAATTTCAAGTTGGCTAATTCCCTTAAGATTAGGTTGTTGTCTGCAGGCTCCCAAGAGATCATCATAGCGTGATTCTGTGTCTTTCTTTATTACTTGATTAGTGGCTATAACATTGCAAAGATTGGCTGAGCTAGTGGTTATAACATTACAAAGCCTAACAACCAAAGATTTTGTGTTTTTTTTTTTTCCTCCTGAATTCTATTGTCTTAAACTAATCCTCAGTGGAAATTTCTTTATGACTTGATTAGTGGTTATAACATTGCAAAGTTTGGCTGAGCTAATGTGTCATCACCCCTACCAAAAGACCTAAAAGAAAGAACAAGAAAAATCAAAGCCTAACAACCAAAGATTTTATGTTTTTTTTTTTCTCCTGAATTCTATTGTCTTAAACTGGTCCTCAGTGGAAATTTCAAGCATGTATAAACAGTTTAAAGATATTTTCACTTTTTTTTTTCTTTTTTTTTAATTGGTGGTTAAGCTAAACAATGACCCATAAACTAATATTGGAGATTTTTGTGATAGGATAAGTGGACCAAATCAGCATTCTTTACAAGCTTTAAGGAAAGAAGGCAGCTCAATGATTGGACTATCGATTATCTTCTTGAAGATTATGGAAAGAAATGAAAGTGATATAAGTTATAACTAAATACAAAGTTAACTAAACCAGCATTCTAAAAATGTCATCTATATATGTAAGAGTTAGCGTGTGTTGGATTAGTTTTTTTCTGTTGATAAAAATACATTGTAGTCTTGCACCTAAAATATGAGATTATACAAGGATGTACTCAAGAAAGTAAACTATAAGTTAACCATAAATTTAATCCAAACACATTTTAAACTTAAGGAATAACCAATTAAGCAAAGCTACTGTCGCAATTCACGGTTATTGAAAATTTCCTCTTTCATTTCACTCATTGGATAAAAGGAAAAGAGAGTCAATTTGTGAATGCTTTTTTCTATCAAAATGAAAATTTTAGTGAATGTAGGAGATGTTAGTTTAATATGTTCCTTCATTCATTCTTGGGGAAAAATAATATTTATTGTCTCATAATTATATAATTTTAAACGATTTTATTTTCATTTATGTAAACGCTGTTATAAACATACATATTTATTATATATGATGACAAATTGACAACCACATGTATAATCCACGTTATAGAAAATTCTTAAGGCAGGAAATAAAATATTCAAAATTATAAAAACATGAAAATCTTGATGTTTAATATAGATAGTAAACCATGGAATTAAAAATATATTGTGGGTACATGACTCACACTAAGCAGTTTTTGTCCGCTTTGGGGAGCCAGTCCCTCACGGTTTTGTCACGAAGGGGTGGGAGCCGAGGAGTATTGCCATGAAGTGATTTACACCTAGGCTCACCCAAGTCCCACATCGCCTAAGTAACCCTCCCACTCATGGTTTATAAGCTTCTGGAGCGACCATGAGTGTACCATGTCTAACACTCAGGACTGGCTCCCCAAAGCGGACAAAAACTGCTTAGTGTGAGTCGTGTACCCACATTAAAGAGTGTTAGACATGGTACACTCATGGTTGCTCCAGAAGCTTATAAACCATGAGTGGGAGGGTTACTTAGGCGATGTGGGACTTGGGTGAGCCTAGGTGTAAATCACTTCATGGCAATACTCCTCGGCTCCCACCCCTTCGTGACAAAACCGTGAGGGACTGGCTCCCCAAAGCGGACAAAAACTGCTTAGTGTGAGTCGTGTACCCACATATATATATATATTGTTTCTCAAAAAAAAAAATATATATATATATATATATATTTTTTTATAATTTCTTGTCCTAGATATATCTTTAAAAAAAATTTATGTAAGAGTATTAAATTTTTGTCAAGTTGAAGTATCTTTGCAAAAGTATAATATGATAAAATTTTAATATCCATTTTATACTTTTAATTATAAAGACATGAATTTTCAAAGCATTTTCTTGTACTATAAATGAGATTTTTTCCCCCTCCTTTCAACGTACATTCATGCATATAACATCCAATGTAGTATATATATATATATTTTGTTGAGACAAACACACACAAGGGCGGAAATGTAATTCTAACACAAAGGTAGTACACATATTTTACTGACTATACTAGACTCTAACTATCGAAAAATTATTGGTCAGTCTCAGAGTATACTCATTCTCTTTCACATAGAGGTGGACCTCATAATGGGTGGGATATACTCTATGTTAGAGGGAGGGAGTAACCCTTAACTATCATATAAAAATTAAAGGATTTAAGTGAGAGGAGATCTTCTCTCAATGAAGGTCAATTTCATACTTTTTTATCATTGTTAGTTCCACCAACTATGATTCTCGGAAAAATAAAATAAAATAAAGAAGAAGCTCCACCAACTTCTCATATTATACTCCTCTCAAAAAATAAAAGAAAAAAAAATTCCATATGATATTAATTATTATTAATAATAATTAATAATAATTAATAAAAAAAAAAATTAATAATTATTATTAAAGATTTTTAGAATCATTACATTGATACTTTTAGAGTCACATTGATGATTTGGTATGCTTGTCACCGGAGATATTTGCATGATTGAAGGAGAAGGAATATAAATGAGAGGATGGGTGCAGCAACTTGATGAAGACATATATTTTAATTAAATTGATTCTGCTGTGTGCTGTCTCAACATCCACCTTTTATTCATTTCTTAAGTTCCTTTTTGGTCTCAAAGTGTTTCCTGCCTTAACTTATGTTTTTTTATTTTTTTAATAATTCTACTACCACGAACTATTATATAATTTTTTTATAAATTATTAATATGGTTAATTCATATTGGTTCTCATTTGAGCACAGTACTAACATCACTTTTTCACTTAACAAGAACTACTAATTACATTAGCATTTTATTAAAAATGTTATAAAATAGTTTATAACTCTAATATTTTTCTATTTTCTTTGCTTTTGACCCCGGAATTCACTTTTTAATGACAAAACTTCACAACTTAATTTGAAAAATGTAGCAAGTCACTCTCACTAAATTGCAGAAAGGTTCGGCAACATGTATAAGCTAAAAGTCTTGGCTATTTATGGGCCGGTCCCCTTAAGCCACTATATTTATGCGCTTACCAAATTTTCCATTTCACCGCGTTTGCGTGGTATACTTTTTAAGCACACATTTTCAACTATGGCTGCGACGTGTTTTCTGATTGCATAGTCACTCCTATACCGAACGAGGCCTCGTACCACATAAATATTTGAAATTTTCGCAAGTATGATAATGACAATTCAGTTCGCACTTACCTACGAAGTTCCTTTTGTTTTTGATTTAAATTTTCTTGGACCGTGTTAGAATTTAGATTGATAAATTAAATGTGTCGGTGCAACTTGTAATAAGGTAGACAAAATTTTGTGTAAGAAGCTTCTTTTAAGATATTGAAGTACGCAAGACTTGCTCAAACGATCACTAAAATTAGGTAGATTTAAAAAAAAAAAAAATGTTAGAAAGACAGACTATTTTACAATTTTTTTTACAAATTGCTGATGTCGTAAGTGATTATTGGTAAATAAAAAAGTGATATTAATGATAGGTTTAGATGAAAACTAATAAGAATTTAGCCATATCAACATTTTGTAAAAATGTTGTAAAATAGTTTGTAGATATAGCATTACTTTTGTAGGGACACGTTTTGCAGCCCAAACCCAGGATGTATGAGATCTTGGACCAGTGAGTCCGGTACAATAAATTTGTAGAGAGTGGGTAGAAGAATTAGGTTTTAGTGAATGTGATAACAGTTATAATGAGTTTCCAAGACAATCAAACAGAAACGAACCAAGTTTGTACAAGAAAGTTTGTCCTCGGCACAATCCGAGGAGCTCTGTTCTAGTATATATTGGATAATAATGGTTACAAGAGTTGTTGAGATTGCTACGGTACTTTCTCTTCCCCTATTTTTCCCCTTGATCTCTGGGGTCTCTACCCTTATTTATACTACATATCTTCCTTCATCTCTACCCTATACGTGAATAGTTGATGGTTTATGCTGATACTTGTCCCATTAGCCCCCTCTAGAAGTCTTCTGGGGTGGTTGTAAGGCTGCAATAATACTATGCAGAGGTCACTTTCTCATTAATGCGGTCAGGGAGTTAGCTGGGGTGCATTCAATGCGATGATAGCAGTTTTTCCCAAGATATTTTGGGATTCTTCTCTGTGTTTTGTTCCTGCAATACTTATCCATATTTCTAGAACTTCATGGATCGCACCACTAAATGGCAGGCATCCTTTATGGACCTCGGCCTTGGCTAGCCGAGGACAAATTCATCCTCGGCACAAACTCCTAGGCCATTATGTTCAATATTGTCTTCCTTATCCACTAGCATGGGTTTCCTTGGCTATACTTACCCATCCTCGGACGACCCCTTATCCTAGGCTTGGGCCTTAAGCTCAAAACCCAATTGTATGATCTGGGCCCATGATCCCACAATAGCCCCTCAAAACTCCGGTTTTTTCCTCTCATCCGAAGAAAAATATGGGGTTTTGAATTCTTTAGAGTTAATTCTGCTTTGATCCTTTGATTTACACCCGGGGAGTGCCGTTTCACGCGTCCCATATTTGTACTGTAAATTGCTCCTTTTAGAGCTACCAATCTAAAGAGTTGGTTATAATTTTGGGTCTGTCTTGACACTTATAGAAAGATTCCATGTGTGTTAATTTTCCCAAAGCATGTGGTCTGAGAACTCATGCATGGCTAAGGTTCTGCTTAACACTTAGCAGGAGGTCCGAAGGACCCAACATACCCAAGGTTCTTCTTAGCAGGAGGTCTGAGGGACCCGACATAGCTAAGGCTCTTCTTAGCAGGAGGTCTGAGGGACCGGACATAGCTAAGGCTTTGTATAACACTTAGCAGGAGATCTAAGGGGATCCGACATAGCTAAGGCTCTTCTTAGCAGGAGGTCTGAGGGACCCGACATAGCTAAGGCTCTGTATAACGTTTAGCAGGAGATCTGAAGGGATCCGATATAGCTAAGGTTCTTCTTAGCTGGAGGTCTGAGGGACCCGACATAGCTAAGGCTCTGTATAACGCTTAGTAGGAGATCCGAGGGGATCCGACATAGCTAAGGTTCTTCTTAGCAGGAGGTCTAAGGGACCCGACATAGCTAAGGTTCTGTATAACGCTTACCAGGAGATCCGAGGGGACCCGACATAGCTAAGGTTCTTCTTAGCAGGAGGTCTGAGGGACCCGACATAGCTAAGACTCTGTATAACGCTTAGCAGGAGATCTGAGGGGATCCAACATAGCTAAGGTTCTTCTTAGCAGGAGGTCTGAGGGACCCGACATAGCTGAGACTCTTCTTGGCAGGAGGTCTGAGGGACCTGACATAGCTAAGGCTCTGTATAACGCTTAGCAGGAGATTCGAGGGGATCCGACATAGCTAAGGTTCTTCTTAGCAGGAGGTCTGAGGGACCCGACATAGCTAAAGCTCTGTATAACGCTTAGCAGGAGATTTGAGGGGATCCCGACATAGCTAAGGTTCAGGGACCCGACATAGCTAAGACTCTTCTTAGCAAGAGGTCTGAGGGACCCAACATAGCTAAGGTTCTTCTTAGCAGGAGGTCTGAGGGACCCGACATAGCTAAGGCTCTATATAACGCTTAGCAGGAGATCTAAAGGGATCCAACATAGCTAAGGCTCTTCTTAGCAGGAGGTCTGAGGGACTCGACATAGCTAAGGCTCTGTATAACGCTTAGCAGGAGATCTGGTGGGATCCGACATAGCTAAGGTTCTTCTTAGCAGGAGGTCTGAGGGACCCGACATAGCTAAGGCTCTTTTTAGCAGGAGGTATGAGGGACCCGACATAGTTAAGGCTTTGTATAACGCTTAGCAAGAGATCTGAGGGGATCCGACATAGCTAAGGTTCTTCTTAGCAGGAGGTCTGAGAGACCCGACATAGCTAAGGTTCTGTTTAACTGCTTCAAGAGTTTGTAGTGCGTGTTAATTTCCCCAAAGCAGGAGGTCCGAGGACCCGACATAGCTAAGGTTCTGTTTAACCGCTTCAAGAGCTTGTAGTGCGTGTTAATTTCCCCAAAGCAGGAGGTCCGAGGACCCGACATAGCTAAGGTTCCGTTTAACCGCTTCAAGAGCTTGTAGTGCGTGTTAATTTCCCAAAGCAGGAGGTCCAAGGACCCGACATAGCTAAGGTTCTGTTTAACCACTTCAAAAGTTTGTAGTGTGTGTTAATTTCCCCAAAGTAGGAGGTCCGAGGACCCGACATAGCTAAGGTTCTGTTTAACTGCTTCAAGTGCTTGTAGTGTGTGTTAATTTCCCCAAAACAGGAGGTCCGAGGACCCGACATAGCTAAGGTTCTGTTTAACCGCTTCAAATGACTCCCATGCTTTGATTCTCAGCTTCTTTCTCTTGGTGAATCGGGCTACTAGACCCGCGAGAACCAGCCCCTTGACAAGTGTGCGGGCAAGTGTACGGGGCATGTACTTGATGTCAGAAGCCCCTAGAACCGTGCCCCCTCTTAGCAATCCTTCCCACGTAATCAGTACTTCGAAGTGTAGACTCGAGCGGAAGCTGAGTTACGACAATAACTATGTGTTATTGAAAATAGTGGGGAAACTTTCGTGTAGCATGCGCCATCGCTAAAATGGTCTTTTTGAGGGATTTTTGTTGATAGGAGTTTGATCCCACCATGATTAACCGTTGCACTGACTAACGCACAAGCTCTCCCCACAGACGGCGCCAATTGTAGGGACACGTTTTGCAGCCCAAGCCCAGGATGTATGGGATCTTGGACCAGTGAGCCCGGTACAATAAATTTGTAGAGAGTGGGTAGAAGAACTAGGTTTTAGTGAATGTGATAACAGTTATAATGAGTTTCCAAGACAATCAAACAGAAACGAACCAAGTTTGTACAAGAAAGTTTGTCCTCGGCACAATCCGAGGAGCTCTGTTCTAGTATATATTGGATAATAATGGTTACAAGAGTTGTTGAGATTGCTACGGTGTTTTCTCTTCCTCTCTTTTTCCCCTTGATCTCTGGGGTCTCTACCCTTATTTATATTACATATCTTCCTTTATCTCTACCCTACACGTGGATAGTTGATGGTTTATGCTGATACTTGTCCCATCAGCCCCCTCTAGAAGTCTTCTGGGGTGGTTGTAAGGCTGCAATAATACTATGCAGAGGTCACTTCCTCATTAATGCGGCCAGGGAGTTAGCTGGGGTGCATTCAATGCGGTGATAGCAGCTTTTCCCAAGATATTTTGGGATTCTTCTTTGTGTTTTGTTCCTGTAATGCTTATCCATATTTCCAGAACTTCATGGATCGCACCTCTAGATGGCAGGCATCCTTTACGGACCTCGGCCTTGGCTAGCCGAGGACAAATTCATCCTCGGCACAAACTCCTAGGCCATTATGTTCAATATTGTCTTCCTTATCCACTAGCATGGGTTTCCTTGGCTATACTTACCCATCCTTGGACGGCCCCTTATTCTCGGCTTGGGCCTTAAGCTCAAAACCCAATTGTATATATATATATATATATATATATATATATATATATCTTTTGAGATAAGTTCTACGTTCACAATATTATCACAATATTTTTACAACAAGTTCTAGGTGATAAGTTGTTATTGGTTTTGTAATTATTTTTTTATCCACAGTAACGGGTAATTATTGGGTACTCCCGGAGTATTATAAATGTTTCACATAACTTTGGGTTCTACTAATTAAATTTATGATGAAACCTACGACTCAAGTAAGAATGAGAAGTATGCATTTATGGTACTCCCGGAGTATTCAATAAATTTTTACCAATAACAGCTAGTAGAAACTTATCACTTAAAATTTATTGTAAAAAATATTGTGGATGTAGCATTAATTAATTTTTTTTTTTTTAGAAACAATTTCTCATCTTTTAAATACACTTTTTTAAAAAAAAAATCCTTTTAAATACACTTTAGTGCATGATTTTCAAGACCTAATTAATGCTGTCGGTGCCAAGAATATCTATGTGTGTTCCTTTTTAAGTTAAAAAAAAAAAAAGAAATTAAAAATCCTTCGCTATGCCTTTTACAACCTGGAAAGCATAAAAAATTAAAAATAATTCTTTTTAGAGTACCAGAGAGTTCCTGTGGTTACAAATGAATTCGTTAAACACGAAGATTTTGTAGAAGAGTTAAGAGTTTTGTGGTCAATTTACAAAGGCTTTGTTAGTTTAAACCATTGTTAATAATTTATTCTATAGTGAAAATTTCTGAATCAGGGTAGCTTTTTTCACTATATAGGATTATCTTTTATTTAGTTTTGAATTGATATAAAGCTCCAATTGTTGTTTATCTCTTATAATAAGTAAGATGATCTGGCTGATCCAACTTGCAAATACTCAATCTTGCTAGTTGCTACATTAATATAAAAGGTTAACAGATTTAATTCATCTTTTGGTATGTTTCTCATTAAGTTTTATTTATTTTTAAAAAATTCTATTATAAGAGAAGTATTATAAAGTCATGATTATAATAATATATATTTTTACCATTTAAAACATTTAAGAACATTATTAAAAAAAAAAAAAGCATATATTCACTACCTTGGCACCATGAAAATCATTTTAAACAAAGCAACTAATCTATTACATTTTAGTTAATTCCTACTCAAGCATGTGACCTAGGGTCATGATATATCTTTGAGTTCAAATATTAAAAACGATAATTCAATGTTGATTCGGCTCAAATACTATTTAAATCTTATTGTTTGAAACTATAATATATTTTTTTCTTATAAGAGAAACTACAATATTTTTAAGTGAACATAAGGTTTAAGATCATGTTGTGACTCGATCCACATAAAGCATGCTTTTCTTTATTTTATTTTTTGATAAGACATGTAAGGCATCCTTGATATGGGATAGATGATGAGTTCAAACCTTAAAAACAATATATGATATTGATTTGGCTCAAATACTAAAAACAATGATGTTGATTAGATTCAAATACTATTAAATCTTATTGTTTTTTTTTTTTTTTAATTTTTATGAATATTAAATCTTATTGTTTTAAACCACAAGATTATTAAGTGAATATAAGGTTTAAAATCATGTTATGACTTAATCCACATAAGCCATGCCTGATACTGGATGAATTTTGAGTTCAAAGCTTAAAAACAATAATATGACACTGATTATGCTTAAATATTACTACTTCATGTTGTTAAAAACTACAAGATTAGTAGAAGGAGTTAAGATTTAACTTCATGATAATGACTTATTACTCAAATCCACGTAATATAAGAGGTTCCCAACAATCTAAACCCTTTTAGGTACATTGATTAATTTCAAATGGAAAAAAAGTCTAGGACCACGTAATTTTTTACAATTTTTTATCACAACTATGACATGGCAGAGTGTGATTGGTAAAAAAAATAATTGGTCTATATGTAAGTGATAATTAACTACTCCTAATCTACCACGTTAAAATTGTGAAAAAAAATTGTGAAATAATTTATTGTCCTAGAACTATTGATTTCAAATGGTGTGGGTCCAACCAGAATGAGTGTCTCTATAGAACGCACCCACTTGTGGAAGATATTTCTAAATACCAAACGCTAAAATATTGGCTTGGCTGACCAAAAAAAACACGACCAAAGATGAAAAAAACATACACATCGCAGTACCAACTTGTACTAGAAGACCAGTCTCTCGTGGAAAAATATGTATGTCACAGAAAAATTATAACACAATTTGCTGAAAAAAATAAAAAATTTGTGGACGAATAAAATTGGCTGAAGTGAACATCACGTGGATATCGCCAAAAGAAGTTTCTCTCATCTGTCTCTCTCTCTCTCTTTCTCTGTCTGCTTTCTTAATAGTACTATTATATTCATAATCACATTTAACAATATCTTTCTTATTGATCAGCCCAAGAAAATTAAGCTAAGAAAAAGTTTTGGTTTCCAGGGAAAGAAATTTAAACAAAAGCTTTAAATGCGAGTTGGTTGATTTGTTTTTTGTTTTTCTTGTTTATTTTTTCCTCTATTCTCTTTTCTCTTAAGCACTAAGCATACCCATCCATCTCTATCTCCATCTCTTTTTTTGTGTATATATAAATATTATATATATATTCGTCCATTTGAATCAAATCTTTAAGATCAACCAGACCCCAGCCATAGAAAGCTTTTATTTTTGTATAATTCCGGACCAAGACAATGGATTTTATTGCCTACCCATCTCTTTTTTCTTCATCTTCTCCATCTTCGTTTGGGAATTTCATTGAAAGGGTTAGAGAAGCTTGCCATTTTGCTGTGTCTGCCATTATTGGGAACATCTTCTCTGCGATCTTCACCTTCTTCTTTGCATTAGGTTGGTCTTTTTTTTCCCCCCTCAGATTCTCTTTATTGTTTCATGTTTTTCTATGAATTGGCATTTGATTTTGTTTCCTGAGGTGGGTCTTGCAAAAAGATTGGATTTTTGGGCTTGTTTTTGTATTGATCTGTTAATCTCTGTTACCATGATGAATTTGCTTGTTCTTATTTATATAGTTTGTTGTTTTTCACATTTGGGTTTTGATTCCACTATTGAATTGAATTGCAGAAACTAAAATTTAGAATTCATTGAAGACAAAAATGAGTTTTTTTTGGAATAAAAACAATATATAGGTATTGGGTACATGGTATGTTTTTGTTGGATTCTGATTAATATAATTGAAGAGAACAAGTTTAGGGTGTGTAGACAAAGAGGTGTTGGATTTGTTGTCCTTTATCTATATTCACAATACATCCATAACTAGGAATTTCCTTCAGAATTAAGGGATGAATTAAACACCTTCATTTTTTAATGATTAATTACATATATGTCCCAGAAGGGTTTGAACACAAGACCAATTTCTCTGATACCATGATGAATCACTAATTGTCTCAAAAGCTTAAGCTATTAAGAAATGGTGAATCTAATCTTTTAACCATTATTCTAGCACTGAAAACTACTTGTTTTCCTAAACTGATACTAATGGAAAATGGGCATTTGTCTTGGCAGTGGGTACCTTGTTAGGAGCTATGACTGGAGCTTTGATAGGCCAAGAGACTGAAAGTGGGTTTGTTAGAGGGGCTGCTGTTGGAGCAATATCTGGAGCTGTTTTCTCCATTGAAGTTTTTGAATCTTCTCTTGTTCTTTGGCAATCGGATGAATCTGGTATTGGGTGTGTCCTCTACTTGGTGAGCAATTTAACTTCCATCCTTATTGTTGATGTGATATGGTGTTAGTTTAATGAAGAAAGATTTGACAATTTTTTTGTTCCTATTTGGTTTCCAAGCTCCAATTATGTTGCAAAATCTATCCCCAATAACCCAATTCATGTTAAAATGGTACAGATTGACGTCATAGCTAGCCTTCTAAGTGGGAGACTTGTTCGCGAAAGGATTGGTCCGGCCATGTTAAGTGCAGTGCAAAGTCAGGTAATAATAATGCAATGCAAATATTAGTCTCTGACAGAGATGTGCAGAAAATTAAGCATGGATTTTTGTTGTTTGCTTACAAATTCATTGTGCTTAATCAGATGGGTGCTGTTGAAGCAAGCTTTGATGAGATCCCAAACATTTTTGACACTGGTGGGGCTAAAGGATTGCCTGGAGATTCAGTTGAAAAAATCCCAAAGATCATAATTACAAGCAATAACAATGTAGATGCTTCTGGAGAGAGAGTCTCTTGCTCAGTGTGCCTTCAGGTTCAGCCATAATTTTCGTCTTTTCTAGCTAACCTTTGCTTTATCATACCCAACTTATGAAATATGTTTATCTAATTGGCATTGTGCATTTCTGCATATTCAGGACTTTCAACTCGGAGAGACGGCTAGGAGCTTGCCTCATTGCCATCATATATTTCACCTAGCTTGCATAGATAAGTGGCTTCTTAGGCATGGTTCTTGCCCACTATGCAGAAGGGATCTGTGACTTTACTCTTGTAAATTATAAACTGAAGAAAATTTCTTTTATTATTTATACAGTTCTTAACTTTTTAGGGCTTTTGCATTTTGTTCACATAAATATATGGTTACGTTGCCGCTCTTGTAGTTGGAGCCTACCACGATGTGAGTTGGATCGTTGTACTTAATTAGTGATCATGTATAAAAATTTTGAGTTACGGACAGTTTTTGTTGCTTCTTTTGATTCGCAGCCCCTTCCTTACTCTTTCTTGTTGTTGAAGGTCTTTGACGATTAAACCGAGGTCTATTACTTATGGATGGTGGATGGATCTTTAGTTTTTTTTTTTTTTTATTTTTATTGTATTGAGAATCTGTATATGAAAGGGCTAGTAAAATCTACATCTAGCCAAGATATCATTCACTATTAAAATCTAAATCTAACCAAGATATCATTCACTAGCCAAACTGTGTTGTGATGTGAATAGTGCCAGTTTCTATGATAGCAGTTACCAAAAATATTATTATGTCCCAAAGTATTTGATGTAATTTTAAATTTTTGTTCTAGCCATAAATATTGTGGTCATCTTCAAAATGCTTGAGCTAACTTTGTTGGTTATATTTATCACGTTCTCAACAATACTGCTCATGTAGAAGCGGCTATTTGTCCTTCATTTATGAGACTGTTGTGATAAATATGATGATGATGGGCCTATATTAGGAGTACACAATTGAGATGGCTCAGATTAGGCATGTTTGGAGATTGATTACAGGTAACAGTGTCCCAAGTCAACAGGATTTAAGCATCTTTATTGTACACTTGTACCACTACCACCTCCCTCTCTTCATTTCCCTCTTCATCTTTCTTTGTAAATTCCAAGTTGACCTTTAAATATTACTGCTTGGGTGGTGAATGTTGTGGTAGCTCACCCAAGTGGATCATCTTAACCTTTTAATATTCTATCACCTGCAACATACTTACTCTTAACACTTAGTTATGGTTCAGTCAAATTTCAGAGTCCCTCCTAATTATGGTCCATCTTAACCTTTTGATCCTAATTCATTTAATGGATGAATCAGGCATATTAGATAATGCCTACCTAAGAGAAGTTTGTTGGATCCTCAGGTAGTTCAGCTGTTCTTGCTCACGTTATTACATTAGTGAATTCTTAGTGTATTCCACTGCTGACCCTCAATTGACATGTAGAAGGATATATTATGTAACTTTTTGTTAATATTACACAACTTAATAAATTTTAATTGGACTAATATTTTAAAATTTCCACCAATGATTTATGCGTTTCCATTTAATGCACGAACCAATTTTGTATTATTAAGTTGTTATTTACTATTCAATTTAAAAACTCATGTTTTGTTTATAATTTCAATTTTTTTTTACAATTTTTTTTTTTGAAATTTAACATTGTATAGATGAGATAATTACTAGTATTTGATTGTATTGAAATTTTGCATAAATAAAAGGAATAAGGAGAGAATGTAATTCTTTGGTGAATTTGTCCAAATAAATTATTATTAAATTGTGTAATATTGTCAAAAATTACCCCAAGTGTAACTTAAATCTCACCTCATAAACTTCATGTTAATTTGATATTATTTATTTTCCAATCCATAAACTCATGTTTTGCATATAATTTTAAAATTAAAAATACTTGAAATTTAAACTTTTTATGATAAAATAGTTATTGATCTCTAATCATCTAGATATTTTGTAAGCATGAAAAGTATAACAAAACAATGTAATTCTAGATTGATTTGTTGAAATATTCCTTAAAAAAAAAAAAAAATGATGTAACATCATTAAGAATTAGATCAAGTGTAACTTGTGTCGGGGACCTTTTTGCGACAAGGGCCGAAAATGCGAAAACGGCCCAAATCTCCCTTTGGGTTCTTTAGAAGTGTTTATTTGTGGAGAATCAAGCCCAAAATTCACAATATATAGAACAAAGGCTAATGGTGCTTTGACAAGAGAGAATCAAAATGTCAATAACAAAAGTGCAGAAAAAGTATAAAAAACATAACAGGTCTGAAATTTCGATCTACAGTCACCCAGAAGAGGAAATTGAGGGAGGTCATGAGGAAGAGAGGGAAGGTTCCCCTATACCCATATTTCCACCCCCAAGCTTCGGAATTGTGAAATTGTTGACTGGCTAAATAAGTTTTTGCTTTGAAGTTTCAAGTGTATGGGTAGAACGTGGTTCAACAGGTCTGAAACTTCGACCCACAATCACCCAGAAGAGGAAATTGAGAGAGGTCATGAGGAAGAGAGGGAAGGTTCCCCTGTACCCATATTTCCATCCCCAATGTTCGGAATTGTGAGATTGTTGACTGGTTGAATGAGCTTTTGCTCTGAAGTTTCAGGTTTCTAGGTAGAATGTGGTTAGTTCCTTTTGAATCTAATTGTGGCCTTTTGTACTGAGTTTGGGGTGCTTTAAGTGACTGGTTTTTGGTCAATAGAAGAGACTTTGAACCCCAAGGTCTTAATCAAAGAGGTTATGGCCAGATTTGCTTTAATTGGGTAAGAGAGTTGGCTTGCTTTTTACATAATTTGGGAAATGGAGTGACCTAAATTCATGGGTTGATATTTCCTAGACATGACAAGCCCTTGGAGTCTGCATTTGGTTGTTGCAGCAGACAAAGCTAGCTACTTAGGGTCAGCTACGTGTTTTAGGCAAAAAAAATGGTAGAGCAGAAAAGTTGGGCCACAGTCACCCAGAGCATAAAAGCTGTTTTGGGGTGGAAATTTTGGATACAAGACCTCCTCCATGAGCCTGAGGTGCTACCAGTGTCCCTTGCCCACTTGGCAGCACGCATGGGCTGGGCTCTTGCAAAAGGTCCGAAAGGAACCGACCCATACCCTTCAAACCACACTTCCTCAATTTCCCCCATATGTCGCATGGGCTTGGGCCATGCTTAAAAGAATAAATAAAATATAATACATGAATCGAGTTCATAAGGAAGTCGAACTTGGTTGAATCGGGCTTGTACAAAATGTGTCGCGAAAATGGGTATCAACAACTTGAATTTTTTTTTTCTTATAAAGTAAGTCATTGAATGGAAGAAGGTAAAGTATCTTTATTACATGTTAGACTTGTTGGTAAATTAGAGTCCACACAGAGGCAAGAAAGTCTCATTTTTACGTGTTTAATTCTTATTTAGTTCATTCTACTTGTAAAGGCTTCATTCTTGTTTGACATTAGGGATGGTGAAAATTTCCCGTGCCATTCAATCCATCCTACCCACTGGCGGCTCCACGTTAAAAAAAAAAAAAAAAAATTATTATTATATATAAAATTTAAAAATTTTATGATTTTTTTACCCTTAAAAAAATGTGTGACCACCCTAAATTTTTTAAAGCTGAATATAATTAAACTTTGGACAAAGTTTAGCAACAAATTAACTTAGTTGTAGACTAAGGGTATAACTCCACTCGATATTTTTTTAATGGATACGAATTTTGACAAATCCACAATTAGATTACATTTTTTTTCTTATATCCTCCATGCTTGCAAAACTTCAAGAAGATCAAAGATCAATAGCTTATGTCATCAATTAAATGTTTAAATTTCGAGTTTTTGTAGTCTAAAATTATACGCAAAAAATAAGTTTATGGATCAAATAGTAAATAACATCCGATTAACATGAAATTTGACATGAGTTTGAAGAACATACAATTCAATGGTTAGATTTTTAAAATATGTAGCCATGTTAATTTGTTTAGTGAAAGTTGTAGTCTTAAACTACAACTAAGTTTGTAGTCAAATTTTGTCCTCAAACTTTGTTCCTCTTAACAATATAGAGCCCTTACAAACAAAAAGAAAAATCCAAGAAAATTTTTATTTAACTAAAATTTTGAAAAAGATTTAGCTTGCATCATTGATAATGAGATTATCATGCAACGATTTCAAAATTAAAAAAAAAAAAAAAAAAAAATCATAGAAGAAAATTGTAACACTTCATATATTTGAGTTTTTTTTTTTTTTTTTGGTTGTTGTCAATATATGAATTTATCTTTTTATTAGATTTTGTTTAATTTAAGTTTCTTCATGATTACCTTGGAAAAAATTTCTAGAGCCGCCACTGATCCTACCTCGTTCCGCCCCACATAGATTTTTTCCGCCTTGAGTGATATGTATATATAATTTAGTTTATTTTTATGCAGTGCTTTTTTATAAATTAATTTTTATACATATTTTATTATCATCTCATAAACACTTGTTTGTTTTCTCATGACACTCTCATTGCCACCCCTCCCTTTTCTCTCTCATCCTCATCTCATCGGTGATAGGGCTACCTAATTAGTAATTAGGGATGAAAAATGCCTCCACCCCATATCCCTCCATAACTTGTCCTGCTCTGGTCCTGAAAAGGGGATGGAACAAGGATAAAGCACCCATGATCCAACTCTGTCCAACCCTGCGACCATCCCAATCGAAACTAACTATTGGAAGTAGGGATTTAAATGTAGAACTTTAGTACTAGAGCTTCTACGATATAATGTTTACTTGACATTGTTCTAGAAAGTAGAGCTTTAGTTATAAATTTTTAGTATATAGCTTTTGTGATATGAAGTTTTAACTGAAGAGCTCCTTAGTATTTTGGGTGTTTGGCAAATTATAGTGAAAAGTGTTTTAAAGTTCTGGATCCATAAATCATGAGCAGTGAATTGGAAAGTTCTTTTGCCCTCATTTTTGCTCAAAAGAGCTTTTCAACTTAAACAAGTATTTTAAGGATCTGCATTACGTAGCGTAAGAAAAACCTTTAGAGGTTTAACTGTAAAACTCTGACGTTTTTAGTGCGTGGCGAATTAACAGTGTATAATATAAGTTCTAAATTTATAAATTATTAACAATTAGTTGTAGACCTTTTTTTCTAAAAATTTCAGTTTTAGGCTTAAAATTAAAGTCGTTTTTAGTTTTAAAGACCCCTAAAGTTCTTTTTAGAGTCTGTTTGAGAACAGTTTATTTAGTTGAAATTGAAAATTTTTTGCTGAAAGTACGATAGATAAAACTAAAAGTTAGTTGAAATAATATAGTGATACCCATAAATAGTACCAAAAAGTACTATTTATTATTATTATTATTTATTATTATTTTTTATTGAAGTGCTTTTTAGTTCTAAAAGTTCTATTAGGATTTGCTTAACGTAGAGCCAGATTGGTACTCTTGATTATATCAGTATAATTATGTCTGACTTTAATTGTGTAGTAAAATAATTTGCTGAAAACTGAAAATTGACTTTAATTCTGTTTGACTTTAAATGTATATCAGTCCGTTTGGATACAACTTATTTTGCTGAAAACTAAAAATAGTGTAGTAAAATAATTTTTAAATGTGTAAATAGTACCGTGAGACCTATTTTTATTTATTTTTGAATAAAGTGGTTGTGGGTCCCGTGAACAGTGCATAAATAGTACATAAACAGTGCTCAACAGTGCACTTTGTCGGGTAAAAGCTGAAACGCTTGCAAAAAAAAAAGAAGGCAAAACACCAGATTCTGAAACGCAAAACGCAGGATCCAAACACATACATAATAAGTAAATAAGGTAGCCTAGGGTATTTTCCATTTAAAAACATAGCTTTCTAATTTATATGTATAAATAAAAGGAGGGTTATATAAAAAATATTACTTGTAGGGACACGTTTTGTAGCCCAAGCCCAAGATGTATGGGATCTTGGTTCAGTGAGCCCAGTACAATAAATTTGTAGAGAGTAGGTCGAAGAACTAGGCCTTAATGAATTTGACAACGGCTAGTATGAATTTAAAAAATGATCAAGCAAGAACAAAGAAAATAGAGCTGAATGAATTCTCTGTCCGAGGAGGTATTTTGTCATACAAATCAATAACAGTTGGGTACAAGTATAATTTTGATTGCTTCAATCTTCTTTCTCTATTTTTCCAATCCCCTCCTTATGGGAGGTCTCTTACATTATATATCTCCCTCAGGACTATCTTGATCCTACACTTGTTGATCATTTGAGTCTTCACTTGAGTACCTGTCCTATCGGACACCCTCTTTGGCTTTTTGTGAGTTGTGGTTGCCAAGGCAGCACTGTTCAGGGGTCTTCTCCACATAAATGCGGCCAGAAGAGTAGCTGTAGTGTATTTAATGCGGTGGTAGCAGCTTTCCCTTAGATATTTTGAGTTCCCATCATCCTTTTACGCTTTTGACGCACGTCCCTATCACTGGAGCTTTTTGGAAGGTCACTTTGATCATTAGGATCTATGTTTGATCTGTGTTTAGCCTATCTGAGGAGATATTCCTCCTTGGACTACCTTCCCCTTCGTATCTTGCTCATTAAGTCTTGAGTCTGAACCATTCATCACCATTTGTTCGTCCTTGGACTTCTTATGCTCTCGGCCAAGGCCCAAGGCCCAATATATAATTTGGGCCCTTAACCCTACATTACTTTAGGATGTCTTTAGGGTATATGTTAATAAACCATTTTAGGAAAGTTTTAATATTACTTTTATAAAAAAATATAAAAAGTTGTCAAAAAAATTAATTACTTTTTTTTTCTTAAAAAAAATTTCAAAAAAAAGTTTCTTAAACCAATACCCTATCCGTTACAAAAGAAGAAGAGGAGGAATTAGAAAAGCTAAGCCATGGTCCAAAAATTTGTCTACTTTCTTAAGTATACAGAGCATTTTGTGTTCTAATTCCTCATTGGCATGAATCTTTACTTTCTCTTTCGGCACTTTATTAAATGAAGAAGACAACTTGCCAAAATTTTGTATGTCAATTATTTGTCAAACCAACCGTGAGAAAACCATATGTCAATTTCCCACTAAAGTCTTCCAGTGATTTTCTTTCATTCAAAAGACACCGTATCAATGTTAAAGACTCTTCGCACCACACAACCACTTTTCCCTAATTTCGATCCTTCCCGAGTCCCAAGTCCCAACTAGCACTTGAGTTCATTTATTACTATAAGGATGGTATACCTTCTCTTACATTTTCTTTTTTAAAAATTTCCAAAAAAAAAAATACTAAAAATACTACAAATTTTGCGATATAGAACTTACAAATCGATGTGTTACAAATCACAAAATATATAAATAAATAAATAAATATATATATATATATATATATATATATATATATTTGGATAGAGTTTCAACCAAAAAACCAATTGATTTTTTGTGTAGGCGAGAATTGAACTACAGATCTCTTATTCAACCATTAGAGATTTTACTAGTTGAGCAAACTGGAACCCACAATTTAAATAGTAGTTGAAGTCTACTAATTATATTCATTGTCGCATCAGTTTGTAAGGTTTATATAATAAAAAAAATGATTTCCTTTAGTATTTCCCTTTCCAAAAATAAAGTGGATCACGTGATCCTGTCACATGCTACATGCATCAATTGAATGATTTTCGAATTGTGCCTTCCCTTTTAGAGAAATTTTTAGTAGTCAAAGGTTCATGTGATTTTTCACAATTGTGCCTTCACTTTTATTGATAGAAAATTAAGGGTTTCTCATGATCAAATATATGTGTAAGAATCGTTACACGTGAGTATTATTAAAAACAATTCCCACCCCTTTCACATATATAGAACCATAGAAGATATATGTGGCTATGTGCCACACATTTATGCACTAACTCAATTGGGGTGATTTGAACCTCCAATTACACCCCTTTCTAATTTGTCCATTTTAAGCTTTTCTCATGACCAATCATGTAAGAATCGTTTTGACAATTGTTAAAACAATTCCCATATAACTACGTAGAAAACATTTGTGCCACACATATGCTCTAGCTACAATCTCTAATATTAGGGAGATTTGAACCTCCAATTCCACCCCTTTCTAATTTGGCCACTTCATAAGCCTCCCAGCTTTTTTGTCCTACTTCTCTCTAATTTGTTGGGGTTAGCATGTACATGTTTATATGTCTTGCCCATATATAAACTAACTCTAAGCCTACTCTCCATCGATGTCCATCTAATTAATGATTATCTTATAGTAATGTGGGTTTGCTACTAAAGGAAACCTATATGTTGTGAGATGCATGGTGCATCTATTCAATGCAGAAGATACTTTCTCTTGAGCCTTATTATTGTTTCAGGATTGGGTTTATTCACATCTCTAACTTGCTAAGTCAGGATGTAGACAGAAAATAAGGATTAGATTTAGAAGGATCCTATTATCCTTTATTGAGAGGAAAAAAAAAAAAAAAAAATATATATATATATATATATATATATATATATGTGGGGGCTATGGCCCAAAGTAACATATTGGGCCTTGGGCCTTGTCCGAGGACACTAGCAAATCCGAGGAGACAAACATGACTTAGATGATCTGCGTTACAAGCCTCATCATTAGGAAACAAAGAAAAGAAAGTCTGAGGAGGAACTTCTCCTCGGACACGGCAAACCCAAAGCAAATGTATATTCAAACTGTTGAAGTGCACTCCCTGAACACGTGAAAAGAAAGAAAACTCAAAATATCTAAGGAAAAGCTGCCACCACCACATTAAAGACACTACAGCTGCTTTCCTAGCCGCATTAATGTGGAGAAGACCCTTGAACAGTGCTGCCTTGGCTGCCGCAACTCACAAAGGACTGAAAGGGGTGTCTGATGGGATGGGTGCTCAAGTAGGGGTCTAAATGATCAACAAGTGTAAGGTCCAGATGATCAGAGATAGCCCATATAATGTAGAAAAGCTCCCGCAAGAAAGGGGCGGAGAAAAAAGAAGGAGAGAATACTGTAGCATGAAAAAGAACCTAACGTGGTGATTTTTGTTCAATAAACAAAATTTCAGTCTCCTCGGACGGAATGTTTATTAATGATAAAAGTGTTTATTTTTATCTAATTGTCCCTTAACCCATGCAAGTCGTTGCTCAACCTATCTAAACCTAGTTCTTTGTCCCATACTCTACAAAAAATTCATTGTATTAAGCCTTTTGGACCAGGGTTACGTATAGTTCGGGCTTGGGCTCCAAAAATTGTCCTTACAATTGGCGCCGTCTGTGGGGAGAACTTGAGTATTGGTAAGGGCGACGGTTAAACATGGTAGGGTCAGGTCCACACCAAGAAAACCCACGCCAAACCAATCCCCAGCAGACAGAACCCGTTGGTCCTCAGCAGCAAAATAATCCTCCTGACCCTGAGCAAAACCGGGGTGATGAAGGGAATCGAGAGGGAAGTGTGCATATTACTTAAACGAGCCAAAGCCACTCCCAAGTAGGTAGTCATATACCCCAAAGGCAAAACAACCGTCAGGCCATGCAGCGAGAGATAGACGACTTGAAAAAGAGATTGCGCCATGCACAGCAAAGACGGTCCCTTTCTGGCTCCGACATATCCTCCGATGAGGAGGAGGATGCCAGTTACCGGCGGAGATCAAGAACTCCCCCAAGCGAAACCTTCTCCTATGAAAAAGAGCAGCGTCATGGATGGAGACAAAAGAGCCCGTCTAGTAAGGGCCTGTGTAATGATGCTATGAATAAAGCCTTAGATCAGATCTCCAAATCGCCCTTCACGCGCAAGATAGAAGGGGCTAGATTACCTCGGCGTTTCCATCAACCTACGTTCACCATTTATTATGGCTGAACAGACCCTGTGGAACATGTAAGCCAGTTCAATCAAAGAATGGCCATCCATTCTCGAAACGAGGCTCTGATGTGCAAATTTTTTCCGTCTAGTTTGGGACTCGTGGCGATGAAGTGGTTCAACAGCTTGAAAACAAACTCCATAGATTCCTACAAGCAGCTTACCCAAGCCTTTGGCTCTCGTTTCATTACGAACAGCAGGGTGCCCCGACCTCTGAGTTCATTGTTGTCATTATCCATGCGCGAAAGGGAAACTTTAAAGGCATACTCGGATAGATACTGAGAAATGTACAACGAGATGGATGGTAACCACCACGACGTCGCTATCAGCACGTTTAAAAGCGGTCTCCCCACTGAGCATTGTTTAAGGAAATCCTTAACTGATAAACCTGTTACCAGCGTTCGCCAGCTTATGGACCGGATTGACAAATACAAAAGGGTGGAAGAGGACCAACTACAAGGGAAAGGAAAGGAGAAGATCATCCCTCCCAAGGGGAATGATTTCAGGTCGGAACAATACAACAACCATCCGAGGAGAGATTTTGTGGGACAATCTGGAACAACCAACACGCAAACGGTTAACGTTGTATTCAAAGAATCGATACAACAGGTTTTGGAGAAAGTCAAGAATGAGCCATTCTTCAAGTGGCCGAATAAAATGGCTGGAGACTCCTCAAAACGCAACCAGAGTTTGTACTGTCAGTACCACCAAGACCACGGACATACCACTGAAGATTGCAGGAACCTATGGAACCACTTGGATCAGTTGGTCCGAGAAGGAAAATTGCGGCACCTCTTACGTCCTTCCAACGGTCAGCTGGGTCAAGCAAACCAAGAACTCCGGAGAGACGTACCTTTAAGACCTCCCATGGGCACGATAAATGTCATCCTTACCGCTCCAGGAAGAACTGGCTCTATCCCCTCCAGGGTAATGTCTGTGTCGCGGCTCTCCGCCAAGGACAGCGATAGGGAATCCAAAAGATCTAAAAAGGGAGCCTCACTTGTGTTGGGATTCTCGGACGAGGATAAGATCGAAACCATCCAGCCCCATGACGATGCTTTGGTGGTTACACTTAGGATTGGGGGTTTCGACGTGAAGAGAGTACTGGTAGACCAGGGCAGTGCCGTGGAGGTAATGTACCCTGATCTGTACAAGGGGCTGGACCTAAAGCCCGAGGACCTAACGGCATATGACTCCCCTTTGGTAAGTTTCGAAGGAAAGACTGTTACACGAAGGGGACAGATCAAACTGCCCATACAAACCGGTTCAGATGTGGTGGAGGTGGATTTCATTGTGGTCGACGCCTACTCACCGTACACAGCCATTGTGGCCAGACCTTGGCTCCATGCTCTAGGAGCTGTTTCTTCTACATTTCACCAGAAGGTGAAATACCCGTCAGAGGGCCGAGTAGAGGAGATCGTGGGGAATCAAATCATGGCAAGACAATGCATGGTGGCTGCTGTAACACCCCGACCCAATTTTTATAATTAAACTATGTGTTTAAGTGGTTAAGTATTATTAATATTTTAAGCCACTTACTTACAAAGTATTTAATAAACATATTATTTTATAATGTCATTGAATAAGAATTGTAAAGATTATAAATAATTGAAATGGCTATTTTTATTATAAATATATACTTAGTATGTGCAAAACTATATTAAGTGGTTAAGTTATGAGATATATATATATATATATATATATATATATATAGTCGTTGGTGTTTCAACTATGTATGATGCATGAGATATTATAGAACATATATGCTCTTTTAATGTGATGAATATAATTTTATAAAGGTAAGGATATATATATATATATATATATATATATATATATATATATGTATGTATATGCAAAGTGATATTATTTTTGTAGAAAGGTGTGAGTGTGAATGCAAGAAATTATTTTGTAGGAAAGTTTGAGTGTGAATGCAAGAAAATTGGAAAAGTGGGTGTGATTTTCTTCCCTAGCATCCCACGTATCCCACCCCAATTTGTCCACATTTCTTGTCTTCTTTTGTGCCCCAAAAGTCTCCTTCTTATCCTATTTTGCTGGCTGCCTCAGACCAGAAAGTTCAGCAGCTCCTTTTCTTCTTTCCCTATTCTTTTTTCTTTCTTCTTGTTTCCTTCTTCTCCCCTTCTTACACGGCAGCCTTCTCTCCCTCACCAAAGCAAAATATCCCTCTCTAAAGAATAAATTAAGGGATTAACACTAAAATTTCAGCTTCTAATTGTTGGGGGTAAGTAATCAAAACTTTATTTGTTTATTTCTATTTCTTTACCCTCTATCCTGATTTTATAGGCTGAATTATGATTCTGTTTTAGTGATTTGAAGGTTTGATGATATTATGGTTTAGTTAATGTTTAATAACATATTTTAGTATGTTAATTATAGGTATAAAAATATCCAAATGAAATTAAGGCCTATTGCTATTTGTTGATGATTTTGTAAGAATATGTACTGAAGCTGTCACTGTGACAGATTCTGTGTTCATGCATGTGAAATTATGTATTAAATTGTATATAGTGAATTTGGATGCTAGGGATAATTCCTATGAAACCTAAGACACTTATGGTTGTTATTGAATTGGTCTCACAGCATTTGGATTAATATAAAAATAATGGTTTAATTTATAAGTTGCATGAAATTCTGTCAGGACAGATTTGAGTATGCTGTCTTCCGTGATTTTTAGTAAATCATAGGTTTATTCTTTGACTCCTAAATTTTTATGGTATATACTGGACATATAGGGGAGTAGTTCTGTAAAATTTCATGGCAATTGGATGTGCGTGATCTGCCCATTTGTATTTTACAAATGGGGCATATGCTGCTGGAATAGAACAGTGAACAGTAAGGGACATGCCTAACTTTGAGGATTTAATTCTAAAGTTAGGGTGAATGTTTTGAGCTATAATTTAATGTGCTCATTCTTTGGTATGTTAGAATCATATATAAATTTTATGAATTGGTTTCTCTATGATTTAGTATAACATGTTGTTTGATGAATGTATCTTTGTTTGTGGGAACCTCGTTGAGGTGGGAATTGGATTTCCTTGATTATAAGAGATAGGTTTTAAGATGAATGTGTAAGTTGATGATAAGGAGTAATGGAAAGTAATAAGCTTTGATATTTGGTTTAGGTGTTACCAGTATCCAGGTCTAAGCTCCTTCGACTTTAGGCTCTCGGTTCCTCTGCTTTCAAGTAAGGGATAAGTTATATGGGCATTTGGTAAGTCATGAAGTTATTTTAAAGTATATTATGCATTAAAATGTTTTTGATTAGAGATATGGCATATAATTATTATTCTGACAAAGATATGTTCGTGAGCTTTCGAAAACTTATGTATAGGATTTAAGCATATTGATGCTATTACTGATTCCACGAACATGATGTTTAAAGAAAAGAATAGAAATGCTATTATTATGAAATGTTATGCAAAATAAGAAATTTCAGTATGATATAAAGTATGAAATGTTTTCGGGTTATGTCCTCTGGTAATCTGAACTCGGCTAGTAGGGGTTAAATACTGGCTTTCCATGGAAAATATATGTTATCTGTTTGGCCATTTAAAGTAGAGGAAATGGGGCTGCCCGTAACTCTAGGCCATTTAAAGTAGAGGAAATGGGGTTGCCCGTAACTCTAATCTGAATAAGGCCTTCTCCCCAATGTGTACGGACGGCGGGGAGGAATAAAACCTAGAGGAGATGTGCCATCAGGCCTCTCAAAGGGGACAATATCATGCACACGAGGTTATCCAAATGTGATGAGGCCTTCTCTGTACAGACTTATCAGATATGGACTAACCAATATGTTATGAACAGCTATGTTATGTTAGTAATCATGAGAGAATTATTTTGTTTAAATGCATTGTGAAAAGTTAAAAGCTCTCATGAAAATAAGAAGTTTCTGATGAAAAAGAAAGCTGTTCATTAAAGATAAATGTTTTTGAAGTTCTGTTATGCTATAAAGATAAAGTTTCTGATGAAAGTACAAGTTTATGTTTAAAAGTTATCAGATATCTGTTTTTATGAAACGTTAAGTTTTATGACCATAAAAGTTATAGTATTTTATGAGAAGAAGTTTATAAAGAAAAGTTTTCTTATTAGTCAAGATGTTTTTAGTTTAATACAAAGTTGCCGATTATCTGATTTAAGTTAAAATAATTATTTTGTAATGAGAATATATATATGGCGACTTTGTAGGAAATCAAAGAAGTTAATCCGAAAGGTTTTGGTAATATTAAACTGATACGAAAAAGGAGAACAATTATTTTCTATGAAGAGCGTATAAGCTATTATTATGAATAGTATAAAATACTATGCATGAAAAGATGTTCTACTGTTCGAATATTCATAGAATGAAATGATTTGATTTACATGCATCCTTATTGAATTCTCATATATCTTACCTTTACTGAGCTGTGTAGCTCACCCCTTCCACTCTTTCAGTTAGCAGGTTTTATTTTGGAGCAGAGGGAGCCTTAGTCGAGTTTTGGAAGGAGCTGGTTTTAGTTTTATATGTATGGATCCTAAATTAGAAACTTGATGTTTAGATTTGTAGTATGGTTAATTTTAGGATCTAATTAAAGTTGTGTACCTTAAAGTATTAAGAGATGTATTGTGTAAAATTTAGAATTTGAGTAACTGGTGAATTACGTTATTCTTTGGAGTACAATGTAGATGCTCTGAATGTCAACTGAAAGGTTATATCATTTAAGTAAAGAAAAAAAAATGAAAAGAAAGAGGAAAGCTTTTGTAAAAGTTTTCAAAAAGTTAAGTTGGTTCTTGTTAATATCAGGTTTAGGCTTGATATTAGCATGCCGGTCATGGTCACAAATCCGAGTACCGGGTTTGGGGCGTGACAGCTGCCATCTCGCACCAAACAAATACAGAATCCTTGGTCTCTATAAGAAAGGACTTATAGCAATTAGCCCCCTTGGCAGTACTCGTTGATGAGACAGCCGAGGAAGTAAAATGCGAAAGTCTAGAAAGGGCTACTGTTGACAACGACCCAGAGAAATTCTTTCAAGTTGGCTCGGAACTACCCTTCCAAGAGAAAGAAGAATTGATCGGGTTTCTGAGAAAGAATATCGACGTGTTTGCCTGGGACGCCTACGATGCCCCAGGGGTTGATCCAAACCTCATTTGCCACCACCTGAACGTTAACTCATCCTCTATTCCCAGAAAGCAACCACCTCGACGCCTGTCCAAAGAGCATGCCGACGCAGTCAAGGACGAGGTAGTAAAGCAAAAAAAGGCGGGAGCTATCAAAGAAGTCTTCTACCTCGAGTGGTTGGCGAATACAGTAGTGGTGAAAAAGAAGAGTGGGAAGTGGCGAGTCTGTGTAGATTTCATAGACTTAAACAAGGCGTGCCCAAAAGACCCATTCCTAATGCCTCGGATAGACCAGTTGGTAGACGCAACTATAGGCCACCCCCGAATGAGCTTCTTGGATGCCTTCCAGGGTTATCATCAGATACCACTAACCTCGGGTGATTAGGAAAAGACAGTATTCATGACTCCTATCGGAAACTACCACTACAAAGTGATGCCCTTCGTTTTGAAGAATGCGGGGTCTACCTACCAAAGAATGATGACCAGAATGTTTGAACCATAGCTAGGCAAGAGTATTGAAGTCTACATAGACGACATGGTAGTAAAAAGTAAAGTGGCATCCGAGCATATGAAAGGCCTCGAAGTCATCTTTGGCATCTTAAGAAAACACAAACTGCGTCTCAATGCCTCTAAGTGCTCATTTGGTGTTCGGTCCGGCAAATTTTTAGGCTATATGGTAACTCACAGGGGAATAGAGGTAAGCCCGGACCAAATCAAAGCAATTCATAACTTACAAGCTCCTTGGAACCCAAAAGAAGTCTAGAAACTCACTGGAATGATCGCGACATTGAATCGGTTTATTTCTCGATCTGCGGACCGTTGGCATCCTTTCTACCTCCTGATGAACAAGTGGAAAGGATTTGAGTGGTCCGAGGACTATGCCTTAGCCTTCCAGCAACTTAAAGAATACTTGTCGCGGCCGCCCATCATGTCTAGCCCTGAGCCCGACGAAGTTCTGTTCGCCTACATAGCGGTGGCCCCTCACGCTGTGAGCTTGGTGTTAATACGGGTTGATAACGGCATACAACGGCCAGTTTACTACGTAAGTAAATCACTACATGAGGCCGAGGTGCGTTACTTACCATTGGAGAAGGCAATTCTCGCAGTGGTGCATGCCACACGGAAACTCCCCCACTACTTCCAGGCACACACGGTCGTTGTCCTGACTCAACTTCCCCTTAGGTCGGTGCTCCAGAGCGCCGATTACACAGGAAGAATTGCCATGTGGAGCACGCTCCTAGGGGCTTTCGATATTAAATACATGCCTCGGACCTCCGTTAAAGGCCAAATTCTTGCTGATTTAATAGCCGAATTTGCTGAACCCCCAGTAGAAGCAGTAACAGAGGAAGAAAACATGGATGGAAAATCGGTTGGCACAATCTCTACACAAGGAGCCTCATGGTGGAAAGTCTACGTTGATGGCGTAGCTAACCAAAGGGGATCCGGGGTAGGGCTGGTTCTAATATCCCCCGAGATGATTACCATCGAAAAGTCATTGAGACTAGGGTTCTCGGCTACAAACAACGAAGTCGAGTATGAGGCTTTATTGTAGGGAATGGCCATGGTGCAGAAAATGGGTGGGAAAGCCTTAGAGGTGTTCTCGGATTCCAGACTGGTTGTAGGCCAGGTGAAGGGCGAGTTGGAAGCTAGGGACATAAGAATGCAGGAATACCTCAGACAAGTCAAGCGCTTGCAGTCGGACTTTGAATTTTTCAACTTGACGCACGTCTCTAGAAGCGGGAACACACATGCAGATTCATTAGCCACTCTTGCCACGTCCTCGGAGCAAGGTCTACCCCGAATCATCCTCGTCGAGGATTTGTGCAAGACAGGTGCAATAAAAAAGGACATGGTTCGAATCCATCAAGTTAGAGTGAGTCCGAGTTGGATGGATCCCCTAGTGAGCTTTCTCAAGGACAATGTATTGCCCGAGGAAAAATTGGAAGCAGAGAAAATACGAAGAAAAGCTCCTCGGTTCTGGCTATCAAGGGATCACAAGCTGTACAAGCGCTCTTATTCAGAGCCATATCTATTATGCGTGCACCCAGGAGCATCAGAGATGTTACTCGAAGAGTTACATGAGGGAATTTGTGGTAGCCACACAGGAGGAAGGTCGCTGGCACACAGAGCCCTCACTCAAGGGTACTGGTGGTCAAGCATGCAAAAGGAGGCCTAAGAATATGTCAAGAAGTGCGACCAATGCCAGAGGTTTGCCCCAAATATCCACCAACTAGGAGGGGTCCTTAATCCCCTTTCCGGTCCTTGGCCGTTTGCTCAATGGGGTTTGGATATTATGGGTCCTTTCCCGAAAGCAGCAGGAAACAAGCGATACTTGATGGTTGGCACAGATTACTTCACCAAATGAGTCGAAGCCGAGCCTTTAGCCAACATCAGGGACGTGGATGCAAAGAAATTCGTCTAGAAAAATAACAACTTATGGCATCTCTCCAAATTTTAAACAGAACCTAAGTCCTGCATGGCTCCTCGGACCACAGGCTTAGGGGAAATTAACAACTTATGGCCTCTCTCCAAGTTTTAAACAGAACCTAAGTCCTGCATGGCTCCTCGGACCACAGGCTTAGGGGAAATTAACAACTTACGGCGTCTATCCAAGTTTTAAACAGAACCTAAGTCCTGCATGGCTCCTCGGACCACAGACTTAGGGGAAATTAACAACTTATGGTATCTCTTCAAGTTTTAAACAGAACCTAAGTCCTGCATGGCTCCTCGGACCACAAGCTTAGAGGAAGTTAGTAACTTAGGACTTCTATGCAGTTTTAGACATAACCAAAGTTTCGCACGGCAGCCTTTACTGCCTAAAGTTCATCGCACAGTCCTACCCTTCTCACTTGGTTATATTGGCAAAATGTTGTTATAAACTTCAACTAAAGAAACAGTCACATTGACTCGGAATAATATAATAAAATCCCATCAACGTCAAGCAGAAAAATAAAAAATGAGAGAAAGAACATTTATATTAATAACCAGACATAATACAATACTTTTGGACGAGAAGTCTTTGAAAAACAAAAATACAACACAACTTCCATTCAAAACGATACAAAAAAGAAGGGAGATAAAAACCCTAGATGCTAAGCCTCAGCAGGAGGATCTTCTTTTTGCTCTGGCTGAGGAGGAGGAACATCCTTGGCTTTGGGGCCAACCCTGTGACCCTCGGCCTCAGTGATTGCCTCTTTAGAGGGATCCTTGGACTTGAAGGAGGGCTTCTTCCCTTTGCCCTTACCTTTACCCTTCTCTCCCTCAGCATCCTCACTCTGAACGGTGACCTGGCCAGAGCCCCTGGTAATTTCAGCTATGGGGATGGCATTGGGAATAGCCGCAGGCTGCTCGGAAGCTTCAGGGGCATCGGCAGGGACCTCCCGGATCTCTAGAGGGTAGAAGACGTTTTCGGGCAACCTCATAGCAAAATCCACAGGAACACCTGCAGCATTAAGAGCCTGAGCCCATGAAATGCTGTAGTAGTCCCTGCATACTTCTGACAATTCCTCGGTAAGCCTCGCCTCCGTCTCCTCCACTCCAAGCTGGTAAGCAGCCTTCTTCTCGGCCTCGGCTACTTCCTTTGCTAGCTGGACCTCTTCCTTAGCTTTCTGCAACGCAGTTTTGAGATCCAGAACGGCTTGCTTTTCAGTAGCAAGGTTGATCTCAGTCAAATGCAGTAGCTGGCGTTGGTCTTCAACTTGTTTCTCAGTGTTCTGCAGGCCATCCTCAGTGTTCCTACAGCCTGACTCCGCCTCCTTGAACTTCTCGGCCAGCTCATAATGCTCCTGCTTAAGGGTCCCTAGGATCTTCTCTACCTCGGCGCGAGAAACAACTTCAGCTTCAGCCAACTTGCGGTTGTCGCAGCACCACTCCTCGGCCACAAAGACTTACTGAGTAATCTGCCCAAAAATGACAAAATGACATGAGTTAGAATATAGTGTGACTCAATAATCTTACCTGGGAGAGGATAAGTTGCCTTACCATCGTAAGATCCCTCTTCAGAGACAGGAAGAGTTCACTCTGTGAAAAGCGCCTGTAAGCTTCCATGTCCCTAGGGAGGAGCATGGGCTGCTCCAGGGCTTCAGCGATGTACCCTGCTCGGCCCCTATTGTACTTTCGGACGAAGGCATTATAAGGAATTGCTGCCCCGTCCACCTCGAGCCGAGGGCACCAAATGCGTGGGGGAATGCGCACTTCAGCCCTTTCCAGCTAATCTTGGTTCTCTACAAATGGAGCCCTTTTGTTCCGAGTCTCTCAGGTCACCTTTTGCTGTTTAGCGCCCTGGCGAGGACCTACCTCGCCTTCCTCGAGGGACTCGACCAGCCTTTTCTACTTCAGGTCGGGATTGACTTTCAGGCTGAGATCGGTAGGAATCTGGGGGGGAGCAGGAGGAAGGTCGAAGGGAATCTGGGACTTAGTGGGGGCCTTCGAGGTTTACCCCTTACCCCGACTAGCCATCAGCTCCCGCAAACTTTTTCCTTTGTTTGAGGCCATGTTGTCCACCTCTTCGTCTGAAGAATCGTCCGGGCAGGCAATAACAAGAGGAAGAGCGCCGATTGCGGAGTTTCTATCTGGCTCGCCCTCAGCGTCTGGGAGTTCGATCAGGGGAGCTTTTGGAATATCCTCCTCAAAATAGAACTCGTCTATCTCCTCCTCTAGAGAAAGACGGGACGATTCAGTTTCCTCTTCAACAAATGCTGTAGCTCCGGGATTGTCTTGTGGAGGTGGCTGTGCAGCTGGTTGAGGATTCTGAAAGACGGGCAAGGCAACAAGCGAAAGGTCCCTGCGAGCCAAAAATCCCGGTTTCGACACGTCAATCCTAGCCAACCTCGGGCTACCAACTCTTATTGATTGGCCGACGTCCAAGAAAACGCGGGACTAGGGTTCGTAACCCAAAATCAAATGAGCAGCACACAGTTGCCTGTCCTCGTGAACAAAGATCTCTGACCTCAAGAGGTAGTTCAGGGCTTGGGCGTTTGTATGGCTCAGCCAAGGAGCAACGTGGGCTCTATCTGCAAAACAGCCGAGAAGGGAATTGTAGTTAGATCAATAAAAAAAAAAGATTGAATTTTCAAGCGAAGGAAATAAAACTAAAGGGTTAAATCCTCTTCCCAAGGGATTGATCCTAAAGGTACCGCACCTGGATCTCCTGCTCGAGTTGGACAATGAAAATCGTCGCTCCACTCCCCCGAGGCAATAAGGTAGTCATCCTTCATACCCTTATTGGACTTAGGAAGACAGGAGATTAGCCTAATGATCTCGGACTGAGATTTAAGGTAGTACCCTGCTTTGGCAAGATGGTGGCACTCGTACATATGAACCACGTCGTGCCATGTGAGGCCTAAGCCCATCTGCTCATTCAGGGCATCTATGCTGCCCAAAACCCTAAAAAGGTTGGGGGCGCACTGATATGGTGTCAACCTATGGTTACGCAAATAATCCCGAGTAATCCTACGCATGGGAAATGTCATTCCTCCCTCTATAAAAGCAATCATGGGAATGACGACTTGACCCACCTCCCTATCGGTCAGTACTCGTTCCGGAGGACAATACTTCAAAACCACCCCCTGCGGGATGCGATACCTAGCTCTAAAAGCCTCCATGACGGCCGGTGTATCTACTAAATGCTTGAATTTACCCATCTAGACGAACTGACGGGCCGAGAAGGAAGGTCGAGATGAAAATGGAGTAATATAGAGGAATGAGAACTTACGGGTATCCATACAATAATCTCCGAAGCTCTCAGAGATCTTCTTAGGGAAAAACTTCTCACGGAAATGGCTACGGGAATTCAAAGGTCTGGAGCGTTTACGAAGACTGGGCGCTGAAAATCTTTGGAGCTCTTGGATGTTCGTAAAAAAGAAGGGCAAAAAGAGTTTCCTCAAGGCTTTATATAGCAAAAGAGGAAGCGAAGGGTTACTCCCGCTCAAAATTCTGGGAAGAATGTCAGCCGTTGGATCCATGCCTCGCCGCTGGATGTGGGGAACACAAAGCTGCCTAGAGCAGTTAATAGCACCTCGTAATCTACGACGCGTCAGAAGCAACCCCTCCCACACATGTGGATAAAAAGTTAATTGATCTTATCCCTTAAAAAATCAAAACCCCGCTTTTCTCCTCGGATGGAGATAAAACCGGAGTTTTGAGGGGCTATGGCCCAAAGTAACGTATTGGGCCTTGGGCCTTATCCGAGGACACTAGCAAATCCGAGGACACAAACACGACTTAGTTGATCTGCGTTACAAGCCTCATCATTAGGAAACAAAGAAAAGAAAGTCCGAGGAGGAACTTCTCCTCGGACACGGCAAACCCAGAGCAAATGTATATTCAAACTGTTGAAGCGCACTCCCTGAACACGTGAAAAGAAAGAAAACTCGAAATATCTAAGGAAAAGCTGCCACCACCACATTAAAGACACTACAGTTGCTTTCTTGGCCGCATTAATGTGGAGAAGACCCCTGAACAGTGCTGCCTTGGCTGCTGCAAATCACAAAAGACTGAAAGGGGTGTCTGATGGGATGGGTGCTCAAGTAGGGGTCCAGATGATCAACAAGTGTAAGGTCTAGATAATCAGAGATAGCCTATATAATGTAGAAAAGCTCCCGTAAGAAAGGGGCGGAGAAAAAAGAAGGAGAGAATACTGTAGCATGAAAAAGAACCTAACGTGGTGATTTTTGTTCAATAAACAAAATTCCATGAACGTGGTGACAAACCTTGTTTGATTCAACAGAAAGACCAGGAGGAGGTTGCAAATAAGCTTCTTCATTTAAATCCCCATTAAGGAATGCATTTTTTACATCCATCTGAAAAATGTCCCATTTACTGGCAGCAGCAACAGCTAAGAGGGCACGAACGAATGAGATACGAGCAACCGGAGCAAATGTCTCTTCATAATCAATCCCATACTCTTGTGTAAAACCTTTTGCAACAAGATGAGCTTTGTAGCGCTCAATGGACCCATCAGAGCGATTCTTAATCTTTTAGATCCACTTACAACCAACCACAGATTTCCTGGGGGGAAGAGTCACCAAATCCCAAGTATGGTTTTTAGATAATACATCAAATTCCTCTTTCATTGCAATCTGCCATAAAAGGGTTAGTGGAAGCCTCACGATAGGTGTGAGGCTCGTGCAGTGTAGCAAAGGCAGTGTAATAATGATAGTCAAGTAAATATGCAAGAATGGATCCTATCCGAGTTAAGTGACGAGGTGGAATGTCTTGTGCAAGATCTTCAGGCGAAGCAGGAGCAGCGGACCCAAGCTCAGGGTTGGGTAGCTCGTCTTCGACCTGTTCATCTTCCACCTATTCATTAAAGGATGAAATAAGAAAGGGATCAAGGATATCTGGTGGTTAGACATAGAAGTCTACAGGAGAATCAGGAGCAGCTATAGGAGGATCAGGAGTAGCTACAGAAGGAATATGTGTCTCATGTGGAAAAAGATCTAAGACAGAGGAGGAAAATAGTGAGGCAAAGAAGTGAGAGAGCTCAACAAAGGAGCGATGTTCCTAAAAGATAACATTGCGAGAGATACGAAGACGATGAAAGACAGGATTATAACACTGATACCCCTTTTGAGTTTCGCCATAACCAAGAAAACAACAAAGCCTTGACCGAGGCTCAAGTTTGTTATGCTCATGTGGTTGAAGAAGAATGAAACAAGCAGAATCGAAGGAGCGAAGGTGGTGATAGTTTGGAGGTGACCCAAAAAGGCACTTATATGGAGTTTGATTTTGGATAACAGGACTTGGAATGCGATTAATAGCATGAACAACATGAAGAGCAGCTTTGCCCCAAAAAGGAGCAGGAACTTTAGCAGAGAGAAGGAGAGCATGAACAGTGTCAAGAATATGACGAAATTTTCGTTCGGCTCTACCATTTTGTTGAGAGGTACCTAGACAAGTTAGTTGGTGAACAGTGCCATAGGAATGCAAAACAGCTTGGAAAGCATATTGAGTGTACTCAAGAGCATTATCAGATCGAAAAATTTTGATACATTTGGAAAATTGAGTTTCAACCATTTTTGCAAAATTAGAATATACTTGCAATAATTCAGAACAATGTTTCATATGAAAAATCCAGCTATAGCGAGAGTAATCATCAACAAAGACAACAAAATATCGAGATCCACCAATACTTGAGACAAAGGAAGGCCCCCAAACATCAGAATGAATAAGGTCAAAGATATTAGTGGATATTGATTCACTAGTATTTAAAGGCAAAACTGGTTGTTCTCCTAACTGACATGAAACACAATCAAAATTTTCTATAGATACTAAACCTAACAAACTTCTAGAAGCCAATTGTTGTATCCGAGAGGAAGATGCATGACCAATTTGAGCATGCCAAAGTGCAAGGGAAGGAATAGAAGAAACTGCAGCAGCTGCTATAATAGAAACAAGAGCAACAAGTGGAAGACGAAGCCAAAGTGCAAGGGAAGGAATAGAAGAAACTGCAGCAACTGCAACAACAGAAACAAGAGCAACAAGTGAAAGACGAAGGTTGTCCACGGGAAACATACCCTAGGACTAGTCCTAAGCTCCTATCCTGTCCTTGGATCTTACACAATACACCCAAGATAGTCAAAGATAATGCGATAACCCAACTCAGTTAATTGTCCCAATAAATAAATTGTAAGAAAGGTCAGGAACATTAAAGACCCTAGGAACCAAGAGGTTGGAGGTTGGAACGAAACTTATATTATGACCAGACATTGTGGAACTATTTGCTGTGTGAATATTAAGAGGGTGTGGTGCGGGTCAACGGTCTGGTTAACAATGACGTCAGCAGATGAATGGACGATGACCTCAGTCCTAGCTGACGTGGCAGTGATGACATCACTGATGACGTCAGCAGGGACAGAGGTTGGCGCGTGACTAAGGCGCACTTCTTTGGGCGGCGTGTGACTGAGGCACACTTCTTTGGGCGGCATGTGAGAGCGCGTACAGCCTTTAATGACTGCGAGACTTCCACGATTGAGTAGATTGAGGCGAGACGATCACTGTGGTACCTTCAAAATACTTATCGAAGCAAGATGCACGGCGAAGATGGTAAGTGCAGTGGTCTATGTGGTGTGGGACTCCTCAACGACGGCGGCTGCAAGTCCAAAACCCAAGGATGACGACTGGAAGACGTCGGAGGTTCTACGACAAAAGGCTGCGACAGTTGCTGTGACGGCGGAAGCGATGAGAATGAAGTAGCACCAATAAAGACAAGACTGCTGAAAAAATGTCAGAGCAGTGGCTCTGATACCATGTTAGAAATACTGAAATCAATAGTATTGTATTTCATGGTTAAAAATGTACATGAGAGCCTTTATATAGGAGGTAAATGTGTGCAGTACAAGTAAGAATGTAGTATAAACATGTGTGCTATACAAGTAATCTAGGTGGGCCTAAAGCCCACAACACTATACACATTAACAAGGTTAAAGTGCAAACAACATCCCTAAAGTTTGAGAGTTTTTGAATTTTATATTTTAAAGTTCCAGAATTTAGATTTTACCTCTTTAAACTATACTTAATTTGCATCAGCAGCCTCTTTATTAGTTTTTTGTTGACGTGTCTATTAAGTGCCATATAAACTTATGAAGTGTACTAATTGATCCAATTGAAACATGACACTTGGATTTATCTACTCACGTCAAATCAAAAACCTAAAAAAATAAAATAAAATAAAACCTATTTTGAAATATTTAAAATAAGAACTAAAAAAATAAAATAAAATAATTCCTTCTTTTTTTCATTTTCTACAACAATTTTAGGGAAACCAAAAAAAATTTTAAAAAAATCAAACAATAAATAAGTTTCTAGGGACCCAAACAAATAGGCACAGACCCAAAGAATAATATGTTGCACATGCTGCTAATAGCGGGAAAATAAACAGAAGCAAAGCTTGAGTTTGAGTTAAAGTTTTCTCCAAGGTCTGTGATTATTATTGTGTTTCGTTCTCCTCTTCTATTACACAGATATATTTGCTAAAATGTATTTACCTTCCTCTATTTCTAGTTTTTCTTTGTAATTTCTGCTTATAATCTTTCTTAGCATGGTTTCTTGGTAAAATTTGAGAATTTTTTTTTGTTTGTTTGGGTCCCTAGAAAATGTTTAAGAAAAAAAAAATTGAATTATTTTATTTTTTGGTTTTAGACTTTGATTTCTTATATTTCAAAAAAGATTTTATTTTAATTATTTAAAAAATTTTAGGCAACTTTATCTGAAGTGGAATAGGTAAATCCACATGCCACGTTTCAATTGGATTAATTAATACACCATAAGCTTACGTGGCATTTAATTAACGGACACATCAACAAAAAAACTTATGGAAAAATGCTAATGTAAATTAAGTATAACTTCAAGAGATAAAATTTAAATTCTAAAACTTTAAGGTATAAAATTCAAAGACCCTTAAACTTTAGTGGTATAATTTGCATTTTTTAGCCTAAAAATAAAGAAATATAAATCCTTTTAAATTACACACAAATATATATATATATATATATATATAAATAATAAAGAGCAACTGACTAAACTAGCTAGACCCGTATATATTTTATCCTATTTCACTTTTCTTTTTCTTTTTTCGTTTTTATAAGTCCTATTTCACTTATGAATCACTAGATAAGCATGGGGATTCAATTCAATGCCTTCTCGGGCAAACAATGTATACATGCATGAATTTACGTAAACGTATAGTTGTACATGTTCTCTTGGCCTATGTGCCGTCCCAAGAAAAAAGACTGAGTCACAAATGACATGGAAAACGATTCTGAAAAACATATACTAACTTTTGAAAATAAATATACAGCCGGCATTGTTCACTAATCTTTATCAAACTACAATGTCCTTTGCTTAACATTTCCTACTATCTTTCTCTTCATTGAAGCAAATATTTCATGCAAGTGAAAATGGAACAAAAGTGAAAAAAAAACAACCAAACATACAGGTTCACGAAGCTTTCTCTTTTAGGACACTATCAAATTTTGTAATGGAAATTAGACAATTTCTTGTAGTAGCTTCAGTTTCAGCACCACCAATTTTAAGTATATTGGTGGTTGCCTTATTTTGCTACTTATGCAAAAGAAAACTCTTTCCAATTCTCAAGCAACGTTACAAGAAGAAAGGCTAGTGACTTTTTGTGCTTCAAATTCTTTGTGAATTCTTTTTGCTTATAATTCTCAGTTCTGAGTTGGGAAAATGATGATTAGGGAGCTTGAAATTCGAGAATATATTGTTGCGGCGCTTCCAGTTGGTGGAGCTAGAGAAGGCTACCAACAATTTCAGCCAAGATTGCTTGCTGGGTTCAGGTGCATTTGGGAATGTCTAAAAGGGGGACTTTGATGTAGAAGGAACACTAACTATTAAGAGACCCGTTGCTGATTCTTACCAAAGCGTTGAAGAATTCAGAAATGGTAATTAAGTTTCAATTCACACATGTTTGTTCAAAAATATATGAAAAAGTTTCAATTTCTTCCATCCCAGAAAATTAAGGCATGTAATTATTGTGTTTAGAGAGAACAATGCTTAAGACTATTTCACAATTTTTTCATAACTTGTTATGGTGGTAAGTTGTGATTGGTGCTCTATCAATTTCATTTATCCGCTACTTGTACTCAATTACAACATGTTGTCTTTATAGCCTGGCAAAAGAAAATTAATTAGTTAATTTTTTATGTCTTTATACTTGTTGATTATTTGTTGTGGTTTCTTGATCAGAAGTGATGCTACTTTCAAAAGTAAAGCACAAGAACCCTGTAAGTCTGGTGGGATATTGTGAAGAACCAGGTACGTAGATACAGTATCACCCAAAAAGTAAGCCATGCTGATTATATACTAAAGATGGAGCAATGACAGTTCAAGTAATATTCACAAAAAGAAAGAATGAAAAATATAATCAAGTAAAATTGTATCGAAATTGTAAATACATATCAAACTAGGCTGTCCATGTACAAAATTATACCCAAATATTGCCCCTTCTTTATTTTAAAAGCTTAATTTATGCCTTGAACAGGACCAAAAGGTGCAAAATTATTAGTTTATGAGTACGTTCCAAATGGTTCTCTGCTTGAGTACATTACGGGTATGTTGAAGGGCATGCATTGCTACATGTTAGCATTCCTAAATATGTTTATCTTAGTTGACTTCATATACTAATACCATGTAGGAAAGAGAGGGAGGAGCTTAACTTGGAGGCAGAGAGTAAACATAGCCATTGGAGCAACTAAAGGTGCAGTCCTCATTAGACTAAAATGATTATAAACTAGCGTGATAATAAATGTCATTGGTAGCACGTCAACAAAAATAAATAAATTTCTGATTTTTTTAACATTAAAAATGCATTAATTTATATAATAAAATTTGTAATAATTGTAAAAATCGAAAACAAAGAAAAAAATGGTGTTAATTAAGTTGGTTGAAAATTTTGCAGGCATTGCTCATTTGCATGAAGGGATTCAGCCTAGCATAATCCACCGCGACATAAAACCAAGTAACATACTAGTAGGAGATGAGTTCGAAGCTAAGGTTTCGGATTTTGGGTTAGTGAAGATGGGGCCTACTGAGGACAAATCACATGTCAGTAGCCAAATTAAAGGAACACCAGGATACCTTGATCCGGCTTATTGTATGAGTCTCCATTTGACCCCATTCAGTGATGTCTATAGCTTTGATGTCATATTGTTGCAACTTGTGGCTGCACGACCTGCAATTTACTCTAATGGAAGGCTGTCTAATTATCATATCGTTGAATGGGTAAGTAATCGAAGCACCTATTTGTTCATAAATTAAAAAAAAAAATATATATATATATATATATATATATATATATATATATCATTAAGGTGTTACTCTAAACCAATAACAAAAGTCATCTAATACATAAAATTAACCTTTTCACATTACTTCTTGAGTTTATGTACTATTATTTTATTGTGATGACATATTTTTATTGGTGTTTACTACATCAACTGTATTTTGAAAGTACCTAATAGGAGATTAGGATTGTGATTTTCTTGACAATTTAAGGTAATCTCATATAATTCAAAGTTTCAATTAATTAATGTGTGTTTGATCATGCTTATTTGCTTAAAGGCGAGCAAAAAGTAACTTTAAGCAAATAAGCCAGCTTATTTTTTCAAAACTAGTCTATTTACTTAAGTCATTTTTTGTCTTGCCTTTAAGCAAATGAGGGCAACTGTTGAGGACAAATTTTTCACACCACATGGCTTCATTTCATTGGCGACCCGCACCATATCAATATTATCATAGATTTTGGGAGAATCTATTTTAAAGCCCAAAAGAGTCCTTATTCACAAAAATGATGCAAAAGCCCATGGTCCAAAACTCATGGCGATATAATCTCATCAAGGCCCATAATTCGAACTCATGGCACAACATCTCATTTTTGACTCATGATCCAAGCTCATGAGTCTCATTGGGGGAATTTTGGGAGTCGTGGTTTAAAGGGCCAAGAAGTATGTTCAGTAAAGCTCCAGTGGTTCAAAGTTGATAAAGGAAAGCATGTTGCTTGGCATGTCTTTCTCAATTCCCTGAATTCTGACGGGTCAGTGTGCAAAAAGTAACATTTGGGTAAGCCTCTCATATCACATAAGCACTTAAAATGATAAAACTCCCCATACTCTTTACATAAAAATTAATGTCCATCATATAATATAAGTTTTAAAATATAATCATATCATTCCATATTAATTATTTTATTATTTTCATATAAATCAATTCCAAGCACATGGCTAAATATATATTAACATCTCATATCTAGCATTAAATGCTCTCTTTACTCTCCAAGATTTGGTTAAAATACAAAAAGATTATATTTATATCTCTAAAACTTCATCAAATATCAACCAACTAGTCTATTACTTACCATAATTATATATGGACTAAACATATAATTTTTCCAAGAGAAGAAACTTAGCCGAAAACATTAAAAACGGCTCCAGCGGAAGCTGCAACAGCTTCTGCAGAAGCTGAAACAGCTCCAGCGGAAGCTGCAAACAGCTTCTGCAGAAGCTGAAACAGCTCCAGCGGAAGCTGCAAACAGCTTCTGCAGAAGCTGTAACAGCTCCAACAAATCTGTAGCAACTCCAGCAGGTTGACACATGTCCTAAAATGATGTCATTCGTCCATAAATGCCCAATCCCAGCAGCTGTGGTACCAGAAACAAGAGGATCCCTTAAAGATCATCTCACCATCTTTAGTTAAATCATGAATTTAATGCCAAGTATTTTTTCTCCAAGCAAAGGATGTCATCCACATGACATCATCCAGCTGTGTCAGCAACATTTAAGTCTCAAAATTTCTTCTTTTGGTTAAAAAACAAAAGACCATTTACTTTGTCAAAAACTTTTCCTCATTTGCTATTTTTTCCTTCAACTAAGTTCTGATCTAGTTACAAAGCTTGGCTCTATATAAAGAGGGCCAAGCTACACACTTAAGGAGGATTGATCCCTCTCTTATCTCCCATAATCTGAAACTCCCTTCATTTTGCGGCCATATCTCTAAAGATCTTCATATTTTTCTTCATCTCTCTTACAAAGTCTCTCTTCATAGATAACAACACAACACACATATTACAACATACCATTATCCATTACCCATCTTTCTCACACTCCATTATTCTGAAATATCATCATCTTGCTGCTCATAAACACATCCCCATCTTTTTCTCCATTTTCTCTTGCAATACCTCACTTCTTAGAAAGCAACATAACCAATGTCATAATACAAAAAATAATCACAGCAGCAGCCTTTACTACATTTAACCCTCATTTATATATCTCATACTTCCATTTATTTTACAAAACACATTCCTCACAAAATACCCATACATACTTCTTATATATCTTTAAGCTCCATATCTCACAAATTATACATATACAAGATCCATGTCCAACAAAGTATCTACATATAATTCCCATACATATTACAAACACCATATCTCACAATATATACATATTCCTTATCATCTCCACACATCTTAAAATATATCAAACACTCTTCCAAAAACTTATTACTAAAAGCCCTTTCTTATGAAAAGCAAAAACTTATAAAATCAAAAGCCCTTCTTATGGAAGGCAATATCACTCATATTTGACTAAAAACTAAAAGAGTATTACATGGAGAAAGTCATTTAAGTGTATGATGAAAGAGGATAAACTTGACCAACCTATGCACACGGCTGGACATACTCTCTCTCCCTCCAGTTGCACCCATTTTTCCCCTTCAAACATGTAGTCACCATGAAAGGATTCACTTCACCATGCTGCTGAAATGTTAAGTCCACTGGTGTTGTATGACTGGAGCTGCAAAGTCTAAAGGTTGCTGAAATGCTAAGTCCACTGATGTTACGGCTAGAGCCCTAAACTATGAAGATAAGTCATTATATTTTACCTTCAAACTTATATTATCAAGTATATTTTGTTCATTATTATTATACCACTCAACTAATGTCATTATACTGCTGGAATCTTATTAGCTCATTAACACTATAAGGCTAGAGCCACAAACTATGAAGCTCACCAACATTATACGGTTGGAGCTACAAATCACATGAAGAACAAAGTGATGCTACACGGCTGGAGTCAGAAACATAAAAGATAAGTCAATGTTTTCTCCATCTTTGAAATTATATTATTGAGTATATGTTAACTCATTATCATTTTACCATTATCTCACCATTTAATAAACATGATCTCACTAATAATAAACATACATATTAATAAATTGATATATCACCAATGGACATATATTACTTGAACATAAACCATTGTTGGACTTGTATCATTTGGACATATACCACCAATGGACATATATTACTTGGACATAAACCATTGCTAGACATACCTTATTATGATAAACATGAACCATGAACCACAACTAGACATGGACTATTGGACTCATCCCATTGTTGGACATTTGACACCTAATTAATTATTTTCTAATATTGGACATCACTCAATATACATAATAATAACGTATTAACTCACAATTTAATCAAAACTATCATGCTAAGCATATTATTTATTTATTTCAACCATTATCATGATTCTAAGACTTTGGGTTTTATCTATTTTGTAGGCTTAAAAATACACCGGTAGCCATTGGTCTATGCGGCCCAATGTCGAGTTCCGGGTTGATTTCCCCAAAACAAATCTGGGCCTAGCAAAGTCACACCTCTAAAGGCACGTGGCTACGCGCAAAAAAACCGCCCCCGACAGCAACTAAACGGACACATTCATCAAGGTCTTAACCCTACTATCTAGTTCCAAGTTCAAATAAAATGGGGATTGTGTCTAATGATCAAATTGTATGCAGGCAAGGCCTAGCTTAGAGAAAGGCAGCGTTGAAGAAATTTTAGATGTTAATCTTCTATCAGAGCCATGCAACATGGAGATAATGCTGAAGATGGCACAACTAGGCCTAAGATGTTCTGTGAAAGTACCCAAACAACGTCCTACAATGAACCAGGTGTGGCAAGAACTAGAAGAGGCCCTGCATTCAGTTGACAACTTTATAAGCAAACAGCCCTCGAGCGCTGCTCTAATATCAAGTGGCAGCAGCGCACCTTGTGAATCAATGGATAACGATTATTCTCAAAGCTTTGTGAGCTTAAATGGTGTTGGATTTCAGAGATTTCATGTAGAGATGGAAAGCTACTCCTTTCGAAGCACTAGCTTAAGGTGTTTAGAGGAAAATAGTATTAGTGTCGAGTTTGATAAGAAAAACTTAAAAGGGAATACGTGATCATACAGAAGAAGACCTCAGTTGAGTTTGTCATGGTTTAAGCTCTCTCTCTCAACACAGGAAAAACTTGAGTGTATGATCAGCCTCAATAGCACCTATGCCAATCGAGTTCCTTAGCTTATGTATTTTGAGTGTTAGAGAAGCACCTTGCCGTTTATCAAATAGTTATGAGACAATTGATGTGAATTGCTCTTATGTTTTAAGAAAGGGTTGGGAATTGAGATGCTTACCTCTTGTGCTATTACAATATTGGTGCATGGGAGCAGTATATTTAGTTTTTAGGAAAAGGTGAATTTAATTTGTACAAGTTTGCGACAAATATACAAGATAATAGAAGTTGCCATTATTAGTTGTGAATTTACTATTTTTGGAGAAAATGGTACTAACTCATTCTTGCATCTTCAGAGCCTAACCAAATATACATTTTGGCAATTAACAATACTAACATCCTCGAAACCATTTTCCAGCTTTCTTTACACAATGTTATCTTTAACTCCAGTGCTCAAAGTCCATTCCTCTTCGTTGTATACTAAGTTATTTGCTCACCTCTTCATCTAAGACCTTTGCATTTTTGCCGAATGCCAAAAGATCAGCATACATTTTCTCAGAAGCCTTTGAAAACCCAAGCAAGGACTCGAAAACAGAAGAAAATCCAGTTGGAAATCCATTTACAGTGACATGCTGCGTAACTTGCAAGCTATTATGGTGCTTTTCTTTCTCCATGTCTAGCCTCTTCCTAAACATATCCAACATGGCTTTCTTCTCTGTCAAGTATTCAATCCGACTACGTACATTTGCCTGTGATTCATGCTCATGAAGCTTTGATTCAAGAATTCTGCTCTCTGCCCGCTGGAATGCCAGGACCTTCCTGTCAAGTTCGCTGGCAAGTCCATCAACCTTCCTTTTCTGGTGCTGTTCCTCTCCTTGTTGAACCCACAAAGCTCGAATATCCTTCTCAAAGCTTTTCATGGTATGAGTCACTGCTTTTTCTGGCAACTTCTCCAGGAAAGCTAACCAATTACGACAGATTACAAGCAACGGTGGCCCACTGAAAATAGGCCGTGGGACTGAAGACCTGCCTCTGGAGTATAATTCCTCTTCAGGGGCAATGAACTTGGATAGCCAACCATCAAGAGCTTCAATATATGCCTTCTGAGCAGAAACATATGCAGTAAAGCAAGTGCGCCAATTTTGAACTTCTGCTTCGAGCTGAAGGGTTGCAAGACGGTGAGAGTCATTGCAAAATTTTCCGTAGGCAGGACAGTTGAAAGATTTAACCTCACACATGATTCGGTTTTGAGTTTCATATGATTCCACCATTATCTTCCAGTGTTGCATTAGGCTGCAGAAGTGGTGGAATTGGAGGTTATCACAAAATTTGAAATTTCAAGCTTCTTTAATCTAACCTACAAATTTCTGTCATCAACTTTCTTACCCATTTATTAGCTCTAAAAGTTGTGGCTGCAACTCTTCGTCTCTCAGTTTTTCGATTCTTTGGGAGATTGATTCTGCACTTCGTATTGCAACCAAGATCCTTGCATGCAAGTCTTTTACTTCAACTCTTGTCTTGTCCCCAGAGCAGATTCCATCTTCTCTGGCATTCTGGTTCCTCAAATTAGAGCATTTTCGCTCATAAATTTTCTTGTTCTCATCTCCAACCTGATAATTTGATTTAAAACATGTTCAAGAAAGTTGGTAATGAAACAATGTTTAGTGATTACTAAGGTGTCTACAAAAAGTATCTGTCGTAGATCCATTTATAATGGAGTGACTAAATTTTACGCTAGCTGTCATCCTACCAGAACCCTTCTCCTTTTTTTGGGCTTGGGACTAGCTTTGAACAAAATATGACTCTAAGCACAGACACAGGGAAAGTGCAGCAGTAAAAAATTGATAGCTTTCTGGTTGCAAAATCTGCATCCCAGATGAAAGAAAATGGCTGTTCCCATTCTTTAATGGAACTTCAGTAATTAGTTTTACTTCAAAAAACCTAGTTGAAAGCTTTGCAGAATTGACAGCTGACCTCCCCTGCTTTCAAAACTCTGTTTCAGCCAATCAAACAAATATGTTTTTACTCCCAAGGATCACATTCATGACACCGTAAATCTGCCTCATTTTTTTTTCCCCATCAGAAACAAAGATTTTCTAGTCTTAAATAGATCTACAATTTGTTTGACCTAAATTTTCAAGTCATATTTGGATTCAGTTAGTCCATTGCTACAGCATATAAATACTTCAACAGGAAAAACTAACACATGCAAAAGAGAAGGAAAGATTTGCCTTCAAATAATGTTCAAAAACAAATTGAAGGCATAAGAAGCAGAGATTGACAGCATCATTAGCCAACGGCCTTTAGGCTAGTTAGAACCAGTGGGAGGTTCAAGAGTAAATTACCAAGCCTAAAAAAAGGAAAAATAAAAAATAATAATAATAAAAGAAGAGTGGTTCATTAAAGTAGACAGTAGATAGGTAACAGAAAACAAGAAAACAGATAAAAGGTTCCCTAATGACTGGCTATCTATTTTAATCACCCATATCTATATAATGATAGTACAAAGAGTGTCCCATGTCTCTCTTTTTTTTAGCAGAGAATGAAAATACTGCAAACAAGTGATAAAAGAGACTAACAAAGCAATAAGAAACTGGGAGGAAATCATTAGAAAGCATATGAATGAGATTTACCTTCACCTCCTCATAGAGTTTCTTCTCCCAAGCATATAACCTTTCTAGTGTTAGCGAATGGCTTCCAGATTCCATTCCTCCATAGTCATCAAATAAATCACTCTTTACTTCTGTCCATGTTGAAGAACTTTTGGAGCTACATGAGAGGAGACTTTTACATGAGGAAGACCGAGATGAGGTGGATCGATTCAATGTAATTGACCGAATGAGCTTAGTTGAGCTCTCTGCACCCAAATTTCATGGATGAATAGATGAAGTAACTAAGATACGATGAAAGTTGGTGAATGAGCAATGTCCAACACATGACAAAGATAATGATTGTCAGTAATTTAATAATAAAGAGGCAAAATCTGTATGGAACACCATGACAAATGACATCAAGAAAAAAAAATGTTTAAGAAAGACAGTTCAAATTTTCATTTTTTTGATAAGTAGGGAAAGACAGTTCAAATTTTCAGGTCCAAGAATGGTTTGGTTTTTGGAAATTCAATTCAAGGAAATGGAATTTGATGACTTCAATTATATCTCTCACCACAAGGGCATACATTCTTTGTATGCATTCCTACAAGATGGAAACTGGAAAGTGAGTTCCTACTCCTTTGGGATGATTCTTTGAAATTGGCAGAATATACCCAATCTACTTCCCACATTTCACAATTTCTTCAATAAAAACTAAAATAGCCTACAATGTCACATCTTACAACCGCCAATGACACATAACCCTGTGCATCAAAATCAGGCACCAAGACATTTTATTCCTCAATTTGCATTCCATGGAAGCAAACGTAACTAATTTCCTCTAATTTAACCATATATATACACATAGAACTACGGCAAGCATGTACGAATCACAAGAAATTATAAATTATAACATTGAGAGGAAATAAAAAAATATATATAAAATAAAAAAATAAAAAAATAAAAAAATAAAAAAGAAGAAGAAGAAGAAGAGAGAAAAGAACCAACCTTTTATTTCCTCCAAACCAGACAGCATTGGAACTCTATTGGTCTCCAGCATCCTAGAAACTTCCAAACCAGAATCATAAGCTCTGATAAAATGGTCTTCAACATCCTTCAATGCCTCCAACAATTCCCTCCCATCAGTGGGTGTATCAATCACTCTAAAACTTTTGTGCTCCTCTTGGCTCACATTAACATCATCCCCTTCTGTCACAGACTCAACCTCACCACCCTCCTCATGATCTACTTCATCATTATTCAAATCCTCAACCTTTCTCTCACTCATCATTCCTCTTTCTCCATCCTCTTCCAACTCTGGAATCCCTTCTTCCTCTCTCACCACCCTCAGATCCTCCTCAGAACTAAACTCATTCTCCACTTGTGTTCTCACTCCATCAAACAGACTGAAGAAATCCCAACCAGAATCTTTGTGTACACCTGCCACTGGCTGAGCCACCTCATCGAAAAAATGCTCACAAACCACATCTCCATCTTCTTCTTCTTCATCCTCAACCTCATTGTCACCAATATCTTCTTGGTCTTGTTTTTCACTTACAATCTTAATAGTAGAGTCCAAAAAAGCTGTAGAATCTGAGGTGGGACATGAAATGGTTTCATGGGTGGGTTCAGATGGTCTTTGTTGAAGGAACATGGGGTTGGAGATAAGGGTCTCAGTGGTCTCAGAAGAAGAAGGAAAAGTGATGAGAAATGAAGAAGATGAACATGAATGCCGAGCAACAAACAGCCTTATAGCTGCTGCTACAGCACAAAGCGAGTGATTATACTTGCACTGTGCATCTGCAAGAGCATACCTCCTCTCCACCGCCAATTTTATGAAGCGTTTTCTGTCTTTACAGATAGACACAACATCGTCTTCTTCATCTTTCCTAGACACAACACAACCCATCTCTATCTAAAAACTCACGAAGTTGTGTGTTTTGGTAAGAGTTTTGAGTACCCAATAATGTGTATAACTCTTTTGGCACAAACAGCTAGCGGTTTATTAGTTTTTTGTTGTTTATGAAACAAAGGCAGGCTCTGCCAAAAGAAAAGATGAAGGTTTTGTGTGTTGTGGCAGAAAGTTTATGTTTTGGCAAGACTTTAGAGTACCCAATAATGTGTTTAACTCTTTTGGCACAAATTAAGAGCAAGTGGTTTGGTTTTTTTTTTTTTTTTGTTTCTGAAACAAAGGGTGGATTCTGCCAAAATATGGAGGTTTCGTGTGTGTGTTACTGTGGCAGAATTGCAGAAAGGTGGTTTTGGGAAAGTTGTAGAGAATCACATTATATGTTGTTAACTGATTGAAGTATAGCTATACCTTTGGTGAGATGAGAAAGACATCATAGAAGACAGATGGGTTTGTCAGAGATGAGACAAAAACAAATTAGGTGTAAATATTGGTTCTTAAAAAAAAGCTTCAAGGCCAGTCATACACTCAAACCAATTGCTTTTTAGTAGTCAACATTTCTTTTGCAATAGGATTTGATCAGAGACTAGCTCAACATTTCTTTTGCAATATGAAAAAGAGGATTGGTCAGTGACTCAGTGCTCCATGGACCCAAAAGTCTTGAAACATAGAGAGGCCTAGGCAAACATAATTTGCTAGATTTTAGCAGAGATTTTGGTGGTGGTGAGTCTGGTGACAGGTAGCCTAGAAGAAATAGGTAGGTGATGACTGAGGAGTCAAAATAAAAAAAGCCTCTCTCTCTCTATCACTCACTCTCAGGCTCAAAGCAAGAGAGGGAGAGAAAGAGTGAGAGAATGTTTGGGCCCAGATTCACTGTTTAATGCAAATATGGTATCTCTGGAATGAATTGCTTCACGCGGTCTTGGAGCGTCGAAACACTAGTGAAGTGTACCATGAAATCAAATTCCTCTTTGATCTATGCAACGTGTGTGCTAAGGTTTATGTTTTTCTAGGATTTAATTACATATTTGGTCTTTAATTTTGTCACATATTTTGAAAATGATCTCTATTCTTTCAAATATTTTGGTTTAGTTCTTAACTTCTTAAATGTATGTCAAATAGGTCTCCATCGTTAACTGGTCGATAAAAATGACTTGGCAAATAGAATTACCAAAATCAAACACAAATGCTAATCTAGAACTCTAGTGCTAGTTGATGATGGTTTTTTATGTTCTTTTTTGTTAACTCAAACTCAATGTTGGTGTCAAAAATGCCCCTAACATGTTCATCTTCTTACAAGTCACAACAACTGATGACTTTTTTTTATAAAAATAAAATAAAATAAAATAAAAAAATTACAAAAACTCTCACTTGGGCTTCGCTGCCTTCGCATCAGCATTAATACTTGGTTTTTAATGTTTCCATTTTCCAGGATTATACCTTTTCATTCACCAATTCACAACAGTTGAGGAGAACCTTTTTAACGCACATTTAAAAAGTTAATTACTAATTTGAAACATTTGAAAGGTTGAGAACCAATTTGAAACATGAGACAAAAGTTGAAGACCAAAATGTGTAATTAATAAACATTTTCTTTATAAGAAGTGACACATTTCTCTCTCTTTTTTAGGAGATTTATGTTTTTTCTTATACAGAGAAATTAAAGTTTAAATATTCATAAATTAGTCAAATGTGCGTTTGGCCAATCTATTTACTTGCGAATGGAACACAAGTAACTTTAAGAAATAAGTAGACTTTCTGTTTTCTGTAATTTAATAGTTACAACAATGAAAAATGAGATATTCGAATTTTGATTCTCCTAATAAAGGAGAATAAGTTATGCCACTTAGTTACAAGGCTTTTAGCATAAGGTAACTTTTTAAAGTGAAATAATTTTGATGTCACGAGAATATATGCTGTTACAATGCATGATAAACAAGTGTCACTTCATGTAGCCTAGTAGTTTCTTAACCTCTCACAAGATTCATGAGACTCTGAGTTCAAAAACCTTCTAAGAGCTTCTTCATTATAATTACATAGTGCGTGTAAGACATTGATTACACCCGGATGAACAATACTCGTACTCGAAGAGATTTGGATATCTTCGATGAAAAAAAAACCAAAAAAAAATGTCAATTCAGGTTATGAGGGTGCTAGCACGCGCTGAAGTAAGAGTGTGAGACTAGTGGACCTTATAAAGGATAAAAAGAAGAAGGAAAAAAAGTTAACGTGGAAACATAAATGGAATTTGAGGTTGATCATTGCTGGTTTGGTTTGTCAGTAATAAAGAAGGAAACAGTAAAACAGGGGATTTAGTGGGGCTTAGGTCTGCCCAAAGTCATAATTGCCCTTGTGTTTTTTTGCCACAGGACAGCATGTATTACAATATTGGCATTTGTATAACCTTGACGTTGGCAAAAGATTTTTTGTAGTTGGTGCCATCAGAATCAGATGAGAATCTAGTGAGCTCATTGTGTACATCACACAGCAGATGTACAGTGAGCACTCAGCATTGAGTAATTGAGTAATTGTAGAATGATTGTGAAATTAACGGTGGTGATGGAGAAAGTATGTTATGTTTAGTAATACTAACTCAGTATTTAATTTGATATTTTTTACTCAATAAATTAGTGGCAACTGTTTCAAAAAATCATATCAGATTATTCTAATAAATAATTAATTTATCTTCTCGATAATATAAAAGATTGTAATTAATTTATTGGAGAAGTCTGATGTGATTTTTTAAAACAAGTATTACTCATTTATTGGATAGAAAATATCAAAACAGATATTGAGTTGGTATTACCAAACATAGTATACTTTCTCCATCACCACCGTTAATTTCACAATCATTCTACAATTACTCAATTATTACTAGGAAAAAGTTGATTTTGATTGCTAACACTTTTATATTTATTATTTATTTTATGAATTGCAAATTTTTATTCAGAGAAAAAGATTTCACTAAACTCCAATGGAAAAGAGAGAGCACATTATTGGTTTTAATTTTAAGTAAATGTTAATGGCATTTATGTTCATCCAAGAGTTAGGGATGATTTATTGTGAAGTTCATGTGATAAAAATTAGTATAAATTAATAAGGTGACTTAAAATATTACTAAGTGATAAGTTAAATTTAATAATTTAATTTTATCGACTCTACATCTTATAAAGTTAATTAAAAATCTGACATAAAACAAAATGATTTGACCTAAAACTACTTTATAATGGATACTGTAAGGACTCGATTTGTAGCGACCCCAAATGAGTATATGGGGTTCGAACGTTAAAGGCCCAAACAATAAAATTTGTAGAGTGTGGATGTTAAAGAACTAGATTAACCTCCAAGAAAAAACGATCAAATTCAACACTTATAGAAGTATTCACACTAATATAACAATCAATTTCTCTTTAAAAATAAGTTTTCCGTTCTTAGTTTTTACAAGGTTTTCTTCTTAGTCCTTCTTGTTTTCAAGTTCCGATCTTTCTCTCAATACATTCTTTCATGTTATATACTGTCATCTTGGTCTCATCTTTGCCACACACGTGTAGGTTAAATTTGGGGGATCCCTTCCTGTCCCATCCAACACTTCCTGGAAACATCAACCAGTAGCTGTAATGCTGCTTTACCACTGTTCAGGCATCACCTCCACATTAATGCGGCCAGAGAGTTGGTTGGAAGGCATTTAATGCGGAGGTAGCAGCTTTACAGATATTTGTTTGCCTCCCCCGTCTTTCTCTTGGTCCAATAGCCCTTCCTTAGCTGTGGTGCAACTCTGAGGTAAGTCGGTGATGGTATGACACTTAAATTCACCTCGGCTACAGGCTGCCGAGGACACTTTTATCCTCGAACACTTAGTGGACTCATCCCCTAATGTCTTTATTCCTCCCTTAGCCTTGCTTGTTTCACAGTCTTATCTGGACCTTCTCGGATGGTCTAACATCCTCGAATTGGATTTTAGGCCCAGCTGGCATGGCTTTGATAATATCTCCTGATTAATTGGCCCCCACAGATACTATAAAGTGCCTATTAATATCAATCTTAATTTTAATACTATAGTTTGGTCATACGATAAACTTTTATATATATTTTTCTCATAATTTTAAAAATATTATATAATTGTAATTAATACAAAATAAAATTCATGTTCTGCAAGATGTGAAAGTAATATATTTTAACCATAACTTATCATAAAAATGGGTGTGGATTTGACACTGTTCCTCTAAAAATGTAAACCTGCAGAGACTTGCACTAACTTACTAGAGAAAATGTTAAGAAAATTTTTGTATATCTCTTCAGAATTACTCGTCTTCTTGTGGAGTACCATAGCTAAGTCTAGACGTATGGACAAAGATTTGGACCCTCAATTGTCTATTAACTGCTAAAGTGAAGACTACACAGCAAAATAAATATATATATATATAAAAAAAAAACCTGCTAAAACCTAGACACTTGGACTGTGGTCACGAGGACAACTTTTTTTTTTTTTTTTAACTTCTTTTTCTTTTTGGGTCTTTAGTCGTCCTGTCATATTTCTTGGCTTTGCTTGTAAGCTGTAATGTGAAAATTTAAAAAATTTAAAAAAAGAAAAAGAAATAAGGATAAGTAAATAATTTTAACTGCAACAGCAATGATAAATTCTTACCACCTGCTGAACCAGTATTGACATAGCCTATTAATGACTGCTATTTTTTTTTTTCCATCACAAATTAGCCATTGTGTTGGAGACATTAGACAAGTGACACTTACATATTCTCACTGCATGAAACTATAAATGCCTTATTTTAGTCATTGAAATATCATGAAACCAACACTATAAATATTCTGAATTCTGAGTACTTGACAAACTATGGCTTTTTTTTTTTTTTTTTTTTTTGAGAATCCAGACCCAGAGGCCAAAATATAATAAAACATAAAAAAGGGGAATTACAAAGAATCACTCGTTATAAGAGAAGCTATACCCTCAGGAGTGGCCTCAAGCCAGACCTACAGCTCGTTGCCTAACTTAGAACATCTGGCAAGAAAATGATCAACCGAGTTACCTACACGTTTTACATAAACAAAATTACAAACTCTAAAAACATTTGCTAAAATAAGAGTGTCTTGCAACACGTGACCATACTCTGGATGGACAACCTCCCTAGATTGTAAAGCTCTAATAATAACTTCTGCATCACCTTCTATCGCTTGGTAATTCTACCATAGAATTATTAAAATTTTGCAATAAATTCTAGATGATTATTTATCAACGAATGATTAAAATTTTTAAGAAATTTATGCCATATTTTAGCTCTACAGACTACAATAGGAAAAGAAATGTGCAAGTCTTAAGTCAATAATAAAAATATGATGAAAGTCAAGATTAGCAAAGAAAGATGCCAAAGACGAGTTTGGTAAGTCAGAAATCAGAATAATGGAGAATCTCTCTATCTCTTTTTCAGGTTTTCTCCGTGGAAAGATAGCTCGTAGGTATGGAGAATTGTGCCCCTAAAAAGTGATAAGGGAAATGACAATTTATCATTATAAAGAAGTGGAGCCTCTCTCCCTTTCTCATGACCAATGGGGTAGACTTCTATGCGCCGGGAAGCGGAAAAAGACAGCCCAGCTACCCAACGTTCCCTCACTCTGTACTGCCCTAAATTTTATCTACAATTTGGAATTTTTTTTTTTACTGACGCGCTAAACTGTATTCACATGATAAGTAGTGAGCGATTTTTTTTTTTTTTTAAAGCAAACGTGAGTGATTATCTTTACTTTCAATATATATATATATATATATATATATATATATATATATTTTAATCAATTTCAGTTTGTCACATTAGAGTTATGCCTTTGGTGAGCTTGATTCTTTGGTTGTGGTCTCTTTCTTGAATTGTTCTGTTAACATTCATATATATCTTTTGCCCTTGGAGGATAAGTGCATGTCTCTATTATGGAGGATTACTTATGATATGGTTAAGCATGCTTTTAGGGAGGTGAATAGGACTACAAATGCCCTTGCCGGCCAGGGAAGGTCCCAAGATCCGGATTTTGTTATGTTTTCCTCTTCCTTGGCTGCTGTTTTGGGGTTTTGTGTACTAGATAATTCAGCGGTAACTAGTTCTCGCCTTGTTTCGCATCCTTAGCGTTTGTAATGCATTCATTTCATACTCAAAAAGACCACAAACATTAGAGCTGTCTCAAAATTGTGGCACAAAAAGTTGTAGTCTTTTATTTTCCCCAATCTTTATGTTCACATTACTACTACCAACAATACTATAGATGTTTGGACTCTCAAGTCTATGGCTTTGGTCTCCTTGCTAGGTTTATTTTTTCCATTTCTGTGGATGCACTCTCTAAAACCAATCTAAAGACACCCAATCGCAAGTCCAATTTCATAATTTGTTGACTTGTACAATTATAAGTAGTCGCAAAAAATGGTGGATCACACAAATTATTAGCGGGCAGAAAATGTCAATTATTCATAATTGCACAAATCAATAAGTTATAAAATTAAAATTAAGTATGTGATTTGGCGTGTCTCTAGAATTGTTCTTACTACTATCTCTCATCTCAATCTCATGTAAGTTGTATAGTCCAATTGCCAAATGATATTTTATTATCATTTAGCTTAATGACTGGTTAGATTTTGCTCTAGGTCATTGTTAGCTCATCTGGCATAAACCATGCATGTCTCCAGCAGTTGATTTCAATGGTTTAGTCTGGATATCAGCTTTGTTATTTTTTATTTTTTAAGTTTTGCTGTATTTGTTTAAGTGTATAAAGTATAGATGGCATTGATCTAAAGACATTTTTAGGGTCTTATCCTTGTAATGAATGCCATTTCCCTTTCATTTATTCCCCCGTTTTGGATAAATATTTCATCCTTGCGTTTCTTAATTTTAAACGTTGACCATTATCTGTAACCAGGATTTCTAGTCATCTTCAAAGCAAAGATCATAATGGCCCAATCATATTGGTCCATCAACAATGTTAGAAGGATCTATCTTAAACACCAATCCAACCAAAGGCTTATTTCATCAAACAAGCCGGCATAAGTGCCAAAGGCACGTGACTATCATTTGTCTTCTCCCTCCTTTTGTCACTTAGATCAACTAGGCATAAGAACTGTTTCTTAAGTATAAAATGTAGGTTTCAGTTAACTCAACTGGTAAAGTCTTTGATGGTTGAATAAGAGATTTAGTGTTCAATCCCCACCTACGCCAAAAACTTATTAGTGTCTTGGTCTGATGATAAAAGAACTATCATTAGGAGTGGACGTCGTAAGTTAAAACTTTCTCAAAAAAAGTATAAAATAATTTTAGGATCCAAATTAAAGGTGTTTCAGACCTCGAATAATTGACTTGCCAATCTCAAATTTTTGCAACAGCAAGCAATTTACCAATATTATGTTTTGGCTGATTTACAAATTACATCCTCTAATTTCGACGTTTTTGCAATTCAGTCCTTTAATGTTTTTTGTTTTTTTCTTTGTTTTTGTTTTAGTCCTTTAACTTCTATTTGTTTCCAATATAGTTTCTCTGTCCAATCTACACCATTAGCTCCACCAAAACAGCTTCATTTTGGAAATTAAAAAATACAAAAATTATTGGCGAGTTTGGACAAAACTAGACGAAATGACTAAATTGAAAACAAATTAAAGTTAGGGGACTAAAAAAATTAAATTGAAAATAGGTCAAAGTTAGAGGCTACAATTTGAAATTTGGCCTAATTATTTTTATTGTGAGCCATAACTTCCAAACTATGGAATTCTTACAATTATAGAGATAACAAAGAAACTTGTTGTAATCTCCACACTATTCTTATTATTTATAGAAGTACCATAGTCCAAAAATATGCTTTCTATAAATTAAGGAATCTAACATAATGAATGTGCTGAATCTTATGATAGCATTATACATGATTGACAACAATGATGATAAATGATGCTTGTAACATGTAATCCCTTTTATCACAAAGCCATGCACGTGCTTTATGAATTATTCCATGACAATGCAAATTAAATTGGGCTAAATGCCAACCTTAAATAATAACGTATTTAGGTTGGAAAATCATTTTTCATTCCTCAAATCATTCTCTGGATAGCTAGCCTTTGTTGATGCCCATTTTGGCAAAAGGGCCCAATGACAAGAAGAAACCCAACAATATAAAAGGCGTGAAAAAAGAAGAATTAGCAAAGTAAGAAAAACCATTAAACTCAAATGGTAGGAATAATGGTACGCCCACATAATAGTAAAAGGGCCCCAAAGAAGGCAAATAGGCCCAAGGGAGCCCCAAATAAGGAAGTAATAAGCTCATGAGAATCATAAGAAGTGGAAAGCAAGCAAAGAGGGGTCGAAGAAGCCCAAAGGAAGGGATTAGTAAATGAGATTGGTTCAAAGGCCAATAAACCCAAAAGTAAAGAATATGGTAATTAAGCCGGGGAAGCCCAAAAGATTTAGCAAAAACCCATGGGAATGAAAGATGCAAGAAAGAATGAGATGAGCCAAGGATGCCCTAAGGAATTAAACGGGCCGAGGATGCCCAAAGAAATAAAATGGGCTAAGGATGCCTAAAATGATATGAGAATTGACCCAACAGGAGTACTGGGCAACATAAACTAAGGGGAAAAGTAATACATGGAACTGGCATGGTAGGCCCAAAGAAGGCCTAACAAACACAAGTTAAACGCTATCATGGTAGAAATGATGCAGTGGCGTGGTAGGAATACTAGTTGGCCCACGAATTGGAAGTAAAAGGAGACAAGGACTGAATTAAAGAAGAAAAGATCCATACCCGAGCAATATTCAGCCCAAAGAAGGAACAAGATACAAGGAATAAAGACTCAATGACTCACCACGCCACAAAGAGTTAAACGAGTAGCAAAACACGCAACAAGACCAGACAAACCCGCAGGCAATGGCAAACGCGTGAACACCAGACAAGCCATGGACTCATATGGGAGTGGAGTATGCACAAGGCTTAGACACCACTCACATGTACCCAGCCAATACAGGGGCGGTGGGCCGTGGGTCAGAGGTAAGAGAGGATATGGTCCGGCGATGGGGAAAAGAAGGAAGCTTATTCTAGGGTTCTCGCTCAAGCTCTTTTGGGGAAATGTCTTGCTAAGATGACATATCACCCAAAAGAGATGAAAACTAATATTTGTGTTAAAACACAAGAGCTTGTTCAAACCCTCAATTAAAAATTACTGCTAGATTGCTTTTACTCTAATTTAGACTAAATGCGGAACAAGAGTAAATAAGCACAAAGAATCGATAATACTACCCTAAGCCATATTCATCCATTATCAACGATAAAAATAAAGCTTAAAGAGTAGGGAAGAGAGATGCAAATACAAGATAACACTGAGACGTGTTATCGAAGAGGAAATCGAAAAACTTGGCAAAAAACCTTTTCGCGACCCTCCAAGTCAAAATCGATCCACTAGAGAATAAAGTTGAAGTACACGAATAACAAAAGACCCTGCAAGCCTAGTCTACCCCATGTACTTGAGCCCTCCAAGCTCCTGCTACCAACGGATTTCTCGGAGTCATGTCTTCTCTAACTTTTCGGATCCCGCAATACGCCTGATTGCATCCGTCAAACCTCATCGGCTTCTTTTGGCAAATCTCCAAAACTTCCCAAGCTCCAAAATACACTCTACACTCTGAATAGGTGTGAGTTGTGTTTGGGTACAAATCTCCTCTCAAGGTATGATAATGGGAGAGGGAAGGAGAAGAGACTACAATGATTTCTCACTAAGGATGAGTAGCTCTCTCTCTAAAGGGTGGGTGTGTTGTGTTGTAGAAAACCTATCTAGGGTTTTTCTATTTGAATAGCCTCCTTTACTTTTATGGGTAATGAGGGTATATATAGTATGGGTGAAGGTAAGAAAGTCACACTTAAAATCTTCCAGGTAGAAAGTTTTGCGGGTACCTTGTGAGATGGCCTGTCTTGTGAAGCACTCGAGAAATGAAGCCTGGCATTTGACTCTTCAGCTTCTAGCAAGTGCTTCTCACGTGGCCTTTTCACGAATTACTCTTCTTGCGAACTTCTTGCTAGCTAGTTGCAGAACTGCACTAATCTTCATTTCATGCTCGATTCTTCACTAACTTAATACTAAATTCAATATAATAAAATCTCACAAAATACAAAGAACAAAATTAATGTAATTACAACACTTTTTGTCATGGAATAAAGCCAACATAAAACATAGTTATAAATCACAACTTTACAAGAGAGAAGCCCAACCCTTATTCGAATAAGAAAGCCACAAGAAGCAAGAAAACAAAACAAAAACTACTTTTGTCTAGGAATGAAGCGTGGTGCGGCCAGTACAGGGTAGTGGTGGTGGCTGGGCAGCCAACAGACCAATGGGCAATTCGGGAAGGACACCATCAATAGGCCAAAAGTAGTTGAGGGGTAAAATGGTAAATCTTATCACGGCAGGCAGTATAAAAAGGCCTTAGCTGTGCACAGTTAAAAGGAGGAACAACGACAACAAAGAAGAATAGGAGAAAACTTGAAAAACAGAGAAAATAGAGAAGAAAAAACCACAAGTAAAACAAGAGAGTAGGGAGTGAAGAGTGATAGAGCATGCACCAATAGGCTGCTCACTCTCTTCCTCGCAATAGCCTATTCTTTAGCGAGTTAAAGAATCTGAGATTAAGCCATTTAGGTCCATTTTCCAAAATAGGTAATTTCTATGGCAGAATTCCCTGTGAAATTACCTATATTGGAGATTGGTTTCCTTCTTGGACTTAAATCTGCTGAAGAGCCAAGTTTGGCAAACTAATCCCCTTCCTTCCTTTTATCATGATTATTTAAGTACTAACATTATTTTTCTTGTCACTGATTTATTTCTGCCATACTCATATTATCGTGTTTTCCTTTTGCAAAAATTGTTTAAACGTCATCTTTGGTCAGTAGCATGCACTTTAGTTAGAATATTTTTAACTATCCTACTATATTACGTTTCTCTGGCTATAACATTTTTATGACAGCATTCCCTGCCGTGGGCACGTGACCTAGATCTCTACCAAGGGGTCCTAGCTTGCGCACAAGTTGGCTTAAGATGAGTTCCAATTGAACCAGTCCCGACTCTTCTATCCCAGAATTATTGGGCCACAGTACAGCAGGAGCAGTTTAGCCCAGAATACAAAAAGGCCCACCACAGTCTTCCAACATAATTTCCTTATATATAAAGGAATCGTTTAGCATAGTTTTTCTTTTTATTTTTTAAACAAAACAATGTCATTTCACTTAGTTAAAAAAAAGGGTAATTTCACTCCTCTCTCTTGAAATTTGGAGAAATGACACTTAGCTCCAAACCTGAAAAAAAAAAACACTCCCTTCCCTTAAAGTTTGAAGAAATTTAACACTCTCCCCCTTATTGTTTATATTAGTAATGAAATATTTTAAAAATAAGAATTTTAAATTTTTAGCAATGGGGAATGTAAAAAAAACACATATTTTACATTCTTAAACACTACTTTATCTATTTTACCAACTTATCTAACAATACACCCAATATCCCAGTTTTTATTTTTACATACAACTTAATAAAATAATATAAACTATCTAATAAAAAAATAAAAAGTAAGAAGAGAGAGAGAGTGTTAGAGGAAGAAAGTGTGTGTGGAAGATTAAAAAAGTAGTATTTTCTTTACAACCTCATGAATAGTAAGGTTGCAAATATGCAACCTTACTGTAGTTAGGATGGATAATTTTTGGGTTTACATACTCAAATGGAACTTGCTTTTAAGAGACTAGTTGCTAAAATAGCAATTGGGGAGTTTTACACTCTCTAATGCTAGTGTTCTAGTAAACAAATAATTAATAAATTTAGTATAAAAATACAAAATTTATTAAACACTATAAAACACTTACAAAGGAAAATGTCCCCATAACCCATTGAGAAAATAAAAAAGAAAAAGAAAAATTCACACTTAATATTTTAAAATACACTTTAATAAAAAATTTAAAACAATGAATTTTAACTATGAAATAAGATTATTTTAGAAATCCGCTCTTAAGAAAATGGCAAGTTAGTACACAACATTTCTAATATTAATTTAATAAAGTTTGGTAAATCAGATGTCAAGAGGGGAAAAAAATTTTCTTTAAGTTTGGGATAGAGTGTCATCTATATATATATATATAAAACCGAAGCCTTTGAAACTCCCACAATTTTCCACGTCACCACTATTTTAATTTTCTTTTTATTTAGATTTTATATATTATATATTTATTATTTTTTCCACGTCACTTCTATTTTAATTTTCTTTTTATTTTAGGTTTTATATCTTATATATAGATTATTTTTTTAAACAAAATTACTCTATATAAAACCCTACTACAAGACCATACGCAGTAAAACCTGTCTACAAGACCATACGGCAAGAAACCTAAAAACAAAGCTCTCTCTGTCAAATTCAATGAGAAAGGTCTCAGGTAATATTTGCTTGCTCCAGAAAATCTAGCAAGAAGAGAGACCGCAAGGACGGAGGAGCGAGGCAAGTGATGACGGAGAAGGTGGAGGTGAGGGTGGAAACAAAGACGAAGGAGGCAAAGATGAGCCAGAAGAACCATGTTCCCAAACTCCCCATCTACGTACCGGCACCAGTCCCTGACCACAGTCGCAAACATCATCACCATCACCGTGACAACAGTCACCATCATCATCACCACCACCACCATGCCAGCAGTACTCACAATCATCATCACCACATTGCTAGCATTCACCACCACGTCCCCATGCACATCCACCCCCCGACGGTCGTCCACCATATTTGAATCTGAATGTACGTATGATTATATGATAATTAATTTATGGTGTTTTAACTTTTATTGGCAAATGTACTATGTAGTTTTTACATATATTGAAGTCTTAGATCGGCTTCTTCCTTCTCAGTTAGTTTGGGCCTTCAAGTCAGATTCTTTTCACATTTGTGTGTCTATGTAAATTGTACTAGATATTTGAGGAGGTTGTTTCAGTTAGAAAGTAGTATTATAGTTGGCTATTCTAATACGAGTATTTTAAATCCAATTTGAATTCCATGTTTTATACCGGCAGTTTAACCCCACCGTGGGGTTAATGGGGTGTATGATTGTACAAATTGAGTAAAACAAGAAAAGTTTTGCGAGCTTATGATAGTAACCTGCCAAAAATGCCATCACCTTGAGCAAAGGTTTGCAATGTAAACAAAACTCTAAACCGGAAAAGCTAAAAAAAATTTCAGCAATTTAATTTGAGATTTTTTGATTTATAGGTGGTTGCAAACCATTATGGAGTGAGCCAAGCTTCTACCTTACTGCAAGACTGAAGGTGATAAAATTTTTTATCCCTTTTGTTTGTTTTAATACTTTTTTTAATCAGTTTTCCCTACTCTCTTGCATTTTAGGGTTTATTGCATTGATTAGCAATGTTGATGATTTTTTTTAAGGGAATGCCTCAATGAAGATATAGAGAGAGAGAGATTAAAGATTGGGGAGCTATAGTTTTATTTTTCCCTTCACCACTAATTTGAAAAGGAAATAAAATCTTTTGAATATTTTTTTGGTTAGTTTATTTGTTTTTCATGATTTCAAATCCTGATGAGAATCACTTTTGCTATGGAATATATTTCACCATTAATTTGTTACGAATATATTTGTATTTTAGGGTTCATATACAATGATGCTAGGTGTAATCAAGAAACAATAATAATTTATAATAAAAAAACTAACACATAAAACAATTGTAAACTTTGATTTATAACTTTGTTTTATTTTGTTTTTATTGTTGGTATGTAAAGAAAAGGTCGGCTAGAGTCATGAAATACATCTTTATAGATTTGAATTTGAATTTAAATTATGAAATATGTTATTAGTAGCTCACCCTTTTTAATGTCTCACCCTTTTTTTTTTTCATATATATGATCAATTTATATTTTTACTCGATTAATGCTCTTTTTTCCCATTCAATTGGTACCTTTTCTTCTTTTTTACATTCATATAGTTCAACTTCTATTCTTTCCAAATTTGTGTGATGAGGGTTTGTTTTGTTTATTGGCTTACAAGTGTCCAAAGCAATTTTTTTTAAAATAGTTCTACTATTTAAGCCAGATGACTAAAGCAATCTTTACTCAAAATTTGGTACATTTATTTGTCTTTGCTTCCTAACAATGTCATTTTATTCATCTGAAGGTTGAGACTATACAACATTATTGGTGTTAGAGTTTCACTTTTGGTCTTAGTATTTTATTTTTCCTCTCAAGTTGTAACTTTTATAAGTGAAAATTTACAATTTTTGTTCAACTCTTCCGTGCAATTTATTTCAACAATTGTGTAAATTGGCATTATGTTTCCTTTTCAATCCCATTGAGGTCTAGCATCTTTGTTTACTGACAATGTTAAAATTTAGATACATCTTGAATATCAAGAATGATTAATGTAATTTATGAAAGATATTTGATTGAATGAGTATTGAATTAACTATATTTGTGTAATTAATTGTATTGGAGTGTACTTATATTAGTTATATATTTTCTAAATATTATCTCAAGCTCTTGGTTATCACGATATCTCATTGTATGTGATAGATTTTATTACTTTGTAAGTGATAGATTTTATTGGTTTGGTATATAATTTATACCATGATCTTGATTATTTATTTATTTTTTTTATATTAGGGAAGTTATCAATAGCTTTCCCGTGCATCGCACGGGTTAGCAACTAGTTTTTCAAAATCTCGAGAGAGGAAAGTGTAATTACCCAAAAAAAAAAAAACCCCTACAACATGAAAACGGCGTCGTTTTGTAGACAACCCACACGTAACTCCCTAACTATAAATTTGTTATTTTCTCAGACCTTCCTCCTTAACTCTCTCAGTCTCTCTCTCGCCTCTCGACTTTGCTGAGTGCTGGCTCTCTGACGTGTCTCTCTCTCACCGCCTCACCAGTCACCGCCTCGCTGCCTTCAGCCACTCCGCCGGTAACTCCATGTCTCCACTCTCCATCTGAAATGAAAATTGTTCTTGGTTTTTTAATTGATTGTATTGGCTTTCTCATTGTTGGACCTAATTGCATAATTGAGTAATGAGTAATCGAGCATAATTTGTATAAGTATGAGTTGGAATATGTTTTTGTGTATGGCAGGCTGGTTGTGAAAAACAATTGGTATTTTTGATCAATTTTGGAATGAGTTGGAATATGTTTTTGTGTATTATCTTATCAATTTTGGGAGTCAAATTGGTATTTGGGGTAAGATTTTTGGTCCGGAACTGGTTATCTGAGCTGAAATTGGCAATTCGTAAATGGGAAATCTGATCAATCTAATTCAAAAAAAAAAAAAAAATCGCAGTTTAATTTGTTCTCCATTTCAATTCAGGTCCTTGATCTCTGTTTGAATGTGTGATGAATTGGATATCTTGTAGCCATGAGTCAGTTTTTCCTAACTGGAAATTTTCAATTTTAATCGATCTTGTTTTTACTAAGCAAGAAGGAGAAATTGATATTGTGATGTTTTGCGTGTTTTTGTTACAGATGATCGACGATCAGGACCTTGGCTTCTTTGCCAATTTCCTTGGTGTGTTCATCTTCGTACTAGTGATAGCGTATCATTACGTGGTGGCTGACCCGAAATATGAAGGCAACTAAGGTTTTCTGTATGCTTTTTTTTTGATGTGTTTGCAATAGAGATGTTTGTTCTAGTTTTGTAGACTTGAGCTGTTTCACAAAATGTACGCTCTGTGACCGTGAATATCATTTTATAGCTCTGTTTTCATGAAAAATTAATCCATAGATTCTGGTTTTGAATGCCCATTTTGTTTGGCTGTATTTTAATTTTGGTAATGCTGCTAATGTCTTGGGGATCATGATGGTGGTGTGCTTCTATGAATGTGGCATGAAATTGTCTAGTATCAGTTCTAGTGTTGGCGGTTGGCACTCTTAGAGCTTGTTTGGATGAAGAGAGTTTTGAGTGATATCACTCAGTTTTCTGTTTTCGTCATCCAAATCATGTGGGTCCCACAACTCAGCACTTGTTTGGATTAGTTTTGAATCACGGTTTTCTTCACTCAATCACTCAGTAAAATGGATGTGAGTGACCAAAACTGAAAACAGGTTTCACCTGTTTTCAAAACTCAAAAACTGAGTTTCAATGGCAAGTCAGTAAATTAGATGAAGTTGTGGGCCCCTTCGCCAGTGCATTGTCACATTCGAAACATTCTGAGTTATTACCATTAGAGCTCCTCTGTTTCATTTTAGTTCTCCGAAAAATTTTTGTTGAAAATTTTCCCTCTTCTTACTTCCCTCTCTCAGGCTCTTCTCATTTTCACTTCCCTCTTCATCCCCAGCGAGCTAGCTCCACCACCGAACCCAGTAACCCCAAACCCAGCAACCCCAAATCAGCCAACCCCAGACCCAGCCAACTCCATTAGCACAACCAACCCAATCACAACCACCCACCATCCACTGTCGCAACCACAACCAGCCCACCACGACTCAAATTAAAATAAAATAAAATAATTATCACCACCACAAACCCATCTCAACAATGGTCATCCACAACACCCATCACAGGCCACAACCAACACATCACAGGCCACAAGCCACAAACCACACGCCGATCTGACCCATGAAACCCAACAAACCGATCTGACCCATAAAACCCAGCAAACTGATCTATACCCACACACCAACATGCTAATCTAAAATAAATAAATAAAACGAAAAGAAAGAAAGAAAATTAAAGGGAGAAGAGTACAAGGGAGATCGACAGCGAGTGGAGGAAGGGATGGCCAGAGCTAGACAGTCCTAACGAGGCGAGGGAGCTTCTCATTTCTTTGTTCCTTCTGATTTGAGGAATGTGGGAGAGAGAAGTGGTGGATTCAATGAGTGAAAGAGAGGAGAGGGGCAGAGAAGAGGGGTGAAATTTTTAGGTCTTAGGGGAGAGTAAAGGCAGAGAAGTGAAGAGAGGAAAAAAGAAAAAGAAGAGGAGAGAGAACTTATGTGGGTAGGCAACTATCTGTTTGACCCAGTACATAAATGGGTCCCACCATTATTGCAAAATTTTGAGTTATAGAGAACAAGAAATGAAACCAAACATGTTTTATTTTGAGTTAGTGAAAAAATAGAGTTTGAGTGATGAGTAATGAGTGATGAAAACTGAGTGATGAGTGACCATTTTTTTTAAACCAAACAAGCCCTTAGCTTTGTAGATTTGAGGTCCCATTTCTACTCTCGTCCAATTGCAAATAGGATGGGTTTTCTTATTCTTGCCCTAAGGATTAGTCCAATTGCAAATAGGATGGGTTTTCGTATTCTTGCCGCAAGTATTAGGCCTTTTCTGGTTGAGACCTTAATCTGACCAAATCACATGAGGTGTTGAGCACAGGTAAAGCGTTTGTAGCTTTGTGCTTTGTGATTTGGTTGAATGCCTAGAGATGCTCTACAGCGAATTGGCTCGATAGGAAAATTCTATTAACAGTTAAGCAAGAGTTTAGGTTTTCTATCTCTCTTCTCTTTCAGGCACCCACTAGTGTTACTAGGTTGTGGTGGTGGTGCTGCTGCTGGATTTATGAAAAGCAAGGACACTCCTGAATGTGACTAGCCCTTAATTTTAAATACTATAGTCTGGCCATATGATAAATTTTTATATATATTTTTCTCATGATTTAAAAAATAATATATTATTGTAATTAATACAAAATAAAATTCATGTTACTGCAAGATGTGAAAGTAATATATTTTAACCATAACTTATCATAAAAATGGGTGTGGATTTGACACTGTTCCTTTAAAAATGTAAACCTGCAGAGACTTGCACTAACTTACTAGAGAAAATGTTGAGAAAATTTTTGTATCTCTCTGCAGAATTACTCGTCTTCTTGTGGAGTACCGTAGCTAAGTCTAGACATATGGACAAAGATTTGGACCCGCAATTGTCTATTAACTGCTAAAGTCAAGACTACACAGCAAAATAAAATAAAAATAAAAATAAAAAACGTGCTAAGAGGACAACTTGGTTTTTTTTTTTTTTTAATTTCTTTTTCTTTTTGGGTCTTTAGTCGTCCTGTCATATTGCTTGGCTTTGCTTGTAAGCTGTAATGTGAAAAATTAAAAAATTAAAAATTGAAAAAGAAAGAAAAGAAATAAGGATAAGTAAATAATTTTAACTGCAACAGCATTGATAAATTTTTACCACCTGCTGAACCAGTATTGACATAGCCTATAGAAGACTCCTAATTTTTTTTTCCATCGCATAATAGCCAATGTGTTGGAGACAAGTGACACTTACATAATTCTCACAGCATGAAACTATAAATGCCTTATTTTAGTCATTAAAATATCATGAAACCAACACTATAAATATTCTGAATTCTGAGTGCTTGACAGACTATGGCTTGGTAATTCTACCATAGAATTATTAAAATTTTGCAATAAATTCTAGATTATTATTTATCAACGAATGATTAAAATTTTTAAGAAATTTATGCCAAATCTTTGCTCTACAGACTACAATGGGAAAAGAAATATGCAAGTCTTAAGTTAATAATAATATGATGAGAGTCAAGATTAGCAAAGAAGGGTGCCAAAGAACAGTTTGGTAAGTCAGAAATCAGAATAATGGAGGATATCTATCTCTTTTTCAGTTTTTCTCCGTGGAAAGATAGCTCGTAGGTATGGAGAATTGTGCCCCTAAAAAGTGACAAGAGAAATGACAATTTTTAAAGAAGTGGAGCCTCTCCTCTCTCTCTCTCTTTCTCATGACCAATGGGGTAGACTTCTATGCGCTGGGAAGCGGGAAAAAGGCAGCCGCACTACCCAAAGCTCCCTTCACTTTCTCCTGACCTGAGTTCCCTCCACAATTTGGAGTTTTTTTTTTTTTTTTTTTTTTTTTTTTTTTTTTTTAACGCGATAAATTATGAATAGTTGCTATTAGTTTCGTATAAATTTATAATTTTTTTTCTCTACTCATAATCTGTCATATCAAAATTGTGTCTTTTGGTGAGTTTGATTTTTTGGTTGTGGTCTCTTTCCCGAGTTGTTATGTTAGCATTCATACTTACCTTTTGCCTTTGGAGTATGAGTGCATGTCTATTATGGAGGATTCACTATTATATGATTAAGCAAGTTTTTGGGGGAGGTGAATAGGATTACCAATGCCCTTGCTGGCCGGGGAAGGTCCCAAGATTCGGATTTTGTCATATTTTCCTTTCTTCCAGTTGCTGTTTCAGGGTTTTGTGTATTGGATAATTCGGTAACAACTAGTTCTCGCCTTTGTTTCACTTTCTTAGCTTTTGTAACGCATCCGTTTCTTGCTCAAAACACACACACAATAGAGTTGTCCCAAAATTGTGGTACAAAAAGTTGTGGTCTTTTTTATTTTCCCTAATTGTTATGTTCACAGTACTACTACCAACAAAACTATAGATGTTTGGACTCTCAAAGTCTGTGACTTTGGTCTCCTTGCTAGGTTTAATTTTTCTCTTGTGAATGCACTCTCTAAAACCAATCTAAAGACACCCAATCGCAAGTCCAATTTCATAATTTGTTGACTTGTACAATTGTGAGTAGTCACAAAAAATAATGGGTCACACAAATTATTAGCAGGCAAAAAATGTCAATTACTCACAATTGCACAAATCAACAAGTTGTAAAATTAAAATTGTGTGTGTGATTTGGTATGTCTCTAGAATTGTTCTTGCTATTATCTCTCATCTCAATCTCATGTAAGTTGTATAGTCCAATTGCTAAATGATATTTTATTATCATTTAGCTTAATGACTGGTTAGATTTTGCTCTAGCTCATTGTTAGCTCATCTGGCATAAACCATGCATGTCTCCCGCAGTTGATTTCAATGGTTTAGTTTGGATCAGCTTTGTTATTTTTTATTTTTTAAGTTTTACTGTATTTATTTAAGAGTTCGATTAGAAACAGTTTATTTAGCTGAAATTGAAAACTTTTTGCTGAAAGTACCCTAAAAAAAAGCTCAAAAATTAACTGAATAGTGCAATAAGACTCATAAATAGTACTGTGGGGCCTGAAATTTGGCATCTCGGCCCACTTTGTGTTGAGGGCCCAGAGCCCAGGCCGAGGAGCCCTACTGCCGAGGACATATGATGAAAGCCCCTTAGTAGCCCAAGAATGTGGCCGAGGACGATCTCACGCTCAATGCCTCACAAAGCGCCTGAAGAAAAGGACAAACTCCGTACAAGAGCAGTACAACGAGAAAGCTGCCAACACCATAATGTGGAGCCCAGTGCCTGACAAGCCCATACCCCATACCATGCTATCCAGCTTTTCCCAACCACTCTGACGTATGGATTGATGGGACAAGTAACTACCCCAAATAAGGAGAAACCGACACGTAGATGAAGAAGGGGAAGTGAATATTAGTATAAAAGGGAAAAGAGAGCTAAAGAAAGTGGAGGCCCCGGAAGAAGGAGGAGAAAAAGGAGAGAATGGTGAGAATGTAATGCTCCTCGGACTAATGCCGAGGAGCCAAATCTCTGAAACCAAATCGATGTAAGGCTCAGTCTTACTGTCCAAACCTGCCTTTGTATGAGCTCTCATTAAATCAAGACCAGACCGTTGTCCAGTGACCAAGACCAAGCCTTTCAAGCCCACTCTCTACAAATTATATTGTTTAGGCCTATTACACACGAACCCAATATCACTCTTGGGTCGTCAAATAAAATCGTGTCCCTACAAGTACCAAAAGTGCAATAAAACCCATAAATAGTAGAAAAAATAAACTAAAATCTCTTATAAACTACAACTTTCATTACTTCCCAAATACGCTCAAGTGTATAAAAAAAATTCATTTTTTTAGTATCACTATACTTTTGTCAACTTTTAACAAATAAACTTTTAGGGAAAATAAAAATCTAATCTAAAAGTATGTTTAATTTTATACTACTTGGTTTTCAGCAGACCGAAAATTAAATGGATTTGATAGGCCGAAAAATGAGTGGATTTGGGATTGAATCTGTTCAATGAAATAACGTATGCAATATTCCAGTTTGGATCAGCTTTTTCTTTTTAATTAATCTCCATCATCAATCTGTAACTAAATTACACAGGAAACAAAGACCCATTTTGGAACCTATATTTTTACCAGCTTTATTATTTTCTTTTGATGTGCAAAATGCACCCAATGATGCTTATCCATATCTTTTCCAGAGTTCCCCTGCCAACTGCAAGTATAAGAGGCTGTTTGGATTTGTAGTTTTCCATCACCTATAACTCAAAATTGATGGGTCCCATGGTTGAGTAGTTTGTTTTGGTTTCCATCATTCAATTATCTGATTTTTGAATGATGAGTTATAAAAACCTAAAACACATTTGAGGTGTTTTCAAGTTATCAAAACTGAATTTCCATGACATTTTGGTAATTAAACACACATACATGGCAGCCAATTAAGGCAGAATTTCCAATCAGTTCAGACCAATATGTATCTCTTCAAGTAAGCACACACAAGCAGAATCTGAAAGTGCAAAAAGTAAAGCGAAGCCGTGAAGCAACAGGATCCGAAACTTTGATTTCAAGGGATGAAGTTCACATAATATACAAAACACAAAACTCTAAAATGAAAGAAAGAGGGGGAGGAAAATGAATACGTAAGAACACAGTCTCCAAGAAAGAACCATCAGTGTCACCTTTGAAGCTCTATTTCACTGATTCTTTCCTTGCTCAAGTCCTTAGAAACTAAATAAATACACGTTCTTGGTTAAATCTACATTGTACAAGATAAAAATGACCACACCTTCTCTTATCTCTCTTGGATATACAAGCTGAAGGCACTGGAATTCTGAGCAGGATCTAATACCACGTACAATTGTACAATGAGGCGGCTTAATCAAGTAGTATTAACTATTAAGCTCCACTGGTGTCGCACAGGGGGCTAGAGACTTCGCAGGTAGGTGAACACCACCTCCTCTCACAGACAAAGTAGGGCCTCTAACTGAACTTGCTCTGCTCACAAGATTTGAATCAAGAAAAACAACTATGACTGTGATGTCATCGTGGAAATGTCGGCGGACACCACGGTCAATTTTCTTCAGATCGGTGTATCTCATTTCCCTCTTCTTAGCTGCTTCCTGTAAGGCAACTTTCACAAGCCTCCGGGCAATTCCCTGCATGAACAGAACAGGTAATGTCAAGTTCTATCATTTCTTGAGGCCCCTCATATGATACTCATAACAATCATGGTAAACACAAAGTGAAAGCATGTGTACTTATTGGATGGGCTGAAAAGCCCCAAGATCTCCACAAAGTTTCACAAGTAACTAACAATTCCAAATTTACTAGGACAAGCCAGCTGTTGGTAACTCTAAAATTTCATGCAAGTAAATACAAATACAAATACAAATTAGAACTGCCATTGCTGTGATAAATATCATACATTGCGTGGGTGGTTTTGAACAATATCAACTGCTTCCTGATTGTTAAGATGCTCCCACAGCCCATCAGAAGCAAATATGAGAAACTGATCATGGGGTTGAAGTTCATGCGCAGAAATTGATGGATCAGAGCTTAAAATTGGCATTTTAAAAGGTCCACGAAGGCGAAACTTAGTATACAAAGGCTCCCTGTTAAATTCAGCCTTTTTTAGATATACATCACCAATAGATCTAGATATCTGAAACACAAAACATATCCACAAATAAGCAAATGTTAAAACCAAGAGAAATAAAAATGCTCAGCATGCCACAAAAATTGCATCATAATTTACACATACATGCATGTGTACATGAATACAAATCCACATACCCAACTAATTTTGGTAAATTAATCTAATTCAAAAGAAACCAATTTCCATTGTCATAGAGATATTGTACGGAATCATCAGTAAAGCAATAACACGTACAAGGGTTATCTTTTTCAGGAATCAGTGGAACCTAAGACCCTGCCCAACACCATCCCCTGTCCTTCATCACAGGGGCACTATTATATAACTTCTTTTAGTGTGATTGTGTCAAAATCAATTACAAACTATAAAGTATAATGCCATCAATGTAAAGACATTTTTAGGGTCTTATCCTTGTATGAATGCCATTTCCCTTTCATTTATTCCCCCGTTTTGGATAAATATTTCATCCTTGCGTTTCTTAATTTTAAACGTTGACCATCTGTAACCAGGATTTCTAGTCATCTTCAAAGCAAAGATCATAATGGCCTATCATATTGGTTCATCAACAATATTAGAAGGATCTATCTTAAACACCAATCCAACCAAAGGCTTTTTTCATCAAACAAGCCAGCATAAGTGCCAAAGGCACTTACAAAGGAAAATAATTGCCAGAGGCACGTGACCATCATTTGTGTTTGTTACAAACTCATAGGTAGAACTCACCCTTGAAAACCGGCTTGTAAGGGGAGGTGCCCAAGAGCTTATAAACACATGGTTAATCAAAACGGGACACTAGGATCATAACATATCACCACGCTCCGCAGCCGACGTCTATGATGGCTCACTCTAGCGACACTGATCTGTTGGTAGCTCTTTCTCTTTTTGGTGGCTCCACTCAACTATCAGTAATTTTAATCTAGCCTCTAGGTCACCCCTTCTGGGACTCGACCACAAAGTTGCAACTCATTTGATCCCATACTCAATGAGCTACACCCGATTAATCAGGGTGATGGTTGACTCTGATACCAAATGTTACAAACTCATAGGTAGAACTCACCCTTGAAAACCAGCTTGCAAAAGGAGGGTGCCCAAGAGCTTATAAACACACACTTAACCAATGTGGAACACTAGGATCTTAACAGTCTTTCTCCCTCCTTTTGTCACTTAGATCAACTAGGCATAAGAACTGTTTCTCAAGTATAAAATAACTTTAGGTTCCAAATTAAAGGTGACTCGGACCTCGGATAACTGACTTGCCAATCTCAAATTTTTGGAACAGCAAGCAATTTACCAATATTATGTTTTGGCTGATTTACAAATTACACCCTCTAACTTCGACGTGTTTGCGATTCAGTCCTTTAAAGTGTTTTTTGTTTTTTTCTTTGTTTTTGTTTTAGTCCTTTAACTTCCATTTGTTTCCAATATAGTTACTCTGTCCAATCCACACCATTAGGTCCATCAAAACAGTGCTGTTTCGGAAATTGAAAAATACCAAAATTATAGGTGAGATTGAACAAAACTAGACGAAATGACAAAGGGATTAAAAAAATTAAACTTAAAGGACTGAATTGGGAATAGGTCAAAGTTAGAGGCTACAATTTGAAATTTAGCCTAATTATTTTTATTGTGAGCCATTACTTCCAAACTATGGAATACTTACATTATAGAGATAACAAAGAAACTTGTTGTAATCTCCACACTATTCCTATTATTTACAGAAATACCATAGTCCAAATATATGCTTTCTATAAAGGAATCTAACATGATGAATGTGCTGAATCTTATGATAGAATTATACATGATTTAAACAATGCTAATAAGTGATGCTTGTAACATGTAAACCCTTTTCTCAAAAAGCCATGCACGTGCTCTATGAATCATTCCATGACAATGCAAATTAACTTGGGCTGAATGCCAACCTTAAATGATGTATTTAGGTTGGAAAATCATATTTCATCCCTCAAATCATTCTCCGGCTAGTTAGTCTTCCAACATGATTTCCTTAGTCACATCAAAATACCTTGTCAATATTACTTTCTTTACTGAAATTCATTTGTTGTCAAGAGAAAGAAAAACAGAAAAGAGAAGAAAAACACCACAAAACCAAGAGTTTCCAGCGAAGCCTCTTGTTAAACATGTGCACATAGGAAAGGAACTATAAACAACTTGCCTACAAAGAAAAAGAGAGGCTCCATGCAGAACCAAAATGAAGTCTAAAGCAATATAGTCCCTCAAACAACATCCTTCAGAAATTATTAGCATACAAATTTACACAAACAACTCTAACAGTCTTTACTCTGAATGCAGGCTCTGCGACTAGAAACCATGGACTCAACAACATGACAAAGTCTGAATCACATGTGGCCTACATGGATAATATATCACTCTAATTACTTAGTTGACATGTGCTGCATGCACAAACTGGACTAATATTCGCATAAATATTGCTAAAAATCACAGGATCCATAATATGACAAGGCATTTGTAGCTAGTTTTAGTACTAAATGTCAGTAAGGTTTCAAAAGCATTAATGTTGTAACATCTCAATTCCGCAAATCAAAATGATACAAGAAATTAGAAAGGGAAGAAAAAGTTATTACATGGGCTAGTTCAAATGAAAGACATCATCACCCACTCAACTAACTCACCTGTATCAAGCCTTTAACACGCCATACATTATGCTTCAAAACCACAACATGTGAGTCATCCGGGTGCAAAGAGAACATCTCCTGTCGCACAGATTCTATTCCCACATTATGCTCTGCTGACAGCTGGATGGCAAGAACCTCCCCAGTTGACCTGACAAGCCTCCCCAGCACAGCACGGGAATCACCAAGGTTGGCAATGTAGAGAGTACCACCACAGATCACACCAACCAGGCAGCAAGATCCAACAGCTGCAATTTGGGGATTCATAGGCCACTGTTTGGTAACGACAGACAGAAATCCCTCCTCAGTTGCTTGATATGCTTTCCGTATCACATCCACTGACATTGATTGTTGCTCTGAGGTGAACCCTGCTAAAATACCCAATCATTAGAACCATTGACTTAATTTCTCACCTCAAACCCAACGATTTAAGTATAACAAAACAAAAGCCCTGAATTACTGAAAGAAATTCATGTAAACTTTCATGGTTCTCAATTTTAACACGGAACTGAGTAAATGTCAATTTTGGCATTAACAAACGTTTTCAACTTTTCATGCAAAAAATCCATCTGAGCATAGGTCTCTTACTCTTTAAATGCTGAAATAGATGATCATAAATGTAACGTGAAGTCTCCGGCCCACCATGACCATCATATATTCCAATGAAGGTGCCATATGGTCCAGACTCTAGCGAACTCAAGGGACCTGACTCAATCTGGCTCTGATCCTCAAGCAAATTGTTGGCCTGGACGACTGCCATTGAGAACTCACCATTCATGTGCTGCCCGGTGTCTTTGTACCAAAGTAATCCATCTTTCCGGCCTGCTGCATCCGAACCCGAGTAGACATAACTGTCCGAGGATGGCCCCCAGCAGGCCCTCAGTAAGTTTATCAACCTTGATAACATCCCTCATTTCACCTGGGCCAGCCTCCAATTCCTCCACATCCAAAATGGATGCAATCCCTCCCTCTACAACCAAAACCGGAGCAACCTCCTCCCCTGCAGGCCAAGAGAACCTCCATATGAACTAAACAAACAACATGATTAACACAATAATATCCCTACCCTCTACTCTCAATCAAAACCACATCATGTAGATAACAAAAGAAACAAACTTTTAGTCTAAATTCTCAGTTAAAAACCTCATTGAAGTGAACACAATATGGCCTGAAATCCAAAACCCATCTCCATTTCTACTAAGAACTTCAAGAAAACCACAACCCTACTAATACTACCTCTAAATGAATAAAATAACATAGGAGTTGTGGCAAAGAGTAACGGTTAAATCTACCTTCACATTCCACACTCCAATCATACAAATTTTTGCCCACATACCATAAATTCAGTAACTTTAACTTCCCAAAAACACAAATTTAAAGGGAAAAAAAAAAAAACCAAACACATTAATTGCTAAGTTGTAATAAAACCAAACATACACAGGAAAAGAGAACTCACAGTGTAATTAGGCTCCTAGATCAGTTGTTGTCAGCTATTGAATACCACCAAATGAAAATGATGGGGATCTAAAAGAAACAGACCAATACAAGTGGGTATAAAAGCGTTAGATCCATAGATCCATCAAAATCAATTCAAAAACTGTGGCCAATAGGGTTTTTTCTTATATGGGTCACTCTTTTTTTCTGAATATTGAATAAAAATGAAAACTTTTCACTCTTTTTTGATCTTGTTGTAGATGATAGAGGAGGAATAGGACGAAGAAAGAAAGAGATAATTGAATATATAAGGAGCTCTCAATCAGTGTGATTGAACAAACTGAAACTCTCTTTCTCTCTCTCTCCTCTTTTCTCAGCAGACAAAGGCTTATAAAAGAAAACGAACAAAGCGATGGCTGAAGGCCAGCAATGCATATGGGCAGCTGTGGGCTCCACACATAAAAAACCAAACAAACAGAAAGTAAATAGAAAGAGGTAGAATATAATTAAATAATCATTATTGTTAAAAAAAATTAATATAATTTTAATTTACTTGTTAATATTTTGGTTGCTAGTGGCACATTAAAGTCTTCCGTTATGATTCTGCGATTTCGGCCGCGCATTTATTTTCACACATAATTTCACGACTTACTGTTCGTTAGTCTTTTCTCATCAAACAGTAAATTTGGAGTTTGATCATAGTAATTTTGTTTAATAATAAAATGCAATCAACATCAATCTCAATAAATATGTTAGAAAAATATTATCCCAAAACTTATTCATTTGAACAAATAGCAGTGGTAGTTTTTTTTTTTTTTTTTTTTAATTTGATGATTCATCAAAAAAAAAAAAAAATTGGTCCGGATGTAATATTAATTAGAATAAGAAATACATCTTTTTTTTTTTGGTCCCAGTGCAATATTATTATTATTATTATTTTCTAATTTTCAGTTTGTCAAAGAAAAGATGGTGTTTGCAGTGCGGTGCGGTGCGGTTTTGGGTTATTTTTAATACTGTACTTTGCGGTGCGGTTTAACTAAAACCATAACTGCACCACACCTTGTTTTTGCGATCACATGTGCAGTGCGGTGTGGTGTGGTGCGGTTTAGAATTTAGCTGAAACCATAACCGTACCACATCTCATTTTTGCGGTCACATGTGCGATACTATGTATAAGATGCGGTTTGAAGTCAGTATATTTTTCAAATTTTGGGCTTTTCCTACTCAGCCCAAAACTAATTTTTTCCTTTTTTTTGGGCCAAGTTTTAAATTATTGAGTTAGTTTTTCTTTATTTTAGGTTGGCTTTTCTAGTCAACACTTGCTAGGATTATTAATTTTTTTTTTTTTTTTGGAAAACTAGAGTTATTAAACTATTAATAATATATTTAATATTAAAAATAAAAATAAATAAATATATTAATATATAGAGAGAGTGTGGTGCGGTGCAGTTTGTGCAGTTTTCTTATTATAAAATCGCAAATTGCACTGCACCATGCGGTGTGGTGCGGTGCACTATTACTTGCGGTACGGTGCGTTTATGCCATTTTGCAGACGGTTTTGGTGCGGTTTTTGTGATTTATGCGATTTAGTGAACACCCCTGGATGTAACCATTTTTCACTGTGTTCATCAAAATATTTTTCATGATATAGATTTTTCATTTTCTTTATTTTTCTATTGAAATTTTTGCCAAAAACCAATCAAAAAATGAAAAAATAAAACAATTTCACATTTTTTTCTATGTTTTTTCTTTATTTTATTTTCATTTCTGGAGTCTGGTAGTTGTTAAATCTCTGTAACTTTTATTTTCCTCAGAGAAAAATATAATGATGTCGGTTTACATTTCCTATGTTTAGATGCTAAATTGTCAACATAAAATAGGTATTTTGGGGTTTTTTTCTTTTTTCTTTTTTTTTTCTTTTTTTTTTTGAGGTGAGCTAGGAGTTTTCTAGAACTACGTGTTGGGTTTACATGCTTATTTCATAGATGTATAAAAATGTTATCACTTATCATGATAAACTTGGCTCTATATATGTACTTTAATAATACTTATTTGTATTTGCTCAACAAAAAAATAATAATAATAATTTGTATATTGTTTAGCATTATTTTTTTTCTTGAATTGTTTAAGATGTGCTTTTGAGTAAAAGCTATTTAAGCAAATGAGATAAGCTCAAAAAAAAAAAAAAAAAAAAAAGAAAAAAGAAGAAGATAAATCAAACCCACGTATCGATTGGCATCCAAAATGTGATGACAATGTTCTATATAAGACATTAAATTTTCCCCCTATTTTAACCCATATATCTTTTTGTTCACATAAACCATAATTAAAAAAAAAAAATGTTTTAATGAGCTAATTCTCATATTTGATACTCTAGAACTGTCCTCAAATTCTTTTACATAACTAGTATTATTTATTTATTTATTTATTAAGTTAATGTTGTTGCGTGCAATTTGAGTATTTAATGCTTTCTGGCTGCAACTATTCTCAATCACAAACATCCTTCTCAGTATGACATGAGTGTACATAGGTGTCCATTCCTTGGATTTAATGACACGTGGTCACACATATTCACAAGCAGGTGGCAACCATTATATGGGTTTGAAATGGTAACAAAAGAAAAGAAAAAACACATAAGATCCCAAAAACTTCTAATTCTTTCTGATTTTTAACAAGCAGTGAGATATAAGTTGTTTTTGGATAAGCTATTGTAAAATAGTATTTTGAGTTTAAAATGAGCGTTTATAAAAAGGTTATAAGGAATTGTTATTGCAAAACAGAATTTTAGGTTTTAAAAATACACTTTTAAACTTTTAAAATATCTAACTAAACAAACCCATAAGATATTTAGAGAGAAAAAAAAATGTTTAATTTTGTATGATTCATATGAATCATTAAATTTTTTAGCTGCCACGTGTCTCTGTTTTTAGTTAAAGTGGTTTATAATGTGAACTTGGTTAAACCATAAAAACATGTCTCACGTTTGGCTAGAGATGAAGGAAAACCTCTCCTAGGTGCTAATTCTTAAAAGTGGGTTTTCAATGTGAACTTGATTAAACCATAAACTTAACCCATTCCAAAAGAAAAAAAGGGCTGAAAAAGAAGGAAAGAAAACAAGTGTTGTCTCGTATGGGAGTGGAATTCAGACAAGCCCTAGTGAACAATATTTTTGAGCCTATTACTTCGGGATTTGCATTAGGAATTTTAGCTCAAAGTCTAGGGCTATCCACTTCCTAGTTCCTCTTTTTCTTGTTGTTTCAAACTCCACTGACCAATTGAGAATAAGAGCGTGACTGCTTTTGTTTCGTAATTGTAAAAAGATAAGGTCCTTTTGGATCATGTATATCTTTTAGCAACCAAAGATATGCCCTAGGTAATAATAAGCTATGAAGACCATGCAATTGAAGCACTAACTAAAGAGTCAGTGCTTCATTGACAGTTATGAATACGTGTTCATTTTGTATTAAGACCCCAAAAAAAAACTTATATTTATCTTTATTTGTCAATTGTATTAGATTCGTGAATACCTATTCAGTTTTGAATACATGTTCGTATTGTATTGGGGCCAGAAAAAAAAATGCTTATATTTATCTTTATTTGTCAATTGAACTATATTTAAATTTAATTATAAAACTTAATATATCGCATGCACCTCTGTTTTACCTCTACACTTACCCAGTTCCAACTTGGAAAATGGTAAATAATATACAGTAATGTCCTACCATAAGAAAATCATCACAGGTTTTTTTTTTTTTTTTTTTTTTTTTTTTTTTTTTTTTTGTACAAGTTGTTTCCAAGAAGAAGAGGAAGAGTAATAAACTAATAATCGACATAAACAAAGGCCGTATTTGAAAATTCAAGTGCTATCTGACCCTCTCCCTTGGTATTATGGAGGTGTTAATACTAATTAAAATATTGGCCTCATTGCTTAATTACTAACGAAGACAGAAAGCGATTGATGTATGAATTGATAGGTTCGCATTGGTCAAGTCAATTATTAACAAAAGGATAGGTTAGACTTTGCCCATAGGCTCCGCAGTCGTTCATTTTAGGAAGTCCTTTCTACACGGTGAGTGGGATGTGCAAGAATGAAAAGGATCTAGCTACTTAAAAGAATTGTAAAACCAGTGATTTTTTCAGTTGCAAATTGCAAATTTGTAATGCCATTCGTGACTTTAAAAGGGTCTATTTCAAAGTCGGCAAGTATTGACCAATTGGGAATTGCCTAATTGGGCCAAAACAAAAACAAAATATGAAGTTTCTACGATTTCAAACGAAGCATAATAGTTTTAGAATCATATAAATTGTTATAATTTTTGTTACAATTATCTTATGTGTAGACTGCGGGGTTCAGTTTAGGTCCAGTATTATCAGTGCACTGAATTAGGTCGAATAGTGACACATGTCCAAAAATGGACACGTGTCACAATCCCAACAGGTCCAGTGCCACTGGACCCAAACCTCCCCCTGCATATCATTTTCACATAGACTCACTACCCTTTTTTCACCATTCATAATATACCACGTGGATAATTGTAGTACAAGTTATACCATTTTATATGATCTTAGCTTAGTGAATGCAACCAGGGACAGAACTATTCAAGGGCTAAAGGGGGTCCATCCCCCCCCCCCCCCCCCCCAACAACCTTTGAAAAAAAAATACTAGCATGTATATTAATAAAAAGAATTTTAATTATGGCTCTTAAATTTATATACTTGCCACCTTCCCCCCCCCCCCCTCCCTCCCCAAAAAATATACAAATTGACCCAAGAAATCCAACAAATAGATAACAAGAAAATCTATTAAAAAAAATGCACATATCTGAATAATAAGAAAAATCTTTGGACAAATCATAAATCCAATCTAAGCAAAAACAATAACAACAAATCAATTACAAATCCTACAAAAAAAATCACAAAAACCCAATAACATTTACCCAATTTCTCCCTTTCACTTGAGAGCTTTATGCTCCTCTCAAATGACTCCATCCTCATAGCCACAGAGACAACTCCTATGCCACATATTGATCACTCCATCCACACATTAGTTAGACTTTGAAAATATTAAAATGTGTTAATTGATTTACAAAACTCTTGATTATAAAATCCTATTATTAATTTTTTTTAAAAGAAAAAATATAAATAATAATTAATAAATTAATACTAATAAAACAACTTTGTCAACCTCTAGTATTGATATTCTGTTTTTTTTTTTTTACCCTCTAAGTTTGAATCTGATTCCGTCCCAAAATGCAGCACTATGGGAGAGAATGTTTCAATTTTCTCATCTAAATATGGTGATTTTGACATACCCATAGATAGGTGAGGTTCTTATTGGAGAGTGGTCGGATTTGTCAAAAGTAAATTTTCGCGTGGCATGGAAAAACATGATTGTTGCCAGATATTATGGGAGATTGGAGCCCAATGCGTCCAATCCAAGCTATTGATCAAGCACACTTTTTGAATTTTTTGCCCCATCTTATTTGTGATTTTCTTTTCCTATTTGTTAGTGCATGACATTCCTCATAAAGGTACTTCAGAGTTCAGACATGATATTCGTAGTTGGTAAAATGTAGTTTGTCAATGCTCTTTTTTTTTTTTTTTTTTTTTGGTTAAAGGGATAATATATATAAACTAAGAAGCCAAAATAGCTAGGTTTGCGGCTGTAAGCCTATAATAATTAGTCCCATTTACATCAGAGCACATTAGATCAGTAACAAAAGATGGGGCACATCAAAAACACAAAATTCTACATCAAGATTACATCCATTCTTTGCTAGAGCATCAACACAATAATTAGCTTCCTGAAACACATGCTTCACCGTGGCTTGAGGCACCCTGTTTAGCAACCACCTATAGTCCACCAACAGAGAAGAATAAGCTGCATTAGAGGATTTGCTGGAGTTAATCAAGTCAACAACAACTTTATGTTGTGGTGCATTTTAATATTAATTTACATATAAAATATAATTTTTTTTATAATCATGTTATTTATTTGGATTAAATTGAGTTGATAAACAAAAATGTAGGAATTTCAATTTGGTATTTGAGAGTTAGTAGCTTGCATTCTAGTTAAGTCTATATACATATAAAAGATTTTAAGAATTCCCACCATAACAATAATAATCAAGATATTTATGTGATTAAATGGGTTATAATTCTCATCAATCTTATGAAGTTATAAAAAATAAAATAGTAGAGATACAAATTTTTTACAAAAACTTTTAAAAACTGCTGATATGGTGAATGATTATTGATAAATAAAAAAGTGATGTTATTAGTGTGCTCAGATGAGACCTAGTAAGAAGTTGGCCACAACATTGATTTGTAAAATATTATAAAATAATTTATAGCTGTAGTATTACTCAGTAAATAGAATTACCACTAACATCACACAACACAAATTTGAACGAGCACATTAGTTTTAATGGCTTGGCCTGTTAAGGTAATTAGACTTTGGTACATTTAATGAAGCCACCATAATACGCAAAGCCAATAACTAGACAAATTAAACTTTTTTCCCTTTTATCTATTCTATTAGGTCATTTACAATCCCCCTAGACCATGAAAATAGGCAAATACCTCCTTATGGCTTGCTTTGTTGTTAACATATAACAAAATATTTTGATTTAGAACCTTGCTTCTTATTGTTATTGCCATTGTAACATGTGTAACCCAATAATAGCCATACAAACTTAACGTTATCCCCACCTTAATCTAATATATCAGACTATTAGTGACAGTCTCTTGAGTTTTGTGAGTCCGTCACACACTTTTTTGTAACACGTGTGTACAACCTAATCCATAACTGCCATGCAAACTTAACGTCATCCCCATCTTCATCCAATATATCACTGACAACCCCTCGTGAGTGTGTCATGCACCTTTTTGTAACCCGTGTGTAGCTCAATCCACAACAGCCCTACAAACTTAACGTTATCCCCACTTTAATCTAATATATTACAGAAAGTCTCCAATGAGTGCGTCACGTACATTTTTGCTTGTTTTAGAGTCTAAATTAAAGAATTAATAATTTGACAATTATAGAGTTTTTTCTTAAATAACAAAAACATCGATAGACATGCAATAATATCTTATTTGGATAAAAAACAAATATTTTTGTTCAGAAATTAATGATGTGTGGTTAGTTTTAAGGGGGAAAAAAGTATTTGAGTATTAGATTAAGAATTCTCATATATTATAAGACATGCAAAAATTAACATGTTTTATCTAAAATATGAAATCTTTTTTGATTTTTTCCAACCCTGCATATCCCTCAATAAATAAAGGAGAGAGAATGTAATTTAACCCCAGTAAAATTTGCGACCCTCTAAAAAAATAATATATGTGACAAATTGGGCCAGCTTTTCTCTTCCCAACAAGAAAACAAAGGGCTTAAAATAAAAGAAAAAAGAAAAAAAGAAAAAAAAAAGGGTTGGCTTTGGAGCCTAAACAATGAGGCCCAAAATCTGTTATTAGTTTCAAGTTTCAAGCCACATTTTCTTTCAAACCCAACCGACCCGTTATTTAGCTCCAAAAACCCGAATCCAAATTAAAAAACCCACTTTTAACCGCCATCCCCACTCCTCCCCAAACAACCACAGCCGCCGCCTCCGTCGCCGATCAGTAAGTCTCTCTCTCTCCCTCTCTCTCTAAATTTCTGAAAGTTTGTATTTTAGATTTGGATAATAATGGTTGTAAAATTTTTCAATAATATTGAAATTATTATGAGATTTTGTTTTCTGTTGTGAATTGTGATCGATTGGATATGGTGTTAGTTGGATTGTTGTGAAATTGATGTTGGTATTGTGTATTTTATACTCTGTTAGAAGTGGTATTGTGGATTTTCTCTTCATTATGTTATATTTGTGAGATTAGCTATGTGGATTTTTTTGTACACACCAGATGAAGTATTTTTTTTTTTGAACACAGCCAAACACTGGAATTTTTTTTTCTTGAAAATGTTTTCAGTTGAAAATATTTTCCGGCAGAAAACATTTTACGTCAAAACAAATTTGACCCTTTATAGAGATTGAGCTGCTTCTGCCACTCCTTTCTTTTCACGTTATTTTCCTTGATGAGTTTCGATTATGTTCCCTTTGTTTTGTCTCACTCTCCAAAACTCTAATTTTTGGCTTTGAGCTTAGCAATTAGCTCACACGCTATTTGCCAAGAGACAGCTGACACATTTTGATGTTTTCGAGATGTCTAGTGTTCAAATCCCCCTTCCTCATTATAACTATTGAATTATAGAAAAAAGTTAGCTCACACGCTATTTTGATTCGCTGGAAGCTCCAAACCTTCAGTGATGGGCAAGTCACGTTCACTGTAAGACTATCAATATCATTTTGGCAACCCCTTTAATATGATTTTTTTTTTCCCTTTGTGATTCAATTCATTTCTGCTTCATCGCTCTATATCTATATGATTTGATCATGAAAAACTATGCAGACCAGAATCTATGTCTAAAGTAGACCTTAAATTTGAGAAGAAACACCAGTTTTATACAAGTAAGTTTGGATGTTTTCTATGAATTGGGCAAGTTTGAAAATTTGGACTGTTGGTCCTACAAGGCAAATCCTGAATGCTCAGTCAATTGTTAATAGTTGAATAATAGCATTTCTAGAACATATTTTTCACCATGATGTTTTTCCAGTGTTAAATCTTGTGCAGTAGTCATTTGTTACCTTTTTTGGTTGTGTGGAATCTTTTTGGCCTCATTTGTTTTGATTTAGGAGTATTTATTGCTGATTTTTTTTTTCTGCAATAATATATTGCTCAGTCAATTGTTAATAGTTGAATCATTTTTGGTCTCATAAGGATTGATTATCATTAGATTTTTTTTTTCTTATATATATAAAAGATTGTCGTTAGATTTTTCATTCTAGCTTTAATTGTCCACTTTTGTGTGTTACCTATCAAAAAAAAATTGTCTACTTTTGTGTGTCTCAATTGTCAAAATCTTAATGCTCTTTTAATATATTCTCTTTGTATTTTTTGTCAAAATTTATGAATATCTAAAACTCTTCCCTTTTCTTTATTTTTTCTACTATTTATCTTCTTTATTTTTTAATTTTTTTGGGTGAAATATGCAGAGGTTAGAGATACTGTTGCCACTTTGAGTGCCCAAAAGGCTATTGAGAAGGTGAGATTCTTAAATTAAATTTCTCGTTGTTTATTGTTATATTGTTGCCACTAATAGTTTAGTAGAGTTTTGACACTTGGATATGCAATAATCAAGATTGTGTCTTTGATGGAGGAACTTCATCATATTGATTAATGGTCTATTTATAATTTTTGGGGAGCAAGAGTTAATTTTTGGTGCTACTGGTGTGTGGTTTGAACTGTGCTTACATACTTATAGGCAGTTTGGTTATTGCATTATTGAGTTTGCTGTTAGGAGTTGTAGCATCATCTGTCCTGTTTTTGTCAGTGGCAAAAAAGTTACGGTCAGGACCTGCCTGCATCGCAAAATTGTAAAGATTGTCTTCCTTTTGATGGACTGAATTTTTGTGATAAAGGTCTAGCTCCTTTACACATTTTGTTTGCCCATCTATTTCTGGATTGTTTTAATTTAGGTAAACCATAGGTCCAAACTTTTAGAGTTGAGACATTACTCCTTAAAGGGATGTTTGTACATATAAGTTAAAATAGAATCAGAGTTTCCATAGGGGTTTAAAGCGATTTGGCATATATTTTTGGTACTTGTAAAATAAATTATACAATATTAACAAAATGCATTTTTTATTTATTTTAAATGCAAGGATGTAGACAAATTTTAATCAGGTGGTATGCGGGATCCACAAATACATTTTGAGGCTGGTAGCATGGTCCAATTCTAGTCTATAATGGGGATGGGAAGTTAAGGGAGTAGCATTAAAAAAAAATGACACATGATGCAATATATAGGTGACTAAGCCTATTTGTTCAACATATATGTAAATGTGAGTACCTTCATTCAATCAACCTCTAGGATACAAGATACAACATTGAGTCGATTATTTGCTGCTTATTTTTGGTTTTTTATTTATTTATTTATTTTTTTTGTGGTTATTTTTTTTTTTTGGGGGGGGGGGGGGGGTGGGCAAATGTCACCACCAAGGGTGAATGGCCCAGTGATGGAGGTTTACTCCCATGTGGTTCGATTGGGATCATTGTCTTGAGTTTGAGGGCATGTTGTTGGTTCGGGCAAGATACTCACTGGCTTATGCTGCTCAGATCCCAATGGGGTTGTTGTCAGGGCCGTCAAGCTATGACTGAAGAACCTTCATGAGGGAGTGTCTACGGCCCCCTTACTGTTTCAGCTTAAGTGTTGGTTCCTTAGTGGATGGGTGCCACTATGGTAAGGCTCATGTAGGATCTTTCACAAACTAGTTCCCCCTACCCTTTTTTACCTAGCAAAAAGGAAGTGGCAAATGTCAAAGGATGACAATTGAACAGAATCTTGAACCTTCATCTCTAAAATGTCAAAAAAGATAAGTTAATGTAAAGCCTGGATCAAATATTTTTGGAGCACAAACTATATTGCAACAAAATTATGATATGTGGATTACAAATATGATAAACTGATCGATTGATAAAAAGAACCCATGGGGGTCCACAAAATCTTAGCAGAGCCTTGTAAACCTCAATATTTTCTCATTCCATTCTTCTTGAGTTTATAGTCTATATTAAGGACTTTGCGTGGAGGCATGGTTTTAATCTCCAAATCAAGGAAACTCTACAAAGAACACTCTTTTATTTAATATAGACCAATTTCTTTTGGGATAATGTCAGGACTCTGTTGTGTATTAAAATTGTTTATCTTTATTTAAATAGAAAAGAAAAGAAAAAATCTAAGGTGATGTCTTTCTTTTGTTTTGTTTAAACCTTTTAAACTAATATGTTGTGGCAAATTGTTTGATTGCACTTGTGAAATTTATTTATGAATAATATTCAAGCTCTATAGTACCTTAAATATCTAATGTATGTTCTTTCAGAAGAAGAAACTTCAAAGCCGACAGAAGAAATTGAAAGCATATGATCTCTCTTCCCTCTCAGAGTTCCTTCCTGAGTTGAAGACCCTATGGCAACCAAGTCCTGCTGCTCAGTTCAAGCTGAATTGTAAATCTATGCAAAAGTTAATGTGAGTACTTGAATTCCATGATTTACATCCTGTTGCAAGCTTTAGATTTCCTATGCATTGAATTATTTGTCTCATGTAATACTGGGTTCATTGTCATCAGCTTGAAGGAAGGAAAACAGCTGAGTACAGTTCTTAACCATCCTGCTTTCCAGTTGGATTCCCTGGCTGCCATTCTTCAACACCTACATAGCACACAACCAGTTACAGATGAGAAACCATAGAAAAAGAAGAACAAAAATGGAGGGAAGAAGAAAAAAGCAAAGAAATGTAAGGCTTCCGATGGACCTCAATCTATGGTTATGTGATTTGAAAGATAAGTTTTTATCAATCTGCTTCTATGAGCCATATTTGTTTATATCTGTTCCTCTAATGCCTACATTTTGAATACGAGATATATTCACCTGGTTAACAAGTCTATCTGGGTTTGTTTGTTTTCTGTTTCCTAGATATGCTCTTTAGTCTGATCAGTATAATTATTTTTCCTTTTTCGATCACACAGAGAGAGAGAGAGAGAGAGAGTATGTTGAAGACTCTAGTTATTGTGGCCTTCTCTGTATTTTCATTTTCATTGATTTATGGGAAATTTGGTGCTGAAAAGGATTTTCTTTCAATTTAATGTACCTATCTATACATCTTAAAATCTAGCTGATCAATGATTGCCTGAAAGACCCAAGCTAGAAAATTTTCAAGTTTTCAACCGATATAAATATAGGGTTGATTTAAGTCTTTTCAAACAAAGATACTTGGAAACAGGATGGTGAAAATGATGTCAATGACTCTTTTTTCCCTTCAAATTCATCTTGATTTTCTATTGGTTATTCATTTTGTAGAAAGATGGAGAGTCTATATTCAATTAACGCAATCTAAGTTTGGGACGTACAAGCTATTTATGGAGTCGAGTTGCTTGGAGTTTAAAACTAAAAAGTTTAGGTCTTTACCATCTGTCATTTTGTATATATATTTTTTTGATGAACAAAAGGGGGGGGGCATCCACTGTGACTCACCCTCTGGGTGTGACCATAGGGGCACTGTTGGATTGAGCCATAGTTACTGTGATCGGAGGTGACCACAGACCTCACCCTAATCCCACGAGAAAGCTAGAAGCTTAAGCTAGTTGCAGGCAAAAATCCCACAGTTCACCCATTAGCAATCAAATATGGGACCTAGTGCTCCTGTGTTCACACCAAGACTGCTAGGTCACCTCTCTCGGTGGTCTGTCATTCTATATATTGGCTCTTGGACAAATAGTCGAATTGTATTTACTTTAACCAAAAAAGAATCGAGTCATATATACATATTACTTACTACTAACATTTTTTCAGCTTTATAAAGAAAAAGAATCTGCATGCACATTTTCTGTATGTGAGAACCATAATATATTTATTATTCGTACTCTGTCTGGAGTATATAACCGAAAAAATGAAAATGCTTTGCAATGGCTGTTATTATCTTCTTGTACATCAATACTTGCTGTTCATTCATATAGCTGATAATGTGCATGCAATGTTCTAAATACACCATGCTAGGTCCACTTAAGATATTGTCTCAAAAAAAAAAAGAAGGTCCACTTAAGATATAGATTATTTCTCCACCGATTACAGCAACTTTCTCAATCGGCCAAAAAAAGCAAAAGCATTGCACTAACTTTGTCAATTGGATATCCAATCAACAATTATAATTTATCTTATAATATATATACGGTTTGTTTGAGATCCGCTTATTTTACTGAAAGTGAAAACTTTTTGTTAAAAGCACCGTAGATAAAGGTAAAAGTTAGTTGAAATAATACCGTAGTACTCATGAATAATACTAAAAAGTGAAGTGGGACCCATGAATAGTAGCAAAAAATAAGCTGAATAGTAAAATAAGTTGGCAAAAATAATTTTGCCAAACAAACAAAGTTTTTTTAAATCACTTATCAAAAAATAAATATATTTTTAAAGTGTATCTTATAATATTTGCATATTAGGATCTGTTTGGAATCCGTTTATTTTGGTGAAATTGAAATTTTTTTATTGAAAGTACTGTAAATAAAGGTAAAGGTTAGCTGAAATAGTATAGTGAGATCTATAAATAATACTAAAAAGTGCAGTGAGACTCATAAATAGTAACAAAAATAAGCTGAATAATAAAATAAGTTGGCTTATTTTTTGCTATTATTCATGGGTTCAACTGCACTTTTTGGGACTATTCATAGGTCTTACTATATTATTTCAGTTAACTTTTACCTTTATTTACAGTACTTTTAATAAAAAGTTTTCAATTTCAGAAAAATAAGCAGATTCCAACTAGAAGAACTGTTTTACTTTCACCACTAAATGCGCTTTGATTCGGGTCCGTTTGGATACCGCTTATTTTGTTGAAAATAATAAAAAAAAAGTTACTGTTCATACATTTGGCATGGTTCGTAAGTAAAAATCACTGTTCATGGACAATAAATAGTGCTAAACATGCGCCCAAGAAAAAAAAAAAAAACGTAAAAAACGCAACACAAGAAATGCAATAACCAAATGCCATCGAAATATATTAAAATTTAAATTGGAACTATATGTTGCCGCCTTGCACGGGAGAATCCTCTGCTCTATTTATGTTGGGTTTCTTCCGCTTGACCAAAATATTAATTATTTATAAAATGATACCATTTTATAAATTTATTGCAGATCGACTTTTTTTTTTTAATATAGAAATTATGTTTTTTTTTATATTTTAATTAACACTAGCTCATGGCATGGGAAATTGCACCTGAGTGAATAGTCGCATACTTTTGTGATTATAAAAAAAAGAAAAAAAAAGGGAATCTAGCATTTTTTTTTTTCAAAAATAGAGTTTTAAAATAATATTATTTTACAAATTTTGTCTAAATAATAATCTATTTACTTTTTTGTGCTGATAAAATTTGATACCACAAAAAATTCTATTCTCTTTCTTGTATTTCCCATTCCACAAATTTTTTTTTAAAAAAAAAATATCAAACCCAAGGTGGGTTCAACTGAAAAGATTCTCCTTCATAAAAAAGTTTCCAATTCGGCAATTCCTGGTAGACACCCAATCAAAACGGAAATACACGGTGAAATTCGCTTTCCATTTTTTCCACGAAAAGTATTTTCCTAAACCCTAACCCCAAATTTCCTCTTCTCTTCATGAATCAAAATGTATATCCCACCCATTCACACCTCAAAATTTCCTTAAATTCCAAAACCCCCAAAGTAATTAAACCCTAGAAAGAATCTATCATCATATTCAGCCATGGATCCAATGGGCCTGAGCCTGGGCCCAATTCCCTCCCCCGACGGCGACGGCGACGGCGGTGGCGGCGTCGATGCCTGGTACGGTAACATCCAGTACCTTCTCAACATCTCCGCCATCGGCTCCATCTGCTGCGTCGTCATCTTCCTCTCCATCAAGCTCCGCAGCGACCACCGCCGGATCCCCGGTCCCACCGCCCTCTTCACCAAGCTCCTCGCCGTCTGGCACGCCACGTGTCGCGAGATCGCCCGCCACTGCGGCGCCGACGCCGCTCAGTTCCTCCTGATCGAAGGCGGAAGCTTCGCCGTACTCTCCTCCATCGCTCTCCTCTCGATCTTCCTGATTCTCCCTATGAACCTCTACGCCGGCACCGCTTCTCTGAACGACGATCAGTTCTTCAAAACGACTATCAACCACATCGCCAAAGGCTCTCCTTTTCTCTGGATCCATTTCCTCTTCGTCGTAGTCGTCGTCGTTTTGGTTCATTTCGGTCTCTCCGCGATCGAAGAGAGGTTGAGGTTCACTAGGTTTAGAGACGGGAATGGAAATCTGAGCGATCCGGCTGCTAATTCAACTGCGATTTTCACTATAATGGTGCAAGGAATTCCAAAGCGTCTCAGCGCCGATGATCGAAGCGCTTTACATGAGTATTTCCAGTACAAGTATCCCGGAAAGGTGTACCGCGTTGTTCTTCCGATCGATTTGTGTGCCTTGGATGATTTAGCCACCGAATTGGTTAGGGTTAGGGACAACATTTCTCGTTTGGTTGCTCGAATAGACTCGCGCGAATTCAATGAGATTGAGGTGAATTACGTGAATGCAATGTGGAGAAATGTACTGGAAAAGTTGGGATTCACAGATGAAGAGAAGTTGAGAAAGTTGCAAGAATCGCGAGCTAAGTTAGAGACTGAATTGGCTGCTTATAAAGAAGGCCGAGCACCGGGTGCTGGTGTTGCCTTTGTTGTGTTCAAGGATGTTTACACGGCGAATAAAGCAGTTCAGGATTTTCGGAACGAGAGGATGAAGCGGTTTGGGAAGTTCTTTTCCATTGTGGAGTTGAGGCTGCAGAGGAATCAATGGAAGGTCGAGCGAGCTCCTTTGGCTACAGATATATATTGGAATCACTTGGGTTCTACGAAGCTGCAGTTGAGATTGCGGAGAGTGATGGTGAACACTTGCTTGCTGTTGATGCTCTTGTTTTTCAGCTCTCCACTTGCTGTGATCAGTGCTGTGAAAGGCGCTGGTCGGATTATAAATGCAGAAGCTATGGATAGTGCGCAGTCATGGTTGGCTTGGGTGCAAAGTTCGAGCTGGCTCGCGAGTCTAATCTTTCAGTTCTTGCCAAATGTGATTATATTTGTGAGCATGTATATAATAATCCCGTCTGTTCTTTCGTATCTCTCTAAGTTTGAACGGCATCTTACAGTGTCGGGGGAGCAAAGAGCTGCACTTTTGAAGCTGGTGTGCTTCTTCTTGGTGAATCTGATTCTCCTAAGGGCTCTAGTCGAGTCTTCGTTAGAGAGTGCATTGTTGAGTATGGGAAGGTGTTATTTGGATGGGGAGGATTGTAAGAGGATTGAGCAATACATGAGTGCATCATTCTTGTCAAGATCATGCCTTTCCTCGCTTGCATTTTTGATCACGAGCACGTTTTTGGGTATATCGTTTGATCTATTGGCTCCGATTCCTTGGATTAAAAGGAATATTCAAAAGTTCAGGAAGAATGATATGCTTCAGCTGGTCCCTGAAACTGAAGAATACCCATTAGAGCATCAAGATATAGATGGTCTTAGGAGACCATTGATGCCCGAGAGTATGTATGACAGTCCTAGATTCAATAGTATTGAATCTATCGATATCCCGGGCCAAGATCTTTCTGTATATCCAATCAATAGAACATCAACTGCCCCAAAACAGACATTTGATTTTGCACAGTATTATGCATTCAATTTGACAATATTTGCACTGACCATGATATATTCATCATTTGCTCCACTTGTGGTTCCTGTTGGTGCAGTTTATTTTGGCTATAGGTATGTGGTTGACAAGTATAACTTTCTGTTTGTATATAGAGTCCGTGGTTTTCCTGCCGGAAATGATGGGACGTTAATGGATACTGTATTGAGCATCATGCGATTCTGCGTAGATCTGTACTTGCTCTCGATGCTCTTGTTCTTCTCGGTCCAAGGAGACTCCACCAAGCTGCAAGCTATATTCACACTTGGGTTGTTAGTAATATATAAATTGTTGCCTTCTAATAATGATGGTTTTCACCCAGCTCTTTTGGAAGGCATACAGACTATTGAGAATGTTGTAGATGGGCCAATTGATTATGAGGTCTTTTCTCAGCCTAAGTTCGATTGGGATATATATAATTCATGAGTGGAGCTGTAACTGTAACACATTATTGATCAGTTAGTTGACTTGTGCAGATCCTTCTCTTTTGGCCTTATAGAATTTATTTAAAAAAAAAAAAACTTATTTCTCTGTTGTTCATATGTAATTGTAAACGTGTTTTATTATATTTATTCATTCTTGTTTACTTTGTATATATGCTGCTAAAGTCTCACATAGTACATTGCAGTCTGAAATGCATGTAATGCAGATTATCTCTGACTTTGTTTTGAAGCCCCACAATCGGTGAAGGTTTGCTGGAGGTACACAATTCATTGGATTATGCACATTCCTCCAATTCTTTCATTTTTTGCAACCCATTTGATTTGTTTGTTCTTGACTGCTTATGGCAGAGTCATGCTCATTTATAGGGTTCAAGTTCAGTAGTGTGAAATTCATTTTACTTCTTGTAACTAGTGGCTTCATGGAGCTATTTGGGAATTGTTTGAATCTCTAAATTACTGTAGTTTTGATGAATTTAACTACAAATGATTAGTATAATGGATGACTTCGTTTCGAAAATGCCTCAAGCCCTTGCTAATGTCTACCATTGAAGGCAAGGTATCATGAAATTATTCAATCCCTCTATTATATTATACATGTGGTTCTCATAACCAATATAAGTAAACCATTATGAGTTTTAGTGACTATGTGGACTGTCTAAAATTATGAGTGGATAAGAAATAGCTTCTTCTTATTTATGGTAAGACCACATGGCTTCTTCCCATTGTATTGAATAATATCTCCACCCTCTTTTAACTCTTGATCATGGCCTATCTTAAGCATTTTATTTATTACCTCATGTCATTAAAAGTGGGAACCAAAATTTGAGGTGCTCATGTGAAAATAACTCTCGATCTCGCTATCCAAAATGATGCATTGAGAAGGGGTCAGATTAGAGTTAATGCTTCATTGTTAGTATTTGATTAATGATTTAAGGATTTAGCTCATCATTTACTGAAGAAAAAAAAAAATAGCAGCACAAAATGCATGACCATATATAGCAATTATTCTCTCCTATCCAGATTTATCTTGTTAAAACAGGCATGCTTTACAAGCAAAAAAGTGGGGTCAAACCCAAAACATCCAGTAGTCCATGCTGCAAACGTGAGGGTTCATGCAATTCCGCATGACCTGCCTCATGATAGTCACCATGCAAAAGAAACTGTTGTGATGCTCTAAATGAATATTTGAAAGATTATAATTGCATTGGAGAAAGTGTTGAAAATGCAAGGTGAGCTATATTTTGGGAGTTTGATGACAAGTGGGTGCAAATTTACTTGGACCAAATGAAATGTAGGCAAAGATGAGAAATAGAGAAAAATTAGGAGATAAAAGCCAACTGGTCAAGACACATCCTTAACCATTCTTAGCCAAGCAAATGCTCTCTCTCCTACACTCGAGCAGGTTTTACAATCCAATGTGGCTCCACTTATCAGTAATTTCTCACTTGCAACACTCTCTCTCTTTTAAACGTGTGGCTAACCATTAAATTAACAGAAAGTTTTTAATTAATTGCCATTTTGATGAAGAAGACTTAAATTGTGAGTCACAAGTAAGTTGTTGTTTCATTTACTTGTGACATTGATTTTCTTCTTCAATTTTGAGGGTCAAGGCAGGAGAGAGTTATGCAATATTGCAATATGCATCATTCAGCAGTGAAAAGCAATCTTGTTGATTCAGGTTCAGAAACAAACAAGCTTGGGTCTAGAGGCAATGACCCGCCCCTCTGCCCTAAGCCCCGTCGGATTGGGCCTGCCATTCCTGAATTTCTCAAACCCCAGAGATGTAGCAAGCACAGGTTTGATTGTTTTTTACACTGGTCCTCTTTCAACTGTTCATTTTTTTTTTCCTTTTACTTTAAAATCAAACATTAATGCTAGCATTATAAAATTGTGCCGAAGATTTGTTAATAGAATGAAAATTAAATCTAGTCATCAAAAAAAAAAAAAAAAAACTTTTTTCAATAATATCATACAACTTACTGTTATGCCTTGTAATCAGCCAACCAAATATAGAGGGGAGAAGAGATATTCTGAATATAATTTCTGAAAAAGTAAGTACATGTTATGCTGTTGTTATTATTATTTGTCTGCGTTATATTATTCCACTCCAATATTTTCCTTCCTCAAAGAGTTTCATTGTCCAATACAATTTGATCATCTCTAATGGTTTAATGTGAGTGCTTACACAGAATAGTACTGATGGAAGGGATTATATATGCAATGGGTGCACACCATCATGTTACCCGGGGTCCCCTCCAGGAAGAACAGATAATCCGTTGGTTCACGACGTGCAATTTGTTCATCAGATGGAACTTCTTTCGCCGTTTACACGAACTAAGCTCTCTGATAAATTTGGCTTCACATCTGCCTCTCCAGTATGAGAGCTTCAGAAAATGATGCAGCAGTTTTGAGGGAAGAATATGATTGTCCTTCAAATGAGTTTCCTTCACTAGGAGCACCATTTTGAGGGGTTCTTTTTTTGTAGCACTATTAGTATGAGTATGCACTTCAAGTCTTAATTTTGGGAATCGGTTTGTAAATATTGTGAGATGAATGCATTCAAATGCATCTTGTACATATTCTGAGAGGGCCATGGTTTTTTCTTGTATATTCACCATGTCAATTGTAGTCATTGTTAAAGAGTACTTGGTTTCAAGTTTGTTCTGGTAGGAAAATATGTGAGGGCGATGAATATCTCATCAATTTCATTATATACACAAATTACGCAAAACGTAAATCAATAATTTTGTTGAAACCATAAAACACATCTTGCCTGCTAAATAAATCTTCAAAATCAAAATTGTTAAACCTACCCCTCCAAACGGTTAAAGAAAAAAAAAAAAAAAAAAGGAAGAACAATCTAATGAATTTTACTTTTCAAAATATAAACAGTCATGTAAACTTTTTACAGGAGTTACAGTTGTTGCCAATAAGTTTGTAATCAAATTTTACCCTTAAAAAAGTGAGACTTATTAATAAGTTTTATGTGAATTTAATAAGTACATATTTAATTTAAGAAGCACGGACACTTCATTTAATGAACTCTATGTCATATCAGTGTTATCATATCCGTGTGTTTGTATCCCTACTCGTATTTGTGTCCGTACTTCCTAGCATTTAATAGTATTGTTGGAATATTTTATAAGTGAAATGATATGTCTACAATATTTTTACAACAAATCCTAAGTGACAAGTTGTTATTAGTTGTTATTGTTGAGGCAAAAAAGTAATCTTAGCGTTAGTTTAAAATTTAAACTAATAACAATTAACCACCTGTTATTTGTTGTAAAAATATTGTAAACCTAACCTCTCACATTTTATAATTACCCCGCCAGTCCTGGGTTCTAGTTAAGTACAATGTAAACTTTTTTCTATTGGGATGAAAAAAAAAAAAAAAAAAGACATACATTCCCACAGAACACAAAAACATATATTCTCTCTCTCAATCTTCACTCAAGTTCCTACGATTTGAAAGTTGAAACCATCAATCTTCCAATGGCTCTCTGTCTGAGAACATCTTCAAGAAGTATTATCCATTATCTTAAATCTAAAATGGGTTTGTTGAGCTCTTCTTCGAGTTCTTTAACCCATCAGCATCATCAAAAACCTCCATTTACAGCTCCCACGGCTCAAAATCTAAGAGACCCATTTGCAAATTTCTCTACTAAGGTGAACCTTCTCTCCACTCGCCGTTTTCAATCTACCAAAGTCGAAGAACAATGGGATTCTCTCAATCATGCTCATCATAATCAGGTACACCCTGAATGTAAACTTTTTTTTTGTGTGTGTAGCTTTAGATTGACTTTCATTGCCAGTGTAACAGTCATATAGGGTTCAAATGATTGAGTTTCTTGTGCTGTTTGGGATCTCTATATTTGATGAATTATAATGTGCTTCATTGGAATTGCGAAGTGCAAATTTGGGGTTTTAAGGCATTTGTTGACAAGGGAAAACAAATGGGGTCCCGTTAAACAGTTCTCTCAAGAGTTAGAGTACTCCTTTTTGAGGTTGGCTTCGGATTACGCCAATAAACTTCATCATCTCCTTTTACTTACTTAGCAAACAAGAAATTTAAAAAAGAAAAAGAAAAAAAAAGGATTCAATTATCAGCTCAGCTGCAATGCACTTTATTTAAAATGAAGAAATCAAGAAATACACATGTAAATAAATCGCTGGTTGCAGGACTTTTGAGTTTCCTAGTAGCTTTGAAAAAAAATAAAAAATTTTGTGCAATAGATTGTGAAGCTTTCTTCATTTTCCTAGAACTTAAACTTTTTTGTTGACATTTGGTGTTATGTTTTATCGTGCATGGCTAAGATGCGGTTTGGTTGCCCCATGTATGGTCAAGTATGTAAGAGAGATTATACATTACACTTAAAGATGACATTTTTTTTACCTACTTAGATTAGTAAATAACTTTTTAGTTTTCATTGGTCCATCTCCTATCACTAATGATGTCTTAAGGTTCAAGGAAGCAGTCTTAATGATGAGTAAAAGGTGAATTTTCAAGGCTATTTCAGATATATATATATATAACACTAATTTTATTATCAAGTAATTCGGTAAATTAAAAATGTGTTATGAAATGAAAATTTTCATGTTTACTCAGCAAAATTGTGCCATGGCATGAATTTTAAAAATATTAATAATAAAAAAATTGTATTATGATTTCATGTGCATATATTTGAGTATTCTGGAAGCAAGATGGAGAAATAATGGCTTCTTATGACCTCCATATTTGTTATACCATATGAAGGGATGTCATGGAGAGTTTGCTAATCCATTTTTAAGGTGACCATTGTTGGAATGATTACTAAGCAGAGCTGTACGGGCTGTACCACTCTTCAATTAGAAGTGAATAAGCAATTAGAATTTTAGAATGCTGAATATGGGTATAGATGAGAGGCACAAACATCATCACAGACTTAACAAGACAGTATGCAGGCCAGCAAAAAATTTATTCTGAAATTTCTTCAAAAGTACCCTTGAATCTCTAGACAGAGTATCATGCATTTTTTTCTTCTTCTATTTTTATTCCAAACTATACTTTTTTCTTATATTATCATTATTTTTTAAAATTGTGTGTGTGTCTTTCATACTCATTCGGGTCCCTTTTTGTTGCAGGTCTTAGATTTCCCAGGAGGAAAGGTTGCATTCACCCCTGAGATGAGGTTCATATCTGAATCACCTGTGGAGCGGGTACACTGCTACCGTGTACTTGATGACAATGGGCAGGTGATTATGAGCAGCAAATTTAAACAGGTATTCCACCTTTAATTTTTCCCCTCTCAAGATGAAGTAATTCATTTTTAATATATTTTTCGTTGTAAAAATATATCCAACAAAACAGACCTTTATGGGCTAATAGGTCAGTGAGGAAATTGCTGTAAAAATGTACAGTGACATGGTTACGTTGCAAACCATGGATTCTGTTTTCTATGAAGCACAGAGGCAAGGAAGAATTTCCTTTTATGCAACTACAATTGGAGAAGAGGCCATTAACATTGCATCAGCAGCAGCACTCACCATTGATGACCTTGTCTTCCCTCAGGTTAGAAGCACATGCATGAAATACATACTCGTGTTACTATTCTTCTAAGCAGTATATAATCACCAAAATTTCCATTCCCTTGCCCATGAGTGAGATTGTGAATAATGCAAGAAGAAAATTTGTATGCTGTGCAGTACAGGGAACCAGGGGTTCTGTTATGGCGTGGTTTCTCCCTCCAAGAATTTGCAAACCAATGTTTTGGAAACAAAGATGATTATGGGAAAGGGAGGCAGATGCCTATCCATTATGGGTCTCACAAGCACAATTACTTCACTGTAGCAGCAACAATTGCGTAAGTTATAAACTGTTTATGTCGTAGTGCTTTCATGTATAGGGACAGAGCCAGAATTGCAAGATTGGAGGGGCCAAAGTAAATAGTAATGGTCATAATGAAGTGTGACCAAACATAGGGGAGGCATATAAATTCTCTCTCTCTCTCTCTCTCTCCCCTTCAACACACACACAGAAAAAGTGGGAGGGAGGGAGGGGGGACGCCTTTATATTTTGTGCAAAATTAAGGTCAGAAGTAAGGGCAAAACTATAACTTAGAGAAAGTTTGGGGGCCATGGCCAAACTATCTATGTAACTTCACTCCTGTTCATGTAGAACCTTTTGCACTCTTCATGAAGAAAATGACAGCCACAAATATACCTTCTTTTTTGCAGTACGCAAGTTCCCCATGCAGTGGGTGCTGCATATTCTTTGAAGATGGACAGAAAAAAAGCATGCGTAATCACTTTTTTTGGTGATGGTGGCACAAGTGAGGTGAACATATTATTACTGTATAACCCAAAAGAGATCTCTCTCCTTCTTAATTTTTTTTTATAGGGGAGTTTGGACACAACATATGGAATGAAGCCATTGGACATTTTAGGAAATTATTTTTATTATAGTTTCAGTAACCATTTGGCAATAGTATAAAAAATGAAAGATACTATAACCCACTACTTATCAAAAAAATAAAATAGATACTGTAACACATTGCCTTTAAGGGAGAACTCTTAAAGCCAAAACATCTCTTCATATCCTTATCTACCATGGCTGGCTGTGACTCCTCAATTCTAGGTAATGATTTCAATTCGTTTTCCATGACTTATTCTAGAAAGTAAAAGAATAGACAGTGCTATCAAGGCAATGAAAGACAAATGAACGATTTTATTTTCATTAGCTGTCCAGGGAGCCTTATGAATTCACTGACTCTGGATTGTGGTTGTATATTTTTTGATACATCAAATCATTTTAGGGAGATTTCCATGCTGCTTTGAATTTTGCGGCAGTTATGGAGGTGCCAGTTATATTTTTCTGTCGGAACAACGGTTGGGCTATCAGTACCCCTACTTCAGACCAGTTTCGAAGTACTCTTCCTTCTCATGTGCATTGTTTTACTTTAAAATTCCTTTTACTGTCTTTTTAAATGGGGATATTAACCTGTTTGTGGTATTGTTTCACTGGCAGGTGACGGTGTTGTTGTTAAAGGCCCTGCTTATGGAGTTCGAAGTATTCGAGTTGATGGTAATGATACTCTAGCCATTTATACTGCAGTTCATGCTGCACGTGAAATGGCAATTAGTGAAAACAGACCAATCTTGATTGAGGTAAATTAGTTATCTATTTTGTCAGTTTTTTGGGCCTTACAGTTTTGATGTTAAAAATAGATGTCTCACATTCTTATGTTCAGTTTGATCTTTTTCGTTAACAGGCCCTAACATATCGTGTGGGACATCACTCCACTTCTGATGATTCCACTAAGTACCGTCCTGTTGATGAGATTGAATGGTGGAGATCAGCACGAGACCCTGTTGCTAGATTTAGAAAATGGATTGAAAGCAATGGTTGGTGGTGCAGTGAGGATGAGTCAGAGCTAAGAACGTCTGTGAGGAAGCAGGTAAAACGTACAGTATGGTTAAAAGATATTTAAATAAGATAGACCTATTGAAACTAAAACTATATCTCCATGTGTTAGTTCCTCATGCCTTTTGAAACTAGTAACTTATAGGAAGCAGGAAACACCAGTTTTACAAAAAAGTCATGAATTGGTATTTGGAAGATCAACGCAAAAGTGTTCTGTTGGAGCTTGCAAAGTCAAGTGTTAGATTTACTACTGAATTGATTGGAAAAAAAAAAGGAAAAAAAGAAAAAAGAAAAAGAAAAGAGGACTAGATAAAGGCGGAATCACTTGCTTTCTAGAAGAAAACAAGATGTTCATAATCAAAGTTTGCAATAAAGGTCTCTCTCCTGCAGGCTCTGCTCTCTCACCTTGAAAAACAAAACCAACAAATAAATACCAGAACTTAGAGCACTTTCTAACGCATATAACTTTGTCTTAAATTTATTAAGATTATTGATGGTCTATCACTATGCTTCAGAAAATAAAGGGACATAACTAACATTTATATTTTTAGGATATAGACTAAATACTGCCAATATTATATGATAAAACTTCGATCCAATCTGTAAGAACTGCAAATGAGTTATTTCATAAGCCACTAAAGATCATTTTAAGTTGTTTTAAATACACTATTGGGGCCCGTCGTTAAATTGTATAATACAGGTTTTGCAAGTTTCTAACCAATGACACTTTTCATGCAGATGTTACATGCAATTCAAGTGGCAGAAAAGGCAGATAAACCACCAATAGCCGAGCTTTTTACAGATGTATATAATGTTCCCCCATCAAATCTTTGTGCGCAGGAGAAATTTCTTAAAGAAACCATGAAAAGACACCCACAGGATTACATGCCAGATGTTCATTTTTAGATGAATCCAAATGTGCATGTATATGCAGCTTAGTTCATTCATGAAAGCTTGAACATGTTTTCTTGCACCCGATATTCTTTTACTGCTAGGGTAGTGAAAGCATATAAGATGGTTCAAGGTTGCCATCTAACTTTAACATGCACCCGGACCTCCATCTTATCAAGAACAAATGCCTTAGTACCTTGCTTTGCTGAATCTTTATCAATCCATGCCAGCTGACATCCGTAATTTTGACATGGATGAAAGACTGATACTTGATTTGCTAAAACTAGAATTGCATAGTGCTAGTCTAGCATCATTGTGATAAAGAGTTCAACTGAACGACATATCTTAAATTAGCAAGCACGCCACTTTTATAGCCGCATGAAGGTTTTTGCATTATACACAAGGAGGCCACCTGTAACTGCATTAAAAGTTCAAAAAAAAAAAGAAAAAAAAAGAAAGAAAGGAAGAAGGGAGTTACAAAATTCTGACTCTGAAGTTGAGAGCATTAAACCAAAAGGGTGGACTAGCGACACTGAACAAAACACCCAAAACATCATACTTTCACAAACTTTTCATTGGTCCTACCGGCTACCACCGCACATATAATAGGGGCAACTAGGCAATGCTACAAATACAACAATGTTATTATTGATTTTCACATGATCTCACCACTAACACTATTTTATTATCCACCATTAACGGTTTGTCACCTCAGACATTTGTGAAATTTGTTGTGCCCCAAGAGTCTTATCAATATATGAGAGTATGTAGTCTTTCTGGTGGCTTGTTTAGTGTCTAGAGGGTTAACCAAACCAAAAGAGTGGAACTAGTGATACCGAACAATCAATGATAAAATCACACTCAGAAAATTTTAGAAGCGTGAGTATTTGCTAATTCAGCTAGTAAAGTATCTTTACTACAGTAAATGACCCTATGAGGAACATTGTACCTTATCCATCAGGCAATATCTGTCCACTAGCGAAGACCAAAGCCATCTTGGGAGGTCAATGACCCTACCCAGGCAACAACTTCCAATGTTGAATAAGGCTAGAGTTGTAAATGAACCAAGTCATTTGTAAACAATTTAGATTTGGTTTTAAAAAATAAAACTATTTTATCTTTATTTATTTAGCAAACAAGTCAAGCTCAAGCATAAGTTTAGACTCAACTATTAAATTATTCAAATTCAAACATAATGATTTGTTTGTGAACAAGCTTGTGTATAAGGTTTAGTTTAAATATATATAATATTTTATCATTATATGGATACATGTATAAAAACATAACTTGATATTGGATTGTGAAAATTATAAATAAGTTCCTAAGATATCAAATTATAATTTAATAATATAAATGTGTAGTAAAAATTATACTTATACATATTTTGTAATGGTACAAGATTGGTAAGCATAATTTTTACAAGTTCCTAAATGAAAACCATTTTATCTAAGTAATTCAAATAATAAAATTTCAACTATAACTTATTTATGAAATATTAGCATAGAGTTGTGAATGGATAAAAGGATTGATCAACAAAACCCCCCACCACAATTACTAAAATCAATTTGTTATTAAAATATATTTCTCATCATTTTTTTTTTTTTTGAAAGCATATATTTCTCATCATTGAAACAGTTACTGTCTGACACATTCCAAAGAAGGTTACTCAAAAGGCAAATTTGATGATCTTTGTTTCTTGCAAGTAATCCAAATAACCATTTACTTAAAGAATAATCATGTAACCTCAACATTGATAGTTGTCACTTGCGGAAGCTGCCTATGGGAAATCGCAGAGAAAAAAGGATCTATTGGATTTTAAGACACCTCAAATAAATAGAAGAAAAGGGAAAAGAATATCACTAACCTCTACATGCACATGTTGAAAATCCCAAATGATGACAAATTGCAAGTTGAAGAAGTAAAAATATTAGGTTTACCGTTTATGTTTTCAGTTTAGTTAGGTGTATACATTTCGGGTAAAGGTACATTTTGCCAGGTGTGTAAACAATAGGGATTATAGGGTTTTTAGTGGGGAAAGGAATAGTAGGGCTTTGGGGATATAACAAAAGGGAAAACCTAAGATTTGGGTTGCTATTAGACTATCAGTCAACAGTACTGACAGGGCTTTCTAAGAGTTATTTTAGGACCATTTGATGGATGTGTAGTTATGGATGTGTAGTTTTGGGTTTGAGAGTTTTGGATTTTTAGGGTTTAAAAGGTGACAAGGTTTAAGTTGTTGGGAATTTAGACTAGAGTGGAGAGGAGTAGAGTAGAATTGGCTAAAAATATATTAATTTTGGACAAATTTTACTCTACTCTACTTTCCCTCTCTCTTCCTCAAACGGACCATCAAGAACAGAAGCAGATTATTCAAAAAAAACTTCTAGGCATCACACCTAGACTTCCTAAGTATCACACCTAAAGTTCCTTAGCATCACAACTCAGAAAAGTTTATATCACACAAACCAATAACAAGCTTCATAACTTCTCTAAAAATTTGAAAACTTTATTATTCTCCAATATGACTTTATTTTAGACTCCCAATAAGACTAGGACTTGGACTCCTTGGGCATTTTTACTAAACCTAAACTAAATAACTAAACTCAAATGAAACCAAAATAAAAACTAATGGACTAGAACAACCCATCCTGGAAATTACATAATTGCCCCTACCACTTAAAAATAAATAAAACAGGATAAAACTGAGATTTGACCCCTGCCTGCATCAACATGTCTTAAATCATTCATTCTTCTAAAATCATCAATGGCTTGTTCAATTTAGCACATTGTCAATTATTTTACCAATCCTATAAACATTAACAAAACTGACAATACAACACTAGTCTCCTCCACATAAAATAGCCGATGTGAACTTCATGGACATTACTAAGATTGCTTAAACTGCCACCTTGTGTGCTTAAGCGTTTTCTTTTGCTCGCTTCATCAGCTCTATGAATTCCTGAAAAACTGTAGCAAGAATACCTTATGTCAATACTGTGATGGAAGTTATGTCATACGTTCTATATAAACATAATTCACAATATGGGCATAGAGAAGCTGCAAAGAAGAATTAAAAAGGAAATCCACAAAACCAGCTCCTCTCATCCATTTAGCCTGTTGGACTCCGGAATTCTTTGAGATTTGCATTAGCCATGACTTACTTTAATACATATCTCAAGGAATGCTCTAATACAAATGATGTGAGCACCTTCCCAATGGGTGAAAATTGATTTTAAATGTGCATGTGCGAGAGAGAGAGAGAGAGAGAGAGAGAAGGTGTCCATTACCATTGTCTGAATCATGAGGTCCTGGGGATGCTTCAGGGTGATATTGAAGAGACATGATGTTTTGTGCAGGGTAGGCAAGACCAGCACAGCTTCCATCATTAAGATTGACATGAGTTACTTCCACACCCTCAGGAAGTGATGCAGGGTCAACTGCATAGTTGTGATTCTGCCAATTTATAAATTTATCGTGAAAACACTCCCATAGAATATATATATATATAATATTTACAAACGAATTGCATTACTTTGACAAACTGTGAATTCTTAGTTTTAAATTACTAATGTATCAGTATTATTGAAAAAAAAAAAAAAAAAACCATTCGTCAATGTCATATTTGACTGTTCCTCAGAGAAAAGTTCAAATGTGATTAAGGGAGAGAAAAAGTTAATAGATAAGAGTTAAATAAAATTAACACACCTGAGCACTAATTTCAACATGGCCACTCCGAAGGTTACGAACCGGATGATTTCCACCATGGTGACCAAACTTCATTTTAAAGGTTTTACCTCCTAATGCCTGGCCAAGCAACTGATGACCCATGCATATTCCAAAAACAGGAAGCTTCCCCAGTATTTCCTTCACTGTTTCAACAGCATAAGGAACCGCAGAAGGGTCTCCGGGGCCATTGCTGAAAAGAACCCCATCTGGCTTTATCTTTAGAGTCTCTGAAGCTGGCCATGTTGAAGGGACGACTGTAATCTTACAGCCATAGGATGCCAAGCGTCTAAGTATGTTATGTTTGATCCCAAAATCATATGCAACAACCTTCAGTTCATACAAAAACAACAAAATATAGTAAGAACAAATGCCAAATTATTTAGGGATAGTAATTTCAAAAAAACTTAAATAATGCTTACGTGAAAAGTGTTTCCATCTCTCCCATTGGCATTAAAATCCCACTGTGACTTTGTGTTGTCAGTCCATTCATAAGGGGCCTTGCATGAAACACCACTTATCAAATCAACACCTGCAAATTAAAAGCAATAAAACTATGGACTTCAAATTTTGGCAGAAAAACTAGGGAATAGGGACTTAAAATTTTAATATTTGGCCAATGACCTTTAGGTCAACTGGCACCTCTTAGTGTTTCCAATGGACATCTATGGAAACATCCAGGTAAAAATCCCCCATCCCCCACTTGAAATGTTAATATTTACAAATCCCTTTAACTAACAGCATCAAATCCTTACCAACAATGTCCCATGAACGGGACAATTCCAATAGTTCCTCATCTGTTTTAGATTCTTCTGTGCTCAAAACACCGATAAGGCTTCCATCTTGCCTTAATCTACGGGTAATAGCACGTGTGTCAACATCATCTGCAGGATAATGGCACAGCATCAAAAGCAGAAGGGAGGTCAGAAGTTACATGGAGAGAATAGCTCAATAATTTAAAATTGCACATGTCAAAAGTATTGGTCTTAAGATAACTCATGCTATATTAAATAACTTACAAATCCCCATGACGTTCCTTTCTGCTAAATAATCACCAAGTGTTTCTGCACATCTCCAATTTGAAGTACTGGAAGCAATTTATAAAATAATAAATGAGCACAGCTCAACAACAAAGTTGCTAGCATGAAAGTCCAAAGCAGCATTAACAAACTGTACCTGATACTTAAGCTTCTAATGACTAGACCACCGAGGAAGCATTGCATTGATTCTTCATCATCTGACATGAAAGACGTAGAAATTAGATTTCAAATAGTCTCCAAGACATAAGAGTTTGCAATGATTCAACGTACAAATTTCACCCACCAAAATTTACACCAGTGTTGCCGATATGCGGGTTTGTCATCAGGACAAACTGTCCAGCATAACTAGGGTCTGTAAGAATCTCTTGATACCTGCAGTATACATGTAATACAACCAAAAATCAAATTCCAAGAATGAGCATGCACGTTGCACAACTAGTCAACTCATGAACCTTAATAATAAGTTCTCTCACTATTGTAAAAAGTGCACCTAGGCATGGTTAAAGCACAAAGTACCAAATGAAAAGCACTCCTTGATCTAAAATAGAAGCATGTTACAAGTGTTAAACGTGTACAAGTGTGAACTTCTGTGCAAAAAAGTAAACCTTTCATTTCCATCATAACATATAATTCAAACAATCAAAACCATCATCAGCATCCAATTAATAATAACACTTGATTAGTTTTAAGCCATCAAGTATAAAATGTTACTGCTCATTCAAATGTGCATATCATGTTCAATACTTTGTGTTTTGTGAATCCCAACTTTTCCATGCAACTTGCTGAACATGCCTAACAGTGGCTGGTTTTCTAATAGATTGACAACATTGTAAAGCAGGTCCCCTTTTTCAGTAGATGAGATTAGGATGAAAGTATATTATCTCAAAGCTTCTTTTCTCTGGCTTGCTCTTCCAAATCCAATTTTGGCCTAGAAATGCTAACATTCTGTTTTCTTTATGAAAAAAACATTTCTCAAATCCCAAATCAGCAATGATATGTTGGACAGAACTTGGTCATAATTGGCAACGCAGGTATCTGTCAGCATATTGATGTGCTAGAAACAAGAAAGATATTTGATATAATGTATGAATTAATATGTTTCTCATGACATTCTTCACTAGCTGATTCTTTTTCTTGTTTTTATTTTTTATTTTTTTATTTATAAGTAATTTCTTCACTGACTGATAATGTCTATGGTATCACTTTTTACTACATCACACCCTTGTGAACAACGTGCAAATGTGGAAGCATCTATATCACTAACAACTATATTACTGTAAATTTAGCAAGAAAATGCAAGTTCCTTGACTTAGTTGTACTTCCAGATAACATAAATTAGTTTCAAAGGTGTGCAGTTATTTGTGTAAGTTAAACCATATCCACAAGTAAAATTGATGAAACACCATCAATAACAATAGAAAAGTTTCTTCTAGCTTATGGAAAAAGGCCACCCTATTTTCGTATCAACAGTCCAAGCCAATGCAAGGGTGCCCAGTGGATAGTTGAGAATACACCATGAACTATGCAGGGACAAACAAAATCTCACAAAATAATAACAATGGATTAACCTATGCGGCACGCATAACAAATCTTAAGAAATGAAAAATTAAAAACCGCTTATCCAGGTATAAAGAATTCATAGACCAGCTCACCCTGTCAAAGACGTATTGAATACCACTTCACCAACTTGTGTTCCTGAAGCACCAAATGACTTAGCCCTCCAGATTGAACCATCTTCAAGCACAAGTCTAGCATCCGAAGTTTTCCAAGGCCTTTCTGCCACACCTAAAGCAATAAAGATTGCATCAACTTTCAAGTACCATAACTATATGTATATAGATTACAATATGAGTAATGATGGCTATAGTGATAGAGCATTCACATCAGTTCAGCTAAAACAACATAAGCCCCCAAATTTGGCCAATAAACCCAAAAAAAAAAAAAAAAAAAAAAACACCCCCATCAGCTCATTTATTCATTATACAAAATAAGATTTTGCTATAGTGTGCCCATTCAAATCAAGAAAATTTGACATTTTAACGAAACAGGAGTATAGAATAGATAATCAAGTGTGGGCAGTTTGCAAAGTGGTTAGCTAATATAGAAAAAAGTGGGTTCTTATTCTAAAATAGACAGTAATTTTTACATAAACTTTCCGGCTAAAATACCATTTTCGGTCTCTCAATTATGTGTTAAGTGTTCAATTTCGTTCCTCAACGATCAATACCCTCAATTTAGTCTTCAAAAAGCGGTTCAATTTCACCGTTGCCACCAAAATCAAAAGCTAAAAAAAAATAAAACAAATCATGCTTCCTTTGAACTCTTCGGTCTTTTATCAATACCAATCAAATTAGAACCACAGCTTTAATCACTCAATTTGTAAACCGATTTCACTAACTTATTTCAGTAACACAATAGACTGTATTGACACAGTCAAAAGTTCAGAAACAAAATATATATAGTATTGTTTAAATTTCCTAATGCATGCAGCAAAATTAGTAAACATAAAAAACACAGGAATGATAGAGCTGAAGGAATCACATGCATGGCCAACCACATTATGATAGGGTTACCTGTGGAGGCACGGTCGGAGGAGAGAGAGACAGAGCATCTAACAGTGAAAGCCCTAAGAATGGAAGAAGGATTGGAAAGAGGCTTTGATGAAGTAAAGCAGGTGAGTGGGTTTGTCACAGCCAATTCCATTGCTTTGCTTACCATTTTCCAAGTCTCACAGACACAGAACGCGGCAGTCAGAGTTTTTTGAGTTTAGGTTTTGTGAGTTTGTTTTTTTTTTTATAAAGAGTAGTTTGTTTGCGGGAGAGACTCCCCTCCTGTTTAAAACTCTCATGTTTCCTCCCATTTTAATACAGATGGGGGACACGTGGCAAGTAACAAATCTAACGGTAGAAAATAAAACACGTTACAAAAAAATTTCTATTCTCAATTGCCCGCAACTTTCAGCAATCTCCTTACAAACCCACCGGGGGCCACCACTGATGCAACAACGACTTTGAGCAAACAGGATGGAGCCATTGGAGATGATGGGTCTTACAACGACTTTGCAGCAAATAGGACAGAGCCATCGGAAACGAACTTTTATTGAAAAACATGAACTTTTATTGATGGTGGGATTTATCTGTGAATTCCTATGCCTGAAACTCACATCAAATCTGATCCAATTCTCCAAAACCACCATCTATAAAGATAGAAAGCACTATCAACCCATCAACCACCCACAGGCCACAACGCATATTCATTCTACCCATATTCACAAATCTAGAGAAACCAAACCCACATTTAAAAAACCCAGCCTCTGCCGTCGAACCAACTTATCTAGTTTCGCTCCACCGCAAGCTCATCGGAGGACCTCCGTTTCGTGCGCCACTGCCGGACCTAGCTAGCCTCGACGGCGTCAACGCTCTAGCCACAACACTCACCGCCACATCAGTCCCAACTGCCACAGTTTCTTTGGCGTGGAGAGTGCTGACGGGAGAAAGAGGAAAAGAAGGGAAAAGGAGACAAAAAATTGAGAGAATGACATGGCATATTTTTAGTCTTTAGATTGTTTATCTGCCACGTGTCCTTCATCTATATTAAAATGGGAGAGAATGAGAGAGTTCTGATCGGGAGGGGAGCCTCTCCCTTTGTTTGCAACACTATTTTTGAAGTGGGCTTACTCGGGTCCGGCTCCCCTCCCGTTCAATTATTATCTACCGTTCTCTCCCATTTTAAAATAAATGAATGACATGTGGCATATAAATGATCTAAAGGTAGGAAAAAGAACACGTCAAACCCCATTTATTTCTCAAGTTATCTTTTCTTCTTTGTCCCTCTCTCTTCCCTCTACAATTTCACCTCTGTGCCGACCTATTGCTAACGAATTGGGTATGCAAAGTAACACAACACAAAAATTCAAAGAGTTTTTAACAAATTCATCATTGTTTCAAACTACTTGAGCTCTTCAAAGGAATCAATAAAAATATCTTTTTTTTATTTTTTTTATTTTTATTTTTTATTTTTATATTACATGAATGCAAATATAATACTTTCAAAAACCGAAACTTGTGTAATAATAACAGCTAGAAACTTGTATATAAATTCAACTCATTTTGTGAACTTTTACAATCAAAATTAGGAAACTAGTAATGAAATCAGTAACCCATTCCCACTAGAAAACCCATACCCAAAAAAATAAAAATAAGATTCTTCCTTGCGTTGTGTTCTTATTATACCCACTAAAAAACCCATAGAAAAATCTTAGTATCATCGTAATCCCATAATCAAAACAATTGTAATACCTTACTGTTACCATCAATACCCAAGGACATCACCCACATTGGAATCACAGAACAGCAGCGTTGCAAATTACCACCAACCCTAGCCAAGACCCATTCCACCACCACCGAATCAAGCCACCAAAAATCAGAGTCATCGAACTCTTACCTTTTATCAAGTCAGGCCACTCCACAAAGTATCGCTCTGCTACCAACATCCTCCTGAAAGCTTTCCTCTTCACTTAGGTTAGGCACTTTGCAATGGGCTCAATGTAAGAGAAGGTAGTTTGAATGAAGGTGATGTTGCAAAGGGAAGAGAGAAGGGGCAGAGAAGATAGCTTGAGAAATAAATGGGGTTTGACGTGTACTTTTTCCTACCTTTAGATCATTTATGTGCCACATGTCATTCATCTATTTTAAAATGGGAGAGAATGGGAGATAGTTGAACGGGAGGGGAGCCGGACCCGGCTCGCTCTGTCTTAGATAAGAATCAGAGAGAGAGAGAGAGAGAGAGAGAGAGAGAGAGAGAGAGACGAGACTCAGAGGAGGTTTTGGTTAAAATATGCAATATATTTGAGGGTAAATTGCAAATTACACTGAAAATTTATGGTGTAAAATCTAAACAATAAAAAACTTTAGAGAGTAAAATCCAAACACTCCTAAAATAGGTAAAATCAAAATTCTGAAACGTTAGAGTGTAAAATCCAAACATCACCAAACTTCAAGGGTAAAATCCAAATTCTGAAACTTCAGGGTATAAAATTCATTCAACCTGAAACTTTAGGAGTGTAATTTGTAATTTATCCTATATTTTATTCGAATATTCCTTTTATAGACAAAGTTTGGCTATATTCCTTAAATAAAAATTTAAGATTAGTATATATTTTGAGAATCTAATGATTGGATTATATGTTTTTTACGATCTTAATACACATGTCAAGTTTGGTACTAATTGGATATTTTATTATACGATTCATAAACTTTTTTTTTTTTTTTTTTTTTATGTATAATTTTAGACAACAAAAACTTGCAACATAAATAATTAATTGATGACATAGCTATTATTTTTTGACCTTTTCGAAGTTTTGAAAGCACGAAGGATATGAAAAGAAAATGCAATCGAATGATGAATTTGTCAAAATTCACATCCAATGAAAATATAGAGTAAAGTTGTAGCCTTAGACTACAACTAAGTTTATAGCCAAACTTTTTATCATTCTTTTTATGTGCATATTTATAAGTGTTCTATTATTTTATTTTTTTAATCTTCCACAATTTACAAAAGGTCATGTTAACAAGTGTTCTTATGACAATTTAATAAATCATAATCATTTTAGAAAATTTGTGATATTATTTTTATAGAAAATATAAAAAAGTAGTAAAAAATACTAATTACTTTTTTCTCATTAATTTTTTAAAATATATTTCTTATGCACATATATATTACCATATGTATATTGACTACAAACTCTATGTACTAGAACTATGATAGTAACGAAAAGTAAAATGTGGTTGATCATTGTTCATTGAAAAGTCTTGTTGGCACTAAACACCTATTATTTGAAGCAGCTAGTTTGTTGGTGGGTAATGGTGAGTCCATTAGAACTTGGTCAGACCCGTGGGTCCCAAATCTGCCAGGTTTCATCCCATCTCCCAAGGCTGGTGTAAATCCAGATCTTGCTTTGATTGTTTCTCAACTCTTGAATCAAGATTGCAGTGGCTGGGATATTGCTAAACTTCGGCATTTCTTTGAGGATTCGGTGGTGGACATTATTAGGCAGGTACCTTTGCCCTCTTTCCCTAGTGCTAATTGTTGGTCTTGGACCCTCACAAATTCAGGGAAATTCACAATCAAATCTGCTTATTGGTTGGGCAGAATTTCTTCCCCTTCTTTGATGATGGACCTCTCCTTGAGCCAAGTGTGGAAGTCTAGGCTGCATGAAAGGCTGAAAATGCACTTATGGAGAATTGCTGCAAATGTTCTACCTACCAAAGATGTCATTAGTCAATTTGCCAATGTTGAGGTGGGGTGTCCTCTTTGTAACTTGTTTGATGAATCGTCTCTCCACATATTTGCTCTTTGTCCTATTGCTAAGTCTCTTTGGTTTCGCAATCAGTGGGGTGTGAGAACTGACTCACTTGGCTTTGCCTCCATTCATGACCTCATTAATTTTCTCTTCTCTCCTCCTTTTGCCGAGGAGCTTACTGTGTGCCAAAGGGAAGACTTCTTACTTTTTGGAGCTATTTTATGTGATGTTATCTAGAAGCAGAGAAATCTTTCTCTTTTTGAAGGTGTTGCTGTAAAGGTTGAAGAGCTATCCTCTAGAATCTCTAAATTATTTCTTGAACACAAGTCTGCTAGGCCCTTTGTCTCAAGCCAGGCCACCTTGGCTCCTTCACATCAGTGGACCCCTCCCTCCATTTCTTCAATCAAGATTAATGTTGATACTGCTGTGGGCCCTCATTGTTCTTCCATTGCATCTGTCGCTAGAGACTGGAGAGGGGAGTTGGTTTTTGCTTGTTCTAAGAGAGTGGATACCATCTTCCCTCTTCAGGTAGAAGCTGAAGCTATTAAATGGGCTCTAACCTTGGCAGCTAACTTGGAGTTTGAGGCGATTATCATAGAATTAGACTCCCAAGTTTGTTCCAATCTTCTTTTTGACTTGGAAGCTGCCCCCCTTCGAGAATCAAGTCCATTTGTGATGACTCTCGAATTCTCTTGGCATCTTCCTCTAAGTTTTTTGTTTGTTGGGTGCCCAGGTTGTGCAATATGGCTCCTCATTCTCTAGCAAAGTGGTCTTTAACTTGTAATTTTTTTGGTTCTTCTGATGTTGCTAACAGCCCCCCTTCTTTTGTTTTTGTTATTCAGGGTGATGCTCGTTTGCCTATGTAGTTTGTTTTCTCTCTTAGTAAATTTCTGTTTCATCCACAAAAAAAAAAAAAAAAAAAAGATATTCAAGCCAAGCAACAAATCCTGGGTCAATGGTGTTTAGGTCGATTCACAGTTGACACTCGGCTCCGTATGTATGTCTCTGTCCTCACAATTATCTAGGGAAAATGAAACGCACAAATCATGTGAAATTTTAATAATTCTTTCTTATTTCTTTTTTTCGTTAATTTATAATTTTATTTATATAGTAGATTTGTAGGTGTGTAACCTGTTCTTAACTTATCGTTTAGTTTTGGAAAGAAAATAAACATATGTTTGTCCAAATTGGCAAATTTTGTACGCAGAAATCATCTAAGTGATCATATACATGAGTTTAATTTAGATCGAACCCAAGCTTGTCCATTTCACCTGAAATCACTGATGTCAAGGATCCGTAGACTTTTGAATAGGATTCAGAATGTACATTAAAAACCAATCAGAAAATAGAATAGACCAACTTTAATTTAATGTTTAATATTGATTTCTATACGGTAAATTGAGGGCAGGTGCAGGCGTGCAGCCCCAATGATTTCTTCAAAGGAAAAGCTATCAACTTATCATTATCATAACCATTTGATTCTTTCAAAAAGAAAAATCATTATTAAAAAAAACCCAAAATGTTATAAGCATTACTTATCAAATTCAAGTTTGGGCAGTATAACCATTTGGATGGTTGAAGAAGCTTAGGACTTGGATAAAGCTTTGGAGCTTGTATCCAAAGCCAATAAGGTCCTTGCAGTATAGGACAGGAGGGTCTAGAATCCATCATCCAATGTTCAACAAAACATTGAAGACGTTTGAAATAAGGTAGACAATAACAAAGTAGAAAGCTTTCCTCACTCTGTTGAGATCGCTCAAAAGCATTTTCCCTCAGTCTGTTCAGATTTTGTTTTGAAGCACAGCAACTAGCTTGTGCAAAGCATATTGAAATTTACTGCACCTACAATCTTAAAGGAAACAAAATTTGCTTACATGCTAACTCGTCATCAAAATACCAATTCTTGAATGAGCCAACAAACTGCACGGTTGGTTTATTAAGCAGATGAACTGGAGGCTGCCTCCTTTTCGTCAACTGAAAATGGTATAGGTTTGGTTGGGGCAGGCAATCGGCCGATGCTATCAACTTTATCCCTTTGTTTCGGGGGAGGCCTAGCTGCTTTGGGCAACAACCTGCCTTTCTTTTCAAACCACTCAGGCTTGAGCAGTGCTCGGAAGCCCAATTTGTTGTAATACACTCTTCTAACAGACCCACCAGCAGCTTCAACTGCTTCCTTTGCCCTAACTGTGACCCTTGAAACCTGTCAACGTCATATATAAGTATGGTTTTGTGTTTCACGAAAAGCGCTCTGCTGGTGCTTGAAATATCCAGATAAAAGTGTTTAGTTCTAAACTAAGGATACATCTTGGATATTTTCTTGACAAACTAGCACACAAAGGATACACCTATGAACTCCAAAGGGTTACTCAATTTAAAAACACCTGATGTCTCATTGAAAGTGCAGCACATAAATATGGTAAACACCTGGAGTCTTCAAACCAGTTACTTAGCCATGAACCTTGTTTTGTGGAATAAAACTACTAAGCTCTGAAAATTTATATATAAATATATATTTTACTCATCCATATGCATCATACATAAAAAAAAATTATTCAATAGCAAAGTTGAACATTTCAAGATTTTAGTAAATGTTGACTTTTATGATCATTGAGAATATAATAAAACCACCAGGACCTAAACTGTGGGATTAAAATAATACAGCACGAACAGATTTTTTTCTAAGTAATACAGCACTAAAATATAAATAGAGACATAGAAATAGATGATATCACTTTTTTTCTTTTTCTGTATTCTACATCAGGTTGAAGTGGTGCAGTTGAGTATAATACAGGCATAGATATAGATGACATCATTTTTGTTTTCTATATTCAACATCTGGTTGAAGAGGTGCAGCAGCACTCTCAAGTCTCAACCCACCAGGTTGATATATGAAGCATGAATGATGCCTGAACAATACTTATGACAGTGGTGCAGTAACAATACTAGTGACAGAAAAGCAAAAAAATTCAATATGAAGCATGAATGATGCCTCGACTATATGGAAGAAAAGGCATGGTCAGTATATAACGCAGAAAGACCTAAGATAAAGATTCACCTCCAGATGAATTGGCCACTTGATTTGTTCAGCACCTCGTCCCATCAATCTTACTCCATCTTTTATTTGCTTTCCTATTGCCCCTGTATCCTATTGCAATAGTTATAGCCAGAGTGAGCCAAAGTGAATGAAGGAAAGGAAATGGTTCAAATTTGGAAACTAGAGAAGGAAGTAAATGTACCTTGAGTGTTTTCATTGTAATCAATTCAGAAGAATCTATCTTCCCAGCATTTATAAGTTTGGCAATTTTTCCCAAGCCTACTGGCTGCCAGAAAAGATGAAGATTTATAAATTTGGCATTTATGGTCAAGTAGTTATCAGGAAGTAAATTTAATGAAAGGTAACACAATCAGAACACTCTTTTCAACAAGAAAGGTCAAGTAGATCAATCTATCCTAAATATTGAGAGAAAGAGAGTGTGAAAATTCGTAATAGGAGCTCCTGCCATAGCCATTAATTCTGCAACAAAAGATCGAGATCCAGACAAAGAAAATAAACTAACTTTTTTTATTTGGATGCAAATCAGTGATAAACAAATTAAATAAACAATAAGTTCTTTTAGTCAAAGCTTCTAAATGAACATAGTAATGTTTAAACAACCCCACCCCCCCCCCCCCCCCAACAAAAAAAAAAAAAGAAAAAAGAAAAAAAAAAAGCAAAGGTGCCTAACATATGAGTTTTTGTGGTAAAAAGCAAGAGTTACCAAACTAACTATTAGCTGTGAACTTACTTCTACAAATAAACATATGTTCTTCTCGTCCCTAAACATCATACATACAAATTATTCAATAACATAATTGAACATTTTAAACTGTTGATGAATTTTAACTTTTATGACCCATTGAGAATATAATGAAACCACCTGAACCTATACTATGGATTATAAATAACACAGCACCAAAATATAAGTAGAGGCACATATATAGATGACATCAAATTTTTTTTTTTGGGGTAAATTTCACTAAGACCCTGTAAACTTTTATGTTGTTGAAATAAGACCTTGTTAACCTATTTTTTCCCCACCAATTTGGTATTATACCAATAGACCCTTCTATCAGTGTTCCACCTAATTGCTAACGGAGAGATCACATGGCTTACAATAAAAAAATAAAAAATAAAAAATAGAGCATCTTGCAAGGTAGTCAAAGGCAAAAGGCGACCTTAAGGCACCACGGCCTTGTATCACCCAAGGTGTGAAGTGACAAAAAGGCGCTAGCGCAAGTAAAGCGAGGCACCAAATTCAAAAAATATTTATTATACATATAGAACTTAAATCATATGAACCTATTGTATTGAAATATTATAAAATGAAATGTTTTTAAATGCGTTGCATGAATAAATTAGGTCTACCAAATAATTTCAAAATAGGACTAACTTGGTTTAGGATCTATTAATTATTTTAACAATAGGTTTTATAACATGCTTTTTTAAATTAATAATCTAATAATAGGTTTTTCAAAAAACTTCTATAATAATAAAAATAAATAAATGCTAAGGCTCTTGCCTTAGTGCCGTTTTCATTACTTAAGGTGGTCACCTTGCTCTCCTAGACTCTAAAGGCGAGTGCCTTACTAAGGGCGCTCACCTTTAACTACAATGGCGTCTTGTCATTGTTGCCCCCTCCCTTATCTTCTTCTACCCCCCCCCCCCCCCCTCTCTCTCTCTCACTCTCTCTCACACACACACACACACAACATTTTTTTTTCCCTTTATTTCTTCTCTCTCTCTCTCTCTCCTTTATTTGGGATTTCATGTCTAGCATCCCCTATTGCTCCAAGAACTCAACCCAGCTCAGCATATTCTGAAAGACAACCCAGCGTCAGCATAATCTAAGTGGCATCACTCCAAATACCCAAACTCGCCTTAGATCTTCGTTGGTGACAGTCTCGAAGTACTCAGGATTTGCAAGTGGGTTTGTTGATTCAGTTCATTGAAAATGGGTTTGATTTTTTATCATTCATTTCATGGTGAGTTCGCATGCGATGGTGGTTGTTTGATGGTTGAGGTGGGCTGTGTGGTGGAGGCTGTAGCAGGGTGGTGATCTAGGTGCCCATCATTGCCAAATTATTGAAATTTTAGCACGCATCAAGCTTACGAAGTTAGCAAGATTGTTATACTATGTATCTGCCTCCCAGTAACTAATTACTACTCTTAATATATGATCCTTAGGATCTACAGATATGTTAGATTCCTTAAGTGTAGGTATGACCCCAAAGCATTACTTCTACAGAATAAGGACAGGTGTCCAGGTTTCATGCAACTTAGAAAAAATATTCCACGGCCAATATCTAGCAGCAATATTGGAGCAAACTCCCAAATTTTAGGAAAATTCTAGGCCTAAATTGCAAAATCTCAGCATCTCGTGTAAGACTAACCACCCCAGATTCACGGGTTCAAGTGATCATCTCCTAAAATGGCCGTCGACATAATAACCACTAATTTCAAAACTTGATGCACTTTTAGCGACGAACAAGTTAGAAGCCCTCTTTTCCTGATAATTATAAGTTTTATTAGAAACAAGTTAGATTCTTTTCATGTCGATAGTGATTAGAATATGAATGATAACTTGAAGCCAGTAGAGCTAACCCAGGACCCTCTAATGAAGTACTTGAATCTACCAACCAAGACAAATATGCTGTTACAGTATTTGCTCTATTGTCCTTACTTAGATATCAGACATTGACTTCTATCCTCAATGATTTATACAATGACAGAACTAGCAGTTAACAAGAAATTACATCTATCATGTGGTTAATGAAAACAGATTGCTTCACTGGTTTTTTCTTTTTCCTTTTTTCTCTTAAGTAAGAAATTGATTTATATTGTAAAAGGGGCACAATACATGTAAACGGGAAGTATATATGAGAACACCCAAAAACAAACCTATTAAGATGCATAATCTTAAAAACTACTAAGATTCCAATCTAACTATCAGTTCCCAAAACACAGACAAATCATCAAACACATCGAACACAAACCCAAAACTCCAATTTTCTTGCACTTTCTCAGCAACCAACCAACACAACAAAGACCCGATTTTTATTTTTCAAAAAAAGAAAAACAAAAGGGTACCTGAAAAGTGAGACTAAATGGGTTATGGAAGCCACGCTTGGGCAAGCGACGACGAAGTGGGGTCTGACCCCCTTCAAAGCCGAGCTTCCCAGAGCCTCTGGCTCTCTGTCCCTTGTGACCCCTCCCAGCAGTCTTGCCTTTCCCTGACCCAATTCCTCTGCCTTTCCTTGTCTTCTGCTTCCTCGGGACCTTGTCTCTCAGATCGTTCAGACTCAAAAGGCTGTACCACCTAATGCTCTCAAAAACTGTGGGCACTTTCTGGACAGTCAATATGGAAGTAGTAGAGTCAAGGCATTGTGTGAAGCGTAAAGGTTGGAGTATGAGATTGGGATTGGGATTGGTATTGGCGCGGAGTGACAGGATTGAGTTGGAGAGGATGGAAGACAGTCTTCTTCTCAACATTTCTTTTTTCTTTTTGTGGTGAAGCTGAGAAGTCTCTCTCTGTGGGTTTCAGCTCATTTCACTTTCAGTTAAATCTAACACATAATTTTACCAACCAATAAGATTTAAACTTTTTTTTTTTTTGAAAGAAAATTAGCTTCTTTTTTTTTTTGGCTAAACTGAGAGAAAATTATCTTAAATACAGTTATATGTTTAAACTTTAAATATATCTAAGAAACTTTATCTAAATTTTCTATAAGTCAAATATTCGATAAATTATTAATTAAAAAAGCATGCAAATTTCATTTTCAATTATAATTACTTGCATGTGTTAAGAGTTTTGTTACCCTTAACATCTAGGCTTAAATTCCTCATCATTCTACTATCAAATCATATTTATAAAAAATGCCATGTACCTATACATTTTTGTCAATTCTATCTTATGTCAATCCCTTCATCATGATAATGGCCAAATAACTCATAGATTGGATTGTAAACTAGTCAAGCTGAGTATTAAACATTCATGTTTGTTTATTTGATTTTACTTTATACTCAAGCTCATTCCTAATCAAAATTTCATGTTCAAATTTGGTTCCTTTTTTTTTTTTTGGTCAAACAAGCTCAAGCTTGTTTACGAGCTACTTGATTAACTTATTCTTTTCCCATATATATTAATATCATAATTAAAATATTTTACTCCACAAATTTATGAATTTTTATTTTTTACTATGAATATACCATTTATGTTATCAATAAAACCACAACTTATATTTTAATATCATATGAACTTATTTACAAACTTATATAATCCAATTTCAAGTCTATATAACTATATTTCTAGACAAATATACATAAATAAAAATATAATTGATGATGTCCTGAAATCGTCAGTGAGTTGTAGGCTCCAGATAGCTCCAATGGATACCTTAGAACAACTGAACAAGAATGAAAAGATCAAGCATAAGGCACCGGTGTGGCACCAGCCAAAAACCCTTTGAAGGTCAAGTTAGAGACGGAGAAAACTCTAAGAACTCTGTAGTGAGAAAGCTAGGGAGTTTTTGTGTACCTGAGAAAAGTGGAGATCTGGTGCTTATATAGTGGTGAGTAGCAAATCAGAATTCGTTCAGAGTGGGGATTTTCCCTAGTTGGGAGGGTCCAGTATTTAGGGTTTCTAAGATCTTAGGGTGTCTTTTCATATGAGAGAGATATGGGTGAGCAATGGGGTTCCTCTTGCGTGTTACACAAGAAATTTCTATATAGATATTCGTGGGGGCCAAGCCAAACTATGCTGGACCCGTCGGCCTTTCCACACCGTTGGCCCTTTCATCCCATCGGGTTTTATCGTGGCATCGTCACTTTCACCGTTGCCACTCTGGGTCTTTCGTCTGTTTCCGTGCAGCTGAAGGACCTGTAGGCGCCATTAGCTTCCTTACATGGTGCATTTAGGATCATTAAACCTTTGTCAAAAATACCCCTATCAATAATATTATATATAGTTAAATCAAGTCTCATGTTCACAAGTGTGTTCTAGTTAGCTCAACTGATAAAATCTTTAATGGTTGAATAAGAAATCTAGGGTTCAATCATCCTAAAAGTTTAGTCTTCAAAGTGTAATCTAGCATATAATTTAGGGTGGTAAAGTTTAATTTCCCCTTAATCTTGTGTGGAGACAAGTTTAGTAGCATTTGAAGTGTCAGCACTCCATTGATTTTGCATTCTGCAAAACTTTGATGATTGAGTTTATCAAATTACCATGGATTTTCTTTTGTGGTTGTATTCTATTTGAATTTGATTTTTTTTTTCTAAACTTGAAATTTTTTTATTTGTTAATTATGTTCAATTTCTTATTGTATTGATTAGTGAAGAGATTATATTGGTGGGAATTGAATTTGGGACTTCAATTTGCATTTTTTTGCTAAAGTTTCTTTATATTTGTGTACTATTGTGCTTTTATGGTTAAATCAATGGATTTGACCATCTATCCTTTAGAAGATGAAGGGTGATAAAATTAAGGGTAAATGCGTTCACAAAATATGAAATTTGTTAATTTAGATGAAAACCTAACAAATTTATTTCAATACAAACTTTAGGGATTTAAATGTTATGTCATGGTCAAATCACAAAAGCTAATTTGTATTTACCCCTCTTTCTTAACTACTAGAAGAGAAATTGTCCACTTGAGAGAGAGAGAGAGAGAGAGAGAGAGAGAGAGAGAGAGAGAGAGAGAGAGAGAGAGAGAGAGAGAAGCTATCAAGTGTCAAGAACAAGGTGGTATACCATGCATATGGTACATGTATGCTCTCTCTCACACTTTCTCTTTAAAAACAAGATTCAAATTCATGCCCTTTTGGACCGTTTTCTAAAATTGCGGCAAAAATTGGTCTAGTGCTCTTGAGCATTGGACCCGACTTGTCATGATCTTAACCTGTGTAATGGACCCAAGCCAAGTCCCTAAAACTAGGGTCTTAATTCTTAAACTACCTTGGCTATCTTAGCTTTGTTGATCACAACTACTTTTGTACAAAATTATCTTTAACTAGTAATGAGCCGCAAATTTGGATGAAATAGTATCCTATTTATGGTAAATGTGGTCAATAAAAGTAAAGTGATACCAATATCTTGATTTAGATTTTCTGTTTTTGTTTTATTTGGATTATATGTGTTTAAAACCAAAAGATCACATTTTATAAAGTTAAAAATCAAAATATTTTATTTATATTTGTGTTATATTTATGTTTATGTTTATACTCATGTTTATTTTTTGTAGCCTTGTTAGTTATGAAATCAACGTACATATATTTTATGGAAATTTTAATTATCCACTATACATGTTTCGATTGTTTGCACTAGAACTTTAAGCATTTTGCAAAAAATTATAAGGTGACTGTAAAATTTTGTTATAAGGTTCAATTTTTTTTTTCCTTCTATATTTATAATTTACTATTTATTAAATAAGATTTTTTTAGAATATATTATATAACATTATTAAAATGGTGTAAAGCCTAGAAAATCAAAATCAATTTACTATTTTTAAAAAATATTTTTTTCAAAAAATTTGAAAGAAAAAAGAAAAATAAACTCTTTATCTACAAAGAGGACCACTAATAAACAACGAAGACTTGCGCAATTATAATATTAGGCTCCAAAATTCTATGGTTAGTTACATTGATTCGTTTAGAAGTGAAGAGCCGGAATGATAATACTCTAAGTTTTGTAAAAAGCCTAATTTACAACAAGGAAAATGTTTTTATCATAACATTTATTTAAAATTTCATTGAATTGTGTCTCGGTTTGGGGTAATTGATCTTACTTGTTTATGTTAAGATTTAAATGTTTTATTTTATATTTATTAATATTTATTGGAAGTTCTAGTCATTGGTAGTTTGTCCGAGTCTTTAGATATTTGGTTATTTGATTTCATGGCTGAGAAAGTGTCTTATGTGTGATCCTATTTTATAGGAGTTGTGGTTAGTGCTAGGATGAAGTGTTTTATTTTATAGGAGTTGTGGTTAGTCTTTTTTTCTCAAAAGAAGTATGTGCAAGACATTTTGGACAGGTTTCAAATGAAGGATTGCAATCCTGTAAGCACTCCAACTAAGTTTGGTTTGAAGCTAAACAAAGACCATGAAGGGAAGAAGGTGGACAGTACACTTTACAAGCAAATTGTTGGAAGTTTGACGTATTTAACTGCGACGAGGCCAGACATAATGTATTCTGTGAGTTTAATAAGTAGATATATGGAGAATCCAATAGAAATACATTTGTTAGCTGCCAAGAGAATCCTTCATTACTTGCAAGGAACTAGAGATTTTGGGTTGTTCTATAAGAAGGGTGAAAAGATAGAATTGTTTGGGTTTACTGACAGTGATTATGCAGGAGATCAAGATGATAGAAGGAGCACTTCGGGCTATGTTTTTATGTTTGGCTGAGAAAGTGTCTTATGTGTGATCCTATTTTATAGGAGTTGTGGTTAGTGCTAGGATGAAGTGTTCTATTTTATAGGAGTTGTGGTTAGTGCTAGGATGAAGTGTTCTGATGTAAAGCCTATTTATAGGCCATTTTCTTTATCAATGAAATTCAGAGCTTTACCATTCCAACACGTCTCTTTTGTTTTTAACTTTGTATCAGTTTATTCATCCCGACAAATAATTGGTGCAATTTTGTTGGTTCAATTCAAAATATAGCTTTGCTAATGATTATCATCCATAATTATGATGCTACTAAAACTAGTAATGCGCCAAAAATTTGGATTGAAGAAAATCTTATTTATGATTGAGATGGTCAATAAAAGTATAGAAATATCAATATCTTGATTTAATTTTCCCCCTTTTTATTTTATTTGTATGATATATGTTTAAAACCAATGTGTGATATTTTAGAAAGCTAAAGGGCACATTATTATTATTATAATAGTAATATAATAATAATTGTAAGGGCGGTTTTTGGGGCCCAGGCCCAGCAAGCCAGCGATCTTGGCCCAAAAGACCCTCGACAATGAATTTATAGAGAGTGGGACTCAGAGCTAGGTCTTGACAGAGTGGACGTGATTAATGGTGAACCATGCAACAAATAGGACGTGAGATTGTTTTGTTCAGTTTTCTCAGATGACTATCCCTGAGGCTGCTTTAGTGTTCCACTTGCTCCTTTCTTCCAAAATCCCCCCTCTTTGTGGAGACTTTCTGCTCTTATATATCCTCCTTTAATTGATAATGACCTTACACTTGTTCACCATCTAGGCCTCTACTCGAGTGCCTGTCCCAAAGGACATCCTCCTCCTTTTTCTGTGAGTTGCAATGGCCGAGATAATACTATTTTTCTGTCCAATCCACATTAATGCGGCTGGAAAAGTAGTTTCCCTGCATTTAATGCGGCAGTAGTGGTTGTTCCCTGCCCGTTTAGCATTTCCTTCATTTAGAAGGGTTCCTCACCGTGGACAGGGTACGTGTTTGACGTCCATTAAGTGCGTCCGAGGAGGCACTACTCCTCGGACGCTCACTAAATAAAAACCGGCCCGGCCCAATAGGATTGGGCTAAATGTCTCCCGACCCTGTTTTCGCTTCCCGCCATGGCTGGGCTTCATCCTGGTCCTTAGGCCCACTGTTGACTGACAAAGCTTGCCCCCCACAATAGCCCCTCAAAATTCCGGTTCTTTCTTCTTGATCCGAGGAGGAAAAACGGGATTTTGACAATTGCTGGACAGCCCATCGTGGTTCTCTACTTTATCCGGGCGACCGTGTGTCATCACGTGCCTCATTAATGCTGAAGGCATTTAATGCCCTGGGGGGAGTTAACTGCAGCTTTTGGAGTATTACGCCTTTTCAATCCAACGGTTGGAGACCAGATCAACGGTGAACAACGTTTTGCTTATTCTAGGCGGGAGTGCGTCTGTCCAACTTCCTCTGGGTATATAAGGTCTTGAAGGCGTTTATTCCCCATTTTCTACGAAAACGCTAGTATTCAGAAGACCTTAGTGCGTTCTCCTTCAGTTCGCTCTTATCTTCGCCATCGTTTTATTGAAGACTCTGTCAAGTTTCTTACCCGTAAGTGCGCGTTTCTTCTTCGTTATTCTTCTTTAGGCGAACTTCCTTCGTGTAACCTAGGATTAGGGGGAAATGGGTAGGCTTTCAAAAATGGTAGACTCTCCGGCCGGTATGGCGGGCTTCAGGGCGAAGTATCGTATCCCACCGGAGGTAGGTTTAGAGTACTGCCACGAAGAGGAAATTTTCTTCAAAAGGAAGTCAGGGCAGGTCGTGATTCCAATGATAGCCTTCGTGGAGGGAGGAATGACGATCCCCATGGGGAGAATAACTAGGGACTACCTGCGTGGTCATAGATTGACCCCCTATCAGTGCACCGCAAACCTGCTCCGGATCTTGGGGTGCACCGACGTATTAAACGACCAGATGAACCTCGGCCTAACTTGGCGTGACGTGGTTCATCTCTATGAATGCCACAGGCTCGGGGACACATACTACCTAAAGTCCAGGTCTGATGAAGTGAGGTTGATATCCTGCCTCCCCAAGTCCAGCAAAGGCTTGAAGGACGACCATTTGATCGTCTCCGGACCATGGCATGACGGCATTCACTGTCCGACCAGGGCAGGAAAGCCAGGTGGGGTGCCACAACATTAGGTTCCGCGGAGAGGACCCTAGTTTGAGTTTTCCCCCTTTGTTTTGCTTTATTTGTGTTGCGTTTCCTTTCTTATAGCTGCATGTCTCCTCGGACTAACATATCTCACTTAACGATCTTCGCAGACAAAAAGCACACAACCCCTCGGCTGAGCCTGGTCAACGTTCCTGCCCCAAATTACCTCTTGAGATCTGAGATTTTCGTGAGCGAGGACGGACAGTTGTGGTCGGCTCCGTTGATTTTGGATTTTGTTCCCCTTTCTCGGTCCTTGGTGGAAGCTGGTCAAGCTATCAGGGCTGGAAGTCCGAGATTGGCACGTATAAACGTTTCCATACCCGGGTTTCTCGCTTCGTCAGATTTGCCTCCTGCTCGATTGCCTGATCACCGCCCCATTCCTGCAGAGATTGTTCCGGAGGAGGAGGCTGGTTCTTCGCATTCTTCCCTAGAGGAACAGATAGATCGTTTCCAATTTGCCGAGGAAGGGGAGGTGTCGGCTAGAGTTGTAGAGCTCTCGGACTCTGACACAGACTCAGACCGTGCTTCAGCAGCCCCTACCCTCGGTCTAGTCGTCGCACAAGTTGATACTAGCCAAGAGGTTGAGGAAGAAGGGATGGACTTGAAGCCCAGGGCTGGCCTCCGGGGCCTTCTATCTAACAGGAACAAGGGGCAGTCCTCTAAGGACGCCCCCAAGGAGCAGGCTCCAGCTAAGCTTCCCCCTCCTCCTCCTCCATCCACCGACCCCCCACTTCAGCCTATGCCCAATTTGAGGCGGAAGAGGCCAGTGGAAGAACTGGAGGAGGGTGAGGTCGGCCCTCAGCAACCGAAGCAGCAAAAGAAAGGAAAGGAGCCCAAGGATAAGCGGGCCAAGTCCACTGACAGCCGAGATGAAGCGGCACTGAGGAGGGCGCAACGTACCTGGAGCCCACGGCTGGAACTGGACGGTGCTCCCATTCCCTGGGATGCCACGATTTGGGAGTGTCCACGGGGGCAGGCGACCCACCTTGCCGAGGCCCTGCAGCAACCCCTGCTCTTGCCCCGCGACATGGACGGGCTCAGGAAAACGGGGCAACCAGACCTCTTCAAGTCTTTGAAGAGGGATCTCGCTATGGTGAGCAACAAGCCTTGGCCAGATTGGACGCTGTGCTCCACCTTCAGCTAGCATTATTTTCGTTTTAACGACACTTTTATTAACTCTATGCAGATCACCCAGCAAGTTTACATCGCCGAAGAGCGGGCGAAAAGTGCACGGGAAGAGGTTAATGGCGAGGTCCAATCCCGCGTAGCCGCGGAGAAAACTGCTGCTGTCCTGAAGCTGGAAAAGGAGAGCCTAAAAGAAAAACTTAAGGAGGCTGTGAGGGAACGGGACAGCGCCAATGCGGGCCTTGAGAGCACAATGAAGCAGGCCGAGGACATGCGCCAACAGCTTCACTTGTCCGAGATAAACCTTGCGACCGAGAAGCAATTGGTCCAGGATCTTAAGGCGCAGCTGGTACAAGTGAAGGAAGGGGCCAGATTGGCCAGGGAGGCCGCCGAGGCTGCGGTGGCGGCCTCTTATGAACGGGGAGTGGCGGATACTGAAACTAGGCTGGCCGAAGAGGTAGCTGTGGTCTGCAGGGACTACGTTACTGAGTCCTGGGGAGTCGCCATGGACCGAGCAGCAGTCCCTGTGGATTCCGACCTTAGGAGGCTCGAGAGTATCTTCTTCCCACAGGATATTCGGGAGATTCCTGGCTCAGATTCCCTAGGGGATCTCGCCTCTGCACAAACCGTCCCTCCCGGCGCCGACATCCCAGGGGGCAAGGATGGAAACGAGGAGGGGCAGCCGTCAGCCAGGGGCAAATCGCCAGAAGACGCCCTTACTATAAGGGACGTCGTTGCACAGGCTAAAGAAGCTGGGCCTAAACCAACGGCTGAGGAGGAAAACCCCGTGGCCGCTGTCCCCGAGAAGTGCTTGGCCCAGGACCCAGTTTAAAGCATTAGTGTAGGGATTAACTTGTAGTAGGTTTTGCTTTTTGCTTTTTGTTTGCTTAGGCTTCGAAATATGTGTAAAACGAACCATTTTGGCATTTGATGAATGATATAACTCCGTTTCGTTTTGTTTCGTTGCTTCTACTTTGCCTTTGTTATGAACGAATTTTGACTATATCAGTAGAATTCCGAGGTTGAACCATTAGTCGTAATTTAAACAATGCGATTAAGTACGAGCTAATCAAGTAGTAGTTATTTTCACCGAGGCTGAGGTCCGAGGGGAGGAAGGAAGCCTTGGGTCCCTTCCGTCACTTGGATACATGCGGTTAATTTCCCCTAAGTTAGTGGTTCGAAGAGCCGAGCAGAACTCAGGTTCTGTTTAACGCTTATTGTTAACGTAGCTAGTTTCCCCATAGGCTTGAGTCCGAGGACCATGCAAAACCTTGGTTCTGTCTAGTACTTAAATGAATGTGACTAATTTCCCCCAAGTCTGTGGTCCGAGGAGCCAGGCAGGACTTAGGTTCTGTTTAGCGCTTATTAGGAACAGTTTAGCAGTTAATTTCCCCCAAGTCTGCGGTCCGAGGAGCCAGGCAGGACTTAGGTTCTGTTTAACGCTTATTGTTAACGTAGCTAGTTTCCCCATAGGCTTGAGTCCGAGGACCATGCAAAACCTTGGTTCTGTCTAGTACTTAAATGAATGTGACTAATTTCCCCCAAGTCTGTGGTCCGAGGAGCCAGGCAGGACTTAGGTTCTGTTTAGCGCTTATTAGGAACAGTTTAGCAGTTAATTTCCCCCAAGTCTGCGGTCCGAGGAGCCAGGCAGGACTTAGGTTCTGTTTAACGCTTATTGTTAACGTAGCTAGTTTCCCCATAGGCTTGAGTCCAAGGACCATGCAAAACCTTGGTTCTGTCTAGTACTTAAATGAATGTGACTAATTTCCCCCAAGTCTGTGGTCCGAGGAGCCAGGCAGGACTTAGGTTCTGTTTAGCGCTTATTAGGAGCAGTTTAGCAGTTAATTTCCCCCAAGTCTGTGGTCCGAGGAGCCAGGCAGGACTTAGGTTCTGTTTAACGCTTATTGTTAACGTAGCTAGTTTCCCCATAGGCTTGAGTCCAAGGACTATGCAAAGCCTTGGTTCTGTCTAGTACTTAAAGGAAAGAAGAAAAAAAAGAAAAAAGAAAATAGGGTACAAGGTAAAAATCACAAGGAAACCAGAACTCAAGTGAAAAAGATACTTTTATTAATAGTGATACCTTTTGAGGTTATTTACATTCCAAGGGCGTGGCACTACATGTTCGTCCAAGTCTTCCAAGAAGTAGGCTCCTATGCCGGCTACGGAAGTGATACGATACGGTCCTTCCCAGTTTGGTCCGAGCTTTCCCCACGCAGGGTTCTTTGCGGTGCCCAAGACCTTCCTCAATACTAGGTCTCCAGGCGCCAGCGGTCTGGGCTTTATCTTGCTGTCGTAACCTTGCTTGAGCTTCTGTTGGTAGTGAGCTAGATGAACCGAAGCGCTTTCCCTTCTTTCATCGATGAGGTCCAAGCTTTTTTCCAGGAGTTTGTCATTGGCAGTGGGGCAGAAAGCAGCAGTTCGCTGGGTGGGGAAGTTTACTTCCAGTGGGATGACAGCCTCGGCTCCGTAGGTCATAGAAAAAGGGGTTTCCCCGGTAGACCTACGGGGTGTGGTGCGGTATGTCCATAAGACGTGGGCTAGCTCCTCGGCCCACCTTCCCTTTGCGTCATCCAATCTCTTTTTAAGTCCGTTTAGTATTGTTTTGTTGACAGCTTCTGCTTGTCCGTTACCCTGTGGGTAAGCTGGCGTGGAATACCGGTTAATAATTCCTAGCTCACTGCAGTATCTTCTGAAGGCTTTGCTGTCAAATTGGAGTCCATTGTCGGATACCAGGGTGTGTGGGGTGCCAAACCTGGTGACAATGTTCTTCCAAAGAAATTTCTTGACATCGACGTCCCTAATGTTCGCCAGAGCTTCGGCTTCCACCCATTTGGTGAAGTAGTCAGTGCCGACGAGAAGGAATCTCCTGTTCCCTGTTGCCTTGGGAAACGGACCGAGTATGTCTAGGCCCCACTGTGCGAATGGCCAGGGACTGGATAGCGGGTTCAACTCTCCGCCAGGCTGGTGTATATTTGGGGCGAACCTCTGACACTGATCACACTTCTTCACATACTCCAGGGCTTCCTTGTGCATGCTCGGCCACCAGTAACCGAGCGTTAGGGCCCGGTGGGACAAAGACCTACCCCCCGTATGACTTCCGCAAATTCCCTCATGTAACTCCTCCAGGATGAGTTCAGTGGCCTCTGGGTGCACACACAGCAAGTAGGGCCCCGAAAACGAGCGTCTATAAAGCTTGGAGTCCTCGGACAACCAGAATCGAGCAGCCTTTCTCCTGATTTTGTCGGCTTCCATCTTGTCGTCCGGCAAGGTATCGTGCTGTAAGTACAGCACTAGAGGATCCATCCAGCTCGGACCTGTCCTGACGGTGTGTACTCGAACTCCGCTGACCTTCCCCGCTAAGGGTTGGATGAGGTCTTCTACCAAGATGACCCGAGGAAGGGGCTGGGCCGATGAGGTAGCCAACGTCGCGAGGGAGTCAGCATGTGCGTTTCTGTTTCGGGGCACGTGCGTCAGGCGGAAATGATGGAAGTGGGTCTGCAGGTGTCTAACCCGATCCAAATAGTCTTGCATCCTGTCGTCCTTGGCTTCCAAATCTCCGTTTACTTGCCCCACAATGAGCCTCGAATCCGAGAGTATGTCCACGGATTTCCCCCCCATTTTCAGAATCATCGACATTCCCTCGAGTAGCGCCTCATACTCGGCTTCATTGTTCGTGGCTGGAAATCCGAGTCTCAATGACTTCTCTATGGTTAGACCTTCCGGGGAGAGCAGAACGATTCCTACTCCTGAGCCCCTTTGATTCGCCGCGCCATCGACGTGTGCTCTCCAACAAGTGTATTCGTGTCGAGAAACTGTGCTGATCCTTTTCCCATCAGCCTCTAGCATGACTTCTAGCGTGGGTTCCGCAAACTCTGCCACGAGGTCGGCGAGGACCTGGCCCTTTATAGCAGTGCGAGGCATGTATCTGATATCGAAGGCACCCAGGATTGTTCCCCACTTTGCGATTCGGCTGGTGTAGTCCGCACTGCGTAGAATGGCCTTTAAGGGGAGTTGCGTTAGCACCACTACAGTGTGTGCTTGAAAGTAGTGGGGAAGCTTTCGCGTGGCTTGCACGATGGCCAAAACAGCTTTTTCGAGAGGGAGATAGCGGGTTTCTGCCTCCTGCAATGATTTGCTCACATAATAGACTGGTCGCTGCGCGCCGTTGTCTTCTCGGATCAACACCAGGCTGACAGCATGGGGGGCGACGGCGATGTAGGCGAATAAGACCTCGTCAGCATCGGGGCTGGACATAATAGGCGGTCGGGCGAGGTATTCTTTTAGCTGTTGGAAAGCTGTAACGCACTCCTCATTCCACTCAAATCCCTTCCACTTGTGTAATAGGAGAAAGAATGGCCTGCATCTGTCTGCTGAGCGTGAGATGAAACGGTTTAAAGCAGCTATCATACCAGTAAGCTTTTGGACCTCTTTAGGATTCCGAGGAGGCTGCAAGCTATGGATGGCTCTTATCTGGTCAGGGTTAACCTCTATGCCTCTGTGAGTGACCATATAACCCAGGAATTTCCCAGATCCCACCCCAAATGAACACTTAGTTGCATTGAGCCGTAGCTTGTACTTTCTCAGAATTTGGAAAACGTCGCCGAGGTCTCCAATATGGTCGGGCACTAACTTGCTTTTAACCACCATGTCGTCTATGTATACTTCAACGCTCTTACCCATCTGCTGTTCGAACATCCTGGTCATCATCCTTTGATAAGTTGAGCCGGCATTCTTCAGGCCAAAAGGCATAACCTTATAATGATAATTCCCAACCGGCGTGACGAAAGCAGTCTTCTCCTGGTCTTCAGCGGCCAAGGGTATTTGGTGATAGCCCTGGAAGGCATCTAGAAAACTCATTCTGGGGTGTCCGACAGTCGAATCTACCAACCGGTCTATCCGGGGCATAGGGAAGGGATCTTTTGGGCAGGCCTTGTTTAGGTCTGTGAAGTCTACGCAGACCCGCCATTTCCCGCTCTTCTTTCTTACCACGACCGTGTTGGCCAGCCACTCGGGATAGAAGACCTCTTTGATAGCCCCTGCCCTCTTCAGTTTTGCGACCTCTTCTCTTACGGCGTCGGTATGTTCTTTCGACGGTCGCCGAGGAGGCTGCCTTTTAGGTGTTATAGCCGGATTCACATTCAGGTGATGGCAGATGAAACCTGGGTCGACCCCGGGGGCTTCATAGGGGTCCCACGCAAACACATCTACATTCTGTCGGAGAAAAGCAATCAATGCTGACCTCTCCTGGGGCGGTAGTTCTGAACCAATTTGAAAGAACCTCTCTGGGTCTGATCCGACGAGTACTTTCTCCAGATCCTCACAACTTACCTCCGGGGCTGGTCCTTTCTCACCCGCGGTTGGGGCCGCGTTCATTAATTGCTATAATCCCTTCTTGGCTGATGTGGAAGACTCACCACTTTGCCGTCGCGAAATTGCCGACACCATGCATTGCCTGGCCATGCCCTGGTTCCCGATTATTTCTTTTATTTGACCTCCGGACGGGTATTTCACTTTTTGGTGCAGGGTCGATGGTACAGCCCCTAACGCATGAAGCCACGGTCGGGCAACGATAGCTGTGTAGGGGGAGTACGCATCTACTACAATGAAGTCCACCTCCACGACGTCCGAGTCTGTTTGCACAGGCAGCCTAATCATGCCTTTCGGGGTGACGAGTGCTCCTTCAAAGCTGACTAGAGGAGAATCGTACGGTAAAAGGTCTTCCTGCCTTAAATTCAGCCCCTTGTATAGGTCGGGGTACATTACTTCCACAGCGCTACCTTGATCGACTAGCACCCTTTTCACGTCATAACCTCCGATTCTGAGTGTGACGACCAGGGCATCATCATGGGGTTGAATGGTACCTCGCTTATCATCCTCCGAGAATCCGATTAAGGGAGCGGCATCCACCCTGGCCCTTTTAGGAACTCTGCTGTCCAGCTGAGCTGAGATACCGCTCACTGACATCACCCTGAAAGGGGCAGAACCTATCCTTCCAGGTGCGGCGAGGATGACATTAATTGTTCCGATGGGCGGCCTCAACGTATTTTGTCCGCTTTCATTGTTCGACGGTTCCTGTCCTCCTTCAGGGCGATGCAGTAGATGCCTTAGCTTCCCTTCCCGGACGAGCCGATCTAAAAGGCTCTTCAGACTTCTGCAATCGTCCGTGGTGTGACCTGGCTCCTGATGGTACGCGCAATACAGGTTCTGATTGCGCCTCGACGGATCACCAGCCATCTTGTTCGGCCACTGAAAGAAAGGTTCATACTTCACTTTCTCCAGGATTTTGTGTAGCGGTTCTCGGAACACAGCATGAACCGCCTGAGCCCCAGTAGATCCGTGATGCCCCATATAATCACCTCTCGACCTGTTACTATTGTTAAAACGATCCGACCTGAAGTCCCGCCTCTCCTGAGGGACAACCTTCGCCTTACCCTTCCCCATCTGCTGGTCTTCCTCGACCCTTTTGTACTTGTCAATCCTGTCCATGAGTTGACGCACGCTGGTAACCGGCTTCCCAGTGAGGGACTTTCTCAGGCCATGATCTGTCGGCAGGCCCCTCTTGAATGTGCTGATGGCGACATCATCATAATTCCCCTCTATCTCGTTATACATTTCCCAGTATCTATCCGAGTAGGCTTTCAACGTTTCTCCTTCTCGCATGGACAAGGACAAGAGGGAATCCAGGGGCCGAGGAACCCTACTACTGGTTATGAAGCGAGAGCCGAAGGCCTGTGTCAGCTGTTTAAAGGAGTCAACGGAGTTTGGTGGGAGGGAATCAAACCATCTCATGGCCATAGGTCCCAAGCTGGATGGAAACACCTTACACATTAGTGCCTCATCCCTGGAATGGACGGCCATCCTCTGATTAAATTGGCTTACGTGCTCTACTGGGTCGGTCCGACCATTGTACATGGCGAATGCCGGTTGAGTGAACCGCCGAGGAAGCGTTGCCCTCTCTATCCTTCGCGTGAAAGGAGATTGGGATATGCGATCCAGAGCACGGCTCATGGCATCATTGGCTGTGCCGTGGTATGATGGACTCTTGTGGCCGCGCTTGTAAGGCCGCTCTTCTTCGTAAGAGAAGGTCTCACTCGGAGGGGTTCTTGATGTTTGCTTGTATTCATTGTCCCCATCACTGCTACTGTCCGAGCGGGATAAAGGACGTTTTCGCTGCGCTCGGCGCAACTCTCTCTTTAAGGCATCAATCTCTTGCAGCAGAATCTTTCGATCGTTTTGCTCAGGGGAAGCACGACCCTTCCCCTTTGACCGGCTCACTCCTGTGGGAGAGGTGTTCACACTTCCCTCTCGCTGTTTATTTTGGTCCTTCTCCCGTTCAAGATTCAGAACATTGTCCTGTCGTTGGGAGTCTGCACGTCCTGTTTGGTGTGGACCTGATCCTTCCATTCTCGCGGTTTCACTTGTCGAGACACAAGTTCTTCCCACAGACGGCGCCAATTGTAAGGGCGGTTTTTGGGGCCCAGGCCCAGCAAGCCAGCGATCTTGGCCCAAAAGACCCTCGACAATGAATTTATAGAGAGTGGGACTCAGAGCTAGGTCTTGACAGAGTGGACGTGATTAATGGTGAACCATGCAACAAATAGGACGTGAGATTGTTTTGTTCAGTTTTCTCAGATGACTATCCCTGAGGCTGCTTTAGTGTTCCACTTGCTTCTTTCTTCCAAAATCCCCCCTCTTTGTGGAGACTTTCTGCTCTTATATATCCTCCTTTAATTGATAATGACCTTACACTTGTTCACCATCTAGGCCTCTACTCGAGTGCCTGTCCCAAAGGACATCCTCCTCCTTTTTCTGTGAGTTGCAATGGCCGAGATAATACTATTTTTCTGTCCAATCCACATTAATGCGGCTGGAAAAGTAGTTTCCCTGCATTTAATGCGGCAGTAGTGGTTGTTCCCTGCCCGTTTAGCATTTCCTTCATTTAGAAGGGTTCCTCACCGTGGACAGGGTACGTGTTTGACGTCCATTAAGTGCGTCCGAGGAGGCACTACTCCTCGGACGCTCACTAAATAAAAACCGGCCCGGCCCAATAGGATTGGGCTAAATGTCTCCCGACCCTGTTTTCGCTTCCCGCCATGGCTGGGCTTCATCCTGGTCCTTAGGCCCACTGTTGACTGACAAAGCTTGCCCCCCACAATAATAATAGTTACTGTTATGTTTATGTTTTTTATTTTATGGTCGTGTTAAGTATGAAATTAGCGTACATATATTTGAGTTCTTTTGTTTAGGCCGGTTTGGAGAAAATCATACGAGCGTTGCAAGATATCCACGAACTCGTTGGTGCTAAATAAATTTACCAACACATGTACCTTTTTTAGAAACCGTTAATATTTCATTTTAAACAACTAACGTATTAGGGGTGAATATAATAGTTCAAGTTACCAAACATTTGTTTGGCTAGAACATTATATCATATTAATCACGAACCTGCACGTTATGCATGATAATTGTAAGGACACGATTTGGAACGACCCAAGAACGATACTGGGTTCGCACGTAAATAGGCCCTAACAATATCATTTGTAGAGCGTGGGTTTGAAAGGCTAGGCCTTGATCACAAGTCGGTGATTTTCCGGGGTGTTCATACATAAATAAAACGTGTACCTACGTTAATGAATCGTGCACGCACTGGGAGTCTTTCTCCTAGAGGTGGGCTGGGAGGCTCTGGTTTTGGCCATTTTTCCCAGCCTCTTCTACGGATTGCTTACTTCTCCTTTTATACTAGCCTGTGTTCCTTATCCTTCGTTCACGTGTAGGGTCGACTTTTCAGGATTGATACTTGTCCCATCAGCCCATACTCAAAGTCGTTGGAAGTGGTTGTAAAAGCTGGGGAGTATGGCTCTGTCAGGTGCAGAGTATTGAATGGCAGTAAGGGCAGCTTTCCCTGGTCGTTGCACTTTCCAGCGTATCCTTTTCTATTGACTTAGATATTTTAGATTTTGTTCCAGCTGTTCTTGTACCATTTTTACCCTTTCTTTTGGTGAGATCTTGGGCATGCCGAGGACTGAATCGTCCTCGGCTGTGTCCCAAGGCCACTTCGTACTTATACTACCGAGCTTGGGCTACAACCTTCCTCGGCTCGGGCCTTGGGCCCCAACGAATGAATGGGCCAGGCCCATAATTTATTGGACCCCACAATAATATTTTTAGGGTGGTGTCATTTGAACTTCCTTTTTGCAATTTGGACTAATTTAATAAATACCAATGTATTTCTTAATCATATTTTCATTTATTATAGGGATAATCATAAATGTAATATATATAATTTATGTTGTGCAAAAATGAAAACAATACAATTTTTCTCAGAAACTCAAAAGGTAAATTAGCGGAAATATAAATTAATTAATAAAAGTTATTTGCTTTTCTTCTTCTTTATCTCATTAGTTTATTATTTGAGATTTTTAAGAAAGCAAATTCAATTTTATGTTTAAAATTTTTTATTTTTCTATTCATTTTTCACGTATTGGATTAAATGTTAGATTAGATTATGAAAGTATAAACACAATACTTCTTCTTTTTTCAAAAAAATATCTCTACTTTTCATAATCATGTTAGATTATAGTTTGGCAAGGAATGCGATAAATGTCTCCAACTTTTGTTTTTTGGATGGAGTTTGTTCCTCCAAATTTTCTTGATATACTTCAGGCTGATCTAGCTGGTTTTTCTTAATATTATGATTCACAATTTTCCCCTTAAAAAAAAAGAAGAAAAAGAAAAGAAAAAAAGCAGGAGTTCTATAATAGTCACAACAAAAACTCTCCTTTCTCGTCTGGTCACTCATATAGTCAAAAATCACAAGGCCACAACTGCCTCATTTTCAACTCAAATCATTTGATTGAAAATTGGAAGTAACACACTTCAATTTTCCTTATACCCCCGTTTGCTGTTAAAAAAAAAAAAAAAAAAACTGGCGCTTTTAACACAAACTCAACCTTGGAAAGTGAAGATGATTCTTGATCGAATTCTTTTGGTGGAAAGTAACTTTAATTGCCATTTATTGTTAAAAAAAAAAAAAATACAGGAAAATGGTAATCGAAAGTAAAGACATTTCTTTACCACTTGACCTTACACACTCCAAGCTATTTACAAGTGCAAATTTACCTGGGCAAATAGTTTATTTCTATGTATTGGGATAAATACTTTCTATTTTTTAGCAAATTCAGAATTGGCAGCAGCTTCTACCTTATTCATACCCAAAATATAGTTACATAATGTAGCCATAAAAAAAAAAAAAAAAAAAAAAAAAAAAAAAAAAAAAAAAACAACGACAACAACTGTCTTCACCTGTGCAGAGTCTTTACCTTGTATCATCATCTCAATGTTTACCAAGAAAGTGACAAAATATAAGATGAGCTTATATAAGAAATTATCATCCACATATAAATGGAGGAGAAATCATCATAGGTAGAAACAAAGGACATCTTCCCAAGAATTTGGGTAACTAAAACTATTGCTTACCAGCTCCATTCCATGTGGTTGCTCCTGGTCCTAGACCTTCTATTTGGCGTAGCTACCTTCTCCTTAAATCTTGATATTGTTTTCTCTTTGATATCATCCACAAATTTGAAATAAGCATCCCTCCAATTCTTCTTGTACATCATGACACCAAGAACTCCCCATAGTCCAGTCACATACCCTGCAGACATAAAGATATACAACCATTCTATCTCAGGTCCATTTCCTTCATCTTTCCCTTCATTGTCAGCTTGAGGTGGCTCCGGACTCACACACTTTGATAGTGGAAAGCCACAGAGTTGAGAGTTGCCAATGTAAATGGATGGATCATCAAGGGTCTGCAGCTGATTGCCTGATGGAATTCGTCCTGATAGTTTGTTGTAGGACAAGTTCAAATGGCTTAGAGACGTAAGTGCAGACATGCTTTGTGGAATTGAGCCAGAAAGCTGGTTTCTTGAGAAGTCCATGGACTCCAAGAACCTTATGTTGCCAATCATGGCAGGCATGTTCCCTTTCAAATGGTTATTGGACAAGTTCAAGCCGCGTAGTCCAGCAAGGTTTGTTAACTCTTCTGGGATAGTTCCTGTCAATTTATTTACAGAAAGATCCATGTTAATTAGGTACTTAAGTGTCTTGGTGTACTCGAGCTCCTTCCCTTTCATGAACTGAACCATGTTTTCGCCATATGTAGTTGACCATTTATAAATACCAATACTACTTGTCCCATTTCCAGAAATCATGCCCCTCAAATTGCCAAAACAAGGAGGGATAATTCCTGATAGATTATTGTGTGCAAGGTCAAGTACTTGAAGCTCACCGAGCTGGCATATTTCTAAAGGAATAATGCCATCAAACATATTTGATCGTAGGCGAAGAATTTCAAGGCGCAACATACTCTCCTCAATCCATCTAGGCACACTTCCGGATAATTTATTTTCCCCAACATCGAAAATAACCATGCCTGTACAATTTCTCAACGACAACGGAAGCTCTCCCTGAAGACTGTTGTTGCTTAAGTGCAAAGATTGCAGTGATGTTGCATTTCCAAATGAGGTTGGGATGAACCCAGAGAGGTTGTTGGCTGAAAAATCTAGAACAACCAAAATCTTGAAATTGCTCCAACAATCTGGGATGTCACCATATAGCCTGTTTTTGGAGAGATCAAGAACTCGCAGGGTATTTATTTTGCACAATGAGTTTGGGATTGGACCGCTTATTTGATTACCAGAGAGAAGTAAATTGTCCAATGTAGGCGTCATGTTGCCAATGTCTTCTGGAATCCAACCTGAAATTAAGTTGTCAGTGAGATCCAACCTGTTTAGGATGGAAGGAAAAATTGGCAAGGAACCTTCAAATTTGTTGGAACTCAGGTATAGATTCATGTACAGAGTATCTGGTTTCAAAAATGCTGGTAGCCTGCCCCTGATTTGGTTGAAGGATAGGTCCAGATAGGAAAATTTCATTTTGGGAAACCACTGCGGAAGAACATCTGAGATGCTTGTGTTAGAGAGATACAATGTGATTACCCTTTTTTGCATTTGAAGCCAAGCAGGAAATTGAGGCCCAATATTGCAAGATTTCATGTTTATATAATTGAGTTGAAATGGGGGCACCCAGTCAGAATTTACTTTTAAAGCCAAAGAGTTGAAACCAATGTCTAGCTCTTCTAATCTTGAGAGATTTGCAAAGTGAACTTCAGAAATGGTTCCTTGCAAGAGGTTGCTGGACATGAGTAACTTCTCAAGCATTGAAAGTTGCCCAAAAGATTCTGGAACTGTTCCATTTAGACTATTATGAGAAAGATCTAAAATTCTCAAGTTGGACAATCTCCCAAATGATGCTGGAATTGGACCATAGATCGAGTTGTTCGCGAGATCAAGGATTTTGAGATTTGCAAACCGTGAAAACCAATCAGACAAAGGACTTCTAACCTTGTTCCATCTCAAACTCAATTTCTCTAAACCATTTCCAGTGCAACCGGATATAGTTTTATAAGGCTCTGATATTGTTTCATTTAATCTGTTGTTGGCTAAATCCAACACTTTCAAACTACAAAGATTCCACAAAGAACCTGGTATGCCCCCCTCTAATGAATTAAAAGACAAGTCTAGTACAACCAAAGAAGTGAGTTTCCCCAAAGCTCTTGGAATTTCACCTGTTAAATTATTAAAGCCAAAATTGAGATGCACAAGGTTTGTCAGGTTAGCCAACCACAGAGGAATTGTAGAGTTAAAGACATTGGCTGAAAGGTCAAGGACTTTGAGCACACTCATGTGCTTAATAACACCAGGGATGGGACCCTGAAGTGCGTTTACACTAATATCAAAGTGTTCAAGAAACATGGAATTAACATAATCATGGAACTGACTAACATGATCACCAAGTCCACATGATGACAAGCGTAAATGAACCAAAAAAGGTAGCTTGTTGAGTACCTGAACCAAGTCAAAGGCTGCACTGAGGTTCACCCAGCTCAAGTCAAGGCGTCTCAAAGATGAAATGTGTGAAAGCCATTGAAGGTTTCTTACTGAGAGCTGAAAATCATACTCACTTGGACCGCTACTAAGATCAAGAGCATGCAACATGGACAGATTACCAAGTTGCTGAGGGACTACACCATTGAAGCGTGCATTAGAGAGATTGAGATACCGCAATCTTTGCATTGAACCAAGGAAAATGGGAATTGGGCTTCCCATGAAATCATTCCAGCTCAAGTCCAAGTGCTCCAAATATGTCAACTCCAGCAAAGACGGGTTAACAGCTTTTGCTTTTAACCGGTTGGAAACTTCAATAAAATATCCAAACGAATCTGGATAGACCAGGTTTCGGAGGTCAAGCTTGATGACATGTCCAGTGCTGTTGTTGCAGCCAACTCCTTCCCATTTGCAGCAATCCTGGCCTGTCCACGAAGAGAGCCGTTGGAGGTTGCCGGTTAGGCTGTCTTTGAAGTCTTGAAGAGCCAGTCTTTCTGCTTCTATGCAGCCAATAGTTGAGGTTGCACTTGCACACCAACAAAAGTGTGAGCATTCAAGGAAGAAATCAACAAGAGCTAGAAGTACAATAAAAGAGAACCTCCCCATGTTGAGCATACTCTCGTTAATGTCTGAAACATTCAATATCTAGTAATCTCTATATGGAGACTGAAAGATATCTCAATGTATTGAGTATTCATGCGACTAGGCGCAAGGAACCGTGATTAATTATGATGGGAGTGGGTAGTTCAACTGCAACTAGAACCATTTTGATTTCGTAAGTCAGTCAATCCATTAGCATTTTTTTTCCAAACAGTCAATCCATTGGGGCTTTCCTAAGCCGTCAAATGGATGGGCATGGACTTTTCCATTAAAAGACGGAGAATTTGGGTCTGGGCAGCTGGCTTGCTATGTGGGCAACATGAAATTTATGAAATAGCATGATGATTAAAAAAAAAATTACTGTATAATAATAATTTTTTTTTTAAAAATTACGTTTACTTTATATTAGAGATGGTATAACTTTTATATAGTATAAATACAATTAGAGATGGTATAACTTTTGAATAGTAAATACTAAATACAACTTGCCGATATTCTGCAAGACGCATTTTGAAATATTTGTAAGAAGTTATTCGTATTAAGCTTTATAATATTCGAGGAATCATTTTCAATTACTTTACATGTAATTAGAAAGAAAAAAAAAGTGTTTCTAAATAGAAAATGGGAAAAATGCAAATTTTAAATTAATATAATTAAAATATGAACCTAACGCTTTTTTTTTTTTGGTTGAGAAAAACCTAACGCTTAAGTGAAACAACAAATATTTAAATATTTCTACTAATGTATTGCGTGTTATTAAATTTAATTTTGTCATTTGCTTGACTTTGTTTCAATTCTTGTTAAGGCAACTAAATTTGAGCAATAATGTCATATTCCAAATCATTTTTTATGTGAATCTTAGGAAAATAACCACACAAAAAAAAAAAAAAAATCATTTTACATAAATAATAGTGCAACACCTATAAATAATTACATAAAAATAAACGCATTTACCCTAGTAATACCCAGTTTAATTACATAGTAAGAATCTAGGCTATTGGTGTTGGTACATATATTACATGCCATTAAAAGAGTTAGGAAATGTAAATTGTTAAGATAAATATAATTAAAATTTTGTTTATTGGTTGATGCAATTATTGATTATTACTTGCTTTTTCTTTTTTCTCTCTAATTTTTAAGGGCACCTTTTCCAGATTCAAGCATTTTAAAAGTGTTGACAAAATATTGTCATATGAAAGTTGTGAAATTCACAAAATTGTGTTGATAAAAATTTTATTTTATTTTTTCTAAAAAATTTATTATAGAACTAAATTTAATATAGAAGACTATTGACAAAGTTGAGTGGTCATTTTTCAACTTTTTTTTTTCAAAATATTGAATAAATAGACTATAGATTAAATTTTTACATTTTTATTATTTAGTCTAATTTACTTATTAATAAAAATCACACATATTACACAGGAGTCATGCACATAACATGTATGTAAAAAAAATAAAAAGTAGCATAGGTAAAATAAATGCAATAAAATTCGAACCCTTTGATAATATCATTTTTATATTTCTAAAAAAATTACTTTAGGTGTCTAAAGAGTAAAGACTAATATTTATAAATTAAAAAAAAAAATCTGGTCCACTTTAGTCTTATTCAGTCCACTTTAGTCATATTCGGTCCACTCAGTCCTATTCAATCCACTTCCGTCCTATTCGGTCCATATTGGTCCTACTCGGTCCTATTCAATCCAATTCGGTCCAGTCTGTTGACTTTGGTCTTTTTTTTTTTGATAGAGAATTTGAAACTTTCATTAAACAGAAGAAAACATTACATCATGATGGAGAGCTTGTTCCAAAAAATAAGGATTCTCTTCCATCCACACCACAAAGTCAACAATACTAATAGCATGTTTTACTAATAGATGAGCAGGTTTATTTCCTTTTCTACATACATGAGAAAACAACACTTTCCTAACATCATGAGTAGAGTTTTGAATCCCATAAATTATAGGCATCACCGAAATTGATGGAAGCGATAAACCTTGAAGGGCCCGAACCACATTGAGAGAATCTCCTTCCAAAATGAATTCCTGTAATCCCACCTCTTTGGCAAACGGCAAACTGGATTCAAATGCTTTGGCTTCCACCTTTAATGACCTAAAGGAGCATGGATTTTTTTGCTCAAAGTAGCCACAACCAAACCATTAGCATCACGAATTATCGCTCCCACCCCAAATTCTTTCCTTGCTTTGAAAACAGCCCCATCCACATTCACTTTATATAACTGATCAAAGGGAGGCAGCCAAAACTGTTGGACCACGGGTTCAGTCAGCCATGGTATTACAGCAGTAGTTGCTTCCTAAAATTCCAGCAGCCATATTGAAGCATCACGACACAACTCCAGTTCACCAAGTCGTTTTCCACCATTACAGATTTCATTTCGGTTGCCCCACATCCTCCAAGCAATCGTTCCCATCAAAGCAGTTACACTTTCATCACAACGATCAAGCATTACCATCTTCCACGCTAACTCCATAAAGCTGCCGAAGTGAACTGCAGAATCCGGATTAAAAATCCCTGAACAGCTCCACACCTTTTTAGCTCTTGGACATGACCAAAATAAATGGCCTGAAGTTTCGGGCTCTAGCAAACATTCCTCATAAAGATCTTCTAAAAAAACCTTTCGTCGCTTGAGATTTGCTTTGGTTGGAAGAATATCCTTGCAAGCACGCCATAAAAAATGTCTTACTTTATGAGGAGTTGGTAATCGCCACAATTTCTTCCAAAAATAGCGCAAGTTACTGTCATCTGAAGAAGATGCACCAACAGAATCAACAGGGCAATCCGAAGCAAGTTTATAGGCACTCCAACCAGTAAACAAACCATTAGAGGTCCCTGTCTAGATTAGCTTATCAGGGGGAAGAGAAGTACTAAGTGGAATACTTCTAATTTCCTCCTCCTCAAACGGCAGGAACAATTGCTGCAATAGATGGAGATTCCAGCACTTATTATCCGAATCAATGAGCTCGGAAACTCAAAGATCCGCTGGGGAATTCAGCCTTGGGGAAACAACTCTATAGGTTGAGGAGCTTGGCAACCATTTATCCTTCCACACCTGCACATTGAAACCATTACCTATCTGCCATCTCAGACCATGTTGCACAAGCTTTTGGGCTGCCAAAAGACTTCGCCAAACATATGACAGATTATTACCAAGTGAAGCTTCAACAAAATCACAATTAGGAAAATATCTTGCTTTGAAGACATGATAAACAAGAGAATTCTGTCCCATTTGCAATCTCCAACCTTACTTAGCTAGTAAAGCCAAATTGAAAAGTTTCAGCTGTTTAAAACCCATTCCCCCATCTACCTTAGGCTTGCAAAGTTTATCCCAACTCATCCAATTCAGTTTTCTTTCATCCTGTTTTTGACCCTACCAAAAATTATGAATCATACTCGTCAATTCCTCACAGAGAGTATCAGGAAGTTTGAAACAACTTATAGTATAAGTTGGAATTGCTTGTCAATCCACTTCGGTCCTATTCAATCTACTTCGGTCTTATTCAGTCCTATTTAATCCACTTCAGTTTATTTTGTCCACTTTGGTCTTATTCGGTCCTATTCAATCCACTTCGGTTCTACTCGGTCCACTTTGGTCCCATTCGGTCCATTCGCTTTTATTCGGTTCATTTTGGTCTTATTCGGTCCATTCTATCTATTTTGGTCTTATTTAGTCCAATTTGATCTTATTCAGTTCACTTTGGTCCTATTCAGTCCTATTTTGTCCACTTCGATCCATTTTGGTCTAGTACATTCAATCATTTTTTGTGACGCCCCTAATTTATTTTAATTTTATATGCCACATGTCTTGTATTGAAATAAAAATTAGAGGGAATTGGATGGTTTAATTGGAAGAGATCTTATCACCTTAACTGATAGTCTAATGTCTTTGATGTGTTTCCAAATGATATATCTAATGTTCAAACTTCAGACCACTCTTTTTTATTGTAATTATCGAATTATGAACCAAAAAAAAAAAAACTTTGACAAGAAAAGTAACAAGTTATGGAAGTAACTGTAACAGTAAATGGTAATGTCTTCTAGAAGAGCCACAGAAATTTCTTATTGACTCCTTAAGAGAGAGAGAGAGAGAGAGAGAGACCAACACTTCGTGGTAGGAGTGTATGACCAGATAAAATGACGGAAGTGCAAATTCGTTGCATATATTAGTCCTTTTTTTAATTTTTTTTATTGAACATATATTAGTCCTCTTTTTTTGAGAAGATTGGTCAGAAATATTGACTTATGGGCCTAGAATTTATTTTAGTTTACTTAGTTATATAGGTTTGATTTGATGATGATATATAGCCGTGAACTTTGACTGGAACAAAGTCAGCGCACAGTCTTGGCCCTGAAGAACTACATTTTCTACCTATTTCGGTGGGTTGGGAAAGCCTAACTTGGTGGGTTAGACTTGGATGGTCCCTTTATAGGCCTCTGCTGCACTTGGCGAACAGTCAGAGCGGCGCAAATTATGGTTCGGACTTTGGCCTTTGGCACATTGGTCAAATTTGAATGTATATGTTTCAACTTTCACCCTTTTACAAAATTTAATGAAACTTCTAAAGTTTTAGAATTTTCTAGGAAAGGTCAATATATGTGGAACTTTCAAATTTGTCTTCATTTTGTAATGGTAGTAAACCGTATACGTAGGTTTGGTATCTTGCCTTATTACAAAGAAAATTAGTACTAGTCCGAAATAGGAAGCTCATAGGCCGTTAGGCACAGTATTATGATAATGACGGCTGAAGAATCATATGTTGCAGGGTAGATGCACTGGAAGAGCTCGACTTCGTGACATATTGCATAATTAAAGAAAAAGCAGAACTAGGTGATTCTAGTGTGGTGCCGACTCTAATATCCCCTAACGATCAATGTAGAAATATGTCTACCATCTTTTAGTGAAGAACAATGCTAAGGACACAAAAAAGTTCATAACTTTTACCATAACTTATCACGTGGCGAGTTGTGAATGGTGGAAGTGAGGATCCACCAATTTTCCTCTATCACTCACAGCTCGCTACATGACAAGTTATGACAAAAGCTGTGGACTTTTTTATATCCTTAACATAGAGATTAGGCTTTTGCTCATACTTTATGTGGTTGACTGGATGCTTTATTTATTGGGCTTTTGGGATGATCTTGCTGATTATTTGCCCTTGATTGTAGCCAATCACCTTAGTCCCACTCCCATCCTCTTAGAGAGGTGACAAATTTGCATGATATCTTCACAGATGATCCATTATTTCCTTTTGTGCTTATTTGTTTGAATTTGAATATGATATTGGCGCCTTATCTTTGGGCCTTGCAGCTCTTCTTATGATGTGGACAATCTTCTATCTAGGGGTGTGCATGGGTCGGGTTGAGGAGACTTTTTGACCCAACCCACCATGGTGGGTCAAAAAAAATTCAACCCAACCCAACCCAACCCACATGGGTCGGGTTGGGTCGGGTTGAACTCATGGATTTGACAAATTTTTTTATTATTATTATTAAATTGAGTAGAAAAAAATATATATATTAATATATTAAAAAAACCTAAAGATTAGTATCAATGTAACTCCTTAAAGGCAAACAACACTAATGACTAAACAATAATAGTAATTTATTAGGATTTGTGTGAACTAATTGGCTTTTATATAGGATGGGAAAAACTGGCTATTTAAAAAAATTTATTAATTATATAATATATATATATATATATATATTAAATTAGTATTAGTAGGAAGAATTGAGGAAATGCTGCTCTACAGCTGGTTTTTTTTTAATTATTAAATATAAAAAAAAAAAATATATATATATATATATATAAAAGTGCCCTACAATTGATTTAAAAAAAAATTATTAAATATAAAATATATTTTAAATATATATTAAACATGGGTGGGTCGGGTCGGGTTTGGCGGGTTTGTAATTTTATGACCCAAACCCAACCCGACCCGCTATAAATTTTTTTTTTGTAACCCAACCCAACCCACCAAGCCTTAAAAACCGACCCAACCCGACGGGTTGGGTTGGGTTGGGTCGGATTTGGCGGGTCGGTGGGTTTTCTGCACACCCCTACTTCTATCCAATAGGCAATCTTGTGCACCATCAAAGGCCAAGGTAGAGGTGTGGATTCAAAGCATCAGTCTGACAAATTGACCCAATTCGGGTTTTTATTATTTTGGTGAGTTTGGGTGGATTTTATTTTTTATTTTTTTTCAATTTAGATTGGGTGGGGTTCAGATTGGTAAAATTTTCAATTTAAGTTACTCCACACAAGTTTCAATTTCTTTCTTCTCAAAAGAAAAAAAAAAGTATCAATTTCTTTACTCTCATACTAGGAGAGAAGGTAATTTTGTTGCTCATAGTTTGGTTAAATATGCTATTAACATACCAGATTACTTAGTGTGAATGGAGGAAGTTCAACTACAATTTCATTTTGTTGTTCAAGCTGATTTAGACAGCTTAAGTTAATAAAAATTCCAGTTTTCCTTCTCTTAAAAAAAAAAAAAAAAAAAGTTAACTCCACACAATCAAGACAATTAATAGGTTAAAATATATATGTATTTTAAATTTGTTAGTTTGATTGGGGTATTAAATTTCTTTAAGAGTGTAGACTATAATTTAAAATGAAATAGTTAGATTTTTTCCTTCTTCGTACCTATCTAGTGCCTACATGATGGTAGATTACAGATAGGTTAAAGATATCATTTCTTTTTGTCAATCTGGACACAAATTTGTCAAAAATGCAGTTTTGTAATAGATATATAGGATTATATATATACATGAAACTGTATTTTTCTTTTGATAATTCAACGAGATGTCTTACAAAAATCATGTGGTGACAATGAATTGAGCTATAAGTCTTTTGACAATAGGATAAAAAAATTATTAAAAAACAAACCCCCTAATCATCACTTTTTTTGTTTTTTGTTGACCTCCCAGACAAATTCCTAGCTCCATTATTGGATGAGGTAAGGTAACCATACGATTTGCTTCAAAGTATTATTGAACTCAAAAATTTATGAAAACTTATACCACTTCCTTTCACTGGAACTTGAGAAGACACAGGTTCTGGATAGAATTTAGAATTTCTAACATATTCCAAGAAATAAATTTTCATGCACTAAAATTTGTTAGTAGATTTCTTTTTGAGAAAGTTCCAAGGATAGGCAGCTTCACCTTTTTTCTTTTTAATACAATTTTTTGAGTTACAATCAAAAGTTTTTTGAAGCAATGCAATGATGGTTGTCACGTTAAAATGAGCTAAAAGCCTAAACCCTCCAATAATGATCTTCTAATAACTGGGGACTCATGCCAGTGCCGGTGAGCGAGGCTCAGGGTTCATTTTCTCCTGTACGCTCTAATATGAAGATATTGCCTTTATCATCCCTCCCTATCCTCAATTTATCATCAACATATCTAAAGGAGTTTAGATTAAGGAACAAGTACAATAAAGGTTTCAATAATTAGTAAATACTACACATAAAAGGGTGGCTAAGGATACGTAATCTCGAGCCAACCTTGTGGATTGAAGATGCCAAGTAGAAGATCATAGTTCTTCCGGAACACATTCATCAACTATTGTTTTAACAAAGGCAAAAACAAATCAATTTCAAGGTTAAATATAGCCAACAGCTCCTCAATAGAAATCTTAAGTGTCATTTCTTTTCTTCTTTCCTTACTAAAAACAAAAACAAAAACAAAAACAATGAAATGAACTGAAATTGATGAATGCAGCATACCTGGACAGGAGTGATTGATGACTGATCGTAACTAATGTTAACTCTCTGTAGAATATGGAACAAAAGCAGGTTACTATGAGTGCTTGTTTGTTGAATTAAAGAAAAAAAAAAGTAGAAAGTAACCAGAAAAATAGTGTAGCTTTTTAACTGCTTTTGATGAAATCTTGAAGGAGGCCTCAATCGTGAGCTTTCCATTGAACAGATTTAGCCCCTTTGCACTGAACTTGACCACATTCACTGCTTTTCCCTCCAATTTGGCACATTATAAGAAATATAGATAGTTTTAGTAAAAGACATAAAGAATCACACCAAAAGACTTAATTGACAAAAAAAGTTCACTCTTTTTGTGGTTAAAAGTGGTGTCAAAAGTATTATATTAAAAAGGCTGAGCAAGAAATATAGACATTTTCAAGATACCATCTTTTTGGAATATGCTAAATTTTGAACTGTTCCACTGTCCAATATTGAACTCGAAAAGGTTAAAGCTTTAGTTTTGCTACAAGAACTAAACATGATATTGAAAGATTTATACCTTAGTAACATCAATGATCTGGAAAAAATCTCCCAATGAAATGAAATCTCTCAAGCCTAGCTTCGTTCTCTTTGAACCCAAGATTGTAATTGTACTGTAAACCAGTTTCCAGCACCCACCCACCTTCCAATTTTAGAAATAAAGTTTATAAAATAGAAAAGAACTTATCTTCAACTAACTTTCAACTTCCAATTATGGAAATAACCTTAAAAAATATTGTTTTAACTACAAATCTCAAGCCCAATTGCACAAGCATTATTGTAATATAATATAATATACCTTCTCTAGTTTCAGAGTAGGATCTGGAGTTGGATTCTGAGACTCTAGCAGCTTCACCAAACCTTCAATCTCAGATTTCTTTGCAGATGGGATTCCAAATATCCCTCTATTCAATCCTTGGAAGATGTTTGTATGCAATCCATATTAAACATCACTTCAAATTGTTCACTTATGTTCATTACAGTAAAGAAATATAAAAAGAATTATATCAATGAGGTTAAAGCATAGAGGTCAGGTTGGAATACCTTGTATTGCCTGGTAAAGCTCTGTTTTGGACTGGGCAAGTGTTTCATCCTCAACCATGCCAGGGCTTTGTTCTGCAACTTTGGTGGAATAAATGGGTCTAAAACCAGATATGCACTCGCCAAATATGGTGCTCTTGGTCCTTGGATGTGTGGCTGAGAATAATCTGTGAGTTTTAATGATTTTTGTGGCTCTTGGTTTTGGAGGAATTACATGGGAAGCTGGGATTGGTTGTTGAACAAGCTTAGTGGCCATGAATCAGAGATTAATGGTAAAAAAAGTTAAGCTGCTCTTGTGTTTTACTTAGAAGGATGGAAGGTCAAGCGTATGGAAAGCAAGATATATCTTGTTCACTGGTAGAAGGATAATGCGTTAATTAAGAAAAATATAAGTCTCTCTCCAGTACCCTGTTTCAAAGTTCACCACAGCCGTGGGTTGCCAATCGCAATAAGTACAAAAAAGTACTGAAAGAAGTAGGTCCACGTTTACTCTTCGGTTTATTTATTTTGGTAAACAACTCTTGGTTTTATATCTACTTTGCTTATTTAGTAATTTTAAAATTCATGTACTTTTCCTTCTCAACTGGCTTAAATCAAACGGGTTGTTCTAAAAATAAAAATTATTATACAACTTACGACCATAATTTTAATGTGATAATTGTGAGTAGTTACTTATTATTTACACATAAATTTATCATTTTTTTCTTTGCTACTCATACTCTATTTCATCACAGTTATAGGAAAAAAAAAATTGTGTAATAATTTATGTTACTATATTTTTTTCTAAATGTCATTGCTCATCTGTCGAAAGTCTGATGCTTGTTTAGGCAAAGAGTTACATATATGATATATTAATGATAATAAGAAATCGTTAAAATTATAATGCACACGCTTACGCACTCTAATTGAAATCATGTTACACGATTTCAGCTCCTAACTTTCACAGCTATAATAAGAAATATTGGTTTCACCAGACAGGATAAATGCAGAAATTTTCTCCTTGTTTGACCTTTATGCATGTTTTTTATGCATGTTTGACCTTTATGCATGTTTGCTCTACCTCTTAGGCTCTTACACATTTTTAATTTTTATTTTTTACTATTTTCAACATCAGAGGATATATTAAAAAATATGTGGTTGAGAGTTTCCATGTGTTGTGTGCATGTACAACACACATGTCAGTAGTGGCATATTCCAGCAAAGACAGCATATTACTATATTAGAAGCTATAGCCTATATAAGTGAATAGTATGAAACGCGAATGGTATGAAACAATTTGGAGGCCAAAGGCCAAAGGGGGATGCATAAGCACAACGTTACATCATAAATTGAAAAGCAATTATCAAAACCTGATTCTCCAGAAAAAATCACTTCAACCTAATCTTCAATGATGATCAGTCCCCACCTTTTGGCTTTTAGTGGTAGTTCTTCTGACTCTCACTCACTCTCCCCCATAGAGAAGTCAAAAGAGCTTTGATTTAAACACCAGGAACAAGATCCCCCAACCCGTGGAGATATTGCCAAGCAAAGAGTCAAATAGTGAACAAGATATAGCAATCCTAGCTTGCTGTCCATTGACCTTGAGCTCCATCCTTTTGTTTAGAACACAAGAACAGCTCAACCTTGCTTACTCTCTCGACAAAGGTGTCCCATACCATGGAAATCATGCTCGCCACAGCATTACACTAATTAGTATTACTGCCGTGCATTTTTGTTTTTTACTCTGACCTCAATTAGTGCAATGCTGATGTTCCATACCACTAGAAGAGCAGGTGCACCGTTTAATTGGTCATCATTGGGGTGTCATTAAAAGAATAATAAATTCCTGCAGAAATGCCCTTCTGGATTTTAAGCCATAAATTAGACAATAATATGACACCAGCCAGGGTAGGGATCATATAGCAATTTGCATGCTAAAATTTTCCCAACCATTGAGATGACACGATATGATTGATATATAATAAAATTGATGTTAATGGTAGATTCATGTGAAGGTAATGTTATATCAATAATAACTTGTCAACTTAAAAAACCCCAAAAGATCTATGAGATTCTGAGTTCGACACCTCTAATAGTCGCTACCTCGACAAGTTGTGAATTTGCAAGTATCTAGCATTGCTCTAGCTTTTAGAGTTTAGAATAGTTTTTTTACTTTTTATATCTATAGGTAGCCCCATAGGGTTGAACATAGATACCCTTAAAACAGTGGGATTCTGTAAATAATAAAAAACTAAGGCCACTTCTGCCATGCAATTCTTGATGCACAATCACATCACAAATTCTTAAACAAAAACCAAGTAAAATGATGGTAAATAAAATTTTGGTAGATGTACTTTGTCCCAAGTCTCAATAAGCCCAAGACATATTCATAATTCCATGCCACAACACGTTTTGCTTGGGGGGAGGTGAGGACACTTTCTGAATGTCTTGACTACTTACAACAACATTCTAAGCAGCAGTATTAGATTTTTCAGGCTCTTGCTGTTGTTTCCACTGCTCAGGGGTCAGAGCTTTCTTTATTGATAGAGCATGAATTTCCTTCATTTCCTCTTCCAGAGCACCATTCACCAATCGGTGCCTCTCCAGCAACCTCTTCCCTTCAAATTGTTCTGATACAATTTCAATTGCAAAACTTGCTCCACAACTGAAAATCACTTAAAATTGAGTAAAACAAGTTTGATAAACACCACAAAAAACAAGGCAGAGAAAAGTTCTGAATTCAAAATACATATGTCTGCAAGAAAGAACCTACCCTCCAGATGTATCAATTACTTCCTGAAACAAGAAAATAGAGGAATAAATTGCCAGAGAACAAGTGACAGATTCAAAAGTGTTTACAGGGAATATGAAAAGGAAATCCAATAAAACAAGTTATATAAGGAATGCAAATAGAAATGTTAAAATTTGAGTATTTAAGGAAAAGAAAGTGCACAAGAAAGTACTAACTATTAAAAAAAAGAATCCAGGGGTTTTGTAGCTCAACTAGCCCCTCCTCATGTTTCAAACGGAAACATCCAGAATTCAAATCCCCCCGCCCCCAATCCCAACTATTTAAAAAAATCTATATGTTTTAAATGGCCTGGACAGGATTTATTATCTTGTGTAACAGCTGCATGCACACTCTACAATTTATCTCTTCTTTTTTTTAACTTACTTTTTAATTCCTCATATCTTTGGTTGTAGTACAACCACCAAGATCTCCAAGTAAATTGCAGACTATATCTAGCTGTCCATCTAAATGGAGCATAACTGATCACAATAGTTGCTATCTGCTACTTAATAATTTTATTTAATTTCTTATGATCAAATCTTTTCCCAGAACATCTTTGTTATCTGCTGCTTAATAATTTTCATAGTGGGTAGGCCAAATATGATAACAAGATTCCTTTATTAATAAATGTCTTCCCCAAAATTTTATTTTGTTACTCATTATAACAATACAAACTCACATTCTTTGTAGAACAAAATATGTTTTATTCTTCTTTTTTATTCTTTTTTTTTTTTTTTTTTTTTTAAAGAAGAAGAAAAAGCTTTAAAACAGATTATAACAAACCCAATATTTTATTAGAATTAGCATTCTCCAGTAGTTGTGGAACTCTGTTAAGAATTGCATAGTCGTGCCTCTGAACATGCTATTGCAACCTTTCCACTTCATAAAACGTCCCCGAATTTCTCCCTCTTGCCTACAACTAAACTCAAACATGGATCACTCTCACCCAAACTTAAAAACAGGTGTTGTCCCTCACCCCTTGAACACATGGCATCACCAAGTGGGACTGCATAACACCAAGCAAGTGGCACAAACGATCGCATTGCAACACCTCCAGCTCCGAGGGCATAGAAGCCAACTTTACCCCCACAAAGAAAGCATAAGCCGCACGGACCAGCCATGTCCAAACCTAGAAGCAGTAGTAGTAACAAACTAACAATACTTGGTCTAAAAAAACTTAACCCGACATTGCTTGAATTGATGCAGCCTAACAACCTTAATCTGAAAGAGACCTTCCTACACCTTTTATACCATGGTCAAGGATCTCAGTTTCATTTTTGCGAACGATAACATTCAGCCTCCTTAGAGTTCACAGCACTTTGAAATAATAATATGTACTGTCGACATTATGATTGTTCCAATGTGAATTCACCTACCACACTAGGATTCAACAACAACAACAACAATAATGATGATGTAATTTAGATCGTATAGCAATTCGCATGTTAATTAACATTATTAAAGCAATTTTCTGACATCTAATTTTGGTTTGAATGTAGAATTTCAGCTGAATCACATAAAAGCCCAAACCTAGTAACGAGTGTGGTTTTAAGGTTAGGTTTGATTCGTCTAATATTATATCCCTACTATCGACAAAGATTATAAAAAACACTATTGGAAAACAACAAATTTATATGAATATTACGAACTGAACCGAAATTAATATACAGATGAACCCCAAAGACAAAGTAAAAGAAAACAACAAATTTATATGAAGCTAAAAAAAAAAAAAAAAAATTGAATTAGGGCTTACGAGATGTGAAGGATTCATCTTTGACTTCAATGAAGATTCCACTTGTTCCTTTGTCACCCCCATATCTGGGCTCTGGCTCTGGCTCTGGCTCTGGCTCTGGCAGTGTGTGTGTGTGTGTGTGTGTGAGAGAGAGGTTCTGACTTACGAGTTGTGAGTTCGATGATTTTGTAGTTTCGGCCTCTTAGGTCAATTTTTGGGGGTGAGGTTCGATTAGGGTGGACAGCATTAGGCCCACCCACTTATAAAAGCCCACTAAGTTTTAATTTTTATTAAGGATGCATTGCCCTCCACACATAAATATTGGTGGAAATTTTTTTTTTTTTTCGTTTTCTTTTTGAGTGAAATATTGGGGAAAAGTTATTATAAAAAATATACTAAATAGTTTTTTTCATTGGGTTATTAGACTTTTATACTAAATAGTTTTTATTATTAAAAAAAAAAAAACTTTGCTTAAAATATTGTATTTAGTGTACAAAACTCTTACTTTTGTGGAGTCTGAGAGAAGTTATGATAGACAATTTTACTCATGGTTGTCAAAATTATGATTTGGATCATATGATTGTATGATCTTATGTATCCACTTGACTAAAATGATTAGGATCATAGCAGAATCGCATGTTTGGTAGAATCATAAAAAGGATTGTGGGATTATATAAGATCCTACTAATCCCACTAAAAACTAAATTTTGGGTTAGGTTGAAAAGGGCCCAAGTACACCCATCAAACGGTTCAAGCCCAAAGGATACCAATGACCCAAACATGCCTATGAGTATGAAGTGTTAAATTTATCCCAGATCAACTTAAAATCTCCACACACACACACAAAATCTCATTTAAAAAAAGAAAAGAAAAAGCTATTTGATAACCTTGGGGGGCAATGGCCCCCCTGGAATTTATAAAACAAAACTGCCGCCATTTCTGCTTTTTTTATCCTTTTTTTTTTTTGCTAAGTTGCTCTCTCTTTCTTTTTGTGTCGCTTAATTTCTTATTGTCTAATCTCTTTCTCTGAACGGTATTATTACTACTTCACTTTATTGACTTTGAAATGAGTTTGTTTTTTTTTTAATAGTTATAAAGTGTTGTATAATGAGTTTTGGGAGTTGCTCTGTAGCAGCTGAACAATTAATTCAGTTGAGATGTTTTGTCTTTTTGTTTTTTTTTTTTTTTTGAAACCGGACCAATCATATTATTAAATATTGAAAGAAACTGAGTCCATATACAACGCCTCAACAGTAGGAGTTTTGTCTTTTTGTTTAGTGGAATGGTTACTGTTATGTTTAGCAATTAGTAGATGTTAAGATTAAAATGCCACACCCAAGCGAGAGTCATGAGTCATGACACGCCAAAAATCAGACACATTAATAGGACTAGCAACAAAATAGCCCATGAACTAGCTCAGCATGCTAGAAGAACCAGAGAATCTGTCATGTGGAAATTGGATATTCCAGATTTTTTGTCTGAGTTAGCCAGATCTGAAGGAGCTAGCTAGGTGGAGATATGTTCTTGGTCTAAGCTGTTGCTGTTTCCTTGTTTCTTGTGTTTGTTGTTTGATGTTTTTCGGTGGCCTGTGTATCTATTTTCTTGCTGTTGAATGATATTTCAGTTCCTACTCAAAAAAAAAAAAAAAAGAAAAAAAAAAAGAAAGGAGTCATGACACGCTACATATTGTTCAATGGTTGATGCACATAAACACAATTACTTAAGTTCCTAATGAGATTTTTTTATGTATAAGGAAGTGGTATTTGACACTTACTGAAACTATTCCAAATTATAAATTTATGGTTAACAATTGTCATACTTGGTTTGAAATAATTATTTTAGTTATGATGATTTTTGAGATTTAAAATAATGCTATATTCCTTTTTGATATATAATTGTTTCGTAATTTATTAAAAAATATTTGTGTCTTTCTATTTGTTATACTAGATGGATGCTAGTTTGAATTTTCAAGAAAAAAAAAAATTGTTTATACTTCCCCTCCCCTCAATACGAGAAATTATTGAGTCCTAATGGTGGACCACGTCATTTGTCCACCATTCCAGTAAAAAACTCTTACCTATTTAAAATTACCGAGTCAGTATTTAATTTTTATTTAAAACTCCATAATTTTAAACAAGTGAGAGTCTTTTACTGGAATGGTGGATCACATCATTTATCCATCATGAGGACCTTATAATTTCTCCCTCAATAGAACTCCTGGCTCCGTCCTTACTTAGTTGCTAATTAAACATTTGCTAAACTTTTTGAATACATTGTGTTAAAATTTAACTATATTTGTTTCGTTAGTATAGATGTAACAACGTATTGTATACAAATCACATCACACCGATGCAAATCTTTGTCTTTTTCTGGATGAATTCATAATTTATGTGATTATTTAAAATATAAAGTCACTATCAATGTGTTTTTTACTTTAAATATAAAAAATAGGTAGGACCTTACAATCTACCTTCTAAACTTATAATTCATGATCCTACCTACCTCCTCTTACATAAGATCCTGAATTTGACAACCTCTCTTGTTTCAAAATTTTTATTTTTGAGAGGTTGATTTCCTAGATTCAAGCCCATGACTTATATATAGAAAAGAATACAAAATTTTCATTATTATTTTTCTTTTTATTACTGTTGTTATCATTCAAACAATATTATTTTCACTTATGTTTACCATTGACACTACTTTTATCATGCACCAATCACAAAAGACCATATCGATTATATATATATAAAGAACATTGTGTCCCTAAATTTATTATCATTTTTTTAAGATATAATTTTTTTTTTTTTATTGATTAAGAACAATAGGTAAGTGATAAAGGAGTATGAGCGATGAATAGGATATCTACTGAAATGTTTGGTAATTGTTTTTTCCCCTTATTTTCTGTTTCCAAAATTTTTTATTTTTTATTTTTAAGACTAAAAAACCTGTTTGGAAACCCAAAATAGACAGAAAACAAAAACTATTCTCAAAACTTAATTTGTGAAGGAAACTGAAAACATGCAAAAAGTTGTTTTATGAAAACACGCATTTAATTTAATAAATCTGTCTCATTTAATTAGTTAGCATTAGAATTCAAATCCTAGTAACAATATATTTTAGTATTTTCAAAAATACAAGAAAATTGTTTTTATTTTTTTATTTTTTTATTCCCAAAAACAAGTTTTTGAAAATCGAAAACAAAAACTGTTACCAAACATATTCTAAGATTGTTAAGGTTCGTAGAGATTGTTGGAAGGTATTGTGTTTTTAAAGCACAACTGAGAGATACACACACAACACACAGAGACAAGAGACAGAGTAATGTTAATATTCATTAAAGGAGTAGAAAAGACACATCTCTTTCCCAAGCCACCATGATAGCAGGAGGAAGGGATAGATAGTTACAAATATAAAAGATATTTGAGTACAAAACATACTTAGTTCATAAGCTACAAAATTAGCATCTATTTTGATCCAACAAAAACAACACCACACAAATGAATTAGCCAAGACTAATGCATCATTCAACAGTGGTTGAATCTCCTAACATGCCTCATTCAAATTCTTATTTAAGGCATAAACACAAATATTAGAATCACCCTCAACAATTATACTTTGGAACTTTTTATCTCTAGCCAACTACAAAGCCCAAATTATGGCAGAACCTTCAGCAAACATAAGATAACACACCATTATACTTCTAGCCCACACCTTTAAAATATCTCAGTTTTCATCCCTAGAAACGCATTCTCATTTGAACACGCCACATCAAAATTTTATTACCCCATTTGGTTGATGGACCTTCCAACGAGTTACAACTTGTCAACTTGTCTTGGACTATGTTGCACATTGGTTTCAAATCTCAATTACAAGAACATGCTCTTTAATGGTCCGTTTGGATTGAGAGAGAGAGCGGGAGAGTAGAGTAAAGTAGAGTAGAATTGGTCTAAAATTAGTCTATTTTTAGCCAACTCTACTCCCCTCTCCTCTCTCTCCTCTAAATCCAAACAGGCCTAAACCTTCTTTCTAAACTGTGGGGCTCAACAAGCAAGCTCACCTGCCTATCATTGTGCACTACTTTGTTCCTCAGGGACCATATCATCTCCAATGTAATGTTAGTGCCATGTAGAGACCTGTAAGTCTGTGGCAGGGCCATAGGTGCTGGGGGACTCAAAATTTATTGTTAAAAACAATATGTTACATAACTTTTAGATTATTAAATGTTCAGTCACATAATTTTAAATGATTAAGTGATCAATCGCTACATGATTAGACCATTAGTCACTTAAATAGATTAGATTTCTTTGTTATATTTTTTAATTCTAACAAAAACAAAAAAACAAAAAAAAAAAAACAAAAAGACTCTTGAAGTTTGAATCCAAATTACACTGGCCCCTCTAGTTCTAGTTTAAAATTATGAGTCCCTAACGTTAGGGAAATGACCAAATTGGTCATTCTGTCACAATTTTAATAGCTAGGTTAGATGGGAAAGAATAAAAATTCAGTTTTAAAATAATATTTAATAAAATAATTCATTTTAAAACTTTATCGTATTTTTTTATTCTCTCTTATTTTTCTCCTTCATCTGTTGAGCACCCACATTGCAATTACTATAAGCCTCAATCACCATTGCCAAGCTACCAGAAATAAAGCCTAAAGGGCAAATGTCATGTACGGTTGGACCTTGCTTATCACTATCGAAGGCATTGCAAGCCTACGAATTTTTTTAGTGGTCATGGTACTAATCCTTCTTCTCCTTATTTCTAACATCTTAATTACTTAATATAGGTTTTGATAAGCGGTAGGTTGTTGATTTAGAGGGAGATTTTAAGGGCATTTGTAGTTGCAATTGAGGCTTACACGGTTTGTTTTAACATTAATATTTTTTAGAAAATGAATCATTTTTTTTATTTAAATTTTTTGCATTTTTCTATATTTGGTAATAACTTTAAAGTGAGTTGGAAAACTATCTCTTAACTTTCTTATTTAGTTTTGTGTAAGATAAAATTATTTTCCTTGGGATTTTAGCTAGGATTGGTGTCAAAATTTTAGGGAGTGATGAGATAGAACTCTTACCAAAACTTTCAAAAGATTTGGAGATTGAGAACAATGAAGAAAAGAAACAAAGAAAGTGAGAATCAAAGAAAGAGATTTTTTTTTTTTTTTTTTATAATTTGATATTTTTGATGAAGAAAGGGAGATTTGGACCTTGAAAGTTTCCGTTGGAAACATGAAAAAGTCTAAGTTGAGCTACAATGGAGATGGAGGATTTAACAATGAAAAATTATGATATTAAGCAAAAATCATATGTGAAATAAGATATTTCTTTCCAAAAAGGTTGTCTCGCGAATCCCTACTTGACCCAATGTTTTAGCAGGTCGAGTTTGACTAACCAATTTTCCATATGTCTAAAAAAAACCTTTACTTAGAGCATTCACATTAATGGTGCTAAAAAATTTAGCTTTTAACTACTCAAAAAATTATTTTATCTATTTTAACACATCGTTTTACAATACACCTAATATTAAAGATTTTATTTTTTTACCAAAAAAAAATATTATTATTTTTTATTCTTTACAATACAACTAAGAGAGCGAAAACATATTTTAATGATAAATAATTGGGTCACGGAATAAACAACATTAAAATTTATCACTTTGTAGCTATAGTATTTTGTAGCTTGGGTGCTAAATTTTTTAACTTTAGCACCACCAATATAGTATGTTTTTTTAATGTTTTGGGTGCTAATATATATTTTTTACTGTTTGAATTAACGTGGCTTAATAAATATAAATAAAATTTTACTAAAATCTACTAATTTATAATTATATTAACCAATTTATGATTTCCTTCAAGGGTGCAAAATATATTATTTTAAAGTTCAAAATTTTTGTCATCATCTATAATCTATATAAAACCAAAGCCATTTAACTTCTGTTTGACTTATAATATCATGCCACATAACTTTTGAGATTTACAATTTTACATATTATTCTAATATTTTTTAATAGAAATTAAATTTTATTTTATATTTAAACCCTCCACTAGAGTAGAATCTTGATACATCATAATTTCTTTAAATGGTATAATATAAGATTCCATTTTATAATCAATGTCTAATGCTAGAATATATAGTTCCATATACAAACATAATCATAAGAGATGTATATATATATTTCTTTTGTGGTAATAAGAAATGTCTATTAATAACTACCAATTATCAAATTCCATGCCAAAGGCCTTGTAGCTGAATTGGCACCTCCCCATGTACAAAGTGTTTGGGGGTCTACGGGGGAAAGGACTCGAGCTGCAGGGTTAGCAGCATGTTGTAATTATTTCTCAAAAAAAAAAAAATTATCAAATTCCATATTTAGATAAAAAAGTAAAAGAAATAAAATCATATTATCTTAAAATATCTTGTGTATTGCATGGATTACCAACTAGTGTAATAGTATTATCAAAATTTATTTTCCACATAAGTTTTGTTTGAGAAATTCTGTGGACACAATTTTTGTGTCATAACTATTGGTTATGGCAAAAGTTATGACAAATGGTATGGTTCTAAAAGAAATAGTTTGATCATTGCCCCAAAAAAAAAAAAAAAAAAAATTTATGTTCCATCTAGACATAGCAAAATTGCTCTTGACTTGAATGCAAAGGATAAAACGCTTACTCGAACCTGAATTTTTCTTTTTACTTAAAGTAAAAACAAGTTAACCCGTAACTGAAGTTTTTAACAACTTAAAAAAAAAAAAAAAATCAAATTTTTTTGTTTTAGCTTTGCCTCATTATAGTGCATAAAATAGAGAGAACATAATTTCGCAAAGTCTAGTTAACTAAAAACCAATGCATAAAAGGGTAGTCTCATTGACCATACTTATAATTGTCATATCATAGAAAAATAAGAAAAATAAGAAATAAATAATATAAATAAAAAAGTATTATAATTCCTTAGTATAATTTCTATACAAAAAAATGTCTAGTTTTGTATTATACACTACACAGTTCTAAAAGCTCTACCGGGATCTAGATTACAAGATTTATTAACAAACAACACATAGAGGAACTCGTGATCAAGCCATTGCATCCTAATCAAGAAATAAACAATCATACAAACAATTAAATCGGATCACCTCAACTGTAATTGTATAACTTCATTAATAAGGATTTTCACCAACATTCTTTCATAAAATACACATGCACAATTCTCTCGTAAGCATAATAATTTTTTGTTTTTGTCCACACTTCAAATCATTCAATTCAACGATTACAATACTCAATTTTTTTTATTGGTACTTATACACACACCCAATTACAATACTCTTTTTATTCACATAATTTGTTGCAGAACTTACCAAGTTTTTTTTTTTTATGTCAATAAATACAAGGACACGTTTTCAAATTTATATAACTTTTTTTTATTTCATGTGAAAAATGCAGTTTGACCCGATTGCCATGCCGGCCCCTCCACCAAATTTGCCGCTCAAAAGTTAAATTTTTTTAATATTTTATTTTATCAAAGTATCAGACTCTTCTTTTTTTTTTTGAGAATCAAGTATCAGACTCTTCAAATGTTAATTAATGATTTACCAAGAAAGTAACATTTTTTACATTTTTAATAGCTGCGTGAGTGCGTGGTCGTGGAACAACAATGGAGATGGGAGAAAATGTCTTAACTGCTAATACTTATCATAAATAATAATTGAGAATATGACCAAAATGGCCTTAGGATGAGTGATTTTCCTACATATTTTGACCGAACCATGTGATTTAACCACCAATTGCTGCTAAATCCATGATTAGCGAAACCATCAACGCCATCTAGAACCACATGTCGATCTCTCCCATTAATTTTGAAACAAGCAAATACGAAAGCGAAAAATCCAAGACCACAAAATTTTCACAACTTCTTGGCATAATTGTAATGTGACAGATCGTTGAGTGTGATTGGCGAAGAAAGAAAAAATGACAAAATGTTCATGTGTAAGTGATGGTTAATCACTCACCATCTATTACGTCAAAATTGTGAAATAATTGATGGTTCTACAATTATGTAAATATAAAAGTGCACCACTTGCAATCTCAACTTGCAATAATAAACAACTAGTTTACAGTAATTCAACTATTACGATAAGATCAAGGAAAATCCACAGCATTTAGAAAAAAATGGGAGATATTTTTTGGACCAAGGCAAAGTGAAGACATGTCCACAAATTGGGATAGTCACAATCAAATAGGGGTCCCATTTTCGGCGTGGTGTGCTTTAAGACCACATACTTTTCACCTCCTTTTTGAGTGTCTTTGGTTGAAAATCTACGGTTTACATTATTTAAAAAAAAAAAAAAAAAAAAACTTTGAACATTACTTGATGGTAATGTGAAAAGACATGCATGAAATTCCAATTACGTAAACAAATTCTGCACTCTTTGTCTTTAGATAAAAAATAATTTAGTTTTACCGTTCTATGATTGAGTTTGTGGGTCGGCAAAACTCATCTTAATCTCTCTTTTTAGCTTATCTTTCTTCGTTTAAAAGTAAAATAAAAAAAGATGCGTAATTAATTAATATTTGAAACTTCGATAAAGAGAAATATAGATAGGAAAGTAAATTGATTTGTATTCATACCTTTTTCTTATAGATATTGGATGCCACTCCGTAATATGACAGATTACGTGTTGAACTTTATTTTTTCTTGATAGGAAAACTTTATTTTTATCTCTCCTTATCGTTTTAGGCAAAGTAGATTACGTGGAGCTTCATCCAATCGCACATATGCTGATATGCCTTGCCGCCCTAGTATTGGTAATAAGAATATAGGATTTTTCTCAAGATTGTAAATCAAACTTTTCAAGTTGAACTTGTTAGTACGAATAAATTTTAACTCTATATCAATATTATATATATATATAAATATTCAATAGCTTAAATTATGATTTATACTCATAAATTTGTTTGCAAACATATTATTATTCATAATTTATTGAACTTGATTTGTTTAATAGTTGAGTCTCTATTTTTAGATTTGACTTTTGACTTTTTTATTTTATTTTTATATAAGATAAAAATTCTATTTTACCCTAATCTAAGCGTATATATGTGTGAAGCTTTCTTCTAGAAACTTGAATTTCAGCTCTTACCCCTCACACCTCATAAGCACTTATATTTGTGAAGTGACAATCACACCAAAGGTGTACAATGATTTGACCTTTTTTTTTTTTTTTAGTTATGTCAAAATTGTTTATAATTGCTTAATCCTAATTTCTCTTTACGTTTCCGATTGTTAATACCTTCTTGCACTTTCACTATTTTCTTCCATCTTTTTCCTTGATCCCTTCTAAGTTCTCATATTCTTCTCAATCAAGATGAGGCGTTGTTTCATATAAAATTATAGATTGGGCAAAAGTAGTTTAACTTATCATCTTACACAATGATTAATGAGAATGTTCCTCTAAAACGACAAAGACAAAAATAGAAGGGAAGAAAAAGAGGGGTGTGGGGAAAAATCAGTGTACAATTGTCACCCATTAATTTTAAGATTTTTTTTGGTTGAGAGGACCATGTACTTAAGGCACTTCAACAATGAAGACTTTCTTACTTTTTTTTTGTGTACTAATATTAATATAATCTATTTTGTTATCATTATTATTAAAAAACATACAGAATCTTTTTATTTTGCAATAAAAAATATATATTTTCTATCTAAACTTCTGAATTGTCAAGGAATCTCATCACTATTCAAATTAAGAACTTGTCAAATTACTTGTTGTTTATATTTAAAGAAATACAGTTTCTCAAAAGGACGGCCGATGCGAAAGAGAATTGATGCTTGAATTCCTTGGAGTATAAGTCCAAAAATATCGACATATCAAAAAAAAAGTTATGAATAAGGGTAAAAAAGTAATTTCACAACTTAGTGGGTACCAAAGCCGAGTGGGAAAGCGGAAAGTCCCAAAAGGCAAAAAAGTGGGCAACGTGGACATGGGGCTTCCTCATAACTAAAAATTTATAGCTGCTGCCCACACCACACACTTCTCACTCCAACAGCAAATTTCACCACCTTTCCAATTTTACCCTTCTATCTTACGACTTTTTATTTATTACTGTATTCCAAAAGATTAAAAAAACCAAAAAAAAAAAACTAAACTAATAAAAAAAGCCCACTAATCTTGACCACAAGTCAAATACAAGATTTTGTATCCAAACCGGCAAATCCCTAAAGTCAAATTTTTATACAACATGAAAATCAACAACAACCAATCAAATTTTGACAACTTTTGCAACCCAAGCTAGATCTAGTCCACCAGACCACAACTCACTAACAAAATAAAATTCACCTTGTTGTTGTTTACCTACTTAACCCAATGAAAGTGGTAGAATTTTTGAGAACCCAAAGCTTTAAGCCCATCTCAACCAAAGGGAAATCAAGAAAAAACCCATCTAAGTTTTTTATTTTACTTACCCTTTACCCACTTCTCTCTCTCTCTCTCTCTCTATTTCTAAATTCTACATCTCTCACTCTCTCTTCCCCAAAACCCTAGAATTTAGATATATATATTTTTCATTTTTCACCCCAAGCTGTAAAAAAAAAAGATATTCCGGGAAACCAAACTACCACCATGTTGGAAATCTCAACTGTGCCGGAGAGCAATACCGCTACTACTGGCAACCGGGAGAACGATGAGGGTGGTGGGTCGGTGTCGGTTGGGTCTGGAGAGGAAGAGAGAGTTGGTGGTGGAGCTGAAGAGGGTGGTGACCGGAGCTTCGGCGGTAACCGGTGGCCGAGGCAAGAGACTTTGGCTATGCTTAAAATAAGGTCTGACATGGACGATGCCTTCAGAGACGCTTCTTCCAAAGCTCCTCTCTGGGAAGAGGTTTCCAGGTCGGTCACTCACTCACTCACTTTAAATTTTTTTTCATTTTCACTTTGCTTATATTTTCTTATTCCCTGTTTGATTCCTGGGAAATTTTGAAAGACTTTGGGTTATGCAAGTAAATAAAATACATAGTTGATGTTTTTTTTTTTTATTATTACATGAGTGGGTTTGGTTTGAGTGGAGGTTCCAAGTTCAATCTAGTTACTTCCGCTTGGTAACGAGTGGTCCTAAATGACCCAGATATAATATTATTATTAAAAGAATGATTTTTTATTTTCCTAGCACAGATCAACTTGTTTTTATGTATTATCAAAACCCAGTTGCACTGAATTAATACCCAGTTACTTGTTATGTTCAGTGGGTTTAAAGGTTTGATTGTTTAGTTCATTCTTTTAGAGAGAGAGAGAGAGTTGGTTTTTGCTAAATTTTTTTAAAAAAATTGGAGTGCAACAATGAGATTTATGGAACTGTGTTATTCAGGAAATTAGCTGAGCTTGGGTATAAACGAAGTGCCAAGAAATGCAAGGAGAAGTTTGAGAACATTTACAAGTATCACAAGAGGACCAAGGATGTCCGGTCCAGCCGACCCAATGGCAAGGCTTATAGGTTTTTCGAGCAATTACAGGCTTTAGATGGTCACACACAACTTCCTTCTCCTTCCCCGGAGAAAATTCAGGCTTCTTTGGCTGAAACCACGATGGTGGTAAGGACAGTGGAGCCTAGGAATGTTGTTCAGAATGCAATCCCACATTCTATCGTTCGAAATGGAAATTTAGCGGAGAACTACACTCCAACCACGTCGTCATCCAGTAAAGAATCGGAAGGGATGAGAAAGAAGAAGAAGAAGTTGACAGAGTATTTTGAGGATTTGATGAAGGAAGTGATAGAGAAGCAAGAGAATTTGCAAAGGAAGTTTATAGATGTATTGGAGAAGTGTGAGCAAGATCGTATAGCAAGAGAAGAGGAGTGGAAGATTCAAGAATTGGATAGGATTAAGAGAGAACGGGAGCTTTTGGTTCAAGAGAGATCAATTGCCGCAGCTAAGGATGCAGCCGTGCTTGCATTCTTGAAGAAGTTTTCTGAGCAAGCAAGCTCAGTGCAATTGCCTGAGGAGGCGATAATGGTCACAATACCAGTGGAGAAATTTGTGGAGAGGCAAGAAAATGATAATGGTGGAAATGTTATGGACAAGCAAGAAAAGCAAAATGGTGAGAATGTTTTGGATAGGCAAGAAGATGACAATGGTGGGAATAATTTGGAGAGGCAAGAAAATGATAATGGTGAGAATTCTATTCAGATGAGCTCAGGTCGATGGCCTCAGATGAGTTCAGCTCGATGGCCTAAAGATGAAGTTGAAGCCTTGATTAAGCTGAGGACTAATCTTGATTTTCGGTATCAAGAAAATGGGCCGAAAGCACCTCTATGGGAGGAGATATCATTGGCAATGAAAAAGCTTGGTTATGATAGGAATGCAAAGAGGTGTAAAGAGAAGTGGGAGAATATAAACAAGTACTTCAAAAGGGTAAAAGAAAGCAATAAGAAAAGGTCTGATGATTCAAAAACATGTCCTTATTTTCAGCAGCTTAATGCTTTGTATAGTGGGAAGACTAAGAAGGTTGAAAATTCCGTTAATTCTGGTTGCGAGTTGAAGCCTGAGGAGCTTTTGATGCATATGATGAGTGGACAAGAAGAGAGACAAAGGACGGAGTCACTAACGGAAGATGGTGAGGGAGAAAATGTTAATGAGATTGAAGGAGACAAGGAAGATGAAGATGGGGATAACTATCAAGTTGTAGCAAGTGATCCTTCTTCAACGGCAAATTTGGGCTGAGAAGACATGGTGGGGAACCCGTTCCGTGAGAACTGAAGTTGGTGTGCTTATTTTTGGAATGTGGGTCAGGGTCATTACTGAGGCTACCCCACGGCAGTGTAGGTGAAATTTGTGGTGCTGAGAAATTCGTTGTGATATCTTATGGGAAACGGCATCTTCTATCTATGTAGTATATGTTCATCATTAGTTGATAAAGAAGAGAGAGAGAGAGAGAGAGAGAGAGAGAGAGAGAGAGAGAGTGGAATAAGTAAATTTAGGAGGCTAGTGTGTAATTTAATACAGCTTTCTTTTGAAAGTTCACACCCCCATGTGTGCAAAAGTAAAAAATGGTTGGTTGTATTTGTTTGTATTAATAGAGACTAGCATAAGCAATGATGCAACAGTGGTAGCTGCCTTTTCATTATTTGGTTAAACAAGTGATTATATCACTCGTGGGCGAGCAATAATGTAATGATTGACAAAGGACGATAAAGCAAATCACTTTTTCTTTGATTAATCCTTGAAATTATATGGTCTATGCATTCTGTCTTCTACAGTGTTCATGATAACATCACAGTGTAATCACTTGTATTAAAACACAGCCAAAGTTGCTGTACCATGGTGGTATTGAGGTCCAGTTGATCCTGGGAAGTTATTTAGCTATCATCAGGAGGAGGGCTATGTATGTCTTTAGCTTTGAACTTGTTTACTGTTTACTACTATAGTTTTGAAAATTACTCATTGAAGGATGAAATGTGTTCAATTGACATTTGCATGATAATCATACAAAATCGTTACCGATTGTCGACATGTGTACAGTAGCATAACACGTGTACAGTGGCATAACGGATGATGAGTGGCCAAGTTTTAGAAAATAGCCTAATGAATGTGAAATTATTTAGTACACCTAATGTATTACGCTTCATCTCACAAAAGGATGGGCTTCATCCTTATGTGAGAGGGAGTTGCGATGTACCAAAGTGCAATGTGAATGATGTCTGCACTTGAAAAATAGGAATTGTTAAGAAACCAAATTATGAAACAATTGACACAGTAATAGACAAAGACAATGCTTTATGGGAATAGGAGAATGTGTTTGGTATTACTGGGTATATCACACCCCTCTCATCTTATATCTAATAAAACGATAATAGTAAATCAAAATAAAAATTCAAAAGATGATGCATCTTTCATGTAAGTTATGGAGCAATGATGAGCAGCAGAGGGTAAAGGGAAGCAACCCTTCTTTCAAGGTAACTAAAAATAGATTTCTACAAACTCAAAAGAAGGAAAAAACACAAACACAATCATACTCAGCCATTTTGATATTCGATTATCTTATTTGCATTTATTTGTTTTTTGTTCACTGTGTTGAGTGTGTTCTCATTTAAACCATCTAATTTTGCCAAAATCCTCTTAATTGAGGCATCGTTGTACCTACTCGAACTACAATTCTCTCCAAGGTTAGAAAATTTGGTAAAGACTAAAGAGAACCAAAGACCAAGCTCAATTTGCTCTTTAGATTTGTGGACAGTAAGTGATTAGTAGACGTTGAAGTGTAGAATTATTGTTTATTGAGAATTTGAGATCTGAGATCAGATGGTTATGGATCTTTCGAATTCCAAGGAGTCGTGGACTTCCTATAAGGATTGTCAATGAAAGAGCAAAATACACCATATAATTTATTCACTTGAAAAAAAAAATGCATATACAATGTGTTTTTACCAAAAAAAAGGATTGATTTGACTCCAGTGTGCATTGGAGGTGATATAGGCATAACACATCTTAAAATGGTTATCTGTTAGCCCTGTGTCCTGTCTGCTAGGGGTGTGCAGAGTATCCGCTTGACCCGCTAACCTGCCGGACCTAAATCCAACTCGCCCGCCCTGTACAGGTCATTAAGTTAGGTGGTTTGGTTGAGCGGGTTAAACGCCTAAAATAGCGGATTGGGTTGGATAATAGATTGAAACATTTTCAAATGCTATGACCTGACCTGCCCACTTAATTATACATAAATATTTATCAAAAAAATTATACATAAATAAAAAAATGTATATATTAGTTCAAATTGATCAACTGTATATTCTGTATATAAAGTTAATCAATTCACCTAATCAATTTTTACATCTAATCAATAATCAATTCCTTGTCCAAAATATAAAAAGTCAACATTAAAACCCTAAAATCATTTCAACTGTATACGCTCTGTTTGTTTCAGCATTAACGTTTTCTGGAAAATAGTTCATTTTCCAAATAGCATTTTCGAGAAAACTATCTCATTTTCCGGTGTTTGGTAATAATCTTGAAAATGAGCTTGAGAATGTTTTCTAGTGTTTGGTATACAATTTTTTTATATATTTATTATATAATTTAAAACATGTATATTATGTAAACCAACTAATATGATCAATATAAATAAATAAAAAACCAAGAATGAATTTGGTTTTCATACTAAAATTTTGACAATAGATACAATCAAAATTAGTTGTCAAATTTTCATGATCTCTACCACTCATCTTGCTCATATATATGGACAATAACGTACTTACGTACGTACATACATACCTACACACACACACACACACATATATATCAACCATTTGTCTATCTATATAATTGATAGGGAAATACGTCTTTAATAAGTACAAATAACAATAACTTTTAATTGTCTGCTTTTTTTGCTAGTACACTAATTGTCTACTATGGTCAACCACAAGTCTTCAATATTACTCTAAATTATGTATTTACATAATGTATCTGCATAATATATTATCATTACATAGTATCTGCATAATGTATCTGCTAACAAATGCAATTTTCCTAAACAATTATCATTCATTATATAAAAATATTATTAATTTACAGTAAAGATCGTCCTATGTAAAAGCAATTTAGAGCCATATAGGCACCATGTTTAAAATTTTCATATTTTACTTCATTCATTCTTTCTTCTTCTTATTTTTTTTTTTATTATTATTATTTTTTTCTTTTGCACTTTTATGTGCGAAAAAGAAGTAACTTTTGCCTGGAATCCATCAAACCGAAAATTTCTTAGAGAAAAAAGAAAATCAAGCTTGAAATTCAAAGCAAAGAATTGGGATTTTAGTAGAGAGGAATGAAATAATTACCACTGCAAATTTGTTCTCCTTTGCAAGTCAGAGCTATTGACAAATCAGTGAGTGGAAAAAAAAATAATCAGAGAACTGTGTTATAAAGGGAGAGAGAGAGAGAGAGAGAGAGAGAGAGAGAGAGAGAGAGAGAGAGAGAGAGAGAGATCTATGGAAGAGGAGAGATCAAAATTAATAACAGGGAAGATGTGAGGAGAGAAAAAGTAAAGGGAAGAGAGAAAAAGTGAGAGAGCTTACCATGAGAGAGAGCTTGTTTTCCAAAAAAAATATTTGGAAAACAACCTATAGAAAATAAGTCTTATTTTTATTAAGATTTTCCATTGACTAAAGATAGTTTTCCGTTGACAAGTTTTTTGTGTGCTACCAAACACTAGAAAATGTGGAAAACTATCTTTACAGAAGGTTTTCCAACGAAACAAACAGAGCGTACCGCCACTCTGTATTTAGCCTTCACCTTCAGCCACTTCCTCTCCCTCCCTCTTTCATGTTGTTTTGTCATTTTCTTCCTCAACCTTTTTGAAGCCCCCTTTTTTTTTTTTTAATTCTTCACCTTCCATCAACTGTGTACTCTTCTAGACAACCACAAAGGTAGTTGTTTTTATGTCTTGTATTGCTTAATGGTTGTATCTATATTTTTATTGAGTATGTTGTTTGTCTTCTTGATTTGGGTCCCATATATTCTTGTAAATCTTGAGACCATGCATACCATTTTGAAGTTTATTTGTTATGTTGGTATGTTATTATTTTGAATCCTTGATGTGACTTTGGGTTTGTTGATTTAATTTCCCTCAGTTGTAAGGCAGCAGCCTACTATTTTTTCCTTTACTTTTTCCCTTTTTGTGGATAAAAGGTCTATTAGAGATGATATATCTCTTTTTTATTGACCCTATGTTTGTTTTGGAATTGAAATTATTCAATGAAATCAACCTTTAATTTTTTGTGTGCATTAGTTATATTTTGAGATTATGCAATAATAAATTGTAGATTGTGATAATTTTTTTAAAAAATAACATTGTTAATGCCAGTCTGCACAATCCGCCTAACCCGCCGAGTTGAAATTGCTAAAATTTGTAACCAATCCGCCAGATTTAGACTTTGGTGGGTCAGTGGTGGATTGGAATTTTCCCAACCCGCTAGTGACAAATTGGATAGAAATATTGGCTTTTACCTGCCCAATCCGACTCGCATACACCCCTACTGTCCGCTACTCATATACCTTACCCTTAGAAAAATGCGGTTTTTAGAAGAGAAATAAGAACACAAATTATTTCAAAAACAACTTAAAACCTCAAAGTTTTCGCATTATAGTTACTTTCATGTGATTTAAGACTAGTGAAATCACAATTACATGAACAAGAAAATAAAATATCCACATAAGACAACAATATCTAAACTAGCCAACTTCGGGTTTACATCCATGGATAACACCAATTAAAATCTACGTACTATCAGAGATATGGATTATAACCTTGATAAATCAAACTTTTAGAAACCAAACTCACATACTTACACAAGTGACCTAGGAATCCATGCACTAGGGTTCCAAGACGTATTTAAAGTGTTCTCTTTTTTGTTATCAAATTTCATTTTCCACATAAGTTTCATTTGAAATGTGTTCAATTGACATTTGCATGATAATCATACAAAAACGTTACCAATTGTCGACACGTGTACAGTAGCATAACACGTGTATAGTGGCATAACGGATGATGAGTGGCCAAGTTTTAGAAAATAGCTTAATGAATGTGAAATTATTCAGTACACCTAATGTATTACGCTTCATCTCACAAAAGGATGGGCTTCGTTCTTATGTGAGAGCGAGTTGCGATGTACCAAAGTGCAATGTGAATGATGTCAGCACTTGAAAAATAGGAATTGTTAAGCATCCAAATTATGAAACAATTGACACAGTAATAGACAAAGACAATGGTTTATGGAAATAGGAGAATGTGTTTGGTATTACTGGGTATGTCACACCCCTCTCATCTTATATCTAATAAAACGATAATAGTAAATCAAAAAAAAAAAAAATCAAAAGATGATGCATCTTTCAAGGAAGTTATCGAGCAATGATGAGCAGAGGTTAAAGGGAAGCAACCCTTCTTTCAATGTAACTAAAAATAGATTTCTAAAGGTATACGAAAGACAAACTAACACAAACACAATCATAATCAGCCATTTTGATATTCGATTATCTTATTTGCATTTATTTGTTTTTTGTTCACTGTGTTGAGTGTGTTCTCATTTAAACCATCTAATTTTGCCAAAATCCTCTTAATTGAGGCATCGTTGTACCTACTCGAACTACAATTCTCTCCAAGGTTAGAAAATTTGGTAAAGACTAAAGAGAACCAAAGACCAAGCTCAATTTGCTCTTAGATTTGTGGACAGTAAGTGATTAGTGATTAGTAGACGTTAAAGTGTAGAATTATTGTTTATTGAGAATTTGAGATCTGAGATCAGATAGTTATGGATCTTTCGAATTCCAAGGAGTCGTGGACTTCCTATAAGGATTGTCAATTAAAGAGGAAAATACACCATATAATCCATTCACTTGAAAAAAGAAGAAGCATATACAATGTGTTTCCACAATAAAAATGATTGATTTGACTCCAATGTGTATTGGAGGTGGCATAGGCACAACACATCTTAAAATGGTTATGTGTCAGTCTTGTGTCCTGTCCGCTAGGGGTGTGCAGAATATTCGCTTGACTTGCTAACTTGCCCGACCAGAATCCGACCTGCCCGCCCTATATGGGTCATTAAGTTAGGCGGTTTGTTTGGGCTGGTTAGACTCCCAAAATAGTAGATTGGGTTGGATAATGGATTAAAACATTTTCAATACGCTACAACCCGACCTGCCCGCTTAATTATACGTAAATAAAAAATGTATATATTAGTTCAAATTGATCAATTGTATATTCTGTATATAAAGTGAATTAAAAAAAAAAATGTTAATCAATTCACCTAATCAATTTTTACATCTAATCAATAATTAATTCCTTGTCCAAAATATAAAAAGTCAACATTGAAACCCTAAAATCACTTCAACCTTATACTACATATACTTTGTATTTAGCCTTCACCTTTAGCCACTTCCTCCCCCTCCCTCTTTCATGTTGTTTTGTCATTTTCTTCCTCAACCTTTTGAAGCCTCATTTTTTTTTTTTTTTTTTTTAATCCTTTCAATTCTTCACATTCCATCAATTGTGTACTCTCCTAGACAACCACAAAGGTAGTTGTTTTTATGTCTTGTATTGCTTAATGGTTGTATCTATATTTTTATTGAGTATTTTGTTTGTCTTCTTGATTTGGGTCCATATATTCTTGTAAATCTTGAGACCATGCATACCATTTTGAGGTTTATTTGTTATGTTGGAATGTTATTATTTTGAATTCTTGATGTGACTTTGGGAATGTTAAGACTTTGGGTTTGTTGATTTAATTTCCCTCAGTTGTACGGTAGTAGCCTACTATTTTTTCCTTTTCTTTTTCCCTTTTTGTGGAGAAAAGGTCTATTAGAGATGATATATCTCTTTTTTATTGACCCTATGTTTGTTTTGGAATTGAGATTATTCAATGAAATCAACCTTTAATTTTTTGTGTGCATTAGTTATATTTTGAGATTATGTAATAATAAATTGTAGATTGTGATAATTTTTTTAAAAAATAACATTGTTGATGCCAACCTGCACAATCCACCTAACCCGTTGAGTTGAAACCGCCAAAATTTGTAACCAATCCGCCAGATTTAGACTTTGGTGGGTCGGTGGCGGATTGGAATTTTCCCAATCTGCTAGTGGCGGATTGGATAGAAATATTGGCTTTTACCTGCCCAATCCGACCCGCATACACCCCTACCGTTTGCTACTTATATACCTTACCCTTAGAAAAGTGCGGTTTTTAGAAGAGAAATAAGAACGTAGATTATTTCAAAAACAACTTAAAACCTCAAAGTTTTCGCATTACAGTTACTTACAAGTGATTTGAGGCAGGTCCCCCTTAAAGAGCCCTTAGGAGCATCACTAGTCAGGCATGAGGAGCCATGAGTGAAATCACATTTACATGAACAAGAAAATAAAATATCCACATAAGACAACAATATCTAAACTAGCCAACTTCGGGTTTACATCCATGGATAACACCAATTAAAATCTACGTACTATCAGAGATATGGATTATAACCTTGATAAATCAAACTTTTAGAAACCAAACTCACATACTTACACAAGTGACCTAGGAATCCATGCACTAGGGTTCCAAGACGTATTTAAAGTGTTCTCTTTTTTGTTATCAAATTTCATTTTCCACATAAGTTTCATTTGAAATGTGTTCAATTGACATTTGCATGATAATCATACAAAAACGTTACCGATTGTCAACACGTGTACAGTAGCATAACACGTGTACAGTGGCATAATGGATGATGAGTAGCCAAGTTTTAGAAAATAGCCTAATGAATGTGAAATTATTCAGTACACCTAATGTATTACACTTCATCTCACAAAAGGATGGGCTTCATTCTTATGTGAGAGCGAGTTGTGATGTACCAAAGTGCAATGTGAATGATGTCTGCACTTGAAAAATAAGAATTGTTAAGAATCCAAATAATGAAACAATTGACACACTAATAGATAGAGACAATTGTTTATTGGAATAGGAGAGTGTATTTAGTATTATTGGGTATATCACACCCCTCTCATCTTATATCTAATAAAATGATAATAATAAATCAAAATAAAAAATCAAAAGATGATGCATCTTTCAAGTAAGTTATCGAGCAATGATGAGCAGAGGTTAAAGGGAAGCAACCCTTCTTTCAAGATAACTAAAAATAGATTTCTAAAGGTATACGAAAGACAAACTCAAAAGAAGGAAAAAACACAAACACAATCATACTCAGCCATTTTGACATTCGATTATCTTATTTGCATTTTTTTATTTTGTGTTCTCTGTGTTGAGTGTGTTTTCATTTAAACCATCTAATTTTGCCAAAATCCTCTTAATTGAGGCATCGTTGTTCCTACTCGAACTCCAATTCTCTCCAAGGTTAGAAAATTTGGTAAAGACTAAAGAGAACCAAAGACCAAGCTCAATTTGCTCTTAGATTTGTGGACAGTAAGTGATTATTAGACATTAAAGTGTAGAATTATTGTTTATTGAGAATTTGAGATCTGAGGTCAGATAGTTATGGATCTTTCGAATTCCAAGGAGTCGTGGACTTCCTATAAGGATTGTCAATTAAAGAGGAAAATACACTATATAATCCATTCACTTGAAAAAAAAAAATGCATATACAATGTTTTTCCACAATAAAAAGGATTGATTTGACTCTAATGTGTAGTGGAGGTGACATAGGCACAACACGTGTCTTAAAATAGTTACGTGTCAGTCTTGTGTCCTATTTGTTACTCATATATCTTACCCTTAGAAAAATATGAATATTAGAAGAGAAATAAGAACGTAGATTATTTCAAAAACAACTTAAAACCTCAAAGTTTTAGCGTTGTAGTTACATGTGATTTGAGACTAGCGAAATCACGTTTACATGAACAAGAAAGTAAAATATCCACATAAGACAACAATATCTAAACTAGCCAATTCCGGGCTTAAATCCATGGATAACACCAATCAAAATCTACGTTCTATCAAGGATATGGATTATAACCCTGATAAATCAAACTTTTAGAAACCAAACTCACATACTTACACAAGTGACCTAGGAATCCATGCACTAGGGTTCCAAGACGTATTTAAAGTGTTTTCTCTTTTGTTATGATGATGTATAGAGGCTTTAAATACATCCTAATTTTCATCCAATTTTTTTAGTAAAAAATTAAGTTTTTGAAATTTTCTATTTTGTATTACAATTTCCTATCGAGCTTTATATAATTTTATATATGAAAGAATTAATATATACATATACATATATATATATATATATATATATATATAAAAGCAGAGATCTCATATAGAAATGCATAAGATCATGTCATGCGGTGTTCTAATTTTGCATTTAGCATTTTTTTTTACCTCTTTTTATTAAGTTCTTTTTACTATTATCCAAAATATTACATTAACTTATTTTTACTGATATCTCATCAATCTCTCATTAATTGCTTGAGCTTACACCACACATTTCTCTCTTTTCCATTTCTTTTAGCATACATACCATTTTAGTATTTTTTTTTTTTTAAAAAAAAACCTAATATAATTAACCAGATAAGGCCCTAGGGAAAGATAGAGAGACAGAAAAATGTTGTGGATTGTTAAATGAAACAATGATTCACTATTACCAAAATAAAAGACCTGAGATTGACAAAGCATTTGGAAGAGAGAGAAAAAAAAAGAATTTGAGGGGTTGCCACCATTGTCACACTGGCCTCCCACCACCATCAAACCGTAGAAACTCCTACGAGTAAATTTTTTTTTTTTTTGCTTCTTACAATGAATTTATTACTAACAAAGTTTATAACAATTATGCTATACTGTATGTATAACATTATACAAAACTATTTTATATAAAACATTACAATATTATCCGTGCATCGCATGGGCAAATTATTAATTATATCTAATTATAACTTTTTTTTTTAGAATACTAAATATTTTAACACACACACGGGGAGGGGGAGAATATATAACTCATTATGTTAACAAGTTACTTATCAAAAATAGAATATAAAACTAAGAAGATATAAAGTGATTCTTGGTGTTAGTTTACTCCTTTCTCATAGTACATGATATATTTTTCACTAACTCTTTTTAATCAAACATGTACTGACGTATATCTCCCAAATAAATTTTTTTGACTCTGCCCCTATGAAAGTACTAAAGTCTCATTTAATTTTTACAATCCCTAACCTTATGAAGATGGTTTTAACGTCAAAATAATAAATTTAAAAAAATGAAGATGGTGTTGAAAACCATACCATATTGGTCGTGAGGTAATAAATTAAATTCGTGGCTATGATGTGACAATTGATTCCACTAGTCTTTATCTTAATAATATTTATCTTCCATTTACATTGAACTTATGCTTTGATAAAAGGTTTTTTTTTTTTTTTTTTTCTAAATCAGTTCAGAAAAATCCCCTAAATCTCATGATATGGCTATTTAGATGACCATCAATTCATCTTATCTATTTAATTACATAATTATTAAATCATTTAAATAAGTTACATGATCATTAAAAAAGACATAAAATTAACAACATATCAATGGTCATTTTAATTAACACATAGTAAGTTGGAAGGATTTTCCTCCAAATCATTCAAAATGAAATTCTATGCAGTTTAGAATTATGATGTGACTTTCACCTAAGAAATCTTTTGTTTTTGCAAGAAGTCCCATGGTGCATATTGGCACCATGGTGCATCTTGGTCCCCACAAAGAGTTGATCAAGTAGGTAGGATTCATTCATTGCCTGAGCTTGAGGCACACGCTTTACCCAGTTTGGAACAAAGTTTGGTAGGATTCATTCATTGCTTGAGCATTAGGCACATGCTTTACCGAGTTTGGAACAAAACTTCAGCAGTCGAACTAATTATTGCTAATCCATATACACAACATGGCTATCCATTCCAAAAAGTAATAACATTTTCTTTACTTTCTTTTGAAATGGAGTGAGAGCATCGAATAACATGGTATAATGGTACCAAAGAGCATGGTTTTAACGTTTTTGGAGCTCCAGCAAACAATTTTGAATTCTAATATGATGCATTCATTGAACTGGAGCAATATTTGAGTGAAGATAAATTCATTGTTCATCCATATGAATATGATAATCTATGTGATCTAATTACCCTCCTCTTGGAGTAAGTTTCATATAGAAACTTCGTAGAAGTACACCATATAATTGACAATATTATACTATTCCTTTCTAATACTAAATTCTGCAACAAACAAGGGTAAATTTGAGCCCAAATATGATAAAATCACAGCAAGATAGTTGTGAATTGAACCTTTGCAACGAGGTACAAATAGGTTCATACAAGATGAAAGGACATTGAAGGAGATTCCACACAACACTGTAAGAACATAGTTCATTGTCCCAATTCTAGTAAACTAAAAAAAAAAAGTGAAAAAGAAATAGAAAAAGAGAGAGATGAGTTCATAGGAAAAAATAACTTAATACTAATAATAGTCCCATTGAGGCCATGGTCCTGACACAACTGTACAATTCTTGGTACCACCCAACAATGTCCAATTCCCACCAAGAAGAAGAATTTGCAAGCTTTAGATTAGAGCAAACAAACCTTACCAAATACCCTGTTGTAACCAAGGGTCAGCTTAACAACAACGACAGCCATCAGCTCAACCTCAAAATTCACTTTCCCGCTAGCCATATCACTTGGAAGAAGATTGTCAATGAGCCAAAACTTTGCCTTCAGCTGTGTCTTTTCCCTAGGTTTTAGAACAAAAGATGGAAGTCTTTTATCAGAGAGGTACTTGTGATCATGATGCAGGAACATAGTTGAGAATATTAATGAGTAATTTGCATGCGACCTTGTATTTCTTAAGGAGAAAACCATGTTGAATGCTGTGGTGGTTTGTGGATAGGAAATATTGTAAACTGATAGGAAAGAGGTTGAGTCCACTTGGACCTTGGGGTGAAGCTCATAAATAAAACTGGCAAACCCAGTGAAGAAAACACCTACTGAATACATTCCACAAATAAAAATCATGACGATCAGAAAGCTGGTCAAGTTTTCAAAACCAGCTACATGCTTAATCCTGGTGATGGTGTTAGTGATGGAAGTGATGGCAGCATTGTTGGTGGAGGCAGCTGTGACACTCTCAATTGTGGTTGCAGAAGAGGTAGCATGGTTTGCAGAAAGACTAATTAACATTTGTAGTTGTGGTTGCAGGGTCTATAGCTTCAGGGTTGTGCTCCATTGATGAAACAGAAGAAAGGATACTTTGTTTTGTAGGGATTTGGAATATAGGATATGGAGTGATTAGAGGGGATGAAGAGGGTCAAAATCAAATGCTGATGAAAACTACCGGGCTTGGTAAATATATTTGATGTTTAACTGTTTAAGTCATCAAAAGTCATTCAATATTCAAGATAGTGTATAAAAAAAAAAAAATTCTAATATTCTCTATAATATCTCATAGTATTCTTAATTAGCATGACTCCACACCAAATGATGTATAGAAACTAGAAAGCCAAGGAAAATAAAAATAAATTAGTCACATGGGATAGTTATATGTTAGCCAATCTATATATTACTAAAAGCTGAAGCGTGCATCTCCTCCATCAGATATGGAAATTTTGAAGGCACTAAACACTATGAAGCCTTTTAAAGCTCCTGGAGTAGATGGGTTGCATGCGGGTTTTTTTCAATGCTTCTGGATGAGTGTGGGGGAATCTGTCAAGGAGGAGGTGAAGGGTATTTTTTCTAGCTGCTGTATACCCCCATACCTAAACCAAACCTTAGTGGTGCTAATCCCTAAAAGAGATGGGGCTGAATCCATTGGCCATTACAAACCTATCAGCCTATGTAGTACGGTCTACAAAATTGTTACAAAAGTTCTGGTTCTTTGGCTTAAAACAGTCATAGCTTTTCTTGTTTCTCCTGTTCAAACAGCCTTTATTGGGGGAAGAAGAGGCACAGACAACGTCATCATTGCTCAAGAACTTGTCTACTCTCTAAATCAGACGAAAGGGAAGGGGGGATACATGATTATTAAGATTGATCTAGAAAAAGCTTATGACCGCTTGGAATGGAGCTTCGTGAGAATTTTGTTAAATAATATCAGGTTTAGTCAAGAGACCATCAAGCTAATTATGAGCTGTATTTCATCTACTTCCACATCTATTTTGTTTAATGGTAGTAAGATGGAAGAATTTAAACCTTCGAAAGGCATTCGTCAAGGTGACCCTATCTCACCCTATATATTCATTCTTTGCATGGAATTCCTTGGGGCTCTTATTAATAAGAAATGTGCGGATAGAGAGTGGGACAAAGTTAAAGCTTCGAAAAATGGTCCTGGATTCTCTCACATGTTCTTTGCGGATGATCTGCTTCTTTTTGCCAAAGCAAATACCCAAAACTGCAATGCAATTGAGGAGGTACTTGAAGAATTTTTGTGGACTGTCAGGTCAGAAGGTTAGTCAAGAAAAATAAAAAATTTTCTTCTCCCCTAATATTCCTTAAGATACCAGAGAGGCAATATGTAACCAGCTCCAAATTAAGGCTACTTGTGATCTTGGAAGATACTTGGGATTCCCTATACTTCACAAAGGTAGAAATAGTCGTGCCTTCCATTTTGTGATTGATAGAGTTCAAAGTAAGCTTGAGGGCTGGAAATCCAAGCTTCTATCACCTGTAGGCAGATTGGTACTTATTAAATCTGCTGCTACTCCGATCCCTCAGTACTTTATGCAATGTATATCTTTCCCTTCCAATGTTTGCAACTCTATTGACAAGATCATCAAGGACTTTTTATGGGGCTCTTCACCAGAACAGAGGAAAATGCATCTTGTGAATTGGAACAAAGTTACTCTCCCCAAGGAGCTTGGTGGGTTGGGGATTGTTCAAATGAAAGCTAGAAACTTGGCCTTGCTAGCTAAACTTTGCTGGAGATTAGCCTCAAATCCAGAAGCACCTTGGGCTTCGATGTTAGCAAAGAAATACCTCACTCCAACTAGGATTAATAACCTGGGAGTCTATAGACCTTGTTCTCGAGTTTGGACAGCTTGTAAAGAGGAGGGGAAAATCTTCAATCGAGGGTTAAAATGGAATGTGAAGAATGGGAGATCAGTCCTATTTTGGAGGGATTTTTGCCTGCCATTCGGTGCTTTGAGACATCAGATGGTAGGTCCCCTCACAGTTAATGATGAGAAGCTCACAGTGAGAGATGTGCTCAACTCTAGGGGAGACCTTGAAAGTTGTATTTCCTTTACTATTCCTGAGAATATTCTACTCCAAATGAAAGCCACTCCTCTGGCTAATGATCCTAGTATGCAAGACACACTAGTCTGGGCTTTCTCTAAGGATGGCTCATTTGATCTCAAATCGGCATACCTTTTGGCAAAAGATTTAAATCTTTTGAACCTTAATACTTCCAATGGAAAATGGGTTTGGAAAGCAACTACCACCCCTAGAATTAAAATCTTTCTTTGGCTGTGTTACCATAAAAGTATTCCAACTCGTGAAGTTTTAGGTTCAAGGGGCATAAATCTTGACACAGCATGTGAACTATGTGGCCTGGCCACGGAATCCATATCCCATGTCCTAAGGGATTGTATTGTCGCAAAAAATTTTTGGAAGTTGCTTGGCATCCCTAGTAAGCACCATGATTTCTTCCTACTCGATCTTGAGGAATGGATGAAAGTGAACTGCTCCTCAAAGAGTATATCGAGGCACCATCAGCTACCTTGGAAGATAGTCTTTCCGTTTGGTATTTGGCAGTTATGGAATCAAAGGAATTCTTTTCTATTCTCTTCTGGTACGGTGACTAGAAACATCCAGGACCTTTGCATTAAAAAGAGTGCTGAATTCTTTGCAATTGTCGATGCTAAACCCAACAAGAATCCGAGAACTAATATTCAGGTGAAGTGGACCAAACCTCCTGTGGGGTGGCTGAAACTAAATACGGATGGATCTGCTGGTGGTAATCCTGGGATAGCAGGTGGTGGAGGGCTGATTCGTAATGAGAATGGTGATTGGATTATGGGATTTGCTAGATCACTAGGAATTACTTCTGGAGTCATGGCAGAGTTATGGGCTTTAAAGGATGGTCTCACACTAGCTTCTCAACTTAGAATTGCTGACATTTGTGTCGAGCTTGATGCTGAGCTTATTGTTTTACTTCTCAATAATTACTCGATAAATAATCTCATGCTAGAGCCTTTGCTTGGTGATTGCAGGACCCTATTGAAGAAATTCCATAGTACAAATGTCCAGCACATTTTCAGGGAGGCAAACCAATGTGCTGATGCATTTGCTAAGTTTGGAGCCACCCTTTCATCGGAGTTTGTTAATTTTGTTAACCCACCGCCTGTGGTGGAGGATTTGCTGGCTTTTGACAAAGCCGAGCTTTATTGTAACAGACTTATTAGTACTTAATCTATTTCAGCGTTGGTTTACCAAAAAAAAAAAAAAACTGAAGCGTGGCATTTATTGCTGCTGAGCTCCTGTTGCGCCACATCATCGCCACGTCATTCGCCACATAATTATTATTTATTATTTATTCATATTTTTTTACAAATATATATATATATATATATATATATAGATTATTGACTTTACATATTCATTTTTGTCAGTTTTAACATCTATATATATTTCTTTTTTATTTCCAATTTTCCTATAATTTTTTTTACATTCACTTATTTTTTAAATATTTACACTTTCTTCTTCCCTTACCTTTTCATCTCCCCACTATCCTTTATTTTAATATTGCTATTCATCTTTCCCTTCATCTTCCTTTATTTGTCTCTTCTTATCCCTTCTCTCTTACTATAAATTTGTCACTCTTTTCCATTCTTTACATAGTTTTCTTTCACAAAAAGGTTCTCTCTCTCTCTCTCTCTCTCTCTCTCTCTCTCTCTCTCTCAATGTTTTGGTGGATTTTTATTTTTTATTGCATCTCCGCTTTAGATTGATAAATTTTTGTGTTTTTAAGAACTCTAATTTAGGTTGATACGATTTAGTTTCGTGTTTTAAGTTATTATTATTATTTTGCTATTTGATTGTTAAATTTTATCCAATTACATTATAAAAAATTAAAGATAGTAGATAAAAAGAAAATAGTATTCCATTACATACCATAATTTGGATAATTTAGTGTTTGTTGTTATATCTTTTAATTTTTCTTATTTTTTTTCTTCTCTTCTATTTTACTCAATATTGAAATTCAACCACATCCTCCTTATCATTAAATTATTTATATTTTCTCTCTCTTTTTGTTTTAAAAAATAAAAAATGTAATTTTTTATTGTGCTCATCAAATTGTACTCATTTTTTTTAACATTTACACTTTATCCAACCTTTCTTCTTCTCTTTACCTTTTCATCTCCCCAAACATTCTACCTTGATATCACTCTTCCTCTTTCCTTTTATCTTCCTTTATTTTGTTTCTTTTTATTATCATCCTCTTAGTATAAATTTGTCATTACTCTTCCATTCTTTACATAATTTTCTCTCACAAAAAGGTGGTTATTTCCTACTCTTTCTCCCTCAATTTTTTGGTGGATTTTTATTTTTATTTTTCTTGCATCTCTATTTTAGCTTGATAAAGTTTTGTATTCTTTAGAACTCTATTTTGGTTGATGGGATTTAGTTTTGTGTTTTAAGTTTTTTTATTTCTTTTATTTTTATTTTTATTTTATGACTTTGATTGTTATATATTATCATATTGAATTATAAATAATTAAAAATAGTATATAAGAATGTACTATTATTATATTACATAGAATTATTTGGATAAGTTAGTGTTTATTGTTATGTATTTTTTTTTCTCATATTATTTTATTTTACATTTAAATTTAGCCACATCCCCCATTTTTTTTTTTTAAAAAAAAAAAAAAAAAAACCTTTGACATACCACTAACATAACTACATCTATAACTATTTAAGCCATCCATGATATCAATTTTTTATTAATAACCATAAAATTTACAACTAGCAAGGGAACATACAAAGTAATAAAGAATAAATGAAGGAAGAAAAAAAGAAATGAAATCAAATGTCAATTAATAACTATTATTTGGAAAATAAAATGGTGGTAAAGAAGAGTAAGAAATAAAATAGAGATGGCTATACAGAGGACATTAAAAACTTTATAGTGCAATCAAATCAACAATTAAATATAATAATACAAAAAAAAAAAAAACTCTTTATAAAGTCTAGGGACTAAAATAATATTTTATTTAAAAAATTATCACGCGCAACGCGCAGGTCTGCGACTAGTTGGAGCAATACTTGGAGCACAGTCACTTTCTAAACCTTGTGATATTAAACTGGGCAAAAGGGTGGGTGGTACTGGTCCATATGCTAACCGATTATGGCAAAAGAATTTGGGTACATTTTTTCAGTTCACACTGCACAGGTTTAATTCCTTTGGAAGCACCCATTTTAATACATACCCTTCACAAGGCCGAGGGCAAGGCACTCAATAATACTCACCATGCTGCCACCTGGGCCAATCCAAACCAAAATTCATTGGTATAAGTCATAATGGTATAAAACCTAATAAACCATATAAAAATAATTACATGGTTATATTTTACTTCAAAATTTCTTACATTATAGGAACCAAGGTTGTTAACAAAGTATTTGGTACTACCGCGTACTCTTGGTGTGATAATCACCCCATAAGTACAAGTTCTTGGGGAGTGAGGGGACAAGAGTTGGGGTTGAAGTTTCACATACATACACTTAGATTAGACAGTAAAATTTCTATCTCAAATAAAAAAAACAATGCATTTGGTCAAACCTCACACTTAGTCCCGAAAACCCTTGTGCCAGCAAGCTATGCAATGGTCACGGAGTCTTGGCTTGCGGCATAGCCATGGGCTTGTGTCAATAGACTTTGCCATGGGCAGGCAACTGGGGCTGGAGCAATGCATAGCAAGCCAAGGGGGCTGAAGTGTGGCTGCAATTGGACCAGTCGATCTCTTACCAGTCTTAGATTCAAGATCCCACCATCTGAATGAAAGAATGTGGTTATGCACTTGTAATCACAAGGCTTATGCACTTGTAAATTTTTTTTAAAAAAATAAAATAACATAAGAAGAAGGAAAACCATTTTGCCTTATCAAAAAGCCAATTAATCTATTTTTCATGACCACTTTTACAACACACACTACATCTGTTTTTTTTTTTTTATTTTGCATTCCATCATATTAAAATAATCTATTTTCTACCCACACTAACAATAGTAAAACCCAAAAAACCACCACTTCATAGCAAAATCAGCCACCATCATTGCTACCAAAAATCCAAAATCCAAAACCTAAAAACTAAACCCACTCCCAACCTAGCAACAACTCACGTAGATGCCAATGGCCACCAAATGTGTCAATTCAGTTACAGCGCGAGAGAAGGACATAAATTAGAAGACAAAGAATAAAAAAAAATTAATAAAAGCGATTTGCATGTTACTATAGTGATCATGTAAATATACATAAAAGTGATAACTGATATACATTTTGCGTTATCAGGGTTTTACATCATCAAATGGGAATACTTAGAAGTTGGTGAAAAATTGTCCTAAAAAAATGGTGAATTTTTTATTAAATCTTAGTTAACGTAATAATAATTAATAAAAAATGTTAACGGACTTTTTAAGTATGAGTTATTGTGGAGTCTAGCTAATAAAAAATTTACATAAATTAATGAGAGATGCTAAAAATATGGCTGAAGTAATAAATGTTGTAAGTTTTTAGACCCCTTAACACAAGTTGTTTAACCTAGTTATTTAGCCTAGTGATTACTTAGATAAATTATTCAGTTTTAGGTTAACACAATAAAATCATATCATGTAAAAAATGCGGAAAAATAAAGAACACAACGATATGATAACCCAGGAAAACCTAACCAGTAAAAAACCTAGGGAGGATTTAACCTAGCTATCCTCAAGGTAAAAACAGGTCCACTATGAAAAAATTGAAATTTTTACAATAGAGCTTAGACAACTAACATCCTATTGCTACCTCGAGTAGAAAACTTACTATCACAACCACGTGACAGCTCCGAGTCCACGGAATACTTCTTTCCTTGTTCTGCAGCAACCACATGTTCTCCTACTTGTGACTTTGAGACTCCACTCAAAGGTTTCATATTTTCTTTAAAGTTCTTTATGCAGCAACTGAAGAGATCATCAAGTTCTTGACGTGAATCTTGATCTTGACAACTTTATGTGTGTGTATGAAGGTAAACACCTCTAGATCTCACAATAGATTCAACACACAACTCTCCAAAAACCTCTAAAACGTAGCTAGGATTTTTCCTTTTATACTTGAAGTAAAACACAAAACCCTACACGTCATATGGGCTTGGGTTGAATTGGAAATTCTGCAGAAAATTAAATCTGCATGAGTTTCGATCGATTGAATCTAATTTTCGATCGATCGAGCCTTGCAAATTTTGTCCAATACTTTCTGCAATCACTCGATTCCAATTTTACAATTAAACATACTTTGAGCAAGCCTAAACCTAGACTCTATGTTTTAATCATGGTTTGCCAACATATTACAAATTGAAGTTCTAATACATTAGTTCCTGAAGTCTTAGAACCTAACAAATGTAACTTAAAAAGTTGGCTCTATTAGCCCGCACCTTATAAAACTAGTCAAAAAACTGATATAAAACCCAAAAAAAAAAAAATTGACATAAACCAATTCCTTATAAGTTAGCTAGTTAAAGCTACCCATAATTTTTTTTTAAAAAAAAAAGGTCTGGTTACTCTTTAGAAAACTGTTTATTGAAAATTGAAAAGTTGTCAAGAAAGTTAAATCACTTTTTCATAATTTTTTTTTTTAAAGAGCAAATTACAACTTACTCACTTGTGTTTTGGTTGAAATTTAAGTTGCTTACCTGTGATTTAAAATTTGACACTTTGCCCACTTGAGGTTTGACCGAAATTTAAGTTGTCTATGTATGGCTGAGAGGAGGAAGAGAAGGAACACAAACTTGGTGGAGCAAATAGCCATTAGACTCTGTCAGAGAGAGAGAGAGAGAGAGAGAGTACTATGGGATATGATCGAGTCTGTGACTTTGTGTGTGTATGGGACTTGGGAGTTGGGAACTTGGTTATAGATTTATGAGAGTTTGGTATTTGTCTTTTTTTGATTGATTGTGAGAGAGATGAGAAATATAGGTGAGGGGTAGGAGATGCTTTGTTGAAGAGAATGATAAAATGAATGACTAGTGCTATTTTTGTCTAAAAAATTAATCTAGGTCCGTCCCCTTATTTTTTTTTTAAATTAAAAAATTTTTGCTAAAAATACGTTGTTAAAAAGCTAAAAGTTGACTTTTGGTGTAATGAGACCCATTTTAAGAGCAAAAATAAGCTAAAAAGTAACCTAAGCTAATTTTTTGTCGAATTTCAAAAGCAACCTAAGTTTTTGAATATTTTGTTTTCTTTAAGAAAAAAAAAAGAATATTTTATTGTATACAAAATTAAAAATCGCTGTAACAATTTTTTTTTTTTTTTGGGATTATATAAGAACCACCATCAAATAACAAGGCGAAACTACACTATTAGTTCCTGAAGTTTATCCTATAAGCACAATTGATCCCTCAAGTTTCCAGTGAGCACTATTAGTCCCTCATGTTTAAAAAATAAGCACTATTAGTCCTTTTATTAACTATGGTTAGTGTTAATATTTATGTGGCTAACAAAATAGTGACATGAAATTTATTTAGCTGATGTGGTATTTTTTAAATTAGAATATTATAAAATTGAATTTACACATCATAAACCCATAAAATTGAATTTACACGTCAAAAACCCATAAGATTTTTTATGGTGGGCATGAGGTATCGAGTCGTGTTATGTGGGTCGACAAAGACTTCGTAGCCCACTGCAATGGCTTCGATTTGGGTTGAAGGGTGGTAGGTTGCGATGTTTTTCTGAACCCATGTGGAGGGGAAGGACTTGCTTTTTGGGTTGAAAACTGTGACTTTGATTCCAGATCCAGATTAGGCTTTGAGAATTGCCGGGTCGGTATTGAATACCTTGACCAGGTTTAAAGGCCAAAATTGGCAATTAACTCCAATTGCCAAACTATATAGTTAGTAGGCAACGTTTCAAAACTATATTTTTAACTAACATCTTGAGTTTAAAAGACTCAATTTAAGACTTGTAAATCAAGTCTCAAAGACTCGGTTTCTATGTTCTGATTTGGCTTTTTTTTCACGTGGCATCCACCTGGAACTTGAGTATTAGAGGCTCGAGTTATATCTCAACCCTTTGAGTGTCGATTTTTATTTTCTGAGAATGACGTGGTTTATCCATGTGGAAGCCTCTTGGAAACCGAGTCTCTAAGACTCGATTTCATAAAGGGCTGATTCAAAATTAAACAGTCACAGACACTCTCACACCACTCTCACTCACCCTCTCCATTCTCACTCAGTCTCCACTCTCACGCACCTCCACTCTCACGAGCTTCTCCAGTTCTCTCAAGTGTGCTTTTCTTCTCCTAAACCCACTTTTGAAGTACATTTTCTTCACACTAGCTTCGGTTATTTTTCTTATTTTGTGATTTTTTCATGTGGGTTTGTCTGTGTTTATCTGCATGTAAAATGTTGTTGTTGTTGTTGTTTTTTTATTTTTATTTTTAGGTTGGGTTTTACAAAATCATAGCATTTGGTATTGTGTGTTTTGTTTTGTTTTACTTATATTTCTATTGTTGGTAAAGAATGTAGGAGAATGTGTAATTATTGATTGATATGGCTATTGGGTCCCTCTCTTTTACTTTTTTTTTTTTTTTTCCTTTAGTTTTTGTTTCTTATCATTTGGATTTCTCACATTCATGGTTTTGGCAGGAGTATCAATTTCATAATTTTAGTATTTTTTTTCTTTATTTCATAAATATTTGATTGATACTGATTGGTCACCATATATAGTGTCTGTTGTATCCTTCTTTGGTTTCAAATCATTTTACCTATTCATACCCTTCATTGTAAGTTCTATGTCATAGTTTTCCTGTTAAATTGCTTATATATTTATGCAATTTGATTAGTCACTATTTTGTGAAGATTATACCACGTAAGAACATTTGGATTGCCTGATTTTGTTTTCTGTTTGTACCGGAAGAGAAAGTCCAGCAAAGTTTGTTTCTGCACTAGTTCACCCTAGAATTTAAATTTTGATGCCCACTAGCTCACATGACAGATTATACGTATGCATTTTTTTTTTATGGTGTTGGATTAGAAGGAACTAGCCAGTCTTACACTAACTGCATTTTCTGAGTTAAATTTGATACAGGGTTACTTTTGTATGTGAGATGTTATATATATTTGGTTTATGACCTAATAAAGCAGCGTCATTGACAGTTGGTATCTAGTTCTACCTTTGAACACTCTAACCTATCACAAGGAGATTGTAATATTTTAAAGCTGAATGTTACAGTTTTTCACCTAGTGTAGATCAAGGAAAAATTATGGTTGCCAAATATAAAATGGAGTCCTAGATCGTCAGTTCATAGAAACCATCATATGTCCCCTCAAAATCTTGACATGCTTATCTAGGATCTAATCCTAAACAGCTCTTGTAGCTGCAATTAAGCATTGCTACATTTCACCTAAGGTTTAGGCTCTATAAAAGGAGTCTTACAATCTTGCAAGTGCTTGCAGCAATTCAGAGAGCTCTCAGTGGTATAAGATAATTTTTGGTAAGAATTTGGTTTATACATGCTCATTCTCCTTAAAAAGGAACCTGTGAAAGATAATAAGTATATTAAGCTATATTTTTGGAAGCATATTACTAGTTTCTATCATGTTAAACTTAGTAAAATATAGAGATCATAATCTCAAACTAATTGCTTTTCATTCTTGTGTAGTATGGCTGCTGCAAATGCTGGACTGATTGACCATGCGGAGCTTGGACCCATTGACGATTCGGTGTTGACTTTGCAGGCCGAATATTGGTTAGAAGCTATTTGGAATGGGCAGGTAAAACACAACACTAAAACCATTTGTGTTGTTCTGAACTGTATCCTTCTTATGGTACCCCATTTAATTCATAGAATGTACACACACTTGTTGTCATATATTAATCCATGGATTTGTTTTGTGCAAGATCCGGGTCCTTTACCTACTGCAGCCATAGTGAAAAGTTCACCAATCTAGAGCCAATGGTAGACGACCGAGTCGTTGACATCATTAAATGACTTGGTTTGGAGGGACTCCTCAGGACCCTGGGTAGAGAGATTGACCATGGGCTGATAACGGCCTTAGTGGAGCAATGGCGGCCCGAGACTCACACCTTCCACATGCCACATGGTGAGGTCACCATCACATTGCAGGATGTGGAGGTTCTTCTCGGGCTTCATGTTAATGGTGAGGCTATAATAGGGAGCACGCAGAAAGAATGGCGGCATGTGTGCCGGGACTTCTTTGGGTTTGAACTTGTAAATGATGATACAAATGTGCTTATTGGCCAGAGGATTGTCATCAAACGGCTTTTGGAGCAAGTTGCCGGTCCATTGCCGCTTAATGCTAAAGAGGATCAGCCCCATAAGTACGCAAGATGCTACATCCTAGCGTTACTGGGGGACACAATCTTCATAGACAAATCCAGTGATAGGGTGCATCTAATGGGGGTGCAGCAGTTGTAGACCTTTGCAACCCACGAAGGTACAGTTGGGGAAGTGCTTGCCTTGCATGGTTGTACAGAGAGTTATGCAGGGCAAGCGATAAGACAGCTAGTTAGATTGGTGGGTGCTTGTTGTTGGTCCAGTATTGGGCATGGGCCAGGTTCCCATTTTTGTGCTCGAAAGTTTAGCGTGGCCCGCCAATAGGTGCTTATGGTCCTCCAGTGCGTGGTCCACTGTCCCTAAAGTAAGTCTCTACCTCATACACGTCATATACATTATGTGATCATTACCTAAGCCCACAATCATGTAACTTGATTTTATTTATTTATTTATTTTAAAGGCTTCTAGGAATTATTTAAGTCAATATTAAACAATTTTAAACAAAGGTTCAATATATATGATTAGGTTAATATACTCTAATTTTGTGTCAAATTTCTTAAATTATATTTCAAATTCACTCTAAGCAATTTGTATCAAATACCCCTTTCCAAATTTTCTTTATGAATGATAGTGTTAGGACATATGTGTTTCACTTGTTAAGAACATATGTCATTATTTTATGTAATTGGGTAATCCTTTGACAAAACGCACTTTACTTGTAATTGGGTAGATCTAGGTGTTCTTAATACTTCATGAAACTGTGTTTCAAGATCAAGTGTTGAAGTCATCAAGTCTGTCCAAGAAACAAGCTGAGAAGTGCAAGTTTACTAAAGCTCGACAGCTAGCTCAACAGCTAGCATGTGTCGAAGTTTAAGAAGCTGTTCAGCCCGTGTACTCGACACCTGCTCGACAACTCCTATCTGTCGAGGTTTAAGAAAGAAACAGAAACTCTAATCTGTTTTCTTGGAATCCGTGAATGTGTCTTTGGGACTTCTTTTCTCCTAACCCTAGACATATAAAAGGATTATTTTAAAGGCCGTCAAAGAGTACACAAGTTGCACAAGCTTTGAGAAAAGTTTGCTCAAGCAAATTGTGACCGGAGACAAAATTTTGCCCTAGTTCATCATTCTTGAAGAAGTTGCTGTGTATGTGCACCATAGGGTTTTGTGACCAAGAATCTTCTTGATCTTCATCGTGGATGAACTGAAGAACTTTGCAGCTAACAATCTTCTTTAGTTGGTGATTGAAGTCGCGTACTGGGATCCGCGCTGTAATACCCCAATTTTGTTTTTATGATTATCACCGTACCTCGTCATTATTAATATAGAGTTGAGGTACTATATGTGTGTGCACAACAAGATGGGAGTAGACAATTTTGTGGTGCTACAAATAGGTGAGAAAATTAAAGTTTTAATGCATACAATTTGGTGCGGCAATTAAAATAAATAAATAAATAAAAGATGAAGATGTTTTATGGGCTTCTTGGAGACTAAAGAGATAAGCTCAAGTGGATTTTAAACTCCAGCCCACTACCCCACCAAGCCCACATCTCTAATGCGTTAAAATATAAGGTGGAGGAAAAGATAAATTAGGGTTTCATCACTAAGGAGGCTAAGAGGTGTTTTTCCTAGGAGTTTAGAGCATATACAATTGAAGAGGCAAAATTGTTTAGGGGCATAAGATTTGGGCTACGAAATCAAGGTGAGAACCCCATCTCAATATTTCTACTGTTTATAAATCTTGAGATATATTTACGATTTTGGCAGCATGATAAGATTCAGTTATGTCTACGATTTGACTAATCGATTACAATGGAAAGATGGATATATATATGAGAGTTATTCATGTAAAGATCCGATTGTAATACTCTTAAGTTATGGTACTTTTGTATTTTATATTGATTTCCCGTTGAAATTGAGGACCTTGGGTCTAACAAAGGATTATATATATTAGATTAATTCCTAAAAAGTGAGTACACGTTTTCAATGAATTGCCTACAGATTTCATTTGAATATAGATTCCATGATTATAACCTTCAATCCTAAAGGTAGCCCTGTATCCATACGTCATTCAATGGGAATATTAATCTAAGGTCTGTGGTATTTCGACTGTTGCTTCTCTAAGGGTAATATGAGATTTGAACCAATGCAAGGAAGCATTTTGGCCTAGAATATCAATTGTGGTTATAGAAATTTGTTTGAGCTCTTTTAGTACAGATTAGTTTTGGGGAAATATTGTTGCGGTGGGACTTTGATAAGGAATAATAAATTGCTTAATTCAGTGGTATATACGAAAGTAGTTTTCATACCTGATTTTTGTAGGATAGTAGGAAAGAAAAGGTTTGTAAGGATTAGATTTCATGCTTACTGATTAAAGCATTCTTTTGTTTAGAGCTTACGGAAGATTAAAGTGTTCAGCTGTGTTCAGAAGTATTAGCAAGAGAGGTAAGTAATTATGCATAATATGCTTAAGTTTTGTCCATTAGGTTCTTAGAAGTTAAAAGTTTTCGAAAGTTTTGTATTTCAAACTTATATTTTCTAAAGTTTGTCAAAAGTATTTTTGCATCATTGAAAGAGAAATTTCGACTATTAAATAATGTTTTAAAGAGATACTTCGAATTTTAAATAACGTTTTGAATGTCCAAATCTCATTTAAAAGATGATTTCTAAACTAAACTATTTTCCAAAAATAATTGAGTTTCAATATAAGTTTTCTAAAAAGGTTCTTGTTCTTTAAGTTTGTTTAAAACCAAGTGATTTCAAAGTCATATTCTTATTTTTCAAATGGTATTTAAGACGTTTCTTTTAGCAAATTGGGTTTTCAAACTTACTCAAGAATTGTAGAAATATTTATATAAACTCTTCAGTTCTTATTCATTTCCTAAGAGAGTCAGGCATCCTTTGATTTATGTTCAATTCGATATTGTGAACTTGATATGCCTCTGTATTTGGAATAATTGTTAATATCAAGTAAATTATTATATTTTGTATAAATTTTACTTTTGTGATATGTGACTCAAAAATAAGTATTTTTAGAATTGATCAGATATATCAGATATGTGTAAATCCGCTCACAGGATTGTATGTGAGAATTTGTGTTGATCCCTCACCAGCAGGGGTTAGATGTTGGTATCCGCTCACAGGATTGTATGTGAGAATATGTGATGTGTATATGTGACACTGTGCTCTGATCAATTATACGTATGTGTTTTCTAATGATTTTAAGATGTGATTACAATTATATTAAGTGATTCATTATATGTTTTGGAATAATTATTTTTGATATCATTGAATGAGTTTGTGAAAAATCAAAATACTCGTGCCTGGCTTGACTTTATTTCGTTGTGTATTCTGTATAATTACTTACTAGATGTGTGGTTCACCTCATCAATTACTATTTTTCAGATTAAAGTGTAGTTGGAAATATAGAACCTTTGGATCGCTTTGTAAGGTGTAAGGTAGAGCATGGAAGTTGTAGGCGATTTCAGTATTACTTGAAGACTTATAGAATTTTAGTTACCTTTATTTTGTGATTCATGTTTTATATAGTGGAGATTATTTCCAATTTGTGGAGTTTAGATTTTTGTAAGAGGTTTTTAAGAAGTATTGTTTCTTTGGAGTATTAATTTATTTTGGATTAATTATGTTTATGGAGTTATATAAGTTTAGCAGGTTAGTCATGCATCTGAATTCATGTTCCATGGATTTGGGTCGTGACACGTGCAATTGGTTAGTCACGTACTTAGGAGCCGTGCATCAAGGAAAAATTGTCACTACAGAACAAGTCCAATTGGGTATTGGGGTAAGGGTTCAACTATAGGTTAGTATAAGGTACTGGGATTCCTTTACTTGTAACCGCTTGTTGTGATAATAGTAGAATTTCGAGAGTGGTGACCTGAAAATCACCCGGTGGGGTTTTTGCCGTATAGGTTTTCCATATTCGTAAACAAATCACCGTGTCAATTTAATTTCCGCTGCATACTTAGTTTAGTTGGTGATTTGTTTGTGCTACCATGCGCTTTGCATGTTAATTAACTTAATTAATTCACTTGGCTAAATTAATTGGTTAATTTATCACAAAGGGTCAATACGCGTTTGGCCTATCAGATAGGCCAAAAACGAATTGACCCCTTGTGATGAATTAATTGATTAATTAGTCAAGTTTAATTAATTAATCAAATTAACATGCAAACGCGTGGTAGCACAAACAAATCACCAATTAAACTAAGTATGCAGCAGAAAATAAATTGACACGGTGATTTGTTTACGAATGGGGAAAACCTACACGGCAAAAACCCCACCGGATGATTTTAAGGTCACCACTCCCGAAATTCCACTATTATCACAACAAGTGGTTACAAGTAAAGGAATCCCGGTACCTTATACCAATTTACAGTTGAACCCTTACCCCAATACCCAATTGGACTTGTTCTGTAGTGACAATTTCTCCTTTTGATGCATGGCTCCCAGTACGTGACTAACCAATTGCGCGGATCCCAGTACGCGACTTCAATCACCAACTAAAGAAGGTTGTTGGCTGCAAAGTTTTTCAGTTCATCCACGATGAAGATCAAAAAGATGCTTGGTTACAAAACCCTACGGTGCACAAACACAGCAATTTCTTCATAATAATTTGTCTCCGGTCACAATTTGCTTGAACAAACTTTGCTCAACACTTGTGCAACTTGTGTCCTCTTTGACAACCTTTAAAATAATCATTTTATATGTCTAGCGTTGTGAGAAAATAAAGCCCAAACACATAATCACGGATTAGAGTCAAAACAGATCTAAAATTCTGTTTTTCATAAACCTCGATAAATGCCTATCTGTCGAGATGCTGTCGAGCCACAGGCCTGGAACAGCTTTTAAAGCTCGATAGATGGCTAGCTGTTGAGTTTTAATGACAGGCACTTTTCAGCTTGAAACTTGGACAGACTTGCATGGCTTCAACACTTAATCTTGAAACAAAGTTTCTTGAAGTATTAAACACATCCTAGATCTACCTAAATATAAGTAAAGTACGTTTTGTTAAAGGATTAGCCAATTATATAAAGTAGTGACATATGTTCCTAACAAGTGAATCACATATGTCCTAACAATGAAAATATACACATGTATTTGGCCCTTTCTCTTTAGTACCATGTATTTGTTATTTACTGTGCAGTCAAGCTCATCCCATTCCCCTTTTAAAATGAGGAGTTGGAGTAAAGATTTGATGTAAGAAGACATTGGTGGCAGCCGTATGAAGAAAAGACAATAAAAAGACATAAGGACTATTTCTTACAATAAAAAGACATAGTGATATTATTAATTGAGTAAAAATCTATAAGATTATCTTAGTAGTTTTATGTGATTACATTATAGTTTTAATTAGAAGATTATCTTAGTAGGAAAGTTATAGATATTGATCCCTTGTCCTTGATTGTAAGTGGTTGTGGGTCCCAAACAAGAAAAATAGGCCCGCCCACATCTTCAGGGACAGGTATCACGAGCAAATAGCTTCAATGCTGCCAGACTAGGTATGAAAATGCCTTGTTTTACATGTTTAGGAACAAGATATAGGTTTAGTGAACTTTGAAATATAAACATTGTTGCCTAATGTGTTGTCTACTTGTTTTTTGGCTGTTGTAGGTGGTGTGGCAGCCGTATGAAGCTGAATTAGAGGACATTTTGACGTGGTGCGTTGTAGGGAGGGCAGTGTGGATGGCAATGGTACCGCTTGTATGTTTCCACCTAGTAGAGAAACATACACCGGATCGTGTCGTTCGTCAATTTGGGATGATCCAAGAAATTCCCCGTGATGTTGACACTAATACAGTGCTTCATAGGATTGATTTGAGGGGGAAGGTCGGTGTCAATTGGTCGCTGAAACATGCTGGGCATATCATCGAGTGGGGTAATCGCCTTGAACAGCGTTGTGAAGCAATGCTTGGTGATATGCCTCCACATCATGCGTACTTCGACTGGTTCCATAGGGTAACTTGGAGGTTCATCAACCGTGAGGGCGCTAAATTGATTCTAATTGTAACTTCTCCATGTCTTCTACATCTTACCATACTTCTTCGCATGAAACCACTGCTTAGAGAACATGATATATGTGGTACAATGTCTTCTTAGCATGAAACCTCCCTTTTAAAGCTGTTGTCTAGTTAAGATTCCTTATAGAGAACTTTGTTGATTTAAAAATCTAATTTGAGATGCTCTAAGCTCATATTTCCTGTTTCAACCTTTAGAGTTATGCTATATATATATATATATAAGTTGAAAATGGTTTTTTTTTTTTTTTTTTTCCTTTTTCTTAGTCACAATCCTAATAATGATGCATTAACCAGCAAAGTCTACCTGTGGTATCAATCATATAGGGCTGTTTAGCCCTTTCAAAAGAAAGATAGGTCACTCTTAGGCCATTTCTTATTAATTGTTATACTACCCTAGTGCCAAGTGTGTTTCATTTGTCTAATTTCATCGATGATGTCCTAACAAAAAGAGAAGTGATGAAGTATTCTTGTTTGCTTATATGTATGATTCTCATTTTTTATATTCAATCTTCTTGTTGTTGATGATATAAAAACATGGACGTACATACTTAGTTTGATCTACCTGCACACAGATTAGTAATTTAACCAGAAAATTTAGAATGCTTGGGACCAAACATGGCAGATACTAGTTCTTCTTAAAAACATGGTCACTGTTAGCTGTCAAATTTAAGAAATCTTATTTATCTAGCAAATTTCATATTTCCTGCCACTAATAATTTACAAAGTATAGAGAGACGTGCTCAAATGACTGCTGGAATATTGAAATCAAAAGCATGAATTCTTTTACATCAAAACTCAAAAGCATGGATGATAACCAAAGGTGTTGTAAGGTTGAATTTATTCAATCATTTGTTGGCTATATTCCGTGCCAAATTTGCTTGTAATTAAGCAATTAGATACCCTGTATTTAGGTGGGATTCATGTAAGGGTAGTGTGTGAAAGAGTGTGAAGAAATCTCAGAAGTGTGCAATTCAAGGGAGTCTCGCGATTGGCTCTCGACTAGCAAGTCGCCAGAATGGCACACGTGTGAAATATGCAGGGGGAGCTGAAGGGTCACGCCAGCTGTTGCACTACAGGACAAAACTTCCAGTCTAGCCAGGCAATTAGCTCACGACTCAAACTCGCGACTCATTCCAGTCGTGAGCTCGAGTCGCCAGAATGCCCTGTTTGGTTGTAACTGACTCTTTGCATTCCTCATACACCCTACTATAAATACCCTTATATCCACGAAATGTAGAGAGCTTCTAGAGAGAATTTTGAGAGAGAAACCCTAGAGAAAAACAAGATTGACTCATCCACAATCTTCATCCTTTGATTCTCCAAATTCCTCTACTCTCACCCTCTCCATTGATATATCTTTGAGAGGTACATTTAGATAAATCATTATCCCACCATACCCATATCTGTGAGGAGGTTTTTTGGTGCTTGGGAAGCAGTTCAGAAGGGACCAATTCATTTTGGTTGATACAATGGGCGATTGTGGGATCCGGTAAGCTAGAGAAGACAAGGTTCGGCGTAACCCTGTTGGAGTAAGATGCTTGGAGGACTTAGGTGCACTGGGTAGATTAGGCTTGGAGGGTCTTCTACTATTCATGTATCCCAACTTTATTTTCTAGTGGATTATTGACCGCTTGGAGGGTGGTGAAGAGCTTTTACGAGTATTTCGGTTTCCTCTTCGATAACACATCGCCATGTTATCTTTGTGTTTGTATCTTTCTTCCCTTTCTCTTTACCTTCTAATTACTGCTGTGTTTGTGATTAATTATGGTTTAGAGTGTGTTACCTGTTTGGGTTTAGCTTATTTTCCTATTCCGCACATATATTGTTTGATTATAAGCTTGTGTTGGTAATTTGTAAATTGGGGGTCTAAACGTTTAGTGGTATTTTACACACTATTTGAACTTTCAATTGGTATCAGTACACTTGCTATTGTTTAATTACCTAAGTGCGATCCTTGACCCCTGTTGAGATGGATCGATCTCAATTTCTTAATGCTCCTCCATATTTTGATGGAAGCAACTATGCATTTTGGAAAGTCCGCATGAGGGCATTCCTATGTTCAATTAATGAGACTGTTTGGGATGCTGTAGATATAGGGTGGACTAGGTCGAAGGCTGCCAAATCCACATGGGATAAGGCAGCCCTCGCGGCAACTAATGTAAATAGCAAGGCACTAAATGCTATTTTCTGTGGTGTTTCTCCAGATGAGTTTCATAGGATTTCTCACGTTACAATTCCCAAGGAGGCATGGCAAATATTGGAGACAACCTATGAAGGCACTAAAAAGGTCAAAACACCAAGTTGCAGATGCTAACCACTCGATTCGAGGAGCTGAAGATGAGTGACGACGAGTCATTCGACTCATTTTATGGCAAGCTGAATGAGGTGGTTATTGGGAAGTTCAACTTGGGTGAAAAAACAGAGGACTCAAAGATAGTGAGGAAGATCCTTCGATCATTGCTGGAGAGCTTCCGTGCAAAGGTTACTGCAATTGAAGAGAGCAAGGACCTTAATGATATCAAAGTTCAAGAACTAATTGGCTCACTTCAAACATATGAGTTGTCTCTACCTCACAAAGGAAGAGCAAATCCCTTACTCTAAAGACCTTCAATGAAAGGGTGGAAGCTCACGACTCATCGGATGAGGATGAGGTTGAGAAAGATGTGGCATATCTTGTGAAGAACTTTCGAAAGTTCTTGAAGTTCAAAAAAGAATGGAAAATCTGCTAAGAAAGGAAAATTCCCAAGTTCCTGGAAGGAGAAAAAGGATTTCAAGAAGAAAGATGGAAAGGATTCTCAATCCTCTCAAAGAGTCACGTGCTATGAATGCAACAGTCATGGACATCTCAAGAAAGAGTGTCCCAACTATTTGAGAGGGAAGGGTAAAGCGTATGCCACTACTCTTAGTGACACCGACTCCTCTGATTCAGATTCAGAAGAAAGCTGTGATGGAAAGGGAAACTTCTCTGCATTCATGACCATTGCTCCAGTAGAATCTTCTGATGATTTGAGTGTGCTAGTGGAAGAGCTTAGTGAGCACACAAAATTGGAGTCAATGAGGATAGTAGAAGAATCAGATGATGAGGAAGATGAAAGAACAGTGGGACTGCAAGAGACCTACAATTCCCTCCTTGAGAAGATCGGTGAATATGCAAAAGTGGCTAAAGAAGCCAGTAAGAAAATGAAGAGAGCAGAGTAAGATTACAAGAGTCTTTTAGTCTGATACAAGGAGACTAAGTGTGAAGTCAAGACACTGAATGGAGAGCTGATTGAAGCCTACTCAAAGATAAAATTTCTTGAGCTTAAGGTGATTCAAGCTAATGCTAAAATAGAGCGAGTTTCCTCCAAGAAGCTTGATGAAGTACTTGCTCATCAAAAACCTTTCTCTGACAAAAGCAGATTGGGTTACACCGGAGAGAGCAGTTCGAGTGTCAAAGTGTCCAAGGATATGAAGTTTGTGAAAGCTAAGGAACCAATGGTGGAAATCACTACTGTTGAGAAAGTGAAGGCGGAGAAGAAGCGAAATGTGACTGACCAAAGGTTATTGACTAAGCCTCCTAACCAATCAGTGGTCAAACCTAAGGGTAAAGGGAAATCTCTCCCAAAGTCACAAAGAGGACCGAGAACTCAACATTTCTATCATCATTGTGGAATTCAAGGACACACCAGACCCAATTGTCATAAGCTTCAAGCATTGAAGAATTCAAGTGCTTAAAGGTCGAGAGGACCAAGACATGGCAAAGGGAATTGGACTGCTGAGCAATCAAAAGGTCAAGAAGGTGATCCCGGAGTGAGGGATGTGATGAAGATGTTTGATGCCTTCATTACCTGTTTGGCAAGCTTCACCAGAAGGTTTGAAAGTCACAACGATCGTACCCAATCCTCTAGGGATATCACCCCAAACGCAAGTGTCGTGTGGGTGAAGAAGGGTACACATGCATAAGCATTACAACATGTCCATGCATTAATATTTCCTATATTTTGTGACATTGATTGGTTGTGTAATTTGTGTTATCTCTCCAGCAAGTGTTGAAAATTTTTTGTTTGCTTGTTTGTTATTTGCCTTGAATGTTTTTACATTTTTTTTTTAATCAATATTTACTTGTTTTTGTGTCAAAAATCCAAAAACACATAAAAAGTAGAAAATCCAAAAAGTTTGATCGGTATTATTGTGCATTGTCACAAGCATGTTTTGCCTTGTACCTTTGTACTAATGGCTTTGTGCATTTACGAGCGTAGCTTGTTCTTTATGCACTCATATCACTGTGGGAAAAATCTTGACATCTATGTGACTGTTGTAAATAGATCTTCAAACTTGTTATGAATGATTAGTTAATGGTTTTGTTGATCTTGAGACTTGCATAGACTTGTGTCTATATATCTTCCCACTCTTTTATTTTTATTTTTTGCTTAAAGAGCTCACCAAATGTAAATCTCAAAATGAAAAGAGATAATGAGCTGCAAAAGCCGTCCACATACTAGTATTTGACTAGGAAAAAGGGAAATCGACTTTTATGAAAAATGTATGATGCCCAAAAAGCCAAAGGCTTGTTCATCAAATTGAAGTATTAAAAATTTCAGGCATTGATCTCACAAATGAGATGTATTGATTCAAAAAGATCATATGATATGATGTGCATGAAGCCAAATGAAAAGCTTCAAAATTATGTAATCAAGTTTTGTGGGAGGTCATATATGCATATTTCTATAATTGAGATTGGTCACTCTTCCTAGTGCTAATTGTGTATGACTTGGTTGAATTGATCATTGAAACTTCACATTAGACTAAGGACTATCTTATCTTTGGTACTCACACACATCACACATGTTTATGTTCAATGAATGCCTTATTCATTTGTGTGATTGTACTTGTTTAAATATGTTGCACATGCTCAACTATATGTTGATCAAACACAAAAATATTTTTGAGTGTTTTAGTTGTTTTTGGAAAGTGTTTTTATTTTGTAAAATGTCAAAAAATTTTAAAAACTATGCAACCTTATTTTGGCGAATTGCCTCGCGGGTCAAGCCAGTCGCGAGCTTACTTAGAAGGTTTTCGCGACTCTCTGGCGGGTCAAAGCCCCAGTCGCGAAAAAGACTTAGAATTTTTTCCAAAAATCTAGGTTTTTAGATTTCACGCGACTCAGTTTGGCGACTTGTTCGCAAGTGCAAGCTTCAGTCGCGAGGGTTACTCAGAAGGTTTCGCAGCTCCCCACGCGACTGACTCGCGGGTGGAACTTCCAGTCGCGAAAAACACTTAGACAAATTTTTCCAAATTTTGTCACAAGGGTTTTTGGCGGCTTGCTTTGGCGACTTTTTCGTGACTCAATCCAGTCGCGAAAATTGCGTGTTTTGCACAATAAGGGTTATTTTCAGGGCAGATTTCACAAACTTTTTAGTTTTCCTCGTTTATTGTGACTGTTCATTGTCTCCCTCTTCCAAACTCACCGTGTTCACTCTCAAAAACTCCATTTTTCTTCATCATCTCTTCATCAATCTTCAAGAAAAGGTATGGGTTCTCTATTTTTCTCAATGTATTTCATGTTTACAACCTTTGATTTCTTGGATTTTGAGTTGTGTTGAGTTTTGAAATATATGATGTTCGAATATGGTTTGGGTATATTTTGATGAGTTTGATGAATGGGGTTTTTTGATTTTGGTAGTATGATGCTTGACATACATGTTTTCATGTTTGCTTCTCATTTTTTAGTCACTTATCTTGTCTGTGTTGTGCTGTGCATTTCATGCTCATAGCAAAATGTCTTATAGACATTTTTTTTGTGTTTTTGAGAACTTCATGGATTAGAATGCACCACATTTGCACACCATATGCACCAGTGTTGCTCATGCTTACATAAATGCCATGTTTTTGCATATCTTTTAGGTGAGCTTCACATTTCTACTTAATTGGCTCATTTAACATGCTTATGAGATATTTCTTCGTAACTATCATTGTGTGCTTATTTCATAGGCTAACTTGGATCTAATCAAGTTTGTGTATTGGTGTTTTGCATTTGGTTCTCTGCTGTGTGTCTGTTATTTTGCAGATGTCTTGCCGTTCTTCTTGTGGAAAAGAACCCGTAATTGATGTTCCATCATCCCCTGTTTCAAAACAGACCCGACGTTCATCTCATGACTCAAACAGTGAGAGATTCAGGACTCCACTTGATTCTCAGACATACTCCAGCATTTTTGAAAAATCTCCTACTGTGGTGGAACGGATTGTGAGATTTGATACCCTGGGAACGACTTTTATTCCTAGGATTTTTAAAGAAAAATATTGGGTTGATTTATTCGAGAAATTCGAAGATCCAATTGATGAACTAGTCAAGGAATTCTACTCCAACGCCAGATTTACCGGTGTTGAACTAAAGTGTTGGGTCCGAGGAAAGGAATTCATCATTACTCCAGATTACATTACAAAGGTCCTTCGGATTACTCGACTGGCTAATGTAGATCTCACTCCATATGATGATAAGCTTCCTCAAGTGCAAGATATTCTTCAAATTCTTGGGCCAGATCATGAGATTTCATCCAAAGGCACGTCCATTGGAACAACAAAGTTTGCAATTGATCTGACGACTCTCAAATTGATCATGTTCTTCAACCTTTTTCCACTCTCGAACACTGGATTCATCATCCTTGGAAGAGCGCAGTTTCTATGTGATCTCATCACTGGAGTTCAAATTGACATTTCTGCTCACATCTTTTCAGTTAATAGGGAGAACAGCAGCACGGACAGCAGCAAGAACTTGCCTTCCTCTTTGTAGTCTAATCATGAAGATTATGGTATGTGAAGGGGTTCGTCTGCCAAAAGATGGAAAGACACTGGTTCGTCTTCCCCCACTATCCATGATTTCTCTTCAAGCAAGCAAAAGTCACTCTTCCAAAGCACCTAAAAGTGAATCATTCCCTCATGCTACCTCTTCCGGTCATGGCTCAGCCACTCACACTACGCCTGTGCATACTGAGACTGCATCTCCTCACACTCCTGAGTTGCAGACGACTAGCACTCAGCCTATACAACCTAGCTCTCAAGCTGACAGGTTGAACACTTTGATTGAGGGTTTGTATTGGCGTATTTCCGGATTTGAAAAGGTTCTCTACTCCACCAACAACCAAGTTCAAATGTGTCTCACAGCCATTGAGACACAGTTAGATGCTATTCAACAAAAGCTGGAGGACAGCCTTTAGCTATTCGTGCCAAAAAGGGGGAGAGATAGCATACAGTAAGGGGGAGAGCAACACAAGAATAGGAAATGTGCATACTGAAAGGGGGAGTTATGTGAGCTCAAAAGGAGAATACTGATACATACACACATACTATTTTTGGCTTGTCTTGGTTTTAGCTTATTTGTTTATAGTCTTTATAACTCTTGGTATTTACTTTGTGGTTGTTTAATATCAGTTGGTACATTGTTTTAAATCTTAAAGCTTATATTCAGTATTGTGTTTTTGTACCTTAACTTTGTAGCTCAGTACTTTTAGTTAATATTTTGCATTTCTTTTAGTACATCACTCTTGTGCCCTTGTTGGATTTTTTATCCTTGATGCAATTACCTTGTGTTTTTGTATCGGTTGAGTGTTGGACATGCAAATGATACTTTGCATTGAGCTTATTAGCTTGCATGTCCGGATGTTCATTCCTTGTGTGAATGTTCATTGTGATCACTATTTATAGTGATTGTTCTTGTTTGGTCAAGCCATGCTTGATTGCTTTAATCTTTATTGCTTGATTGTATTGTGCTTGCTCCATATGCATTTCAAGATTTCTGCTTACAATGATCGTCTTGTGTTGTTGTTTTCAGGAAATACTTGTTCGTATGGTTCAAGAGCTTATCAGTTTCTAGAATTAGGATGTAAGTGAGTTTGGCAACTATTCCCAACTCACATGTTAAGTCTAGAGTCTGTTTTAGGGTTTTGTCACGGAATAGCCAAAGGGGGAGATTGTAAGGTTGAATTTATTCAATCATTTGTTGGCTTTATTCTGTGCCAAATTTGCTTGTAATTTAGCAATTAGATACCCTGTATTTAGGTGGGATTCATGTAAGGGTAGTATGTGAAAGAGTGTGAAGAAATCTCAGAAGTGTGCAATTCAAGGGAGTCTCGCGACTGGCAAGTCGCCAGAATGGCACACATGCGAAGCATGCAGGGGGAGTTGAAGGGTCACGCCAGCTGTTGCAGTACGGTACAAAACTTCCAGTCTGGCCAGGCAGTTAGCTCGCGACTCAAACTCGCGACTCATTCCAGTCGCGAGCTTGAGTCACCAGAATGCCCTGTTTGGTTGTAACTGACTCTTCGCATTCCTCATACACCCTACTATAAATACCCTTATACCCACAAAATGTAGAGAGCTTCTAGAGAGAATTTTGAGAGAGAAACCCTAGAGAAAAACAAGATTGACTCATCCATAATCTTCATCCTTTGATTCTCCAAATTTCTCTACTCTCACCCTCTCTATTGATATATCCTTGGGAGGTACATTTAGCCAAATCCTTATCTCACCATACCTATATCTGTGAGGAGGTTTTTTGGTACTTGGGAAGCAGTTCAGAAGGGACCAATTCATTTTGGTTGATGCAATGGGCGATTACGGGATCCGGTAAGCTAGAGAAGACAAGGTTCGGTGTAACCTTGTTGGAGCAAGAAGCTTGGAGGGCTTAGCTGTACTGGGTAGATTAGGCTTGGAGTTCATGTATCCCAACTTCATTCTCTAGTGGATTATTGACCGCTTGGAGGGCAGCAGAGAGGTTTTACGCCGAGTACTTTGGTTTCCTCTTCGATAACACATCGCCGTGTTCTCTTTGTGTTTGCATCTTTCTTCCCTTTCTCTTTACCTTTTAATTACTGCTGTGGTTGTGATTAATTATGGTTTAGAGTGTGTTACCTGTTTGGGTTTAGTTTTTTTTCATATTCCGCACATATATTGTTTGATTATAAGCTTGTGTCAGTAATTTGTAAATTGGGGGTCTAAACGTTTATTGGTGTTTTACACACTATTTGAACTTTCAGGTGTCCCCTCCCAAAATGAAATTTATAAAAATTTAATATATAAACAAATATTGCCAGTATTAATAAGAAGAACTACCCTGGCCCATATGCCAATCAAGCACTCCTACCATGTCAACAAATATATTACTAGAAAAAGAACCAGTGTGACCTTTCCATGATCTGCAACTACAATGCCCTTGGTGATCTCCCACAGCTTCACAGAACCAGCTGTATCCTGTCAATGAAAGATGTTGATTTTAAAGGTCTTGTTTAGTTAGAGTAACACATTGTCACTGTAAAGTATGAGGGAAGTCACAATTACCTTAGTCAACACATGCCTTCTATTATTCAAAATTTCACGCTGCACTATTCCAGGAGTTCCAGGAATGGTTAGTGTTGGCTCTTCGTAAACAGGTACCTGTTGGGAAAAATTCTATATAACTATGAATAAATTTCAGCAAGAACAACGGAAGCACAACCACACAATAACACAAAGATTTATGTAAAAACCCTTTCTCCTTGAAGAGAAAAACCACGGGACAAACTCCGAATAATTTCATTATATTAAATAGAGATTACAACACTTAGAGATATAACTTGAGTAAAGAAAAACTCTCTTTTTCTTTTCACTCATTGCTCTCTTCCTCACTGTGCATTTTCTCTCACTCTCTCTATTTTTCTCTTCTCCCTTTGCTTGCTCTCACTAACGCAGTACTTCAAGACTACACTAGTCCTCACACTTTGGGACTTCACTTCTTTTCTTTTTCTTTACTGGCCGAATGGCCTCTCTATTTATTTCATCATCTTTTCCTTCTTTTCTCCCTTTCACACTCTTCACATCAAGTCACAATAAATGCAAGCCAACTTATCTTGACTTTGCTTCAACCAATTTCTTTTCTTCAGCTCTGCCATAGCCGAATGACTCTTGCCTTTGCTTCTTTCTTTTCTTTCTTCCTTCAGCGTGTCCATCACACCTAAGCCAACCAACCCCAATAACTCATGCTGACTTTTGTACACAATGAAGAAAAAGTTAAGAAACATGAAGACATGCTCATTTTCAATGAGCCAAGAACACTAATGTTAATCCCCAAAATGCAAACATCAAAAATTAGCAAATCCAAGAATTAAAAATCCATAAAAAAAAATAAAAAATAAAAAAACACAAACAAAACTCAAGTATACTCCAAAACACTAACATACCAGTGATTAACAGGGACACATAACCACCTAAGAACTGCAACAACATTAATATATCAAAATACAAATTATGAAAAAAACAGAAAGAATCATTACTCACAAGGGCAGATCCTTCTAAGGAGACCCTTGCCCTTGAAAATGACAAGTTTCCAGCTAAGAATGAACCGCCTCTTTGAACGACCTTCTGAGGGTTACGTCCTTCAGCAGGCCACCTATGAACAGAAGAATCACTGGTTGCAGCCCATATACTATCATCATGCAAAGCCATTTGCAAAATAGGGTGTTCTCCCGTGCAAAGCAAGAAACTCTCCCTTGTCGCCAAGTCTGTCAAGTATAACTGAGGGTATAAACAGAATTGGGCATCAAAAAGATGAGCTTGAAGCTATAAAGCAAAAGACATTAAAAACCTACACAAGACAGAAGTACTTGAATTAGTTAGCTTATAAAAGAAAACAATACTCACAGAAAGGTCTTTCCCACCACTATAAACATGACTAAATGCCGGAGTGTGTGAGTTTGTCTAGAGGAACCTTTTTTTAGTTTATCAAGAAAATATGTTAACACCCATTGGGATTTGAACCTACAACCTAGCCTTCTACCCTAAGGAGGTACTGTTTCAGCTAAATCTCATAGGAAAAAATTTTAGAAAAAAAATTCCATGTTAGGATAGTTGCATTTTGACAAGTGAAAATAATGGTTGGACATTGCATAATCAAGCAAACACTTTTCAAGAATGGAATTGTGAGAGAGAGTACAGCCTTCAACCCAAATAATAAGGAAAAAGAATTTGAAGCAACATTTCATCATCTGCAATTGTTGAACAGGCGCATACAACCATCCAAAAGGCAACTTACTTCAGAAACACATCACACTAGAGCAGATCCACAAAAAGAATATTAAAGCAGCATATACAAGGACAATTAAGTAGATATAAAGCCTAACTTAAATTCCACTAACCACTTTATCAAAATAAGCAACCTCTTATGCCTTTCTTTTTAAATTACTAAGAAAAGTTTTCAAACTTTTTGGTGGAGATCTACTAAATTGTATCCATAACTGTGGGATACTATTATCTTAAATTGGTCTGACTTAACCACATCTTTTCCATAGAAAAAAGAAACATGTTAAACCTCTCTCTTGCTCACATTTAAACCCCTACTAGTAGACACAAATATCTACAACACAACCTCTCAGAGCAACTTCAGAATCACACACAATCCAATTAATGCAGTTTCTGGTTCATAATATTAAAAAAAATTGAAGATAAAATTATATTCCAGTAAATTGAATCCAATCAGAGAAAATCAGTTAAATTCTTTTCAGTCTTATTCAGATATGATTCCTAGTAGTTTATATATGCATCCTAGTAGTTTATATTCATAATTACACCCGCACCCAATTGGTCCTGAACCTACAATCTTATCTTCCATCTTTAGAAAGTGCCATTTGAGCTAGAGCTCACTAGCACCTAAGCAAAGCATGATTCAAATTTGAGTCAAACTCAAAGTAAGCAAAAAAAATCGGATTAAGTGAAAGTAGTGCTAACCTGACGAAGCTTTTCAAATGATTGTACATTGTTTTCCCTCCTTTGCATCTACACAAAATATCACCATGAGGCTGTTTAGATGTTGATGTTTACAAATTTTATCATCTAGAAAGATAACTTTTCACTCAAAAACCAAGTTAAAATGCAAAAGTGAGCCAAACTCAACACCTACCCTTCTTGTGTGAAGTTTGTGGGCTTTCTCCCTTGGCCTAAAGACATTGTAGGGATTGGTGTCATTAACAGGTGGAGGAGGCTGTAAAAAACAAGTAGTAAAGGCTGTGAATAGCTTAAAATTAATGGGCAATTGAATCAAATTATTTCATGCAAATAGTACGAGGAAAAATCTATGTTTATGGAGCAAGACTTGCACATAGATTACTCAAGTAGTTTTGCATTACTCAAGTAGTTTTGCAGCAAGTCTTGATTTTGTTGAAGAACAGTCCAATAAATGTTTTTTTTTTTTTTTTTTTAATGTAACTACATGTTGTTTTAGTTTTTTGGTTCTCTTTTTGACGTTGTTCGTAATGACTTGCAGCCGTTTGGTGGATAACCACAACATTTCATGCTTCCACAGTTTTATATTATTTGATGAATCTATCAACCAGCCAACATTTATTTATTGTTCATTGGCATAGTTGATTTGGTATTGCATTACTAATATGATCGTTTTTCCATGTGCAAATTGAAGGATACCTCCGTTTGTTGAGGCGTCATCTAGTGGGCATGGAGGATTACAAGGATATTACTAATGTGCTGAAGGTAGTGAATGAGATTGACCGTGTACAACCTCATATCCCTGAGGCCCCGAATGAGGAGGCAGCTACTCCTCAGGCAGTGGCTACTCAGAGGCCAAGCACTACTGAGAGGCCAAGCACGAGCACAGCTTTTGCGGGACGTGGCTCTCGTCCGCCTATTGCTACCCCATGGGTTGTCCCTACCCCCGATCCCTCTCCATCCACCCCACATCCATCTCTTACCCCCACCATCCTTTCACCCACCCCACATCCATCTCCTAGCCCCAACATCCCTCCACCCACCCCACGGTCATTTCCTGAGCTTTCACCCATTCCATCCTTTGACTTGGGTATTGATCCAACCCCTTCTGTCGTGCACATGAAGCCACCCTCCCACAATACGTCTACTGGCCCTTCTTCGAGTATCGACCCAACCCATGTTCAGGCTGAGCAGGCTATTGGGTTACCTGCAGAGTCAGAAGGTCGGCCGAAACGCATATCAAAAGCACCTCCTTGTGGGATAGGGGGTCACAAACATGGACATAGAGCTAGGCACGAGGCATTTGTCGAAGGACATGCAAGACCTCCTCATCCGCACACTAAACATTATACGAGATAGTATAAGGTTCAAAAAAGGTAGTTGATTGGGGAATTTGTTAAAAGGGCATTTTGATGTAAAGAAAGGATAGGCATGTATATGTAGTTTGTATTCTCCATTATGTGAACAAGCTGAAATGATATATAAAAAATGTATTTTTTGGAAATGAATATGTACAGCTTGATTATACATTGTTTTCCTATACAGGGAAATGCCTTATAATCTGTTTGATTGTGAATATACAGGGAACTGCCTTTTTGGAAATTTGATAATGTTTGATTGTGGATATCAGGGGGCTGTGCCATGTGCTAGTGTTGAAGATATGACTGAATAAATCTTGGTTGGTGTGATATGTAGGGATTGTGGTTCTTGGCTGTTTGTGTTAGGTAATTGAAGGATATAGAGTCAAAGATGTCGTTCTTTTGACGATTGGAGGGTTCAAACTTCACTACTGGGGAGCAAGTAACACTGGAGTGTGAAAATAAATGTGGGGTTTTTCTCTCATACTTGGAATTAATTTATGTTTTTCTTTGCAAAGAAACTGAACCTAAGAATGGCTAGTGAGTACAGGTATGTTAATCAAAGTGATTGCTTGGCAATTCATGGTGTTGATGATGCTCGGAAATTTCATATGCTCATGGTAAGTTTACTTCTTGTTTTCGTCATTCTGGTTCACATTCCCTATTCCATTTCATTTTGTCTCCGTATCCCTATTGTTGTTTTCTTATTTCTGCAGGACGCCCTAGACATTATTCAAATTAGCAAAGAAGATCAAGAGCACACATTTAGAATGCTTGCTGCAGTATTGTGGCTGGGGAACATATCATTCCAAGTGATTGACAATGAAAACCATGTAGACGTATTGGCAGATGAAGGTAAGATTTATTTGTTTGGCTCTGTGACCTTGATGAATTTCTTTGGTTGGCTGCTAGAAATGTTGAGAGATCTAGAATCTATGGTTGAACCCCCTATTCCAAGCAGATCTGAAATGCACTCTTTTGGGGTTGCATTCTTCTTCTTTTTCTCCACTCTATTATTATAACACAAATCACCCTTTGTGTGACATGTGCCCATTTATTACCTCAAATTCAGGCGATTGATGCAAGCACGTTTGACTGGTGCGAAAACAATGTACTGGGAGATCCATAAGTATCCTTGATATATATGGGTTTGAGTCATTCAAGGTATATGGTTTATGTTCATCTATAATTGATGTTTCTAGTGCCGGTCCATTTGCATTTGTATTAATGATATCTCTCCTCATTTTCAGAGGAATAGCTTTGAACAATTTTCCATAAATTATGCAAATGAGAGTATATCAAACTCGGAAGTAGCAACTAATGGGGAAACCAAAATTAGCAACAGATGGGGAAACCAAAAAAAATAAAGGCAAAAAACTCATTTTCGTCTCTACATTTTCACGCGATTCCCACTTTGATCCCTATCTTTTATTTTCACCGCTTTTAGTCCCTAAAATCAAAAAAGCGATCTCATTTTTGTCCCTACCGTCAGTGCCCTAACGGCAAAGTCCTAAGTGGCACATAGAACACCCTATTAGTTGACGTGGCGCTGATGTGGCGATTAAAATATTATTAAAAAAATATTATTTGGCATTTTTATATGCCACGTCAGCATTTTATTTTTTTATAAAAAGCCACGTTAGAAAATTTAAACCAAAAAAGAAAATAAATTAAAAAACAAAACTTAAATCTAATTGAAAAACGGTTTTTTTTTTTTTTTTTTTTTTTTTTTTTAAATCTAATTAAAAAGCAAACACAAACACAAAAATAAGCTTCCCAAATCTCATATCAAATCAAATTTTCTTTAACCTTAATTCTTTTTCTTTTTCTTTAATCTCATCTCTAAACTCTCTCTATCTCTAATTCTCTCTTTCTCTCTCCACCCTCGACGAAATCTCTCTCCACCCTCGACGAAATCTCTCTCAGACCCAAACTCTCTCAAAATCTCATCTCCACCGATTGCCAAACTCCAATCTGACCCAAACTCTCTCAAATCTCAGTGAGAGGTCACTGTCGTCGAACTCGTTCAAGACTCAGTGAGGTTGCCGCTGTCGTCAAAGAAAGAAAACCCATCGCGAAGGTCCACCGATTCGGTAACTCACCATAGTCGCCGATTCGGTATGGTTTCGTTGTACGAAACCCCAGTCACCGATTCGATATTGGAGCCTAGATCAGTGGTTGTGAAGCCGAGATGACCCCAAACTCTCTAATCTCATAATCTCATCTCCGCTTAAACTCAGATCCAATTAGCTCAAACTCTCTCTAACTCACAAATCATTGTCTCTCTATCCCAGATCGGTAAGTCTCTCTCTTTCATCTCTCTATCTCTTAGCTCAGTGGTGCAAATCATGGTGGAGATATGTATTCCAACGATGGGTTTGTGGGTTGTGAGTTTTGTTGATCTGGGTTTGTGGGTTTGTGGTGTATGTTGATTTTAGGGTGTGTGGGTTTGTGGTAATGTTGTATTCCGATGTTGATTTCTGGGTTTGTGGTGCGCATGGAGGCAAAATCTGGGTTTGAGTTTTGTGTTTTTTGTGTTTGGTTTCAAAGCATAAGAAAATCTTGTTGAATGTTTGTGTTTTGTAAATTTTATGGGCATGTCTTTTTATTTTGTAAATCTGAGTGATTTTATGGGTTTGGTTGCTAAGAAAATGCAAGAAAAGAAAAGTAAAATTTAATTTTAAATTTTCTGGGCAAGCTTAGTTGGGAAAGAAAATGAAGAACACATAGTTCTGAGTTCTTCATGTTTTCTTTTCTTTTTTTTAAAAAATAATTAGGTTAGAAATTTTTATATTATTTTTATCTGATGTGGCTTTTTAAAAAAAAAAATTAAATTGCTGATGTGGCATTTTTAAAAATGTAAATAATTTTTTTAATATTATTTTAATGGACACGTCAGCATTTACTGTTGGACCGTTTGCCACATAAGATATTTCTGTTAAATGAGTAACGGTAAGGACTAAAACAGAACACGTTTTTCAAAAGAATGACTAAAAGCGGTGAAAATAAAAGAGAGGGACCAAAGTGGGAATCACGTGAAAATGTAGGGACTAAAATGGATTTTTTGCCAGAAATAAAATCCCAGTGGAACTCAAGTATATAAAACTCAAGTTCCATTAAAAAAAAAAAAAAAAAAACAAAAACAAAAAATAGTATAACTCGAGCATTTGAAACTCGATTTCCATTATGGAAAAAACAAAAAACAAAAAATAGTATAAATCGAGCATTTGAAACTCAAGTTCTATTTAGTACTCGAGTTCAGTAGCAGTGAGTATGCTAGGCAGAGAGTTCAAAATTATTTACGGCCATATGCCACTGGAAAAATTCTCAATGGAAATCGAGTCTTTGAAACTCAATTTATATTCCAGTGGCTTTTTCGTAAATAAATCAAGTACAAATCGAGTCTTTGAAACTCGATTTGTACTGGTAGTTATTTACAAAGATGCCATTCTAATGGAAATCGAGTTTAAAAGACTCGATTTCCACTGGGAATTTTTTTTTTCTTCCCCCACCTGTAGTAGTAAACCAGATTCACAACTATATCACACGCAATAGTAAACAACCAGATACCAGCATAATATTTATATGAGGGCACTAACCCAAGAAGATGCAGATGAAATCAGCACATATGTTGAAGTCAATTGCAATAAAAAGTTGCACAACGCAACTAATGTAACGACAACGATGGATAGAGAATAGTTCAATTACTAGAACATTCAGCAATAAACAAAATAACAACTGAGTCGATACTGGTCTACATATTCGCCTAGCACTTGTCCATACTGAAGTTAACCACAACTTCTAGGTACAATGCCATTCCAAAATCGAGTCTTCGCTCGCCTGACAAACATTTAAATACAGTTGTTAGCAAAGAACAAAAAGCAAATGAAATTCTGAGCATATTATATGAAAACAACACTTGCCTAGTTTGTAACACTACCGCTTGTCGAAGCCCCACGGGAATTGGGACATCTTCTACGGTTATGCCCCTCTTCATGACACACTCCGCATCGTTGCCTCGGTTGAATCTCCCTTAAGTCCGAATCTTGCCTCCGGCTTCCCCGTTCTCGTCGTACCTCATCCATTTCATTCCTTATTCTTGACTTCATAGGACGACCTTTGGCCAGCAACAAATTTGGGTCAGGCACCCACCGTGGCCCACTAACGTCACTCCATAATGACTCTGATTTTGGCACCTCAAATTGATGTGAATATGTGTGAATGGCATTGTCCAAACTGTAACATGGGTTAATATAGTTGGTCGCATCAAGTCGCAGACTCTGACAAACTTTAATTGCATATGAACAAGGGATCTTAATGTTTTGCCACTTTCCACAACCACATGTTCTAGCGAATATATTAATTTCATGACTGTGGTTTCCCCCTCCACCTCTATGGTCGTTGTACGGGGTGAGCACTTGATATATACCAGCTTCATGATTAAATGCCCTCATAGTGTGTCCTGAAGCTTTCTGCACATTTTTGGTCTAGATCTCCATGGCATAATCACTCCACACCTTACCTTGAGAGAGATCAGAAGTAATTTCTTTATGTCGATCATGGAAATATGCAACAAGTTTGCACCAAGTGAACTCAAACATTACAGCAATGGGCAAACCGCAGGCACCTTTAAGTACCCCATTAAAGCACTTAGAGCTATTGGTTGTCATTGCCCCGTAATGTCTTCCACCATCATGTGACTAGGTCCATTTGTCCAAATCCTCACTCATTAGATATGTGTATGGCATATAGCGTTTAGGCTCGTCATCATTTGGGTCTATCCTCTTAAATGCATTAATCTCAACATCCTTATTGGTTTGCATTATGGACTCAAATTTAGCTTCCTGAGTCGCATATCCAGCTTTCAAGGCCAATGCCTTTAGAGTCGGGTCATTAACGTGTGTGTTGAAGTTGCTAGCAACATGTCGAAGGCAATATCAGTGAAATACCCAAAAGCTTTCGTCATCACCTCTAGGCCACTCTGCAATGGCGCATTTGAGACCTTTATGTCCGTCAGAAATAATGCAAATGCCCTCGTCAGGTATCACATGCCTTATCAAAATCCTGAGACACTCTAAAAACCACTCCCAACTAGGCCCTGACTCCTTGTCCACAACAACAAAGGCAAGAGGCAAAACCTTGATGTTAGCATCGGTTGCCATTGCAATCATCAACACCCCTCGATATTTACCATACAAATGAGTCCCATCAATACTGATCACTAGCTTGCAATATCTGAATGCAGCAACGCATGGAGCGAATGCCTAAAATACATAGCATAGTAACGTAGTACCAGGTACGGTCTTAGGTATGGTGTGATAGTTGTACTGGGTACCCAAATCCTGATTCAAGTATGCCAACAACTACTTTCACAACCTTTGGTAAGACTGTTCCCAATCCCCGAATATCTTAGCAATTGCCTTTTGTTTCGCGTCTCATACCTTATGTAAGAAAGCTCATGATTATACTTAGTATGTATGATGTCCTAGAGATGATCAATACGAGCAGTGTGATCCTATCGCAATTTTCCCACAATTTCTGATGCAACAAAATTAGAATCCATCATTTTACTGTCTTTTTGCAGGCCAAAGGGTATACAACTGTGTGGACCTACATAAGACGTGACCATCCATAAACCATTAAGTTTAGCCTTCATGAATGCCCCAACGTACCACTTGCAGTTGGTGTCAATGCATGTGGTGCACAATTTAGTTTTGGTCGACCTCCGAATTGTAAAATTTCTATTATCCTTTGCTGCATATATTATCAATGCACGCTTCACCGCCTCTTTATTTGCAAAAGTCAACCTTTTAATAAAATGCATCCCATCTTCCCAAGTAAAAACAAATGGTATCCGAAGACGTGAAGGATCAACCATATTTTTCCAAGTATTTGCATAGAATAACTCAGCAAGAGGTGTGTAGGCAATGGTCATATTTGTAACATGCTGGACACCAATATCATCGTCCGCATCACCTTCATCATGGTACTCCATATTTTCCTCTTCAAAATTGGAAGCATGTTCATGGTCATCCACATCCCTGTCAAAGTAGCCTCGCTCAATCCTCTCTTCGTACTCATCCATGTCATCAAGATTTTCATCATTATTCGTAGCATGATCTTCGTCTTCATCTTCCTCCCCCAAATGTATCTCTTGAGGTTGGAGTGTTTTACTAGTATTGGCAGCATGATCTTGAGATGGGAGTGTATAACCTCCCATTGTAGTGCATCCATCATCTAGGGCTGTAAATGGTAAAGATGTGATTGTTTGTTGCACCTCCCCGGCATCAACTTCTGCAAGCGGCTCCGAATTATGTACAATTCAGCAGCATTTACTTGTGGCATTTTATGGATCCTATTAAACATGATCTTTACATGTTTGTCTTCTTTGATCACCATATACTCGTAATTTATCCAGTCATGAAGGACTTCTTGTGGGTAACAGTAAATAATATTTATGTCATAACAAGCAGGGTTCAAATTCAATTCTTCCGTTATTTTCATCTTCAAATCATTCAACGTCTTCAACCTACGACGTATCATGATATAATAGCACTAGATACTCAGCCCTTTAAATGGGAATCCGTCAATCTCTTCAGGATTGACAAGGGGTCCACCATAGTATATGTTTATATCAATATTCTTCAAAGATTGTGAACCTATTAAAGTCAAGTGTAATATGTTAGTGACATATTTTATCTCTTTCATTTAACATCAATTACAAAACCTTTTTATCTACACAAAGTACAAAAATTACAATTTCTTACATCATATGCATATACAAACACACCCCACATTTGCATATACTCACCCTACATCACATACAAAAACACTCAATCATTATCATTTCATACTCAAAAAAAAAAAAAAAAAAAAAAACTAAAGACAAAACTCACCCCATTACAAAATTTCAAATCATTCTAACAAAAAAATAAAGAAAAATATTAAACCAAACAACAACAAAAAAGTAGTCATGATAAAAGCCTAACAATACAAATATATCTTAAATATTTTTTACTTTCTATAAAAGCCTAGCAAATATATACACTAACTTGTTACATCATATGCATAAACAAACCCCACATTTGCATATACTCATTCTATCACATACAAACACACTCAATCATTATCATTTTATACTCAAACCAAAAAAAACTAAACACACAACTCACCCCATTACAAACCATCAAATCATTCTAACAAAAATATAAAGAAAAATATCAAACCAAACAAAAAAAAAAATAGTCATGATACATACCCATAAAAAAAGCTAACAATACATATATATACACTAACAACTAGAAAGAGTGAATGTTATAAAAACCTTACCTAACATGAGGATGTGTAAATGGGGGGTGAGTTTGATTTGAAGTTTTGTAATGGGGGTGAGTTTTGTATGAGAGTGAGAGAGAGAGTGAGAGAGTAAGAGAGAGTGCTGTTGGGTTTTTAGGGGAGGAAACGGAGAGAGACCCATAATTATGTACAGCTAAGGACAAGCAGTTGCCCTAACCATGTGGATCCTTGTGCACCACAACTTACAAATCGAATCTCTAAGACTCGATTTCCCTTTTAAAAAACCGAGTCTCTAAGGCTCGATATCCAGGTGGAATCCATGTGGATATAAATTGAGGCTCTAAGTGTCGAGATATAACTCGAGTCTTAGAGACTCGATTTCTAGGTAGATGCCACCTGGAAAAATGCCAAATCAGAACATGATCAGAACAGGGAAACCAAGTCTTTGAGGCTCGATTTATAAGCCCTAAATCGAGTTTCTAAAACTCGAGATGTTAGTTTGGTATATACTTTCAAAACGTTGCCTACTAACTATATAGTTTGGCAATTGGGGTTAATTGCCAACTTTGGCCCAGGTTTCGACCCTAAGATTTAAGAAGGGACACCACCTTTGTTGCTGAAGGAAGTAGAAATTTAAAAGAAAAAACAAAAATAAATGAAGTTGTTTTGAGTTTTGAAGCAAATGCGTGAAAATGCTGAAGAAAGTAAAAAGCTTGTTTTTATTTTTTATTTTTTATTATTATTTAAAAATACCCAAAACAAACAAGCTAAAACCCATCATTGTATTTTAAGTTGAAGACATTTCGTGGAAGAAAAACAGTTACCTGCTAGTGAGAAGAGGGAAAGAAACAAGAGGAAAGAAGAGAAAGCTAGGCGAGCTATGCTCTGGTTTTCAGAGAAATAGTTGATTCAATCAGCTGTGGGGATTATGACGTGTAAATTCAATTTTATAATATTTTATTAAAAGAATGCCACATCAGTTAAATAGATGTCATATCACTATTTTGTTTGCCATATAGACATTAATACTAACTGTAGTTAATAAAAGGACTAAAAGCATTATTTTTTATACTTGAAGGACCAATAGCACTCACTTGAAACTTAAGGGACTAATTGCATTCATAGGATAAACTTCAAGAACTAATAATGTAGTTTCACCAAATATGAATGACATCTTAAATAATGTATAAAAACTGATTTTTTTTAAATATAATAGATAAATAAATAACAGTAGTAACATTTTTTAGAGAAAAATTATCATCGGTTTATATATGGTTATAAACACCAAGGTTTTCAAACCCGGACCGTTCATTGAACCGTAAAAGGGAGAGGTTCAAGGTTTTTGAGGTTGAACCGGGGTCGAACCGTGATGACATGATAATTAATTTAATAATTAATTAAAACCTAAATATAGATATTAAATTTATAAAACTAGCAAAATTGACTAATATATCTATATATGTGAGGGAAATTTAATGATTTTCAAGCATATATTTAATAATTAAATAAGAAAGTTAATAAAATAAAATAATAACCATGAAAACATTAAAATTTATGATTAATTTTTGAAGTAAAGTTGAATATCTTTGAAGGATTTTAATTATAATTTTTTTTTTTATTCCTTGTAAGAGATGGATAATTTAATTAAGTAGAATAAAATTGTGTTAAGTTGTTTTTTTTTTTAAATTGCTAAGGGGTTGGACCGCATGGTTCTTGCCACCGGTTCGTGCTGTCCAACCCCGGTTTTAGGGGTTCACGGAATTAACAAAAAATTCGGTTCTTTATACTTAAAAAATCGGTTTTCATTGGTTCCCAGTTTTCACGGTCCGACCTCCCAGTCCGGTCCGGGTCTGAAAACCTTGATAAACACGCAGACATATACACTAAAGCATAAACTTTTATTTTGGTCCCCAAATCATTTATTAGAATTTAATTTTGTCAATAATCTATAAACTATTGATTTCCAATTTACTCTCTCAGCAAAGTACAGTAATAGTTATATATCTAATCATAGTTGGGAATAAAGTTGATTTAATATAAACATAATTTAATAAATAAATATTTTGTTAGAAAATAAACCGTGTTTGAGTATAAGGATGTATCATACGAGAAGATATTTTGTATCAAATGATACCACGATATCAAAATCCAATAAGTGAGAGATATGTCTGGAAAAAATAACTACTCTACTAACAAATGAAAGACATGTGTTAATGAGTAGTTTTTTTTATACACATGTCTCTCTTTTATTAAATTTTGATACGAAATAGTATCATTTGATAAAAAAATATTTCTCACTTTTTTGGGGGGGGGGGGGATTGTTTCCTTAATTCTCAAATGAGATTAGTGTAATTTATCATCATATAATTTATGAATCGAGAGCATACTTTATTTTGCCAAGAGTCTCATAACTTAGTGATATAGTTTATTCAACTATAAGAATTGTGATGCAAATCTCATTATCATTGTTGTGATTATCAATTTTTTATAATATATATTGTGGGGACAATTTTTGCTTCAAGGAAACTCAAGTACTCCTAAGCAATTTTTTGTGCTAGTCCCACATTGGAAAGATGACTTTCCTCTTTCTAGCTTATAAGGCATGAGTACCACTAGTACTCTTAGTGGTACTCTTTCTCATTGGTTCATGCCTTATATATATATACCATTACTTTTTTAAAAAAAAAAATCATAACTTATTTAATAGTCGTGTGAATTTTTAAATCATTTGAAACTAAAACACATGACGATAGTCATATTATGGTCACGTATTAGATTTTTTTTTATTTTTTTTATTTTATAGAACGTATTAGATATTTAGATCAAAGGTAATTCCTCTAATTTGGTGGTCCATATTAGTTTGGAAGAAAATTTTTTATTCATTTAAAAAATAATAGCAACAATTGTATAATAATTAATAACCCTGCCACCTGCACATTAACTTGAAAATTTTCATGATAAAGTGTGATAAGAAAGGAACCAGTAATTCAATTAGGATTGCTGGAACGGGCCACTGGTCTTAGTAGTATGCATTGACAATTTCATTTGCCAGCCACCTGCAATCCTTGACTTGATTTTGTAGAAAAAGGACAATAATAAGTACTCCACAATGTGGAATACGACTCATTTTTAACAATGACATTCAAACTACATGGCTTTAACAAATTGGTCGTGGAAAGAAATTTTTTTTTTTTTAAGAAACAAACACACACAGAGGGGTCGTGGAAAGAAATTGTGGTTTGTTTAATTGAAGTCAAACATTAAAACCATGTCTTTAGAACTGATTGCGATTATTATATCATGTAGTTGTTGAGGTTCCCCCATTATGAATTTAGCCTACTTGTGTTTTATAATAGGGTAAGCTATATATTTGGTCTTTAACATTTACACTATATTTCAATTTGGTTCCTAACATTTCAAACGTGTCAAAATAGTCTCTTACCTTTTGATATTTGAGTCAAAATAGTCTTTACTGTTAAGTGATTGATAGAAAATAGTTATGTGGCTAACAATGGTATTAAATTGTTAATTTTTATGGCACCTATATGCCACATGGGCTAATTAAAAAACTACATTTTTTTAATTAAAAAATAACAAAAACAAATCACTTTTTCTTTTCACTTGAATTACAAGTCTAATTTCAAATCTGAATAACTTTACTATTTAAAGACTAAAATTGAACTACTGCTTTAAACTCACTAAAGCATCGTTAGTCACAATACAATCCAAATCTAGATACCATCACTGACAGAGTAATAAAAAAAAATACTTCAAGTACGCAAAATCAAATCAATATTCTAAAACAAAGAATTCAGTTAGATCAAAATGTAACTACTCATTTCAAGAACTTCAGAATCGTCTTCATCTTCCTAGTTCCTTCCATATTCAATTACTGTAGAGAAAGATACCATCTGTGCCCTAGTGAGCGGTGCTCCTCTCCCCACTTATATCATCGGTCCTTTCTCTCTACTTTTAGGTCACGCGTTGTCTCTTAGTAGTTTTGTTTGTCCTTCTCTTGGGTGGCTAACAGTGTTATTAAATTGTTAATTTTTATGACACCTATATGCCACATGGGCTGATTAAAAAAACTACATTTTTTTAATTAAAAAGTAACAAAAACAATTCACTTTTTTCTTTTCACTTGAATTACAAGTCTGATTTCAAATCTGAAAAACTGTACTATTTAAAGACTAAAACTGAACTACTACATTAAACTCACTAAAGCATCTCTAGATGCCATCACCGGCCGAGTAATAAAAAAAATATACTTCAAGGACGCAAAATCAAATCAATATTCTAAAACAAAGAATTCAGTTAGATCAAAATGTAACTTTTCATTTCAAGAACTTCAGTATCATCTTCCTCTTCCTAGTTCCTTCCATATTCATTTACTGTAGAGAGAGATACCATTTGTGCTCTAGTGAGCAGCGCTCCTCTCCCCACCTATATTGTCAGTCATTTCTCTCTACTTTTGGGTCACGCGTTGTCTCTTAGCAGTTTTGTTTGTCCTTCTCTTGGGTCAGTCCGCCACAAATCAACGATTGCCCAGGCCTTTTTTGGTTCTTGGTTGTCTTTGGAGCTCAATGGCGCCGTGAAGCCTCTCTATCAAGTCCTTCTAATGGCATTGTGCAGTCATGGTGAGGGTTTTGGGTTTTGTGTTGTGAGAGACTGCACCCTTGGCCTATTTTATACGATGTTGGGCCAAACTCACGAGAATGGGTGGAGTCGTGTTATTGCCCCTCAAACTGGAGGTTCGACTGAATATATTTTCCCCTTTATATTAAGGGTTTTACAATGGAGTCGCCACTTATTTAATTATTGGAATAAATAAGAAAACCAAAATTGAAAATTCCTCATTTTATTAATTTACAATTGAATTTATATTGATCATAGAAAAGTTACATGACTTTGGTCCTAGATACAATCTAAGATAAAGTACATAGCTTTGTTTCCTAGTTACAATTTAGAAATTGAAAATTACATGGATAAGCATTTGATCTACTAACCCTTGATCTAAGTTTGGAGACTATGTTACAAGGTGGGAAGGTGTCAGGCACCCACCTTGCCTGGTGAAACCGGTCTTCTAGACTATAGTGACCAACATTCATATCACATCATCCAATATTTTGTCCATTTGCATGTTAAATTCAATGTGTGTGCATGTGATAAACCCTAATTCCATTTATTAAACATTTAATTTGGATTGAAAAATAAATTCTAGTGAATGTGTGTGGATGGTGATATCCTAGATTCAAGGATTTGAAAGAATTATTAAACAAACATGTTTTTCATATTTTTTATGTGGATTTAAGATTAAAATTAGTGTTATACATGAACATGTGATGAACAACTAAGGACATGTGAAGAACATATAAGAACAATTAAGAACATTCAAACATATTCAATAGAATTTAAATGATTATTATCACGTTTTAATCTTAAACTCTCATCATGGCAACACAAAAAACAATTAGGAAAATGGATTATACCTTCATGCAAGATCCATATGGTGGAGGAGGAGACTCTTGAGGGAGGTCCTAAGGGTGGAGGAAAAGAAGAGCTAAGAGAGGGAGAGTAAGTCTCACTCAATACCTTAAGTTTTAAGAAGACCAAGATATGACAAGACTACTCAACTTCACTAGAACTCAAGAGATGAGAAGAGAAGGGGGTTTTTTGTGTGTTTTGGAATGGAAGAGAGTGAGGGTTTATATAGTAGTGGTTGAAGAAATATGAATGGAATGCCATTTAATGAAGGTTGACAAAGAATCATGAACCTAGACCTCATTTTAACTTTTAGGAAAATCTAGTGCATTAAATGTAGAGATTGGTGAGAGTGAGGAGCAAGCAAAATTCGGTTTTCCCGTAGCTACTGTAACAACCTTTAGAACCAACTTAAAAAAATCATATCTTACTCAATTCTTATCAAAATTGTCTCGTTCTTATGCTCAAATTGAAATCCCAGATGTCTAGTTTCTAGGGAAATTAACCTCACAGATTCAAAATATTCTGAGAGATATCAACGAAATGGTAAGCAGAGGTCATTTGTTAGAAAACAATTTCAGCACAATTAGCATTAATAGGTCCCAAATTAGTTTCCAATTAATATTAATAGGCTCCAATTGCTCCCATTTCAGACCTAATTAGTTTCAAATTTACCCTAATTAAAAGATAATTGTACAAATTACTCATTGAATGATTAATGTTTAACTATCTAGTTAATTTGATATGTGCAACCCTACCATAAAATGTAGTCCTAACCAATCAAATTATGACACATCATTGATCTCAAATTGATTATACTTATAACCAATTGAAATCAATTGTTTATAATCACATATAGTCAGACTCAATTTGTGATAGTGCATCTCAGCTATTAAAACTTGATTTGATAATAACTTTAAATCTGGTAGTCCGATTATGGCTTATGACCAGTCGATTTGATCATTACAACATCAAGATTATTTTGGTGAAATGAGATTAAGGATATAATGACCAAAATCAAGATGCATATTTCCAAGGCAAAATTACCCTTTTACCCTCCAAGTGAGGTTAAATACAGGTTGCAAAATGAGGTGTCAACATGCGTATTTATAGAGCTACTAGGTTGGATCTTGCAAAGCGAAGATGGATTGGAACTTCGTTGGGTTCTTTAGTCTACTCACAAAAACTAGTTGTTTGATTTGTGTTGATGTTTATTGGGTGTTTGGTTAGATTTTTGCTTATAATGTTTCTCTGAGAGACTATATTGGGTTAGATTTTTTCTTGTAATTATTATTTTTATTTTCTAGCAATAAAATTTCAGCAAATTTCATTGAAAAAAATGAAATCAAATTAGTTTTGAATGGGTTTTTCGGATTTGAAATCAAATTAGTTTTTTTACTAAGTGAAAAAAAGTGATATTTTTTTAATTTTGAAGAAAAAATAGATTTTTTAAATTAAGGCCAAGTGGCAGGGACGTGACATGGCATATAGGTGGCATAAAAATTATCATTTTAATACCACTGTTAGCCACATAAACATTTTCCATCTATCACTTAACGGCAATGACCATTTTGACTCATATATCAAAATGTTAGGGACTATTTTGACACATTTGAAATGTTAGGAACCAAATTGAAATATAGTGTAAATGTTAAGGACCAAATATGTAGTTTAACTGTTTACCCTTTATAATACAAAGTTCAATTAAAAGACTTTTGTTTCCATTTAATACGGCTTAAAATTTGTGATTTATTTCACTTATTTTAAAAAATTAATAGTATTATACTTGTGTCAGTCGTGTGATGCACGGTTTAATTAAAAAGATATATGTACAAAATCAAAACTATATTAATAATTAGTAAGCCACATGATAAACTCATTAATATTTATTGTGGGTTTATCACGCCAACATTTATAATTCTATCTTCAACTCTCTACAATCCTACCAACATTTATAATTTTAAAAAATTGTTGTCATGCCAAATGAGTGTTGACAACATTTTTGTCTCCATAAAAATGGGAAAAAAAACATGTTATATCACATAACATACCCAATATAAAAATAAAATGGCAAAATTTAGATACAATACCTTATATGCAGTTCCTTAAGTCCCCAAATTAAATTATTCCACATGTCCAACTTATCCAACTCAACAAACATAGTGTTACACCTCTGTATAACGTTGACAACAGAATAAAATCCACCAGATTTGTCGAGGAGATTACCCAAGAAAAAACTGGCCAACTTAACCCGGCGTTGTTGTCGACATTGGCATCCGGTGGAGGAACTTGTTGAACACAAACCTTAACAAAATAAACGGCCACCATAATCCACACTTGCCACTCCCAGCCCAAGGGCATATTTAGTAAATAATGTTTCCCATGGCCATCAATTCAAATTCAGATTGTTTCCAAACCAATGCAACGCTATAGATATTAGATAAAACAAAATAGCCAAACAGATCAGACACCGGTATTGTTGTCTTCTTCAAGATTTTTACTCCCTGCTACTAGTTTTTATTTTATTTTTGTTTGTGTTAAAATATCTATAAAAATAAAAAAAAATAAAAAAAAAATCCTCAAAAAATTGAGTTTCTTTGGTGCTACAATGGTCGCTCTAAAATCTGTGTCGTTCTATTCTACAAAAGCTCACTTGGAATTCCAAATCTTAGGGCTTTATCAGATCCGGTTCAGAGAGAGACACTAATGGTGCTCATGTGATGATGTGAGGCAGTGGGTTCATTATGTATCAGTGTCCAATGGTTCCCCAACCACGTGAAAAAGATCCGTGGAGGGTTAACTTGGGCGGTTCAGTTCTGCTGAGCCAGAGAGGTTGGGTTCTGGGGTTTTTCTCGTGGGATTTCTAACGCAACCAAGGGGGAAATAGAGTAAAAATAGAAAAAAAAAAAAAGAGATGTTAACGTCGTCAGTTGAATTATTTTAATAGACACGTGGTTAAATTTTGAAAGGTGTACCTAAGGAACTACATTTAAGGTATTGTATCTAAGTTTTATCCAAAATAAAAATTAAAAAAAAATACCGGGCCTTTATTCATGTTTAGTTTCATATAACCTTTTTATAAATAATTTACAAAATTAAATATTTAAGAATCTCAAAAAAGAATGATGAAATAAATAAATGAAAAAAAAAGGAATAATCAAAAACTTGTGGCATAAATATGAGATCCACATAAATATAAATATATATATATATATATATATATATATATATATTTATAGACTAGCATCTAGACCTTAAGTAATCCACTCTCTTGAAGCTTCAATGGAATAGATATAATCATGTAATAGCATTCATGTGGCCTTTGCACTCAAGATAACATGTTGAAGGGTAAAGTTTTAAGATATTGAAACTTCATAGCTTGGGCTTGAAAGATTCAACATAATCTATAACATAAAAATGATTTTAATTAAAGTAAATATCAAGAGCCTTGTAGCTGAATTGGCACATTTCCATGCACAAAGTGCTTGAGATCTAAGGGCAAAGGGTTCGATTTGCGAGATTATAACTATCTCAAACAAAAAAGAATTTAGTAAAGTGAATACCATAACATGATTAGAGGCAGAACATATAAAAAAAAAAAATGATAAGGAAGCCACCAAAATTGCTAATGCGTTTTCAGAAAATAGGAATTTTTTCAAGTGGAACGTATCAAATTTTCAATTTCTTTTGCTAATTTGGCTAACTCTAATGTATCAAATATATACGGAAACAATACTCATGGTTTTAGTTGAAATAGAATTTTAATCTCAAGCAAACTATCTCCATAAGAATGTCATTAAAATTAAATCAATTCTAAAATCAAACTCAAACTTTTAATCCAAGAAAAAAAAAAAAAAAAAACTCAAATTTTGTAAAACTTGAACTTTTTCATGTGTGTCTATTGAAGATTTGAAAAGTAGATAAATTAAAACTTTAAATTGTTGATAATTGTGTATTAGAAAAGTTGTAGATAATTCATAAAGTGAAGAGAAAAAATAAAAAAGAAAGTGAAGTTGATATCCACAATTAAGCATTTGTGTCTATCCAAAAAAATTATAAAGCTATAGAGGAAAAGTTGATAAGAACAAAAAATTGTAGATAATTTATAAAAGTTTTGTTCCTATCTAAAAATGGTTGCATTTTGTTGCAGTCATTTGACACAACAACAACCTCTAAAGCCAACTTTAAAATTGTTGCAATTTAGTGCAATCATTTGGCACAACTACAATTTCTAAGCCTAACTTTTATGATATGACTAGTATTATACCCGTGCGTTCCACGGTTTTAATTATAAACTTTTAGTATAATTTTATTGAGAAATAATAAATTAATAATCACTTGAATATAGATTATATAAATTGCATATAAATTATTGTTCTTAAAAGTATCAAGCAATCACACAACATATTTATATGAAAAAATTCATAAATTTAATAATTAAAACCCTATGGAAACTTAACCAAAGCTATTTCATTTGCCAAAAAAATAAACATAATTCTCTTCTAATCAATATAAGAATACATTAAAAGAACCGTATATATAGAAAATTTTCAATTGTGAAGATGTTAGATTTCTAATCAATTTAGGAATTATAAGAGAAATAGAATTATCTGAAAACTAGTTTCAAGTTCAACTTTTTGAAAATTGTTTTTATACTATTTTGAAAAAAAAAAAAAACAAAAATCCTCCTATCAATTGGGCCCTAAGAGGATCATTAAAAATTAAATCAATTCTAAAATCAAACTCAAACACTTAATCCAAGAAAAAAAAAAAAAACTCAAATTTTGTAAAACTTGAACTTTTTCATGTATATCTATTGATAATTTGAAAAGTAGATAAATTATCACTTTAAATTGATGATAATTGTGTATTAAAAAAGTTGTAGATAATTCATAAAGTGAAGAGAAAAAATAAAAAAGAAAGAGAAGTTGATATCCACAATTAAGCATTTGTGTCTATCCAAAAAAATTATAAAGCTATAGAGGAAAAGTTGATAAGAACAAAAAATTGTAGATAATTGATAAAAGTTTTATTTCTATCTAAAAATTGTTGCATTTTGGTACAACCATTTGGCACAACCACAATTTCTAAACCCAACTTTAAAATTGTTGCAATTTAGTGCAATCATTTGGCACAACTACAATTTCTGAGCCCAACTTTTATGATTTGATGTTCATATGTGATCTGTTTTAATAAGTAAGATTTGAATAAATTATATCTACAAAAAATTTATACTTTAAAAATTATACCTAGTAAAATAAATTAATCAATAAATTAAATAAACCAAATTTTAAACCTTGTCAAGAACACACTTAGTGCCCGAATCCCACTGCTTTTAGAGTTTGGACTTGCTGGCATCATAGTCCAGTTACAAATGAAAAAAAAAAAAAGAAGAAGATATATATATTATATATGTGTGTGTGTGTGTGTTGGGGGGTGGGGGTTGGCGCGCCAGTCGAACCGGCCATCAAGGCCAAGTCCTATGGAGAAAAGGGAAAATCTAGGATTAGCACATTGATTCATTGACCTAGTCAAATCATCTCTTAAGCTCTATATATCTTTATATATTAAGAGAATTCAGAAAGTTAGTTATGCTTTTAGAAAATGTCAAAAATACCTCTAAGCTAATTAGATAATCCTTATTCTTAAAAAATAAAAAATAGGGTTAAAATTGTAATTCAACAAAAACTAGCACACACTAAACTCAGTAATGTACTCTATTTTAAATCATAAATTTTAGTTTCTTAAAAATCCATTCATGTGTAACCTCACTAACAATAGATAAATTCAAATTGAAAAATTACATTAAACTCAAAATAAATAAATAAAGAGTCTCATCGCACGTGCAAAGCGCATGTGATGAGACAAATATAGCTTATTTTTTAGCTTAAAATGCCCTTTTCATCTTTTTTGTTTGATAGATTAATTTGAACTCATTTTCTCATATTAATAAATCACACTAGTTAAGGTATAGCTTAGTTCCCTTCTAACTTTAACAGATGCCACCAAATCATCCTGTAAAGAGTTCTTCATGTGGCATAAAGAGGGGGGAAAAGGTATTCATTTAGGATAATCACAACATGTAAAAAACAATTTAAAAAAAAAAAACATTAAAGCACTGAAAATAAAATTCTCCCAAGAGTAGAATTAGCTTAATCATTGTAATATTTTTTATTTAGGTTTAATAATAATAATAATAATAATAATAATGATAATAATAATAATATACTTAGATTAATGTGAGGATTTTTTTTGTTAGATGACATACAAATTTTAAGTGTGTAAAACATAGGGACAAAATAATTGTGAGAGAGAGGTCTACTTTTTTTTCTTTTTGAGAAAGAGAGAGAGGTCTACTTGGTAGAACAACATGTACAACAAAATTTTTAGGACTAAGATATTTAGAGTTATTAATTATGATAACTTTACCTTAGAATTAAATCATATCCATCCACTTTCTCCAAAAAAAAAAAAAAAAAATCAAATCCATCCATTGAGAAATGAGTGGTGTGGTGGGTCTTTTTCGCAACTGCAGGCTGGGCTGCCTCTTGCCACGTTATGGCCCAATGGTTCTGGATAGGAGAGTCAAGACTAGCTTGACCGCAACACACCCCAAGCCAGCTTGTCCACAAGCTAGAGCCCATTTACTAAGACCTTGGACACGTGCCTATGGCAGATGAAACTGTTACAAAAAATTTATGGCAGGCATGTGTAATATGACAATAATAAGGAGAATATGCTTACTGTCAGCCAGAAAAACGGAAAATACTAAATCATGATCTTAATAAAGGAAGAAGTAATGCAACAATATAAATGCAACATGATTAAGATGATAACAATGAGGAAATGAAAATCACACTAATGCTTGATCAATAAAATAAAAAGGGAGAATGGTCAGTTGCCATACTTGATTTCTTTATGGAGCTAAGTCCAGGAAGGGAACCACTCTTCAATGTGGGCAATCTCACAGGGAAATCCTGCAACGGAAATTACCCACTTTGAGAGAATGACCCTAAATGGCTTATCCTCAAATTCCTTAATTCTCACTAAAGAGTAGGCTTTTAGAGAGAGAGAAGGAAACAGTCTATTAGTGCATGCCCACTATCACGCTCTTGCTTACTCTCTCTATTTTTCTTTCTAATTCCTTTTTCCTTTTTAAGTTTTATGTTCTATCTTTCAATCCTTTTCATGCTTCCTTTTCTCTCTATTCTCTTTTGTTCCCCTCCCTTGTTGTTGTTGTTGTGCATGGCTAAGGGCCCTTTTATACTACCTGCCGTGATGAGTTTTTACTATTTTACCCCTAAACCGCTTTTTTCCTAGCATGGGTGTCCTTCCCAAACCACCCATTGGTCTATCAGCTGCCCAGCCATCACCACTTACCTGTGCTGGCTGTGCCACATCCCATTCCCAGACAAAAGAGTCTCATTTTGTTTTCTTGCTCACCGTGGCATTCCCATCTGAATAAGAGTGGACATTCTCTCTCACTATCCATCATGTCATGCACCTAGTGATTTCAACTCATCTTTCCCTCTTTTGAGTGGTATGTCATCTCAGTAGAACATTTCTCCCAAAAGAGCTTGAGCGGTAACCCCAGAATAGGCTTTCCACTTCTCCCCACCGCCAGACCATACCCTCTCTTACCTCTGACCCATGGCTTACCACTCTTGTATTGGCTAGGTACAAATTGGTGGTGCCTAAGCCTTGTGTATGCTCCACTTCCATGTGTGTCCATGGTTTGTCTGTTGTTCATGTGTTTGCCATGACTTAAGGGCTCGTCTGCACATTCAGCTACTCCTTCCCCTTCAGGGTTTATGGGCTTTTCCACCAACCCCTTAGTTACTTAGTTCCTTCCTTTGGTCTCCTTTAGCCCATTCTTGCTTTCTTTCCACTTCTCATAATACCCATGGGTTTATCACTTCTTTCTCCGAGCTCCTTTGGGCCAGCTTGCTTTCTTTGAGGCCCTTTTGCTATCTTTTAGGCCTATGGTCCATTATTCCTGTCATTCGGGCTTAATGGTTTTCTTCTCAATTTACTAACTCTTCTTCTTTATTTCCCTCCCATATTGTTGGGCTTTTTCTTGCCAAAATGGGCATCAACAAGTGGTATAATGTATTTTTATAGAGGTCTACGTGGTGGAAAAACATGTAGGACATAATTTTTAGGACTAAGATATTTAGATCTATTAATTATGATAACTTTACCTTAGAATTCAATCATATCCATCCATTAAGAAGTGAGTGATATAATGTATTTTCAATCTATGATGCTTCATAATGAGTGATATAATGTATTTTCAATCTATGATGCCCGCTTCATAATAATTTGAATAGTTACTCTTTATTATCAAATACAAATAACTCTACGTTTATTTCATAGGGGAATGGGGAAATGGAACACGTGTTTTGAAGACTTACAAGTAGTGCATATCCAAAATAACCTAATTCTTGAATACATAGCACCAACGTTTAAACACATAGAAACACTTTTCTCATCTCGATGTAGGACAAGCTTCTATGTTTTTTTTTTTTTAATAGCTTATTTCATAGAAGAAAGGAGAAAAGAAACACATGTTTTGAAGACTTACAAGTAGTGTATATTAAAAAAATGCATAACTCTTGGATACACAACATCAACTTTTAAACAAACACAAACACTTTATATGATGCATTTGAACTTTGAATTTTTTGATCTCATAAATGAACTCATATATCGAATTTGGTACTATATTTAGATCAACTTAGAGCATTCACATTGGGAATGGCATATGCCATATGTTGGTTCAATTTAGCATAAAAGCCCAAAACCCCCACTCCATCTGGACTTGTAAAAGCTGACTATTGTAAAAAAATTTGCAATTGTGCTATAGTGCGATTCTAAATGTAGAATTGCACTGTAGCTCCATTGTATAATTTTTAATATATTTTATTCCCTCTATAGTACCATATAAATTTATAGTTTATCACTCTTTCTTTCATTTCTCTTATTCTCTCCGTCTTCCATCTCTTCTCTTTCCCTTCTTCTTGTTCTGCCCTCTCTACTCCTCAAACCAGAAACTACATTTTCTCAAACCCAAAACCCCATGTGGTGGTGGTAGTGGCAGAGGTAGGCATAGCATAAAAGTTCCATTGATGTGGCGGTGGTGGCGGCACAGGTCTAGGTCGGTGGTGCTGATCGGCGTGGTGGAATGGCGAGGTGGAGATCAATGTGGTGGGTTTCTAGATCGGCGGTGGTGGGTTTCAGCGTTGTGGTTGTTGGCGAGATTGACAGTTTCTTTGTGTTTATTTTTCCCTCTTGGTGATTATGTGGTGGTTGTTTGTTGTGGATGTGGTTGTTGTTGGTGGTTTTTGAAGGCTTCTTTGTGTTTTTTTTTTCTCTGTGGTGGCTCTTTCTTGCGATTGTGGTTGGTGGGTGATCTGGTGGTCTGAGTTATGGGTTTGCTCAGATTGGTGATGGGTTTGGTGTCTGAGTGGTGGGTTTCCAGTGGTATTTGGCAGTTAGTGTTTTTTTTTTTTTTTTTTCCTTGGTGGTTCTTGTGGTGGCAGTTTCTTGTATTTGTTGTTGTTGTTAGTGGTGGTGGGTTTTTAAAAATATTTTTTATGGTGTATTTTAGATACAAAAATGAAGAGGAAAAGAGACCGAAGAGAATGATTGAGAAAAGAGAGAAAGAGGTGATGAAAATATATTTTGGGAAATATATTTTATTGTGTAGATATATTATTTTAATGAGTAGAATTGGAAAATAAAAGTTGGGATGTTAGATGTATTGTAAAATGGTATGGTATAATTGATAAAGTAATTTTTTAAAATGGTAAAATAGAATAAGATGACATTTCTGATTGTGAATGCTCTTACAATTGGGCTTGTAAAAGTCATCCTCTCTTTTGGGCCAATACACTTATGGCCCAAACCCTACAAGAAGAAGAATGGAAACCCCAAAACCTAACACAACCTGAGTGGATCACCTCACTGGATTTTTTTTGAAAATAACTATAAAAGCCAAACTATTTTATTAGTTAGCCAAGGTTTGGAACTATTTGGGTATCTAACAAATCGAAACCAAAGGAGTCGATTTTGCTCTTTGAAATCGACTAAAGACCAATTGAGTTTCAGTTTGAAATCGAGTTTTTCACACTCGAGTTCCATGAGGAGACCAAACGAAGCAACCTAGATGAAGAACTACACGAAGAAGGTGAAACCCAGCAGGTGAAACCCAGCAAAGAATCTCCAGCGGCGACGAACCAGACGAAGAAACCTAGATGAAGAACAAAGAAACCCAAATGAAAAACTACACAAACCAGCGATTCTAGAGGCGGCGACGGCAGCGGCGACGAAGCTCTCTAATTCGTTGTCTTGTCTTTCGATTAGATGATGCTTCGTTGTTTTTTCCTGTTCTGGTCTGATGTTCAATGCTCTCAATGCTCTCAAGATGGAAATCGAGTCTCAGAGACTCGATTTCCATGGAACTCGACTCTTGGCAACTCGATTTAAGACAACAAAATCAAACAAAATCGAGTACCACACACTCGATTTGTTAGATACCAAAATAGTTTCAATTCTTGGCTAACTAATAAAATAGTTTGGCTTTTATAATTACTAGTCTTTAACCCGCGCAACGTGCCGGATTAGGGATGGCAATTTTGCCCCGCCCCGCTTGACCCGCCCCTCCCCGCTTCACCTCGTGCGGGTTTTCCCCGCCCCGCAAAGGTGGTGGGGCGGGGATGGGACGAGATTTTAGACCTGCACCACGGGGCGGGGCGGGGCAGGGATGGGTTTACACTTTTTAGACCCACCCCACCCCGCCCCGCCCCGCCCCGCCTCGCATTAATAAGGGTTAAAATGTAATTTTTTATACCCTAAAACCCTACTATTTAAACAAAAATATCATCATCTTATTTTATTTAAGTGGAGATTCTTTTTTAAGAACTAGGCAATTTTTATTTTGTTATGTATTAGGAGTTTGGATTATTTTATTGTCTCATACTATGAGATTTTTGTTGGGATATTATCTTGTTAAACATTTAGATAATATTATTTAGTATTTGCTAAAAATTAGTTTGATTTGATAGGATAAATTTATTTATAATTTCAAGTATATTTTTATTATTGAAACATGTCATTTTATTTGAAAAAATGGTAATAGTTGTAGGGAAAATTAACAAGAAATAAAGTTTTATGGTGTAGGGCGGGGCTTCACAGGTCTTCGCGGGGCCTTAAGGGGCGGGGATGGGGCAAGAAATTTTCCCTGTCATGCGGGGCGGGGTGGGGATGGGGCAAGAAAAATCCATACGGGGTGGGGGCGAAGATCCCATCCTTCAGCCCCGCCCCGCCCCATTGCCATCCCTATGCCGGATATTCCTAACAAAGAAACTTATATCGTAGAGGCTTTTTTTTTTTTTGGGTTAGTTTTCTATTATTTTTTTAAAAGTCAATACTTTCTATTCAACCCAATTCAAGTCTGATGCGATTTCTAGTTACAATCATCAAATTATAAACCAATCCCAAATCTAATCTTATTATCAATTATCATGGCTAATTTAGCACTTAGCAAACTTTATTTTATTTTTTATTTTTTATCCTTTAGGTAGCATTCAAATTTGGCTTGATAGTCCTACAATACACCTACCATTTTTACTAAAAATACAATACAATTTTCCAGAAAGCAAAACATAAAGAACATTATAGCATTGCATCCCTTCCTCATTTTGATTGTGCGAGGTCTTTCATTGATCAAAACAAAGATAACATATTCTTCATCCCATACCCACAATTATGAGAGGGGGAAATGCCACAACACACAATTGTATGATCACATATTAATTCAACTTTTGGCTGTTCTTTCCCTTTTGAAATCATCCTATAATGACCAAGGCAATTAAAATAGTAATCCATAATTCAAGCATATTATAGCTACAAATACAATTTCAAAGACATAAGATTAAAATTCACTTTGTTAGAGAAAAAACATACAGGTTTTTGGAGTCAATTATGGTGCAAACAAAGATAAACTAAGGAGAGACACCAAATTCAAACTATAGCTAGAAAAAAGTATCATTTTTTTAGAGCAAACATTCAAATGGCTATAACAAAATGTAGGCACAGTGATGCATCCAAAAGAGTAATGGCATAGAAATAAGGAACCAAACCAACAAACACTTAGGCATACGCTGCCAAAAAATACACTTATGTATAAAGAGTTCATTCTATTACTTTAGTTTAGTAGCTTTCCTTCTTTGCCATCTAAGTTTACAACTAATTGGCATTTTTCAATTACCTTTCACAGCCTTAGGGTGCTATCTTTTAGAAGCAGTGACCACAGTAATGCCATCAGCACTTGTATATACAGAACAACTTTAACATTGATAGTGCAAAAATGTAGTCACTAAAACCTTGACCATTAGAAAGAAGAAGTTATTGGCAAACAAAGAATGAATGAAAAAGCTATCTTCAAAAACCAAGTAGGAATAAAAAATAGGTATAATAATATTACTAAATTTCTTCAAACATACATAATTTTTAAACAATTCAAGCCAAAGAAGTCCAAAGTTAAGGTGCAACGGTTAATTTTGGTATTTCTAGGAAGTAAGCACCACTTTAGATTATCAATCACTGTATCTTATACCTTTTGGGTTGATGACACCAACAAAAGCAACACCACTAACAAAATTTTGCATAATTTAACTTCTTAAGAGCATTCGCATCAGCTTGTGTAAAAATTTCTGTCTATTTTAGCACAAAAACCTTTTTTTTTTTTTTTTTTTCTATTTTACATACTTTTCAAAACACCCTACATAAGATAATCTACTTTACACTACATTTCATTAAAATATCAGATTTTCTTAAATTTTTTTGATTATTTTTGATTATTTTTCTTTCTTCATACACAACCACCACTATCCTCTCTTCCTTCATTCTTGGGATACATAAAGAAAAAAAAAACTAAATGCAAAATGAATAGTGTTGGTGTAAATTTACACAGTTACTATATAACAAACTTGTAAATTTACACAATTATAAATGAATTGATGTGGGTCATTTTTAGGCAAAACTATGTAAATTTTACATATTTTTCTATTATGCACTGACTGGTGTGAGTGCTCTAACAATGAAAAAAGAAATACCCTTTCTTTATCTCAGATTTAGGCTTCTTAAAACCTTCCTTTTCGTCTTTCTATAACAACAACACCACCACCTTTGCAAATAGTTGGATGTCCTGGTTGTTGACTTCTTAGCTTTATGTGCATCATAATTATAGAATGATTTAGCTCCTGCTATTCAATCCAAACCTTTCATATTAACTTGGAATGAAGGACTTTTGTTATTAATTTTTTCATAAGAAGATGAACAAACTTTAATATTGAAAAGCACAAATTGAATGAAATTATAATAGAGAGAGAGAGAGAGAGAGAGAGAGAGAGAGAGGCATGGAGATTAAGTATAGTACCATGTAATTGTATCTTTTTGGTTCTTTGATTTGGCAAGACCAAACTCCCAACTCTTTAAAATCACCATTTCTCATCAACAATAAATTTCTCAAAAAAAAATGCAGTCATATTTGTAATTTACATATGCATTCAGATTTACATAAATAAACGCACTCTCACTCAAATAACCAACCCCCTATTCTTCTTCAAAAAAATCATGCACAAATAGTGCTTCAAAGGAAATTAATTACCAAAGCCTTAATCATATTTTAGCAGCAAATTTGGATATAAAATTTAAAACTTTAACAATAATGTGTGCCATTATCTAAAATTCAGTGTTTCTTCCAATGACAGTGCTATGCATTAAAAAAAAATAGACAATTCGAAGATCCTCTAGAAGTTGAGCTGGTGGCTGTTTTGTGTTGCTGGAATTTTGATCATGAAGAACAGAAAAATGCTTATATTTTAGAAGGTGATTTAGCTACATATCCATATGGGTATTGATCAACATGGTTAGAAACATCATTGAGGAGGTAAGACCATTACTGAACAACTTTGAGCACTTTGAAGTTTTTGTTGTAAAAAGAGAAGTTAACATGGAAAATCATACAGTGGCTAGGCATGCCCAATTTGTGACGAATTTGATAGTGTGGATGGATGAAGCTTTGTCCAACAACAATTTATCCTTGATGCAATTGCAATAAAATATATGTTTCCTTCAAGAAAAAAAATAGGAAAGATAAGTTATTTAATTATTTGAGAAGCATTTGGATTGGCATTTTAGAGCTTCAACAATTATGAGGGAAGCAAGTGGAGAATTATTAGTTAAACTTTCTGCTACTTCTATTTTTTGTTTGTTGATGGAGTTGGCAGCCTTTGGTTTTCCTACAACAATTTTTTTTTTTGTTTCTTACAATGTTTGACATTTAAGGAAAACGATTAATCAAAATGTGCAAAACATATCCATATTACATACTTTAAGCTTAACTTTCTTATGCAACTGAAGATTAATCAAATAAAGATGTGGACACATTTATACTAAATTATATTCATAGTAAGCTGAAAACCATTAAAAGTGCAACTATATTTTTTCCCCAATCCAATATATGTCATGATCATCAACATGAAAATTCTCTTCAAGAATGAAAAATGCACAATAAGTTCCTTTAGTTATATATTTAAATTCAGTCATGTGAGTTTAAGTGTAAAGAGCACTACAATATTTAGACGTACAGAACCCAAGAGATCCCCCTATACTAAGTCAGTCAAAAGCATTGAAGTAAGTATCTCAATTCTAGTAAGTTTACTCTAAAAATTTATTTATGTAAAACTACTGTTGGTTTGTTTTCATTTATATTTTATATGTTTCCTTGAAATCAAAGTAAATAAGTAGATCACTGACCTTCGTGAACAATGGCAACTCTAGCCCTACAAAGTATAAGGTGATGGTTATGGTCTGGAGGCATTCCTCTAGGAATATTTCAAACATATTACCAAAAAAACAAAAGAGAGAAAAAGATCCATGGATTGAAGAGATAGTAACTGGCATCATACAGCTATGGGCCATCCTTGGCCTTTTCTTTTGTAGGCGTCTATTTTATGAGTCAATAATGCAATCATCTTTTAATACCTCTGAGTCTATAGTGCAATCATCTTAATGATATTAAAAGTCAGAGGATTTGTTTTGCAGGTATATATTTTCTGAACAACATAATTCTAAAGAATTAAAATGCAAGTCCATAAGACATTTTGTCAAACACGTATCATGCTATAAAACTCAACCAACAGTCAAGCAAACACTGTTAACTCAGCTAAGATAAATCTGTTGCATATTAATTAGCAGCCCAAGTATTAAAACAATCTAAATATCTTATCATTTGAATTATAAGTCTGGAGTACCCCAAAAAATAAATCCAAACATTCCAAGCAAAACCAAATCATTTCAAAGGCTGCATAATGAAGAAGTAACTGAATTTAAAATCAGGGAAAAAAAATTGAAGATTTTGGTAATCCAACAATTACAGCATATGTAAAATTCAAGGCGCAATCAATTAAGATAAACAATCTTTCTCCAAAATAAAATTAAGATAAACATTATACATAAACTATATTGGTTGTGAGATCAATGCATGCCACTATTTGAAGGCCAAAGAGGTATTATGTACTAAGTGTGATTCAATAACATATAATTAATAAACACCAGAAAACTAATCTTCATGCTGATCATGGCAGTATACACTAAAAAATGGCATAAAAAATTATTTTAAAATAAGATCAATGTGAAAAGGTATTTAATAGAAGTAATAGAAGTCCAAAAACAAATAGGAAAAATTACAAAGTGTCTCATATAAGAAAGGTGAAGAAGAAAGAAAACCTCTGTTAGTGAAAGATTGCTTTAAAGAGAGTGAAGAGGTATTCTGTCAACTCCAAATCTCCAACCAATCATGGTGAAATTACATCCTTTGATGGACATGCTTTTGATTCTCTCATCACCTTTTCTACTTTCTGCTCTATACACAGATGGAAAGTCAATGACAGATAAACAGGGAAAAAAAATCTAATAAAAGCATCATACATAGGGGGGAAAAAAGAACAGATCAAGCATGAAAAAAGAGTAAGAAAGCAAAAAATCTGGAGAACATTAATAGAACAAATCTAAAGGTCTAAAGCCTTCTTCACAATTGTCTTTGCCAATGATCATAATCATTGCCCACTACCTTATCATTCCACAGTTGCCACATTACAATGAAATTTTCAATGCCATACATATAAAGTCAATATATATTCCAATCCGGATGCCCACCAAAAGCCAAACACAAACAGAGAAACCAAGATATTGAATCAGAAATCTAATAAAAAAGCAAAAGACACTATCCAATATTGATTAAGTCTGCTCTCTACGATGATTACAAAATTACCCCCAAAAAAAAATCATCCAAATATCCAAACCAAAACCAAAGCTAAGCAAAAACAAATTATAACCAAAATACCTTTATCGAAACCATATTTAACCCAAATGCCTCAATCAAAACCCTATAATCAACACAATAAGAAATAGAGAAAGCAAAAAGGTAAAGGAAACATTAATGAAAGACATTTCAATTTTAAAAAAAAAAAACACAGAATACATTAGAAAGCAAATAGAAAGCCAAAGGTTATATACACCAAGGAAAAACATACAAAGAAAGAGCATTACCCCATCAATTAACTATGCAATTGAAGTAATATTATTTGAATAGGAAAAGCAACCGTGGGAAACAATGATCTGGGAATTGCATAAACTACTGGCAGAAACAATATTTGATTAAGAGAAAAAAAAAGAAAAAGAAAAAGAAAAAACATTATGCTAGCCCCCTCAATCTTCTCATCCTTAACCAAATCCTCATTCATTTTCTCTAGGGATGGCAATTTTTGCCCGACCCGCGGGTACCCGGTCCGGCCCGACCCTAATGGGCCGGATTTTACCCGGTCCGATTAAGAATAGGGTCGGGTATGGGTTTTAAAAAAAAAACCCGAAACGGGTCCGGGTCGGGTCTGGATTTTATCAAAAAACCCGAGACCCGACCCGAGACCCGGCCCGGTTAAAAACCCGGCACCTAAAATTACAAAAATACCTGTATATATATATATATATATATTCCTATATTCTAACCCTAATCTCTCATTTCTTCACTCTTCACTCAGCAGCCGACCCTCACACTCCGAGCCTCAGTCCTCAGTCCTCACCTCAGTCCGGCAGTCCCTCATTTCACTTCAGTCCGACACTCCCTCTCCCTCATTTCAGCCAGTCCGACACTCCCTCTTCCTCACTCCCTCAATCACGCCTCCCTCGCCTCCGAATAGAGAAAGAGACACCCTCCACCGCTGACGCCTCATTCCGCCGCATCGGCGGCCACCCCACCTGTAAGTTTTACTTCTTCTTTTTATTTTTGTTTGTTTCTAAATTTTGGATTTGATTGGTTAGAAAAATGTAACGCTACTGAAATTGAAAAATGTAATGCCTCATTCTCTTTTGTTGTTGTTGTTTTTTTTTTTTTTTTTTTTTTGGGTAGAAATAGAATTGTTTGATTCCTTAAGTTCTGTTTGGTTCTCTCAATAAAAAGTTCTGTTTTTGGTTTGCTAAAAGTTGTTTTTTAAACATCTCTAATGATTTTGCTTGGTGATTTTTTGTATGATGGAATTTGCTGAATTTTTATGGGTTATATTTCTGTACTATTGTTTGAATTTGAATCATGCTCTTGGCTGGTTTTTGTTTTAAAATTTTGGATTTTTTGTTTCAGTGTTTCATTAAAATTTGTTTGGAGATTTTGATTGTGTGGTGGTTCAATGAATTTGTTGTGGGTTTGGAGGTTTTCAATTTTTTAGCCGTGGGTTAGTTTTCAGGTTCGAAAATGATTTCGTATGTATTTCCTTTTACTTAAATGAATGGTTCTATATTTTGATAGTTTTGAACAATAAATGGTGTTTAAACATTTCTCTTGCAAATTCCTACAATTTGTCCTCTAGGTAACAAATATTGAGCTGTTGTATTCTGTGAGAGAGAATATCTTAACTTTTTAAAAAAAAAAAATAATTTGATGTTAATCATAAATTAACTCTGTTTGAAATTTATTTTCAATTAATAGGAGAACCGGGAAGACTGATTCACGAAGAACACTATAGAACAGCTTCTCAAGTGGGTTCTTCAACTATATCTGGACATAGTACATTTCAATCCATTCTTGACGATGGGGAGCCAAATGAAGATGATGGGAGTTGTGTCACAATTGTGAAAGATTAAACATTTTGTATTAATTTAGTAGCTTTTTTAATTTCTTATACTTGTTGGATTAATTTGTTGGTTTGTAATTATTCTAAACTTGTGGGATTTATTTTGTAGCTTTTTAATTTCTTGGACTCGTTGGACTTTTGATACTTATTTCTTGGGTTTGATTTATTTTATTTTTATGTTTAGCTGGTGATTTTAGTTATGATTTTGTTGATTAATGATTAAATGGTTATCTTAGCTAGGTAATTTATTGATTTAAAATCTTGGTTATGATTTATATTGAATTATGATTATGATATTAGTTATGGTTTATTGATTTATAGATTTATAATTAATAGGTGATTTATTGATTCATGATTAGTAGCCCATGATTTGGCATTTGGGCCATGTTATCTAGGCTTGAATTGGAATATGCAAAAATAAATTTGGGCTTAAATTTTTTTTTTTTGGTTGGGCCACGAATTGGGCCCAATCCCTAAACGGGGCCCGTGGGGCCCGCGGGGCCCGGTTGGGGCGGGTCCGGGCCCCGGGAAAAAACCCGGTATCCTAAACGGGCCGGGTCCGGGCCACGGGTCTTGCCCCGCGGGTCGGGTTCGGGTATGGAAAAACCCGGCCCGAACCCGACCCGTTGCCATTCCTAATTTTCTCGACTCCTGGCTCCGCCTTCATCTCTTCATTCACATTCGGCTTGCTTTCACACAACAAGTCACAAGTGGTTAGTTGTTATTAGTTCAAATTTGAACCTAACACTAAGATTACTTTTTTGCCCCAACAATAACAACCAGTAACAACCTGCCACTTAGGATTTGTTGTAAAAATGTTGTGGACATATCATTTCTCATTATATATATATATATATATATAGATATAAATATAGACTAGGGTTTAACCCGCGCAATGTGCGGGATCATTTTACATATTAATGAACTTTGCATCCAACATAAACTTAGTTATTATACTTCCACTGCATACATTTAAACTTAAATAATGTAGTATATTTAAGCATATAGCGTCTAAAAAAAGAATTTGACTTTAAGCAATTAAAGCTTGACTTATTTTGAGCATCTTGTCAAGCTTCTATCGTATAAAAAACACATTTATAAAATTTATACTTGGATTATGGCTTGCGTAGCGCACTTTGCACTGCAGTGGAGTGCTCTACGATTTTGGTTTTCAATACTCTGCCCTTTACTAATTTGCTAACAATTTGCAAAGGTCATTTTATTTTTGAAGCATTTACTACTTCAAGCAAGAATCTACAAAAAATAATACATAGAAACAAATTAACCTAAGTAAAAAAAATTAAAAATTAAAAACCACATATAAGGTTGAAACACACCAATTTAAAACTTACATGACAATTTCAAATAAGAAATCTGCTATTTCTAGGAACCACAATGAATCACATCGAACTAAAACTTGCATGACAATTTCAAATACTAAATCTACCATTCCTAGGAACCACAATGAATCAAACCATGAGATTAGAGAAAATTTTACAACCAAAAAGTTCATAAGAAAAAAATGGTTACAGGTTTATGGAATAGAAAGTCAGAAAAATATTAGTTAGAGCCCTTGAGTTATGTATCATAATTTGTGTGATGGTTTGAAGGAACATATAAAAATTTGAAATAAAAGAGATATCTCCTAATGTTTATGTAGATTAAAATCAATTTATCATTACGGGTTTAATATTTTTTAAGTCTTCATTCCATATTTGCATTTTATTCTCTACTATGTACTTAAAATGTATTTGTCCATTTGCTTATCATTACGTACATATATAATAGTTTGATGAATCATTTCATTCAAACCCTTGTTAGGGATAAATATATCATGATTAGCCGAGATTGGTTCTCATTATTTTTTGGAGGTAATGTTAGTTAAAGATATATGTGCTAACTTTCTTTTCTTTTTTTTTTTTGAGAAACTATATGTGCTAACTATCATTTGTTGATACAGGTTATGAGTCTCTTGAATGGTTTGTTTGCAGCAGCTTATGAGTCTCTAGAATACCTTAATTAACACTGAAACCAACACATAGGAATCTCTTAGGAAATTAATTTATGCCACAACCTAAAAAGTTATTAACTTTGTACAAAGAACATTATACTTTTAGATTTCACAATCAAAACATGCAAAATCTATGAAATATGGACTAAAATCTATGAAATAATAAACTTTGTAAAAAGAACATTATATACTTTCAAATTTCGAAGTCCCATAATTTCTACCCCTCTTTAAAAGTAATAAAACAGGTAAGAGGGAAAACAAAAACCTAAAATTAAAAAGAACTTTGCAGCGTAAGGCATTGACAGATTTAAATCCTAAATACACAACAACAACAACAAAAAATGAATTTCCAAAAAATATTCAATAGAAATCAATTAACACGCGCAATGCACGGAAACATTTTACATATTTAAAATACTATCAACTTAACATAAGAATATAATAAAAAATACATTAAATTTCATCCGGGTAATATAGTACATCTATTGGTTTGTTTTACTTGTAACTATGATATTTATAAAATACATTGGGATACGTTAAACTTTAAATATTATAATGTTCTATCATAACAATTCTAAAATAGAAAAACTTATTAATAAGTTGTTATTTTTTCCTCTTCAAATTTTCTTCTTCTTCAATGCATTTTGTTTAGTAGCCTTGCTTCGTTTGTGAAGCATTTGAATTGGCATGCTATCATCATCTGATTTTCCTCTTCAGCAGATATGGCAATTGTAAATAGAAAACCACTTTCCTCTGCTTTTCTTACAAATTTGTCTTTTGTGTCCTGCAATAATTTTCACTTAGATTAAAAGGTGCTTCAAGAATTCACAAACATCTAATAAATCCTTAAACAATAAGTTACAATTCTCTCATAAGCAAAATTTAGATTGCTTTCATTGTACTACATTGGCTTTGAAGGTATCATGAGAAGTTCTAATATATTATTTTTAATTTGATGAGAACTTCTTATGTACCAAGCAGGTGTGCATAGTAAATAATGTGCAGATTAGGAATTCCAAACAGAAATGCTGCAAAAAAATGAGTGTGGCACAAATAATTTTAACTGAAAACATTCTAATTTTGTGAAGCCCTAGAACATGTTTGGAAGTAATATTCGTTCCCAACCATATTCGGAATCTCCCTTGGTAGGACATTTACATCCAACTTCAATTTTTGTATACACATAGTCACAAATTTAGCTAAGTATACATACATACATCATAACCTGTACCATTAGTTTTTTTTTTTTTTTTTATTAATAAGTTTATTGCATTCATAGTACTATACTGACCTTGCAAGCTAGAAGTTGTCAAATATCATGAGTATTCTAATGAAAATTTATCTAATTTTAAGAAATGTTCAAAATTGAAATTTCTCTTCAACAATAAATAGTAATGTGCCAAATCAATCAAACCATGTAAACCTCAAATTTAAGATACAATATATAAACCATATTGGATATATTATTGTCTTTAATAAAAAATAAGAATTTCTTTAACTCAGAATTTCAAGTAAATTTCTACATTCTCATTCACATTCATGCCTTCATTCTAATTAATAATTTACTTTAAGTTTTTTTTTGATAAGTAATAAAGATGTATATTCAAGAACACTACCTTATGCAGAAAAACATAAATACTTTAAGTTCTAACCATTCACTTTTGTAATTGTATTCTACTGTTAATCAAGCAATCATATCAAGATTATAATGGGCAGTCCTTTTTATCGTGTGTTTGTGAGGTTGAAATCTTATAGGATGCAATTACTGTGTTAAGAAAGACTACGTTGGAGAAATTTCACAATACAACATACCAAGGTAACAACATTCATGAAAATCGTAAGAAAAACTAAAAAATGCTAAAGACCACAAACCAAATATACAATTTTGTTTCGAAATTGTAATTAGTAATTATAGAATTCTTACATGATGAAGCCCGAGACAATAAGAGGAAAATATTAATAAAGATAAAGTATGTAAGAGGAAAAGCTACGGAAAACATGCAAGATACCTTTGTAAATTAATTTTTTTTTAAATGGTATATAATGATATGTATGTGTACAACATTGGTAAAGGTTTATAAAAGTTCAGCTCTCAAACAATAAAGAAATATAATTGGCGTTTCTATTTGAAATTGCCTCTGCTTGCATCTCTGCAAGTTCTTTTGCAGTCTTAGATACAATTTTCTCATCTCCTTTGTCAAACAAAATGAATGTTGCAACAGCGCATCAATAAGAGGAGGTACTTTCTTAAGCAAAGGCAACTTAACCTTACCCTCCATACAACAGAGAGAGAATTTTGGGTTCTTAGGCCTCTTAGATTTTACTGTTCTCTCTTCATACCATAAAATTGAACCACAACACACGCATAAATAAGGTGGACCAAAATTCCAAGGTTCAGTAGATTTTCCTATGTGAATTTTAAATATTTTCAAAGACAAATTTACACTTAGCTCAATTTACTTCACCCACTTTTTTTTGGAAAATGTCATCCAATAATGTAACATGACATTTATAAATTGCAAATCTATAGCTAAGCAATATATTGATTATCAAATCCTTTCTATTAAATAGATATATATGTGACATGTCAATTCCTAACAGATTATATACCAGCCCAAACCCAATAAAATGGCACATTTATTCATGACCAATCTACGGTTAGATCCTATCAAAAACTAAAAAAAAAAAAAAAAAAAAATCTGCAGTTAGAAAACATTTAGCAAAAGAATTAAAAATTAAATCTACAGTCAACTAAAATTTAGCAAAAAAAAAAAAAAAGAAAGCTATAAGTTAAAGAGAAGGTCTGTCAAGGCCCTTAAATGCCAACAACTGGCTCCTCTTTCATTTCCTAGTAAGTTTTAATTTTAATTTTTTGTACTCTTCCCTCACCTTCACTAATTAGTCACATAATAGATAATCTTCATTTTGATGTTGGCCCATATGCTTAATTTGAAAATAATAGTCTATGACTGTGTAAATTTGATAATCTTCATTTCGTTTTTGTTTTTGAATTTTTTATTCTTTGTCATAAATCTATGTTTTGAAGTTTGGTTTTAATTCCCATTTGTTTAATTCCTTCCTTTCTCCTGACAACAGTTCCTCCAACGTTTTCTACCTTAAAAGTAAAACCTTGAATGTACCCATCTATTTTAAGTTCCAGTTAAGTTCTTAAAATCTCTTTTTTTAAGATTTTCTTTTCCCATAAAACGTTTGCACTTATAGTCTTATTTGTGTTGTTGTTAAGGAAATCTTTGTTCTAAATCAAAGCAATTGCAAATGGAAAAGAGATTTCATTGAACAATGAAATAAAGAGGAAAATTTAGGCTATCATACCTTTCATTTTATTGTAGAGAACCCAACAGAAAAAATTAAATTAACAATTCAGATAAATGACATTTGAAAGTTTGAGAAGATATGCTAACTACCCATGAGGCGTTCAAAAAAACCAAACGATGCTAACAAATTGCAGTGGGCAGTATTTACAAAGTTTTTTTTTTGAGATAAATATAGAAATTTTATTTGATAAAAGGGAAATACATGTACAAACACATTACAACCTTGTAAGCATAAACATAGGGGAACAAATACCTGTTCTGCAGAAAACAAAATCTGCAACAAAATAAATACAGCCCATGGACATAGAATACAGAAACAGCAACAGATATTACAATTACCCTCCTGTAAACACAGATTATGCAGAAAATCCTTTCTGTTCTGCAGAAAACAGAATATGCAGCAACAGAAATACAGCCCATGGACAACATCACAGAAACAACAACAGATATTACACTCAACCCCCCTGTAAGCACAGATTATGCAGAAAATCCTGAACCTGTTCTACAGAAAACAGAATATGCAGCAGTAGAAATACAGCCATGGACATACATCACAGAAACAGCAACAGATATTACACTCAGCCCCCCTGAAAGCACAGATTATGCAGAAAATCCAAAACCTGTTCTGTAGAAAACAGAATATGCAGCAGCAGAAATACAGCCATGGACATACATCACAGAAACAGCAACAGATACATCTTTTTTCTTTGGGTTCGAATAGATGCATCGTTTTTCTTTGGGTGTGGTGTTTCAAGTTTGTTTTACGCGTGTTTGTTTTTTAAGTGGGTATTTTTCCTACATGGTAGATAACTAAATCTAAATCTAAACCAATCCAACCAAGGAATTCAAACCTAAATCATATTCAATCCCCAGATTTGAAAACGAAAAAAAAAAGAAAAAAAAGGCAATAACTTTACCGATTATGGGGTAACGGGTATGCGGCCTCTCTTTGTGCAGCGTGCATGTGGTTCCGACAAAAAAAAACCTAAATTAAGATTGAAAAAGAAAAAAGTAATATCAGCGTAACATTCAATTCTATCCTTATTTGATCCCAATGAAAATTTCATGGAGAACTCAAAAACCCAAAACAGAAACGAATCAAAGCCAAAATAAAATCTAAACCTATACAACAAAAAAAACTCCATAAAAAGTAACATTGCATTCCCAAATCTGGAAAAATAAAAAATAAAAAAGAGAGAGAAAAATGTACCCATGCCGGTTTCAACAATCTACAGTTCCCTCTCTGTATACCTCTCAATCATTCTGTGTTTTAAAAACCCAAAACAAAAACAAATCAGATTTAACCTATCCAACAGGAAAACTCAATTAAAAGTAACATTTCATACCCAAATCTAAAAAAAATTTACCGGTGTTGATGGGACATAGGTTTTTCTTTCTATGTTTTTGTGGTTCCGGTGGTCTCTTTCTCTGTTTCTTTCTCTCTTTCTCTGCTTCTTTCCCCGTTTCCTCGTTGCCTCTCTCTCTTTCATCGCCTCTCTATTTCTATTTCCGTGTTTCTTTTAATATTAACCGGTTATTTTTTTTATATTTATAACGAAAGGCTTTTAAACTGTGCGTACAATGTATCGCTTTTTTAAATTACCTCACTCCCCAAAGGGCAAAACAGAGATTTCAGCGTCACATCTGGAACTCATAAAAAGGGCCTATAGGACGGAACCTCTGTGGTATTCCCAAATCGCTCTGATTGTTCAACCGAGGCCTCCTCAGTGCACCCATAAGGTAAACCCTAAATTATGATCTCAATCCTTGTCTTTTTACTTATTTGATTTGTTTATTCTACGTATCATTTCGTTTCTACCATCTCGTTGCTTAATTTTCTCGTAGATTAACTGAAATATATATATTTTTTTTTCTGTTGTGTTTTCTGTCTTCTGTTTGGTTGGTGAGAAAATGATTGAAAATGGTTTAAATCGAATTATTGGGTATCGGATTTAAGACTTAATGACTGAGAAATGGAAACCCATCTGGGCTTTATACGCAAATACACTTCTATGCTTGGATTTGAAATCTTTCCTGATTTTGCAACCGGTAAAAGTAGCTCTTTATTTTTAGTGGAAAATTTTTGGATTTTATTTTATTGTACCTATTTTTGCCTGAAAATTTGTGAGTTTATTTATTATTTTTTTTTTCTATTTTAATAAAAAGATGCACAGTTTTGCTTGTATTTGTTTGGCTGAGTATTTTTCAAGAAGACCTGCGAGCTTGGTAGGTATTTCGAATTCAGCGTTGTGAATTAGGAATTTTTGTTGATTATAAACGAAATTATTCATTGCCTAGCTATTTTGCTGCTTTGTCGGTTATTTGAATTTTCAATAACTAGTTTGTCCAGGTTCTGATAATGGGCTGCACTCAGACCGTGTGTATTCCATAATCAAGCAGTTTTGTTTAGGTTTTCTTAGAAAGATATAAAAGGAGGCTATATATTTTCTTGGAGCTGATAATTGGACAAGAAAAACTTTGAACTATAAACTGAACTTGGTATGACAGACCTATATGATGTACATAAAGGTTAGTGTGCCGAAATAGCTGAAAGAAGTTTAAAATTTTTCCCAGAAAATGTGAAGAGTAGAAAATTTTCTTTCTTATAAACAAATATATTAGATTCCCTGGTTGAAATCTGCTCTTGATTATACAATTCAATGCCTGGGTATGATGCTGGTCAGGTTGTAATTAACGTTGATTCTAGCTGCACCTTGTATCAAGATTTTCACCTTATAGTAGAGTGCAATGTCTAATTTGTCTGTGTTTCTTTCCAGGCTGCACTGAAACTGACGTCAATCTGCAATATATTATGCAGCAGAGACACTAGTTGATTGACCTGATATGAAATAGAAATGTAGTTTGTTTGCTTATTCACAAATAATTTTTTGCTGAGTAATTTTAATTGATTGGCTTGTTACTTGAACATTGTGCTTCTTAACAAGAAAATAAAAACTGGTAATTATATGTTTTCTACTTGCAGATTTTACAAGGTTCCAACAAATAAGCAAAATGGCTGGTTCCAGGGTTGCTCATGCCACCTTGAAAGGACCTAGTGTTGTCAAGGAGCTATGCATTGGGATGGCACTTGCTTTGGCTGCAGGTAGCCTCTGGAAAATGCACCACTGGAATGAGCAGAGGAAAGTGAGGCAATTTTATGACTTGTTGGAGAAGGGTGAGATCAGTGTTGTTGTCCAAGAAGAATAGATCTTTGTAATTTCTGTCCTGGTTCAATGGACACGTTTGGCAGTTTGTTGATCATTTTGTGCTCCCCTCTATTTGGCTCTTGAACCTAAGATGAGCTTAGTTTGGATTTTAAGTGAATAAATGTACTGATTTTGCTTTAGATATAAAACACATGTAAGTTTCATGATATTTGCATGTGGTTGGTCTTATGATTTTGCTCAAGTGAAAGATGTAATTGTCCGCAGTTATGCTGCATGTCATGGGTGTGCTGCCCATAATATCTTTTAAGCTCGATAATAATCCAATGAAATGAAGCTCTCACAAATGAGAGAAACTTTAAAACTAAACTGGTTGCAAGTTGTATGCACTGTCCTTTGTTTGATTCTATATATCAGGGTGACTTATTTGTGTGCAGTCGTCAGATGCAGAGCAATTTGTTTCAGTCTTACGGCTACGAGCAAGTTGTACAATTGCATTGAGAACTATCAAGTATGTGTCTGTTTTGACTCTGAAAATTAATGCAACATTGCTAGTTTGCTATTAATTTAGGTGGAGTAATGCGGATGTGATGAACTTGGCCCTTACACAAGGATCATTTGCAAATATGCAAAAGGGGCTGGATAAAGCTATTTTTGCTCTGAGATAATTCAGGAATTTGTTGGCGTCATTCTGTAGGCAACATGCCTGCTTAAAAGCGAATAGGGATAATTTCATTAATAATGCAGAGGACAACGGTGACAAAAATGAAGGTGGAAGTCTCATGATACGTTAAATATAAAATAATATTCCAAATATTACAGGCAATCTAAGAATTATGTGACTTTGGTCTTAATTACATTCTATAAAATGTAAAATTACATGAATAAGAAATTAATTTAAGAACCCTTGATCTAAGTTCGGAGGATAATGAGGTGATGGGTGTTGGGGTCAAGGTTAACGCGCTAGGCAATGCCAGCTACAACGTTTAAGGCACTTATATGTATAAGTTTAACTACAAGATGGGAAAGTGTTAAATATCCACCTTGTCAAATAAATTGGTCTTCTAAACTGTGGTTTCCATTCCTTAAACAAATACTATACCATACAGTATACGCAAACAAGAGCGTGTCAATATTGAAAAGATGGAGATGATGAACATAACATATGAACATTGTAAAGTTGTGATTTACAACTATGTATATGTTGGCTTTAATTCTATGTCAAATTTGATTGTAATTCTGTTCAATCATTTCTTTGTATTTTTGTGGGATTTTATGTAAGAGCTATGTGTGAGAGTTTAGTGAATAATCTATGAAGAAGTGTTTTTCACGACTTGACTTTAGACTGCTGACCCACGAAACAAGCCACATAAGAAGCATATGCTGGAATTTGAAGAGTCCTTGATAAGCTGGATTTCGCGAGTGACTCGTGACTCAGGCTATGTTGCGAGTGACCTGCGAAACTCACTGCCTGTTAATTTTTGGAGTGTGACTTTTCCCATTCTTTACAAACACTATATAAACCCTCATTACCCACGAAATATAAGAAGAAGAGAGAGTATTTTCTGAAGCAACTTTTGAGAGAGAAACCTTAGCCAAACACTTGAGAGTTTGAGATTGTTTTTACTCACAATCTTCTACATCATTTCTCTAAAGTTTTCATCTACTCTCACCTCTCCATCTACACATCCTTGAGAGGTTCTTAGCCCAAACACTTATCTCACCCACTTTGAGTGTTGAGAGAAATTTTGGTGCCTTTTGGAAGTATTAGAAGAAGCCATTGAGTGGCGGATGCAATCAAGTGAAATTGCGGGATTCGGATAAGTAGTGAAGATAAGACTTCGAGAAGTCCGTTGGTAACAGGAGCTTAGAAGGCTCAAGTACATTGGGTAGATTAGGCCTAAAGGGTCTTTTTGATATTCGTGTACTCCAACTTATTTACTAGTGGATCGATTTCGGTTTGGAGGGCCGCAAAGAGGTTGTGGTGGGCCTTTTGTGATTTTGGGTTGGATTGCCTCCTGCTGCACTGGGCCCCGAGTGTTCTAGATGGGAGAGTTAGAACCAATCCACTTGCAACTTACCTTAGTTTGGCTTGTGCGCAAACTATGCCCCGTTGCTGTTAGGCAAAATAAGTAAGAGATTCCTAGTTAAAAACAGGTAGAAAGAGCACATTATAGGTGAAATTGCAAAGACAAGAGAAGAAACAATAGCAATAAGTGGCAAAATCAAAGAAGTAAAAGATCAATTTGTCGTGTTCAATTGTGTTATGGGGCTAAGGCCAATGAGGGAACCACTTCCTCAACGTGGATAACCTCATAGGATAATCTTGCCATAAAAATTATTCACTTTAAGGGAACAAGCCTGAATGGCTTATTATGCCCAAACGAGTTTTTTATCCTCAACAAAGGGTAGGCTTTTAGAGTGAGAGAAGGGATTTGGCTTATTGGTGCATGTCTACCATTCTACACTCCTTATTTCTTTTCTTTCTCTTTTCTCTCCGTTTTTTGTTACTTTGATTCTTTCCCACTCCTTTCTTTCTTTCTCAATGCTTGCTTGTGTGGTGTTATGGTGATGGTAATGCAGTAATTCTCCTCTAGAGGTTGCTATGGTTGTGGTTGTGTTACTGTCCACAGCAAGGACCCTTTATATACTGTCTGCCGCGATTGTTTTTTACTATTTTAGTCTTTAACCACTTTTGTCTGGTTTAAGGTGTTCCTCCCGACCACCCACTGGTTTATCAGTTGTCCAGCCATCACCACTTACCTGTGCTAGCTGTGCCAATCCCCATTACCAGACAAAAAAGACTATTTTGTTTGCTTGCTCACCGTGGTATTCTCTCTTACTATCCCTCATGGCATGCACCTAGTGGTTCCAACTCATCCTACCTTCTTTTGGGTGATATGTCATCCTACCTTCTTTTGTCTTCTTACCTTTGGCCCATGACCCACCACTCCTGTATTGGCAACCCACCACTCCTGTATTGGCTGGGTACAGGTTGGTAGTACTTAGGCCTTGCGCGTGCTCCACTTCATGTGTATGTTGAAAGCTTGTCTGTTGCTCATGCGTTTGCCATGGTTTGAAAGCTCATCTATGCATTCTGCCGCTGATCCTTGACCTCTTATGGCATGAAGTATTTTATGATCTTTCATTCTTTATTAGCTTGCTCCTTTCAATGGCTGGGCCTTGCTTGATCATGGGTTTTTCCTCTTTTAGCCCATTCTTTGCTCCTTTCGTAGTCTTGTTGCCATTCATGTCATACCACTCTGCCATTCCTACCGTGGTGTTATTTGACCCATGCTTGCTGAGCCTCTTTGGGCTTGCTGCCTGTTCTTCTCTCAATGACTCAATGTGGTCATTGGATTTATACTCACGCTTTAGATTTGAGCAAACAAACCTTACCAAATATCCCCTGTTGTAACCAAGGGTCAGCTTAACAACAACGACAGCCATCAGCTCAACCTCAAAATTCACTTTCCCGCTAGCCATATCACTTGGAAGAAGATTGTCAATGAGCCAAAACTTTGCCTTCAGCTGTGTCTTTTCCCTAGGTTTTAGAACAAAAGATGGAAGTCTTTTATCAGAGAGGTACTTGTGATCATGATGCAGGTATATAGTTGAGAATATTAATGAGTAATTTGCATGCGACCTTGTATTTCTTAAGGAGAAAACCATGTTGAATGCTGTGGTGCTTTGTGGATAGAAAATATAGGAAACTTATAGGAAAGAGGTTGAGTCCGCTTGGACCTTGGGGTGAAGCTCATAAATAAAACTGGCAAACCCCTATGAAGAAAACACCTACTGAATACATTCCACAAATAAAAATCTTGACGATCAGAAAGCTGGTCAAGTTTTCAAAATCAGCTACATGCTTAATCCTGGTGATGGTGTTGGTGATGGAAGTGATGGCAGCATTGTTGGTGGAGGCAGCTGTGACACTCTCAATTGTGTTTGCAGAAGAGGTAGCATGGATTGTAGAAAGACTAACATTAGTAGTTGTGGTTGCAGGGCCTATAGCTTCAGGGTTGTGCTCCATTGATGAAACAGAAAGAAAGGATACTTTGTTTTGTAGGGATTTGGAATATAGGGTATGGAGTGATTAGAGGGGATGAAGAGGGTCAAAATCATATTTGATGTTTAACTGTTTAAGTCATCAAAAGTCATTCAATATTCAAGATAATGTATATAAAAAAAAAAAAAAAAAAAATCTAATATTCGCTATAATATCTCATAGTATCCTTAATTAGCATGACTCCACACCAAATGATGTATAGAAACTAGAAAGCCAAGGAAAATAAAAATAAATTAGTCACATGGGATAGTTACATATTAGCCAATTGGAGTAACACTTGGAGCACAGTCACTTTCTAAACCTTGTGATATTAGACTGGGCAAAAGGGTGGGTTGTACTGGTCCATATGCTAACCGATTATGGCAAAAGAATTTGGGTACATTTTTTCAGTTCACACTGCACAGCTTTAATTCCTTTGGATGCACCCATTTTCATACATACCCTTCACAAGGCCGAGGGCAGGACACTCAATAATACTCACCATGCTGCCAACTTGGGCTAATCCAAACCAAAATTCATGGTTATAAGTCAAAATGGTGTAGAACCTAATAAACCATATAAAAATAATTACATGGTTATATTTTACTTCAAAATTTCTTACATTATAGGAACTAAGGTTGTTAACAATGCATTTGGTACTACCGCGTACTCTTGACATGATAGTCACCCTATAAGTACAAGTTTTTGGGGAGTGAGGGGGAAAGAGTAGGGGTTCAAGTCTCAAAGAGGAAGCTTCGCATACATACACTTAGATTAGAGAGTAGAATTTCTATTTCAAATAAAAAAAACAATGTATTTGGTCAAACCTCACATTTTGTCCCGAAAACCCTTGTGCCAGCAAGCTATGCAATGGTCACGGGGTCATGGCTTGTGGCACAGCCATGGGTTTGTGTCGATAGATTTTGCCATGGGCAAGCAATTGTGGCTTGAGCAATGCATGGCAAGCCGAGGGGGCTGAAGTGTGGCTGCAATTGGACTAGTCTTAGATTCAAGATCCCTCCATCGGAATGAAAGAATGTGGTGAAATACGAGTGGAATCTTAACTCCAAAAATAAATAAAAAATCACAAGGCTAATGCACATGTAATTTTTTTTTAAATAAAATAAAATAAGAAGAAGAAAAAGCATTTTTCCTTATCAAAATGCCAATTGATCTATTTTACATAACCACTTTTACAACACACTCTACGTCCTCTTCTTTTTTTTTTTTTTTTTTTTTTTTTTGTGCATTCCATTATATTAAAATAATCTATATTCTACCCACACTAACAATAGTAAAACCCAAAAAACCACCACTTCACAGCAAAATTAGCCACCATCATTGCAACCAAAAATCCAAAACCTAAAAACCAAACCCACCCCAACCTAGCAACAACTCACATAGATGCCAATGGAGAGTGCAAGAAAGGAGAGAGTACATTTTTTTTTAGAGAAATAATTACAAGATGTTGCTAATCTCGCAGTTCAAACCATTTTTCTTCTAAACTCTCAAGCACTTTGTAACGGGAAAGTATTCAGCTACAACGAAAGAGAAGGACATAAATTAGATTACAGAATTAAAAAAATTAGTAAAAACTATTTGTATGTTGCTATAGTAATCGTGTAAATATACATAAAAGTGATAACTGATATACATTTTGCATTATCGGGGGTTTTACATCATCAAATGGGAATACTTAGAAGTTGGTGAACAATTGTCCTAAAAAAAATGGTGAACATTTTTATTAAATCTTAGTTAACATAATAATAATGAATGAAAAAAAATTAACAATACTTTAAGCTGCTCTTTAAGTATGAGTTATTGTGAAGTTCAGCTAATAAAAAATTGTTATAAATTGATGAGAGATGCTAAAAATATGGCTGAAGTAGTAAATGTAACTTAAAAAGTTGACTCTATTACAGGGGCGGCTTGATGCATTTAGGAGCCTATGGTGAAAATTGATTATCTTGTTTTAGATGCAAAATTACTATTAATTAACATGAACTACGTAGAATTTTTTCTTTTTTTAGAAATTTTATAGACACAAAAAATTTGACAAAACTTTTCACCATTGTTGATGTGGCACATTGACAGTTGTAAGTAAAGAGTGGTGTTAATGGTAAACCTAGATGGAAACTAATAAAAGTTTGCTAACTTAACTTTTATTATTATTTTATTTTGAGAAATGATATGTCTACAACATTTTCACAACATTTTTACAACAAATCCTAAGTGGCAGGTTGTTATTGTTGAGGCAAAAAAGTAATCTTAGTGTTAGGTTCAAATTTGAACTAATAACAACTAACTACCTGTGATTTGTTATGAAAATGTTGTAAAAATATTGTGGACGTAGCATCTCTCTTTTATTTTTTAGAAGTGCAACATACACAATATTTTTCACAACAAATCTTAGGTTTTAAGTTGCTTCTTGTTTTCTATTTGAAAACACCACAATTTTTTTTTTTTTTTTTTGCCATTAATAACAGGCTGTAATAACCTGCTACTTAATATTTGTTGTAAAGGTGTTATGAAAAATATTGTAGACCTAACATTTTTCTCTTTTTTTTGTTTGCTTTTTATTTGATAAAAAATATTATTTTATTTATTGATTATAACTCTATTGGTTAAAATTTGAGGAGTTTTTTTTTTACTTGAGGCCTTAGGCGCCTCTATTGCTTCTACCGTTCAGCCGGTTTTGCTCTAATAGCCCGCACCCTATAAAACTAGTCAAAAAACTGATATAAAACCACAAAAAAAAAAAAAAAAAAAAAAAAAAATGACATAAACCAATTCCTCATGAGTCAACTAGTTAACGTTACCCATAGTAAAAAAGGTCTGATTAATGTTTAGAAAATTGTTTATTGAAAATTGAAAAATTTGTCAAGAAAGTTAGACCCGTTTGATAGAGAAGTTTGAGTAATATTATTTGTATTTTTTTAAAATATATATGGGTAAAAAATATGTGAAAATAAATGTAAAGATGTTTATAAATTGAAAATATATATTTAAGATATTCAACCGTATTCAACCGGGGCTAATCACTTTCTTTTTCTTTTTTTTTAGAAGGCCTAATCACTTTCTTATTTTTTTATAAAAAGGTTTTTTAAATGGATTAGTAAAACCCTAATAAAAATATACTATTAGTCTATAATGTATATTACAGTAAAAACGACCGTTTATGAAATTCATATTGGCCAGAGGGATTTTATCATAATTTAATGTTGTTAGCGATGAGTGAACCTAGGCCAGAGGAACTGCCAAAAATAAATGCGAAAAAAGTTACAAAAGCACCCATCATTTCACTCCTCCCGACCGTTCGATGAGTACACACCGAACAAAGAAACATCGATCACTGAGATCCGAGCCAAACTCTTTTCATCAATCACAAGTAGTAACAGGCTGTGAAACAGCTGCGTTGTCACTCTCTTAGGTCTCACTGTCTCACTCACTCATTCAAGTCTCTCTCTCTCTCTCTCTCTCTCTCTTTCAACCATCAATGGCAGACTACGAAACCCACCACCACCACCACCAAGCAATCCCAAAAGAAACAGCCTTCCAGGCTCTAAACACCATAATCCAGCTCCACTTCGAGAAGACCCTCGAGAAAAAGCGCTCCATAGACCTCCAAAAGAAGGAGCTCCACAAGCTCTTCCAGCTATTCTTCATCTTCTTGGGCCTTGTCTTCTTGGCCCAGGCTCAGTCCCCTCGCCTCCAGTGCCGCCATTGCTGGGTACCCATCACACTCCTCTCGCTCTCCCACCTGATCTTCTACGTGTCAGTGGCCCAAACCCTGAGGTGCATCAATGGGTTCAAGTACCAGAGGCGTTGCCACAAGCTCACGCTTGGGCTGGCCACTGAGAAGCTGAGGGAAATGAAGATAAGAGCCAGTGGTGCTGCCGGCGCTGGTGACCACTTTGAAGGTGTTGGTGACGATGAGTTTGAGATTCATTACCAAGAGCCTCCTGAGAGTTACTTTGGCAAGTTCAAGAGGAACTGGGCTTTGCATTTTGGCTTCTTGATCTTGATCTATGGATTTATGGTCTCATCCTCTGTTGTCCTCCTTTGTTTTTAGCTGTTCGATTTTTTTTTTTTTTTTTTTTAGAAATTGATTTGGTGTCTATTCACTAGGCAGATGTGAAGGATTTGTTGCTAGATGTAAGAAATTTCTATGATTGGATTCAAATTTTTTTTTTTAATTTAAATTTTGCGTACTCTCACTCTATCTTTCTCTGGGTTTGACTGAATTAATGAGCTGTATCCATTAATCATTATGAATAGTTTAGTCAAAAAGCCATGTTAACTGAAGCTGACTCCATAATTGTTTGTAAAAATTTCAAAAATTTTATTTATTTGCTAAAAAGTAACATTTTCAAATTTTTTTTTTTTTTTTGATGGGAACATTTTCAAACTTGTTAATTAATGGGATGGTATTTATGTTTCCATTTAATAAAAAAAAAAAAAATCAGTCTGTTCAGTTCTTTATTAAGGATGGTCCATGAAGGAGATTCGTGCCTTTTTAGTTTGTACTTTGAACATAATAAGGGTGCCCTTTTACTTAAAGGGGAATTTTGTGACTTTCTTCTTTCTTTCAATTTTATTTGTATAAAAAAAATTTATTTGTGGAATTAGAGAAAAATATGCTTGGAAATTGAATAATTTTTCGATTGCAAGGAGACAACTATGACATGGTAAGAACTAGGGTTTATAAATATTAAGGTTACGTTTGGTAACAGTTTTCGTTTTCTATTTTCAAAAACATGTTTTTGGGAATATAAAAAAAAAAAACAGTTTTCTTGTATTTTTAAAATCAAAAATATACGGATGAAGCCAAGAATGCTCTCTAGAGAGGAGGAGGCTGAACTAGCGCGCAGTAACAAAAAGGTCAAGGGTGGACACCATGAAGGGTTTAAGGAAGGGTTCAATGAACGGTCTGGTGAACCTCCTCCCTCCGAATGGTCAAGGCAACCGTTTGCCAAGGACGCTTCCTTCAGAGACAAATTGGTAGGTACTATTCCAGGGGCTTTCGCCAAAGCTTTCGACCTGACCGACCAAATGGATGAAGATGCTTTTTCCGACGACGATGATCCTGAAACACTTGGGGCGCTCAGGAAAGGAATGGTAGCAGTCAAGCTTTCAAAAGAAACCAAGAATCGCATTAGGAAATCCTGGTCTAAGACCGTCATTGTGAAGCTGGTGGGTAGGACAGTCGGGTTAGGCTACATGCAAACCAAACTTGTTCAACTCTGGAGACCGACGGGGAGAATGGATTGTGTGGACCTTACGCACGGGTTTTTCTTAGTTCGATTCTACGCCAAGGAGGATTTGGATGCAGTTTTGGAGAAGGGGCCGTGGTTTATTGGCGACTTCTTCCTTTCCTTAAGGCCATGGGAGCCTTTCTTCAAACCGTCAGCGGCGAGCGTGTCCTCCATTGCTGTTTGGGTCAGGCTTCATGAGCTTCCTATTGAACTTTACGAGACCGATGCACTCAAACAAATTGGTGAGTCCTTGGGTAGAGTGTTAAGAATAGATGCCCATACTGCAATGGAAGCTCGGGGGAAATACGCGAGGTTGTGTATCCAGATTGATGTTAGCCAACCGTTGGTAGACACGATCCTTATTGGGCGTTTCGAGCAACCGGTAATGTATGAGGGCATCCACAAGCTTTGTTTTAGTTGTGGAAGAGTTGGCCATATGGTGGAGACTTGCCCTTACACGATTCGGCGTGGGGACGATGCGGGAACTCCGGCGAAGGACGATCGGAATGGAGTAGCTGGCAACTCACGCGATAAGCATGAGGACCAACGGCCAAATACGGAATGCAACACGACAAATGGAATGGAGGAAGTGGAACGCGAGAGTCAGTACGGCCCTTGGATGGTAGTGGCCAGGAAAAGGTACGGGAATAAGAGCAACAAAAAAGATCCGCATGCGTCGAGCATGCCGTCCAATGGAAGAACAGATAGGCAGAGGGAGTCACGTAGAGAAGGAATTATTTCCAGTAGGGGGACAGAGAAGTGGGCTGCGAAAGAGAATGGGCCTGTGGGTGCTTCTTATTCGGGCCTAAATAGAGATAATTTGGGGCTTGTTAAGCCCATATCCTTGAAGTCAGCCCAAACAAGTGTCTCCAACTTAAGCCCAGCAGCCCAGCCTTTTAAGAAGCTGGTGTCTTCAGTTAAAGGGAAGAAAATTATCGCCAGAGGCAATTCCTTAAAAGCCAAACCCAGCGACGCCGTTACTCCTCTATCTGAAAGCTTCGCTGCAAACATCAAGTCGCTCTCTTCCGATCACGCCTTGTCTACCAGCCGCGAGATTGATGGAGCCACCGAGTTTTCCTTTGAGTTCTCAGCGCCTCCATTAGTCGGGAGTGAGTGTCACGGCGAGCATGACAGGGACCATTCTGCCGATCTAGTCAAGGCAGGGTCGTCTATCACACAAAGCAAAGGAGATGAGGGTGTTGCTTCTCGCTCTTGGTCTGATGTCAGTGAAGGGTCAGTCAGAGATGAAGTGGGGATTGCTGGTATGGATTTGGAGGTTGAGGTTGGCACGCCTTCCCCTGTTTAATTTGTGCTATTTCCTCTGTTACTTTTCCCCTATGAATTTTTTAATTTGGAATTGTAGAGGGGCTCAAAAGCCCACTTTTCAAAGTTACATTCATGAGCTTACTCAGAAACATGATCCTGCCATATTTGTTATTATGGAGACAAAATTGGGAGGCAGCAGAGCAAAGGAGATAACGGAGAGGTTGCCTTATGACGGAGCTATCCATACGGAAACTATCGGTCTTTCAGGAGGTCTATGGTTGCTGTGGAATGATGATAAAGTGGTGGTGGAGGAACTAGCTAAGACAGAGCAGGAAATTCATGTCGAAGTAAAGGTGCGTGCATCCAATTATTCTTGGATTTTCTCTGCCATTTATGCTAGCCCTAGAAATGAGGATAGATGTGTCTTATGGAATAACCTTATTAAGGTTGCTGAGCTTCACAATAAACCTTGGGTCATGGCTGGAGACTTTAATGAACCTCTGGTAGATGAAGATAAATTTGGAGGCAGGGGAGTCAGTGTTAGCCGTTCCCTAGCCTTCAAAGACTGCCTTGATGGGTGTAATATGGTTGATATGGGTTTTGCTGGTCCTAGGTACACCTGGACCAATAAGAGAGATGTTAATAATTTGATTCTGGAGAGGATAGATAGATATTTTATGAATCCGGATTGGTGTGTGCTGTATCCGGATGCGAAAGTTACCCATCTCCCCCGCTGTCATTCGAACCATTGCCCTGTGCTTATGGAAGCTATCCCTAATTGTACCCAAGCTCCTAACAAGCCTTTTAGATTCCAGGAATTCTGGTTGTCTGATCTGTCTTTTCCCAATTTAGTTACAAAGGCGTGGAGTAGGGATAGAAGCCTTGTGGATGCCATAGATACTTTCTCTAAAGAGGCTACTGTGTGGAACAGGTCTCACTTTGGCAATATTCATCACAGGAAAAGAAGAGTTTTGGCTAGAATTTATGGGGTCCAGAAAGCTCTATCTAATGTTCCTTGTTCCTTCCTTATCAATTTGGAGAATCATTTGCAGTTAGAGCTTGAGTCTATCCTTGACCAAGAGAGAGACCTTTGGTTGTTGAAATCTAGGATTAACTGGATGGTTCAAGGAGACCGCAACACCTCCTTCTATCATATTTCCGCTCTTGCTAGGAGGAAAAGAAACCATATAGCCTCAGTTAAGGATGAGAGAGGGCAGTGGATTACTGATGGGGGAGAAGTGAGGGAGCATTTCAGGAAGGGTTTTGTCTCCTTATATACCACTTCCTTTGTGGAGGTAGAGAGGGTTCCAAGTCACGATGTTCAATGGCAAGTGCAATTGCCCGATGAAGTTAGTTGTTCTTTAGATGTGATGGTTACCTTAGAGGAAATTAAGGAAGCTCTCTGGTCTATGAAGCCTTACAAATCTCCAGGTCCGGATGGGTTACATGCTGGTTTTTATCAGCGTTTTTGGCTCACAGTGGGGGACTCGGTGAAGAAGGAAGTTATGAGGGTTTTTCTTGATAGAAAAGTGCCAGATTATCTCAACAAAACTCTTATTGTTCTCATCCCAAAAATCCAGGGGCCGGAGTCTATTGGGAACTATAGGCCTATTAGTCTTTGTAACTCTGTTTACAAGATCATTTCCAAAGTCATTGTTAATCGGCTTAGACCTCATTTGGAGAACATTGTCTCTCCCTTCCAAACAGCTTTCATTCCGGGTAGGAGAGGCACGGATAATGTTATCATTGTGCAAGAATTAATTCACACCATTGGTCGTGCAAAAGGAAGGAAAGGGTACATGGCTATCAAGATTGATTTAGAGAAGGCCTATGACAGAATTGAGTGGAGTTTTATCAGGGAAATGCTTGTTAAGTTCAACTTTCCTAGCAAGCTTACAGATATTATCATGAGTTGTGTCTCTTCGGTTTCAACTTCTCTCCTCTTCAATGGGGGCTGCTTAGAATCCTTCCGGCCGTCTAGAGGCATCAGACAAGGGGACCCTCTCTCGCCCTATCTATTCATTCTCTGTATGGAATATTTGGGTCACCTTATTGAAGATAAGTGTGCTACCAAGGCTTGGATTCCAGTTAAAACTTCAAGGAGTGGGCCTTCCTTTTCGCATCTTTTCTTTGCAGATGATCTGGTTTTATTTGCCGAGGCTGATATGGAGAATTGTATTGCTATTAGTGAAGCTCTTCAGGAGTTTTGCTCTAGATCAGGCCAGAAGGTTAGCGAAGCAAAATCCCGTGTTTTCTTTTCGCCTAATGTAGATCCTGATCAAAGAGACCTTTTTTCTAATATGCTTGGCTTTAACTCTACTGACAATCTTGGCAAGTATTTGGGCTTTCCGTTGAAACATGCAGGGGTTCGGAAGCATGATTTTGATTTTGTGCTAGATAGAGTAAAGAAAAAGTTAGCGGGTTGGAAAGCTAATTTACTCTCCATGGCTGGCCGGTTGGTGCTTATCCAAGCTGCTTCCTCTACCATTCCAAATTATGTCATGCAGCAAGCTTCGCTCCCAAATAAAATCCTCAAGGGCATTGATAGGGTCAATAGGAACTTTTTATGGGGATCCTCTGATCATACTAGGAAAATGCATTGGGTCAATTGGGATGCTGTCACTAAGCCAAAGAAGTTGGGAGGTCTGGGATTGCAATCGGCTAAAGGCAGGAATACAGCTCTCCTTGCCAAGCTTAACTGGAGATTTCACACTGAGAATGATGCTCCTTGGGTTAAGGTTCTTAAATATAAATATTGTACGAGGCAGAGAATCAACTCGAGGAATGAAGCTAATCTCCCAAGCTCCCCTACTTGGAAAGGTATGAAGATAGGTGAGGATACTTTCAAAAAAGGGTTAAAGTGGATCCCAGGGCACGAGAGCAACCTCAATTTTTGGGCTGATTGCTGGACTAATCTTGGCTCCATTAGAGCCCTCATTCAGGGTCCCCTCCCTCTAGACTCGGCCACCCTCAAGCTTAAAGATGTGATATCTATGGGAAGATGGGATTGGTCGAAGATCCCTTTCAACCTCCCTTTAGGGATTAGAGAGGAAATTCAAGCAACCCCGATTCCTCTTTTAGCAAGGACTAATGATAAGTTGGCATGGAAATTTTCTCCAAAAGGGAGTTTTGGTATGGGAAGTGCTTATCTTATTGCCTCAAATCTTATGGAAGAAGAATCTTTTGCTGGTTCTTGGATTTGGAAACTCCAAACGCTGCCTAGAATTCAGATGTTCATTTGGAGATGCATGCACAATAGTATTGCAGTCAAGGAGGTTATAGCAAAAAGAGGAATCCTTATTGATACTTCCTGCCCGATGTGCCATTCTGAAGCTGAAACTTTAACTCATGCCCTCCGGGATTGTAACATGGTCAAACCGATTTGGTATAAACTTGGAACCAGCTGCCTATGTCCTTCTTTCTTCTCCCAAGGCATTAAAGATTGGTTGATTTCTAATTCCAGCCTCAAGTCCTCTCAGAATGCAGCCGGTCTTCCTTGGAACATTCTCTTCCCTTATGCGATATGGATGATATGGAAGCAGAGAAACAATGCTTGTTTTTCCAACAAAAGGCCCAACCCGAATATTGACATAGTGGTAACTAAATTAGCAACTGAGTTCTTGCTTTGTGGTGCGAAATCAAAACGTAACATTCATATGGTGGTTAAGCAAGTCAGATGGGAAAAACCAGATTTGGGATGGTTTAAACTCAATACAGATGGTGCAGCTAATGGCTCGACAGGTAATGCAGCTGGTGGTGGTTTGATAAGGGATGATCGTGGTAATTGGGTGATGGGTTTTTCTAGGAAGATTGGTAGAGCTGACAGCTTTGTGGCTGAAATTTGGGCTCTCCGGGATGGTCTCCAACTTTGCCGTCATCTGAACATTGCTGCGGTTGTGATTGAACTTGATGCAAAGTCGCTGGTAGAAGTTCTTAATAAGTCTTCGTACTGCAATACTGTGATTTCTCCCCGGCTGGATGACTGCAAGCTTTTAATTGATCAATTCCCTCAAGTCCGTGTTGAGCATATTTTCCGGGAAGCTAACAAATGTGCGGATCATTTAGCTAAGTTTGGTCTGGCTCAATCTGTGTTTTTTTCTGTGCATTCTTTTCCCCCTCAAGAGCTGATTCCTCTGATTGAGGCTGACTCCTTGGGTGTTTTATGTACTAGGCTTTGTCCTGCCTCTGGTTTTTCCAGTTAGTTTCTTAATATAAGTTCCTTTTGACCAAAAAAAAAAAAAATCAAAAATATATTTGGTTAGTTGAAATTAAAAAGATAATTTTTTGAAAAAAAAATAGAAAATATTAAAATATGTTGTTATTAGGATTTGAACTTTAATGCTAACTCATTAATTGAGACAGATTCATTAAATTAAATGCGTTTTTTTATTGATTTTTAAAAATTAAAAATTGAAAACAGCTTTTTGTATGTTTTCAATTTCCTTCACAAATTAAGTTTTGAGAACAGTTTTTGTTTTCTATCCATTTTGAGTTGCCAAACAAGATTTTTAGTCTCAAAAATAGAAAATTGTTTTTGAAAACAGAAAATAAAGGAAAAAAACAGTTACCAAACATACCCTAAATAGTCCACTTCATAGTTAATAAAAAGATTGGCGAATCTAATTTTATAAGTTAATAAACAAAAAATATTTTATTTAATTAACTCAAATAATATATTTCAATTATATTTTATTCATTAAATATTAGCATAGATTTTTTAAAGGATAAATTTTTTTAGTCATAATGTTTATTATATATGAGAAAAAAAAAGTTAATGAGATAACTTGTAAATAAATTTGAATTTGTTTAAAAAAAAATGAATCAAATTTAAATATATTATCTAATTTGTTGATGAGCTCAAGTTGACTTGTGTTCAAAATAAAATTATTAGTTTGGTTTAAATTATTACGGTATTATCTAATAAAGTAAAATATTATTTTAGTTAATTTTAATTTTAACAGTAACATACCAAAAGTCAAAAATCACTCTCAGTTGGGGTTAATACTATACACTACCTAGATTTTTTTTTAAATTATTCAATTTGCTCCTCAAGCTCAAACTACACTTAACACTGCTTGTGTTTCTTTTCACACAAATTAATTTGTGGTAATTTTAACTTCCACATTGCAGTCTTATAGTAATTATATTATGATTCATGACAATTAGATGCATAAACGAGTATTTGGTAATAAATAGTATAGGAATAACATCCAAATATGGAAAAGTAAGCAAATGAAGACTTCCATGAGCAAGAGAACTTTCAAACATGGGTCAGGGGTTAATGTATACATTAATAATTTATAATAGAAAACTTCTTATGAGAAATTAAAAAAAATTGTCAAATCAGTTAGTTATTTTTACATTTTTTCATAAAAAGTTTCTTAAAATAATTTATTAACATATGCCTTTAAAGTATACATCGGTAAAACCCTTCAAACATTAGCCCAAACTTTTTCTCATCTATGTATTTTACCAAAAATATAATTTTACATAGTTGAATTTGAATTTTGACATTAAAAAAAAAAAAAAAAAAAAAAAAGCTCAAAGTGGATGTGCCGTTAGGATTGAGTACTATGAGGGTACTGACAATGATGCCATCCATCATTTATGTTTGACTGCTTGCTGCTCACTGAAATATGTTGGCAACTTTGTACCGCTGCAAAGGAATCTTTATTCTGTGTAATCATTTATGAAATTTGGGTAAGGTTGTATTTAAATTTGAGAATTTAAAATTAAATGATTTGAAGGACAAGTGCGAGTATTAATGGCTTGTTCTGTATTTCAACCACACAGCACACAACGGATATAAATTCTGAAAATTTTAAAAAACCGTCTGGTAATGTGGTTTTAGTAATGTTATTTGTATTTTTTAAAAATATGTGTGGTTAAAAAATGTGTAGAAATATGTGTAATGTTATTTAAACACTGAAAATTGTTATTTAAAACAACCCCTTATTTTACTAAAAACAATAGTATTATAAATTCAAAGTAACATTTTATATTTAAATATTTCAAATCCATACTCACCATACATTAATAAGCTTCAAAATCCTATTCACAAAAAAAAAAAAAAAAAAAAGCTTCAAAATCATGGATTTAGATTTTCTAGATTTTTTAGGGTACTCTCCCAAATAAATTTCATTTAATCTTAACAATTCTTTAATGATTTAATGGTCTAGATTTTGCTATGTCAGCATTCCACTAACAATAATCTTAATTGTTTTATTTGCAATATTATTTTATTATTGTTAGTGGAATGCTGACATAACAAAATGTAGACCATTAAATCATTAAAGTGTGGTTAGGATTTAAGGAAATCTATTAATAGAGTACTCTAGAAAATCTAGAGGATCTGAATCCCAAAATCATTCATACAAAAAAAAATTGCACTTTTCACACATTACTAATATTATTTATTGGGTCACACATTCATACACATTGGTTAATAATCCATTTTAAGAAAGTTTTGACATCACTTTTATGAGAAATGAAAAAAAACTGTCAAAACATTAATTTTTTTTTTTTTTTTTTTTTTTCCATAAAAACTTTCTTTAAATGAATTATTAACTAATATCCCAAGAGCATTCGTTAACATTTTCCTTATTTAAATTTAAAACAAAAGTGAACTTTTTTTTGAGATTGAAAGTGAACTTATTTCGTTGAACACTTTTCATATAAATCAACAATTAGGGAATAAAAGGAGCTTAAATGATCCCCAAGGATGAAAATATTGCCTAGAGAAAAAGAAAAGAAGCAAAAAAAAAAAAAAAAAAAAAGAAAAGAAAAGAAAGGGAAATAGAGAAACTATGAGTGAATAGTGCAGCGATGCAAATTGATAATTAAACGCTAAATAAAATTTTAACAAGATTATGTTTTTTGCTACTCTATTCTTCTATTTTAAAATTTCTTATTTGTCAATAATTTTTTTAGAGGGTGTAGATAAAGGGTTTTACATCGAATCATTCGAGAAAGAAAGGTAAGCGTCAATCACTACATTTATTATTATTGGGGCTGAGACATTATTATGATTTAAGAAAAGACAAATAATTAAAATTAATCATACACTTCTTCTCTACAATTGCTGCACCGAAGTGAACGCTAATGCATCTGATCATAAACCTGCAAAGTTAAGCTGGGGAGAGAGCACTACACAATGACCTGTACGCATTAGAACACAGTTTGAATTTCTCTTCAGCCATTGCCTGCAAATCATGCATAGATATCTTGTAAGATTTCAACACCCAAAAAAAAAAAAAAAAAAATTTAATGAAAGGATTAAAGGGAGTCCAAAGTAGCACTTTTTATTACGTTTTTTTCATTGATAAATAACGGAATTGTATTAATAAAAAATCTAGGTACACCAGGGGTGTACTTTTCATTACGTTCTTAAGGTCGGAGTTTAGCATGATATTGGAAAGAGCTATTGAATAGAGGTGTATGGTTTCTTTCGGCTTTTTATTCAATTTGCTATACATCAGTGTAATGTTATCTGGTTTACAAAAATCGCTTACTGAAGATTATTTGTAATTTAAATGAACCGAACTTGAGATCAACAGGGGCTACACTACACACCCTCGAGGGCAGTTCTACATACTGTGAGGTAGACCCCTGTGATGTGTGATCCCTAGCATCCCCGAATCCCTTGATGCAGGTGGGGTTTTATCCCGAGTGCTCTCTAAACGACTAAGAGACTTTACTACTTAAGACAACTGGCATCTTCGATTACTGAATGCATATGTAAGTGTTTGGTATTGACCATGAGAGAAATATTAGTAGATTGGGCAGAACAGGAACCCTAGAAACTGACCTGTGAAGGGCCTTGATGCTTATCAGGATGCCATTTTAAAGCTGACAAGCGGAAACTGCAAGGACAGTGCCGAAGTTGAGGTGGCATTAGAGAAGTTAAAAGAGAGAAATAAAAATGTGTGTGGGAACCATGTGTCAGTGATACTGAGAAGTGCATAAAAGCAGTAGAGCACTTACGCATTTTTAACATCTTCAATCTTTAAAGGGCCTGTTGGAGGCAGACCAAGAATAGTTCTATCCGAATGTGATCCTACAGAACATGAATAGTCATCCAATTCGGTTTCACTCTGACTTTCCCATCTTTTAGTTCTACTGTTTTTCCAGCTTGATTGCTCCCTCCACTCAAATCCGGATGTTGAATTTCGGAAAGAAGATTCGTGCCATGAGTTAAACGACCATGTATACCATCTGTTCCCAAATGTTGCTTTAAAGATTGGCTCAGGATCATTGTCAAAGTCCTCAGAAAAAGTCTTTCGTCTCAACCTACCTGAAAATGTTATAAAACGGAAGCATCAGGTTAGCCAAAAGAAATAAAGGTAAAAATAATCAAACTTTTTGCATCGATTACACTCTGAGATTTTACATTTTAATCTCTTATAATTTTATATCAGAACCATTTTCAGTTCAAGAAATGAGATTCTTAAATTTCCTTACAACTGTTTGCAATAACCACACCATAATTTGTACTCAGTCTACCGACTATGAAGAATAAGCTTTGAGTGTTGCAACAGCTACTACAAATTTTACTACTTAAGCCTAATAAACTGAGGTGCCAACTTTTAAACCAAACAAAAATTTAAGAAATTTATTTATTACGTTGTTGATATGGGACAGATCACATTCATTACCATATTAATTTGTAAGCCCTTTGTAGTAAAAATGGTAGTAACTTTATAATTTTCCATAAACTTTTCAACCTCAATCATAACTTCATCCAACTTCACATGCCATACATGCATAATAATGGTTTATGTTACTTGAACTTTCAAAAATATTTATGAGGATTATTTGGTCACTTTGGCCCTAATCTAACCACTAAACTGGTTAGTTCTACTACATAGGCTGGGTTCCAGCTAAAGAAAATTAGAAATACAAGTGGTTAGAGGAGGGAAATCAAAAACTGGCAATTTATCAAAGTACAATATCTATGGATTGAAAGAAACAAAATAAAGGGAAAGAAAGCTCACGTTTTAGTTTATGGTGGTGAATTTTTTCAGCATCATGAGAAGAAAACTTTGATCGTCCTTTCTTACTAGAGCAATATGATTGACCCTCCTGCTTTGCAAAACTGTTGGTTCCCAAATTGTGTGTTGAAAGCTTCTCTTCATTCTAGGTAAATTGCAAAGCAAAGCATATGTCAATCCCAAAAAAGTTCATGCACAATATGACCATTAATATGTGTGTGTGTGTGTATATATATATATAATCATTAATCTTGTAGGCAAAGATTCTACCACTTGAAGGTTGAGTGTAAGCATTACTTAAGTGTTGAGGACCAAACATTTTGTTTCAGATTTGGATGCATGAATAGGTCTGTTTAGGCAATTTTTGGAAGTCAAATGGCTTCATCATGCTTTAAATATAGCATATACACTTTATCATTAGCAACAAGCCATTGAAATAAATATAATTTACAACAAGCTCAAAACGATGGCATAAGATCATTATAAGGTTTTCTACAAATATGAAATAACCATCATCATTTGTGAGATAATTGCTAACTGTTTCTAACAGCCCCATGCAAACCATGGACATGTGGTCCATGCAACCCCCAACAAATTATGTCAAACAACAACAATGAACAAGCTAAAAGGGTTGAAAATTTGAGAAAGTTTTAAGTTTTTGCTTATAGTCAAGACAGTTCCCTTCTCAAAAAAAAAAAAAAAAAAAAAAAAGTCAAGACAGTTCCAACCAAATTCATAACTTGGGTAGCACCCACTTTTGCCTCATTTAATATTTTTCTTTTATTTCTTATAAAAAAAAAAATAGATTAATGATTCTATTGTTCTTCCCTTCTCAAACCAGTGCATAATAATAATAATTACAAGCATTTTATTTTTTAAATACTCCAAAACAAAGTAGATTGACTACATTAAATGCCATGGTTGTTAAAATTGAAATTTGGATCATAAAATCATAGGATATTACAATCTGAAATATCTTATACAATTAAATTATAGCAAAAATTGTATAGTCATCAGATCGGACAGTAATCAAGATTTGGACCATAAAATCGGAAGAATTGGGAGTCATTATTGGTTTTATTTATGTATTTAAAAAGTGGGCCAAAAAATCTGAAGCTCAGATGCCACATCAATGTTCAATTGGTTCAAAAACTTAACTCCAAATGCCAAATGAACTCAAATTGACCCAAAACATAAAATATAAGTCCAAAAACAAACTTTTGCTCTATCGAATAACTGATTGAAAAAAAGGCTGTAATATGAAATAATAATGTGTTAGCAATTAAATATTGATATTATCATATTATAATATTACATTACTATATCTATCTATTTGGTTTTCAAGATAGGTTTTGAATTTGCAAATGAATTTATATTATTCATAGAGCTTAGTTGAATGAGAATCTTACATTTTTATTTGTACTTGGTTGAGATTAATTATAGTAAGAAAGAAGAATTTATGATGTCGGAATTTTTCTTTTAGAATTTAACATTGATTCATGCTTTTGATTCTAGTCATGTCAGCTTCTAGGTCTAAAATGAAGCTCTACCTTTTGAGCACAATCCCACCCCTTCTTTTCTTTTCTTTCTTTTTTTTTTTTTTTTGGGAGTAAAATATCCCTATTTATTTAATGGTAATACTAAAAATATAATTTTTAAGCTTTGAATAGGATTTCCTGACATATATGTCTACTATTCATAACAAAATTTCATATTCTATAAAATCTGGGATCTTCCATCCGATCTTACAATTTGATCTTGAAGATCCTCTTTCTGATCCAAGTAATATCCTGTTTACAAATAAAATACACACCCATACACACATTCTGTGTAATTTCTGAATCAATTGCTGACAAATACTGACAATATTTGCTATTGTTCATGCCATTATAATAACATGATATTACATCAATCATTCTAAATAAGGAATTGCTAGAGTTTTTAAAAACAGAGGGTTGAAGAAAAGTGTACCAAAAAATTTGAGGACCCACTTTTGTAGAGGAGGTCTTTTAAAGCTCTCTTTGCATCAGCACGCTTTTGACGTATTGCATATCTGATATTTTTCTGAAATGAAAAAAATTGTGTGAGAACATCATAACACTGACAAATAAACATTTTAATTATTTAACTGTCGGCATTGTAAAGTAGCTTTTAGCTTCGATAACTATATTACTTTTTTTTATCTTTAGTCTATTTTGCTGTGCACTTCAACAGATGTAAGAAAGTTATATTATGTATCACTAGATTTAAATAGCTCCTATTTGCCTCAAAACTTAGCAATCTTAAGTCTTAATGCTTTTCAACAGTTAAGAAATCATCACCCATGAGAACAGTAGATCCGTAAAAGGAAATCAGAAGATAAATTTTTTGGTTGATGTCTAAAAGGATGGGAAAGTGACACTAACAAGACAGCTCAGTGACCAACCTACAGCTGTTGGTGAAGATGCTTTTGTACTTTCAGATAGGTATGATTTGTGGACCAAGAGCTTAGGGTTCAAGATTTATGATGAGAGAATGGACCTTAGAGATCCAACGATGGTGTGATCTTTGGAAACTATGAGATGACAGTTGGACTGAATTCTACGAGGACAGTGTGTGGAATAAGTCAGATAAGAAAGAAAGTGTGGAATTTAGATTAGGGTTTCATTCAGGAGTTATCACTTATCACCAAACAAATTAATAGGAATAATTATTCCATTCCAACTTAAATTCCCGATAATATTGATTCACATTCCCTTCATAATCACCATTCCATGTACCAAATCTGCCCCAAGTTTTAAATCCTACTTTAGTCATGAAGATCTCATGAATATATGCAGCAATAGATATTCCCAATGGAGAAGAAAGCTATAATAGTTTACAAGGATCTATTACTTTACTTTTAAACATAGGATTCCTAAAGCTACTAGGAATTTGAATTGGAGCACAAACTTCATCACTAAAACGAAAAGGTAATGTAGACAATGTATATACATATAAAATTTTAGATTTGTAGTAAGGGCTGTCAGTTTGGTCCATGAATCTTATTGTATGTTTTATCATGTTATGAGGTTTATTTGTGTGTTTAAAATTCTTCGGTTTGAGCTTAGTATCCAAATCCCATTATGTCAAAATCCTATTTGGGTTAAATATTAGTGTACTTTTAAATACAGGATTCTCTAAGCTGCTAGGAGTTGAATTGGGGCACAACTTGATCACTAAAGCGATAAGATGATGCAGACAGCGAGAAACTGGTTGGTTTTATTATATTCATTCAAATTTTCAAAGTTGGGGGGATTTATATTGTTTTAGATTTGTAGATATGGGCTTTTCATTTTGGTCCATGAGTCTTATTGTGGGTTTTATTATATTATTCAGTTTTATTGTGTTTAATAGTTCTTTAGTTAGGGTCCGTTTGGATACTGCTTATTTTGCTGAAAACTAAAAACTGAAAATAATTAAAAAAAATAATTAAAAAGTTACTGTTCATACTACGGTTACTGTTCATTAGCCTAAATGCACTGTTCATGGGAGGTGCTGGTTTTTTTTTTTAAAAAAAAAAAGGCAGATGCAGGGGGAGAGATGCGCAAACCAAACGCTCACTTAGTGTCCATTAGGGTGCAACTTTTTGCCGAAAGCTTTTATTTTCTGAAAGATGGTTAGAGTATAGTTGTACCTAGAAAAAGTGAAGCTTTAGAAAGTTGTACATAACCCAATATTGGCAAATGCACTCTAAGTTTAGTAGTCAAATCCCATTAAGTCAAAGTCCTATTATGGTTAAATAGTGCGTGTGTTTGTGCATGTGCACGCACATGCACTAGGCATGGATTTGTGTGTGTTTGTGTGCATGTGCGTGTGCGAGTGAGTGTTTATGTGCATGTGCATGCATGTTGTGTGGGTAGGTGGTGGTTTCCATTCAATGGAGAAAATATATTTTGCTAAAATTCTAGGAGCTATGAAATTTTTGAGGTTTTTGTGATGTAGAGGAAAACCTAAATGAGCTGCTTTGGATTTCTAGGAGCATTAAAGAATATTTCTTCTTCCTTCTATTGTTTTTAATTTCAAGAAATTTTTAATCAAATCTGAGACCTGATTTTTTTTTTTCACCTTTCTAAGATCTAAATCAATATAACCACAAACCATTCTTTAGATGAGTAGCACCTACTAAACAACTCCATAAGTGAAAAGACTTCTCAAGTCACAGTTAGCAACCCAAAAACTTGGGTTTTCTTCCTAAATTTTACCTATTTTTACCACCATAAAGCCCCAAAGCCTTTGAAATCCTACAAAAAGTTGGTGTACAGAAAATCCTGCAACTATACTTCCTATTTCTGGCCCATTAGCCCTTCAAAATTCAATATTTCTTACCCAATGTGAAGCACAAAACTTATACCATCCTTTGGAACTTCAAAGCACAATCTTTTCCGTAAGATTTACTCAAATTTAGCCTAGATAAATGTCCCTCCGCTGCTGTCCAACATCAGATTTGGTGTCAAGACCTTTGTTCTACTTCATAAGGTTAAAGACAATCTAACTGATGCATACACAACACTGAACTAACATTAAGTTGCATTGATCTTTATCTGGATTTTGGCCCCATTAATAGTGATAATAAATGATGATGATGATGATGATGATGATATTATTATCTTAATAGGTAACACAATTCATATACACTACAGGATTGAACACTTGTACGTAACTATATTATCATGTCTTAGATATTCAAAATTCAGAATATAATAGCTTTCTTCCATACAAATAATTATATAAAGATGAAATAATCATGCACACAACCATATCTGATAAAGGGCTATTAGACTGCCAATTTCAGCTGCTCTACCCAGTAAATACCAACTTGCCTACCTTAGTTGGTTCCTGACCTCCTCTTATATCCTGCAAAAAGTATTTTGACTGTCAAACTTCCTTAAAGATGGTCAGACTAAATAAAATAATAACCAGCTAAGATATGTATATTGTGTGTGTGTGTGTTCACCATCAATTGATCCACAAAAGCTGATCAAATTGCAAACAATATAATAAGATATCTTTCACATTCAGCGAAAAAATGTACTATATAAGTAATCATGCAAGGATGACCTAACTCCTTTCTTATGGACTTGAGACATAGCTTCAAATAGAGGGAAACCATTATATTTACAATTGATTGTTCCCTTCTAAGATATACCCTATTTGATGCTGACAGGACAACCAAAACAATTTAATAACAAATATAAATAACAGGAAAATAAGGATATAATCTAGGAGTTGGCACCTAGAGTTGGCTGCAGTCAGCAACAAACCAAAAAACCAAAAGAAACTTTACTATCAACCCAAAACTCAAACTGGGGTGGTCTTACATAGAGTTCCAAAACTTCACTTGCAAAAACAGAACTTAAACTCCTAATCCAAATAGGAAAAGAAAATAATAAAAAATTGCATAAAATGAAATCCTAATGATTAAGAGATTGGGCCTAGATCTTTAGGCCCAATTGTTAGCAGGCTCCTTCTATCTTGTGTTTGCATCAGATGATATCAACTCTAGTTGATAAACTTTTTGTTTTGATAAGTAATAAGTTTTATTGATATCAAAAATGGAACACCCAAGTACACAGGGAGTGTACAACTCTAGTTAATAAATGTATTAATTAGAGCCCACTATGCACACACAAACACCTCTCTTAGACTCCTTTTGGGTTTCAGAGAGGGTGAAAAGGAATAAATGAAAACTGCTCAGTTGCTTAAGAAATGAGGTTTTTTATTTAAAATTTTGCACTATTCTTTTATTTCCCATCAAGCTTTCCAAATAGGGTTTTTTTTTTCCCTTTAAATTTTAAAAACTAAAATAAAATCAGTTGTTACAACAAGCGGGTGAGGGGGAATTGGAACTCTGGATTTAACAGACACGCAGCCGGCATGTGCCCACGCAAACACAAGTCTTGCATAACAAATTGCATAAGATGTTGAGAATGGAAGAATGACATAAAAGCACCCAAAAGAAAACTAATATCCAATCTTGAACTAGAATACTAATGGGATTCTCCACAAGCTCATTGATAAGACCAGGACATACAATAAGAACATGCCCCATTTAAAAAAAAAAAAAAAAAAAAAAAAAAAAAAAAAAAAAAACTAGTTACAAGTCGTTAGAAAGAGAGGGAAACAAGAAAAGAGGGAAGAAGCTGAAAACATTTTATTCAAAGCACGAGGAATCATTCAGCAGCATGTTTCCCCCCTTCCTACACAAAGCCAAGTACTAAAAAGTGAAAATATCCTCCGTCATAATAAGAGATCAAACCAACAGTAACACAAGCTTAGCAAAATATCCAATATACATATAAGAATCAACCAAAAAGAGTTCCACAAACATGAGGCTAAAATGAAAAGGACCAAAATAATTAGCAAAGTCCACCCTGTGTTATAAGACAATCCACCATGAAAAACTTTTTACACAATTACATTGAACATGAAGACAACATGGATAATATCTTAGAACACGAATTACCCCGCATGGACAGCCTATATGCTTGAGAAGATAACAAATGGATAAAATCTGACAGGGTATGAACTAGATAAAGTTGAAGCCCAAACTCATTTCTTTTAAGTGAGCTGTACCACATTGATGCTGAATAGCTAAGACATGTCAGAAGCAAAGCCATGGGCAATATCCAAGCCAATCATGAAACTGTTCTGCTATATAAGGTCCAAATATGATGAACTAAATTAAGGGCCAAATTTGATGACCTAAAATTTTTTTTTTGATAGGTAAGAAAAAATTTTATTAAAAGAGATAAAGCAAGAAAACAATACAAGATTCATGATAGTGAACAAATAGAAAGGAGGGAAAAGAACAGCAAAGAGGCATTAAGTTAGACTAAGAGACAAAAGAAAATCCGTGAAAGTAGAACAATCCGAGAGGCCCCAACACCGAGACCAATCGAAGAGGGTCCGTTTGCATAAATCTAGCAACTGATCCAATGATATCGCCCTATCCTGAAAAGAACGCCGATTCCGTTCAGCCCAAATATTCCACATTAAAGAACCCGGAACCAGATTCCAAATATCAAAATTATGTTTCCCAAGTCACTGATACCAACAAAAAAAAAAGTCTATAACGGAACCTGGCATGACCCAATCAATCCCAAACAACCGAAGCATATACATCCACTGATAATGAGCAACCGGACAAGAAATCAGCAGGTGATCCACAGATTCCTCATTACAGCAACACATACAACAACGATTTACCAAAGTTCGGCCTCGGAGCATAAGATTATCCAAAGTAAGGATTTGACCATGAGCTGCTGTCCACATAAAGAATGCCACCCTTTTAGGAACCTTTACTTTCCAAATGCCTTTCCAAGGGAAAGAAGAAAGAGTTGCATTTCGAATCTTATGATAAAAAGACCAAACATCAAACTTCCCACTTCCATTAAGACACCAAGAAAGTTTGTCGCTACCTCCACCTCTAGGAATTCGAGATTGAATGAGGTGAAGAAGGGAATAGGAAGCAGCCAACTCCCAATCATCAAATTCCCTATAAAATCTTAGACTCCATACTCTATCATTATCACCAACCAGAGGACTTAACACTTTGGAAATATAAGCTTCCTTATTGGCTGAAAACACAAATAACTGAGGATAAAGAGATTTGAGAGAATTATCTCCAGTCCACTTACCATGTCAAAAAAGAATACGAGAACCATCCCCCACCACAAAAGACACATGCCTAGAAAAATTTTCCCACCTGTCACTAATACTTCTCCATAAACCACAACCATGAGCCCTTCTACAAACTCTAGTGCTCCAACCCCCTTTCTCCTCCCCATATTTCGAGGCTATAACCCTCTACCATAGATGAGTAGAATCATGTCCATATCTCCAAACCCATTTTCACAATAGAGCCTAATTAAACGACACCAAATTTCGAATTCCCAACCCACCTAGCTCACGAGGTCAGCAAACTTTTTCCCATGCTACCAAAGGGTATTTGAAACATTCGGGTGACGAACCCCACAAAAAGTTTCTCTGAATACGTTCCAATCTCATTGCCATAGTTTTAGGAATAGTAAAAAGGAAAAGATAATAGGTCGGGAGGCTTGACAATGAACTTTTCAACAAGGTGAGTTTGCCACCCTTTGACAAATAAAGCCGCTTCCAGCCTGCCAACTTCTTCTCCATCTTCTCTAGAATCGGATTCCAAATAGAGGTTGACTTATACGAGGTACCCAATGGCATTCCCAAATAAGTCATGGGCAAACTGCCCACCCTGCAATGGAGAATGTTAGCCAAATTGTGAATGTTGCTCACCTCCCCAATAGGGACAATTTCACTTTTCCCCACATTCACCTTCAAACCAGTAAAAGCTTGAAAACAAGTCAAAACCAGCCTAATGGATAGCAACTGCTCCCTAGAAGCATCATAGAAAAGAATGGTGTCATCAGCAAATAAAAGATGAGAAATACGAATGCCAATAAGGCTAATAAGTCCCACATGAAAACCCTAAAAAAGGCCACCGTCCTCCGTTTTCTTCAAAATCCGACTTAAAACCTCCATGATCAAAAGAAAAAGAAGGGGAGACAACGGATCGCCTTGTCTAAGGCCTCTAGAACTACCAAAAAAACAAGCAGGAGAACCATTAACCAAGACTGAGAAACGAACAGTAGTTACACAAGCCTTTACCCAACTTCTCCATCGACCCCCAAAGCCCATCCTCTCTAGCAAATAGAACAAAGTATCCCAACTTACATGATCATAGGCTTTCTCAATGTCTAACTTACACACCACCCCTAGAATTTGACATTTCAGTCTACTGTCTAGGCATTCATTAGCTATAAGTACTGAGTCTAAAATCTGCCTACCACCAACAAAAGAATTTTGAGACTCCGAAATGAGTTTATCCAACACCGTCCACAATCTATTAGCCAACACTTCAAATAGCAACTTATACACACAGCTCACTAAACTAATAGGCCTAAAATCTTTGATATTCAGGGCATTATTCTTCTTGGGGATTAAAGATAGAAAAGAAGCATTCAAGGACCGTTCAAACTCTGAGCTTCTATGAAAATGATCAAAGAAGGCCATAACATCCTTTTCCACTACACTCCAGCACTTTTGAAAAAAGGCCATAGTAAAGCCGTCAAGCCCTGGGGCTTTATCACCCTCCATCTCTTGGAGGACCTGTACCACCTCCTCCTTAGAAAAATCCCTCTCAAGAACAAGCCGTTCATCCTCCTCAATACTAGCAAACTCCAAAAATGAGAATAGCTGACCTAAAAATTATTTATATGTGGGTGTGTTACAGAGAGAGGCCTAAGAAACCAAATAATGAATCCAAATAAAAATAATTAAAAAAATTCTAATATAACATTAAAGTACATGGCTAAGCATTAGATTCTAGACTTTAGAAGTTGGTATCTAATTGAATGGGATTGGCATTGGGGCAACTGATGAAATTGGTACCATATGCTAAAAATACACGATACAATTGCAAGGGTTGATACTAGCACTCTTAAAAGATCTTCCAAAATCAATTCATCAAGAATATACAATTACTTATCTACAAATAATCACTATAAGATATCCTTCATCTGCTAATAGATTTATTCAATAACTAACCCAAACAGATGGCCACAAAATAATTTGAAAGGAACACTGGAACTCAATGCAAGTTCCATTCTCTCTCTCTTGTAAATGGAAGTTCCATTCTCTGTTTATCACCCCATCAGCATTCAGTGTACCCTTCCGTAACAACAAATTTTCAGATTCTCCATGCCCCAAACCTCATTAACTTATGTCAACATAAGCATTGACCTCCAGGTTGTATAGCTTCATGCCCTTCTCCCCAAAAAACATATGGGGGCTCAAAGATGCTTAAAAGAATCCAATTTTATTACATACTAGCCTTATAATCTTAGTAATTATTATTATCAGTCCATGCAATAACCTGAGATATATTCCAAACTCTATCATCCATCAGACATGTGACCGATACAAAATAATAGCACCCACCTTCATGCTTGACCACAAGTACCATATCCATCCCTTCATGCTTAACAAATGCAATTTGAAATTGAATTTAAAATGTACATGTCATTTCTTAAGCATAAAGTAAGTATTCCCAAAATGCTAATGAACTAACATAAAGATTAGAACGAACAACTTCAGACCAAAAAAAAAAAAAAAACCTTGATAGGTACATTATCACTAAACCAAAAAATTGAACTTGAAATCTCAAAATTTGAACATCTATATGGAATTCAAGACAAGACCCACCTTAGCCTATTAAGAATTAAAGGGAGTAAACCATCTAAACTCCTTTTATTCTAAAAGAAAATTTCTTTTTCAATATTACTATGGAAATGGCTCCACTTTGTATGCAAAATTTCAAATGTAAAACACAAATGCAAGCAGGGAAAATACAATGTGAAACAAACAGAAGAAATTCAAATCCATACAAAATTTACTTTCACCAAATGGTTAACTAGCAAAGCACCATTGCACACAGAAAAAAAGAAAAAAAAGAGAGAGCTTTTGAAACGAAATTGAAAGAAAGAGAAATAATAAACTCACAGACTTCCACTTGTTCTCCCACTTCTGGAACGAAGTAGGGGTAGAATGAAACGAAGCAAAATGGGTTGCTATTGGAGTTGATGAAACCAATGAATTCTTGATCATCGACAAGTTTCGCCATCTGGGTATCTGAAATTGCATATCGAAAAAACAGAAAACGAAACAACTACTTGATATTGCCTATTTGCTAACAAATAATGCTTTTTTATATTCCAAATACTGTTTGGTGAAAGAAATTGTTAGCCAATTTTCAAGCATAAAGAAGCCCAGCTTCCCACGCAAAACAATTATTTAGCTATTTTCACGACTACAATTTGGTGACTTTGTGGCTTTCCAAGCTCGAGGTAAGAGAGCCTCCTCTCTGCTCTCTCTCTCTCTGTGTACGTTTCCTCCTATTTCTTTTTCTTTGTTAAAAAATAAAAAAATAAAAAAATAAATAAAAATAAATAAAAAAAACTCTCTCTGCAACACTAAGACTTGGCCTAGGCTGTGAGTTTGCACTTGGGCTAGGTATCCAACTAACTCATGGGCCTGTATCTGTGTCCAACAAATGATGAGTTTGGGCCTATGGGGCTTAGAAATTGGATGTCCCATTCATATCATTTGTGTCTGTTTGCTTTAGTGAAAAATTCTTGTAAAAGACAACCTCATTAGACTTATGTCTTAATGACAACACGAGTGAGAAATATATATTATTGAGACATAAGTCTTATGAGACTGTCTCATACAATATTTAGTCGAAGATCGGTGCTACTCTGATTTGGTTTAGATTTGAGCTCCTTACTCCAAATCTAGGAAGCATAGATGCTCAAATTTTTCTTAGATACTTGTATCTAATACATATTAATACTGAATACTTTGGGAAAATCTTGCATGCATGTCCCAGGTTTTTTTTTTTTTTTTTGACGGAATATTATATAACAAGTTGAAGTAGCTTTTAAATATGTAATTTTAAAGTAACATTCTTGTAATTGATCCGATGTTAAATGCACGGTATATGAATGCAAATTTTAGTTTCTGTTTTTTATGGCTAAGCAAGCATTGTTTAGCTATAAGCCTATAAGTGATACCTTGCTTCTTGCATCATCATATGCACAAAGAATGATTTTGCCAAAAGATGTTTTTCTTTTTGTATATGTTCTAACCATTTTTTTTTTCTTTGCGCTAGTTAGCGCTTTATATTATACATCACCTATTTATTTATCCAAAGATATTAAGGAAAATGTATATTATATCAAATAATATGTAATAAAAATTACATCCATCCAACACCTCATTGTGTCAATATGACTCACAAACTTTAGTGACATACTTTCATCACGTGGTTTACTTTTTAATAGGTTTTTCTCAATTATTAATAAGGATCCAGTTAATGTGTATCCTTAAAATATATATATATATATATATATATTTTTTTTTTGACCAGAAAGACTTCAAAACTTTTATTGAAACTAAGGTAAAGACAGTACATCATGTAGAAGAGCTCATTCTAAAAAATAAGGATTCTCTTCTATCCAAATAGAAAAATCACTTATGCCTAAAGCATGTTTAGCTAAGAGATAGGCTGGTCTATTTCCTTGTCGATGAACATGGGAGAACTCCACTTGGCGAAAACCATGAGAAGCAGACAAAGATCCATACACCACAGCAGCTACCAATGAGGGGGGTGGAGAAATCTCATTTAGGGCATTCATCAGGGTCAAGGAATCACCTTTAAGAATAAAGTCTTGGATCATCATGTCTTTTGCGAATTGCAATCCGAATTCAACGGCCTTAGCCTCCACCTCCACTGGCCCTAGTGGGGCCTAGATTTTCTTACTGCAAGCACCCACTACCCTGCCTTCGGAGTGTCTGATAAGAACCCCAATTCCCATGGATTGCTGAGATGCAAATACCGCGTCGTCGATGTTGATTTTGTACCTATCTAACGGAGGAGGACACTAGTGGACCGGCAAGCTTGGGCTAGGCACTAAGACCTCAAAAACTCCTTCTTGGTACTCCATATCGCCCATGCAACTGTAATAATCTTCTCTAGTCTCTCCTGCTCCCATTTAGCTTACATCAACCAGTACTAGATCATATCCATGAACGAGTTGAAATTTATCGCCAAGCTCGATGGAAACAGCTTTGAAATGGTCCAGACTTCTTGGGCCGATTCGCACCCCAAAAAAGATGACCTGAAGACTCCAACTCCTAATGGAAAGCTTCACAACTTCCTTCCAACAACACCTTCCTTTTCACAAGATTCTCCTTGGTAGGGATAATATCTTTGCATGCTCTCCATGCAAAGTGGCGAATCTTATGAGGGAGATTGAGGCGCCATAATGATCTCCAGAATTTCCTTAACGGACCATCATCAGACACCGTTCCCTTCCCTTTATTATCCACCATCTCCATTGCCACGCTATAGGCACTGCGGACAGTAAACCTGCCATTTCCTATTCGAGCCCAGATCAGTTTATCTTCAGGCATGTGGGAACTCAACGCAATACCAGTAATCACATCAGCTTCCTGAGTTGTGAAGGTTCTTCGTATTAGCTTAGTGTTCTAGGACCTCGAGGAGAGATCAATCAAATCACATACTCGCGATTCAGCTTGACCTAGAGGAGGAGGCGAGAACACCTTATAGGTTGAGGGTGTCAGAAGCCACCTGTCATGCCAAGTCCGTATGCTCTTACCGTTGCCAACCTACCACCTAACCCCCTTACATACTATAGCTTGGGCTGCCATGATACTATGCCAAGCAAATGAGGGATTACACCTCACCTTGGCCTGAATAAAGTCACACGTAGGGAAATATCTCGCCTTGAAAACCCTGTACGTACATCAATGACTCTCCTCCAACTTGCAACTTCCACCCTTGCTTAGCCAAAAGAGCTAAATTGAATTGTTTTAGTTGCTTGAAACTCACTCCCCCTTGTGACTTAGGGAGACAAAGTCTCTCCCAACTAATCCAAGCCATTTTATGCTCCTTATTTTTTTAGCCCCACCAAAAGGTCCTTATAAGGCTAGTCATCTCCTCACAAAGAGAGTCCGGAATCTTGAAACAACTCATAGAGTAGGTTGGTATAGCTTGAGCCATTGCCTTTATCAAAATTTCTTTTCCAGCCTTAGAAAGCAGTTTTTCCTTCCATCCCACCAATCTTCTTGCCAACTTCTCTTTAATTTCTTTGAACGTATTTTTCTTGTTTTTCCCCACTAGTGAAGGTAGGCCTAAATATTTCTCATGTTGCTTGATAACTTGAGCCCCAAACTTGGCCTTTATCTCCTCTTGGACTTCTTTGTCAATGTTGCTACTAAAGTAGAGGGATGTTTTTGCTCTATTCAGCTATTGCCCTGAGGCCATTTCATAAACCTTCAAGACACGCTGTAAAGCATCACAATCCTTAATGGAAGCTTTGCAAAAAATAATGCTGTCATCTGCAAAAAATATGTGACATAATAGGGTCCACTCCTACATAATGAAATACCCTCCATATGCCCATCCGCAACTGCTTTTTTAATTAAGGCTGAAAGACCTTTTGCACAAAGTAAAAATAGGTAAGGGGAGAGGGGGTCACCTTGGCGAAGGCCGCTAGAGGGGATAATATGGCCTTTGGGTTTACCATTGATTCTAATAGAGTAGGTAACAGATGAAATACATTGCATCATTAAGCTATGCCATCTAGGATGAAAGCCCAATTTTTCCATGATTTTATCCAGACAATTCCATTCCACCCTGTCATACGGCTTACTCATATCCAGCTTCAATGCCATTTCTCCCTTCTTACCTATTCTTCTTTGGCTAATATGAACATATATTAATCATCTATTTTAGGAAACGTTTTATGAAAAATTGAAAAAATTGTCAAGAAAATAGTCATTTTTTCATTAAAAAATTCCCTAAAATAGTTTTACTAATAAGGGAAAATGTTAATAAAACCCTATTAATAATACCCTTTGAATCGATCTCACAAACTTCCACGTCTCTTCATTAATTAAAAAACACATTCATCGTATGCTGTGAGAATTTATACCATGAAACAACTTGATCCATCAATTTGCCTTGATCATTCTTGTTTCTTGGAATATGAATGTCAAATTATCACATTCTTGTATCAATTGTTTTACCATAGATCCATAGGTAACAATGCATATCATTTAAATCCCAAATGATAATATTAGAGGACTCACATTAGTCTTAACAAAGGCTATTTTTAGCCAAAATTTTACATAACCAACTAAAAACACCCCATATTAAGCTCAATTAAGTAGCAAAAATAAAGTTAGCAATGAAAAGTATCTTGCCACACTTAGTATGGCATTGTCAATAAATAAATAAAGTAAGAGATAAAATATTGAGGCTAATGTAGGTGCACAAAAAAATGGTTAGCTAAACTATAAAAAGTGAGTTTTTTATTTTTATTTTTATAATCAATTTAGCTAAAAACTCATTGAAGCTGATGTCTGTGCTCTTACATTAAGAATTTGAGGTCCTATCAATTTTTTAATCACTTTTTAAATGTAGTAATAATGTTCTTTTGTTTTTCGGTTGCAAAAAAAAAAGTAATTTTTTTTCCTTTCATTAAATTATAGTTTTTTTTTTTAAAGGATATTGATAAATTAAGAAAAAATTTCAACAAAAAATGCACAATATAAATTCACCAAAAAGATGATAAGAAAAACTATAATATGACTAGGGAAGAGCAAGGACCTACCCGACCTAACCTGAAGGGTCTTGGACGGGTTAGGTGGATGCTAGGGTTGGGTCTAGGCCAAAAACTCGGGTGAATTTTGGGTATTGGGCTGGTATTAAGTCCAACCGGACTTGTTTAGGAAAAAAGAGTTATATTTGAAACCCGACCCGACCAAAGACCCAAATTTGGGTGTTGGGTTGAGTTCCTCCCTAGCAAGCCTTAGGTTGGGTTGCGGGTGACTGTGAACCCGACCCGACCAAATCTCAATCCTAGATATGACATTTTTTTTTTTTTCTTTTTTGGGAAGGGAGGGGGTGGGGGTGGTTTTGCATTGGTTTTTTTTTTTTTTTTTTTGGGCAGGGCAGGGCGCATCCTGTCCCAACTTACTCAGTGTCAAAGTTCCTAGGATGTTTTGAATGCATATATTTAAGATAACATTTTGTATTAGACGTGCAAAATAACCTTACTTTAGCTGGTGCTCCACATGTGCATGTACATATTCGTATTACACGGCAGAATAATAGTAACCTGAATTATAAATTGATTGGTCATTCGTTTTTGATGTAGACAAGTCACTTTACTCAAATGCCATAGCTCGTTGGATAGTGATTTGCATGCATATTTTAGGTGACTTTTTTCTCTAATATCTGACTTTCAAAACTTGAAACGAATATAAAACGTTGAGGTATGAGTTGTACAACTTCTAAAAATTTGAAGATTGAACTCTACCTAATAGAAATAGACAATGCAGTTTCAAGCGAACGGAGAAAACATAGGGGGACCAAAGTTTACTTACCCAGAAAAGTCTCCGAGATTGACGATGTATATCAAATTTTATGACATTCAAATAAAGTAAGAGTTAAGGTCGGCCCAGCAAACAAATGTTGAATGTTTGACACTTGGCTACATTCTGTGCCTCTCTCTCGAACTTTTCTAGTGAAAATGAAGCCAATAATTTATTCCAATGTCAACGACCTCCTTTATTTATTTATTATTATCTTGTTTTTAAGGCTATCTCTTTTTTAAGTTCAATTATAAATTAATAATGTCCTCTTAATTTGATTAGTTTTCAATTTCGTATCTAAAAGTTTGATTTTGTCAATTTTAATTTCCTCATTGAACTTTCATTTTATGTTCAATGTATTCCTTTTTTTCACTTTTAATAAACTGTTAAATCCTAGGAAAATTATATTTTTTATTCTTAAATTATACTTCATATTACACTTATCTTTTTAAACTAAGAGGATGCATACTTTATTTTCCTAAACTGTTATCCGTATAACACTTTACTACCCTAAACTAAGAAAGAGTGCACACTTTCCTGTATAAATTACTTGTGTAATACTTTGCACCATATTTCATGAATAATAGTTTAGAGAAGTGAGTGTGTATTCTCATAGTTTAAGGGAGTGAGTGTAAAATGGGTCATAGTTTATGGGGTAAAATGTACATTCTTATGGCTTAGAGGGTTAAGTGTAGAAGAGGGTATAGTTTGGGGAAAAGAGAGGGGGGGGGGGTAAAGTGTGCATTCTCATAATTTAGAAGGGTAAGTGAAAAATGAGTCATAGTTTATGAGGATAAAATGTAATTTTCCATAAATCCTGAAAATATAACCGTTAAATTGCATGTTTTTTATATTCTTAATACACGTTAAATTTCGTGCCAACTAGATGTTATTTATTATACAATTTATAAACTTATTTTTTATGTATAATTTTAGATTACAAAACTTGAAACTTAAACATTGATGGATGACATAACTATTAATCTTTGATTTTCTATAAATTTTGCAAGTATAGAGGATATAAGAAGAAAATGTAATCTAGTGATGAATTTGTCAAAATTCACATCTAATAAAAATATATTGAATGAAGTTGCCAAGTTTTTTGCCAACTTTTGTCTTAAAAGAAAAACTTTTTTTTTTTTTTAATAAAGAAAATGAACTAAATTTCCAGTTCCTTTTCTTTATTTATTTATTTTTTTAGAATACTAAATATTTTTAACATACATACGGGGAGAAGGAAGAAGATTTTAAAGAAATTCACAGTGGTGTATATCCAAAAGAGCCTATTTTATTCTTTTCCTCCATCTTCCTCTTTTAACATTCGGTGCTCAATGACGAGTAGGGAGGCAAACTAGAGGTGATCTCAAGTTAAGAAGATGTATCGAAGGTAGCAAACTCAATTGTGAGGTGGCCGTGGTACTATTAAGCTTCTCCCTCTTTCATCATTGCATTGTGACAGAAGGGATGATTCATGACTACCCAAGATTTAACAATTGACATAGTATGTAATGGTGGAATTCTAGAATGAAAAATGATATTTATGTAGCTAGGAAAGACACGAGTTAAACATTTCAAAACTCAATTCTAAAATTTTTTGGGCATTGATAGTGATTATTATATGATACGTATCAGCACGGGTAGTATACTACCCGTGCTTACATTTAAATATTAAATAATAGTGATCATGAAGTGATTTTTTATTTTTATTTTTAATTCTGTTAATAAATTCCTTAAGAGCAGTTGTTAAGAAGTATTTAATATTTTATTAATTTTTATACATTAAAAAAAAAAAACTAAAGTCAAAATTTACACATATATTAAATAAAAAACATACATACAACCATAATAAATTTGTACGAAGTTACTGTTTATAAGTAGATGCAATAGTATTTAAATTTATCAAGACACTAATTGCTTTTTGGTGTACAACGAGATTTAAATCCCAAATTTTTTATTTGGCAACAATTTTTTTTACCAATTAAGTTAATCGGAGCTAATTAAAGTGGTTTTACTTAGGTGAGCACTTATTTAACCGACAAATCATTTCAATTTTAAATGAGTTATTTAAATTAAGATTAGTCTTAACAAAAAAAAAAAAAAAAAAAAAAAAAATCACCACATAGTATTTCTCTCTATATCTTGACTATTCTTTTTCTTTATTGAATTAAAAAAAAAAAAAAAAAAGTAGTGAAATAGCGAATATTTAAAAGTGACCACTACACCTGCAGTTTTAAGCTTAATTACAGCGAGATAGCGCGACTTCTTACAGGTCAACTTCCTTTCTAGCTAGTAGTTTAGTTGCTATACTCATTTCCCTATAAATATCTTCACATTCCTCGTTCATTTCATGCGTAAACTTTCCCCAGGACAAGTCGTTTTTTTTTTTTTTTTTTTTTTTTTTTTTTTTTTTTTTTTTTTCTGCAAAAACTTCTAGTTCATTAATTAAGCGATGTCTTGGGCTTTGAGTTGTACTAGTTCATATTCATTCACTTTTGCATCATGCACACTGCTGGTAATATTGTTACTACAGGGTTTGAGTAGCCAGAGCTGTAACGGGTTGGGGACATTTGGGTTTGACATTCACCACCGGTTCTCGGATACGGTTAAGGCAATTCTTGGCGCTGATGGGCTTCCAGAGAAGGGAGTGTAGAGTACTATGCTGCCATGGCCCGCCGTGACCGCATAATCCAGGGCCGTCATCTTGCCGCCAGTAACAACCAGTCGCCACTCACTTTTGCCAATGGAAACAATACGCTTACCGACCCCAGTTTGTCATTGTATGATCCTTAGGCACTCATGAACCTTCTTATTTTCCCTTCTTTGGTGAACTCTGATTTAAGAATTGGGTGATGATTGTTTAGATAAATTAGATGCTAAAATCCTGAAGAAAAAAAGATGAGAGAGATAGTGTTAACTTATATCGTTAAATTACTAATTATTTTAAAAGTTTAAATTATTAAAATAAATTTAATCATTTAATCATATATTTTAATATATATATATATATATATATATATATGTAGGGTCACAATTTGGAGCCCAAACCCAACAGGTATGGGATCTTGGTCCAAGGAGCCCAGAAACAACGAACTTGTAGAGAGTGGACTATAGAACTAGGTCTTAGCAAAGTGGACAGTGGTTAACATTGGGCTAAATGACAATTGGGCACAAACGAAGTTTGCTAATATCCATAGATTCTCAGTCTGAGGAGATGAGATGAGCGTATGCTGGTTCCCACTCGAAGACTACGGATGTTTTTACTGTTCCTCTGTTCTACTTCCTTTTTTCCGTCCCCTTCCTCATAGGGACTCCCTTTCTTATATAGTCTTCTTGAGGCTATCGTGGCTTTACACTTGTTGATCATCTGGACCCTCACTTGAGTGCTTGTCCCATCGGACACCCCTCTCTAGCCTTCTGTGAGTGGCGGTAGCCAAGGCAACACTATTTATAGGTCCTCTCCACATTAATGCGGCCAGAAAAGTAGCTGCAACGCATTTAATGTGGCAGCTACAGCCTCTCCTTGGACATCTCACGTTTCCTTCTTTTCTACGGGTCTGTGGGACTCATCCTTGTTACTAGTGTCTGTTGGGGTGGGTCCTTCTAATAGGCAGAGTGCATGTTTGAGCCATACTCATCACGTCCGAGGAGACATTTCTCCTCGAACCGCCCTTTGAATATCTTCATGCCCACGAGAACTGGGCTGGGAGCCCTTTTGGCACCCACACCTTTTCCTCGGACATGGTTGATCTTTCCGTATTGGGCCCAAGGCCCATTGTATGATTTTGGGTTTTTGCCCCTACAATAGCCCCTCAAAATTCTGGTTTTTCCCTTTTATCCGAGGAGAAAAGGTGGGATTTTGATATTTGTTGGATAAATTATCACAATTTCTTGATTCACGCGTGTGGGAGTACAATCTCACGTGCCTCATTATTGCTACTGGCGTTTCGTAGCCCATGAGGCGCCATTAATTGCACCGGGCGGCTCTATGTTCCCTCGCATCCAACGGTGGGGCGCTTAATCAACGGTAGATGTTCCTCCAATTCTTTGGACGAGAGTAATCCTGTTTATTTTTTCCTTGCTATATAAGGCTTCTGAGGGAGATTACTTTCCCTTTTTTAGAAAAGACACTCAAGCGTTCCAAAGCACTTCAGCACTTTCTCTCGCAAAACACTCAAAAGTCCATAGCCATTTCTGTAAGGATTCCCGACGGATCCTTTAAAAGCTCGGGAGATTTAGAACTCGCGCCTCCCGTAAGTGTTCATTTCCCCGCATTCCCTAACTCTCCTTCTTTGCTGTTCTTCTCAGCCTCCTTTCATTAGCAAACCTTTTTCCATGCCACCTAGGGTTAATAGGATGGGTAAGTTTAAGAACCTAGTGGATTCTCTGGCCGGCATGGAAGGTTTTAGGGCCAAATACTGTATCCCGCAGGGAGTGGGTCTAGAATATTGCTCCTCGGACCAAATCCTAACAAAGAGAGAAACGGGGCAGGTCGTCATTCCTATGATCGCTTTCATAGAAGGAGGAATGACGATTCCCATCGGGAGGATAACTAGGGATTACTTGCACGGCCATAGGTTGACCCCCCACCAGTACGCCGTTAACATGTTCCGGATCCTAGGGTGCGTAGACGCTCTAAACGAATAGATGAACCTCAGCCTCTCATGGCACGATGTAGTTCACTTGTACGAGTGGCATTGCCTTAACGAGTCGTATTACCTGAAATCCAGGTCCGACGAGGTGAGGCTGATATCTTGCCTTCCCAAGTCCAACAAAGGCTTGAAGGACGATTATTTGATTGTCTCCAGAGCATGGCACGACGGTCTTCGCTGCCCAGTTAGGGCGGGAGCACCAAGTGGGGCATTCTAGGATCAAGTCCCCCGGCGGGGATCTTAGTTTTGAGTTTTCCCTTCACTTGTTTTGGTCTCAGTTTTGATTGATTGCCTTCTCGGACTGACATAACCCTCCATTTGGATATTTTTGCAGACAAAAAACACACTACTCCGAGAATCAGTTTGGTCAACATCCAAGCTCTCAACTACCTCCTAAGGTTCGAGATCTTTGTGAGTGAGAACGGGCAATTGCATGCCGCTCACCTCATCTTGGACTACGAGCCTCTCTCTCGCGCTTTCGTGGATGTGGGTCAGGCGATAAGGGCTGGGAGTCCCCGATTAGCCCGCATTGACGTTTATAAGCCAGGCTTCCTTGCTCGGAGAGACTTACCACCAGTATAACCGCCCACTCAACGCGTTCTCCAAGAGGTAGCCGTTCCAGGGGAGGGAATTGACTCCTCGCACTCGTCCCTCGAAGCTGAAATCGATCATTTCCACTTCAACGAGGAGGGCGAGGTATCAACAAGGCCCGTAGAGCTTTTAGATTCCGGCTTGGATCTTGATCGCTTTTCGGCAGCTCACTCTCTTGGACTAGTAGTTGCTCGGATTGATACGAGCGAAGAAATTGAAGAGGAAGGCATAGATTTAAAGCCAAGATTCGGTCTGAGGGGTCTTATGTCCAATAGGAACAAAGGGAAATCCTTAAAAGATGCCCTTAAAGAGCAGGTTCCTGCCCGTCTCCCTCCTTCTCCTCCTTCTTCCACTGACCCCGCGCTACAACCCATTCCCAACTTGAGGCGGAAAAGGCCAGTCAAAGAACTGGAGGAGGGTGAGGTCGGCCCCCAAAAGGCCAAACAGTAGAAAAAGGGTAAGGAGCCCAAAGATAAGAGGACGTAGTCCGTTGATAGCCGAGAAGAGGCTGCCCTTAAGAGGGAGCAACGCACCTGGTTTCCTCGCCTGGAATTGGACGGCGCTCCCATCCCATGGGATGCAACCCTTTGGGAGCCCTAGCGGGGGCAGGCGTCTCATCTCGCCGAGGCTCTGCAGCAACCCCTTCTCTTGCCTCGTGACATGGACGAGCTCCGAGCCACTAGGCAACAAGATCTCTTCATGTCATTGAAGAGAGACCTTGCTATGGTAAAACGAAGATTCTCCCTTGCCCAGGGTCCTTATTATGTGCTCGTCTACTTGTTGTTTTCATTTTAATGATACTTCCGTTACTTCTATGCAGGTCACCCAGCAAATCTTCGTGGCCGAGGAGTGGGCGAAGAATTCCCAAGAGGAGGTGAACGCTGAGGTTTAGTCCCGCCTTGCCGTGGAGAAGGCTGCGGGTGCCCTTAAGCTGGAAAAAGAGCGCCTAAATGAGAAGATCAAAGAGGTTATTAAGGCCCGGGACAGCGCTGAGGCGGGCTTTAAGACCACAACGAGGCAGGCCGAGGACATGCGCCAGCAGCTTCATGTATCAGAAATAAACCTTGCGACCGAGAAGCAAATGGTCTTAGACCTTAAGGCACAGCTGCTGCAGGCGAAGGAGGCGGCTCGTTTGGCCAGGGAGGCGGCTAAGGCTGCAGTGGCAGCCTCTTACAAGCACGGGGTGAAGGACACTGAAGCCAGGCTGATCGAGGAGGTGGCTGTGGTTTGCAGGGACTTCGTCACCGAGTCCTGGGGAGTAGCCATGGACCAGGCGGCAGTTCCTGCGGACTCCGACCTTAGGAGGATCGAGAATATCTTCTTCCCTGAGGATATTCGTGAGATTCCTAGTTCGAATCCTCCTAAGGAGCCCCCTTCCGCCCCGACCACTGCTCCCAATTCCATCATACCTGAAGGGAAAGGAGGGGACGAGGAGGCACAGCCACCAGCCAAAGACAAGTCACCTGAGGACGCCTTCACTATAAGAGACGTCGTCGCGCAAGCCAAGGATGTCGGACCCAAACCTAAAGTAGGAGATGATCCTCCCGAGGCTGAAGGTCCTACAAAAAGCTCAACCCAAGATAAAGTTTAGGGCATTAGTGTAGGGTTTCTCTTGCAGTTGTTTTGTTCCGCTTTCCATTTCCTTGGCTTTTGTTAATGTTTGTAAGATGACTCATTTTTGAACTTAATGAATGCTATGATTTCTTCTATGAACTTTATTTTTACTACTTTAACTTTTACTCTCATTGTGAATGAATTTCGACTATGTTATTAGATTTTTCGAGGATAATCCATTATTCGCAGTTTTAGTAACACGGCTAAGTATGAATAAGAAAATAAGACTCTTCCCCCATGACTTTGCACCCTTTTGAGTGACTAATTTTCCCCAAGTCTATGGTCCAGGGAGCCACACAGAGCCCGGGTTCTTTTTAACACTTAGATAAAACTCGTATTGGTTAAATTCCCCCAAGCCTGTGGTCCGAGAGGCCACGCAGGACATGGGTTCTGTTCAACACTTAGATAAAATGCGTAGTAGTTAATTTCCCCCAAGCCTGTGGTCCGAGGAGTCACGCAGGACATGGGTTCTGTTTAACACTTAGATAAAATGCGTAGTGGTTAATTTCCCCCAAGCCTGTGGTCTGAGGAGCCACGCAGGACATGGGTTCTGTTTAACACTTAGACAAAACTGCGTAGTGGTTAATTTTCCCCAAGTCTGTGGTCCGAGGAGCCACGCAGGACATTGGTTCTATTTAACACTTAGACAAAACTGCGTAGTGGTTAATTTCCTCCAAGCCTGTGGTCCGAGGAGTCACGCAGGACATGGGTTCTGTTTAACACTTAGATAAAATGTGTAGTGGTTAATTTCCCTCAAGCCTGTGGTCCGAGGAGCCACGCAGGACATGAGTTCTGTTTAATACTTAGACAAAACTGCGTAGTGGTTAATTTCCCCCAAGCCTGTGATTCGAGGAGCCACGCAGGACATGGGTTCTGTTTAACACTTAGATAAAACTGCGAAGTGGTTAATTTCCCCCAAGCCTGTGGTCTGAGGAGCCATGTAGGACATGAGTTCTGTTTAACACTTAAACAAAATTGCGTAGTGGTTAATTTCCCCCAAGCCTGTGGTCTGAGGAGCCACGCAAGACATGGGTTCTGTTTAACACTTGGATTTTTCTTGAAGTAACCAGTTTCCCCATAAGTTTGAGTCCGAGGACCATACAAGACTTTGGTTCTATCTAGTACTTAGATGGTTGCCGAAATACAAGATATATAACCATAATAGACTTAAAACTTGAATTAGAGAAATGCTTTTATTAATAATGATACCTTCTAAGGTTATTTACATTCCACGGACGAGATACAGCTTTTTCATCTAAGTCTTCTAAGTAGTATGCGCCTATTCCTACTACTGAGGTAATTCGGTATGGTCCTTCCCAATTGGGTCCCAGCTTTCCCCAGAATGGGTTCTTGGCAGCACCCACAACTTTCCTCAACACTAAGTCTCCTGGTGCTAGTGGTCTCAGCTTCGCATTGCCAGCGTACCCCTGTTTGAGCTTCTGGTGGTAATAGGCCAATTGGATCACTGCCTTTTCTCTGCGTTCATCGATCAAATCCAGGCTCTTCCTCAGTAGTTCATCATTACTGCTTGGAGTGAAGGAGCTCGTCCTCTGCGTTGGGAAGTTTGCCTCTAGAGGGATAACAGCCTCTGCCCCATAGGTCATGGCAAAAGGTGTCTCCCCTGTCTACCACCGTGGCGTAGTTCGGTAAGTCCATAGGACATGTGGCAGCTCTTCTACACATCTTCCTTTGGCGTCATCCAGTCTTTTTTTAAGCCCATTGATTATGACATTGTTGACAGCCTCGGCTTGTCCATTTCCTTGAGGATAAGCTGGGGTTGAGTACCTGTTAGTAATCCCTAGCTCGCAACAGTATCTTCTGAAGGCTTTGTTATCGAATTGGAGTCCATTATCTAAAATGAGGGTACGAGGGACCCCGAATCGCGTGACAGTGCTTTTCCAGATGAATTTCTTAACATCCACATCTCTGATGTTGGCCAATGGCTCAGCTTCGACCCATTTGGTGAAGTAATCAGTGCCAACGAGCAGATATCTCTTGTTCCCCGCGACTTTAGGAAATGGCCCTACGATGTCTAAGCCCTACTGAGCAAACGGCCAAGGGCTGGACAGTGGATTGAGGATCCCCCCCAGTTGATGTATATTTGGGGCAAACCTCTGGCACTGGTTGCATTTCCTCACATATTCGTGTGCCTCTTTCTGCATGTTTGGCCACCAGTAACCTTGGGTTAAAGTTCTGTGGGATAAGGACCTGCCTCCTGTATGACTGCCGCAAATTCCTTCATACAACTCCTCCAGGATAAGTTTCGTGGCGTTAGGGTGCACGCAAAGCAGGTACGATCCTAAAAACGAGCGTTTATATAGCTTCAAGTCCTCGAACAGCCAGAACCGAGAAGCCTTTCTTCTAATCTTGTCGGCTTCGCTCTTTCCCTCGGGTAAGACGTCCTCTTTTAAGAATGGTATTAGAGGGTCCATCCAACTAGGCCCCACTTTGACGCTGTGGACGTGGATCGCTTCTGTCTTCACCATAGAGGGCCTATGTAGATCTTCCACAAGTATAACCCGAGGCAAACATTGAGCCGAGGAGGTGGCCAGCGTTGCCAGGGAATCGACATGAGTGTTGCCACTTCTGGGTATGTGCACTAGGCTAAAAGAGTCAAAACGCGACCGCAGGCGTTTAGCTTGGTCTAGGTACTCTTGCATTCTTTCATCCCTTACTTCTAACTCCCCATTTACTTGACCCACAATAAGTCTTGAGTCCAAGAACATGCTTACTAATTTCCCGCCCAATTTCTCGGCCATGGACATTCCCTCCAGTAGGGCTTCGTATTCTGCCTCGTTGTTCGTGGTCGAGAATCCCAGTCTCAGCGATTTTTCTATGATAATCCCTTCGGGGGAAGTCAAGACTAGCCCCACCCCAGAGCCCCTTTGATTTGCCGCACCATCGACGTGGACTTTCCAACAGGTGGGCTCTTGCAGGGAGATTACACTAACCGATTTTTCATCCATGCTTCGCATTTCTCCTTCTTCTAGTAAGGGTTCAGCAAACTTAGCTACCAGATCCACGAGGATTTGGCCCTTATGGCAGTGCGGGGCATGTACTTAATGTCGAAAGCGCCCAGGATGGTGCCCCATTTAGCAATTCTCCCTGTGTAATCAGCGCTCCGGAGTATAGACCTAAGTGGGAGTTGGGTTAGAACAATGACTGTGTGTGCCTGGAAATAATGGGGGAGCTTTCGTATGGCTTGAACAACTGCCAGGATGGCCTTTTTTAGGGGAAAGTAGTGAATCTCAGCCTCATGCAATGACTTGCTCACGTAATAGACAGGCCATTGTACGCCATTGTCCACTCGTATCAGCACTAAGCTTACTGCATGAAAGGCCACGGTAATGTAAGCGAACAAAACTTCGTCGGCTTCGGGGCTGGACATGATCGGTGGCCGAGAAAGGTACTCTTTGAGCTGTTGGAAGGCTAAAGCGCATTCTTCGGTCCATTCGAACCCTTTCCACTTATTTAACAAGAGAAAGAAAGGTTTACACCTATCAGCCGAATGAGAGATAAAATGGTTCAAAGCAGCAATCATGCCAGTAAGTTTTTGGACCTCCTTGGGGTTCCGAGGAGGCTGCATGCTGTGGATAGCTCTGATTTGGTCGGGGCTAACTTCGATACCTCTGTGGGTCACCATATAGCCTAAGAACCTTCCTGATCCCACCCCGAATGAACACTTAGATGCGTTGAGACGCAGCTTGTGTCTTCTCAGGATTTCAAAGATGTTGCCGAGGTCTCTCACATGCTCGGATACCACTTTACTCTTTATCACCATGTCATCTACGTAGACTTCGATGTTCTTACCCATTTGCAGCTCAAACATCCTAGTCATCATCCTCTAGTAGGTGGAACTAGCGTTCTTCAAACCAAAAGGCATCACTTTATAGTGGTAGTTTCCGATGGGGGTGACAAAAGCTGTCTTTTCTTGGTCGCCTACAGTTAGGGGTATTTGATGATATCCTTGAAAGGCATCTAAGAAGCTCATCCGAGGATGTCCTGCGGTTACGTCTACCAAACGATCTATCCGAGGCATAGGGAAGGGGTCTTTTGGACAGGCCTTATTCAGGTCTGTGAAGTCTACACAGACTTGCCATTTTCCGATCTTCTTCTTCACCACTACAGTGTTAGCAAGCCACTCAGGGTAAAAGACTTCTTTGATAGCCCCCGCTTTCTTAAGTTTCATCACCTCCTCCTTGACTGCATCAGCATGTTCTTTCGACGGACGTCGAGAGGGTTGCTTCTTGGGTGTAACAGATGGATTAACATTAAGGTGGTGGCATATGAAGTCTGGATCGACCCCCGGGGCCTCGTAAGCGTCCCATGCAAACATGACCACATTTTTCCTGAGTAAATGAATTAACATTTCTTTCTCATAGGAAGGTAGTTCTAAGCCGACTTGAAAGAATCTTTCAGGATCAGCGCCCACAGGAACTTTTTCCAAGTCCTCGCACTTTGCCTCCTCGGCTGACCCCCCACTAGTCATGGCCGAGGTTGTTGATTGCTATAAACCGTTCTCGGCGGAGGTTAAGGGAGCGTCGCTCGGCCGCCGTGAGATGGCAGACACTATGCATTGTCGAGCCATGGCCTGATCCCCTATAATTTCTTTGACCTGACCCTCCGACAGATACTTCACCTTCTGGTGCAGGGTAGAGGAGACAGCCCCCAGGGCATGAAGCCAAGGCCGAGCTACGAGGGCTGTGTAGGGAGAGTATGCGTCCACCACTATGAAGTTCACCTTCACTACGCCTGAGTCTGTTTGTATGGGCAGTCTAATCTGGCCTTTCGGGGCAACGGTTTTCCCATCAAAGCTTACCAAGGGGGAATCGTATGCCGTCAAGTTTTCGGGTCTCAGATTCAGCCCCTTGTATAGGTCGGGGTACATTATTTCCACAACGCTGCCCTGATCGACTAACACTCTCTTCACGTCATATCCCCCGATCCTGAGCGTGATGACTAGAGCATCATCATGGAGTTGGATAGGTCTGACCTTATCCTCATCCAAGAAGCCCAGCATGGGCGAGGCCATCCTCTTAGCCTTCTTAGACTCTCGATCATCAATCTTAGCAGGAAATTGGGCCACTGACATTATCCTAGTTGGATGAGAACCGGTTCTTCCTAGAGCGGCGAGAATGACATTTATCGTGCCAATAGGCGGTCTCAAGGTGCTTTGCCTTGCCTCAACGTTCGTCTGTTCTTGTCGGCCACTAAAATGATGCAGGAGATGACTTAGCTTTCCTTCTCGGACCAGCTGGTCCAAGTGGTTTTTCAGGTTTCTGCAGTTATCGGTGGTGTGCCCCGGTTCTTGGTGGTACTCACAGTACAGGTTCTGGTTGCGTTTTGTGGGGTCGCCTGCCATCCTATTTGGCCATTTGAAAAATGGTTCGTTCTTGATTTTCTCCAAAACCTGACGTAATGGATCGCGGAACACAGCGTGCACTGCCTACGCACTGGCAGGTCCAGGTTGCTTCATGTAATCTCTTATCGTTGGTTGTTGGTGCTAAATCGGTCTGACCTGAAGTCCCTCCTCTCCTGAGGGACGGCCTTCGCCTTACCCTTACCCACCTGCTGGTCCTCTTAAACTCTCTTGTACTTGTCGATTCGGTCCATGAGCTGGCGCAGACCAGTGACCGGTTTCCCCGTCAAGGATTTCCTTAAACCGTGCTCGGTCGACAGGCCTCTCTTGAAGGTACTGATGGCAACGTCATCATAATTACCCTCTATCTCATTATACATCTCTTAGTACCTATCCGAATAGGCCTTTAGGGTCTCCCCCTCTCGCATGGATAAGGACATGAGGGAATCCAAAGGTCGAGGGACCCTACTGCTCGTGATAAAGCGAGAGCCAAAGGCTTGTGTTAACTGCTTAAAGGAATTTATGGAGTTCGGCTTGAGGCCGTCAAACCATCTCATCGCCATGGGTCCCAAACTGGATGGAAATACTTTGCACATCAAAGCCTCGTCTTTGGAATGGATGGCCATCCTCTGGTTGAACTGACTTACGTGCTCTACGAGGTCCGTTCGGCCGTTATATATGGTGAAAGTGGGTTGGTGGAACCGTCGAGGAAGTTCAGCCCCCTCTATTTTGCGTGTGAAAGGTGACTGGGAGATTCGGTCCAAGGCTTTGCTCATAGCGTCGTTCACTAGGCCCTAGTAGGACGGACTTTTGTGACTGCGTTTGTGAGGTTGCTCTTCCTCATAGGAGAAGGTTTCACTTGGTGGGGTTCTCGACCTTCGCCTATATTCGTTGTCCTCTTCATCGCCGGTGTCCGGGCTGGAGGAGGGACGCCTTCGCTGTGCTCGACGCAACCTCCTCTTCAGGTCATCGATTTCTTGCTGTAGAGCCTTGTTATCATCCCGCTTTTGGGATACATGACCTTTCACCTTTGAACGGCTTCTGCTTGTATGGGAGGTATGTACACTACCCTCTTGTCGCTTATCCTAGTCTCTTTCTCATTCGAGGTTAAGGAAGTTGTCTTGGCATTGGGAGTCTACAAGCTCCGTTCGGTGCGGGCCTGATCCTACCATACTTAACCGTTGCACTTGCTGAGGCACAAGTTTTCCCCACAGACGGCGCCAATTGTAGGGTCATAATTTGGAGCCCAAGCCCAACAGGTATGGGGTCTTGGTCCAAAGAGCCCAGAAATAATGAACTTGTAGAAAGTAGACTATAGAACTAGGTTTTAGCAAAGTGGACAGTGGTTAACATTGGGCTAAAAGACAATTGGGCACAAACGAAGCCTGCTAATATCCATAGATTCTCAGTCCGAGGAGATAAGATGAGCGTATGCTAGTTCCCACTCGAAGACTACGGATGTTTTTACTGTTCCTCTGTTCTACTTCCTTTTTTCTGTCCCCTTCCTCATGGGGACTCCTTTTCTTATATAGTCTTCTTGAAGCCATCGTAGCCTTACACTTGTTGATCATCTGGACCCCCACTTGAGTGCTTGTCCCATCAGACACCCCCTTCCAGCCTTCTGTGAGTGGCGGTAGCTAAGGCAGCACTGTTTACAGGTCCTCTCCACATTAATGCGGCCAGAAAAGTAGCTACAACGCATTTAATGTGGCAGCTACAGCCTCTCCTTGGACATCTCACGTTTCCTTCTTTGCTACGGGTTTGTGGGACTCGTCCTTGTTACTAGTGTCTGTTGGGGTGGGTCCTTCTAGTAGGCAGAGTGCATGTTTGAGCCATACTCGTCACGTCCGAAGAGACATTTCTACTCGGACCGCCCTTTGAATGTCTTCATGCCCACGAGAACTGGGCTGGGAGCCCTTTTGGCACCCACATCTTTTCCTCGGACGTGGTTGATTTTCCCGTATGGGGCCCAAGACCCATTGTATGATTTTGGGTCTTTGCCCCTACAATATATATACAAAATTTTGAATACAAATCTTTTATCCAATTTTTTGTATTCAACTTTATAGTATACTCTATCAAACATAACTTATTATTTAATTATCATTAGACTGAAAAATGAAAATATGCTTCCACAGTCAAGGAAATCCATGCACTTTGGAATTTTTTAGTTTCTTGGTGACGATACCGATCTTCGTTCTATTTAGGAGTTCTTCCTGTTGCTTTGTACTAACCACTTCTTGTTTTTTTGGATATTTCAGTCTGTATTATGCAAATGTTTCTGTGGGGACACCAAGTTTATCATTTTTGGTGGCATTGGACAGGCAGTAGTTTGTTCTGGTTACCATGCGATTGTCAGAAAAACATTGCTGTTGGTTGCAATACCTACACATACCTATCATCTGGAGAGGTGCGTTAGTTTACTTAGGATTTTTTACAAATGATTAATCCTTGCATATATGTCCACGACGATGTGCTTGTACCAAAAAGTTTCGAAAAACAAACTCTATATTAAAAGATAGAAATAAAAACAAACATATCTTAGCTCAACCCAAGCATGGTTTAAAGATTAAAATTACGGCCTTCAGAACGGAATCAGTTGGAAGGCCCAAATAGTTGACAAGCCCAGTGTAGGAAGCCCATAAAGCCCAGAATTCTAATTCGATTTTTTATCAACTTTTGTTTCTGGTCTATAGACTTATTTGGACTCGAAATTAGAGTGCTTATACGGTTATACCTACGGCTTGTTAGTTTATGTTTTTATGCCGTTTGTTTCAGTTTAATTTTTACAAATAATATAATTTTTAGCCTTTTGAAAATAAGATAACTTTTAATTTTTTGTCACATATTTAATGTAAAAGTTATTAAAACTGTATATTTTAATAAACATTATGTAAAAGTTATCAAAACATTTGTAGCCCCTTTTGAGACTTATATTTATGTGAGAGGAAAAAGTACTTTTACAAGTAAAAGTGAATATGAATTTCAATTATATAGTTTTTTTTTTTTTTTTTTTCCAAAATTCCTTTACAAGTAAATAAAAATAATAATCAAAAATTCAAAATGATTCTTAGATAGTCAAGAGAAAAAATAGCAAAATTTATGTTCACCACCCTTCATATATACTTTTTTTACTTTTGCTTGATGGACAAAAAGTTCGTCTTGAGTCATATTATTGGTAAAGATATTTTTTTGGACTCTTCTTGATGAGATGTGGGACTTTGAGAGAATGTTTGGATAGATAAAAACATTATTTTCTATACCTAGAAAGACTTTGTTGACATCCCCCAACATTGACATTAGATTTGGTTTTATCTCTAATGAATATTTTTAAATTTTTTGATGAAAAAAAAAAAAAAGGGTTGCCAACATTTTCCTTTGGCCAGATTCCCTTAAAGTGTTTGAATATAATTTGTGTATGAAATCTTACGTACGTGTAATGGTTGGTGCCAATGGGTCTCATTTTGGACTCATTAGGCCTCCTAAAGTTAATGACCCAACAGATCATAATTATGGTAAATTTCTAACGGTAAATGAGGTTATTATTTTGAGGGTAGTGCTATAGACACAGTTACACAACTGTTCTACAACAAAATATAAGTGGTAAACTATTATTAGTTTTTATTTGGGCTCATTACTTACGTCATTTTTTTTTATCTATCATTAATAAGTTGCGACCTAAATTTTATTGTAAAAATGTGTGCTTATATCTTTATTTTTGTTCTAATTTGACTAATGAAGCTACTGATATTCATTACTTGATCTTTACTAATATGGACTACAGTTACATGTATTAATTTAGGGTTCGGCTCTCCCGTTATAAACTCTCCCATCTCCTCCCATATTGCCATGTCCACCATTATGCAGGATTTAAATTTTTGCCCCCCCCCCCCCCCCCCTTTTTCTTTCTTTCTCTTTCTTTACTCCATTCTCTCTCCAATATCATCACTATCATCTGAGTATTGCCAAGACTAGGCCTTGCTTCACCCAAGAAAAAGGCAAATTAGATCCCTTAAAACAAATTGTTTAACCTAATATATTAGCCAAATGATTACTTAGGTTAATTATGGGATCTAAGTTAAACAGTGAAATATCATATCATGCACAGTATCAGAAAAGTAAACAACACACAGATATGATCATCCAGAAAAACTAATGAAATGAGCCATTTCAAGGTAAAAACTTAGGGAGGCTTTAACTTAACTATCCTCAAGGTAAACAAATAAACTAATAGAGAATTGAAGTTTTTACAAAAGATTAAACCCTAAATTTATTGCTATCTCTAGTAGTAACTTATAGACACGATCATGTGCAAGCTTCGAATCCACGGATTCTTTTATCTTGGATTCGCAATACACAAGCTCACACGCTTATGGCTTTGAGATCCCACTCAAAGATTTCAGATCACCACTTGTTGATCTTGTAGTAGCAACTAGATTCCATTAGCACTTGATTGTAGATCTTGTTCCGGTAGACACTTGTGGAGTTAGAAGGTACAAAATCTCTCAGATCTCACAGGAGTAACTCACAAGTTTTTCAAGAGTCTTTAAAATGTAAGGTTTTCCTTTTATACTTAGGAGTGTTGGACTGAAACCCTAAACGTTTTCGCGGGCTTAGGCCTGATTTAAAATTCTGCAGAAACTGCTTTACTGCAATTTTAGATCGGTCGAGCTTATTCTTCGATCGGTCAAGCTTTACTGAATTTCAATTCTTTTTCCTACAGCTTGAATGTTCTTGAGACTTAACTTGTATCACCTTGAGCAATGTCTAACACCTATTCTAGACATGTTTTGTTCTCGGTTTGCCAACATAAACAAAATAGGACTCTAAACATTTAATCCTAAATCTTTAGAATCTAACAATTTGTATCTCTGAAAAAAAAAAAAAAAAAAAAAAAAAAAAAAAAAAAAAAAAAACCTATAACAGTAAAATCAAAGAAATTTTACCAATCACCCAAAATATACATACATCGATCAAATATATCAGAAAATGAAGTTTCATAAACAAAAAGAGAGAAAACTAACCACGCAGTAGTGATGAAATTAGTGTCAAGAGGGAGAGAGATAGACGTTGGAAATTAGGAATAGAAAAATCAAAGAAATAAATTGTTGAGCTCTAAACTTTTGCGGTTGCGATTTTGATATGCAGGCCACATTTCTTAGATGGTGTCTTTGGCATTATTTCTGATAGCTCCTTGTCATCCACGACCAAGGGTGTTGGGTGTATTACGGTGGGTTTGCTTGCTAAAGGCTGTGAGTAATTGAGAGAGAAGAACAAAATTAAGAGAGACTAAGGGGCCGTTTGGTTCATCAATTCTCATCACTCAATTCTCAGTTTCCATAACTTAATTCTCAAAAATGGTGGGACCCATCTCAATTCTCAAAAAAAAGTTTGTTTGGCAAGCCATAACTCAGTTTCTAATTTTTTGTTTCCATAACTCATAACTCAATGGCATTTTTGTAATTAAACACACATGAGGGACCCATTCAGCCGCACCTTTTGACCAACTGACTTTTTTTTTTTTTTCTTCTTCTTTCTCACTGGTTCAGTCTTCACTGGGTTCTTTTTTCTTTTTTTTTTCCTTTCTTCTTCACTGGGTTCGGTCTTCACTGGTTTTTTTTTTTTTTTTCCTTTCTTCTTCACTGGGTTCGGTCTTCTTCACTAGTTTCTTTTTTTTCTTTTTTTCTTTTTCCTTTCTTCACTAGGTTCGGTCTTCTTCAGTGGTTTCTTTTTTTTTTTCCTTTCTTCTTCACTAGGTTCGGTCTTCCTCACTGGTTTTTTTTTTTTTTTTTTTTTTTTTTTTTTTCACTGGGTTCGGGTTTCTGGGTACTGAAGAAAAAAAAAAAAAAGCTGCACTGTGACGGACGTGGGGCCCCCAAATAGTGTGAAAAATAGTAAGTGATAGAAACTGAGTAATGGTACCAAACAACCTTGGTATTTAGAGTGATGAGTGATGGAAATTGAGTGATGAGTGATGGAAATTGAGTGATCAAAAAAAGTGAACCAAACAGGCCCTAAATGTGGTTATTCTTTTGCCTTTGGATTGTTAGTCTGCTAATGCTAGGTCAGGTGTCTTTCATCTATATTAAAATGAAAGAAAACATGAAAGTTTATAACGGGAGGAGAGCCAAACCCATTAATTTAATAGCTCAAATAATGAGTTTTATCACTTTATGGCCTGTTCTCACGAGATTGAATTCTCATATCTCCACATGTTCGGCATCGAACAAATAAGCCCAATAAGAGCACCAATTATAGACCCTTATCTCTTTTTCTCTTTTATAAATGCGGGAAATTAGTTTTATTTTTTACCAAAACACTTTCCATTAAGAATTCAAGATACCTCCTTATTAACTCAAGAAATTTTTGTTAACAACTTTGTAGTTCAACCGACACTTCTTAATATTTGCAATGATAGCATCCAATTTTTTTTCTCATTCAATTAATCAAATCAAATCAAAATAAAATTTTTATTATTCACTTATCCATGTTACTTAAAATGTATACTCTTAATCCTTTATCAAGCAGGAAATAAACCTCAACATTTATAGTCCTTCGGCATCATCAACAAGTGAAAAAGCTCCTTGCAACATCAGTACCAGCTTGTGCGATCAAAATCAATGTCTTTCAGCTAGTAGTGACTGTGCTTATACATATGGCTACGTCGATGGTTCATCAAATTCTGGGATCTTAGTAGAGGATGTTTTGCACCTAATTACGGACGACAATCAATTAAAAGCTGTTGAAGCTCAAATTACTTTTGGGTAAGTTAATTTTCATTGCTTTGCTACCAAAAACTTTGGGGCAAATATCATTTCAAGTAACACAGTACCGATTTAATATAAATTTCTAAAAATTGGATTGAAATTAACAATTGTTAGCTAAAGTGACAAAATTTCTGGAATAACTGATATTTTGTCAAATATAGATACTTTTGGTGATGAATCTGGAGTTTGGAAGGTTTTTTGTGCCACCCGATCAAATAGGAATAATCATTAATTATATATGCGGGTTGTAAAGTTGTTTGTCTTAGTCTTACTAATTCAGTAAAACCGTAAAAGTCTCTCTTATGCAAGAAGAGAAAAGGTGAAAAAAAATTCCCTTGGGAAGGTAGGCTAGGCTTGGGAGGTCATGATATTGTATACATTTAGACGATGATATTACAAAAAAAAAGTGTAGTCTTCAATATGATTTTTTTTGGGGGGTACAATCACTAGCGGGTTTGTATTAATTTTCTTATAAGTTGAAGTTGCTTCTTGTTTTTTCACTGGTGGTAAGATCTGTTTAGAAAATTTTCATGTTTTGGGTGTGACACTTGAGAGCGAATCCCGTTATTTTGTTGCAGTTGTGCACAAAATCTGGTTGATGGTACAGTAAACGGTTTACTTGGGCTTGGAATTGATGACTTATCTGTTCCTAGCGTCTTATTAAGAAAAGGGCTAGATTCAAATTCTTTTTCTACGTGTTTTGGACCTGATCATGAGCATGGGAGAATAACTTTTGGAGATGGTGGCAGCTTAGACCAAAAAGAAACGCCTTTCACCATTATGCAATCACTGTAAGTAGTCACTTTCTCGACATTTGGAAGGGTCATTTAGTTTGGCAAGAAGACTATATCTTTGACCCCAATCTCATCGTACTTGCACTGATTTTGTCCTTGAAAACTTGTTACCAGTCCATATTATATGATCGGCCTCACTCAAATAACTGTGGGAAGCAGTAGTTCTAAGCTGGAGCTCAGCGCTGCCTTTGACTCTGGTACATATATACATTACTAAGAGACCCAACTTATACATTTATTACTGAGAGTGTAAGTATTTTGCACAAGGCATTTCCTCATATCATTGGGAATACATATTAATGTTATAACAAATGAGTATGATTTATATTATTTTGTAGTTCGCTTCCCAAGTCAAAGAAAGGCCGTCTAGCAGGGCCAATTGAAGCTATAGGCGACTTAGGTGGCCGCCTAAGGCCCCCACTTGTAAGAGGGCCCCCAAGTAGTAATAATATAGTATATAATATTGTTTTCTCGTCTGAAAAAAAAAAAAAAAATGTTTTCTCATCTGAAGGAAAAAAAAAAAAAAAAAAAAAAACTAAAACTGTTTCTCACATTTATTACTGAGAATACATATCATTGGGAATACATATTAATGTTATAACAAATGAGTATGATTTATATTATTTTGTAGTTCGCTTCCCAAGTCAAAGAAAGGCCGTCCAGCAGGGCCGACTGAAGCTATAGGCGACTTAGGCGGCCACCTAAGGCCCCCACTTGTAAGAGGGCCCCCAAGTAGTAATAATATAGTATATAATATTGTTTTCTCGTTTGAAAAAAAAAAAAAAAACTGTTTCTCACACTGAAGTGACATGAAGGCTAATGCTATCACCGTATCTTTAGTTTGCAGAAGAAAAGATTACAAAAGGCCCTTTTCTCATCTAAAAAAAAAAGAAAAAAAAGAGAGGCCCGTTTCTCACACTGAAGTAACATGAAAGCTAGTGCAATCACCATATCTGCAAAAGAAAAGATTACAAAAAGCCCGTTTCTCATCTTGAAAAAAAAAAAAAAAAGGCCCGTTTCTTACACTGAAGTGACATGAAATCCCATCACCAAATCTTTAACTTGCAGAAGAAAAGATTACAAAAAGCAGAAATCTTTAGTTTGTAGAAGAAAATATTACAAAAGGCAGAAAGAAGAAAAAAATCGTTCACTCTTTGACTTTCTCCAGTCTCCATCTTGATTAAAAAAAAAACACTCTTTTTAGTTCACTTACTCATCAATCGGTGTTGGCAATAGACTTGGTGTGTTCACAGATCTTCATTTCAGGTTCGTTTTTTGTTTTCTCCTCCTTTGCCTCTTTCGTCTTCTTCATGGTCATTGGTTTGCTGCTGGGTGTCTGAGTTTTTTTTTTTGGGTTGAAGAGGAGTTTGCTTTGCTATTGCTTATTGCTGCTGAGTAAAGAGTACAAACAATGCCAGCAAGAGATCAAACAAAAAGACTTAAAGAATTTACTTTACAAAAAGTGAAAAAGAGAACCTTAGATTTCTCTAGAAGCCAATGGCATGATCCAGACCCTTAGATTTCTCTAGACTTTTTAGGCTCTTAGATTTCTTTAGATTTCTCTAGATTCTAGAAGCCACTTAAACTCTTACTGTTTTAGTCTTTTAAAGTGAAAAAGAGTTTACATGTTTTAGTCTTTTACTCTTACACGTTTTAGATAGCCTTACACGTTTTGCTTTTGTTTTGTTTTGTTTTGTTTTTTTTTTTTTTTTTGAGAAATCAGATTTAGTGTGATGGACTTTTAGTCTTAGTGAATGAGTGAATCAAGTTGAGTTCTACCTATTTTGCTAGTGGGTTAGTCTTAGTAGATCCAATCAAGTTAAGTCCTACACATTTTGCTAAAAAAAAAAGGTTTATTGCTACACAAAAAAAAAGAGTATTGATAACAAAATTATAAATTTAGAATAATTTACTTTGTATTAATATTAATTTTAATTTTTTTGTGCAGGTTTAAAGTGTAAAGTGATCATATTAAGTAAAGCTACAATTGTGCTTTTGATAAATCATGTTCTATTGTTTTATACATTAAATTTATATTATTCTAGCTATATTATCAATTGAAAAAGAAATGTTAGCAGAACTTGAATGCAAAAATTTAATTAGTAATTTTACCTCTCAAAAAGCAAGAAAAATAAATTTTAATTGAAAAAAAATATATGAATTTATAATAAAAGGCCCCGTTTAAAGCTTTCACCTAGGGCCCCCAAATTCGTTGAGCTAGCCCTACCGTCCAGTTATCAGTCGGGCTCCATTTACTTTGATTACTGTTATGACTTGAGGTCTGGTCATCTATATCTGGAGAAACCTATTCCAATTTTAGTTTTTGTTCTGATCTTTTCAACTTGATCTGAAGCACTAACTTGTAATTTATATGCGATGCAAATCAAAACAGTAATTTGAATTTCCCTAAAATCAGTCTGACATTGAAAGGTGGAGGAGAATATTTTGTCATTGATCCAATATTACCACTGGTTACTAATCAGGTGTGCTCTAACTTTCTAGTGCTTTAATATCCGATTCTTGCTTGAATTATGCTAAAACTTGATGTTGTGGTCTCCAGGGCGGATATTTGTATTGCTTGGGTATTAGCAAACGTGGAGATTCTGACTATAATATCATAGGACGTGAGTATTTATTTATCAAGAACTATGCTTATTACAAAACCTATTTCAATTGATGAAGTTGCATTTTCATGTTTTTCTATCAAATTTGGAATTTTGACTTTGTGTATTGTTTTCCTTATAACTATCATAAAGTTATATTTTTGCTGAAATATTTTAGCTAAGACATTAAAACTGGCACGTGACTAAAAAAAATTAACATAATTTCCATTTACTCATTGCATCATTAAATGACTAGTATCATAATATGTTAACAAGTGTTTTTAGAGTAATTGTTAATAAATTATTTTAGAAAAATTTTGATATCACTTTTGTGAAATATAAAAAGTTGTAAAAATAATTAATTTCTTTATCATTTTCTTATAAAATATTTCTAAAAATTATTATTAAAATAATGCTCTTAGAGCATTTGTTAACTTTTCCTTTGAAAATTTGACACTAACGATATAAATTTATTTACTGTTATGCAGAAAATTTCATGACTGGTTATCGCATAGTTTTCAATCGAAAGAAGATGGTAATAGGTTGGAAGGCATGCATCTGACTCTGAGTATATATAGTTCAACCCTTTTCTCTATAGAGAATTTTAATGTTCGATTTTTACTTCTCTTTGTAAATTCTTTCAATTGTCTATAATAAGACTTGCTTTTCCTAGGTGGCTACAGCCCATCACAATCTCCTCTTGCTACCATTGATAATTCGAACTCTCCACCACAGTCTCTTCCTTTTTCTCCTCCACTAGCAGTAGGGAGTCCTGGAAACAATTATCATACACCGATAACACCTCTATTCAATCATTCACCCGAATTGAAGTCTTTTACTTGCGCCCTCATGATGCTTATTATTTCTTTCTTTGTCATTGTGTGATTTTCTTTTTATTTGCTGAGGCTTTCAGCTTTCTCATTCCAATCATTCACCCAAATTGTACGCATTGATGGCTTTTTTTATTATATATATATATAAATATATATATATATATATATATATATATATATATATATATTATTGTGTTGGGTTTGGATAACTGTTTGAATAAGTATTGTTTGAAAATTCATGGTTTCAATAATTGCTAATATGAAGGTTGGAGTGTTCAGTAACTTCGATTGACAAAAAAATTGTGTTCTTTTTGGCTAAAATTTGTTTTAATAGCAAATACCCAAAAAATGACATAAGTACTATATAATTTTTTTTTCCCCTTATTAATTTACATGAACTAAATAAAAGAAGGAAAAAAAAAATATCAACAACTTATATATTTATTATTAACCTGTCCCCTTCAAATTATGTTCTCAATTGGGAACCACCTCTCTTAAAATAAGGTTACTCCTTGCTAGTTCAAAACTATTATGGTCATAGCATTCACATAGGGATGACAATTTTGTTCTGCCCCTTTTAACATGCTCATTCCCGCTTCGCCTCGCACTGGTTTTTCCTGCTCGACAAAAGTGGTGGGGTGGGATGGGGCAAGATTTTAGCCCCGCACCATGGGGCGGGGTGGGGATGGGTTTAGACTTTTTAAACCCACCTCACCTCGCCTTGCCCCTCCCCGTCCCTGCCCCGCCTTGCTTTGCATTAATAAGAGTTATAATTGTAAATTTTTCATACCTTAAAACCCTACTATTTAAACAAATATATCAATATTAGCTTATTTTATTCTATCCAATTTGGTTTTCTGCCTTTATTTTGTTGTGTTTTGTGTTATACTATGAGTTTTTTTTTTTTTTTTGGTGATTGTCTTGTTAAACACTTGGATATATTATTCAATTTTTTCTAAAAATTGATTTGATGGGATAAATTTAGTTGTAATTTCAAGTATATTTTTATTAATGAAGTAGGTTTCATTAAAAAAATTGTACTAGTTGTAGGCAAATTAACAAAAAGTAGAGTTTTATAAGGTGGGGTGGGGCTTCGCGGGGCCCCAAGGGGCGGAGATAGGGTGAGAAAGTTTCCCTCGTTATACGGAGTGGAACGGGGATAGGGTAAGACAAAATCATGCGAGGCAGGGACGAAAATCCCATTCTTCTGCTCCGCCCCATTGTCATCCCTACATTCACATTCTCTTAGTGGCAAAGGCTGAATTTATCTTGGGAGGGAGGGGGGGGGGGTGTAACACCCCGACCCAATTTTATAATTAAACTATGTGTTTAAGTGGTTAAGTATTAATTATATTTTAAGCCACTTACTTACTAAAATTAATATAAGAGTATTTAATAAATATATTATTTTATAATACCTTTGAATAAGAATTGTAATGATTATAATTAATTTAATGGCCAATTGTATTATGTATATATATTAAGTATGTACAAAATTTTATTAAGTGGTTTAAGTTATTAAATACATAGTTGGTATTGTAATTAAGTATGATGCATGAGATGTTATAGTAGAATTTCCACCCACCCATGCAACCAATGGAAATTCAACACACATAATGCAAAAGTTTCATGCATGATGACAAACTCCAAAGACCAAGACTTGGCCATGCAATGAGCAAGTTCCACCTAGATTCTTCTTTGACTTTCAATGTAAATAGAACTTCCAAGAAGCTCACTTCCTCTCATTTCCCACGGGTCACACAAATCAGAAAAGTCTCACCTCCCTTTTCACTCTTTTCTCTTAAGGAAAGAGCTAGGAAGCTCTCTTGAGTCTTCCCTCAAGTCCACGGGTTCACACACCAAAAGAAAACTCATTTCTTCTTCATATTCTCTCAAAGGAACCAGAAAACTCTCTCAAGCTCTCTACCATTCTTTCATGAGTGGTTCTATGTCTATTTTTCCCCTCAAGAACCATAAACTTGGTAAGGGTTCCTTTAAATAATTTTAGTAATGGTATTTGTAAGTCTATATATATATATATATATATATATATATATATATATATGCTGTTTTAAGAAGCTTTGAAGTTGTGTTGGTGATTTGTTGAAGGTAGGTTAGGGTTTTTACTAATTAAGGATTGTATATGATTAAGGAAGTAAGAAAAAGTTCCTGAGTACTTTGATGTTACTGCTGGGATTTCTGTTGTGTGTATTTTTACTCTAAATGGTTAAATAACTATATTTAAGTGTTTTATAACATGTCTAATGAGTGTATAAAAATCCCCATATGAAAATACCATCGTTTGATAATTGTTTGTGAATTTACAAGAAAACGTTGCAAAGCTGTCACTGTGACAGATTCTGTGTTCATGCATGGTAAATTATATATTAAATTGCATACAGTGAATTTGGATGCTAGGGATGTTTCCTATGGAATCTAAGACACATATGGTTGATATGGAAGTGGTCTCATAGAATTTGGATGAACATAAAAATAATGGTTTAATTTGTAAGTTGCAAGAAATTCTGTCAGGACAGATTTGAGTATGCTGTCTTGTGTGATTTTTAGTAAATCATGGGTTTATTCTTTGACTCCGAAATTTTTATGGTTTATACGGAACATACAGGGGAGTAGCTATGTAAAAGTCATGACAATTGGATGTGTGTGGACAGCCCGTTTGTATTTTACAAATGGAGCACATGCTGCTGAAATGAGCAGTGAACAACATATGCTACACCTGACTTTGAGAATTTAATTATAAAGTTAGGGTGAATGATTTGAGCTATAATTTAATATGTTCATCCTTTGGTATGTTAGAATCATATATAAATTTTATGAATTGGTTTCTCTATGATTTAGTACATCATGTTGTCTGATGAATGTATTTTGTATTTGTGGGAACCTCTTTGAGGTGGGATTAGGACTTCCTTGATTCTAAGAGATAGGCTTTGAGATGAATGTGAAGTTTATGATAAGGAATTATGGATAGTAATAAGCTTTAATATTTGGTTTAGGTGTTACTAGTTCCCCAGGTTTAAGCTTCTTCGACTTTAGGCTCTCGGTTCCTCTGCTTTCAGGTAAGGGATAAGTTATATGGGCATTTGGTAAGTCATGAGGTTATTTTAAAGTATATTATGCATTAAAATGTTTTTGATTAGAGATATGACATATAAGCATTATTCTGAGAAAGATATGTTCGTGAGTTCTCGAAACCCTATGTATATGATTTAAGCATATTGATGCCATTACTAATTTCCACGAACATGATATTTAATGAAAAGAATGGAAATGCTATTATTATGAAATGCTATGCAAAATAAGAAACTTCAGTATGATGTAAAGTATGAAATGTTTTCGAGTTATGTCCTCTAGTGATCTGAACTCGGCTAGTAGGGGTTAATTACTGGCTTTCCATGGAAAAATATATGTTATCTGTTTGGCCATTTAAAGTAAAGGAAATGGGGTTGCCTGTAACTCTAGGCCATTTAAAGTAGAGGAAATGAGGTTGCCCGTAACTCTAATCTGAATAAGGCCTTCTCCCCAATGTGTACGGACGGCGGGGAGGAACAAAACCTGAAGGAGATGTGCCATCAGGCCTCTCAAATGGGACAATATCATGCACACGAGGTTATCCAAATGTGATGAGGCATTCTCTGTATAGACTTATCAGATATGGACTAACCAATATGTTATGAACAACTATGTTATGTTATTAATCATGAGAGAATTATTTTGTTTAAATGCATTGTGAAAAGTTAAAAGTTCTCATGAAAATAAGAAGTTTCTGATGAAAAGAAAGCTGTTCATTAAAGATAAAAATTTCTGAAGTTCTGTTATGCTATAAAGATAAAGTTTTTGATGAAAGTACAAGTTTATGTTTAAAAGTTATCAGATATCTGTTTTTACGAAACGTTAAGTTTTATGACCATGAAAGTTATAGTATTTTATGAGAAGAAGTTTATAAAGAAAAATTTTCTTATTAATCAAGATGTTTCTAGTTTAATACAAAGTTGCCGATTATTTGATTTAAGTTAAAATAATTATTTTGTAATAAGAATATATATGTGGTGACTTTATAGGAAATGAAATAAGTTTAATTCGAAAGGTTTTGGTAATATTAACCTGATAAGAAAAAGGAGAACAATTATTTTCTATGAAGAGCGTACAAGCTATTATTATGAATAGTATAAAATACTATGCATGAAAAGATGTTCTCCTGTTCGAATATTCATAGAATGAAATGATTTGATTTACATGCATCCTTTTTGAATTCTCATATATCTTACCTTTACTGAGCTGTGTAGTTCACCCCTTCCACTCTTTCAGTTAGCAGGTTTTATTTTGGAGTAGAGGGAGCCTTAGTCGAGTTTTGGAAGGAGTTGGTTTTAGTTTTATATGTATGAATCCTAAATTAGAAACTTGATGTTTAGATTTGTAGTATGGTTAATTTTAGGATCTAATTAAAGTTGTGTACCTTAAAGTATTAAGAGATGCATTATTTGAAAGTGTGGTTATTGAATAATTGGTGGATTATGTTATTTTTTAGTACAATGTAGATGCTCTGAATGACAAGTGAAAGGTTCTATCAATTAAGTAAAGAAACAAGAAATGAAAAGAAAGAGGGTAGCTTTTGTAAAAGTTTTCAAAAAGTTAAGTTGGTTCTTGTTAATATCAGGTTTAGACTTGATATTAGCATGCCGGTCATGGTCACAAATCCGGGTATCGGGTTTGGGGCGTGACAGGGGGGACTTTAGTATATTCTATGTGCGTGAATTGTGATAGATATATATTTATATATAAAATTACTTCACATAAAAAGCAATACATATATTTTAGTGATATTTTAATGTAATAAGACTTACGTAATAATAGCATTTTCACTATATTTTGTTTATTATCAATAAAAAAAACTTTTTGCATGAATAAGTCTTTTATTATTTTTTAAATTCAAAATACCACTTATTAAATGAAAATATTTTTAATAGTTAAATAGATACTAAGTACAACTTATGTAATAAATTTATGCTCTTATGGAATTATCTCAAAATTTTTTAGGGATTCATGATGCTTTAATATTGTTATTTGTTAACTCTTAAACTTAATCAATCAATCCCTAGTGTGTTTATAATTTATGTAATAATAGATTTTAGTGTTGACTCTACCAGTTTCTATAACAACTATAATAACCATAAAACGAGCTTTTCAACTATGAAACTTGTAAAAACAAGACTTCGTAATACAATGGAGGACGAACTTTTGGTAGATTATAAAGTAGTTTATATAGAAAAGGAAATTGCAAACAATTTTAATATAGAGATGATATTATGATAATGAATGAATTTTACTTTGCAAAATATTGTCACTAGGTATAATTTTGATGTGAACTGTTCTTATTTGGATATTTTTGTATATGTATATGGTATACTAGGCAATTTTTGTATGGTAAACTATAGAGTTTTTATATGTTAATTAACATTTAAGAATATGATGATATATCAAAATTAATTGTTCTCTATGTATAATAGATTTATGGATTATGATTATCATATCAATATTATAACTCGACCCTTTTAAGTGAAAATTTTTTACTATACCCCTGGGCATAACTTGTACATAGAATATGTAAATTTTAAAGTATGTAACATACTTGCAATTGATCCCATGTAAAATGCACGGTATATGAAAGCAAATTTTAGTTTGTTTTTTATTGGCTAAGCAAGCAATGTTTAGCTATAAGTGATACCTTTCATCATCATATACACAAAGAATGATTTTACCAAAATATATTTTTCTTTTAGTGATATTCAATTTTTTATTTTATTTTATTTTTTCTATTTGTTCTAACAATTTCTTTTTTGTGCCAGTTAGCGATTGATATTATACATCACTTATTTATTTCTCCAAAGACATTACGGAAAATCTATATTATACAGTATCAAATAATATCTAATAAACTCTCTAAAATATATAATAATAATAATAATAATAATAATAATAATTACATCCAACATGTTATATTGAATTACTTCAATATGATTCAATATATTCGTCACGTGATTCACTTCTTAAAGGGATTTTTTTCCTCAATTATTAATATTACCATTTGAATCGATCTCACAAACTTCCACATTTCTTTATTGATAAAAGAACACATTCATCATATGCTGTGAGAATTTATACCAAGAAACAACACGAGCCACCAAATTGCCTTGACCATTCTTGCTTGTTGGAATATGAATGTCAGTCAATCATCACATTCATGCACCAATTGATTTGCCATAGAGTAATAAGACAAATCTCCTCTCAAGGTATGATAATAGGAGAGGGAAGGAGAAGATGCTACAATGATTTCTCACTAAAGGATGAGTAGCTCTCTCTCTAAAAGATGGGTGTGTTGTGTTGTAGAAACCTAGGTCAAAATGGGCTTTTATCCCTTTCTCACAAAGCTTTTAGTAAAATGCCCCATGTCTGAAACTAATTAGGGAAGTGTCCCTATTTTGAAACTCGATTTTCTAAAAATCGAGTTTCAAATGTAAAACTCAATTTTTTGAACATCAAGTTATAGTAAACATGGACTTAGGAATTTTTTTTTTTTTTTTTTTTTTTTTGGAACTCGAGTTCCCTAAACTTGAGTACCATGTAAAGTACTCGAGTTCATGGAACTCGAGTTCCACTTGAATTTTTTTAAGGAACTCGAGTACTTCACATGGTACTCGAGTTCATGGAACTCGAGTTCTAGAAATTTTTTTTATATTTTAATTTTTTTTAAAATTTTTCAATTTGCTATAACTCGATTGTCCAAAAATCGAGTTTTAAATTGAAACTCAATTTTTAGAAAATTGAGTTTCAAAACAGGGGCATTTCCTTAATTAGTTTCAGATATGGGACATTTTGCTAAAAAGTTTTAGCAAAAGGGGCAAATGCCCATTTTGTCCTAGAAACCTATCTAGGTTTTTCTCTTTGAATAATAGCCTTTTTTACTTTTGTGGGTAATAAGGGTATATATAATATGGGTGAAGAGTAAGAAAGTCGCACATAAAATCCTCCAGGCAGAGAGTTTCGCGGGTAACTCACGAGATGGCCTGTCTCGCGAAGTACTCACAAAATATAGTCTGGCACTTGACTCTTCAGATTCTAGCATGTGCTTTTCATGTGGCCTTTTCGCGAGAACCTTTCTCGCGAACATCTTACGAGCTAGTCGCGAAACTGCACTGATCTTTATTTCATGCTCGATTCTTCACCAATTTAATACAAAACTCAATACAATAAAATCTCACAAAATACAAGGAATAAAATTAATGCAATTACAACACTTTTTGTCATGGAATAAAGCCAACATAAAATATAGTTGTAAATCACAACTTTACAGATTTGATGGGATAAATTTATTTGTAATTTCAAGTATATTTTTATTAATGAAACAGGTTTTATTAAAAACAATTATAATAGTTGTGGGCAAATTAACAAAAATGGAGTTTTACAAGGTGGGGCGGGAATGAGGCATGAAAATTTTCCCCGTCATGCGGGGCGGGGATGGGATGGGGTAAGACAAAATCATGCGGGGTGGAGGCCCATCCTTCGAACTCGTCCCGCCCCATTGCCATCCCTAACTGGGATATAAGGATATATGTTGTTAGATGTTTGGCATGATAGATAATAGATTCACCATCAATTCGATTGGTTTGTGAGTTGATTAATGTGGAACACTTAGGGTGCACAAAATGAATCGTTGGTAGAGCATTTATTTTAGGATTGAGCACCTAATGCAATAATTATAAATAATTGAGATTTAAAGTCTCTCAACTTTAAATCTCAACCATTGAATAAAAAAGGTTTTAAAAAAATAAAAAGTTAAAATTAAAAAGTGAGAACGGTAAAAAAAAAATTGTGAGAGGGATGGGAAAAATTGCACCACCGGGTGCAATCCATAGGCTGCACCCAATCCAAATCCTTTATTTTACGAGCGTGACCTCACTAAGATTAAAAACATTCCACTGGACTAGCTTAGCTCCAAAGATCGGGTTTTATGGATCGAGACCAAATCGGCATGATTCACAGTGAAGTCTTCTTACAAATTATGTGCTAGAGGAGATAACTTTGCAGCTGGAGAAGGAATTTCCAATTAGATATAGATAGAATCGGGCAGTGTTGAAAAGAATCTGGAACCTAAAAATTCCTAATATATCTAACACAAATGAAAGAAGATTTTTTTCTTGTCTCTAACAATAGGAGAAATGGAGTCTTTGACTTGCAGCAAAATAATGGAATGGGCAATAATGGACCATTTAGACAGCAAGAAATTAATAAGTTGTATTATGAAGGATTCCAGTTGCATCAGTCTCAGATCCGGAAAATTCTTAGGTACTCTCGGAATACAAAGAAATGATGCTCCCTCCTTTCACATTCATGATGGACCACACCATAAATTTAATAAGTGGACCCTACCATGAATGTGAGAGGAGGGAGCACCGTTCTCTGTATTTCAAGAGTACTTAAGAATTACTCCTCAGATCCAAGCTGTGCAGCTCTAACTACTATTCTTAATAGTTATCTGGAAGTCTCCAAGGTTAGACTTTTGGCATAACTTGCAGTACAAGGAACCCAGTAAACAACTAGGGTTGAAGATTATGCTTTTGTTTATCTTTGAATTAAGTTTAATTATATATGTTGTTTATTTGGCATGCATGCAATTTAAGATGTGCTAGCGAGTTTGTCATGATACAATTGTATACCCCTATTTAATTAAGGGTTTTGCTTACTTTTAATACTTTTTAAATTATATATGTTGTTTATCTAGCACACATGCAATTTAAGATGTGCTGGCAAGTTTGTCATGATTCAATTGTATACTCCTATTTAATTAAGAGTTTGACTTATCTTCAGTATTTTTTTAACTAGAATTTTCTTTAATTTAATTAAAAACTGTCATATCACCCACTAACTAAATAAAATATAGAGATTAAAACTTACTACTATTTGTTATTGTATATTTAAAATAACATGAGACATCCAGTTAAAAAAATACTAGAGGTAAGCCAAATCGTTTAATTAACGAAGTTTTCTAACATTCTCAAAGTCAAAAATTAAGAGGAAAAAAATTCATTGATGGGCCATTGATAGATGACCTCCTACCTAGTCTGATGGCCCACCAATGAGTTTTTTAAATCAAATTAGGTAGGAGGTCATCTATCAATTGACAACACAAATAAAATTCGAATGAATGTAGCCAGTCATTTACAATGCCAAAATTTTGTGTACATAGATTTTACATACAAAGTCCATATAGACACACATTATTAAACCAAAGAATCGAAGCCGGAACCTTTTATATAAATATATATATATATATATATATATATATATATTTCAACTATACTCCACATAATTCTATATGATGTTATACTTTTTTTTTTTAATCAAAAATAATATTTTGACTAATCAATTATGTTAGGTTCTAAATGTTTAGAACAATTGGCAAATCGTGAACACAAACTTGTCTAGATATAGATCTTAGAGTCTATAGGTTTTATTAGACAATGCTCAAGGTGATTCAAGTCAAGATTCAAGAACATACAAGCTGCAGGAAGAAGACTTCATATTCTACCTGGTTCGATCGATCGAAGAACAGGCTCGATCAATCGAAAATCGTATCTGCAGAATTTTAAGTTGGCCCAAATAGCAACTTAAGCCCATTAAGGATTAGGGTTTCAGATCTACTTCTCCCACTATATAAAGGAAACCCTAAGCCACGTTTTTGAGATTGAAGAGAGAGAGATTAGAGTGCCTCTTGTGCCTCTTTTGGTTTTAGGGTTTTGTACCCAAACCTCTCTAAAGTCTTGGTTGCTTGAGAGTTGCTCATGTTGCTCATATTGCTGTTTGTGTAAATCTCTTGTGAGATCTAGAGGAGTTTTCCTTTACACAAACTTAGGGTTTTCAAGGAGGAGATTTTTTCTACACCTTGATGATCAACTCAGTTGCTGCCATTGGAGTTTAAAAAAAACACAAGCGGGTGTGCTTGTATCTGGTGGAGAATCCAAGAAAGAAGGAGTCCGTGAATTCGGAGTTTGCATGTCGTCGTGTCAGTAAGTTCTACTGGTGGGTAGCAATAAAAAGTCGAGTGTGGGGGCTTGTAAGTCTTATTGTATGAACTTCGATTCTTTCAAGATAATGGATTCAGGTTTACCTTGAGGATAGTTAGGTTAAATCTTCCTTAGGTTTTTACCGGTTTGGTTTCCTGGGTGATCATATCATTATCTTATTTATATTTCCGCTGCTTTGCATGATATGATTGTTTGATTGTGATAACCTAGACTTGGAATTTGGACTAAGTAACAACTTGGCTAATTAACTAGGTTAATCCAATTATATTTTAAGTGGTCTAAAAACTATCAAATTATAAGAATATATTATTTTCTTATACCTTTTATATTTGCAAAAGATCAAAGTGACCGAAGATTAGTAATTACCTAATCATAAAATATTTAAATTTCAAGTTTTTTTAACTTTAAAAATTATATATAAAACTTAAGTTTGTGTTTAAAATAGTAAATATATAATACCTGATTAACATGAAATTTGAAGTGGTCGAATTTTTAAAATGTTAATTCTATAAATTAAAAGTTATGAATTAATATGATATTGGAATGGATTGCATCAATTGTAATTTAATTCAAGTCAAAGCTGGTATAACTTTTTACCTACATAAATTTTTATATTATTTTAATATTTTGAGAATTCACCCTGGAATGGGTTGCATCCCGATTATATATAAAAAAAAAAATCATGACATAACATTGCGATAATTATGATTATATATCCCGATTTTATTTTTCATATCTATAGTATCATTTATTTCGTGCCAAATTATTTTTTTGGCAAGGAATCTACTCTTTTGAAGAACTTCCTACGTACCAGTGATTTAGATTTGTAAGGGTAAAATACTTGATCTTCATTTACAGCACTAGAAAATCCAATAAAATGGGTATATATCATTTCAAAGAGAATGATCTTTGTACGTCCAAATTCTACCAACTCTTATTGATAACGTCATTTTGTGAAAATTGTATTCAACATTCTCTGTTTTTATTCCACACGTCATTTTGTGAAGTACTCTAGCGTTCCAATAAACCTACATTTCAACGCAAGGACTGATCTGAGCTGCTCTTTGACATAAATATTACATAAATAATCTTACTCAATGGCAATGCTACACATCCTTCAACATTTTACATACACCTGCGCATATTATCAATAAAAATTTATTATTGCTAGCCAAATCTGTGGGAGGACAAGAATCCAAGAATAGGGACAAATGGGAGAAGGCCAATGTTAGAAGAACAGACCTTGGAAAACACTGATAGCAAGTTCTCAGGAAAATATAAACAACTCACCACAAGTACAAGAAGACTATAATACCTGAGGACCCCATGACGTGTCCTCGGAAGGGCCAAGGACCAATTCTGAAGACTATCGGGCACAAATCGAGGAAGAGAAGGAACATTTGTCGTCAAGCAAGAAAGAGAAGAATGTAGATAAAGCATTCATCACCTCCGTATTTAATGCTCTAAACCCACTTAGCAAGCCACATTAATGAGAAAATGACTCCTGAACAGTGTCATCATAACTCATAGCTTAATGTAGAAACTTTCTAGTGAGGCTCTGATGGAACAAGTATTAAGGGAAATGAACCCTAACCCTCCAAATGAAAGACCAGATACAACCTGGGTGACTATATAAGGTAGAGAGGCCTTTGTGAAGAATGGATGAAACATCTGGAGAAAGAGAGAAACAGAGAACCACTATTGTAACCTTAGAACAAGTGTGATCTGTATCTGGAACCAATTTTGAGGAATATAATACAAAGCAATCTGAGATTAAAATTAATGAATTTCCCTATTTCATACTTATTCCCAAGTACTTATCCTTTCATTTCAAGCTAACTCATTTAAACAAGGGTAACAAAGGTTGATTGGCATCTCATCTCTATAAATTTATTGTGTGAGGTAAAAAGCAAATTTGACTTATTTTTCCCCGCCACAAAATCAACTAAGTAATTTGTGGAGACTTTTTCACCCCTATTTCTAACTTAATTTATCATAATAATTAGGCAAGTTGAGAATTTCCCATTTCACAGTGAATTCGTGCCTCAATTGGGTATTTAAAAGTAGGTGAAAATTGATATTCAATTAGTCTTCGAGTAAAAAATCTAGCTTGCGAATTAAGATTCTGACGGACTTTAATAATTGCTTGAGCAAGTTTAATTCTAGATCTTCAACATCTTCAAGCAGCTCATTACATGTACTTTTACGTAAATTACATGCACATCAACCCTCGTTGATACTTATATAGGCACATGGAATTTATCACTATAAGTTACATAACACTAACAACTTGTAACAAATTAAACACAACCCTCGTTGACACTTATATCATGGAATTTGTCAATATAAGTTACAATATAACACTAACAACTTGTAACAAAACGTTTAGACTAATGACCGCAAGAATCTAACATTGACATTTTTTATGTGATAGTGGATAATAAGAATGACAATTTGAATATATCAAACAGGTGAGAACAATATTGGCAAGAGATTGAAAAACTATATTTTAATTTGTTGAATATTCTTAAGGTGTGTAGGGCCTTGATAATGCTTATTAAATCTTTGATGTTGTGTTTTGATTGAGGCCATGATAAATGAAGACTCGATGCCAACTTTTCCAGAAAAATTATAGGACATTATCCCATAAAATAAAATAAAAAAGCTGTTATTTGTAAAAATAAACAATCCCCAGATAATATTTCTTGCTCATTACAAATTTTTTTTTTAGTCATTGATTGCTCTTTAACAACTTGAATGTTTTTCTTGGGGGCAGAAAAAATTGTGCAAACGTGAATAACTGAGTATTTTATTTGGCGAAGAAAAGAATAACTGAATATTTAATAAAACACCCGCGGTTTCGACCTCACTTTCGCACGACTTGACTTTCACCAACGTAAGCGTCGACCAAACCAAACACCGGGCCCCAGCTCTCGATAGCTCTCTTTTCTCTCTCACTCAAAGACTATTTCTATGCCATCTTCTTGGTTTTGTTCTGATGAGAACGTGTCAACTTTCTTTCCCTACATAAACTAAAACTCTTCATAGTGCTCGATCATTCATGCTTTAGCTTTATTAGTAGACCAGGTCTGGTTTTCTCTCTGAAAAGACTTCAAGCTAAGCAATGGCTTGGGCTTGGACCAGTTCAGCTTCTTCATATTCATTGACTTCCGGATCATACATACTATTGGTATTGTTACTACTGGGATTGAATTCCGGGAGCGGTTACGGGTTGGGGTCATTTGGATTCGACGTTCACCACAGGTTTACGGATCCGGTTAAGCAAATTCTGGGCTTTGAGGGGCTTCCAGAGAAAGGGAGCGTAGAGTACTATGTTGCTATCACTCACCGAGACAGCATAATCCACAGCCGTCACCTCGCCGCCAGTAACAACCAGTCACCGGCGCCGCTCACTTTCGCTAATGGAAGCGACACCTACCTCATCAACAATTGGGGCTTGTACGATCCTTAAGAGTCACTCCTTTTACTTTACTTTTTTTTTTTCCTTGGAGTTCCTGTTCCTTTTCTTCTAACTTTGTTTCTTCTAAATGGTGTTGATATTTTCAGTTTGTATTATGCTAATGTTTCTGTGGGGACACCGAGTGTATCATATTTGGTAGCATTAGACACTGGCAGTGATTTGTTCTGGCTACCATGCGATTGTAACAACAGTACTTGCGTAACCAGCTTACCAACATCATCTGGACAGGTATGTTATCTATAGATAACTTATTTGGTTGGACTCATGGATTTTTAATCTTTGAATTATATTTTTACTTCAAGTACTCCTATCTGGAATCATTTATTGCGTCATTGTGATATCTTTTTCTTCTAAAAACTTTATATATATATATATATATATATATATATATATATATATATATATTGCATTAAAAAGGATGACAACCAAAGAAGTTAAAAAATAAATTACATACAGGACAGATAGAAAAATCCAATATTTCTTAATATAAAAAGTCTAAAAGCAACCGCATTAGAGGTTGTAAAATTGTACAAAATACAACAATGGTTAATTTTACAAATTTTAACAAAAAAAAAAACCTATATCAGTGCTTGTAAAATTGTGCATATATACAAAAGAGCTACAATAACCATACATATATGCACGGTTACTGTAGCTTTCTATATATTATTTTAATATTTTTTTTTCTCTCCTCACATTCTTTCTCTTCAACCCATAATCTTTGCAATTGATAACCCAACACTGCCAATATCATTTTTCTCAACACCGCCACCCACATCATCGCAACCCAGCATCGCCAACCACCGCAAGCAGACCGACCATCGCAATTCAGCACTGCCAACCACACACAAACCCACCACCACAAACAGACCCACCATCACAACCCAGCACCGCCAACCACCGCAAATAGACCGACCACCGCAACTCAGCACTACCAACCACACACAAACCCACCACCACAAACAGACCCACCATCACAACCCAACACCGCCAACCACCACCACCACCACAACACGGACACACCACAAAATCAACCAAAAATCAAACACACGAACACACGAACACACCAACAGAGACAGAGAAAGCATTTTTGTGAACTTGTGGCTATGGGTTGGTGCTTGGGTCTACTGGAAAGGTGCTTGTGGATCATGGATCGATGCTTATGGATCGTTGATTTTGGATCATTGATTATGGATCGTGGATTGATGATTGTGGTGCTTGTGGATCGTTGCTTGTGACCGTGAGGGAGAGAGGGAGAGACGATTTCAACCAAGAGGGGGAGAGGGAGAGGCGAGTTTCATCATAGAGGCGGCGGTGTGAATGGAGAGAGAGAGTTTTAGATGGGTTAAAAAGGGAGAGTTGATAAAAGTGAATGGAAAAAGTTTTTTTTTTTTTTTTCATCTACATGAACAAAAATTTTACATCCACTAATGCGGATGCTCTAAGATGTCAAAAAATAGTGGTTTAGTGGCATAACTTGCTCTCTTTAAATAGGAGAATCAAATTAAGTTTAAAAATCTCCACTTCTCATTGTACTACGAAATTAAAAAAAAAAAAAAAAGGTCTAAGGTATTGGCTTTAAATGGAACGGTTTGTTGAGATCATGTACTCTTTGAGAAGATTTAAGCCTTATGCAGTGGTCAAAATCAAAATCCAATAACACAAACCTTTCTGTTCAACTTCTCTCCTCCAAGATATAACAACCTAATTGTTTGACAAAAGCCTAATCATCATACCTCTACCACTCCCATGTTCGTGGAATTGACCCATTTCTTGCATCCAACAGATTCCTATAACACCATCAATTATAAATTAAATTAGATTCTTTCCTTATTAATATGGGAATAGGTTATTTACTGAAACAATAACTTCCCACTAGAACTTAATTAACCCCTGAAACTCATACCTTTTTTAATTCAGTCAACCAATTTTTTACCAAAATCAAAATTGTCATTTATTCATTTTAATATCAAAATGCAACAACAATTAATCTTTTTGCCAAGCAGGTAGTAAACTTCCACATTTACAGTCCTAATGCGTCATCAACAAGCAATAAAGTTTCTTATTGCAACAACAGTATCTATTGCGATCCAAATCAATGTCCTTCAACTAATGGCGATTGTGCATATAGTGCTGTGTATTATTCAAACATGTCATCATCTGGAATCTTGGTAGAGGATGTTTTGCACTTAATTACAGATGATGATCAATCAAAAGTTGTAGATGCTCCAATCACTTTAGGGTAAGTTATTTTTCATTGCTTTCCTAGCTACCAAAATCTTTGGAAGAAATATTGTTTCAAGTGAACATCGTACTAATTATATATCATAAGCAATATCATTTCACTACAAAAAAACTGGTTAGTTTTCCAAACCGCCGCCATAGGTACTCTACTGTAGCACTTTAAGAAACTGCCACAATATATTAAACAATTGTTAGTTAAAATAACAAAATTATGGAATAGCAGATATTTCAGTAAATATCTGTCATTTGGATGATAAATTTAGAGTTTGATATGGTGCTTTCCGTCTTCAAATAAGTGTAATCATTGGTGAGAGTTAACAAAGTGTTATACTGCCTCAGGCTTACTGAAACACCTTAAGGGAGGTACGTTACGTTATGCTTGGGATTATCATGATATCAAACACTTTTAGAGGGTTGGTGATATTACTAGAAAAAAAAAAAAAAATTAATGTCATTAGTATGGTCATTAAAAAAAATCATCATTGGTGGGCTAGCATTACTTTTTCTTTGATAATTTGATAATTAGGGGTGAGGGGATCTAATCATTGAAGTTGCTTCTTGTTAAAACCTCCTGGTCAGATCATTTCGGCAAATTTTCATTAATTTGTGTGCAACCCTTGTGATCTAACCCTTTCATTTTGTTTCAGTTGTGGTAAAAATGAGACTGGTATTTTTCTGAATGGATTTGCACCAAACGGTCTACTTGGGCTTGGTCTTGATGATATATCTGTTCCTAGCACCATAGCAAGAAAAGGGCTAGGTCCAAATTCTTTTTCCATGTGTTTTGGATCTGATGGGACAGGGAGAATAAATTTTGGAGATAATGGCACCTCGGAACAAAAAGAAACATCATTCACTGTTGGGTCCTCAATGTAAGTTGTCACTTCTTAACATCGTAAAATTATTTAGTTTAACAAGAAGACTGTCTTTGACTATAACCTCATGCTGCTTGCACTAATTTTCCCTTGTAAACTTGTTACCAGTCCAACTTATAACATTAGCATCACTCAAATAAATGTTGGAGTGAATGTTTCTAAGATGGAGTTCAGTGCAATCTTTGACTCTGGTACATCGTTTACACACCTAACGGACCCAGCTTATACATTTATTTCTAAAACTGTAAGTAATTTAAATGACAACTTTTAGTTTTATATTTCATTGGAACTTCATCTTATGGCAAATGAATGTATGTGATTTGTGTTACTTTGCAGTTCAATTCCCAGGTCACAGAAAAGCGACATTCATCCAATTCCCAAATTCCTTTTGAATATTGTTATGACTTGAGGTATTTGGGGAAAACCTATTCTTATTTTGTACTGGTTTTCTCTTTTCAACTCTGAACCACTAATTAGCTCCACTTTAATTGTAGTGCAAATCAAACCTCATATATGATCCCTACAATGAATCTGACAATGAAAGGTGGAGAACAATATTATCTCACTAATCCAACAGAAGTGTTCTCTACAAAGGTGTGTTGTCGCACTTATTAGTGCTTTAAGATCTTCTTCTTGTCTATGTTATGCTGAAAATTGATGTTGTGGTCTCCAGGGTGGATATGTCTATTGTCTAGCTATTCTCAAAAGTACAGATATAAACTTCATAGGACGTAAGTATATATTTATCAATGACTATCCTGATTATAAACCAGTTTGTCTTGATAAAATTTCATTTTCATGTTTTATTTTGAAATTTTACATTTGTGCATTCATTCCTTTTATAAGGAGACTATCAGACAGAGAAAACAATTAAAGTTTGGATGCTTTACTTAACCTTACTTTATTTGCAACTTTATTGATTATGAATTATGAAGTTGATAAAAAGCAATAAAGTATTTGAATTTTTTTTTTCTTTTTTGGGAGAACAATATTACATAATTTCTAGATTGATGAATGTGGTTTCTTGGGGTGGGTAAATTGCAACTTTTTGGTAAATAGGTCAGATCTACATATTTCAATCATCTTGTGTCCAATTAATATTAAAATTTCTAAATCATTACTATATTAACCCTTTTAATTAAGTGATCTCATCCTTGTTAAACCAACATTTCCACAATATGGCTAAAAAACATTATGCCAAGAATCCTATTAGCTGTCTCTAACTTAAAAATTTTTAAGTTTATATAGTAAGACATTATCAATGGGAGGTCTAAACAACAGGAAGCTATTCATGGTTGGCTCCACTCTATGTTTTAAATAAGACTTTAGCATGTGCAGAAGAAACCGCAAACATGGTTTTCATATAATCATTGCACATAAAACAAGCCAATATTGTCAACTTCTATTTTGGGAAAACCAACACCTGGACTTTCATGGTCTCTTATGTCATTTAGCTATTATGTGTCCTAATTAACATGTTTAAATTGAGAATTTCAACTTTATGGTTTTATTTATTTTATCCAGAAAACTTTATGACGGGTTATCGCATAGTTTTCAATCGCGATAAGATGATCATAGGTTGGAAGCCATCTAACTGTGAGTTCATCCAACTTTTTCTTTATTTGAATTTCAATATGCGAGTCAATTTTTTCTTCTTCTATTGAATTCTTTATGACCATAAAGAGACATGGTGCCCACAGGTTACAATGATTCAAATTCGAACACTTTCCCTATCAGCCCATCACACTCTCCTACTGCTTCACCTAGCAGTCCATCAGTCTCTCCTGCTACCTCTCCTGCTCTTGCCGTCAGTCCACAAGCCAAAGCTCCATCTAGTCATTCACCCAAGTTGAAGGCTTTTACTTGCACAATCATGATGATTTTTGTTTCATTCTTAGCTATTGTTTGATATCTTTTTATTTGGCGAGACTTTCTCGACCCTAATATCATTATTTGTATTGAATTTAAAAGTTAACTCAAAAGAAATTGGAACCATCAATAGCTAGCTTGCTAATTTTCTTGCCATATAATTCCGTTTGGACTAAATGTTTGTAATATCTACAATCATTTTTTTTGTATAAATTTTTGAGTGTGTCAATATATAGTATTGTTCAGTTTTGTTAATTGAGTGTGTTTTTGAAATCAACCTATTTAGCTTTTTTACCAATTACTTTTTGTTGAAATTATACTAAAACATATTTGTACTTCGAAAAAATTGAAAAAAAAAAATTCTAAAAAACTATACATAAAGACTAAAAAATAAACAAATAAACTGGTGGCAAAACATTTCCAGATCCAACCCAAACAGGTTTGGCCCAAGAAACACACTTACACCACTGAAGATTTAGAACACCCGCGGTTTTGACCTCACTCTCGTCTACAAGCGTCGACCTGTCACACCCAGCACTCGATAGCTCTCTGTCTCTCTCGACGACTATACTATCCCCTATTTTCTTAGTCTTCCTCAAGTGAGAACGTGTCATCTTCCTCTTCCTATATATGAACTAAATATCTCCAAATTACTCGGTCATTTCATGCCTAAGCAATGTCTTGGGCTATGAACAGTGATGGGACTGACGAAATTGGCTACAGGGAAGATCAGCAAGACTGACAAGACCATTCCCCAAAGAAGAGCCTAACCCTTGCCCACATCACTGACGGAGACAATCGTCAATGCCGCTAATAATGCCCCGGACGGTTACAAAACCAACTGTACAGACCGTTGAAAGCACATTAAAGCCCCATTACTAGGCAGGAGGCGTTACCAAAGGATGGCATTAACATCACAACAGCTAGAATCCAAGGCAATGTATATAAAGCCCCCACACTGCCAAGGTACGGACATCACAAACACTCTGAAAGGATACTGATTGCCATTTTGCTATTTTGTTTCATTTTACAAAACACTCTCTCGTTCTGACTTTGGCATCGGAGACGTTGTGGCAGGCACCACACCGGTGACCACCCTCAAAGGAGCAATCTTCTCATTTACATAGGTATCCAAGCGAGAATTTGGATCCATCTAGGCACGTTCACTTCGACTGACGAAGTCACGCTTCATCAGTTTAGCGCCGTCTGTGGGAGCTGACATTTCGTATTCAGATTTGAAAACGTAGTTTCCAATCAACTGTAACATCCAGATGGAGTCCAATCAAGATTCCGCAGCCTTGGCTCAGCAAGTCTAGGCCCTAGCGGCCACCGTAGAAGAGCTTACTAGACAAAATCAGGAAATGAAGCTATGACTTCAACAGGAGGGAAATCGATTCAAAGGCAACTTGGAGGACGAAGGAGATAGCCATAGAAGAAGTGACCATCGAAGACCTACAACTCTAGATGAATAGAGTTCGGACCTTCTTCGAGAGATGAGAAGGGAGATGGACGAACTGAGGAACGCAATCAAGGAGAAAACAGACCGAAGTGTGGATAGAATGGTCAGGGCAACAGACTCACCCTTCACTACGGCAGTCCTAGAGTGTCTGGTGCCATCAAAATTTTGACTACCCCAACTTGAGCCGTTTGACGGGCTTAAAGACCCCCAGGATCACCTCAACACCTTCAAAACGACGCTAGGCCTTCAACAGCCGCCTAACGAGATACTGTGCCGTTCCTTTCCTACCACCCTCAAAGAAGCGACAAGAGAATGGTTCACTAAATTGCCAACATCGTCCGTCGATAGCTTCGAGCAGCTGAGTAACGCCTTTTTACGCCACTTCATTGGAGGACAACGCCCTAAGAGGCCGGCGGACCATTTACTCACCATTAGACAAGGAGAGAAAGAAACCTTGAGGTCGTATGTACAACGCTTCACTCGAGAAACCTTGGAGGTAGACGAAGCTGACGACAAGGTGCAGCTGACGACCTTCAAAGCGGGACTGAGGTCCAGAGAGTTCATGGCCTCACTCGCGAAGAATCCTCCCAAGACGATGATAGAGACGCTCTTGAAAGCACAGAAGTATATGAATGCTGAAGACGCATTAGCAGCTATAAGGGATGCAGAGAGGCTAGGAGACAGGGGAAGGAAGGAAGACGATCGTAGAGGACAAAAGAGGGAATGCCCAGATCGTCGGAGCACTGACGTGGGAAAAAGGAAAGACGATAAAGCTCCTCAAATGGTAAAATTTACCCCTCTAGTTATGCCTGTTGACGAAATTCTAACGCAGATTAAAGATGAGCAGTACCTTAAATGGTCGAGGCCATTACATTCATCCCCCAACATCCGTGATAGGAATAAATACTGTCGGTTTCACAAAGATTATGGCTACTACACAGAAGATTGTCGAGACCTAAAGGAGCAGATAGAGGAGTTGATACGAAAAGGGAAACTGCAACAGTATGTGAAGAAAGGAGAGTCTAGCAGGTTCAGGGACGGTAACAAAAACCAGCATGATACCTCGTCCAAAAACGAAGATAACACATCCCAGCCCCCACATAATGTAATTAGGGAGATAAAGACAATTGCAAGAGGACCATTCACGGGTGGGTCATTCAGATCCCTCAGGAAAGCATGTCAGCGGCGGCAGGTGAACAACGTCCACATGATACCCCCGTTCAAGCAGAGACGGACGGACCAAGACATGTCTTTCAACGAAGAAGATGCTAGGGGAGTGAAGCAACCTCATAACGACCCTTTGGTCATAATGCTCACTATAGAAGGATTCAATACCAAAAGGATCCTCGTAAACAACGGTAGCTCCGCAGACATCATCTACCTCCCCGACTTCCAGCAACTGAAGCTAGATCCAAGAAGACTACGCCCATTTGACTCCCCCCTTGTCAGTTTCAGTGGAGACAGGGTATATCCCAAGGGCATAGTGACGTTGACAGTTTCAGTGGGACCTACCCAAGGCAGTTGACCCATCAGCTAGACTTCTTGGTAGTAGACTGCCCCTTATCATACAATGTAATCATTGGTAGGCCCACACTCAACAAATGCAAATCAGCCACGTCCACCTATTGCCTGAAGGTGAAGTTTCCAACGGAGAACGGTGTAGGTGAAGTACGAAGAGATCAAGTCCTAGCTAGAGAATGCTACTAGGCTGTGTTGGCTGCGAAGGAGAACCATACGTGGATGATCGAGGAAAATGAGGAAGATAAGATAGAAGCCCTGGAAGAAGTAGAGCTGGTAGAAGGAAAGTCAACCATGACAACAAAGATAAGGACGACATTGAGTCCCGAGATGAGGTCAATGCTTGTTCAGTTCCTTAAAGAAAACCTGGACGTCTTCTCATGGAGCCACGAAGACATGCCTGGCATATCCCTGAAAGTTATCGAGCACAAGTTACACGTGAATCTCGAAAAGAAGCCCGTCCAGCAGAAACAACGAGTCTTTGCCTCAGAACAGAACCAGGCTATTACAGACGAGGTTAACAAGTTATTGGCAGCAGGTTTCATACGTGAAGTGTATTATCCAGAGTGGCTCGCGAATGTCGTCTTAGTGAAGAAGGCAAATGGGAAATAGAGAATGCGCGTGGACTTCACGGACCTGAACAAAGCTTGCCTAAAGGACAGTTTTCCCTTACCAAGGATAGACCAGCTAGTAGACTCTACAGCCAGACATAAGCTGTTGACGTTCATGGATGCATTTTCGGGGTACAACCAAATAAAGATTGCTGAAAAAGACCAAGAGAAAACTACTTTCATCACAAGCCAAGGGCTCTATTGCTATAAGGTCATGCCCTTCGGATTAAAAAATGCAGGGGCAACCTACCAGAGGCTGGTGAATAAAATGTTTAGAAAACAAATTGGGAGAAACATGGAAGTATATGTGGACGACATGCTCGTCAAGAGCAGAGAAGAACTAACACATCTAGACGATCTGAAGGAGACATTCGCCACACTCAGACAATACTAGATGAAGTTGAACCCCAGCAAGTGCGCCTTTGGTGTAGCCTCGGGAAAGTTTTTGGGCTTCATGGTGTCCCAGAGAGGAATAGAAGCGAACCCGAAAAAGGTGCAAGCCATCCTCAACATGATGTCACCCAAGACCGTCAAAGAAGTCCAGAAACTCACAGGGAGGATCGCGACACTTAATAGATTCATCTCTAAAGCGACGGACAAATGCCTGCCCTTCTTCAAAACGTTGAAACAGGTTTTTCCTGGACTGACGAATACGAGGCAGCATTTCAAGAACTCAAACGTTACTTGAGTAATCCCCTCTCTTAAGTTCGGCCAAGCAAGGAGAAGACTTATATCTATACCTGGCAGTATCAGCTACGGCAGTGAGCGCAGCCCTAATTCGAGAAGAAAACAAGAAGCAACTCCTAGTTTACTACGTTAGTCAGGCTTTCCAAGGGGCTGAGGCCAAGTACCCAAGGATTGAGAAGATCGCATTCGCATTAATAGTGGCCTCGCGCAAATTGCGACCGTACTTCCAGGCAAACCCCATCCTGGTAATGACGGATCAACCCATCAAAAAATCCATGAACAAACCCGAGGCGGCAGGAAGAATGGTCCAATGGGCAATTAAACTCAGCTAGTTCGACATTGAGTACCACCCCAGAACAGCCATCAAAGCACAAGCTCTTGTGGACTTCATTGTCGAGTTCACCCTTCCAGAAGAGGACAACCCCACCAATGGGACAAAACAGTGGATGATCCAGACTGATGGTTCGTCCGCTCAAAAGAGGGGGGGAGTAAGGATCATCATAATCACCCCCGACGGAGAAATACTCAGGTACGGGGTTCAACTGAAGTTTCCAGCCACCAATAACGAGGCCGAGTACGAAGGAATACTGACGGGGCTGAGACTAGGGAAGGCACTCGGGGTTAAGAACCTACTTATCCAGAGCGATTCGAAACTAGTGATAGGGCAGATCAAAGAAGAGTATGAAGCAAAGGAGGAAAGAATGCAGAAATACCTCAAGCTGACAAAGCATCTAGCTCAAGAGTTTGATAAATTGGAATTCGTACAGATCACAAGAAACTAGAACATGGCAGCTGACGAGATCGCAAAAATGGCCTCATCAGAGGAAGAGCCAACGAGCATGGAGTTAAACATGGAGGTTCAGAAGCGCCCTAGCATCGAAGAAGTCCTAGCATTTGCAATCCAGAGCACAAACAGCTAGATGACACCGATCGTGTCTTTGCTCCTAGACGGACGCCTCCCTCAAGACGCCGAAGAGGCCAAGAAGATCAAAAAGAGAGCAGCCAGATTCACGATCCTAAATGACACCTTATACAAGAGAGGCTTCTCCATACCATACCTGAAGTGTGTCGACGAAGACGAAGCCAAGTACATCTTGGAAGAAATCCATCAAAGAGTTTGTGGGGACCATGCTGGCCCTAGATCCCTGGTAAGCAAGGTCATTCGAACAGGTTATTTCTAGCCTACTATGCAGATAGACGCAGTAAAGCTCGTCAAGACGTGTGACAAGTGCCAAAGGTTCGGGAATGTCCAGCGACTTCCAGCAGAGAAACTGACGACGATAGCATCCCCGTGGCCATTTGCAAAATGGGGAATCAACATCGTCGGCCCGCTGCCCCAAGGTAAAGGTCAGGTAAAATTCCTACTTGTTGCTATTGATTACTTCACAAAGTGGGTCGAAGCAGAAGCACTAGCAACCATCACTGAAGCAAAAATCCGGAGCTTCGTGTGGAAGAATATAGTTTGCAGGTTCGGGATTCCAAAGACGATCATATCAAATAATGGGCGATAGTTCGACAGCCAAGGCTTCCGAGACTTCTGTTCGAGCTTAGGCATCAAGAACCAGTTCTCATCCCCAGGGCATCCACAGGCGAATGGATAGACTAAGGTGACGAATCGAACACTGCTCAAGATTATCAAAGCTAAGCTGGACGACGCGAAGGGTGCCTGGCCAAAAGAATTGCCCAATGTCTTGTGGGCTTATAGGACCACAGCAAGAACCCCAATTGGAGAGACTCCCTTCAGGCTCACCTACGGCACTGAAGCAGTAATCCCAGTCGAAGTAGGAGTAGCCAGCGTCAGGCAAGAGGTATTGCACGAAGAACACAATGACGATCAGCTGCGGATCAACTTGGATTGTCTGGACGAAGTCAGAGACAAAGCCTCCAGCAGAATGACGAAGTACTAGCAGAAGATGGCTGAATACTACAACAAGAGGGTAAAACTCAGACGACTTGACATAGACGACCTCGTCTTGCGTAAAGTCACATTAGCAACTAGAGATTTTGCCCAAGGGAAGCTTGGCCCCACATGGGAAGGACCCTACCGAGTCGTCCACTACTCCAGGAAAGGCAGTTATCACTTGGAAACCCTAAACGGACAAAGGCTCCCGCGGCCATGGAACATTGAGCACTTGAAGAAGTACCACCAATAGATGTAACAAGTAATTGTATTCATTCCCAAAATTAATAAAAGAATTATTCAGCTAATGTCTTTGTGCAAGCAGATCTAGTCAGCTGTAAAACCAAAAAGGGCTAAGTAACAAGATTCTGCCTCGACGGATGTAAGTTACTGACGAAGCCATAAATATGACAAGATCCCTTAAATGGGTGTAAGTCAAACAATGAAACGGCTAAGTGACAAGATTCTGTCCTGATGGATGTAAGTTACTGACAAAGCCATAAATATGACAAAATCCCTTAAATTGGTGTAAGTCACAATAAAACAACTAAGTAACAAGATTCCGCCTCGACGGATGTAAGTTACTGACGAAGCCACATACAACGATAAAATCCTTCAAAGGATAAAAAAAAAAAAAAAGGGACAATAACCTTGCAACAAGTCAAAACAAAGCTCAGGCTGAATCTAAGCTCCCCTGAAGGGTTGTGAGTTACACACTAAGTAGCAGATCAATGACGAAGGAAGAAGAAAAGTTACAACAAAATTTTTTGCTAAGTACAAGGCATGGACGAATGTAAAACATCACAAGCATATGACGAACCAATAAGTGAGCAATCACAAAAGCAAGTAAGTACACAACCATGAATTTAAAGCCCAAAAATGACGGGTAATTACCATTGTGTTCACATCTAAAGGCCCATAAACACTGGGCAATAAATATTGTTCTCAAGATAGATTAAAAGGAAATTGTTCTAAAATTAGATTTACAAAAAGCCCAAAACATGATGGGCTACCAAAAGAAACAAAAGAAAAGAAGAAATTTTCACAAGTATTAGGTTCGGGGGTCAACAGCAGCGTCATCACCGGCAGCAGCGTCATCAGCAGGAGCCTTTTCAGGGACGTCATCCTCAAGAGCGGAAGATTGGGTAGCCTCGTCAATTGCCATCTTCTAGTCCACCACTTCAAGATCCAAGTTCTGCAGATCGGTTTCAGTGGGATGCTTGACGAGGTACCGCCTCAGAAGCTCAAAGCCTTTGAAGTACCAACTGAAGAGCACAGTGTTGTACTCATCAGTTTGCTGGAAAGCCTCGATGGACCTGGCAGCAATACTCTTAAGCTTCTCCTTAGCTGCCAAAAGCTGATCGTCCTTCTCCAGTGTTAATTGACACTTAGCCCGGAGATCGTCAGTCAAAGTCCTGGTGCTTTCCTTTAAAGTGTTGGCCTCATGCGTAGAGTCGATGAGCTTCTTCTTCAGCATAGAATTCTCCCCTTCTAAGGCCTCCATCCTGGATGTTAGTGACGCCACCTTGGCCTCCTGAGTGAGGTACTTAGAAGCAATATGGAGACTCTCCCCCAACACCTGAAAAGAAAGCTAGAGTCGTCAGTACAAAGAGAGAGAAAAAGATACTTAGAGGCGCACGAGCAGATTACCTGGACAAGCTTGTGGACTTGTTGATTCGCGACCACATTGAATGGCACACTAGTAAAAACCTTCAGGTCCTCAGCAGTCACGACCTTGTGCGCCCTGTCCACAGCCAGCCCTTCGTCGCCCCAGACGGTGGATGAGTGAGAATCAGCTTTTTCCTTCTCCTTGCTCGATATGCGCGGCCTTTTCGATGAAGGAGTGGGAATCTCTTCAACCAAAGTGGCTGGAGAGGCCGTCCTCACAGTCTCAACACCGGAGACGATGGGACTAGCAGAAGTAACTGGAGTAACAGACGGACCTTTCCCCGTTACACATACCCCCTTCTTCCTGATGCTGGACAACGGCTCGTCCTTCTTAGACCTCATCTTTGCGTACATATCCTTGTTGAACTTGGTCGTCATTTCTGCAAGAAGAAAACACTTGTCAAAAAATTCAAATATTTAAAAGAAAGTCAATACTAACGATCTCAAACACTGACGAACTTAATACTTACTCTTTTTTTCTTCAATGCCAAGACCTCGCAGAACGTAGGAGGACGGGTCGAGACCAAGATTATAGAAGGCAAGGGTCCGCGGATCTACCAGGTCGTCCCAATTTTCAATCGTTGAGGCGTACTCTGTGGCCTTCTCAACACGCTCCTTATGCCTGCTTTTGAGCTTAGGCTGTCTCTTAACTACACAAAACAAGAAGCAAGGAGTCAGTGACGATAGCAGCAAATATAACAAAACTGGAAACAACGGGAAGAAATACTAACACACCTAAGGTCGAGGTTCCCACCGACGAAGCAACCTCGGGATATCACCCTAATCCCTGCTGGAGGGAGTCTCAAAATCATCCCCGGACACAAAGAAAAATCTTGATTTTCAATACTTGAAGGACGACGGTAAACCCTTGACAATCCTTGTTTTTCTCTCCCAGGGCACTAACTCATAATACCCGTACTCTTTAGACCCTTTCAAACGATACATATGGACGAGCTCACCCACCTTAATCATATCCCCGATAGTGGCCAACCATATTTCCATACAGTTAACCACTATCCTCCACGAGTTAAGCATAAGCTGCCCAGGGGCAATGCCAAAATGATCCAAAAGCTCCATGATGAACGGGTGGACGGGGAACCTAAGGCCACAAATGAAGGCAGCCTCATAGAAGCATACCTCACTAGGAAAGAAGTGGCAAGCCCTATCCTCGTCATTGGGTCAACGAACATGAACCTTCTCCGGAAATTGAAATCTATCTCTAAATCTACCCACAGTGTCAGCATCCAGCCCACACACCTTCTCGAGGGCGTAAAAAGCCCTAACCTCTCAAGGGGTAGAAACGGCAGTATCTCCCTCCACCGGCTCGCCATTAGATGATAACCCAATGTCGAGTTCACTCTAACCTCAGACATCGTCCCTCGCTCTCTCACCAGACCCTCAAACCAATCAATAGATTGACAAAGCAAAGGACACAACTCAGACAAAACAACACCTAAACTGTTACCCTCAAAAACAAAGTCCTCAACGTTTGGGAAAACACCTAAAGACCCTCCCAAACGCGCAAAAAGGAAATAAACTGAAGGACAAGCTATCCTAACCTCAAAACTACCAACCATGGACACCCAGAAAAAACGCAGAAGAATGAGGTAAATACTAAAACCCCAAAAGCCAAAAAACAAAGACAATCACAGCGATAGAAAGAAAAAGGAAATAGAGGGAAAGGAAAAAGAGAAACATACCTCGAAAAGGTGCAGCGCAAATTGGAAAAGGGAAATTGCCGGAACAAAGCTGGAACAATCGCAAGAATAAGCGGAGAAGAAGAGACTCGGAGCAATGAGTAAGGAAATTGGGAAAAGTGAAGGGGGAAACGAAAGGAAAAGGAAGTTTAAAAACTAAAGCCCAAACAACTGAAAAGCAGCGGGAAACCCAAGGGTCATGCAAAAAACCCACCAATCAGCACGCGCCACGTGGCCACGACGCGTGTGGCGCCGCCACTACGCATTTAATACGGTGTGGAATCCCAAGAGTCACTTACAGTCCAAGGACCTTTTATCTTCTATAGTCGTCATGACATGTCACGATGATCACAGAATCCGGGGGCAATTGATGGGACTGACGAAATTGGCTACAGATGAGATCAGCAAGACTGACGAGACCATTCCCCAAAGAAGAGCCTAACCCTTGCCCACGTCACTAACGGAGACAGCCGGATCATTCAATGCCGCCAATAATGCCCCGGACAGTTACAAAACCAACTGTACAGACCATTGAAAGCACATTAAAACCCCATTACTAGGCAGGTGGCGTTACCAAAGGATGGCATTAACATCACAACGGCTAGAATCCAAGGCAATGTATATAAAGCCCCCACACTGCCAAGGTACGGACATCACAAACACTCTGAAAGGATACTGATTGCCATTTTGCTATTTTGTTTCATTTTACAAAACACTCTCTCGTTCTAACTTTAGCATCGGAGATGTTGTGGCAGGCACCACACCGGTGACCACCCTCAAAGGAGCAATCTTCTCATTTACACAGGTATCCAGGCGAGAATTTGGATCCATCTAGGCATGTTCACTTCGACTGACGAAGTCACGCTTCATCAAACAATACAACTTGTTCATATTCGTTGATGTGCGGTGCATACATACTACTGTTTTTTTACTGTTGGGATTGAGTTTTGGGAGCTGTTACGGGTTGGGTTCATTTGGGTTCGACATTCACCACCGATTCTTGAATCCTGTCAAGGCTAGTTCTAGACATTTTTGGGGCATAAGGCGAGAACTAAAAATTGGGCCTTTTTTATACTAATATATTGATTAAATTAATGTTTATTTAATATTTTTATATTATAATATATTTCATTTAAAATTTATTTTTCTTACCTTTTGAAATGCAAATTGACTGATTAAATTTTTGTATTCAAGTTCTTCTAACATCTCATTTTCAATCGATAATATAGCTAATCCACTTAATCTTTTTTGGAACTCAATTAATTTTTTTTTTCTTTTTTTAAGTTTTTCATATCTAAATGCATATTTTCTAGTAGACATTTCTAATCAAACAATATATTAATAAAGACTAAAATAAAAAATAACTTTCAAGTGTAGAGTAAACAATACTTGATTTAGATAAAAAGTATTGTTGTAGTTTCACCAAACAATAACAAGTTTTTAGCAATCTCAACCTGCATAAATAAAGACTTATTCAATATATTACCACTAACTAAAATATATATATAAACACAAGATTAAAATTAAAAACAAAAATTTAAGCACAACCATAACACAGGGCTTATTAAAAAGACTCACCTACAAAAAAACACAAAACAAATCCTATTACACCTATAACCCAAAAAATAAAAAATAAAAAATTGAAGGCCCAAACGTGAAACGTCCAGCTAGCCATAACTCAAAATAAACAAAACGGGCCCAATCTTATTATCTTAACAAATAAAATGAAGAGAAAGCCAAGCCTTTATACCTGATACCTCAAAAGTCGTTTATACCTGATACCTCAAAAGTCAAAACCTACAGAATCAATCAAAATGCATCTGCACCGCAAAAAAAAAAAAAAAAAGAAAAGAAAAGGGAGTCAGCAATTCTGGTTCACTCCTCAGTCTCAATTCAAAGAATCAGAGTTTTCAGATCAGAATCATCGGATGTGATCAGATGATTTAGATCGGAGGAAGCTTGAGGCTTTTTAGGGAAACGGTAAAAATTTTAGGGATTTGAAGTTTTTTATTTGTTTTAATTTGTGATTGTTTTGTGGTTAATCTCTTAGATCGGATTTGTAGTTTATCTTGTCGATTTTTGGTTTGTCTAGAGGATAATAATGTTATTTTTGGGCAATTGATTTTATTTAGAACCAACGTTTAACCGGATATACCAAATTTTTTGTTTTTTGGTTAAAAGGATGTGCCAGTTATTTTTAATTCATCTAAAACTATTTTTTTTTCCCTTACTACCCCTTCTTTTCTAAAATTTTGAAGCCCCTCTTGCACTTAAGGACCTTAGGCAATTGCCTAATTGGCCTAGTGGGGGTCGGCCCTGGATCCAATTAAGCAAATTCTAGGTTTTTATGGGCTTCCAGAGAAAGGAAGCATAGAGTACTATGTTGCTACAACTCACTGAGACCACATAATCCGGGGCCGTCACCTTGCCGCCAGTAACAACCAATCGCCGACGCCGCTCACTTTCGCTAATGGAAATGACACCTTCTTCCTCATCAATTTGGGAAGGTATTAAAGTTTTTTTTTTTTACTAGAATTTTATAAATAAAAATGTAATTTACCATCTAATAATTTTGGCCCAAAACTATTTTAGTTATTTAAGTTTGAAGTTTGTCAATTCAGTCAAGTAACTTTAAATTTGAAAATAGTCATTTTAATCTGTAACTTTATCCAAAAATGATTTTAATTAGTCCTTTATTATTATTATTTTTTTATGTGATTAATTAGTCCTTTAAGTTGGATATTTTGGGCAGAATTTTTGGACTAAAATGAATCTTTAAAGGACTAAAATGATTTTTTGGCAAAGTTACCGAATTAAAATGACAAGCTTCGTACTTAAATTACTATAATAATTTTTTAGTAATGTTAGTGGATGTAATTTGTATTTTTACTTATTTTATACTAGTTACTATGTTGTGAAGTCTCTTTGTTAGAGTCTAAGAAGTACGGACACTTTTTTTGGAGTGTCGTACCGGTCGTAACAATGTCCATGCATCTTAGGTTAGAGCTATACTTATCTAAAATTTTACAGCCGAACGTGCTCTCTAGCATGTTTCTTATTTAGTATTAATAGAGCGGGAAATATGCTTTCATTGGATAGATACCAATTAGTACTATTTTATTTTCTTGGTAACCAAACAGCTTCATTCTAGGAGTTCTTCCTGCTCCTTTTCTACTTAACTTTTTTTAAAATGGTTTTGATATTTCAGTTTGTATTATGCTAACGTTTCTGTGGGGACGCCAAGTTTATATTTTTGTTAGCGCTAGACACAGGCAGTAAATTTTTTAAAAAAATTAAAAATTGTGAGGGGATGAGGGAAATTGCACCGGGTGCAATCCATAGGATACACTACAAACAGCTTGATTTTTTTCAACATATTTTTATCCATAGTCACTAAAAATTGTTGATAGAAGCTTTTATTTTCTACAGTTATGCACAACCGTGGAGGCATTGAGTAAATTTAAAGAAATTAGCATACTTATTTCAACAGTTATGCACAACTGTTGAGGTAAGTGTTAGAAATAAAGGGGCTCCCTTTCCCAGTGTTTTTTTTCCCTCTAAAATTTCACTTTTAGCACGGTAAAAACTAAAAAGAGTCTAAAAATACTTCAATTGGGAAAAATTTTATCAACGGGTTGATGAATGTAGAAAAAAAAATTAGATATTTTATCAACAATTTTGTAAACGTAGAAAATCAGTAACACCAGGAAGCTACAGCCTACAAGCCAAAGGATTCTCACTTTCTATCTCTCTCTCTAAAATTCTCTCTCATATTCTCACACACACGTACAAATGCAAACGTTTTTCTTTTTTTCTTTTTTCACAGTGGCATTTGTTTCCCTCTCTCTTCCTCTCTCTCTCTCTCTCTCTCAGAAAAACCTAATTCCATTTTTCCCGTATGGTAGATCGATTTCCTTCAATTTTGGCTATTCGGATGGAAAATTTCTCGAATCTCGAGGCTTCGGTAAGTTAGTTTCTATATCTATTTGAATTTTGTAGTTTTTGTTTGAATTTTTTCTTGAATAGAGCATTGAATTAGAAATGCTATGCCAAACTTAGTTGTGAGAAGAATAGATGGGTGAAAATTAAGGCTTACATGAAAATTAGGGCTTGAATTGGATGTTAGAGTGATGAGGTAATCAAACTTGTTGAAACTAAGATCAAACTTGGTAAAATCACCATTTTAATAGTTTTTCTTTATTTATTTTTAATACTGAGATTGAGGTGCATGATTCTGGATTTAAAATTTTTTATTTATTTTGAATAATTGTTTTAATTTTTGCCTATTATGATGCTCTTACTCAGCTCATTCTAATGATTTTTGGAATTGTACTTTGTTACAAATCAACTTGTTCTTTTAAGTTTCAAATCTATATTGTTGGATTTCTCATTGGTCACATAATATAGATTTAAGATATCGGCATCATGTTCAAGAATAAAGACAAGAAGTTTGTTTAAATCCAATATTTAAGAAGGGGTGCAATTTGACTTGTATAAAAAAAAAAAAAAAAAAGATGAGGTGCAATTTGTCTAGTATGTCGTCCTTAGAAACTACTAGTTGTATCTATCTGTCAAAATTCAAATGCTTGAATAAGTGTAAATTAAAAAATGGCTTGAATGAGTATAAAATTGTTGGTTATGTAGATCTAGAACTCTAGTGAATGTACAAAATTTAAGTTGAAGGCTTTAGAAGTTGATCTTGAAGCTTAAGGATGATGGGTGCTTGAGTTCATCCTCAATAAATTGAGGTTCTTAGAAGACCCTTTTTCTGTATATCAATTTTTACACTGTTTGCATTTTACTTTTTTAGTAGTGAAGGCTCTAATTGTTGCATGGTAACATTATAGTCATATCAAAAAAGAAAGTTTTTTTTTTTTTTTTTTGGGATTAACGAAGAAAGAAAAGATATTTTGGTTTTAATTTTAGCTTGATCACCATTACATGGGTCAAGGCTTTAGTTTTGGGATTGATGATTTGGCTAATCAATGCCTCTGTAAGGTTGATATAAAGCCATGGTTGTTCTCTAAAAAACAAAAAAAGTGTCTCAGAATTTAGAAGTGGATTCTAGTAAAATTTAGATTTACTAGAACTTAACTAATGCTAAATTTGATTATGGGCCAGAGCCAGTGGAGGGATTTTATTAACTTGGTCTTACTCTCAGCAATTTAGAGATTACCAATCACAAGGTCTTGCTTTCTCACTTATTTTGTATGCTCTGTTTAAACTCAGTTCATTAAAATTTTGTAGTTTATTTTTTAAAAAAGGTCTAAACTTTCCTGAGATTCTCTTGTGGGATTTCTTTTTTTATTGTTTTCCTTTTCCAGTCTGCCCTTACAGTAGAGTCACTCCCAGTAACCAAAAATCTTGGTGATGGAGTATACTCTGTTTCAACATGTAAACAAGGTGCAATTGAAGGAGTTGTTATTGCAACTGGAGTACATACCTTATTTGAAAAGGCAGTTCATCTTGTGGAAACTACTACAATCGATGGACATTTTTAGCAGGTAATTTCAATATATTATTTTGGATGAAAGTTTCACTTAGAATCTCAAAGGCTGGTAGAATGTTTAGAGCTGTAATATTTCTAAACAGTTTCATCTTTTTTGCTTGGAGGTAATGGGGTAATGATAGGTAACAATGTGAAAGAGTTTTGCACTTGTTCTGTGAGAATCTGTCAATGTTTGGGTATTTGATGAGTTACCATTTGCCTTGATCATTCAGGTCGTAGTTGCAATAGGAAACTTCAGTATTTGCTCGATTGCCATTGGGCTGGTAATAGAAATCATTGTCATATATGGGATTCATCACAGGGGTAATCATGTTCGGATAGATAAGCTTCTTATGAGAAAGATGTTTATGTGCCAAACAGTTCCAAGTGGGCCCTTAACGTATAAACAATATCTCATCTAAAATCCTTCTCAATTGTTGGGTATGTTACTGGATAAAACATTTTGTAGTTTTTGTCATAATGGTTACTCCTGCTTAGTTGGGTACTTCTTCTTCTTCAATGCCATCTCTGCTGCCACCACATCCAAGCTCACCACTAGTGTATCCAAATTTATATGGCAAGCTCTGAAAAATGGCTAAGGTTCAAGTACTTAAAATAGAGATTGGCTCTGTTGAGGTCAGTTTACTAGATAAAACATTTTGTAGTTTGTGTGCTAATGGTTACTCCTACTTAGTTGGGTAGTTAAAAAAAGAGTAGTTTATTGATTGTTGTAATTCAATTTGGAATTGCACAATTGTGTTTATGTTTATATTTTGAATTAGATTATTAAATTTTGATAAATGTGAAAGAGCATATCCAATTTTTTTTTTTTTTTTTTATAAAGAAAATGTTTATTTCAACGTTTGCAAACCGTTGAAATTTATCTCAAGATACCCATACTTTGAAGTTTATTAACCGTCGATAAAAGTATAACATTTTTTTCAACGGTTGCATAGGCCGTAGAAAAACATTCTCGACATAGTTTTTAATGGCGGTTCTCGATGGTCATTTCAACCGTCGAAAATACTATTTTCGACGGTTTCTAGTACTATTTTCAACGGTTTCAACCGTTGAAAATAACCAAATTTCTTGTAGTGATATTACACCCAATCAAGGGCAGCACCAAGTACAAATAAGGGTGGTCACAGGACCACCCTGAATTTTTTTTTTTTTTTTTAAATTTAATATACCTTAAAAAATTTTGAGTTTTAAATTAATATGGGTCTTTTGACCACCCTAAAAAAAAAAAAAAAAAAAAAAAAAAACACTTGACCACCCTAAAAAAAAAACTTGAACACCCTTCATAACAATTGAGCCCATTAAAAATAAAATTCAACCTCACCAAAATTTTGGTCCATTGAATGTTGAACAAAAAAGTGCAAGAAATGCAATGTTCACAATATTTTCGTAACACATCCTAAATAGCAGGTTGTTATTGGTAAGCAAAAAATTAATTTCAATGGTAAGTTCAAATTAGAACCAGTAAAAACTTACCACCTAGGCTTTATTGTGAAAGTGTTGCAAAAATATTGTGAACATAGCACTTCTCAAAAATTACCCAAACAAACAAATTAGCCTAAAATCTCAAATCAAATGTTTAATTGTGATTTTTAAAATTGTGTTTTTAAATGACATATTTTAAAATCGCTATTTTTTTATATATAAAAAATGCACAATTTTTAAATAGCTAGTCTTTTAGTACTTGTTTTAGTCTTTAGCCGAATTTGTTGGATTTATATGACATATTTTTTCAAAAAGATAATGCATTTGATTATATTAGTACTTGTTTAAGCAATATGTTAGTAATTGAATGAGAGATCAGTAACTTAATAATTGCTTGATTGTGTACATTGAAAAAAATGTAACTAATAACATTGATAATGGAACTATCATATCACACAATGATTTCAAAAAATGAAAAATTGTGAAATGAAATTTTAAAACTTTATGTATTTGCGTATGTTTTTATTTTGTTATGTTAATAGATTCAAGTTTTATTATTATTAAATTTTTTTTAATGATCACCCTGAAAAGAATTTCTAGAGGCACCACTACACCGATCCAAATCCTTGATTTTATGAGCATGACCTCACCGAGAAAAAAAAAAAAAAAAAAAAAAAAACATTCCACTGGACTAGCTCAGCTCCAAGGATCGGGTTTTATGGACACAGACCAGATCGGCATGATTCAAAGTGATGTCTACTTACAAATTATGTGCTAGAGGAGATAACTGTGCAGCTGGAGAAGGAAATTCCAATTATATATAGATAGAATCAGGCAGTGTGGAAAGAATCTGGAACCTTAAAATTCCTAATAGTTTGGGCCATTTGGCCATAATATATCTAACACAAATGAAAGAAGATTTTTTTCCAGTCTCTAACAGTAGGAGAAATGGAGTCTTTGACTTGCAGCGAAATAATGGAATGGGCAATAATGGTGTCATGGTTCATTTAGACGGCAAGAAATTAATAAGTTGTATCATGAAGGATTCCAGTTGCATCAGTCCCAGATCCAAGCTGCGCGGCTCTAACTATTCTTAATAGCTATAAGGTTAGACTTTTGGCACAACTTGCAGTAAAAGGAACCCAGTAAACAACTAGGGTTGAAGATTATGCTTTTTTTATCTTCGGATTAAGTTTAATTATATATATATATATGCTGTTTATCTGGCACACATTCAATTTAAGATGTGCTGCCAAGAGTGTCATGATACAATTGTATACCCCTATTTTATTAACAAAGTTTTCTAACATTCAAAGTAAAAAAATTTAGGGGAAAAAAATTCATTGATGGACCATTGATAGATTATCAATTTCATAGTTTTAAAAGATCATAAATGATGAACATAATACTGACTTTCTATGTAAAAACATTGTACACTAAATTTTGGCATTGTAATGACTGGCTACATTCATTCGAATTTGATTTGGTTTGTGTGGACAATTAAATAAGACGACCTCTCTCCTACCTAACCTATACATGCATGCATACGAGAAACCAATAAGCAAATAGAGAAGTCAACTACGTACTTTAGCATTATCTATCTAAATTTTCAACTACTCTAGCATAGGTTCCGGCCGGTTCGATTCTTTGGTTTAATAATGTGTATATATATTTCAATTATACTCCACATAATTCTATGTGATGTTATACTTATGCCACTCTATTTTTTTCATCAAAAATAATATTTTGACTAATCAACCATAATAATATAATCTTCTTATATCTTCTATATTTGCAAAAGATCAAGGTGATCGAAGATCAGTAACTACCTAATCGTAAAATATTTAAATTTCAAGTTTTTTCAACTTTAAAAATTATATATAAAATTTAAGTTTGTGAATAAGATAGTAAATATATAATACCTGATTAGCACGAAATTTGGAGTAGTCGAATTTTTAAAATGTTAATCCTATAAATTGAAAGTTATGGATTAGAATAATATTGGAATGGGTTGCATCAATTGTAATTTTATTCCTTTCTCAAAAAAAAAAAAAAATTGTAATTTTATTCAAGTCAAAGCTATTATCTATACTACTATTTAAGGGGCTTCTCCTGTTTGGATTTCTCATTTTTTATGTCTAAAATACCCTCATCATACCCACTTACAATTTTTTAACTACTGGGATAAATATGTAAATTAAAACTCTTACACTTTAAGACCCACAAACTCACGTACGCTTTGTAGTTTTTATCTCACTTTCTATCTCTCATTTTTCTTCATATTGAAGACATTTAATTTAGCTCTACATCATCCTTTCTTTTTCTTTAGATTAAAGACATTTATTGTCAAAAGCTCCAACAAATTTTCAAGTTCAATCTTTTGCAAGTTCTTCTTTGTTTTCTTTTCTTTTGTTTATGATTGACTTTCTTTAAGTTCTACTTCTTCTTTTTTTTTTTCTTTTTTATGTGTATCACGTTAACTCTCTTTTTTTTTTTTCTTTTTTTTAAATGTAATTTTGAAATGAATGGTTCATTCACATACTCTATCACTGTACTTCTTAATGAATTGTAATTTCATGTTGTAGGTATTGTAATCCAAAGACAGAACTGTTTTATGCTACAAATGAAGCATTCAAAATCATTTGTGAACAGTTAAACAATGTGGCTTCCCTTACCTCCTTTAGTAGCCTTTGTTTACATTTTATTTAAATATTTTGAATCGAAATAAGAATAGTTACCATAATCCCAGCAGTTGGTTTCAAGTTTCAAGTTTCAACGTTCAAACTTCAAAAGTACCCGACTTTGAAAACAAGGAAAAAGAAAATAAAAAGCAACCATATATTTTGGTACGGGTGACTTTCTTCTTCTTCTTCTTTTTTTTTTTCTTTTTTTTTTTTTTTGATGAACAGTTACTTTCTGGGTTACTTTCTTTTTTTCTTTTTTTTTTCTTTTTTTTAACTCTCTCCTTTCTTTTTTATGTTTCACAAACTTCCATTCCTTCTTCGTATTTTTTTTCTTTTTAAGAATTTTTTTTTTTTTTTTTTTACCATCATTGTATATGTTTTTGGCATTAAATTTTTTTATTTAGGTATGTAACAACCTTGAGTTCTACTTTTTCCTTTTTTTCTTTTTTTCTTTTTTTTATGTATCACGTTAACTCCTTTTTTTTTTTTTAGATCTCCATTAGTTATTTATTTAAATAGTTGATGATGTGGTGATAAGTTTTTAAAGAGTCTATGATAGAGTTAAATTCTAAAGAATCTTTATCTTTATTCTGAACAATTTTAATAGGATTTTCAGAAAAAATAATCTCATCAAAATTTAAATCAAACAAAAACAAACTCTAACAAACTTATGCTATTATCTTTAATAATACTAATAAGGCTTTTTTTTATAGATTTATTATCATAATTTTTCTTTCATCACAATTTGAAAAAATAGATAGCATTTTTTTTTTCCAAAGAGAATAGGATTCCTTTTTCAATTAGAAGCTTTTGCGTGTTTATCCAAATCCAATTGATAATATAATAGTTATAAAAAAAATGATAATGTAATAAATCAAAAAAAAAAAATGATAATGTAATAGTTTAAAAAAGAAACGTGGGATCGATAGTGTCTGACAACTTTTTCTTTTTCTTTTTTTTCTTTTTTTTAAACGTGGGATAGTTTTTCCTTATTTTATGGGAGGGGTAATTATTTTCTTTCAAACGTGGGTAGTGGGAAGATTTTTTTTTTTTTTTTAATTTTTTTTATCAACGTTGACTATTGGTGGGGAGTTAATAATCAGTTGGTTTTTTTTTTTTTTAATTTTTATCTATTTACGATTTTAACCTCATTTCTTATTTTTAGGAATAATGATAAATTAATTAAATTAGGGGTAATTTTGGAAGTGAAAAAGGCAGTAATTAACTTTATGAATCCTCTTAATATAAAATGGGCATGCGATGAGGCTATTTTTTTTTTAGTGGTCCTATTTTGTAAAAAAAAAAAAAACCTGTGTTTTTTATTTATATATATATATATATATATATATATATATATATATAATTTTTATTTTGAAAATCTAATTTATAAGTGAATAAATTAATTTTAAAATTAATAGGAGAGTTGTCCTATTTTTTAGGCAATGTTTTAGTGGGAGTTAGAGTTGCATTTTTACCAGATTGTCCTTTAATTTTGTCTCTACTTAAACATAAGATATGCACGCTAACTTTGGTTTGTTGATTAAATTTTTTTTATTTTTTTATTTAGGTATGTAGCAACCTTGAGTTCTACTTTCTTTATTTTTTATTTTATACGTATCACATTAACTCCTTTTTTTTTTAAATGTAATTTTGAAATGTTAACTCCTTTTTTTTTTCTTTTTTAATGTAATTTTGAAATGTTAACTCCTTTTTTTTCTTTTTCTTTTTTAAATGTAATTTTGACATGTTAACTCTTTTTCTTTTTCTTTTTTAAGATCTACATTAGTTATTTATTTAAATAGTTGATGATGTGGTCATAAGATTTTAAAGAGTCCATGATAGAGTTAAATTCTAAAAAAAATTTATCTTTATTCTGAACAATTTTAATAGGATTTTTAGCAAAAATGATTTCATCAAAATTTAAATCAAACACAAACTCTAACAAAATTATACTATTATCTTTAATTGCCACACACGCTAACTTTGGTTTGTTGAATAAAGTTTTTTTTTTTTTTAAATACTTGGTTTAACCCTAATTCTTTTATCTCTCTCAGGTTCACGTACGCACAAGTTTTTTGGATTGCACTGAGGAGTCATTGGAATGGAATATTAGATAAGTTCGGGTGAGAGACTTTACAAGGATTATTATATGATTTAAACCTCACATAAAGTGGTTGTTATCTAAGAATTGTTGTAAAAAAATTTCATTTGTAACAGAAACTATATTTATCATTTGTATAATTTTAAGTCAAATCAATTTAAAATTTTTTCCATAAGTATTAATTTACTACTCCATAAAAAATGTTACTTACTTTTTTCTCAGTTTTAAAGGTTGTTGATGTTGTTGATATATTTGAAATTTAAACTCTTTTTAACTTTTTTAAAAAAAAGATCAACAACACCAAAAATACTAGCCTCTGAGCACGCGCTCACGCGCGTGCTCAGAGACTCTTCTATTTTTTGGGTAAAGGTTAATTTAGAGCATTTATTATAATTTGAGATTACTATATTTTCCAATCACAAAAAAAACCTAGGGGTGTGATGAGTATCATGTGTGGAGAAATAATTTTTCATCACACCTCTAAATGCTCTAAATTAACCTTTACCCAAAAAATAGAAGAGCCTCTAAGCACGCACGTGAGCGCATCCTCAGAGGCTAGTAACTCTTTATCTACATAAAATTTTATATTATTCTAATATTTTGAGAATTCAACCTGGAATGGATTGCATCGATGTAATTCAACAGTTGATTAAAATACTTATTCAATAAAAAATCATGACATAACATTGCACTGAATTATGATTATATATCCTGATTTTATTTTTCATACCCATACTATCATTTATTTCGTGCCACAGTATTTTTTGGCAAAGAATCTACTCTTTTGAGGAACTTCCTACAAGTGATTTAGATTTGTAAGGGTAAAACACTTGATCTTCATTTGATCTTCATTTTTAGAGCACTAGAAAATCCAAAAAAAGGGTATACATCATTTCAAGAGAATGATCTTTGTACATCCAAATTCCACTAACTCTTATTGATAACATCATTTTGTGAAAATTGTATTCAACATTCTCTGTTTTTATTCCACACGTCATTTTGTGACGTACTCTAGCGTTCCAAGAAACCTACATTTCAACGCAAGAAGGGATATGAGCTGGTCTTTACACTTACGTACGTGAAAGTGCAATTAATACATAAATAAGTTTACGCTCTAGCAAAATATCGTAATTATCTCTTAAAAAATTAAAATAAGTAATTTGTAGAGACATTTTCACCCCTCTTTCTAACTTAAATTATCATAATAATAATGCAAGTTAGAGATTTTTCCTAGGTGAAAGTTGAGATTCAATTAGTCTTCGAGTAAACTAGGATTGTTGGTTCCCATAATCTAGCTTGCGAATTAAGTTCTGACTGACTTTAATAATTGCTTGTGCAAGTTTCTAGATCTTCAACATCTTCAAGCAGCTCGTTACATGTACTTTTACCTAAATTACAGGCACAACAACCCTCGTTGACACTTATATAGGCACTTGGAATTTATCAATATAAGTCATATAATACTAACAACTTGTAACAAATTAAACACAACCCTCGTTGACAATTATATCATGGAATTTGTCAATATAAGTTATATAACACTAACAACTTGTAACAAAACGTTTAGATTAATTAAGGATCAAGAATCTAACATTGCTTTCAAAAAAAGAATCTAACAATGACATTTTATATGTGATAGTGGAAAATAAGAATGATAAGTTGAATATATAACATCACACAGATGAGAACATTGGCAAGACATTTGAAAAAACTATATATTTTAATTTGTGTTTTGATTGAGGCCACGATAAATGAAAACTTGATGCCAACTTTTCCAGAAAAATTACAGGACATTCAGATAATAATTATATATAAAAAAATAAAAAATAAAAAATAAACTGTAGAGAACAAGGTTCCACAATCAAGAAAATAGGCATTATCCCATAAAATAAAATAATAATAAAAAATCCCCAGATAATATTTCTTGCTCATTACAATTTTTTTTTTTAGTCATTGATTGCTCTTTAACAACTTGAATGCATTTCTATCTTGGGGGGCAGAAAAAATTGAAAGAACGTGAAAAACTGAGTATTTTATTTGGCGAAGAAAAGAATAACTGAATATTTAATAAAACACCCGCGGTTTCGGCCTCACTTTTGCACGACTTGACTTTCACCAACGTAAGCGTCGACCAAACCAAACACCGGCCCCCAGCTCTCGATAGCTCTCTTTTCTCTCTCACTCAAAGACTATTTCTATGCCATCTTCTTGGTTTTGTTCTGATGAGAACGTGTCAACTTTCTTTCCCTACATAAACTAAAACTCTTCACAGTGCTCGATCATTCATGCTTTAGCTTTAATAATAGACCAAGTCTGGTTTTCTCTCTGAAAAGACTTCAAGCTAAGCAATGGCTTTGGTTTGGACCAGTACAGCTTCTTCATATTCATTGACTTCCGGATCATACATACTACTGGCATTGTTACTACTGGGATTGAATTCCGGGATCTGTCATGGGTTGGGGTCATTTGGATTCGACATTCACCACCGGTTCTCCGATCCGGTTAAGCAAATTCTGGGCTTTGAGGGGCTTCCAAAGAAAGGGAGCGTGGAGTACTATGTTGCTATGGCTCACCGAGACAGCATAATCCGGGGCCGTCACCTCGCCGCCAGTAACAACCAGTCATCGGCGCCGCTCACTTTCGCCAATGGAAACGACACCTTCTACCTCAACAATTTGGGAAGGTATGATCCTTAAAAGTCACTCCTTTTTCCTTAATTGGAGTTCTTCCTGTTCCTTTGATATATACTAACTTTTTTTTTTTCTTCTAAATGGTGTTGACATTTTCAGTTTGTATTATGCTAATGTTTCTGTGGGGACACCAAGTGTATCATATTTGGTAGCATTAGACACAGGCAGTGATTTGTTCTGGCTACCATGCGATTGTAACAACACAACTTGCGTGCCCAGCTTAAAGACGACATCTGGACAGGTATGTTATTTATTATATATAACTTATTTGCTTGGACTAATGAATTTCTAAACTTAGAATTATATTTTTACTTCAAGTGCTCCTATATATCTGGAATTATTTATTGTGTTATTAGGATATTTTTTCTTCAACAAATTATATAAGTATTTATATTTGCATTAGAAAGGATGACAAGCAATGAAGTTAAAACATATAAAACATATGTAAAGTTAAAAATAAATAAAATACATACAGGACAAATAGAAAAATCCAATATTTCTTCATATAAAAAGTCTTAGATGTCAAGAAATAGTAGTTTAGTGTTATAACTTGCTCTCTTTAAATAGGAGAATCAAATTAAGTTTAAAAATCTTCACTTCCCTATTGTACTATGAAATTTAAAAATTAAAATTAAAAAATTTAATTTAAAAAGAAAAAAAAAAAAAAAAAAGAAAGTCTAAGGTATTGGCTTTAAATGGAACGGTTTGTTGAGATTTTCAATATTGTGATTAGGCTTCTAAGTTCTAAGGTATTGGCTTTATTAAATGTGGTTAATATTGTTGGTAAAAATTTAAGACATTGTCGTTTTATAATGAGAAAAGTCAATGATTGAGTCAGAAGAGGTTCTAATTAATTGAGGCATCTTCTAATTAATTGAGGCATGGAGATCAACTTCTCTCCAACATATAACAATCTAAAAGTTTATTTCCTTATTATAATGGGCATAAGTTTTTTACCGAAATAATAACGTCCCACTAGAACTTTTCTAACCCGTCAAACTCACACCTTTTCGAATTCAGTCAACCAAATTTTCATTTATTCATTTTAATATCAAAATGCAGCAACAATTAATCTTTTTGTCAAGCAGGACGTAAACTTGAACATCTACAGTCCTAATGCATCATCAACAAGCAAAAAGGTTTCCTGCAACAGCAGTAACTTATGCGATCCAAATCAGTGTCCTTCAACTAATAGTGATTGTGCATATAGTGTTGAGTATCTTTCAAACAACACGTCAACTTCTGGGATCTTGGTAGAGGATGTGTTGCACTTAATTACAGATGATGATCAATTAAAAGCTATTGACATTCCAATCACCCTTGGGTAGGTTATTTTTCATTGCTTTCCTAGCTACCAAAGTCTTTGGAAGAAATATTGTTTCAAGTGAACATCATACTAACTGTATATCATAAGCAATATCATTATAATAGTAAAAAAATATTAAGTAATTGTTAATTAAAATGACAAAATTATGTAAATAGGCATAGTTGATACTTCGGTAAATAACAATCATGTGGATGATAAATTTGGAGTTCAGTATGGATCTTTTCCTCCTCAAATAGGTGCAATCATTTGTGATGGTGTGTTTTATTGCCTCAAGCATATTGAAACACCCTAAGGGAGGTAGGTGTTATAATCCTAATGTTCCACGTGATTTAAATGTAAGTTTAACCATGTGTTTATAAGCTTTTGAGCACTCTCCCCTTGCAAGCTAGTTTTTAATAATAGATTATGCTTGGGATTATCATGATATCAAACACATATAGGGGACTAGTTATATTACTAGAAAAAAAAAAAAAAAAAACCACTAATGTCTTAAGTATGGTCATACAAATCTTTTTAAAAAATTACCATAATTTGTGGACTAGCATTACTTTTTCATTGATAATTTGATAATTGGGGGTGGGGGGATTTGATTCATTGAAGTTGCTTCTTATTTATACCCCATGGTCAAATCATTTCAGCAAATTTTCATTAATTTGTATCCAGCAAAAAAAAAAAAAAAAAATCATTCATTTGTGTCTAATCCTTGTGATCTAAACCTTTCATTTTGTTTCAGGTGTGGTAAAAATGAGACTGGTATTTTTCTACAGGGATTTGCACCAAATGGTCTACTCGGGCTTGGTCTTGATAGTATATCTGTTCCAAGCACCATAGCAAGAAAAGCGCAAGGTCCAAATTCTTTTTCTATGTGTTTTGGATCAGCTGATGGGATTGGGAGAATAAATTTTGGAGATAATGGCACCTCAGACCAAAGAGAAACATCATTCACTGTTGAGCCCTCATCGTAAGTTGTCACTTCTTAACATTGTAAATGTCAATGGCAAAATTATTTAGTTTAACAAGAAGACTACCTTTGACTTGAACCTCATGCTGCTCGCACTAATTTTTCCCTTGTAAACTCGTTACCAGTCCATCCTATAACATTAGCATCACTCAAATAAATGTTGGAGTGAATGTTTCTAAAATGGAGTTCAATGCAGTTTTTGACTCTGGTACATCGTTTACACAACTAAGGGACCCAGCTTATACATTTATTTCTAAAACTGTAAGTAATTTCAATGATAGCTTTTAGTTTTATATATCATTGGAACTTCATCTTATGGCAAATGAATGAATGTGATTTATGTTACTTTGCAGTTCAATTCCCATGTCACAGAAAAGCGACATTCATCCAATTCCCAAATTCCTTTTGAATATTGTTATGACTTGAGGTATTTGGGGAAAACCTATTCTTATTTTGTATTGGTTTTCTCTTTTCAACTCTGAACCACTAATTAGCTCCACTTTAATTGTAGTGCAAATCAAACCTCATATATGATCCCTATAATGAATCTGACAATGAAAGGTGGAGAACAATATTATCTCACTAATCCAACAGAAGTGTTCTTTACAAAGGTGTGTTGTCGTACTTAACTACTTATTAGTGCTGAATTTAAGATCTTATTCTTGCCTACGTTATGCTGAAAATTGATGTTGTGGTCTCCAGGGTGGATATGTCTATTGTCTAGCTCTTCGCAAAAGTACAAATATAAACATCATAGGACGTAAGTATATATTTATCAATGACTATCCTTATTATAAACCAGTTTGTCTTGATAAAAGTTTTATTTTCATGTTTTATTTTTCATTTTTCATTTTACATTTGTGCATTCATTCCTTTATAAGGAGATCAGACACAGAAAACAATTAAAGTTTGGATGCTTTACTTTACTTTATTTGCAACTTTTTTGATTATGAATTATGAAGTTGATAAAAAGCAATAAAGTATTGGAATTTTCTTTTTCTTTTTTGGGAGAACAATATTACATAATTTCTAGATTGATGAGTGTGATTTCTTGGGGTGGGTAAATTGCAACTTTTTAGTGAATAGGTCAGAACTACATATATATTTCAATCATCTTGTGTCCTATTTTTATTAAAATTTCTAAATCATTAATATATTATCCCTTTTAATTAAGTGATCTCGTCCTTGTTAAACCAACATTTCCACAATATGGCTAAAAAACATTGTGCCAAGAATCCTATTAGCTGTCTCTAACTTAAAAATTATAAAGTTTATACAGTAAGACGTTATCGATGGGAGGTTTAAACAACAGGAAGCTAGTCATGGTTGGCTCCAGTCTATGTTTTAAATGAGACTTTAGCATGTGCAGAAGAAACCGCAAACATGATTTTCATATAATCATTGCACATAGAACAAGCCAATATTGTCAACTTCTATTTTGGGAAAACCAACACCTGGACTTTGATGGTCCCTTTTATCATTTAGCTATTATGTGTCCTAAAATGTTTAAATTTAGAAATTTCTACTTACAATATGGTTTTATTTATTTTATCCAGAAAACTTCATGACTGGTTATCGCATAGTTTTCAATCGAGATAAGATGATCATAGGTTGGAAGCCATCTAACTGTGAGTTAATTCAACTTTTTCTTTATATTGAATTTCAATATGCGAGTCCATTTTTTCTTTCTCCTATTAAATTCTTTATGACCATAAAGAGACATGGTGCCCGCAGGTTACAATGATTCAAATTCGAACACTTTACCTATCAGCCCATCACACTCTCCTACTGCTTCACCTAGCAGTCCATCAGTCTCTCCTGCTCTTGCTCCCAATCCACAAGCCAAAGTTCCATCTAGTCATTCACCCAAGTTGAAGGCTTTTACTTGCACAATCATGATGATTTTTGTTTCATTCTTAGCTATTGTTTGATATCTTTTTATTTGGCGAGACTTTCTCGACCCTAGTATCATTATTTGTATTGAATTTAAAAGTTAACCCCAAAAAAAATTGGAACCATCAATAGCTTGCTAATTTTCTTGCCATATGAGTCCATTTGGACTAAATGTTTGTAATATCTATAATCATTTTTTTGTATAAATTTTTGAATATGTCAATATTTAGTATTGTTCAGTTTTGTTAATTGAGTGTGTTTTTGAAATCAGTCTATTTTTCTTTTTACTAATTACTTTTTGTTGAACTAAAACATATTTGTACTTCGAAAAAAATTGAAAAAAAAAATCTAAAAAACTATAAATAAAGATGAAAAAATAAACAAATAAACTGGTGGCAAGCATTTCCAGATCTAGCCCAAACAAGTTTGGCCCAAGAAACACACTTACACCACTGAAGATTTCGAACACCCGCGGTTTTGACCTCACTCTCGTCTACAAGCGTCGACCTGTCACACCCAGTACTCGATAGCTCTCTGTTTCTCTCGACAACCATACTATCCCCTATTTTCTTCGTCTTCCTCGAGTGAGAACGTGTCACCTTCCTCTCCCCATTTATGAATTAAGAGGGCCTTTGGTAAATTAACCTAAAATCTAAAAACAGTATTTAAAAATATGTATAAAAATACACGTGAGTGTGGGTAAAAAAGTGAGTAGAAGTATATGTAATTTGTTTAAAAATTAAAAACATGTATATAAGTGGATGTATCAAGCAAGCTTAAATATCTCCAAATTACACGGTCATTTCATGCCTAAACTTTTGGAGACCAAGTCAGCTTTTCTCTCTGCAAAAAAAAAAAATATCAAGCTAAGCAATGTCTTGGGCTATGAACAGTAGAACTTGTTCATATTCATTGACGTGCGGTGCATACATGCTACTGTTTTTTTTACTGTTGGGAATGAGTTCTGGGAGCTGTTACGGGTTGGGTTCATTTGGGTTCGACATTCACCACTGGTTCTCGGATCCGGTTAAGCAAATTCTGGGTTTTGATGGGCTTCCAGAGAAAAGAAGCAGAGTACTATGTTGCTATGGCTCACCTTGCCGCCAGTAACAACCAGTCGCGGCTGCCGCTCACTTTCGCTAATGGAAATGACAAATTCTTCCTCGTCAATTTGAGAAGGTATTAAAGTTTTTTTTTTTTTTTTATTTACTCGTATTTTATAAGTAAAAATGTAATTTACTCTCTAATAATTTTGTCCAAAAATTATTTTAGTTATTTGAGTTTGAAGTTTGTCCATTCAGTCAGGTAACTTTAAATTTGAAAATAGTCATTTTAATCTGTAACTTTAATCTGTAACTTTTTTTTTTTTATATGATTAATTAGTCCTTTAAGTTGGATATTTTGGGTAGAATTTTTGGACTAAAATGAATCTTTAAAAGACTAAAATGATTTTTGGCAAAGTTGTGACTAAAATGATTGACTTTAAACTTAAAGAAGTAAAAGATTTTTGGGCAAAGTTACCAAATTAAAATGACAAATTTTGTACTTAAATTACTATAATGATTTTTGAATAAAGTTAGTGGATGTAATTTATATTTTTACTTATTTTATACTAGTTACTATGTTGTGGAGTCTCTTTGTTAGAGCTATAATTATCTAAAATTTTACAACTGAACGTGTTCTTTGGCATACTTCTTATTTAGTATTAATAGAGCGGGAAATATGCTCTCATTGGATAGATACCAATTAGTACTATTTTATTTTCTTGGTGACCAAATAGCTTCGTTCCAGGAGTTCTTTCTGTTCCTTTTCTACTATCCTTTTTTAAATGGTCTCTTTGTTAGAGTCTAGGAAGTATGTACACTTTTTTTGGAGTATCGTACCAGTTGTAATAATGTCCATGCATCTTAGGTTAGAGCTATACTTATCTAAAATTTTACAGCCGAACGTGTTCTCTAGCATGCTTCTTATTTAGTATTAATAGAGCAGGAAATATGCTCTCATTGGATAGATAACAATTAGTACTATTTTATTTTCTTGGTGACCAAACAACTTCGTTCTAGGAGTTCTTCGTGTTCCTTTTCTACCAACTTTTTTTTAAATGGTTTTGATATTTCAGTTTGTATTATGCTAACGTTTCTGTGGGGACGCCAAGTTTATATTTTTGGTAGCGCTAGACACAGGCAGTAAAATTTGAAAAAAAAAATTAACAATTGTGAGGGGGATGAGGGAAATTGCACCAGGTGCAATCCATAGGATATTACACCCGATCCAAATCCTTGATTTTATGAGCTTGCCCTCACTGAGATTAAAAAAAAAAATTCCACTGGACCAGCTCAGCTCCAAGGACCAGGTTTTATGGACAAAGACCAGATCGGCATGATTCAAAGTGAAGTCTGCTTACAAATTATGTGCTAAAGGAGATAATTGTGCAGCTGGAGAAGGAAATTCCAATTATACATAGATAAATCGGGCAGTGTGGAAAAGAATCTGGAACCTTAAAATTCCTAATAGTTTGGGCCATTAGGGCCATAATATATCTAACAGAAATGAAAGAAGATCTTTTTTTTTCCAGTCTCTAATAGTAGGAGAAATGGAGTCTTTGACTTGCAGCGAAATAATGGAACGGGCAATAATGGTGTCATGGTTCATTTAGACGGCAAGAAATTAATAAGTTGTATCATGAAGGATTCCAGTTGCATCAGTCTCAGATCCAAGTTGCGCGGCTCGAACTATTCTTAATAGCTATTAGGAAGTCTTCAAGGTTAGACTTTTGGCACAACTTGCAGTACAAGGAACCCAGTAAACAACTAGGGTTGAAGATTATGCTTTGTTTATCTTTGGATTAAGTTTAATTATATATGTTGTTTATCTGGCACACATGCAATTTAAGATGTGCTGCCAAGAGTGTCATGATACAATTGTATACCCCTATTTTATTAACAAAGTTTTCTAACATTCAAAGTAAAAAAATTTAGGGGAAAAAAATTCATTGATGGACCATTGATAGATATCAATTTCATAGTTTTAAAAGATCATAAATGATGAACATATACTGACTTTCTATGTAAAAACATTGTACACTAAATTTTGGCATTGTAATGACTAGCTACATTCATTCGAATTTGATTTGGTTTGTGTGGACAATCAAATAAGACGACCTCTCTCCTACCTAACCTATACATGCATGCATACGAGAAACCAATAAATAAGCAAATATAGAAGTCAACTACGTACTTTAGCATTATCTATCTAAATTTTCTACTACTCTAGCGTAGGTTCTAGCGTTCCGGCCGGTTCGATTCTTTGGCTTAAAAATGTGTATATATATTTCAATTATACTCCAGAGAATTCTATGTGATGTTATACTTATGCCACTCTATTTTTTTCATCAAAAATAATATTTTGACTAATCAACCATAATAATATAATATCTTCTTATACCTTCTATATTTGCAAAAGATCAAGGTGATCGAAGATCAATAACTACCTAATCATAAAATATTTAAATTTTAAGTTTTTTCAACTCTAAAAATTATATATAAAACTTAAGTTTGCGAATAAGATAGTAAATATATAATACCTAATTAACATGAAATTTGGAGTGGCCAAATTTTTAAAATGTTAATCGTATAAATTGAAAGTTATGGATTAGAATAATATTGAAATAGGTTGCATCAATTGTAATTTAATTCAAGTCAAAGCTATTATAACTCTTTACCTACATAAATTTTTATATTATTTTAATATATTGAGAATTCAACCTGGAATGGGTTCATCGATGTAATTCAACAGTTGATTAAATACTTATTCAATAAAAAATCATGACATAACATTGAACTGAATTGTGATTATATATCCTGATTTTATTTTTCATACCCATACTATCATTTATTTCGTGCCACAGTATTTTTTGGCAAAGACTCTACTCTTTTGAAGAACTTCCTACAAGTGATTTAGATTTGTAAGGGTAAAACACTTAATCTTCATTTTTAGAGCACTAGAAAATATCCAAAAAAGGGGTATACATCATTTCATGAGAATGATCTTTGTACGTCCAAATTCCACTAACTCTTATTGATAACATCATTTTGTGATAATTGTATTCAACATTCTCAGTTTTTATTCCACACGTCATTTTGTGACGTACTCTAGCGTTCCAAGAAACCTACATTTCAACGCAAGAAGGGATATGAGCTGGTCTTTGCACTTACGTACGTGAAAGTGCAAATAATACATAAATAAGTTTACGCTCGAATATTGGAATTATCTCTTAAAAAATAAAATTAAATAATCTGTAGAGACATTTTCACCCCTCTTTCTAACTTAATTTATCATAATAATTATGCAAGTTAGAGATTTTTCCTAGGTGAAAGTTGAGATTCAATTAGTCTTTAAGTAAACTAGGATTGTTGGTTCCCATAATCTAGCTTGCGAACAAGACTGTAAACGAGCTGAGTTTTGTCAAGTAGTGCATGTTCAAGCTTGGCTTGTCAAGAAAATTCAAAAGCTCAAACTTGGCTCGAGTTTGTGACAAGCTTAAAAATAGTGTTTGAGTTTAAGCTTGTGGGAAAGCCAAAAAGTTTGAGCTTGGCTTGATTAATTAGTCAAGCCAAGCTCAAGCTTAATATCAAGCTCAAACTTGAGCTCAAGTCGAGCTTTTGAGCTTGAGATCTAAAAAAATTACATTATTAAATGCTTAAATTTCTAAAATTAAGAAGAGAAAAAAAATTATATACTCACTTTATCATGCATCTAGTCCTACTTATGATTAGCCATTATTCAAATTAAAAATTTACATAATTAAATTCATTCATTCATCATTCCTTGTTTATAACTGTTAAAGACATATTTTATGTAATTGGCTAATCTTTTAACAAAACAATCCCCAAAAATTAAACAATTCCCAGGAAAAAAAAAAAAAAAAAATCTGTTAGCAGTTGTAATAATAAACAATCCCCAGAAAATATTTCTTGCTCATTACAACTTCTATTGTTTTTTTTTTTTTTTATAGAGTCATTGCTCTTTAACAACTTGAATGTTTTTCTTGGCGGTGAATAACTGAGTATTTTATTTGGCGAATAAAAGAATAAAAGAATATTTAATAAAACACCCGCGGTTTCGACCTCACACTCACCAACTTAAGCGACGACCAAACCAAACACTACCCCCAGCTCTCGATATCTCTCTCTTCTCTCTCACTCAACGACTATTTCTATGCCGTCTTCTTGGTTTTGTTCTGATGAGAAAGTGTCAACTTTCTGTCCCTACATAAACTAAAACTCTTCATAGTACTCAATCATTCATGCTTTAGCTTTTTAGTAGAGCAAGTCTGGTTTTTCTCCTTGAGAAGACTTCAAACTAATTAAGCAATGGCTTTGGCTTGGACCAGTACAACTTGTTCATATTCATTGACTTCCGGATCATACATACTGCTGGTATTGTTACTACTGGGATTGAATTCCGGGAGCTGTTACGGGTTGGGATCATTTGGATTCGACATTCACCACCGGTTCTCGGATCCAGTTAAGCAAATTCTGGGCTTTGATGGGCTTCCAGAGAAAGGGAGCGTGGAGTACTATGTTGCTATGGCTCACCGAGACAGCACAATCCGGGGCCGTCACCTCGCCGCCAGTAACAACCAGTCGCCGGTGCCGCTCACTTTCGCCAATGGAAACGGCACCCTCCTCATCAATAGTTTTGGATTGTATGATCCTTAAGAGTCACTCCTTTTTCTTTCCTTTTTTTCTTCCTTGGAGTTCCTGTTCCTTTTCTTCTAACTTTGTTTCTTCAAAATGGTGTTGATATTTTCAGTTTGTATTATGCCAATGTTTCTGTGGGGACACCAAGTGTATCATTTTTGGTAGCATTAGACACAGGCAGTGATTTGTTCTGGCTACCATGCGATTGTAACAACAGTACTTGCGTAACCAGCTTACCAACATCATCTGGACAGGTATGTTATTTATTATCTATATATAACTTATTTGCTTGGACTCATGGATTTCTAATCTTTGAATTATATTTTTACTTCAAGTACTCCTATGACCTATCTGGAATCATTTATTGTGTAATTGTGATATCTTTTTCTTCCAAAAACTATATATATATATTGCATTACAAAGGATATGACAACCAAAGAAGTAAAAAAATAAATAAATTACATACAGGACAATTAGAAAAATCCAATATTTCTTAATATACAAAGTCTAAGATGTCAAGAAATAGTAGTTTAGTGGCATAACTTGCTCTCTTTAAATAGGATTATCAAATCTCCACTCCCCCATTGTGCTATGAATTTTTTTTTAAAAAGGTCTAAGGTATTGGCTTTAAATGGAACGGTTTGTTGAGATTTTCAATATTGTGTGATTAGGCTTCTAAGTTCTAAGGTTTTGGCTTTATTAAATCTAGTTAAAATTGTTGGTAAAAATATAAGACATTAGTCGTTTTATAATTAGAAAAGTCAATGATTTAGTCAGAAGAGGTTCTAATTGAGGCATGGAGATCATGTACTCTTTGAGAAGATTTAAGCCATATGCAGTGCTCAAAATCAAAAACCAATAACACAAACCTTTCTCTTCAACTTCTCTCCACCAAGATATAACAACCTAATTGTTTGACAAAGCCTAATCATCATACCTCTACCTCTCCCATGTTCGTGGAATTGACCCATTTCTTGCATCCAACACTAAAAGCCCTATAAAACCATCAATTATAAATTAAATTAGATTCTTTCCTTATTAATATGTGAATAGGTTACTTACTGAAACAATAACTTCCCACTAGAACTTAATTAACCCGTGAAACTCATACCTTTTTTAATTCAGTCAACCAATTTTTTACCAAAATCAAAATTTCATTCATTCATTTTAATATCAAAATGCACCAACAATTAATCTTTTTGCCAAGCAGGTAGTAAACTTCAACATCTACAGTCCTAATGCATCATCAACAAGCAATAAAGTTTCTTGCAACAGCAGCATCTATTGCGATCCAAATCAATGTCCTTCAACTAATAGCGATTGTGCATATAGCGCTGTGTATCTTTCAAACAACACGTCAACATCTGGGATCTTGGTAGAGGATGTTTTGCACTTAATTACAGATGATGATCAATCAAATGTTGTAGATGCTCCAATCACTTTAGGGTAGGTTATTTTTCATTGCTTTCCTAGCTACCAAAATCTTTGGAAAAAATATTGTTTCAAGTGAACATCATACTAATTATATATCGTAAGCAATATCATTTCACTATACCAAAAAAAAAAGGTTCTATAGTAGTGTTTTTTTCCCAGGGATTTTAAAAACCGCCATTATAGAAGACCTAATACAGCACTTTTAGGAATTGCCACAATAGGTAGTTTAACGCCGGCATTTTCCAAACCACCGCTATAGGTACTGTACTATAGCACTTTAGGAAACTACCACAATATATTAAAAAATTGTTAGTTAAAATGATAAAATTATGGAATAGCTGATATTTTTGTAAATATCAATCATTTGGATGATAAATTTAGAGTTTGGTATGTCGCTTTTCCTCTTCAAATAAGTGTAATCATTGGTGAGGGTTATCAAAGTGTTTTATTGCCTCAGGCTTACTGAAACACCTTAAGGGAGGTAGGTTATGCTCAGGATTATCATGATATCAAACACTTTTAGAGGGCTGGTGATATTACTAGAAAAAAAAAAATTAATGTCTTTAGTATGGACACTAAAAAAAATCATCCAGCATTACTTTTTCTTTGATAATTAGGGGTGAGGGGATCTGGTCATTGAAGTTGCTTCTTGTTAATACCTCCTGGTTAGATCATTTCGGCAAATTTTCATTAATTTGTGTGTAACCCTTGTGATCTAACCCTTTCATTTTGTTTCAGTTGTGGTAAAAATGAGACTGGTATTTTTCTGAATGGACTTGTACCAAACGGTCTACTGGGCTTGATCTTGGTAATATATCTGTTCCTAGCACCATAGCAAGAAAAGGGCTAGGTCCAAATTCTTTTTCCATGTGTTTTGGATCTGATGGGATTGGGAGAATAAATTTTGGAGATAATGGCACCTCGGAACAAAAAGAAACATCATTCACTGTTGAGCCCTCACTGTAAGTTGTCATATCTTAACATTGTATATGTCAATGGCAAAATTATTTAGCTTAATAAGAAGACTATCTTTGACTAGAACCTCATGCTGCTTGCACTAATTTTTTCCTTGTAAACTTGTTACCAGTCCAACCTATAACATTAGCATCACTCAAATAAATGTTGGAGTGAATGTTTCTAAGATGGAGCTCAGTGCAATCTTTGACTCTGGTACATCATTTACACAACTAAAGGACCCAGGACCCAGTTTATACATTTATTTCTAAAACTGTAAGTAATTTCAATGATAGCTTTTAGTTTTATATATCATTGGAACTTCATCTCATGGAAAATTAATTTATGTGATTTATGTTACTTTGCAGTTCAATTCCCAAGTCACAGAAAAGCGACATTCATCCAATTCCCAAATTCCTTTTGAATATTGTTATGACTTGAGGTATTTGGGGAAAACCTATTCTTATTTTGTACTGGCTTTCTCTTTTCAACTCTGAGCCACTAATTAGCTCCACTTTAATTGTAGTGCAAATCAAACCTCATATATGTTCCCTACAATGAATCTGACAATGAAAGGTGGAGAACAGTATTATCTCACTAATCCAATAGAAGTGTTCTCTACAAAGGTGTGTTGTCGCACTTATTAGTGCTTTAAGATCTTATTCTTGTCTATGTTATGCTGAAAATTGATGTTATGGTCTCCAGGGTGGATATGTCTATTGCCTAGCTCTTCTCAAAAGTACAGATATAAACATCATAGGACGTAAGTATTTATCAATAGCTATCCATATTATTAACCAGTTGGTCTCGATAAAAGTTTCATTTTCATGTTTTTTGTCATTTTGAAATTTCGTCTTTGTGCATTCATTCCTTCTTAAGGAGACTATCAGACACTGTGAAAACAATTAAAGTTTGGATGCTCTACATAACCTTACTTTATTTGCAACTTTATTTATTATGAATTATGAAGTTGATAAAAAGCAATAAAGTATTTGAATTTTCTTTTTCTTTTTTGGGAGAATACAATATTACTGTTAACGTCAACTCTGGAGGAGTCATCGATCACCGCCACCAAGAGTTACACTGCCAGTCCGTATGATTCTGCCTTATTTCTTCGTCGTACTGATAAAGGTACCATTTTGCTTCTTCTATATGTGGATGATATGATCATAACTGGTGATGACCTCAGTGGCATTCAAGAACTCAAGGATTTTCTCAGTCAGCAGTTTGAGATGAAAGATCTTGGACATCTCAGCTATTTCTTGGGTCTTGAAATTACTCATTCCACAGATGGTCTTTATATTACTCAAGCCAAGTATGCTTCTGACCTTTTGTCTCAAGCTGGACTCACTGACAGCAAGACTGTTGACACTCCAGTTGAACTTAATGCACATCTGACACCCTCGGGGGGGAAACCATTGTCTAATCCTTCTCTTTACAGACGATTGGTTGGCAGCCTAGTTTATCTCACAGTTACTCGTCCAGACATCTCCTATGCTGTTCATTAGGTGAGCCAGTATCTATCTGCTCCACGATCAACTCACTATGCTGCTGTTCTGGGCATTCTTCGATATCTGAAGGGCACTCTCTTCCATGGCCTTTTCTACTCAGTTCAGTCTCCTCTTGTACTCTGTGCATTCTCTGATGTTGATTGGGCAGAAGATCCCACTGATCGCAGGTCCACTACAGGTTATTGCTATCTCCTTGGTTCTTCTTTGATTTCTTAGCGAAGTAAGAAACAAACTTTTGTGACCCGCTCCAGTACTAAAGCAGAATATCGTGTCCTTGCTGATACCACATCTGAGCTCTTTCGGCTACGATGGCTTCTTAAGGATTTGGATGTGTCCACATCCTCTACTACTCCTCTTTATTGTGACAACCAAAGTGCCATTCACATTGCTCACAATGATATCTTCCATAAACGGACTAAACACATCGAGATTGATTGTCATTTTATCCGTTATCATCTTGTCCATGGTGCTCTCAAGCTTTTCTCCGTCTCCTCCAAAGATCAACTTGCAAATATCTTCACCAAGTCACTTCCTAAGGGACGCACTCGTGATTTGATTGACAATCTCAAGCTGGTCTCACATCCACCTTGAGTTTGAGGGGGGCTGTTAACGTATATTATGTTATGGGTTTTAGACCCAGCTAGATTACTTGTATAACACACTTGTACTTATACTACACTTTACTTGTACCGCACACATATGCCTCCTATATAAAGGCACACTAATGTATATTCTTTGATTGAGAAATACAATACACTTTTTCAGTATTTCTAACAATTACATAATTTCTAAATTGATGAATGTGATTTCTTGGGTCGGTAAGTTGCAACTTTTTGGTGAATATGTCAGATCTACGTATTTCAATCATCTTGTGTCCAATTAATATTAAAATTTCTAAATCATTACTATATTAACCCTTTTAATTAAGTGATCTCATCCTTGTTAAACCAACATTTCCACAATATGACTAAAAAACATTATGCCAAGAATCCTATCAACTGTCTCTAACTTAAAAATTATAAATTTTATATAGTAAGACATTATCAATGGGAGGTTTAAACAACAGGAAGCTAATCATGGTTGGCTCCACTCTATGTTTTAAATCAGAGTTTAGCATGTGCAAAAGAAACCGCAAACATGGTTTTCATATAATCATTGCATCATAGAACAAGCCAATATTATCAACTTCTATTTTGGGAAAACCAACACCTGGACTTTCATGGTCCCTTATGTCATTTAGTTATGTGTCCTAAGAGCATCCACAGCAGTGGAGTTATATTTTTAGCTATTTGACACCGCAAAAAGTTATTTTATCTATTTTACTTACTCACATGCTGTAGCAGTGGATCTATTTTAGCTTTCAACACAATAAAATAATATAAATATCACAATAAAATAATATATCTACTACAATAAAATAATACATTCCACTACAAAAAAATAAAAAAACAAAAAAAAAAACCACAAATATTCAAACCAACAGTGTGAACACAAAATAAAATAATTTTTTTTATTTTTTTTATTTTTTACCTTTGAGTTACAGTGCACAGCTATCTTTAGCTGTGCACTGTAGCTGAGAAGCCAAATTTTTTGGCTATAGCTCCATTGCTGCAACTCCAAATAGCTTTTTAGTGGTGCTAAAAATATCTTTTTAGCTTTTTAGCACCACTGCTGCAAGTGCTCTTGTGTTTAAGTGTCCGTTTGGAACAAACTCAAAATTTCAGCTTATTTGTAATTTCAGCTTATTTTTGTTACTATTCATAAGTCTCATTGCACTTTTTGGTACTATTCATGGGTCTCACTATACTATTCAGCTAACTTTTACCTTTATCTACAGTACTTTCAGCAAAAAAAATTTCAATTTTAACTAAATAAGCTGTTCCCAAACAAATACTAATAAATTGAGAAATTTCTACTTACAATATGGTTTTATTTATTTCATCCAGAAAACTTCATGACTGGTTATCACATAGTTTTCAATCGTGATAAGATGATCTTAGGTTGGAAGCCATCTAACTGTGAGTTAATTCAACTTTTTCTTTATATTTAATTTCAATATGCGAGTCAAGTTTTTCTTCTCCTATTGAATTCTTTATGACCATAAAGAGACATGGTGCCCACAGGTTACAATGATTCAAATTCAAACACTTCACCTATCAGCTCATCACACTCTCCTACTTCTTCACCTAGCAGTCCATCACTCTCTCCTGCAGCCTCTCCTGCTCTTGTCGTCAATCCAAAAGCCAAAGCTCCATCTAGTCATTCACCCAAGTTGAAGGCTTTTACTTGCACAATCATGATGATTTTTGTTTCATTCTTGGCTATTGTTTGATTATCTTTTTATTTGGCGAGACTTTCTCGACCCTTGTATCATTATTTGTATTGAATTTAATAGTTAACTCAAAAGAAATTGGAACCATCGATAGCTTGCTAATTTTCTTGGCATTTGAGTCTGTTTGGACTAAATGTTTGAAAATTTTATAGTTTCAACAATATTTTTTACGTATAAATTTTTGAGTGTGTCAAATATATAATATTGTTCAATTTTGTCAATTGAATGTGTTGTTTACATCTGCTTATTTATCTTTTTACTAATTACTTTTTGTTGAAAGTATGCTAAATCATATTTTTACTATGAAAAAAATTGAAAAAGAAAATTAGACTTTAAAAAATTGTACATAGAAGCTAAAAAATAAACAAATAAAATGAAGGCAAACATTTCCAAATCCAACCTAAACAGGTTTGGCCCAAAACCACACTAGCATGGTGAACCCACTTCATCTCTCTAATTTTTCAACTACTCTAGTCTAGTGTAGGTTCCGGCTTCAATTCTTTACTTTAATAATAACTAGTTGTTAACATGTACGATGCATGGGAAAGTTATATTGTACGAAAATTTAAACAATTGTTTGTTTTTTCCTCTTGTACATTAAGATTCCAGTCTCAAAAATTCATATCTTTGATATGAAACATTAAATTATTAAATGAAAAATATTAATCAAACTTAAATTAAAATTAACAAAAACACAGCCCATAAACTTAAATTAAATCCAAACACAAACAAATGAAAAAAAAAATGTCTTATATTAATACAAACAAAGCATAAACTGAGAATTCTAGAAAATGGTTTCAAATTAATACAAATAGAGTATAAACTGGGAATTAAACTGTGCATATACAATCTTATTACTTATTCTGATATTGTAAAACTGTAAACAAATTTTTTAGACATGTTTACACCCATAGCATCTCAAGTAATGACCTATTGACTATACACGTTTATGCCTTTATGGATATAGCACGCACCAAAACTGGTCTTGATATAGGGTTTTAAGGTCCACAAAGTTCCACACAACCAAATTAAACAACATCAACATGAATATGAACTAAATTTTCAACCAACCCAGATAAATTAAGAGAGCAATAAAAAGTTGCAATAAGTTGGAATAGAAAACATAATGAGTTAGGTTAGATTAAAAAAAATTCTTTATTTCGTAAATTAACTTTAACTTTTTTTTAATGAATAACTTTAACTTAACAAAGTCTGCCTTATATTGATTTTTATAAACTAATTATTTCGTCAACTTAGAAAGAAAGAAAAAAAAAAGCATGAACAATAAGTTTAAACTACTAAGCAAATACGATGAGATAAAAAATAAAACAATTAAGCAAATCTCAAAACCAAAGACAAATACATTAAGGGCACGTTTGGTACACTATAATGATTATTACATTAGGAATAAGTATTACAAGGAATACATTAAGTTGAAATGTAATAAGTATTACTATTCATTGTTTGGTGACCATTTAGGAATAGAATCCTGAATATTCATCCACAATTTAGTAGAGTATAAAAAGAATGTATAATTAAATCATTTTTAAGTCAAATTTCCTAAAATGCACTTATTTTAGGGTGTTCAAAATAGAGCTAATAATTCACAATAAGGAAAATTTATTTTCTTTCCTTTTGAAGATGTGGCAACTAATGGCTTTTTAGGAAAAAAATTTTAGAAGTTATTACATAAAGTGGAGGAATAGATATTCAATACTTTTGATAAGGAATAGTTATTCCTCATTTTGAAGAATAGCTATTCATAAGGAATAACTATTCATTGTAATAAAAATATAATCAAACAACCGAATAGTTATGCCATAGGAATATCTATTACATTACAATGTCTATTACAGTCTACCAAAGGTGCCCTAATTTACAATAAGCAACACTATCATGTATATTTGATATTTATAACATTCTCTCATGACTTAATAACATGGCAATAGGAAATCTCCATTGAAAAAAAAGAAAAAGAAAAAAAAGAAATCAACTACACGGTAATATAATAATATAAACTTATAATATTATAAACCTATAAACATAAAGAAATTGATAACCACAAAGTTATTTACTTTTTTTTTTTTTTAATGACATTGTTAGACAACTACAAATGAAAATTAGTCATGTTAGGGACATATTTATGTAATTGGCTAATCTTTTGACAAAACGCACTTTACTTGTAATTTGGTAGATCTAAGATGGGTTTAGTATTTCAATAAACAAGTGTTCATGTTTAGTATTGAAACCATGCAAGTCTGACCAAAAAACAAGTGAAGGAAGTGTTGTTCACTAAAGCTCGATAGCAATCTCGACAGAAAAACTTTTATTGAGATTTAATGTTGAAACTCGACAGAAGCTCGGCACAAGCTGTATCTGTTAAGAATTACGAAATCAGAAATTCCAAATCTGAGTACACGCATATCCTTGAGTATTTATGTAGGGTTTCTTTTCTCACAACCCTAGACATATATAAGGATTATTTTAAGGGCCGTTACACTTGATGCAACGAGATGCAAAGTGATTATTAATGCATATTGTGACCAGAGATAGTAATTGCTCTAGTTCATCTTTCTCTCTGTAGAAGCTACTGCGTCTTTACGCCAAGGGTTTTGTGACCAAAGAGTTTCGTGATCTTCATTGTTGATGAACTGAAGAACTTTGCAGCCAACAATTCTTCTCAAGTTGATGTGTTAGTCATGTACTGAGATCCATGCATCATTAGTTAGTCACGTATTGGGATTCGTGCATTAAACGGAGAGAATGCCGCTACAATACAAGTCCAATTAGATATTGGATAAGAGTTCAACTGTAGGTTGGTATTAGGTACTGGGATTCCTTTTACTTATAACCACTTGTTTTGATAATAATGGATTCTCGGGAGTGATGACCTTAAATTCACCCAGTAGGATTTTGCCTCGGTGGTTTTCTCCCTTTGTAAACAAATCACCCGTGTCAAACTTATTTTCTACTGCATTTAACTTAATTGGTGATTTGTTTGTACTACCACGCTTATTGCATGTTAAATTAACTTAATTAATTCACTTGGTTAATTAATTAATTAATTTGCCAAATGAGTCAATACATTTTTGGCCTATCAAGTCAAAAGCAGTAAACTACTAAACTTGAAAAGTCTAGTTTAACATGTTAATCCCGATTTCGAAGATCAAAGCCGGATCCAAAAGTTTGACGGAGATTTGGGGGAAGTAGTTGATAGCATTTGAGAGATATGAGAAGAGAAATTATTTGAGTTTTGGGTTTTGGGGGAAGGAGATGGTAGTGTGAGAGATATGAGAAAGAGAGTTTTTTTTTTTTTTTTAATTGTGTTTTCGGTTTTTTTTCTAAGAAGTATCGGGTTTTTTTGGGTTTGAGTTTGAGTTTAAGTTAGACTTCTTAGAGAGATAGAGTTACACTCCTTATTAAGTTTGAACTAAACAAAAATAATTTTATTTAAATAAAATGATAATTTTATTTAAATATTATGCTAACGCGGAAAATTGTGATAGCTTCAGAGACTTCGGTTTTATATATAAATATATATATAAATAATAATAATAATATATTCCAATTATACTCCACATAACTCTATGAGAAGATATGCTTATACCACTTTCTTTTCATCAAAAATAATATTTTGATGAATCAACTATCAGAATACATTATTTTCTTATACTTTCCATATTTGCAAAAGATCAAGGTGACCAAAGATTAGTTACTACCTAATCATAAAATATTTAAATTTCAAGTTTTTTCAACTTTAGAAATCATATATAAAACATAAGTTTGTGTATGAAATAATAAATATATAATTATCTTATTTACTAGAAATTTGGTGTGGGTCGAATTTTAAAAATGTTAATCCTTTAAATTAAAAGTTATGGATTAGTATAACATTGGAATGGGTTGCATCAAGTGTAACTTGATTCATGTCAAAGCTAGTATAACTCTTTATCACTACATAATTTTTTATATTATTTTAATAGTTTGAGAATTCAACCTTTAGGCAGTGTTTGTTTCGGTTGAGAATGAAATTTGGAAAATATTTTACACCCTGATGTGTGTTTGAGAGCACATGTAAAACTCAGTCAAATTGAAAATCATTTCCTTTGACCATTAAATTTAGCCCCTTCAACTGTAAAATCATTTACACATTCCATTTACCTTCAAACCAAGTTTTACAGACTGAAAACCAGAAAAGAGAGAGAGAGCAGCTTGAGAAAGTCACAATCGGAGATCCACCCAAACACGAATCTGGTCAGATTGCGCCGCCTCATTCCCCTCCACGCGCCGGTAAGTACTCTATTTCCTTTTCTTCCTCTCTTTTCTCTTTTCTTTTTTTTTTCCTTGGCTTTTCTTCTCTCCCTAACCAACCTTAGCTCCCTTGTCTTTCTCAAACCCATCTCCGATTAGCATGCTCAAATCGAGCACTACATGTACCCGATGCACCCAGCTAAACCCTCCCCGATTTCAGCATCCCAACCCACAATCTGTCCCTCTTTTGACACCATGACCTCAAACCCACCACTCAAACCCGAAGTTATTCCAACATCGTGACCTGAAACCCATCCCTCAAACCCGAAGGTATACCCTCTCTGCTATATATATATATATATATATATATATATTGATATATATATAAATATGTTTATCCTTATTTATATATTTATTTGTATATAAAATATATGTGCATAATGTTTTCTGCAATAGTGTTTGTGAAGGTATATGGCAGCTTGTGAATATTTTGGTAAACTGAATTTAGCATTGTTCTTGAATTGGGCTTGTTACAATATTTATGTGAATTTGGATGGTTTAACAACAATTATTGTGGAGACTTTGCTGAGATGATGTTGAATGGTATGTCAAATAATTTCCTATGCTAAATATGTATGTCATAAGGCCAATTTTGGTTTTTAAACTGTTTATCCTATTGACCACCTAAAGGGTAAGACATACGTTGTTTTTGTTGGTCATGTGCCTTGTGTGTAGGACACATGGGAAAAAACCCATGCCCAAGTTCATCAATATTCTGGAGCAGATCACAAGGCGTTTAAGCATAAAATGGATACAGAAGTTGCTTTTATGAAGTTTTGGCAAATTGATGGTGGGAATGTGCAACAGGGTTCTTCATCCAGTAGATATTCTACTCATTCCAACTCAAGTTCCAATACTCCTTCAACTGAAGAGAGCCCCTACTGCACAAGAGATCTTAAATACGATTTATTGAAATATCAGTTAGATATCGCAATTGAGCAGCGAAACCATGCAATAAAGACTGCAAAATTGAATGCAAGAATGCTAAACGCAGTGGCATCTCAACTCCTTCCCGATGATGAGCTCAATAAAATGGCACATCTAAACTTGGGTGAATGACCATGAAAGTTGTGTTGATCTCTAATTTTTGTATGTGGGTGCCTCTATAATTTTTATGTAAAACTTGGATGTGTATATGTTAATATTTTTTGTGATTGGAATTAATGGATGTGCATATATGATGTGTATAAGTATTTTGAGATGCTCAATTGTATTATAAGTATATTTTTTTGACATTTTTCCTGTAAAATGTTTTACATTGGGGGCCAAACATAGGAAAATATTTTCTGGAAAAACGCTTTTACATGCACGACCAAACATTGAAAATACTTTTCCGGTGTATTTTCTGGAACCCAAACAAACATCTAAAAATATTTTCCTTTTAGTAAAATATTTTCAACTGAAAATATTTTACACTCGGAAAATATTTTACATGTTACCAACACAGCCTTAGATTATATATTCTCTTTGTTCTTCACATGTATGCCAAATGCCATGTTAAGCAAATGATATTTACTACTTGATCCACTAACTTGTGTTTTGCATAAAATTTTTAAGTTAAAAATTCTTCTAATTTAAATATTTTATAATGAGATAGTTATTAATCTCCAATCATTTTGATATTTTGCAAGTAAGAAGAATATAATAAAGCAATGTAATCCAATAGTTGATTAAAATACTTAGTTAATAAAAATCATGACATAACAGAATCCAAATCTTCTGTCTCACTTTTCCTGCTCCACTCTATACTCCACAAATAAAAGCTTGTCATGTGTTAACATAATTAATTAGATACTATCATTATTGACTTATTAATATTATCATTATTAATTAATGGTAGTATTTAGTTAATTAAATGAATACATGGCAAGCTTTTATTGGTGGAGTATAGAGTGGAGTAGGAAAAGTGGGACAGAAGATTTGGACTTGACAGAACATTGCTACAAATTAATACTAAATTTAACTTCAACCTCTCTCTCTCTATCTCCACACACACACACACATATCCCGAATTTATTTTCCATACCCGCACTATCACTTATTTTGTGCGCCATAGTATTTTTTGGCTAGGAATCTACTCTTTTGAAGAACTTCTTGTTGGGAATATACAAGAATTCCTAGATCTGTGAGAGACAAAAAATAGATAGAAAAATAACACACATATATGATAATCACACAACACAAGAAATCATGTGGATCGGCAATTTGACTATATCCACGGAATTGCAGTAATTTACTATCTCCAAGGAAAAAAAAATACAAGATGCAGTATTACAATATTTCTCTCTCATCAACTCAACAAACCCTAATATGTATTAGTAGTCTTTATATCCTGCACAGAAGATCCACAATGGGCTAAAAAAATGACAAAAAACCGTAACAATTTTATATTAGGCCAGATGATTGGGTCATAACCTAAATCAAACACAAACTAGACTCCACATAACCCAATACTTCTTACAAATGATTTAGATTCGTAAGGGTACATCACAAGACGACACAAAAATAAACACTTGATTTTCATTTACCATGGTTTTGAAATCCGGACCGGACCGGCCGGTCGGACCACGGTAACCGAGAACCGTCTATCATTCCAGTTTTTTAAGCTACCAAAACCGAAAATTTTAAATTTTCAGTGAACCTTTCGACCCGTAGTCAAACCGCCCGGTTTTCAAAACCGGACACGGGTTTGACGGTTCCCAAAAAATCACAAAACAAACATTGCTCAAAATAATCTCCAACATCAGATCTTCCCAGAAAAAGAAAAAAAAAAGAATAGAAAACTATGGAAGAAAGGCTACAAATCTGCTTCTGGCTTCTGCATATGCATTTACATCTGTATCTGCATCTGCATCTGCTTCTGCTTCTTCTTTATTTGTTGAAAAATTGTGGAAGGAGACTGCTGTTTGTTTGAAAACTGTGGAAGAAATATCAGAGGTAGAGAGAGGCGGAGGCTGTTGGGAAAGCAAAAAGAATAGAAGGCAAAAGTCCATAAGGTTTGAAGTCTGATCATGTGGTGTGGCTTGAGGAAACGTGTAACTTTGATCATGATGTTTGGGGAAATGTGTGAGTGGGGTTGGGTTTCTCATGAGTCATAAGTTTTTTTTCTTCTCTTTTTATCCAGCACAGCACAGCCAACTTATTAAAGGTTTAAGTTTATTATTTTTTAGTTATATTTTTTAAAACTTTTGTTGATATTTATTTATTATTTTTTAGATATAATGTTTTAAAATATTTTAAATAACAAGAAAAAATCTAACAAATATCATATTTATCGTAAATTAAGATATATTTGAATCTCTATAAGTACTAATTTAGTCAATATTACAAAATTTTAAGCATTTATTTTAATTATTTTGTATTAAATATTATTAATTTAATACAATTTAATTAAGAGAAAATAGTATTTACAAATGACCCAACTTTTTCCTATAAATTTCTATGTAATTTTTCAATTTTTACTAATTTAATATATTTATTTATATTTTAAATAATTATTAAATTAATTATGACGTCATCATGGTTCGATCCCGGTTCGACCTCGGTTCAACCTCAAAAACCTTAAACCTCTCCTTTTTACGGTTCAATAAACGATCCGGGTCTGAAAACCTTGTCATTTACAGCTCTAGAAAATCCAAAAAGGGTATACAACTATACATCATTTCAAGAGAATGATCTTTGTCCGCTAACTCTTATTGATAACGTCATTTTGTGAAAATTGTATTCAACGTTCTCTGTTTTTATTCCACACGTCATTTGTGACTTACTCTAGCGTTCCAACAAACCTACATTTCAATACGTAAGGAGGGATCTGAGCTGGTCTTTGACGTACGTTGGCCGAAGTGCAATTTATACATAAATAATCTTACTCAATGCCACACTGCTCCTTCCAAAATTTTGCATACACATAAACCTGCCCATATTATCATTAAAAATTTCTTATTGCTAGCCAAATCAACTACGTAATTTGTAGAGACTTTTTCACCCCTCTTTCTAACTTAATTTATCACAACCTCCTAAAAGGTTTAGACTTTAGAGGGCGAGTGAGAAAAAAAAAATTCTTATGCAAGTTGAGATTGGGCCATTTCACTCGGTGAATTCTTGCCTCATTGCGTATTCAAAAGTAGGTAAAAGTTGAGATTCAATTAGTCTTCGAGTAAACTAGGATTGCTGGTTCCCATAATCTATCTAGCGAATTAAGTTTCTGACTTTGATAATTGCTTGAGCAAGTTTCTAGATCTTCAACATCTTCAAGTAGCTCATTACATGTTCTTTTACCTAAATTACATGCACAGAAACAGCCCTCGTTGAAACTTATATAGGCACATGGAATTTGTCAATGTAAGTTACATAACACTAACAACTTGTAACGAAACATAATTTGCAATTCATGCTTTAGCTTTTTAATAGTGCAAGTTTAGTTCTCTTTCAAAAAGACTTCAAACTAAATATTACTGTAGCTAAACTTATTTTACTATTCAGCTTATTTTTACTACTATTTATGGGTTTCACTGCACTTTTTGGTACTATTCATGGGTTTCACTGTACTATTTCAGCTAACTTTTACCTTTATCTACAATACTTTCAGCAAAAAAATTTCAGTTCCAGCAAAATAAGCAAATCTCAAACAGACCTTTAAGCTCATTTAATAAACAAGCAAGTCCAAGCAAAAAAATTTGTTCACGAACAAGCTCGTGAGCTATTAGGCTCGATACAAAACAATTCAAGCATAGATTCATTTATAATTTTATATGTGTTAGCTAAATATACTCATTACACATATCTTAATAATGACATGGCTAACATGGGACCACTACCCATTGCCTTAATTTTTTCCTTCTCTCTAAATTAACCAATTACCACTTTAGATTATAGTTATATTTAAAAATTAATTAATTAATTAAGTGGGCCACATATGATCCTTCACTATCAATCATCTAAAATAAAGTTATGAAACATATTAGTATTTTCTTATTTATAATAGTTACAAATAAGTATTTTTCTAGTTCTTCACCATCTAACGTGAATGTAAAAATTGTATTTTGAACATTTATTGAAGCTGTAGACAAGGAACAATGAATGAATAAATTTAATTATGTTAATTTTGTAATTTGAATAATGGCTAATCATAAGTAGAACTAGATGCATGATAAAATGAGTATACTATTTTTATTTTATTTTTTTCTTAATTTTAGAGATTTAAGCATTTGATAAAATAATATATATATATATATATATAACCGAAGCTTTTGACTTTTTTTAGAGCTTCCACATTTTTACACATTAGCATTATTTAAATAAATAAAAAACAAAAATTCTGAGACTAAGCCAGTATAGGACTCGCATTCCCAAATCCTGATAGACTCGAATTAAAAAAAAAGTAGTAATAGCATAATAGGACTCTTTTAACCTAAGCCAATATAAATTGATTAGTGTGTTCTATGATTAGAGTTTACACTCTTTTTTATTTTATTTTTTAAAAGAAACTATTAGGTATGTAAACTTGATTAATTAGAATATAAGAATGCATTTATAGTCAAACCTCAGGGTAGTTAAAATGTTTGTCTACTCATTTCTTTTTTTATTATCTTTCTTTTTATATTAATGGCTTTCGTCGAAACATGCTTTGACATGACCCAGTTTGGTAATAACTTTGATTATTTTGTGTTTACATGTAATGGTGAAATTTTTAGTCTTTTACTTAAAATCATGCTTAGGTAAACAATTTCAAGTGGAATTGAACTCATATACTCAGTACTTAATAATCTCTCTCTCTCTCTCTCTCTCTCTCTCTCTCTCTCTCTCTCTCTCTCTCTCTCTCTCTCTCTCTCTATATATATTTATATATATATATATATAAACCGAAGTCTTTGACTTAACCTCTAACTTTTTTTAGAGCTCTCACATTTTTGCACATCAGCATTATTTAAATAAAAAAATAAAAAATCTGAGACTAAGTCAGTATAGGACTCGAATTCCTAAATCCTGATAGACTCAAAAAAAAAAAAAAAATAGTAGTAGTAGTAGTAGTAGTATGATAGGACTCTTTTAACCTAAGCCAGTATAAATTGATTAGTGTGTTCTATGATTCTATCAAAATAGTCAGTCGAATTTGGGTTTAGAGTTTACACTCTTTTTTATTGAAAAAAGAAAGTTCTACCATCTACACTAATACACTCTCTAATGACGATACCAAGATTATGGCTTCTCCAATATTTGGTAAACAATTTTTGGTTATTTTGATGGTTAACAACTTAACACACACACACACATATCTTATTGAAAATATAATGAATACGTTGATGGTTAATACATATATATTTTAGCAACCAAGAATAATATTCTTTTTAGGATTTGAAGCATTCGCTCCAACTGGTAAGGTTTTGTTAATGTCACTTTGTCTTGAATCTTCAAGGTGGTTGTGTAGAGCTGTAAGTATGTAACTTTTTTTGTTTGATTGTCTTTTTTATAAATATATATATATATATATATATATATATAGATATAATTTTTATTTTATTTTAGTTCAGGCCGGTTGATAAAGCAAGACTTAAAGGAGTGAATCATCTTCGTCGGTAAGACAAAGTGATAGTTCTTTCAAATTGTAGATGCATTAAAAGTTATGTTCATATATGGTTGAATATTCAAGATACGAATTTTATAGTTCATGATGAATTTGAATTTCAAATTGAATAATTAGGTTTCAATTTTAGAGTTATTGCATGTGTTGCAAATCTATATTTAAATAGAAAGATTTATTTATTTATTTATCTTTATCTAAACTAAATTGATTTATTTTTCATTTTGTAAATTAATGTTTCATATATTTCATATCAAGGATAAAAAACTATAAGACTGAAATCCTAATGTACAATCAAAGAGGAAGAGAAAAAAAAAATTACATCTTTATACACAATAGCTTTCCCATGCATCGCACGGGTTAGCGACTAATTTTTTTAGATAACAAGCTCAAAAGCTTGACTTGAACTCAAGTTTTAACTTGATATTAAGTTTGAGCTTGGCTTAACTAATTAATCAAATCAAGCCAAGCCAAGCTCAAGCATTTTGGTTTTTCCACGAGTTCAAGCTCAAATACTATTTTTAGACTTGTCACAAGGTCGAGCCAAACTTAAGCTTTTGACTTTTCCTGACGAGCCAAGCTTAATCATGCACTATTCAACAAAGTTCAACTTTTTTACAGCCCTATATCCTTTACCATTGTTTGATACTATTCTTATTTGGCTTGACTTTTTTGACCCCTTGTATCATTATTTGTATTGAATTTAAAGTAAACTTAAAAGAAATTATAACCATCAATAGTTTGCAAATTTTCTTGGCATTTGGGTTCGTTTGGACCAGATGTTTGAAAAATCTATAGTTTCAACAATCATAATTATGTACAATTTTTTTCTTTGGGGGGGGGGGGGGGGAGCTATATGTACAATTTTTTGAGTGTGTCAATATAAGTTTTAGTTTTTTTTTAGTTTTTTTTTTTTTTTTTTTTTTTTTTTTTTTTAATGATGGGGATATTGTTCGGTTTTATTAATTGAGTATTTGTTGGATGAGCAATATTTCCAAATCCAACCCAAGCAGGTTTGGCCCAAAAACCAGATCCGCGTGGTGATTCACACTTCACCCTACCAATAGAACACACTTTGACCGCTGAATATATAAATAAAACACCCGCGGTTTAAACCTCACTCTCGCAACGACCATTTGACTTTCACCTACTGGCGTGGCGTCGATAGATAGCTCTCTCTCTCTCTCTCTCTCTCTCAACGACTATCTACATCCCCCATCTTCTGATGAGAATGTTTCAACTTTCAACTTCCTCTCCCTACATAAAACCAAAAATCTTCATTTTCATGCTTCAAGTTTACGAGACCCCAGGTCTTAAAAAAAAAGCTAACTAAGCAATGGCTTGTGCTTGCACCTCTACTACTTGTTCATATTCATTGACTTCCGGATCACACATACTACTATTGGTATTGTTGCTACTGGGATTGAGTTCCTGGAGCTGTTACGGGTTGGGATCATTTGGGTTCGACATCCACCACCGGTTCTCCGATCCGGTTAAGCAAATTCTGGGGTCTGATGGGCTTCCAGAGAAAGGGAGCGTAGAGTACTATGTTGCTATGGCTCACCGAGACCACATAATCCGGGGCCGCCACCTCGCCGCCAGTAACAACCAGTCGCCACCGGCGCCGCTCACTTTCGCCAATGGAAACGAGACCATCTTCCTCAACAATTTCGGAAGGTATATATATATATGATCCTTATAATTTTTATTTTTATTTTAATAATTTTTTTGAGTTCTTCATGTTCCTTAATTTTCTGGAAACTGACTTTTTTTAAAAATGGTGTTTGGTATTTCAGTTTGTATTACGCTAATGTTTCTGTGGGGACACCGAGTTTATCATATTTGGTAGCATTGGACACAGGTAGTGATTTGTTCTGGCTACCATGCGATTGTTCGAATAGCAATTCTTGCGTAACCGGCTTACAGACATCATCTGGACAGGTAATAATTTTATTATTTGCTTTATTTGCTTTGGTATCGTTATGGAACTTTCATCTTTTATTGTGTGATAGTGATCTCTTTTTCTTCTATAAATTATTATTATTATTTTTTTTTTTTTTTTAATTTGCACGAAAGGGAATGACAAGTAAAGAAGATAAAACGTACTTTGGTAAAGAATTCAAAAAGACTTAAATACAAACACTAGAATTAGAAAAGTCCAACATGGCCCAATATAAACAGGAAATTATACCATCTTTATAATGAACCACGTCACTTATTCACTATTTCACTAAAAAACTCTTACCTGATTAAAATTGCTAAGTCAGTTTATGATTAAAAAAATTAAATAAATGTGTTAAACTGACTCAACAATTTTAAACATATGAGAGTCTTTTAGTGAAATTGTGGACAAGTGACATGGTTCACCATAAGAACTAACTATATAATTCTTTCAATTTAGACAAGAGAGAGAGAGAGATGTCATAAACAATTACATATTTGAGTTGACCTACGTACGTGCCAAACATCCACACATTGATAGCTTCTTGAAAGATATGTCTAAATGTTACCTTCCATGATTGCACCAAAATGGATCTACAATCCAAAATCAAATTTGTTTATATAGGTGAAAACTAAAGGCATCATATATAACAGAATTTAACCAATATATACTTGGTTGGAGGAGATTCTTATTTGATTAGTAGGAAAAAATTTTAATTTTGTGTCGGTTTCAATTAAGCATGTGTAGGAAAATTACCTTTAGGCAAGTTATAATTTTCAGCTTAGTGGTTAGATAGATGTCCATATCGCTATTATATCATTAAAGTCTATATTGACCTCGAACTTTGCCCTCTACGCAAATGCGAGTGATCAATATCTTTAAAAATATCTTATTTGTTTATGATGAATTCGGAACTCTCTCTATAATAATGGTAGTTTGTAAATACTATCGGCCATAGTGATGTTGTCCCCAATCTTAATACCTGCCACAATCATTTAGAACTCTTGAGTTTGGTACAAAAATGGATTTGCCATCCACCATTTGAAAGCGATACAAATTATTAGTTACATATATACTTCTTGTACTTGCCTCTTACAATGTCATATTTCCTCAATAAAAATTTCCCAATTTTCTTTACAATGCAATAATAATAATAATAATAACAACAACAACAACAACATGATCCATAATTCAAGAGATAATACCAACAATTGTTCTATCATATTGCATGTAGACCTCATTCTGTTCATTTTAGTATAAGAATTTACTCTCTCTTTTTTCACATAACCACTTTTCAAAAATACCCACATTAGATTATCTATTCTAAACATTATTTCATTAAAATATCAATTTTTCTTATTTTTTTAATTATTTCCCTTTCTTTACATACAATAATCATCATCTACTATTTTTCTTCATCTTCAGAATACATACGAACAAAATAAAAAAATTAAATGTAAAATGAATAGTACCAGTGTAAATTTACATAATTATCGTAGCCATGGATGGATTTTACACAATTATATATATAAACTGATGTGGAAGATTTTAGGAGTTGGTTAAGCAAAATTGTGGAGTTTTTTTATATTTTATATATTCTAATGTAAATGCTCTTAAATAGTTAGCACATGTCCCTTCTCATTTATTAAAATGAACTACCTTTAAATAGAAGAGTTTGTTGGGATCTCCAATATTGCCATTAGGCTTCTAAGTAATTAGCTTTATTGAATCTCCTCAAAATTGTTGGTAAAAGTATAAAACATTAGTTTTAAATTAGAAGAGTAAATGTAATTGAGACAAAATAGTCTCTAATGAGGCATGGAAATCCTACACTCTCTTAGAAGATTTAAACCATATGCAATTAGTCAAAAATCTTGTAGCTTAACTGCCTAACACTTTCTAATGTTTTTAATAGAGACATATCTAGACTCCAAATTCAAATCCCCTAATCTCGAACTATCAATGTAAAAAAATAATAAATAAAAAATGCAATTTGCATACAAAAAATTATATTTATTAACTTCTCTCCTCCAAGATATAATGACCTAATACCTCGACCTCCCCCTGTTTGAATTCCTTATGATATGCAATTGAAACAAGTTTTTTCTAATGGTAAAAAAGGGACTTTGAAAGTAGAGGTTATTCTTATTTTACCTGAAGGGTTTAAATTAGCCGCCCCCCCCAAAAATCGTATTTCGCCCGATGGGGGTAGGGTTGCTAGGATATAAATAGATTGCCCTTTCTTGTACTAAAAGAGGAGTCCAACCCCAAGGGGTATTTCCCTAACTTGGCGTATTAAGCTATTGCTCCCCCTTCATAGTCCATTAGAGCGGTAAACTTAGAAGGCGCCCGCCACCTCTTTAGACACACATATGTGGAATTGACCCATTTCTTGCATCAAACGCTTATTTAAAGTCCTATAACATCATCAATTATAAATTAATTCAAATTCTTTTTTTATTAATGTGGGGAAAAAAATTTCCCGAAACAATAACTCCCCAATCAAACTTTATTAACACATGAAAGTCACACTTTTTTCTAATTCAATCAATCAAAATCAAAATTCCATTTGCTCATTTTAATATCAAAATGCAACAACACTTACTTATCCTCTTATCAAGCAGGTACTAAACCTTAACATCTACAGTCCTAATGCATCATCAACAAGCAAAAAGGTTCCTTGTGGTAGCAATTACTTGTGCAGTCCAAATCAGTGTCTCTCAGCTAATAGTAGTGATTGTGCTTATAGTTATCCCTATGTTTCAAATGACACTTCAACTTCTGGAATTTTGGTAGAGGATGTTTTGCACTTAATTACAGATGATGATCAATCAAAAGCTGTTGATGCTCAAGTTACTCTTGGGTAGGTTATTTTTCATTGCTTTCCTACCAAAATCTTTGGAAAAAATATTCTTTCAAGTGAAAATCATATTGATTTTATATCATATCCAATATCAATTTTTTTAAAAACTGGATATTAAATAATTGTTAGTTAAAAATGACAAAAATTTATGGTACAGTTGATATTTCGGTAAATATATTAGATCATTTGGATGATAAATTTGGAGTTTGGTATAGGCTCTTTTCCTCCTCAAGTAAGCATAATGATTTGTAAGGGTTATCAAGGTGTTTTATGGCCTGTTTCCTTAAAAAAGAAAAAAAAAAAAAAAAAAGGTGTTTTATGGCCTTGAGCTGACTAATTCAATAAAAGTCTCTTTTGTGCGAAAATAGAATTAATTAATGTAAAAAGTTTTAAAAATTCTCATAATGAAGGCAGGTTATGCTTGGAATTTTCATGCTATCAACAACTTTTGAGGGTTCAGATAGATCACTAGAAAAAATTAATGTCTTTAATATGGTCATCAATTTTTTTAACTCATCATTGGTGGGCAAGCATTACTTTCTAATTCGTTAAAATTGCTTCTTGTTAATGCCTCTTGGTAAGATCTTTTCTAATTCATTGAATTTGCTTCTTGCTAACCCATGTAATCCAACCCTTTTATTTTGCTTCAGTTGTGGTAAAAATGAGACTGGTATTTTTCTAGAGGGAGCAGCACCAAACGGTCTAATTGGGCTTGGTCTTAATAACATATCTGTTCCGAGCACCTTAGCAAGAAATGGGCTAGGTCCAAATTCTTTCTCCATGTGTTTTGGATCTGATGTAATTGGGAGAATAAGTTTTGGAGATAATGGCACCTCAGACCAAAAAGCAACACCATTCACTGTTGAACCATCATTGTAAGTTGTAACTTCTCAGTATTTTAAATGTTGATGACAAGGTTATTTAATATTTAGTTTATCAATAAGATTATCTTTGACCAGAACCTCATAATTGCACTTTGAAACTTGTTAACAGTCCTACTTATAACATAACTATCACTCAAATAAATATCGGAGGAGGGAATGTTTCTCAGATGGAGTTCAATGCAATATTTGACTCTGGTACATCATATACATATCTAAGCGACCCAGCTTATACATTTATTTCTGAGAGTGTAAGTGATTTAAATGATAGGTTTTATACATCACTGAAACTTCATCTTATGAAAAATGAATGTATATGATCTATTTTTCTTTGCAGTTCAATTCCCAAGTCACAGAAAAACGATATCCATCAAATTCCCAAATCCCCTTTGAATACTGTTATTATTTAAGGTATTTGAAGAAAATTTATTCTTATTGTGTATTAGCTTTCTCCTTCCAACTCTAAAGCACTAATTAGATCCACATTATTTTTAGTGCAAATCAAATACAATACATGAGTTATACGACACCTACAGTGAATCTTACAATGAAAGGTGGAGACCAATATTTTGTCACTGATCCAACAGTATTGTTCTCTACTCAGGTGTGGTATCACTTATTAGTGCTTTAACATATTGTTTCTAGTTGAGTTATGCTGAAATTGATGTTATGGTCTGCAGGCTGGATATTTTTATTGCTTGGGTCTTCTCAAAAGTGAAAGCATAAACATCATAGGACGTAAGTGTGTGTATATAAATAATTAATGACTATCCTTATTTTAAAACCAGTTTATAATTAATATTGATGAAAGTTTCAACTTTATGTTTTTCAATCATTTCAAAATTTTGAGTGACTGCAGCTTTTGGGTGAATATATATAGGTTAGATCTACAAATTTGGATCATCTTGTGTACAAGTATTTTAAAAGTGGGAAATTAAAATTTTAAATTCATTACTATATTCACCCTTAGAATTTAGTGATCACTTCCTAGCTAAACCAATTTTTTCACAGTATGGTTAAAACACAATATGCCAAAAAACCTATTTAGCAGGAGGCTAGTCATGGTTGGTTGTGTTATTTCAAATCATATATTAATATATATGTGCAGTGCAAAATAAATAACAAACATGGTTTCCATTTAATCATGGCCTTATTGAAGAAGCTAGAATTGCCAAATTTCATTTTGAGAAAATCGTTACCTGGACTTTCTTGGTGCCATATATATTTTTAGTCATTATGCATCTTAACATGTTTGAGTTGAAAATTTTACATTTCTAATTTGAATCAATTTATTTTCATCCAGAAAACTTCATGACTGGTTATCGCATAGTTTTTAACCATGATAAGATGGTTTTGGGTTGGAAGGCATCTAACTGTGAGTTAGTTCATCTTTTTCTTTATATTGAACTTCAATATACAATTCAATTTTTCCTTCTCCTAGTGAATTCTTAATGTGACAATAAAGAGACTTGGTGCCCGCAGGTTACAATGATTCGAATTCGCAAACTTCACCTACCAACCAATCACAATCTCCTGCTCTTGCTGTCAATCCAAAATCCACAGCACCATCTAGTCATTCACCCAAGTTGAAGGCTTTTACTTACGCACTCGTGATGCTTCTAGTTACATTCTTTGCCATTGTTTAATTTTCTTCTTATTTGGCAAGACTTTCTTGACCCTTGTATCATTGTTTGTACTTAATTTAAAGTTAGTTTAAAAGAAATTGGAAGCATTGATAGCTTGCTAATTTTCTTGCCACTTGAATCCATTTGGACTAAATGTTTGAAAATCTATAATTTTCAATAATAATTTTTGTGTACATGTACAAAATTTTGAGTGTGTCCGTATAAGTATTTTTTTGGTTTTGTTAATTGAGAGTTGTTAGATAAGCATTTCCAGATCCAGCCCTAGTAGGTTTGGCCCAAAACCAGGTCCATGTGGTGACCCCACTTCACCCTACCAAAAAACACACGGAGCACTGATTAGTATCCGAACTAGTACGATCAAACCAGGATTAGGATTCAATGTAATTACTCTCATTCCTCTCACAAAATTTTTCACTTTCAACTTTTTAAACATTTTTTATTTAATTGTTGAGAATGAAAATCTTTTTTATTTTTAACTCTTAATCTCAGCCATTGAAAACTAGTGTTGCACCTTATCTCAATCTATTTAAAGTTTAAAGTTTAAACCAATGTTGTCAAACACCCAAAGGGCAGGGTCCCTGACCTTGGTCAGCAATGTGTTGAACTTAGTAGTAGAGAATCCCTAACCTTAAACAAAGTTCCTTTAAAAGAAACAAGGCAAGCCATTATCCTACACTAAGAGAACAGCCCCTCAGTCAACTGGAGGGGATAATGTACTGCTAGAACCTTCTCACTTTTAAGGGCATTGATCACAATCTATAACTCAAAGAATCCTATAAATATCAATCTAAATCATAAATGAAGGAATGCACTCTAAATTCCATTATTCTAATATTTTTCTTTCCATTAACTTAACCTTTGAAATGCCTTTGATCAACTCCACCGATTTGTTTGAAGTCTAAGGGTCCGTTTGAATACAACTTATTTTTGTTGAAACTAAAAATTGAAAACACTATAGCAAAATAATTTTTAAATGGGTGAATAGTGCCTTGGGACCCGTGAACAGTGCATTTTGTCTCCTGAACAGTGCTCACATGTGATGTTACTGTTCACGCAAAAAAAAAAAAAAAAAAAAACCGTATGGCAGAAAACGCAAACGTTTTCCAAACCCACACTAAAAGTATGTTGTTCAATCCATGCAAGTTTTACCTTGCTGAATTTCAACTTGTTTGCTGCCCTGCATGGTTTGGAATTCTTCGTTAATATGATTCCTCAATTTAAATTAGGAAAAATTACATATTTTCACCCTAAATTATATCCAAAATTATAGTTTGCATTCTAAACTTTCAGAATACATGATTAGCACCCAAACTATAACTCATGTTACAGTTTGTACCATGCTGTCAATTCTGCCATTATCTTGGATGGCATAATATAAAAAGACATAATTACCCCTCTTCTATATTTCTTAAAAACAAATGAAAAATTACACTTTACCACCTTAAATCATACTCTTAATTACGCTTTGTATCTTAAATATTAGTTTTCCACTCATGTAGTATCTCCCGCTCCAATTTTCTTTCCTTCTAGAGAAAATCTAGTACCACAACTTCTTTGCCACAATTGTGATTTGGAAAAGTAGGAGTAATGGGAAAAAAAATGGTAGGTTCATATAGAATTAATAGATACTCACTTATAACTTATCCCGTCAGAGTTGTAGTAAAAAGTTGTGAAATAGTGTGCATTTCTATAACTATTCTTTCATTTAGAGTATCCTTCTCCAATGAATGGTTTATAACAAATAGAATGAAACTATGACCATCTTGCCTTTTGTCAAATCAAAAACCAACCATTTTGAAATAAGAAATAAAGGGGGATCTTGAAGTGTCGTTACAACCGAAAGAAATCAAGAAGGAAAGAAAAGAAACAATGATTTCCCAATTTCCCGCTCTCTATAGTCAAAAAAAAAATTGCCACTGCACCCTTTCTCCTAACAACCTCCTCAACTGTCAAAACAAAAAGCAAAAAGGTGGGATCCACAACACATGCCTAAAATTTAACACTTTTACACTCACAGACACAAACAGTTCAAGATCACATAACAACTCTCTCTCTCTCTCTCTCTCTCTATGTGTGAAATCACCAAACCCAAAAACCCAAATGCTTTTGATAGAAGAAGAAAGACGAAGAAGATCTCTCATCTAAATGCAAATCTTTCTTTCCAGAATATCCACTCCTTCCTTCAACAACAAGCTAACATGCCTTCTTTCCATTCCTCTAAACTCTTCCTCTTCTTCTTCTTTCTCATCTTGCTCTCGCTGCGCACCTGCAATGCACGCAGCATCTTCACCTTCAAGATGCACCACCGCTTCTCCGACCCCGTCAAGAAATGGTCCAACTCCACCGGAATGCTCTCTTCGGCACCGGAAAAGGGCACCGTCGAGTACTACTCCGACCTCGCCGACCGCGATCGCCTCCTCCTCCTCCGCGGCCGCAAGCTCTCCGATTCCGACGCATCCCTCGCTTTCGCCAACGGCAACTCCACCTTCCGCATTAGCTCCCTCGGATTGTACGTTTCTTTATATATATTTATATGTATATATGATTAAAGTTTCCAAATTTGGGTCACAACTGAAATGTTTTCTTGTTTTGGAGATTTGGTACAGTTTGCATTACACGACGGTGCAATTAGGGACGCCAGGAGTGAAGTTTATGGTAGCACTGGACTCTGGGAGTGACCTGTTTTGGGTGCCATGTGATTGCAGTAAATGTGCTTCTACTGAGGGCACTGTTTATACTTCTGTATGCTCTCTTCTCATTTCTAATTCTATGTCCTCTCAATATCTTTTTTTTTTTTTTAATTTTAGCTTATTGTGTGTGTGTGTGTGTGTGTGTGTGTGTGTGTGTGTGTGTGTGTTTGTTTTGCGAGAAAGTAGATGCTAAACTGAATTGGGGTGGGTTTTTTATTTTTTATTTTTTATTTTAATTTTTATACAAGATAATAATTTTACTCTAGTCTAATTTAAGTATACACGTGTGTGAATTGGGGGGCTTTGTTTGGCTGAAATCAAGTCAGAGAGATTTATGGTATTTGGTGTGTTTATTTATGCTTTAAAAAAGAAGTGGTAATCTCAAATCTGTAATATTATGGGCCACTCAACTCATTTTTGTTTTCTAAACTTAAAGCGTTTTTTTTTTTTTTTTTTTAAATAATAATTCTAGGGATACGCCCAATTTCACAACATGTTGATATGTGAGATTGTGAGTAGTAGACACTTTCTGCTCACTCTTGTTTATATGGATCCACTACTTTTGGTTGATCACTCACAGTCGCATAAGTAAGTTAGGTGTGAAAATGGGTGTGTCAATAGTATTTTTTTTTACCATGTAATGGATATAGTTGAGATCTCCTCCTTTGATTGTGGACGCTTAAAAATCATTTCTTTTTGTTGATTGCCATTCTGTTAATAGGGGTTTTTGATGTAATAAATATTTAGCCTCGGTTTGTGTTTGTGTTGGGGAAAAGAGATTGAGGGGTTTCACTAGATCAGGCATCTTCTACCTTTTTGGCATCAAAAGACTGCTGAGACATATTGAATTAAATTTAGCAAACTAAGTATGATACCACGTTGAGCTTGAGTTAAACATTAAAAGTTTGCATGAATGGTGACCTTGATCAAGAGTACGTTGTCCTCTATCCCTACCAATTTATGTCACACTTTACAATGCCTACAAGTGTGGCCAATAATTGGAGAAACTTCAAAGAGAATTCCTACGGAGAGGCATTGGTGACACTAACAAATTCCATTTGATGGATTGGAGAGTGGTTTGCCCCCCTATTAAAGAGGACGGTTTGGGTATCAGAAAACTCAATTCTTTTAACCAAGCCCTCATAGGGAAGTGGCTCTGGAGATTCATAATGGTAAGGGACCATTTGTGAAGGAGAGTAATTTATGCCAAATATGGGGAAAGGTGGGGAGGTTGGACAGCAGAGTAAATTGTGATACGCATGGGATTAGCTTGTGGAAGGGCATACACACTGGATGGGATTCTTTTTCTAATTTCTTACAGTTTGATCCTCGAGAAGAGTCCAAGGTGAGGTTTTGGACCAATATTTGGTGTGGTGACAGCCCCCTCAAGGATTTGTTTCACTTAGCAGTGAACAAGGAAGCCTTAGTGTCTTCATATCTGGCTGGCCCATCAGAGGGTGAGGCCAGCATTGGAGTCATCAGTTCATCAAGCACTGTTGATACTTTTCTTGGGGTCCTTGTTCTATGATAATCTGCCTCCCTTAGAAGAGCATTTGGACCCGTCCCTTGGGAGATCCCTGCAATTGATAACCTTCACAAGTGTCAAATTTTAATATTTTATTGGTGCTGTATGTGTTAATGTAGTGGGGAATCTATTGATATATGGTCCTTTATCTTTACTTGGTTGGGTTAGCCGTTAGCTTGGGTGACACCCAAATCTGTGATTGAACTGTTAGAATGTTGGCAAGGTTGGTTTCAGCAAAATAGAGGAGCCAAGGTGTGGCAAGCCTTGCCCTTGTGCGTCATTTGGAATCTTTCCTTTGAAAGAAATATATAGATGGGTCTTTGATGTCATTGAACATCCTGCTTATTTCATCAAAGAGCATATTTTGCATACGTTGTTTGATTGGATGCATGCTCTTGGCAGCATCCCCTATATGACTTTTTGTTTATTTTATTTATATCATTTCCTTTCAAGTTGTATTCTTTGAAAAGGTCTAGTACACATCCTTTGTGTCTTTCCTGTTTCCTTTTCTAATAAAATTCTTATAAAAAAAATAAATAAATTGGTTGATTGTTTATAAAATTTCATCTTTGGTTTTTTTTTTTTTTTTCCCTTCAACTGCTTTTTTCTGCCCTTCCATTGCATTCAATGAAATTAATCATTCTGCAGGATTTTGAGCTTAATATATACAACCCTAAAGGGTCATCAACAAGCAAAAAGGTAACTTGCAACAGCAGTCTTTGTGCACACCGTAATCAATGCTTTGGAGCATTCAGTGATTGCCCTTACATGGTCTCTTATGTCTCTGCTGAAACATCTACTTCTGGGATATTGGTAGAGGATGTTCTCCACTTAACAACAGAAGATAGTCATCAGGAACTTGTTGAGGCATATATCACATTTGGGTAAGTTCTATGATTAGCTTTAACTTATTTGAACATTGTGCCTTACTCCAGGACCATTCTTTTGATGAGAGTGTTTTTGGTTTATTGGTTTTTTTTTTTTTTTAAAAACTCTGTTCCCCCCTTTCATTTAATCATGTCTAGAGATTAAGATGCAGTATGAATTGTACAGCTGTGGACAGGTTCAAAGTGGTTCATTTCTGGACGTTGCAGCTCCCAATGGTTTGCTTGGGCTAGGTATGGAGAAGTTATCAGTTCCTAGCATTTTATCCAGCAAGGGTTTTACAGCAGATTCATTCTCCATGTGCTTTGGACGTGATGGGGTTGGAAGGATCAGTTTTGGAGACAAGGGTAGTTCTGATCAAGAAGAGACACCTTTTAATTTGAACCCATCGCAGTAAGTGGTAATTTCTGTTAATTGATGCCAATTGCTTGTGAATATATACAACAACAAAGCCTTAGCCCTAAATATGGTTGCTTTTGTGAATCTATGTTGATAAATTTTTCTCTAATGGAAGGATTAATCTAGTTACTTTTGTCTCTTATGTCTTAACATTTCCTGCAGCCCAACTTATAACATCACTGTTACTCAAATTCGAGTTGGCACAACTCTAATTGATGTGGATTTCAGTGCACTTTTTGATTCTGGGACCTCTTTTACATACTTGGTTGAGCCAACCTACACCAGACTTGTAGAGAGTGTGAGCACATAAAATGATGAAATAATTTTACTTGGTTCTTTTTATTATATATATCGAGTGTTGGATTTTAGCAATTTCATGTTCTTTTCAGTTCCATGAACAGACTCAAGATAGGCGGCGACAATCTGATCCAAAGATCCCTTTTGAATATTGTTATGATATGAGGTTGCATACTTAGTCTTACCCATATTTAAGTTTTAGTTTTTATGCTCCATATCTAAAACGTGATCTTTATGATGTGCAGTCCTAATGCTAATGCTAGTCTGATACCTAGCATGAGTTTAACCATGAAAGGTGAAAGCCAGTTCACTGTCTATGATCCCATAATTGTCATCTCTACGCCGGTAATGTTTAGTTCCTGGTTCCTGTTCAGTACTATTTTTGTTGTTTAGTAGCAAGCTGTACTAAATACCTTTCTGCCTAATGATATGCAGAGTGAGCTTGTTTATTGCCTGGCTATTGTCAAGGGCACAGAACTGAATATAATTGGACGTAAGTCTTGTACGTTGCATTTAATAAATAGTCACAATTTCATGGATGCATATGCTGTATTTAGTATCTGTGATGTAATCAAGTTCAAACCCAGGCAAAATTATTGTCTAGCAGTTCTTACACTACTCAAAATTCAACTGACCAAATGACACTCATATACCAGGCTTCTTTAATTCCTATTACTCCATGGTCAAGATAAAATGATGATAGGCCAATTAGACATGCTCAATGAAACTAGCTACAATTGTTTCCTTGACCTCAATCTTAGATCAGTAGTGTGCTTCCTTTTGTTCAAGACGATGCATCAATGTCCATGCTTTTGTTTAGCCATTTCTCCATGAACTCTGCTTGCTTATAATTCAGCAATTGCTCTTTATACAGAAAACTTTATGACTGGCTACCGTGTCGTATTTGACCGAGAAAAGCTTGTCTTGGGCTGGAAGAAGTTTGATTGTAAGTTTTGCTCTCATTTATGCACATACTGTTCTTCCATATTTTCATCTATAATCTTTTTAACCAGCCTTTCGCCCATGCAGGTTATGACATTGAGGATCAAAATACTTACACAGTAAAACCACATGCTACCACTGTGCCTCCTGCTGTTGCTGTCGGAATAGGTAACTACTCTACTCCAAAATCAACAAAAGAGACCGGGAATAGTTCCCAAAGTTCAGTTGCATGGCCATCTTTCTATAATCATCCTTTTCCTTTGGCTTGCTTCAGATTCCTCATCATATTGTTTCTATTATTGTAGCATTTCTCGAGTCAATTGTTTTTCAGGCCAATTTTGATTTCCACACATTAGTATTAGGTCAAATCCTTGTATCATGTGTAGATATAAATATGCCTTTACCAGTCCTGCAGTCCCATTTAACTCCACTTTTGGTTTCGAGTTCGCGTTACAATTTTTGTCTCACGGAATGCTACAATATCTCCATCCTGACTGTGGAGTGTAAATATTATGCACTAACACAATGTGATAGACCATTTGTAGTATTCTCCTTATTATATTATTAGTTTTTTGGCTATAATCATCTAATACAGGACATGTCTACTTCATTGTTGTGTATGAAATTCTCATAGAATAGACGCAGCTGCATATTTTTCAGTGGCCTTCTATTTTCTGTCTAAAGGATCATTTTTCCGGTTGCTGACTTTTATCTCATTGTCTGGTTCCTATTAGGTTCATTTGGATGTTCCGAGAAGTTTAACCATTCTTCTCTTCTTCTTGTTTTTTCCTTTTTTTCTTTTTGGTTTTTCCAATTTTTTCTCTCATTTCATCATTACTTTAGGACCCGGTGGGAGAGAGAGAGAGAGAGAGAGAGAGTACGATTTGCTCCCTAATTCATGGCTATCTGCCTGAGATTGTCATCAAACTTATTAGACAAAAATTGAAATCTCCAAAATATAGGCACCAGTTTCTTCTAATCTTAACGTTTTTCCAAGTAAAGTACAATCATTACATGGTGGAAGTAAGTACCGCAATTGGGACCTTCGCGTGCAGCTCCAGTACAGGTCTAGAAGCTTGGACTACGATTTGCTGGTTTTAGCACCAAGTGGCATAAAATACATTTCGTATCGCATTCACATGATAGTATAAATTGTAGAAACCTAAATTTCAAGTCAAATTGGTCATGCTTTTCATGTATATAATAAGTCACCCTTACAGACACTTATAGCGAATATAAAACATAAAGAGTTATTAGAGCATTCCCATTAGCTCTCTCATAAAAAAAGCCATTTTGACACTCCAAAATCCTACTTTATCATTTTAACACATCATTTTACAACATACCATTTATCAGATGTTCTATACTTCAATTCTATATATTAAAATAATATTTACTACACATTAAAATAATATATTAATTACTCCCTATCATCCTCATCCTCATCGTCATCAACAACGGCACAACCCCCACTGCCGCAACAACACCGACAGCCACCACCGGCACAAACTCACATCCACCAACGCCACCTCAAAAAAAAAAACAAAAACAAAAACAAAAACAAAAACACAACCAGAGAGATCGGCAAAAACCCACATTTACCAAACCAAACAAACCCACATCCCAAACCCACCATCGGCACAAACCCACATCCACATCCACCATCGGCACAAACCCACAAACCCGAGATCGGTGATTGCGAGATCGGCGTGGCGAGATCGGCGATTGCGAGATCGGCGATGAGAATGCCAGACAGAGACGTAAAACGATGGCGTACCGTTGATCGGTGAGGCCGCCATACCGTTGAACGATGGCGTACGTAGAACGATGAGGCGGTGAGGGAGGGTGATCTGTGATCGGCGGCTTGATCGGTGAGGCCGCCGTACCGTTGTTTTGAGGGTGAGGGAGGTGATCTGAAGAAGAAAGAGGGAGAGAACGTGGGTCGGAGAGAGAGAAAACATTGAATTAAATATTGAGAGGAGAGAGAAAATGTTGAATAAAATATTATTTTCCAGAAATGGCATTTGTGTCCGTACCGTCTCATATTTGAGACAGTACTGTAGCATGTTCTAAAATTATATAACATATAGCACACCTCATGAAGCTTGAACAGTAGTGTTTGGTGTGCCAAATGCCAAATATTTGGCATTTGGCACACCTGATGGGAGTGCTCTTAGGAAAAAGAATTTGTGTACACAATAATTGAACTCTACCTAACAAAGAGATGAGTCACAGAGACTGTGAGAGTAGTGCTCGATCGAGTGCTTGTAAATATTAGTCAATCCGGTAGTTTCCAGCGACTTGCGTTGTAAGCGTTCAAACTTTCAAAGTCCAAGTTAAAACTTTAGAGTACGTTTGGATTGGACTGATTTCCAGCGCGTCCTGCCTCTTTTTTTTTTTTTTTTTTTTCACGCATTTTTGAGACTTATGTCTACTGTTCATACACTGTTTAATGAACAGTAGTCGCAAAGTTGGACTTTTCTAACTTTTTTTCAGCCAATCATTGCACATCATATACTATTCATGGACCCACAAATTTCACTTTTCAGCAATTTTTTCATTAAAAATGGGTCTCACGGTACTATTTACACATTTAAAAATTATTTTGCTACAGTATTTTCAGTTTCAGCAAAATAAGTTCTATCCAAACAGACCCTAGTGTGGGTTTGGATCCGCGTTTCCAAACCCACATTTGCCTTTTTTTTTTTTTTAAAGACCAGCGTTCCATGAACAGTGTACCAAGCATATGAACAAAAAAAAAAAAGTGAACAGTATTTTTCACACATTTAAAAATTATTTTGCTACAGTGTTTTCAGTTTTTAGTTTCAGCAAAAATAAGTTGTATCCAAACGAATGATTTGGCCTTTTTTTGGGAATTTTGTGCACTATTCACAAGATCAACGAGCAAATTTTAAATTTTAAGTTAAAATTGGGTTTTATGGTACTATTCATACATTTAAAAATTATTTTACTACAGTGTTTTTAGTTTTTAATTTTCAATAATAAATAGTATCTAAACAGACCTTAAGTATACGTTTGGATAGGAATTATTTCCTGCATCTGGTGTTTTGTATTTTCCTTTTTTTTTTTTGATGCACGCATTTCAGCTTTTAGGAGACAAAGTATACTGTTTACGCACTGTTCATGCACTGTTCACGAGACCCAACAATCACTTTATTCAGAAAAAATAAAATAAAAATAGATCCCACAGCACTATTTACACATTTAAAATTTATTTTGTTACAATGTTTTTAGTTTTCAGCCAAATAAGTTTTGTCCAAACCGTACACTCCCATTTACACGAAAAAAAAAGTGTGAACCATAGACGCCGTTAATCTCAGCAGTCATTATTAGTAGCAGCCAACTCCATGAATAGCTCTCAGATAAAAACACCGAGATTGACGTTGAAGATCAAAATTTTAGGGAACTCATTCAATGAAAGTTGTGTTAGTTAAGTAAGATCGTTTTTCTCAGAAGTTTCCAACGTCTTCACATATCACACGTGGCTCGATTTCTGACCCTATCTGATTTTACAGCGATTGGAAGTTGGAACCTAAAATTATTCTTATTTCAACGGCTTTTTTTTTGGTGCATCCAACGACTTTGTGGTCATCAACTTGCAATTTTTTGCATTCATATGTCCGCTGTTTTTGTTGCTATGGATATATGTCTTTGTTTTAAACGTTTTTCATGCCCTTTACATATTTTTTTTTCTTCTTGATTCTTTTCTCTATGTTCTTTTTTTTTTTCATATAATTTTAGAATTTGACCTAAATTACCAAAGGTTTACTTTACGTCCAATACTTTTTTAATTGGAATTTCTTTTTATTTTAATAAAAAAATACCACATCATCTACTAACTAAATAAAATGTAGAGATTAAACTCACTACCACTTATTATTCTATATTTAAAACAAAAAGAGATGTCCAATTAAAAAAATACTGATGATAAGCCAAACCTAATTATCAAATATGATTTCTAACCATATCCTAATTTCATATGCGATATAAATCAAGTTTGGGCTCTTAAGCTTGATTTATTTTGCTTTTTATAATTTGAATTTTTTTTTATTCATCATTTTTAGATTATACAATGTAGGGAATTTTCCTCTTTCATCGTTACTACCACTTGTGACAAAAAGGATATATTAATGTCAATCAAATATCTAAAATTGACAACCTAATTACGTATATTAATATATATGACTTTGACACTGTTTGTATTAGCTGTATATAAAAGCGACAGAATATAAATATATACCGCACAGGAAAGGTATGAGTTAAAAGCTAAAACAGTCCAAATACAATTTAATTTGTTGAACGAGTCTAAACTTTCTAGTTTCTACGGCATTGGTAGGACTTCTTGGATGTTTAACTAGAAAGCATTGGTTTCAAAAATGACGTAGACCTTATCATTGATTTTTTTTTTAAAAAACAAAAAAAAATTAAAGATGGTGGCAGTTGGCGCTTTAAACAACGATCGAGATATTTTTTTTATTATTTTATAATAATTCATTAAATGAAAACATAATGCCTATATTCTCGAAAAGAAATTGTGGGACATTTTAGCTATAGACCCATAAAATCTTCAGGACCACCACAGCTGTTTTTTTTTTTTTTTTTTTGATTAGAACCACAGCTGTTGAATATACATATGAAAGTAAAAGAAGTAAAAGGTTTCACACTAAAATGTCTTACTCATTATTAGAGCATCCGTAGCAGATGTTCCAAAAATTATGTCATTTTACCACATCAAATGCCTACTTTATTATTTTACCACATCATTTTACAACATCCCATTTATCAGATGTTTTATAATTCAATTCTATACATTAAAATAATATTTACTACACATTAAAATAATATTTACTACTCATCAACACAATAAACAAACAACAAATAATATACCACATATCTTTGTACCGTGGCAAATTTACCACGGTACTGTTCAATGTTGCAAAAAAAAAAACAATATCCCACATCTACTAAATGGGCTAAAATTGGGTTTGGTGTGGGATATGTGCCAAATATTTAGCATTTGGCACATATCCCTCATCTAGTGTGGGTGCTCTTAGTCTTTAAAACTTGAAATATAAAAAAATATTTTTCTCCGACGAGAAAAGTAAAAAATGGGACCCAACTAAACCCGCGTTTCAAACCTGGCACTGACCATGATGGGCTGCGTATTTTGACTTTCGCCTAACAGGTTCAACCGACCTCCAAACTCCAAAGTCCATTCTCTCTCTCTCTCTCTCTGTTTTGCTTTATCAAAACTGAAACTCTTTCACAATAATCCTCAGTCTTTCATTTCTATGCGTAAACCTTTGTACACAAGTCAAGTTTATTTCTCTTATCTGCAAAAGCTTCTAAGCCCCCACTAACCATGCCTGGGGCTTGGACTCCCACGACGGCAATGACTTGTTGTACATATTATTATAGCATAATACTACTAATAATGGTTTTGTTGAGTTCGTGGAGTTGTTGTGACGGGTTGGGAACATTCGGGTACGGAATCCACCACAGGTTTTCGGATCCAGTGAAGGGAATTCTGGGTGTTGATGGGCTTCCAGAGAAAGGTAGCGTAGATTACTATGTTGCTATGGCCCACAGAGATCGCATCATCCGTGGCCGCCACCTCGCCTCCATCAACGACCAGTCGCCTCTCGCTTTCTCCGGTGGAAACGACACTTACCGCCTTAATTCCTTGGGATAGTATGATCCTTATTCCACTTCTCAAATAATCATTCAAATATATGTTTTTAGTTAATATATATATATATATATATATTTTTTTTTTGTGTGTGTGTGTTTTTTAGTGAGCTTTTGATATGATATTTTTTGGTTTCTTTTTATTTTTTTATGGGAGATATTTTTTGGTTTCTGATAAAGAGAAAGAGTTGTTTTTTAGTGGCCAATTGTATTATTGTAAGTAAAAGTTATAACTTTTTTGTGTTCTTCTTTCTTTTTCTTTTTTCTTTTTTTTTTAGCTTTGATATCAATGATATGATAAAAAAAAAAAAAAAAAAATCATCAAACATTTTATATATATATATATATATATATATATATATATATATATTATCCCATGTTTTACAGCTAAAAGTGTATTTTCTGGCATTTCTTTCTTAATCGTTAGACTGGAAAACATAGGTTAGGTGTACTGACTTTATTATTTTATTTGGTTAATTTTTTTTTTTTTTTTTTCTATGTTTGTTGATGTTTCAGTTTGCATTATGCTAATGTTTCTTTGGGGAATCCGAGTTTATCATTCTTGGTGGCGTTAGACACAGGCAGTGATTTGTTCTGGATACCATGTGATTGTCTGGAAAATGGTTGCGTAAAGGCCTTACAGTCATCATCTGGAAAGGTATGTTACTTTTTTTCACTTTGAATTTTTGGTTTTTTAGTTATTAGTTTTATTACTTCCATTTGATACGGCTATACGGGTTCCTTTTTCTTCCTTTACCATTGCAGTCATATATGCTTAAAAACTTGTTAGAAAATTGGCTTGAATCGAGTGCATCAATTGCACATAGATTTGGCATCATATAGGAATATAAACCCAACTTATTAAAAGATGAATCTGTCTTATATGGCTAGGAAAGTCTCAGTCAACTTGGATTGTAGACTTTTTTTTTTCTTTTTTTTTTTAACTATGGAATTCTACTATGGAATTTTACTATAGAATTCTACTAGAAAAGGTACTATAGGCAAATAGAATAGTACTCATATGAATGAGTAAAGCATGGCAGGTATTTGATGTTTGACAAGTTGAATTGTTATTCATGCTAGCATTAAATATGCATGTCCTTTTTGCGAACATTGTCAAGAAAGCGTGGCTTTAGCTCGTCCTCAAATTTTTGCGTAATTTAACCTAAGAACCTACTTTATATATATATATATATATACTATTATTTAAGGGACCTCCCTGTTTGGATTCTCATTTTTTAGTTCAAAAATACCCCTACACTCTTATGTTTAAGTAGAGATAAAACTAAAGGACAATCCGGTAAAAATATTACTCTAACTCCCACTAAAATATTGCCTAAAAAATAGGACTACTCTCCTATTAATTTTCAAATTGATTTATTCACTTATAAATTAGATTTTTAAAATAAAAATTATATATATAAAATAAAAAAAACACAGTTTTTTTTCCAACAAAATAGGACCACTAAAAAAAAAAAAACCCTCATCGCATGTGCGAAGCGCGTGTGATAAGGCTAATATATATATAATCATTTTTCAAAAAATACTGCATCAAATTTTTTATTCTTAAAATATTAAATTTTTTTATTTTTAATTATGTTTCTCTCTTCATATATCACAGCCATCATCCATTCTCTTCCTTCCTTCTCAAGAAATGCAAAGAATGAATAAAAAATGCAAATACAATGCAACTGTGTAAATTTACACAGTTACTTTAGTTAAAATGAAAAATGGAGCATAGATGCATAACTTTACATAGACAGATCTAGGTAATTTTTAAGGTTGACAAGCCAAAATTTTGCATGAACTAAGAAAATTTACACCACAAATACCGATCTCCAAGCCAATCCACAGAGAGAGAGACCAATAAAAAAAGAAGTAGAAATTGCTACAATAAACTCTACAAGTAAGAGTTTAGCAAGATTGTAAATTGTTTTAGGTATAGCAACCTGGATATAGCATTTTTTTTGTTGTTTGGGTAAAATAAAATTTCCAGAGTTTTACAAACCCGGATGCTAATGCTCTAATAACACACCTATTTTCTCTACGTGGCGTGAACAGTTTCTCAATATTGCCAACTTTGGTTTCCTCTTAATCTAGTATATATATTAGAAGCAGCTTTGTTATGTGAGGTGTAGAGTGGCAAAATGTGAGAGTGAGAAAATTACTTGATAGGGGCTATGTGGAGGAGGCTGTGCAGCAATTCAAGAGGAGAAAACTTCTCTTTGTTTTAGGTGCAGCCCCACCCCAAACTTTGTATTTAAGAGAGAGAACTTTGTATTTGTGTGAGAGAGTAATTTGGGTGTATTATGGTTTGAGTTTTGTGATAATGCCTCTACACCATTTTGAATTCTCTAAATTTGTTAATAAAATTTTTTCTTGTTGCCGTCTATGGATGTAGGACAAAAGTCAAACCATGTAAATCCCAAGTGTTTTTTCTTGTTTTGTGTTTGTGTCTAGTTTTCTTTCTAGTCCTCTTTGTTTCCTATTATTTGTCTTGGATATATTTCTAAAGCCTACATTCCACTATCAATCTTGTGTGGGAATGTTATCTAAAAGCCCATTCTTACAATGAATTGGTAATAGAGATTCCACTGCTACAACAAATTGGTAACAACGCTTCTACTTTTACAACAAATTGATATCAGACCCAAGCTTCATTACCTAGGCAGTTGAATATTTTCTTCAAATCCAAGGTTCACTGCCTATGCATATATATTTGTTCTTCAGAGTCAAAGTTCATTGCCTAGGTATTTGGATTTGTTCTTCAGAGTCAAGGTTCACTACCTAGGCGTTTGAATTTTTTCTCTTGGAGATTTTGTTGATTGGTTTGTGGATCTGAGAACTAGGGAGATGTCAAAGAAGGATTGGGTAAAGATACATAGACAAGCTCATTGCACCATCCGTTTGTGTTTGATCAAGTTTTAATATTGATTGGACTTGATTAATATGCATTGTGTTTGAGCATTTTTGGGTGCATTTGGCTCTTGTTGGCGTATTTGGAGTTTGATTGGAGTTATATGCATTTTGTACATTTGGTTGGGCATTTGTCACCATCTTTGGGTGGATTTGGAGCCCATTGGCGTACTTGGAAGTAGTTTGAGGTGATTTACACTTTGGCATTTTGGTTGGGCTTAGTGTTTGAGTTGGCCCTTGAAGCATTTGTGGCTTAAGATAGTCTCTCCAAGATGAAGAGGAATTTGATTAAATTTGGTGGTTTGCAAATCTCTCCAACGTGGAGAATTTTTGTAGAGCTTGACGCAATTTGTGATTATTCTTATTTGGATTTAGGAGAAATTCCTAATTTTGACTTGGTTTGGAAGATTGGTAGGTGGAATTTAAGTTAAGGTGGGGATTTGTTAGATTTTGACTCATATTCCTATTTTGACTTGATTTGGGGTTGCAATTTGAGATAGCCCCTTAGGACTTTGATGGAGGTGATGGAGGAGTTTCGTTTGTGAAGCTTGATACAATTGAAGTCAGCATGGAGATTTGCTAGAATATGGCTTGCAAGTGCGCATAGATTGGCATAACAGAGGGATATAATCCAAATTAGAGATGACTTTGTCTTATACGGCAAAGAAACCTTTCTCAGCCAACTTGGATTGTAGCCTACTTATTTTGACTGTGGATTTCTACTTGAAAAAGTACTATAAGCCAACTAGTACTTATATATGAATTCTATAGGCAGGGAAGAGTAAGCAAGGCAGGTATTTGATGGTTGACATGTTGACTTGGTTATACACACTTGCAACAAATGCATGTCTTTTTGCATGCATTGTCAAGTAAGCGTGACTTTAGTTCTTTGAATATCATGCCTGTCTTCTCTACGTGGTGTATACAGTTTCTCAATATTGCCAACTTTGGTTTCCTCTTGATATAGTATATATATTAAATGCAGTTTGTTATGTGAGGTGTAGAGCAGCAAAATGTGATAGTAAGAGACCTCTTTGAAGGGGGCTGTGTGAGGAAGGTTGTGCAGCAATTCCAGAGAAGAAAAAATTTCTCTTTGTTTTAGGTGCAGCCCCTAGCTTCGTTATGAGAAAGTAATTTGGGTGTATTGGGGTTTTGGTTTTGTGAAAGTTTTTTTACACTATTTTGTATTCTCTAATTTTATTGGTGAAATTTCTTCTTGTCACTGTCCATGGACATAGGCCAAAAGCCAAACCATGTCTCCTTAGTGTTATCTCGTGTGTTGGGGTCAATTTTTCTTTCTAGTTCTCTTTGTTTCCTATAATTTGTTTTGAAGATCTTTCTAAATCCATACTCCACAATCAATCTTGTGCGTGAATACTATCTAAAGGCCCTTTCGTACAACAAATTGGTAATAGAACTTCCTCAATGGGAACAATTTGGTATCAGCACTTCCGCCCTTACAACTTTCATCTAGATTTTCCAAATGATTTACAACTAAAATGAGAGTTTGTAGATAAAGGGGAAATGAATTGAAATGCCCAATTAATTAGTAACTAAAAATGTCTCAAGTTGTGGCATGGCCTCCTGGTGGTAGTGCCCATCATTTTATTTACCACACCCAGAAAATATTTTACCGTTGTAAGGGCTATATGAGATAAGGAATTGTATATATATTGACTGAAATTATAATCAGATTTACAGGATCGTAATTTTAGATTGGACTTATGTTGTCTGTGTATTTGGTTGTTTGTTGAGAGGTGTTGAAAGAAGCTTTGTTCGAGTCCTGAATTCGTTGACAATTACTTACTTAATCCTTTTTATCAAGCAGGTAATAAACCTTAACATCTACAGTCCTAATAATTCATCGACAAGTGGAATAATTCCTTGCAACAGCACTTCCTGCAAAAAAAGTCACTGCTCTTCAGCAAGTCCTAATTGTCCTTACAAAGTCGAGTATCTTTCTAGTAACACTTCGTCTACTGGGATCTTCGTGGAGGATCTTTTGCACTTAATTCGAGATGATGATCAATCAAAAGCTGTTGATGCTAATATTACTTTTGGGTAGGTTATTTTTTATTGCTTTGCTACCAAAAACTTTGGGAGAAATAATATTTTCTAGTGACCATTAAACTTATGTTAAGTTTCAAGGGATATCAATTTCTATAGACCTGGATGAAAATTAAAAATTGTTTGTTAAAGTGAAAATTTTGGAATTGCTGATATTTTGGCAAATGTACATCACTTGGTAATGAATCTGCAGTTTGGTATGGCTTTTTCCTCCTCAAGTAGGATTAATTATTTATGAGGTATCATGATATCAGAAACTATTAGAGGAGTAAGTAATTTTGTGTCACTGATGGGCTAACCTACTTTCTTATTCATTGAAGTTGCTTCTTGTTTTTTTTGCTTTTTGGTCAGACCCATTCAGCAAATTTTTGTTTATTGATGTGACTTCTGAACTAAGCTTGTAATTTTGTTGCAGTTGTGGTCAACTTCAGACTGGTACTTTTTTGGAGGGTGCAGCACCAAATGGTCTTTTTGGGCTCGGTATGGATAATATATCTGTTCCTAGCACCTTAGCAAAATTAGGGCTAGCTTCAAATTCTTTTTCCATGTGTTTTGGACCTGGTGGGATTGGGAGAATAAAGTTCGGAGATAATGGCAGCTCAGACCAAAGAAAAACGCCATTCAATATTAGGTCAACACAGTAAGTTGTCACTTCTCAATATTGCAAAAGCTGATGGCAAAGTAATTTAGTTTGGCAAGAAACTATCTTTGACCTGAATCTCATGCTACTTACACTGATTTTGCCCTTGGAACTTGTTACCAGTCCAACTTACAACATCAGCATCACTCAAACAACTGTGGGAAAAAATGTTTCTGCACTGGAGTTCAATGCAATCTTTGACTCAGGAACATCATTTACAAGCCTAAAAGACCCAGCTTATACATTTATTTCAGAGAGTGTAAGTAATTTAAATGTTGTGTTTCCTGATACTATTGGGATTCCATTTTATAATGTACAAGTTTCTATGATTTATGTTATTTTGCAGTTCAACTCCCAGGTCCCAGAAAGGCGGCATCCATCTGATTCCCAGATTCCTTTTGAATACTGTTATGACTTAAGGTCATCTATATCTGGAGAAAAACCCATTCCTGTTTTGTATTAGTTTTCTCCTTTCAACTATGAAGTACTGACTTCCACTTTATATGCAGTGTAAATCTAAGTCAACCCAATTATACAATCAATTATACGATCCCCGATATAAATCTGACAATGAAGGGTGGAGACCAATATTCTCTCACTGATCCAACAGCAGTGATACAAACTACTCAGGTGTGGTCTAACTCTATACTTCTTTACCATACTATTCCTGCTTGAGTTAAACTAAATAATTTGATGATGTGGTCTTCAGGGTGGATACATGTATTGTCTGGCTCTTCTCAAAAGTGAAGATATAAACATCATAGGACGTGAGTATTTATTTATAATTAACTATCCTTATTTTAAAACCTGTTCATATTGATGAAGTTGCATTTTCATGTTTGTCGCTTTCAAATTTTCACTTTGTGCATTCATTCCTTTCTAAGGAGACTATCAGAAAAAACTATGCAGTTTTGCTTAAATATTTATTTGCCTCTTTTGGAGAAAAATATTACATAATGTCTGGATTGATGGTAGTGGTTTCTTGGGATGGGGGAAGAGGAAGGGGTAATTGCAGCTTTTGGGGTGAATAGATCAGATATTCAATTTTCAGTCAATGTTTGTACAATTATAACTTAACAAACTAGAATTTTAATCAAAACTTAGGTACAATTGCGTAGTTGTTGTACATTAGGTTCTCCAAATAAATTCAAACACATGGTTGTATTGACCAATGAAGCATAAACAATATTTTCTTTTCCAAGGACAAATTTAATGCAACTATGTATTTGATTTTTAATCGGGAACCTATTGCATTGTACCTATGTTTTTACCCAAAACTCATTATGCCAAGAAGCCTGATCAGTAGTCTCTAATTTGGAGATTATAAAGTTTGTACTGTATGACATTATCAATGAGGAGTTCAAATAATAGGAAGCTGGTCATGGTTGGCTGCACTCTACCTTTTAAATCAGATATTAAAATTTGCATGAGAAACAACATACACAGCCTCCATTTAATCACTGCGTCATTGAACAAGCCAGTCTTGCCTAGTGAGATTTTGGGAAAATCATCACCTTGAGTTTTTTGTCTCCTCATATCAATCAAAGCGATTATGCATCCAAACATGTTTGAACTGAGAAATTGCAACTTACAATATGAATTTCTTTATTTTCATCCAGAGAACTTCATGACTGGTTATAACATAGTTTTTGATCGCGAGAAGGTTGTATTGGGTTGGAAGACATCTAACTGTGAGTATAGTTTAAACTTTTTCTTTAGATTGAATTTCAATGTACAATCTTTCCTTCTATTGGTGAATTCATTAAGTGACTATAATAAAAACTTGGTGTCACCAGGTTATGATGATGAGAATTTCAGCACTCTACCTATCAGCCCATCACACTCTCCTGCTCACTCCCCTGCTCACTCTCCTGCTCACTCCCCTGCTCACTCTCCTGCTCACTCCCCTGCTGTCTCCCCTGCTGCTGTCAATCCAGAAGCCACAGCAAATAGTGGAACCAATTCTGATCCACCTGTGTCACCAACATCCAGTTATTCACCCAAGTTGAAGCCCTTTCATTACACACTTGCGATGCTTCTTCTTTCATTTCTTGCCATTGTTTGATTATTCTTTTTTAAGTGCTGAGCCTTTCTTGGTCTTTGAATCATTTATACGGATATGCATTGTATTTCTAGTCATTACAGAACAGATTGGAAGCTTATTGGCTTCCTATTTTTGTAGGTGTTAGTAGCATTAGTTTGAACATGAGGTTTGTAAATAATATATATATATATATATATATATATATACACATATATATATATTTTTTTTTAATTTATAAGCAGAAACCATTGGTATAGAGTTTCTATATTTTATGTTTAAATTTTGAGAATTTTCAGCAGTGCAATTCATTCCATTTTTTTGGGCCAAAGCAATCGGAAATTTTCAGCAATGCAAGGTCATTCTTTGATAAAACGATGGTCGTTAGGCAGAGCAATAACTGGTAAAATACTAAAAAATATGTACTCCAACACACACACACACGCATAAAGTTATACAAAAATATTTTTTTGTTTCATATTTGTTATTTATTAAACATTAAAATTTTCATTTTTTTACATCTTAAATTTTTTTTATCAATTAAGATTTTTATCTAATTTAAATGATTAGATTTTAAATTCATATATAATATGTATGTGTGTAGGGGTGAAATGATTCAAATTATGGGGTTAATAGCATATTGTAACTGTAAGGCCTGAAATTGTATTTGTCCCAAAACTGGATTGGGTTCAAACGCTAACGGCCCAAACAATAAATTTGTAGAGCGTGGATAGAAGAACTAGATTTATCCCAAAAGGAAAATGATTAACTTCAACGATTCAAGATGGTTCGACACAAATAAGATTATCTAATTTCTCCCTGGAACCGACTAAGTTCCTTATTTCATATGGTTTTTGTTAAGACAAATGTTGTATCTCCGTCCCCTTTTTCAGTGCATTCTTCTGGGTTATATATTGCCATCTTGGTATCATCCTTACCACACACGTGTAGATTAGATTTGGGGGACTCCTTCCTGTCCCATCCAACATCTCCCAGAACCATCAACCAGTAGCTGTAAGGCTGCTTGATCACTGTTCAGTCATCATTTCTACATTAATTCAGCCAGAGAGTTGGTTGAAAGGTATTTAATGCGGAGGTAGCAGCTTTTGAAGATATTTGTTTACCTTTCTTTCCTTATCCCTTATCCCATGTCCGATCCTTAGTTGTGGTGTAATTCTGAAGTAAGTCTGTGATGGTATGGCACTCAAATTTACCTCGGACACCCGTTGCTGAGAAGATTTTTATCCTCAGACGCTTATTGGACCCATCTCACATTGTCTCTATTCCTCTCTTAACCTTATTCCCCCCATTGCCTTATTTGAGCCTTCTCGGATGGTCTAACGTCCTCGGATAGGGCCATAGGCCCAGTTAATACTATTTTTAACAATACTTCCTAATCAATTAGCCCCCACAATAGCCCCTCAAAATCTTGCTTTTCGACTCCTCGGCAGAAAAGGATGATTTTGATGACCTTATTCCACTTTATCTTTGGCTTTACTCCGTATTCCTGATCTTCTACATGTCTTTTGGTATGCTCTGGATACGCTCCTGACGCTTCGGCGTCTAGAGCGTATCCGCATTAAATTTTGGCGACGCCTCTGTCCCCCACATTCAACGATAAGATGTAAATCGAACGGTGGATGGTTTTTCTTGTTTTTCGAGCGGGAACTTCGCGCTTGTAACTTCTGTGCCACTATAAATAATTTTTCAAATCAATTCTCTCTCTTACTTTCAGCAATCACACAATCCTAGAGCTCATACATTGAACCTGTCACTTTCTTTCGTTTCCCTATGCGCCTACAAATACTAGACTCTTGTCCGAGGACCCTCTTTCAAACCTGTAAGTCTTCTTAAAACCTCTTTTTAAATTCCATCTTAAACTTGCTAATTTTTCTTTTAAACCCCTTAGGAAAATGGGTAAATTCGAAGATTTGGTTAACTCCGAGGAGAGTGTGAGAAATTTCCGGGCCAAGTATAGGATTCCACCAACCGTGGGCATGAGGTACGCTGCCCAGGGGGAATGGGTTGGTAATAGGAGAATAGGGGAGGTGGTCATTCCTATGATTGCCTTCATAGAGGGAGGGATGACCATTCCCATGGGTTCCATCACCAGGAGTTACCTTAGGTTTTTTAGGTTATCTCCCACGCAATGTGCCCCAAACATGTTTAGGGTCCTAGGAAGTATAGAAGCCTTAAATGAGAGAATGAACCTGAACCTGACCGATCATGATGTCAACTGGGTGTACAATCTACATCATTTGAAGGGCAGGGATATTACCTCAAATCGAGGTATCCCGCAGTAAGACTAATCCAGTGCCTTCCCACTTCAAATAAAAATTTAAAGGAAGACTTCCTTATTTTCTCCGGGGAATGGCACGATGGCTTGCCTTGCCCAACGGAGGAGGGAGAACCAGGTGGGAATATGGTTGTGGGCTCGTAAATTTTGGTTTACACCTTTCTCTATTTGTTCTGTGTCTCAGTATCCTTGTTTCTCACAAAACTTTCCTTTAATTCAATGATTTTGTAGATAAGCGTTATACCAAACCCAACCTCAACTTAGTCAACAAAGCGAGTTTGGATAGGGTGTTGCAAGTCGAGATATATGTGAACGAAGCTGACGGTCAACTCCGAGTAGCCCACTTGATCCTCGGATACACACCTCTCTCGTTCGCCTTTCAGGCTCCTAAATACATGATTAGAGCTCGCGATCCTCGGCTCCAACGTATCAGCGTTGCCTACCAGGGGTTCGTCGTTCCAGAGGGTATCCCACTCCCTAGAGACACTCCCCTCACTCAGCCACTTTTTGTTGCCAGTCTCTCAGCAGGAGCATCCGCATCCCAACCTGTCCTCAGAGAAGAAGAGGACAGAAGAGAGGAAGAAGAAGAAGAAGAAAGAAATCCAGACGAAGTTGTAGATTTGACAGACTCTTCGGACGAGTTCGAGGTTTTCAATCATACTATACACTCCGAGGACGATCTTGACGAAATGGGTATACAAAGGAAACCCCAAAGAAGTCTGATGGAGCTGATGGAAAACCAGCCCGGGAAAAGTGCACCGGGGAGATCTGCATAGTCCCAGATTCCTCCTCCTCCCACCAAGTCTCCTCCTCCCGCTCTTCACCAACCTCCTCAACAACCTCTTCACCAACCTCCTCAGCCGGTTAGAACTAAAGCTGCTGACTTGAAAAGACGAAGGGAGCAGAAAGGGAAAGATGTGGCGGATACTGGAAAATCCCGTCCAACCCGGGAAGGTGAGGCCCAACGAGCTGCGAAGCAGCAGAAGACCAGCCATACCTCACAGTGGGGTCAAGAGAGGTCGGACACTCAACCTCCCAAGCCACAAGCTTGGCTGCCAGCACCTATGCACGGTGGGGAGCCCCTGAGGGATGACGCATCAATTAGGGACTTCAATGGTGGCATTGGGTGCCACGTAGCCTCGGCCGTAGAGGAGGCTTTATTGCTTCCTAGGGATATGGCCGAACTAAAAAAAGTAAGGAAGAATGAACTCATCCTTAACAATAAAAGATATTTGGGAATGGTATAGTGTCAACTTTCTTTCCCCTCCCCCCCCCCCCTTTTTTTTTACTTGCCATTATTACTTATTGATGTGTACTTTTTACTGAATATGGCGTTGACCTTTTCATTTTAGGTTATCCAAAACACTTTTAGACTGAATGAGATACTCGATAACTGTTACCAACAATTAGAGGATGAAAGGAAAACACGGACGTCTGCCATACAAACTTTGACCATATCAGAGCACAACTTGGCGAAGGCGAGGATAAAACTAACTGCTGAGGAGTAGGCTCGCCGAAGCGCTAATTCGGCCTTGGAAGGTGCACAAAGGCAAGCTGAGGATCAGAGGAAGCACCTATGCAAAGCAAATGAAGAGTTGAAGGCTGCCAGGGAGCAAATGGCAGCCTTTAGAAAGCAGCTAGAGGAAGCCCGAAGATTAAAGGATCAAGCTGAGAAATCCAGGGAGGAGGCCAAGAAGGCAAAGGTTGAGGCCGAGCAGGCAACGAACGTGGCCGAACAGAAAGGTTACGACCTTGATGTAGCTGAGACCGAAGAAGCTCTTAGGGCAGAGGTACCAATGATGTGCTGCATTTACTGCGCCCAAACTTGGGATGAAGCCCTTAACCGAGCTAGGGTTGAGGCTTCATCTGAGTTGAGGAAGGCAGAGAATGTGTTCTATCCCCCTGCAATTCGAGTCTCGAATCCTCCTTCCACTCAAGCTGAGGTGACTTCCATAACTACCGATCCAAATCCAGAAGGGTTGTTTCAAGATCCTCCACCCCCTAGCCAACAAGAACCAGCCAAAGAAACCAGTGCATCCCAAGGAGCATCCTTGGATAAAGCTGCAGCCGTTCCGGAGGCAGAGGTAGCTTCTCAAGGCTTTCAGCAAGATTTGGCTTTTACAGTCATGCCAGCTGAGGGAGCTACTAAGGACAAAGAGGGAACAACTACCTCGGAGGCAGACAAACCGACCAACCAAGCTTCCAAGCTTCAAATTAAGTTAAAAAAATAGGCCTTATTTTGTAATTTAAGTAGAACTTTTGTAAGGAGTCTTGTTTCCGTTTGTTTATTTATTTATTATTATATTTTTTTTTTATAGACATATGTTAATGAAGTATGCATTTTTACTTTTTTGAAATTTGTTTAAGTTGCTGTTTATCTTATTTTTGTGTTGTTCGTTTAATCATTTCAGTTTGAGTGATTTCACCCTGATTGTCCTTTGTTTATACAAGTGGAAAAATATAACTTACACATACTAACAGTTGGCAGCCAAAACGGATGATAATCATTAAGACTATGACATCACATAGATACATTTCGGATACGAATATATCCATTCATAAATTGAATTTTAAGGAAGCGTTCAAAAGTTGGATGAAGTTAGGTCTAAAGTACCCAAATTATGCATCAAGTGATGCTCACAGGCCTATTGGGATTTATATTTTCAATAGGTAATTAAGAACCCTGTGATCCGAAGACGGTACTTGAGGGTCTATTATTTTGAACCCATTTAATACTTCAATAGATGTTATAGGGTATTAATTTCCACTAAGTTTGTGGTCGAGGAACCTGACATAACTTAGTTTTTGTTTAATACTTCAATAGATGTCATAGGATATTAATTTCCACTAAGTTTGTGGTCCGAGGAACCTGACATAACTTTAGTTTCTGTTTAATATTTCAATAGATGTCATAGGGTATTAATTTCCATTAAATTTATGGTCCGAGGAACCTGACATAACTTAGTTTCTGTTTAATACTTCAATAGATATGGAAACACATGATGTATGATTGACATAGATTAAAAGAAACCCCAAACTAGATTACTCTTATTAATAATAATACCTCCTGATATTGTTTACATTCCAAGGATGGAGTATAGCTTTTTCATCTAGGTCTTCCAAATAATAGGCTCCTATTCCGGTTACTGAAGTAATCCGATAAGGCCCTTCCCAATTAGGCCTCAATTTTCCCCAAGCTGGATTCTTAGTGGTTCCCAGAACTTTCCTCAGCACCAGGTCTCCTACAGCTAACAGCCTCAGCTTTACATTAGTATCATAGCCTTGCTTGAGTTTATGCTGGTAGTAAGCCAATTGGACCATTGCATTCTCCCTTCGTTCTTCAATCAAATCCAAACTTTTTTCTAACAGCCCATCATTACTGTCCGAGGTAAATGTACTAATCCTTAACGTTGGGAACCCAGTTTCCAGAGGGATGACGGCCTCAGCTCTTTAGGCCATTGAGAAAGGAGTCTCCCCTGTTGACTTTCAAGGCGTTGTTCGATACATCCAAAGGACATGTGGCAATTCCTCCACCCATTTTCCTTTCGCATCATTCAGCCTCTTCTTAAGTCCATTGACTATAACTTTGTTGACGGCCTCAACTTGCCCATTCCCTTGAGGATAAGCTGGAGTGGAATATCTATTCTTTATCCCCAAGTCTGAATAGTATTACCTGAAGGCTTTACTATCAAATTGAAGGCCATTATCCGAGATAAGGGTGTGTGGAGTTCCGAACCGCGTGACAATATTCTTCCAGATAAATTTCTTAACATCTACGTCTCTGATGTTACTCAAAGGTTCAGCTTCAACCCATTTAGTGAAATAATCCGTGCCGACTAGCAGATATTTTTTGTTTCCTAATGCTTTAGGAAAAGGACCTACAATATCTAAACCCCACTGAGCAAAAGGCCAAGAGCTGGAAAGGGGATTAAGAATTCCTCCAGGCTGGTGTATGTTGGGCGTGAATCTCTGACATTGGTCACACTTTCTAACATACTCCTGCGCTTGCTTCTGCATATCCGGCCACCAATATCCTTGAGTAAGGGCCCTGTGAGATAGGGACCTTCCCCCCATGTGGCTTCCACAAATTCCTTCATGTAATTCCTCTAGAAGTGACTCTGACATCTCGGGGTGTACACAAAGCAGATATGGCCCAGAAAAAGAACATTTGTACAACTTTTTGTCCTCGGATAACCAAAACCGAGGAGCTTTCCTTCGTATTTTCTCGGCTTCTATCTTCTCTTCAGGCAAGGAGTCACTTTCAAGGAATTTCAATATGGGGTCCATCTAGCTCGGCGCTAGGTTGACTTGATGAACCTGAAGTACGTCTTTCCCTGCGGAGGTGAGGGTGCACAAATCCTCAACGATTATCACCCGGGGAAAATTCCATGCCGAAGAGGTGGCAAGGGTTGCCAAGGAATCGGCGTGGGTATTTTCACCTCGGGGAATGTGTGACAAGTCAAAAGATTGAAATTTCTTTTGCACACGCCTAACTTGACTCAAATATTGCTGCATTCTTGCATCTCGGGCTTCCAATTCCCCTTTCACCTGGCCAACTATCAGTCTTGAATCCGAGAATACTTCCACTACCTTTCCGCCCATTTTCTGGACCATACTCATTCCCATCAACAAAGCTTCATATTCCGCTTCGTTATTCATGGCTGAGAATCCTAGTCTCAAGGACTTCTCAATGATGATCTTTTCGGGGGATACCAGGACTAACCCCACTCCTGCTCCCCGTTGATTCGCTGCGCTGTCCACATATACTTTCCAGGATGAGTCGTCCTGTGTGGAAATCAAGCCAACCGACTTTTCATCCATGTCTTGTTGCTTCATCTCAGCTTCCTCTGGGAGCTCGGCGAACTCGGCTACTAAATCGGCGAGAACCTGGCCTTTCACAGAGGTACAGGGCATGTATTTAATGTCGAAAGCCCCTAAGATCGTGCACTACTTAGCAATCCTCCCCGTATAGTCTGCGCTTCTAAGTATGGACTTGAGTGGTAGCTGAGTTAGGACCACTACGGTGTGTGCCTAAAAGTAATGCGGGAGCTTGCGAGTTGCATGGACTACTACCAAGATGGCCTTTTCTAACGATAGGTATCTCACCTCGGCCTCATGAAGTGACTTACTTACGTAATAAACTGGCCTTTGAACGCCACCGTCCTCTCGTATCAAGACAAAACTAACTGCGTGAGAGGCAACTGCCAGGTAAGCAACAGGACTTCATCCACCTAAGGGCTGGACATGATAGGCGGCCGAGATAGGTACTCTTTCAGCTGCTAAAACGCTACAGTGCATTCCTCGGTCCACTCAAATCCTTTCCATTTATGCAATAAACGGAAGAAGGGTCTGCACCTATCAGCTGACCTGGAGATAAATCGGTTCAAAGCGGCAGTCATTCCTGTCAATTTCTACACCTCTTTCGGATTCCGAGGTGCTTGTAAATCGTGAATGGCATTTATCTGGTCTGGGTTCACCTCAATTCCCCTATAAGTCACCATGTACCCTAAGAACTTTCTGGAGCCTACGTCAAAGGAACACTTTGAGACATTCAGACGTAACTTATGCTTTCTCAGAATCCCAAAAATACTCGTAAGATCTTCCACATGCTCGGACACCACTTTACTTTTCACAACCATATCATCGATATAGATTTCAATGTTTCTGCCCAGTTTTGGTTTGAACATTTTAGTCATCATTCGTTGATAGGTAGACCCCGCATTTTTCAAACCAAAGGGCATCACTTTATAATGATAATTCCCAATGGGGGTGACAAAAGCTGTCTTCTCTTGATCGTCCAATACTAGCGGTATTTGGTGATATCCCTGAAAGGCATCCAAAAAACTCATCCGAGGGTGACCAACTGTTGCATCCACCAACTAGTCTATCCTGGGCATAGGAAAAGGATCCTTGGGACAAGCCTTGTTGAGGTCCGTGAAGTCCACGCACACTCGCCATTTCCCAGTCTTTTTCTTCACCACCACCGTGTTGACTAACCACTAAGGATAAAAAACTTCCTTGATAGCCCCTGCCTGCTTGAGCTTGGCCACTTCACTCCTAACAGCTTCGGCATGCTCTTTTGATGGGCGTCGAGGTAGCTGTCTCTTCGGAATAATGGAAGGATTCACATTGAGTTGATGACAAATGAAGCTCGGATCTATACCTAGGGCTTCGTATGGATTCCATGCGAACACATCAACATTTTCTCTGAGGAATTCGACAAACTGCTCCTTCTCTCGCGAAGGCAATTTAGCCCCAACCTGGAAGAATTTCTCCGGATCATCAGAAACAATTACCCTCTCCAAATCTTTGCATTTTGCCTCATCGGCCAGTCCATTTAAGGGTAATGCTGGGGCTTTTAATTGCTATAAACCATTATCGGCGGTAACCGAGGTCTCTGCCTCTGGCCGATGTTGGATAGCTGCTACCAAGCTTTGCCAGGCTACAACCTGGCTTCCCACTATCTCCAAAACTCGGCCTCCGGATGGGTACTTTACTTTCTGGTGTAGGGTAAAGGAGACCGCACCCAGGGTATGGGGCCAAGGTCAGCCCATAATAGCCGTGTATGGAGAGAAAACATCTACAACAATGAAGTCCACTTCCACCACATCCGTACCGGCCTGCACAGGTAGCCTTATCTGACCTTTCAGGACGACCATTCTTCCCTCAAAACTCACCAGAGGTGAATTGTAAGTTATCAAGTGCTCAGGTTTCAAACCTAGCCCGTTGTATAAGTCAGGGTACATTATATCAGCAGCACTGTCCTGGTCAACCATTACCCTTCTCACATCATACTTGCCTATTCTCAGTGTAACCACCAGAGCATCATCATGTGGCTGTATAGTTCCTACTTTGTCTTCATCTGAAAAGCCCAAAACCAATGGGATGTCCATCTTGGCTCTTTTAGACGTTGAGCTACACTCTTCGACTGGAGATTGAGATACTGATAGTACCCTGGAAGGACAAGATCCAGTCCTCCCCGGGGCAGCAAAAATAACATTGATTGTTCTAAGGGGGAGCCTCGAAGAAGCATCGCCCTGCATCCCCAAACCCGTCTGGCCTACTCGGCCACTGGAGTGGTGCAATAGTTGCTTCAACTTCCCTTCTCGGACTAATTGTTCTAGATGGTCCCATAAATTCCTGCAATCCTCAGTTATGTGTCCGTGATCTTGATGGTAGTGGCAATAGAGATTCTGGTTGCGTCTCGTAGGTTCTCCTGCCATTTTATTTGGCCATTTAAAATCTGGTTCATTCTTGATCTTCTCTAATACCTGTTGCACCGGCTTCCGAAACACAACATTAACTGCCTGGGTGTTGGCAGAACCTGATTGCCCAACAAAGTCTTTCCTAGGCCGGTTATTGTTGTACCGGTCCGACCTGAAATCCCTCCTCTCCTGAGGGATTACCTTAGCATTTCCCTTTCCCTGCAATTGGTCTTCTTCTACTCTTCTGTACTTGTCAATCCGATCCATCAATTGATGTACACTAGTGACAGGTTTACCAGTTAAAGATTTCCTCAAATCATGCTCGGTTGGAAGACCGGCCTTGAAAGTACTTATGGCCACATCATCATGCTCTCCCTCTATCTCATTAAACATTTCCCAGTATCTATCCGAATAAGTTTTAAGAGTCTCACCCTCTCACATGGACATCGACAACAAAGACCCCATAGGCCGAGGAACCCTGCTACAGGTAATAAAGCATGCGCCAAAAGCCCGGGTAAGTTTCTTGAAGGAATCGATAGAATTAGCCCTTAAACTGTTAAACTACCTCATCGCCACCGGGCCCAAACTTGATGGAAAGACCTTACACATCAAAGCTTCATCTCTGGAGTAGATAGCCATCCTTTGGCTGAAATGGCTAACGTGTTCTACCGGGTCCGTCCGGCCATTGTACAGGGTAAATGTAGGCTGATGAAATCGCCGAGGAAGATTCGCATCTTCTATATTCCTTGTGAAAGGTGATTTGGAAACTTGGCTTAAAGCTTTGTTCATGGCATTATTCCCCAAACCTCTGTGAGGCGGACTTTTGTACCTACATTGACGGTGATATTCCTCTTCATAGGTAAAAGTCTCACTGGGCGGGGTTCTGGATTTTCGTCTATAACTAGCATCATCTGTCTCTTCGGAGGAAGACTCGGAGCTGGGTGGGGAACATCGTCGTCGTGCGTGACGCAACTCTCTTTTCAATTCGTCAATTTCACGTTGCATGTCTTTATTATTCTTTGCATGGGAGACATGACTCTTCCCTCGAGACTGACTTTTGTTGGTATGAGTCGTGCGTACACTTCCCTCACGGCCCTCTCTCCGTTCGAGGCTCCGATGCAGATTACCATGCTGGGAACCCCTTGATTCTGCTTGGTGTGGGCCTGCTTCTATCTGGTGCGGTCCCGCTGCTGCCTGGCGTGGACCTGCTTCCTCCATCATGAACGTTGTAACCGAATCTTCTTCAGAAAGATCAAGCTCTTCACACAGACGGTGCCAATTGTAAGGACTGAAATTGTATTTGTCCCAAAACTGGATTGGGCTAAAACGCTAACGGCCCAAATAATAAATTTGTAGAGCGTGGATAAAAGAACTAGATTTATCCCAAAAGGGAAATGATTAACTTCAACAATTCAAGATGGTTCGACACAAATAAGATTATCCAATTTCTCCCTAGAACCTACTAAGTTCCTTGTTTCATATGGTTTTTATCAAGACAAATGTTGTATCTCCGTCCCCTTTTTCAGTGCATTCTTCCGGGTTATATATTGCCATCTTGGTATCATCCTTACCACACACGTGTAGATTAGATTTGGGGGACTCCTTCCTGTCCCATCCAACATCTCCTAGAACCATCAACCAGTAGCTGTAAGGCTGCTTGATCACTGTTCAGACATCATTTTCACATTAATGTGGCCAGAGAGTTGGTTGAAAGACATTTAATACGGAGGTAGCAGCTTTTGAAGATATTTGTTTACCTTTCTTTCCTTATCCCTGATCCCATGTCCGATCCTTAGTTGTGGTGTAATTCTGAAATAAGTCTGTGATGGTATGGCACTCAAATTTACCTCGGACACCCGTTGCCGAGAAGATTTTTATCCTCGGACGCTTATTGGACCCATCTCACATTGTCTCTATTCCTCTCTTAACCTTATTCCTCCCATTGCCTTATTTGGGCCTCCTCGGATGGTCTAACGTTCTCGGATAGGACCATAGACCCAGTTAATACTATTTTTAACAATACTTCCTAATCAATTAGCCCCCACAATAACTATTTCAAATAAAATATGTGTAGAATCTACACACTTTACAGTAGATTAGATTTTAAATAAAACAAAAATAAAATCCCCATAAAAAAAATGTAAAAAATAAAATAAAATCACTTTAAAATAGTAGTTATATGAGACAATAAATACAGTTATTATTTTGCTGCTTTCTTTTGGGTTAAGTAAATGCAAGAATATAGGGTAAATTATTCATTTTGTGTCGAATGTTTCAAATATATTAATTTAGCCTCTAACATTTTGATATTGCGTTAAAATAGTTTATGCTGTTAATTAATTGATAGAAAATGTTGAAAGGGGAAAAAAATTATACCACTTCAGATGTCACTTGGGATTTTTTTTTTTTCCAACCTATCAGTTTTTTTCCATTTAAGCAAAGCTAGAGGGGTACTATGGAAGTGAGCAACAAGTTTGGGCTTTATTAGAGTTTTGTAAATTACATTGATGCCGATGCACCCAAATTCAAAGAGTCCCAGTTTGAGCTTAAGACCGTAGCTCTCACTCTATGTATCAATTGATCCAATACCAGATAAACTGCATGAAGCTTAACACTTAACAGTGATCCCGACCCTCAAAAAGCCACAAGTCTTGTACTTGGTTTTTTTTTTTTTTTTTTTTTTGGGGTGAATTATCGAGCCTGCAATGTTTGGCTTTCAGTTGTTTTATGCAGGCAAAAATATCATTTGGGTCTTTACATTTCTGGGTTATTGTCAATTTGGTTCATGTTATTTTTAACTTACCATCAATTTTTTTTAATAAGTTGACAATAGGAACCAAATTATTACAAGCTAAACATAACATGGACTAAATTGACCGCCATCAAATTGATAGGAACTCCAAAATGTAGAAACCATAATGGTATTTTTGCCTTTCTATAGAGGAGTAAATCCATAAAAGCTGAGTTTATAATACTCTCTACATCTCCTGGTAGGAAAACAAGAAAACTGAAATTTATAAATAAAATAAATAAATAAAAGCCTCACTATTCTCCCCCTGAAATCTAAAGCAGGACAATTTGTGATTTTAGGGATTTTGAGATACCAAAAGTGTTGGTTAACGTGGATTGGTTTTTTTTTTTTTTTTTTTAAGTTTAATCATGTGGCATAAAAATTATTTTTTATTTTGATCCTTAGCCACATTAACATTTTTCATTTATCACTTTAATGATATAGACTATTTTGACACAATACTAAAAAGTTAAAAGACTAAACATACACATTTGAAACGTTATAATCAAATTAACAATGTAAAAATAAAAAGGTAATTTACCTAAAGCATTTTTGTTTTTTGCTTATTATTATTATTGTAGGGGTATTGGGCCCAAGAGCTCATTACCTATGTATATATTGAGCCTAAAAGCCCAAGCCAAGGATAAGCAGTCGTCCGAGAAAGGGTAAACATTGTCAAGGGATCCTGTGGTGGTAAATGAAGAAGTTAGTTTTGATCATAATGGCTCAGGAGAGGTGGTCTGCCGTCCGAAGGAGCATTCCAGGAAGTTCTATTGGCATGGATAAGCATTACAGAAACAAAGTTTAGAGGGGAGTCCTAAAATACGTAAGGAGAAAGCTACCACCACCGCATTAAATGTCCTACAGCTAACTTTCTGGCTGCATTAATGTGGAGAAGACCCCTGAACAGTGTTGCATTGGCTACCCCAACGCACAGAGGGCTTGAAAGGGTGTCCGATGGGACAAGTTCTCAAATAGAAGCTTGGATGGTCTACAAGTGGAGGGCCAAGATCGTCTAAAGAGAACTATATAATGAGAGATACCCTTCATGAAGAAGAGGTCGGGAAATCAAGAGAAAAACAATGTAGCAATCAAGGAACAACTTGTAATCAAACTTAAGAAATATATATATAAGAACTAATCTTCTCGGACTGTGCCGAAGACGATTTTCTTCAGTTGAATCAATCTGTCTTTTTGTTCTTGTCATTAAAACCCACTCTATTTGTCATCCAACTTGTTTAAGCCCAGTTTTCCAACCCACTTTTTACAAATTCATTGTTTTGGGCTTTTTGGGCTCGAGTCCATCTATCATTTGGGCGAAGATCCAAGTCTGGTTCTTACAATTATTATTATTATTATTATTGTAGGGACCCGTTTTACAGCCCAAGTCCAAGATGTATGATATCTTGGCCCAATGAGCTCAGTACAATAAATTTGTAGAGAGTGGGTTAAAGAACTAGGTTTTAATGAGTTGGACAACGGTTAGTACTTAATTAAATGACAATCAAATACAAATAAGAGATTCTAATATCAATGGACTTACAGTCCAAGGAGGTCACACTTTTATAAATTGATCACAATTGAGTATAAAAACAATTTAGATTGCTACAGTGTTCTCTTTCTAATCTTCCACTTCCTCCTCATGGAAGGTCCCTTACATTATATAATTCCCTTCAGATCATCTTGATCCTACACTTGTTGGTCATCTAAGCCCTTACGTGAATATCTGTCCCATCAGACACCCTCTCTAACTTTCTGTGAGTTGTGGTGGCCAAGGCAACACTGTTCAGGGGTCTTCTCCACATGAATGCGGTTAGAAAAGTAGTTGCAGTGCATTTAATGCGGTGGTAGCAGCTTTCCCTTAGATATTTTTGAGTTCCCCTCCTTTTCGTATGTTCATGATGCACGTCCCTATCAATGGAGTTTCTTGGAAGGTCACCTCAATTGTTGGAATATAGATCTGAATTGTACTTATCGTATCCGAGAAGTTATTCCTCCTCGGACCAACTTCTCATTCATATCTTGCTCACTAAACCCTGAGCCTGAATCATTCATTACCATTTGCTCCTCCTCGAACTGATCATGCTCTCGGCCTAAGCCCAAGGCCCAGTATATGATTTAGGCCCTTAACCCTACAATTATTATTATTATTATTTTAAATGCTTAATTAGTTGATTATTTATAATATTTTAAAAAATTATATTAAGATAACATAAATATGCTAATAAATTGAAATATAATAAAAAATAAATAACTTAACGTATATAACCATATTTCTTTCTTTCTTTTTCATTCCCATTTTTATGTCACATTTATAAATAAATAAATAAATCTAAAAAAATATAAAAAATTGAACCGATTAAAACGCATAAATATTCTATATTTCATCTCATATATTACCATGGTTCTTTGGACAACATATTGGTAGGTACTAGGTAGTAGACTCTGTTATTGAGAAAAACAAGATGATTTTAGGGATTTTGAGATCCCAAATGTGTTGGTTAATGCGGATCGGGTTTTTTTTTTTTTTTTTTAATCCATGTAGCACTACATGGGACATCCTAAATGGCATTAAAATCATTTTTTATTTTAACCGTTTGTCACATTAACATTTTTCATTCATCACTTATCGACATAAACTATTTGGACACAATACCAAAATGTTTAAGACTAAACTAATAATTTTAAAATGTTTAAATCAAATTGACACATAAAATAAACATCATGGACCAAAAAGTAATTTACCCAATAAACATGGCTAAAATTGGGTAAATATATACTAAATATTTTAAATGCTTAATTAGTTTATTATAACATTTTATAAATTATATTAAGAGGATAACATAAATATGCTACCAAATTGGAATATAATAAAAGAAGTAACTTAATATATATAACCATTCTTTTAGTATTGAATATACGCTACTAGCACAAGAGTAAATGGTACTTACTGCCATACAATAAATCAGCTAAAAACAAGGCAATACGGCAAATCAACTGTACGAAACTTTTACAATTACTGCAATGTTCTCTCTTTATTCTGATATTCCACTTGCAAAATGTTCACTAATATCAAAATTTGCTATGGGCCTGTGGTATTTGCTATATATAAATATCATCCAAAGGTCCCAAATGCGAACTAAACCCTATGACCACAATTAAATCCCATAACTGTCATAAACTAGAGGATCACAAAAATCCCAATCACACCACCACCATCCAAATAAATAAATAAATATAAATTGTATGTCAAAGTATAATCTTCCAAAAACTTTGGAAAATTATTAGGAATTTCCGGAGTACCATAAATACGTACTTCCCTCTCTCACATAAATGGTGGGTCCCACCATGAATTTAATTAGTGGAACCTACCATTCATGTGAAAGAGGAGAGTACGTATTTATAGTAATTCAGGAGTACCTAATAATTTTCCAAAAACCTTCAGTCTTTGCGACTTGTCCCAATCTGACTTGCTTAATTGCAGCTTCCAACCCCCACAATCTATTCTTCTGCATGATGTTATGGAAACAGAAAGCGGTTTTTTTTTTTTTTTTCATCTTGGGATTCATTTTTTGACTTATTTTTAACTGATCGAACTAAGGTTGAGAGATCATGTTGTAACTCCTTTTCTACCATACCTGCAGATTGCAGTTTTCCACATTTTTTTTTACATTTTCTTTGGTGGCTCATCAGATGGCAAGTGTGATGTTGTAGGTAACTCCAGATGCTCCGTTTCCACCAATTCTTGCTTGTTCTGCTGCCTCTGTTTCACCTGCCGAGCATTAGCTACACTCCTGCAACACCAAAACTCCAAATTTCAACTTCTTTCTTTCTTTTTATAACCTTTAGCACCAAACTAAAGCCAACCTAGTTATGAAGCAAGCAGCATATAGGGAAAAAAATTTGCAATATTTTGGAAGAATATTGGAACAAACAATGCCAAATGGATTCTTAAATTAGTTCATAATTTGGAATATCAAGATCATGCTTTTCATGTATATAATTTTAATGAACGAATATAAGACATAAAGAGTTATTAGAAAAAAGAATTTGTGTACACAATTATTGAATTCTACCTAACAAAGAAGAGTCACAGAGACTCTGAGAGGAGTGCTCGATCGAGTGCTTGTAAATTTAAGTCAATCCGGTAGTTTCCAGCAACTTTCGTTATCAAGCGTCCAAACTTCGAAATCCAAGTTAAAACTTTAGGCAAATAATAAAACTTTAAGCAAAAGAAAATGTCCCATTTCACACGCAAAAAAAAGTGTGAACCATAGACGCCATTAATGTCAGCAGTCATTATTAGTAGTAGCTATCTCCAGGATTAGCTCTCAGATAAGATTGCCTTGGCCCCTCGAAAATTAATAACACCGAGATTGACGTTGGAGATCAAAATTTTAATGAACTCATTCGATGAAAGTATTGTCGTAGTTAAGATCGTTTTTCTCATCAGAAGCTTCTGACGTCTTGACACATCACACGTGGCTCGACTTCTGACCCTATCTGATTTTTTTACAGCGATTGGTACCTAAAATTATTCTTATTTCAACGGCTTTTTTTTTGGTGCATCCAACGACTCTTTGGTCATCAATTTGAAATTTTTTGCATTCATATGTCCGTTGTTTTCGTTGCTATGGATATATATGACTTTGTCTTAAACGTTTTTCATGCCCTTTACTTCTTTTTTTCTTCTTGATTCTCTTCTCTATGCTCTTGTTTTTTCATATAATTTCAGTTTGGCCTAAACTGCCAAATATGCTTTCTATAACCATGTCCCAATTTCACATGCGATATAAATCAAGTTTGGGTTCTTAAGCTTGATTTATTTTGCTTTTTATAATTTGAATTTTTTTTTTATTCATCATTTTTAGATTATACAAAGTAGGGAACTTTCCTCTTTCATCATTACTTCCACTTGTGACAAAAAGAATATATTAATGTCAATCAATCAAATATCTAACATTGACAACCTAGCCATATATATATATATATATATATATATATGACTTAGACACGGTTTGTAAGAGCATCTCCATCAGCTCATGTAAACTCTTCTAAAATAGAAAAAGGTGCAAGTTTTACACATTTTGAGCAAAAAAACACTCACATCAGTGGGTGTAAAGTTGTGCAAATATACACCCGGCTGTGTAAATGAACAGTAACCGTGTATATATACACGGTTACTGTTCACCGTGTAAACGATTTTTTTATTTTATTTTCTCTCTCCTCTATCAAACTACTTATCTTCCCCAACCATCACAACAACCCAGCGCGCCAGAATCAACTGAAAATTAACCCAAACACATCTACTGAAAATTAACCAAAATCAACCCAGTATCAATTGAAAATTAACCCAAAATCAATAGAAAATTAACCCAAAATCAACTGAAAATTAACCCAAACACATCTACACAGACAAATCTACACAGAGATACACTTGCTAAAAAAAAAAAAAAAAAAAACACAGAGATACACAAACACACCCACACACAAACAAACCCAACGGACAAACAACAAAGAGAGATCGGTGCTTATCGGAACGATCGGTGCTTGACTGGAACGATCGGAGCTCGTGGGTCTTGCTTGATTGGAGCTCGTGGGTCTCACTTGATCGGAGCTCGTGGGTATGGGTCTTGCCTGATCGGTGCTTGTGGATGGAAGCTGTGGAGATCGGTGCTTGCTTGATCGGAACTGTGGATCGGTGCTTGTGACCGAGATGGTGTGGATTAGACCGAGAGGGAGAGTTGATTCAAAAATGGGTATAAAGATGGAGATCGGTGGATTGGAGAGGCGTTGTGGTGCTTGTGATGACTGTGGTGTTGATGGAGTTCTTGCTCTGGTGCTTCTGGGTTTTGACTGAGAGAAAAAGAAGAAGAAAGAAGAGGAAGAAAAGAAAGAGGAAACGGCAAAGACAAGGGAAAAGAAAGAAAGAAGAAAGAAAAGGAGGTATTGGAAAAAGAAACGGGTAGGTGAAATAATATAAAAATATTATTTATATAAAATATATTGTATAATAGATGAACTGATGTGGGTGTTTTGTAAAAATAGATGTGTAAAATAGAAAAAGTAGTTTTTTCGGTGTAAAATAGATGATAAGTTTACACGAACTGATGTGGATGCTCATAGCGGTATTTAAAAGCGGTAGAATTTAAATATATACCTTACAGGAAAGGAATGTGTTTACAACAATCCAAATACAAATTTTATTTGTTGGTAGGACTTCTTGTATGTTTAACTAGAAGGCATTGGTTTCAAAAATGATTTAGACCTTATCATTGATTTTTTAAAATAAAGTAAAAAAAATAAAAACAAAAAAAATTAAAGATGGTAGTAATTGGTGCTTTAAACAACCTGATCGAGATTTTTTTTATATAATTCATTAAATGAAAACATAATTCATATATTCTCAAAAAGAAATTGTGGGACATTTTAGACCTATAAATGGTCAAGACAATCCTGGATGCTGTGTATATATGAAAGTAAAAAAAGGAAGGACAAAATTTAGTTGTAATATTTGTTGTAGTCTAGATTACAATTTTACTCAATATCTTTTTACTAAAAGTGAATTTTAACAAATTCATCATTAAAATACATTTTCTTCTTATATTCTTCGTACTTTTTAAATTTTTAGAAAATTAAAAATCAACAACAATATCATTAATAAATTACTTAAATTGTAAGTTTTTGTAGTTTAAAATTATATATAAAATATAATCTTATAAATTATATAATAAATAATATTTTATTGACTTAAAATTTAACTACATAGAGAATATATAATTTAAAATTTAATCTAATTAAAATATATAATAATATTTATTTTATTGATTAAATTGAAGGCTTACGATGCACCTGATTTTGTAGCAATCTAAACTTTGTGCAAAAATGAAAGGGATTCACACTCACCATGATGGGCAGCGTATTTGACTTTTCGCCGTGTGCGCAGCGTATTTGACTTTCGTCTAAGAGGTTCGACCGACCTCCTAAGTCCAATCTCTCTCTCTCTCTCTCTCTGTTTTGCTTAATAAACTGAAACTCTTTGACAATAATCCTCTCATTCGTTCATTTTGATGCGTAAACCTTTGTACACAAGTCAAGTTTATTTCTCTCTGCAAAAGCTCCTAAGCCCCCACTAACCATGGCTCGGGCTTGGACTACCACCGCAACTATGACTTGTTGTACATATTATTATTGTATCATAATACTACTAATGGTTTTGTTGAGCTCGTGGAGGAGCTGTGACGGGTTGGGAACATTCGGGTACGGAATCCACCACAGGTTTTCGGATCCAGTGAAGGGAATTCTGGGTGTTGATGAGCTTCCAGAGAAAGGTAGCGCAGATTACTATGTCGCTATGGCCCACAGAGATCGCATCATCCGCGGCCGCCACCTCGCCTCCATCAACGACCAGTCGCCTCTCGCTTTCTCCGGTGGAAATGACACTTACCTCCTTAATTCCTTGGGATTGTATGATCCTCATTCTACTCCTCAAATAATCATTCAAATATACGTTTTTAGTGTGTGTCTATATATATATATGTTTCGATATGATATTTTTTTGGTTTTTGAGGAAGAAAAAAAAAAATTTATAAATGTTTTTACTGTATATATATATATCTTTGGTGTATTTTTGTGAGCTTTGATAATGATTGGATATTTTTTGGTTTCTTTTTATTTTCTGATGGGAGATATTATTTGGTTTCTGTATTTTAGTGGCCAATTGTAGTAAAAGTTATAAACTCTTTTGTGATTCCTCTTTCTTTTCTCTCTTTTTTTTTTTTTTTTTGATTGTGTATATATATATAATCCAATGTTTTACAGCTAAACGTGTATTTTCTGGCAATTCTTTCTTATTCATCATTAGGCTGGAAAAGATTGGTCTCCCAGCCTATCCAAAGAGACCCCCCCAAATGAGAAATATTTTTTATTATTATTATTTTAAAATTTTCTTGGTGACCAAACTGTTTGGTATCAATTAGGTTAGGTGTACTGACTTTATTATTTTATTTGGTTTTTTTTTTTTCTATGTTTGTTGATGTTTCAGTTTGCATTATGCTAATGTTTCTTTGGGGAATCCAAGTTTATCATTCTTGGTTGCGTTAGACACAGGCAGTGATTTGTTCTGGATACCATGTGATTGTCAGAAAAATGGTTGCGTAAAGGCCTTACAGTCATCATCTGGAGCGGTATGTTACTTTCTTTTACTTTGAATTTTTGGTTTCTTTGTTATTAGTTTTATTACTTCCATTTGATACGGCTATATGGGTTCCTTTTTCTTCCTTTGCTATTGCAGTTGTATATGCTTAAAAACTAGTTAGAAAATTGGCTTGAATCGAGTGCATCAATTGCACATAGATTTGGCATCATATAGGAATATAACCCAACTTATTAAAAGATGAATCTGTCTTATATGGCTAGAAAGTCTCAGTCAACTTGGATTGTAGCCTTTTTTTTTTTTTTTTAACTATGGAATTCAACTTGAAAAAGTATAGGCAAATAGAATTGTACCCATATGAATGAGTAAAGCAAGGCAGGTATAACTCTCTTTTTTTTTTTTTATGAAAACAAATCTGGTATTTGATGTTTGACTAGTTGAATTGTTATTTACTCTACCATTAAATATGCATGTCCTTTTTGCGAATATTGTCAAGAAAGCGTTACTTTAGCTCTCTAAGATAAGTGAATTCCCATGCAAATTTTTGTGTAATTTAGCCTAATATCCTACTTTATATATATATATATATATATATATATATATATATGCTGCATCAAATTTTCTATTCCTAAAATTTCAATTTTTTGATTTTTTAATTATGTTTCTCTCTTCGCACATCACAACCACTATCCTCTTCCTTCATTTTCAAGAAACACAAAGAATGAATGAAAAATGAAAATATAGTTACAATAATTGTGTAAATTTACATAATTACTTTAGTTAAAGTGGAAAATGAAGCATAGATGCATAACTTTACACAGTCAAATTTGGGTGATTTTTAAGGTTGACAAACCAAAATTGTGCATGAACTAAAAATATTTACACCACAAACGCAGATCTCCAAGCCAAATCCGAGAGAGAGACCAATAAAAAATAAAAAAATAAATAAATAAAAAGAAGTAGATGTTGCTACAGTAAACTCTACAAGTAAGAGTTTAGCAAGATTGTAAATTGTTTTAGGTATAGCAACCCGGATGTAGCATGTTTTTTGTCGTTTGGGTAAAATAGCATTTCCGGAGTTTTACAAACCCCGATGCTAATGTTTGTCACCATCTTTGGGTGGATTTGGAGCCTATTGGCATATTTGGAAGTGGTTTGAGGTGATTTACACTTTGGTATTTTGGTTGGGCTTAGGCATTTGTGACTTACGAGAAGTCTCTGCAAGGTGAAGAGGAATTTGATTAAATTTGGTGGTTTGCAAATCTCTCCAACGTGGAGAATCAATGTAGAGCTTGATGCAATTTGTGATTATTCTTATTTGGATTTAGGAGAAATTCCTAATTTTGACATGGTTTCGAAGATTAGGGAGAATTTAAGTTAAGGTGGGGATTTGTTAGATGTTGATTCATATTAAGGTGGGGATTTGTTTTGACTTGATTTGGGTTTGCAATTTGAGATAGCCCCTTAGGATTTTGATGGAGGTGATGGAGGAGTTTCGTTTGTGAAGCTTGATACAACTCAAGTCAGGATGGAGATTTGCTAGAAAATGGCTTGCCAAGTGTGCATATATTGGCATAACACAGGGATATAATCCAAATTAGAGATCACTTTGTCTTATACGGCAAGGAAACCTTTCTCGGTCGATTTGGATTGTAGCCTTCTTATTTTGACTAAGGATTTCTACTTGAAAAAGTACTATAAGCAAGGAAGGTATTTGATGGTTGACATGTTGACTTGGTTATTCACGCTTGCATCAAATGCATGTCTTTTTGCATGCATTGTCAAGCAAGCGTGACTTTAGTTCTTTGAATATCATGCCTGTCTTCTCTACGTGGTGTATACAATTTCTCAATATTGCCAACTTTGGTTTCCTCTTGATATAGTATATATATTAAATGCAGTTCGTTATGTGAGGAGTAGAGCAGCAAAATGTGATAGTAAGAGACCTCTTTTGAAGGGGGCTGTGTGGGGAAGGTTGTGCAGCAATTCCAGAGAAGAGAAAATTTCTCTTTGTTTTAGGTGCAGTCCCTAGCTTTGTATTTGAGAGAGAGAACTTTGTATTTGTATGAGAAAGTAATTTGGGTGTATTGGGGTTTTGGTTTTGTGATAGTTCCTTTACACTATTTTGTATTCTCTAAATTTATTAGTGAAATTTCTTCTTGTCACTGTCCATGGACATAGGCCAAAAGCCAAACCACGTCCCCTTAGTGTTCTCTCTTGTGTGTTTGGGTCTATTTTTCTTTCTAGTTCTCTGTGTTTCCAATAATTTGCTTTGAAGATCTTTCTAAATCCATACTCCACAATCAATCTTGTGTGTGAATACTATCTAAAGGCCCTTTCCTACAACAAAATTGGTAATAGAACTTCCTCAATTAGAACAATTTGGTATCAGCGCTTCCACCCTTACAACTTTCATCTAAATTTTCCAAGTGATATACAACTAAAATGAGAGTTTTTAGATAAAGGGGAAATGAAATGAAATGTCCAATTGATTAGTAACTAAAAATGTGGCATGGGCTCCTGGTGGTAGCGCCCATCATTTTATTTACCACACCCAGAAAATATTTTACCATTGTCAGGGCTATATGAGATAAGGAAATGTATATATATTGACTGAAATTATAATCTGATTTATAGGATCGTAATTTTAGATTGGACTTATGTTGTCTGTGTATTTGGTTGTTTGTTGAGAGGTTTTGAAAGAAGCTTTGTTCGAGTCCTGAATTCGTTGACAATTACTTACTTAATCCTTTTTATCAAGCAGGTAATAAACCTTAACATCTACAGTCCTAATAATTCATCGACAAGTGGAATAATTCCTTGCAACAGCACTTCCTGCAAAAAAAGTCACTGCTCTTCAGCAAGTCCTAATTGTCCTTACAAAGTCGAGTATCTTTCTAGTAACACTTCGTCTACTGGGATCTTCGTGGAGGATCTTTTGCACTTAATTCGAGATGATGATCAATCAAAAGCTGTTGATGCTAATATTACTTTTGGGTAGGTTATTTTTTATTGCTTTGCTACCAAAAACTTTGGGAGAAATAATATTTTCTAGTGAACATTATACTTATGTTAAGTTTCAAGTGATATCAATTTCTATAGGTCTGGATGAAAATTAAAAATTGTTTGTTAAAGTGAAAATTTTGGAATTGCTGATATTTTGGCAAATGTACATCACTTGGTAATGAATCTGCTGTTTGGTATGGCTTTTTCCTCCTCAAGTAGGATTAATTATTTATGAGGTATCATGATATCAGAAACTATTAGAGGAGTAAGTAATTTTCTGTGTCACTGATGAGCTAACATACTTTCTTATTCATTGAAGTTGCTTCTTGGTGTTTTTGCTTGTTGGTCAGATCCATTCAGCAAATTTTTGTTTATTTGTGTGACTTCTGAACTAAGCTTGTAATTTTGTTGCAGTTGTGGTCAACTTCAAACTGGTACTTTTTTGGAGGGTGCAGCACCAAATGGTCTTTTTGGGCTCGGTATGGATAATATATCTGTTCCTAGCACCTTAGCAAGATTAGGGCTAGCTTCAAATTCTTTTTCCATGTGTTTTGGACCTGATGGGATTGGGAGAATAAAGTTCGGAGATAATGGCAGCACAGACCAAAGAAAAACGCCATTCAATATTAGGTCAACACAGTAAGTTGTCTCTTCTCAATATTGCAAAAGCTGATGGCAAAGTAATTTAGTTTGGCAAGAAACTATCTTTGACCTGAATCTCATGCTACTTACACTGATTTTGCCCTTGGAACTTGTTACCAGTCCAACTTACAACATCAGCATCACTCAAACAACTGTGGGAAAAAATGTTTCTGCACTGGAGTTCAATGCAATCTTTGACTCAGGAACATCATTTACAAGCCTAAAAGACCCAGCTTATACATTTATTTCAGAGAGTGTAAGTAATTTAAATGTTGTGTTTCCTGATACTATTGGGATTCCATTTTATAATTTACAAGTTTATATGATTTATGTTATTTTGCAGTTCAACTCCCAGGTCCTAGAAAGGCGGCATCCATCTGATTCCCAGATTCCTTTTGAATACTGCTATGACTTAAGGTCATCTATATCTGGAGAAAAACCCATTCCTGTTTTGTATTAGTTTTCTTCTTTCAACTATGAAGTACTGACTTCCACTTTATATGCAGTGTAAATCAAACCAGTTATGTAATCCCTGATATAAATCTGACAATGAAGGGTGGAGACCAATATTCTCTCACTGATCCAACAACAGATGTGATAACTACTGCTCAGGTATGGTCTAACTGTATACTTCTTTACTATCCTATTCCTGCTTGAGTTAAACTAAAGAAATTGATGATGTGGTCTCCAGGGTGGATACGTGTATTGTCTGGCTCTTCTCAAAAGTGAAGATATAAACATCATAGGACGTGAGTATTTATTTATAATTAACTACCCTTATTTTAAAACCTGTTCATATTGATGAAGTTGCATTTTCATGTTTGTCGCTTTCAAATTTTCACTTTGTGCGTTCATTCCTTTCTGAGGAGACTATCAGAAAAAACTATGCAGTTTTGCTTAAATATTTATTTGCCTCTTTTGGAGAAAAAGATTATATAATGTCTGGATTGATAGAAGTGGTTTCTTGGGATGGGGGAAGAGGAAGGGGTAATTGCAGCTTTTGGGGTGAATAGATCAGATATTGAATTTTCAGTCAATGTGTGTACAATTATGACTTAACAAACTAAAATTTTGATCAAAATTTAGGTCCAGTTGCGTAGTTGTTGTACATTAGGTTCCCCAAATAAATTCAAACAAATGGTTGTATTGACCAATGAAGCATAAACAAATTTTCTTTTCCAAGGACAAATTTAATGCAAATATGTATTTGATTTTAATCAGGAACCTATTGCATTGTACCTATGATTTTACCCAAAACTCAGTATGCCAAGAAGCCTATTCAATAGTCTCTAATTTGGAGATTATAAAGTTTGTACTGTCTGACATTATCAAGGAGGAGTTCAAATAATAGGAAGCTGCTCATGGTTGGCTGCACTCTACCTTTAAATCAGATATTAAAATTTGCATAAGAAACAACATACACAGCCTCCATTTAATCACTGCATCATCAAACAAGCCAGTCTTGCCTATTGAGATTTTGGGAAAATCATCACCTTGAGTTTTTTGTCTCCTCATATCAATCAAAACAATTATGCATCCAAACATGTTTGAACTGAGAAATTACAACTTACAATATGAATTTCTTTATTTTCATACAGAGAACTTCATGACTGGTTATAACATAGTTTTTGATCGCGAGAAGGTTGTATTGGGTTGGAAGGCATCTAAGTGTGAGTAGAGTTTAAACTTTTTCTTTAGATTGAATTTCAACGTACAATCTTTTCTTCTCTTGGTGAATTCATTAAGTGGCTATAATAAAAATTTGGTGTCACCAGGTTATGATGATGAGAATTTGAGCACTCTACCTATCAGCCCATCACACTCTCCAGCTCACTCCCCTGCTGCTGTCAATCCAGAAGCCACAGAAAATAGTGGAACCAATTCTGATCCACCTGTGTCACCATCATCCAGTTATTCACCCAAGTTGAAGCCTTTTCATTACACACTTGCGATGCTTCTTCTTTCATTTCTTGCCATTGTTTGATTATTCTTTTTTAAGTGCTGAGCCTTTCTTGGTCTTTGAATCTTTTATACGGATATGCATTGTATTTCTGGTCATTACAGAACAGATTGGAAGCTTATTGGCTTCCTATTTTTGTTGGTGTTAGTAGCATTAGTTTGAACATGAGGTTTGTAAATAATTTTTTTATTATTTATTTATAAGCAGAAACCATTGGTATAGAGTTTCTATATTTCATGTTTAAATTTTGAGAATTTTCAGCAATGCAATTTATTCCATTTGTTTGGGCCAAAGCAATCGGAAAATTTCAGCAGTGCGGGGCCATTCTTTGTTAATCGATGGTCATTAGGCAGAGAAATAACTAGTAGAATACTAAAAAATATGTACTCCCAACACACACACACACACATATGCTATGTTTGGAAGTTTGAAAAGAGAGGAGAGTAGCAGGGATTAAAAAATGTAAAATCATTTTAAACAGTTATATGAGACAATAAATACTGTTATTATTTTGCTGCTTTTTTTTTGGGTTAAGTAAATGAAAGAATATAGGGTAAATTATCTTTTTGGTGTCAAATGTTTCAAATATGTTAATTTAGTGTCTAACATTTTGATATTATTATAAAATAGTTTATGCCATTGATTTATGGGTAGAAAATGTCGAAAGGGGAAAATATTATACCACTTCAGACGTCACTTGAGAATTTTTTTTCAGATGTCACTTGGGGTAAATATATTCTAAATATTTTAAATGATTAATTAGTTGATTATAATATTTTATAATAAATTATATTTAGAAGATAACATAAATATGCTACCAAATTGGAATATAATAAAAGAAATAACTTAATCTATATATATAATCATTCTTTTAGTATTGAATATACGCTACTAGCACAAGAGTAAAAAAAAAAAAGTACTTACTGCCATACAATAAAACAGCTAAAAAAAGTACTTACTGCCATACAATATGGCATATCAACTGTACGAAACTCTTACAATTACTGCAATGTTATCTCTTTATTCTGATATTCCACTTGCAAAATGTTCACTAATATCAAAATTTGCCATGGGCCTGTGGCAGTGGCTATAAATATCATCCAAAGATCCCAAATGCGAACTAAACCCTATGACCACAATGAAATCCCATAACTGTCATACACTAGAGGATCACAAAAATCCCAATCACACCACCACCATCCAAATAAATAAATAAATATAAATTGTATGTCAAAGTATAATCTACCAAAAACCTTCAGTCTTTGCGACTTGTCCCAATCTGACTTGCTTAATTGCAGCTTCCAACCCCCACAATCTATTCTTCTGCATGATGTTACGGAAACAGAATGCGGTTTTTTTCATTTCATCTTGGGATTCATTTTTTGAGATTTTTTGACTTCTTTTTAACTGATCGAACTAACGTTGAGAGATCATGTTGTAACTCCTTTTCTACCATACCTGCAGATTGCAATTTTCCACTTTTTTTGGACATCTTACCATCAGAGGGCAATTGAAATGGCTTGGACTTCATCTTAATTGATTTGACTAATGATGATAACTCATGTTTCTCTTTCTTTGGTGGCTCATCAGATGGCAAGTGTGATGTTGTAGGTAACTTCAAATGCTCATTTTCCACCAATTCTTGCTTGTTCTGCTGCCTCTGCGCCACCTGCCGAGCATAAGCTACACTCCTGCAACACCAAAACTCCAAATTTTAGCTTCTTTCTTTCTTTCTTTCTTTTTTTATAACTTTTAGCACCAAACTAAAGCCAACTTAGTTATAAAGCAAGCAGCATATAGAGAAAAAGAATTTGCAATATTTTGGAAGAATGGAACAAACAATGCCAAATAGATTCTTAAATTAGTTCATAATTTGGAATATCAAGATCATCAAATTAAGCCTTTAGAATACTCAGGTACAATTATATCATGTCACATGGGTTAATCATCCTGCATGTCACATACATTCAAGGTACATACAAGTTACCATACACATATTAGGCCATATACTACCTAAGTGCTCCTCTTATTTTCTGCTTCTTTCAGATAATAATGGAAACAATAATCTTCCTATTAAAAAAAAATGGAAACAATAATCACAAGAAAAATATGTACTGCACAGAAAATACCTTTTGAAGTGAGGATCTGTTGGATCCAGAGCATATAGAGGTGAAGTGAAGAGAGCTGAAAACCGTGGATCATCATAATTAACAGATGGTAATTTATCCTCATCTGGAAATTCTTTTCCCTTTTTCCCCTTGGCCTTCTTAGGTTTCAAACTATATCCCTTAAGACCAGTTTCTGTCCCCTTATCATCAGCAAGTAATAACTCAAGCTCTGCTTGGCTTGCTTCTGCTTCCTTATCCATATTTTGATTCAGCCTTTCTTTATCACTTTTACCTCCAGCCTCTTTTTTACTTCTTTTAACTGAAGGCTCTTCAACAAAGAAGTCATCTGGTTGTTCAGGCGCATGTTGATCAGTATCACTATCACTACTGTCATCATCTGATGAATACTTAGACTTATTTTTCCTAGCCTGCTTTTTCTCTCTTCTTTTTCTAAGATAGGCCTCCCACACAGTTTCTGAATTCTTATCTTTCTTCTCCAAAATACGCTTGCTAATATCCTCCAAGCCAGTATTGAAAGTGACCTCCATATCCTGGCCATCATCCTCTCCATCTCCATCTCCATCTGAACCATCACCAGACTGGACTAAAGCACGGTACATATCTCGTTTTTTATCCTTCTTATCATCATCATCACTTTCACCATCACCATCATCGCTTTCTCCCTCATCAGAAGCCAAGAACTCCTTCAACTCCAATTGAGCTAGCTAGAAGAAACAGAGTCAGTAACAATTTTGTACAAATTTGAAGCTAATACTGACTGAACTAGGAGTAGTATTTTATGCTCCTTGATTGTTCTCTCTGCTTTTACTGTCTATTTTCTTTTGAAAATATAGTGAAACAACCATAGCTGCAGAAAGCTGTCAAGCCTCTAATGTGTGTATATGTGGATTTGTTTTGATAAGTACTATTATGATGTGCATTTAGATTTTTTTTTTTTTTTTTTTTAAAAACAAAACAAAACAAAAAAACATAAGCATGTTAATCTTGGCACGAATGGATGCATTCATATATAAGTAAATTTTAAAATAAAAAGTAAAAACTGTATAGTGATATGTTCCTATTGCTATGTGGCCAGAAATTTCAATTAAATTGAAGTAAATCCATATTCATGAGGCACAAAAAATGGCCCTCGTGGCTCATTAACTTCAGATTTGGGGAATGTACGGGCCACAGCAAACTATTAGATCAATTCACAGAATAATGATCCAAACCCCACCTGGCGGCCGCTCAAAAAAAGATGACAGCAAAATGGTGCCCATCTTAATTAGCAAACATTTCTTTCTGTGTATTTGGAAAATGGCCTCATTCACTTCAGATTCAGAGAATTTATAGGCCACAGTAAACTAACTATTGGATCATTTCACAAAATAATGAATCCCCCCCCCCCCCCCCCCCAAGGGCGCCCCCCACATAAAAAAAGGAAGAAGAAAAATGGTGCCCCAGCAGAAATGAAGCTGAAGTAAGAATTAGCCATCTTATTTATGACAACAAATAGAATTAATACAATCAATTCATGCTCAATAATCGATACATCAAAGGGGTAAAAAGGAAGAAGAAGAAGAAGAAGAAGAAGAAGAAGAAGAAAAAGAAGACAACTGAATGTTTATTTAATATTGTCAATAAGAAATGATCAAGTTCAGTCAGGTGAACTTTCAATCCAATTGGGGGCTCTGGGGGCGCCAAAGGAATGAAACATAACGCAATTTTTGAATTCAATAGTTGGGGGACAGTATATTTGAACCCTAGATGTCTCATTTGGAGACACCAGGAGGTGCCAATTGAACTATAAGACTCTTAGCCAGAATGCAATTAAAGATATGAGCTTTGAAGTAGAAAGAATTTAATATGGATCAGATTTTTTAAAAATTTTAAAATATAAATAAAAAGGCGTAAAGTACTATGTTTCAGATTCAGATCAAGCACACCAACCTGATCAGCATTAAATTTACGTTTCAAGGTCTTTACACGATCCGGTTCATCCTCATCCCAAGAAAGCTGAACCCTACTCTGCTGCAGGGCTTTAGTTTGAAAATCTAAACCTTCATAGTCTGCAGGCACCTGAGAAAAAAATTGAAAATATTTCAGAATTAGGTGTATTAGGTGGGGTAATGACAACAAAATTTGCACACATTTATATAAGTGAACATTGCTGTGTAGTATGGGTAGAGTAAATCTGTTTTTTTTTCCCTTAATTAAGATGGGTAGAGTAAATCCATTACAAAAAATAAAAGCAATATCATAAAGTTGCATCCTTCCATGCTACCCTTATCTGTTAATTTAATCCAAACTTTGATGCAGAATGGGCTAGGTATTGGCTCAAGCAAGGATTTAGGCGGTGCTGAGTTGGATTTCAAACCCTAGTCAACCAAGGCCCAAAGCTATCCTAGTTATAAATTTAATCATCCATGTGAAGCTGAATTTTTATATCATGTAGGAGAGATGGATAATGGCCACACAGCTTGCCATGTATTAGGTGAACTTGCATAACTTTCACTCTAAATGCAACTTCCATTTTTCAAAGGGTAGCATTGAGAACTTCATTTTCTAAGAATCTCAGATAGATTCATTTTTTAAATTACATCAACAAGTTATCACAACTTCTGGCACACAGGCAGCAAATAGAGACCATTACTTCTTGGATCAGGGTTATCTTCTCCTAATATGGTGCTGTGTGTATGCTACTGGAGAGACCAGGATTTTTTTTTTTATACATTTTAATTAGGGGAGTGGGATTTGAACCTTGGATGTTTCCATCCGAAAAACCAATAAATTCCATTAGTCTACAAGTCATTTTCCCAAGAAAATTTTTGGCAGGATTATTCACTAAAATGGAACATTTGATATATATGTATATATATATATATATATATAAAACCCTCACATAAGACTGTTGTGTAAATTTTCAATAAATGAAGCACCAAAACCCCATAGTACCATTGTAAGGTTAAAAATCATACCTCATTAGCAACGTCTCTGGGTGGGTGTTTAAATTCCATAGAGTCAGGAATAAATCTCAGATCAAGCTTATTGGAAGACCTTTCAAATTCAGTTCCATCACAAGATTTGTAAAGGTAATCTGCTGTGGCACTCGAATCACATTCTACCACAGCATAGTAGTACCTATAGAAGGAAGATACGCGCACCCAAAAGATATGTAAAATAATACATATGCACGTGCACGCACACATGTGTACATGTATGTGCATGTGTGTGATTATATATAAGTTGATTTCTTGAGCGACAATTGACCCAAAATAAAGGCTTATTACAGGGGGAAAATAGTCTAGAAAACAAGCTTTAAGAATTAACTATATATTTAAACAATACACATTCAAGGCAGTCTGTTCAAATTTTATTTGGCATCTAGATATTGAGAAGATGAAATTCAACCCAGATAATATTTCAAAATCACATAATTGTGAGTAACGTGCTCCTATAGGTTCAAAACTATGTAATGAACTGAGTAGCTAAGATAAATCCACCATTATCTGGATCACTTACAGTATCACACTAATTAATACATTTTTGGATATGATTAACAATGAAGGACAGGAACTCCAAAACAACACTCCAACATATCCATATGGGTAAAACTTAGATACAATTCTTTAGGAATTGTGCTTTAGGTTCTTCAATTATATTCAACCATGTGGTTGTATGGACCAAAGCAACATGATCCATTTTATCATTGTCCAGGACGATAAATTCAACCTGATTCATTAGTCATTCCAACCACATGATTGAATTTAATTGGGAAACTTAAGGTACAACAACACAATAGAAATTGTGCCTAAGTTTTATATTTTTTTGATAGGTAGAAATTTTACCTAAGTTTTGCCACAATATGTATATGTATATGTGTGTGTGTGTGTATATATATATTTGATAATGTTGAACCTCACCAAGGAAAGGCCCTTTGGACCCACCTAAACCATGGATACACAACCTCACCCGCCAGAACCATGTATTAAGTAATCTAGGGGAACTCCTAATCTTGTGTGTGTGTAAATGTTTTACTCCTACAAGCATTGTTTCAAATGAAATTAAATGTATAGACATTAAAGGTAAGTTTTCACTCATAATTTTGGGCATATTATAAACATAATGACCAAAAATAATGCAGATACCATAGTAGCATCAGAAGGCAAAATTAAAGATTCTGACAAGAAGAAATGCACAAACCACATTGCAGTCAATTACCTTAGCCTGCTTATCTCATAAGCACGCAATTTCTCATAGTCTATCTCATCATCGTCCTCAGAGTCTAACTTATCGTTGTCTTGATCTTCATTTTTCTCATTTTCATCTTTAAAGAAGCCAATAGGACCACGAACTGCTTCCTCTTTCATACGCTGAAGTCCAAACTCCGATGGATAGACAGCCACTGACAAAATCTGTCCACCTTTTGGAAGAAATGAACTCAAAACAACATACAAGTCAACGGCCTACATAAAATGAAAAACTTTTGGTGATGAATGTATCCTTGGAAAGTGCAGAAGATAAAGAAAAGACAAAAAGAAGTAACTTAACAAAATTAGATCATAATTAAATTAAATAAGACCTATATTATCCTTTTTTATTTTATTATTTAACCTCCATCATTTATTAATTCTGGGCTTTGGATTCAGCATTGACTAATGAATCAGAAGCACTCTTCTTGCCATTTTTATTGGCTTATAACATGATTCTCATAAAAGATTATATAGAATTTCACGAATCAGAGCACTCTTCTTGCCATTTTTATTGGCTTATAATATGATTCTCATAAAAGATGATATAGAATTTCACGTAGACATAATTTGATGAGTAAAACAGTAAGATAGACGAATTAAAAATTTTATACGGGTGTTAACTTTTGTGAAATAACATGCACCCAGCAAGCCACCAACTCAACAGTATCAACCGAACGGAGGCAGTAGTAAATATAACAGCATTGACCTTTAGTACTATGCGAGTTCAAACTTCAAACTTCAAACATAATCCAATTCTATTCAATAATTGAATAGCGCTATCTGATTTGACACAGTAGTTCCGTTCACTTAAAACCTGAATTTAATTGAACTCAGTTCCAAACCAGAGTAACATTACCTTAACATACTTCCAGTCCATATTAACAACAGCAAGCCTGTGAGTTTCTTTTTCAATTTCTGGTATATTTTCCTGTCCATATAAAACAAACATAAGAACCCAATCAAACATAGAAGAAATCATAAAGCTAGGCACTATTTGGCAACTAAAACAATGTTACTAACAAAAATTTTGTACAAAATTCAAAACTCTATCTCCTTACATTTAACTAAAACAAGTTATCAACCGGCATTAAAAATGTCCAAACTCAAAATTCAAGCTTTGAGCATTATTATATATTCTTTTTTTCTTTCATTTTCTCAGCAACCAATCAAAGAATTAAGGTTCTCAAATTCTCAATTCTCATTCTAATTCCAGCTCAAACTATACCTGCATTAGAGGATCTTCTTCCGCTTCCTCCTCATAAACCGCCTCGTCGTCTTCGTCTGTATCATCTGTATCGGTAGTGGACTCCTCCAATTCACCATTCTCCGAGTCTTCCTCCGATTCAGATTCCTCCGAGTCAGTCTCCGACTCGAGTTTCCCAAATCTGCTATCTTCCACAACTTTCTCATCTTCTTCTTCTTCTTCTTCGTCGCTGCTGCTACTAATCTCTTTCTTTTCCTCCTCCTCATCCTCCTTTTCCTTTTCTTCTTCTTCGATTTTGTAATAATGGCGCAGATGACTTTCCTGGTTTCGATTCTTACGCTTTCCACGCTTATCTAGCGGAGCCGAGGAAGAAGCGAAGCTCTTGTCCTTGAACATGCGGTCGAATCGCGAGTCGATGGCGACCTTCGATTTGTGCCTCGGAACGTTCTGGAAGCGAGGGTCGGAGTGCACGGACGCGAATCGGGCGTCCGTGATGATCTTCTTGCCGCCTCCATTGTTGTTATCGTTGTTGCTATCATGCGCCGTCGGTGAAGGGTCCGAGTCCTTGTTCAGCTTCGGCTTGTTCTTGTTGTTCTTCTTTTTGGAGGTCATTTTTCAACTAATGTTTTTTTTTTTTTTGTTGCTGCGCAAGTGAGCGCCAGAGCGAGGGTCTTGTTGCGTTGGTGTTGTGGGGTTAAGCTTTAGGGTTTAACAGATGAGGATACCTTCTGTACGGAGCAGAGAATGGCTTGTTTACGCCACCAATTAAAAGTTGCCATGTCAGACATTTAATTAATGAGGAAACAGTAACTCAATAACATAGGATGATAACCCAAACCCAAGAGAGATGACACCAATACAAATTTCACTTGAATCTTCCCTGACCCCCTGCTCACCTTTCCACTATTCAATTAATTGATAGTTTTATTACTAATGCTCTGTTTGTTTCGATATTAATGTTTTCTGTAAAATGATTCATTTTTCAAAGAGCATTTTCTGGAAAACTATCTTATTTTTCAGTGTTTGGTAATAACCTTGAAAATGGGCTTGAGAATGTTTTCTGGTGTTTGGTATCCATAGTTTTTATAACATTTCTTGTATAATTTAAAAAATGTATAATATGTTGTAGAGACACGGTTTTCAGCCCAAGCCCAAAATGTATGGGATACTGGCCCAATGAACCCAGTACAATAAATTTGTAGAGAGTGGGTAGAAGAACTAGGCTTTAGTGAATGTGATAACAGTTATAATGAGTTTCCAAGACAATCAAACAGATTCGAACAAAGTTTGTACAAGAAAGTTTGTCATCGGCACAATCCGAGGAGTTTTGTTCTAGTATATATTGGATGATAATGGTTATAAGAGTTGTTGAGATTGCTACAGTGCTTTCTCTTCTCCTTTTTCCCCTCCTCATCTCTGGGGTCTCTACCCTTATTTATACTACCAATCTACCCTACACGTGGATAGTTGATGGTTTATGCTGATACTTGTCCCATCAGCCCTCTCTAAAAGTCTTCTGGGGTGGTTGTAAGTCTGCAATAATACTGTGCAGAGATCATTTCCTCATTAATGCGGCCAGGGAGTTAGCTAGGGTGCATTCAATGCGGTGATAGCAGCTTTTTCCAAGATATTTTGGGATTCTTCTCTGTGTTTTGTTCCTGCAATGCTTATCCATATTTCCAAAACTTCATGGATCGCACCTCTAGATGGCAGGCATCCTTTACGGACCTCGGCCTTGGCTAGCCAAGGACAAATTCATCCTTGGACAGCCCCTTATCCTCGGCTTGGGCCTTAAGCCCAAAACCCAATTATATGATCTGGACCCATGACCCCACATATGTGTATTGTGTAAACTCACCTAATGTAATCAATATAAATAAATAAATAAATAAACCCAAGAATGAATTTGGTTTTCAAACTAAAATTTTGATAACGGATACAATCAAAATTAGCTATCCAATTTTCATGATCTCAAATACTCATCTTGCTCGTGTATATGAACAATAAAGTACATAATATATATATATATATATATATATATATATATATATATATATATATATAAACCATACTTCTCATAATTCAAAATAACAATTATAACCATAAGTTCCATGTTAAATAGTTCAAAATGCCACATAGGCCAAATAGTTTTACTGGCAAACTAATCTAGTACAAATAGTTTGACAAATATACCAAAAATTGTTATAGAATTGTTGACTGATCTATGAGGAGGAAAAAAAAAAAAAAAAACCTTATTAAAGAATAGTGTTATAGAGGGTAGAAGAAATAGGAAGAAAAAAGAGAAAAGAGGCAGATAGAGAGAGAAATCTGTGGGAAGAGAAGAGGCTAGAGGGGGTGATAATGAGGGTGTGAGAAGAGAGAAAAAACAAAGGGAGGAGAAGAAGTGAGAGAGTTTATTGCGAGAAAGGCTAAATGAGCGAAAGAAAA